>OY540840.1:14536516-15786516 GCA_961205895.1 Mythimna pallens
TCAGATTACAGCAATAAGCTTTCCGCTAACACTGTAGGTAACAGTTTCAGAGCAGCCCTCAGAAAGAGCGCCGTTATTCGAACGAGGGGCTCGGCTCACCGGAGAAACGCTTGCTCATAAACCCTGAGGCTACACCAGTAAGCTATCACCTGTTTACATCTATGCTAACACTCGTAGCCGGACAATTAATCATTGTAGAACTTTCATAGTTGCCTGTTTGCCAAAGCCAAATTTAAAACGCATCACAAATTTAAGCTTCACTGAACCGTCGGCGTCGGTGATCACCGATTGCTTTACTGAATCATTTCTTTAAAGCGAAACAGCACTTCGTCGACGGTTTTGGACTGACTCACTACTTATTCTCTAACCTTAGGCTAGGAATGAGAGTTAGGTACTAATGATTTCTCTTTTTCTAGGAAAAGAAGATGGCTGACAAACAGCTTGACTTGGATCAGCTGCCTTCTGAGTTTGAATGTTGTTTTTGCACGTTCAAGGTACTAAGATACTAACGTATTCATGATTTTGTACACACCTCATGTTAATTACCTAATTATGCGTTTTTATTATTATTTGATGTATGTAATATTTTACTAATAACAATATTTCCATTTAGCATTAATCTGTAAGTACTTATTGTTTTAAATTAATGTTATAATTATTAACTGCCCATCCGTTGGTATTATGAATTCTTTCTTTCGGTTTAAATGTTGCAGCTATTCATTTTATTAACATAGGATACTTGAAGGTAATTTTTGTCAATCATACAATTTTATCGTCAAATGACATTCCCCAAACTTTGATAGAGTTCAACTCATACAGAAAATCTGGGTCTTAGAAATCCTGCAATATTGAATTGAATCGTAAACGTTCTGAAACGTGAGATTGGAATGTTATTAGACAAATCCTGGTTACTTCATGTCGTAGTTAAAAGTGCGTGTAACACTTTGGTGTAGGGGTACAAGGAGTTCATTGACGCGGAGCAGCTGATGCCCATGCCCACGTCGGACCTGCGGCAACCGGTGTGTGTGGAGCTGGCATGCCTGCAGCGCCACCCCGCGCCCAAGGCGCTGCCCGAGGCCACGCCTAACAGCCTCGACAGCCCAGGTACATACACGCACGTCATTCATCTTTGTTATCAACAACAGAAATGTTCTTTTAAATTTTCTTCTTTTTGGGTAAACTGCATTTAATTTTTATCACTGTTGTTTGCAAGACTTGTTCATACTATTTATAGTCAAAATAATATTTAGTTTTAATGTATTTTTTTGTGGAATCAACCCGTAGTCGTAGAATCTGTTAAATAATTGTCAGTATCTTGTCCTTATTCGTTCACTGTTGTAACGTCGATGTCCTTTCGGCACACATGTTCCCACTGTACTCTAACGATGCTATTGTACCTATGATATGTGTAAGAGCTGCATACGCCGTACGTGGTCGTGTGCGGCTCCATGTACGTATTATGTCTTACGTTACAGATACATTTGCATCATGCCTTACGCACCCTTTTCCTTCAGAGGGCGACATCGCATGCGAGAACGACTCATCAAACTTGTATGTGAATCCTCTGGACGGTAGCGGCGGTGGCGGCGCGGGTGGGGGTGGGGGCGGGGTGAACGCTGACTTTAACGGAGTGCGCAGGAGTGCATCTGGGGATGGAAGCGTGTTGTGTGCCAAAGGTTCACAGGGCGAAGGGTCGCCGCGAGGCTCGCGAGCTAGCCTGGCGGGCGCGGGCGTGGCGCCGGCGGCGACCGCGGCGGCGGCGTCCGTGCGGCCGCTGGACGCGTCGCGCACCAGCCTGCCGCAGCCGCTAGACGAGCCCCTCGCCGACGACGCCAAGCCCAAACACAGGAAGGCTCGCTTCCAACAGGTGAGCGATGGCGACTGGCGACCCGCAGCGCTGCTCACCGACTACACACAGCTTTTGACAAATTTTTCGGTAGTGTGTCCGAAAGTCCTCATCTTTCCAACCTTGTCCGTCGTCGTGTTTGCATGATGTACTTAGACACAGTTTGACTAATACTTCAATATGTTCAAAATGCATGATTTGTTTGACTGCTTTCAAGTTCTAACTTCGCTTTTTTCAAAGGTCATGTGGGTAACGCGAACATGATCGTTTGTCCCACAGGACTGGACGGAGGAAGAGAGGAAGCCGCCGAGAGGGATTGCTACGAGGATCATTAATCATCACATCCTTTTTGGTTCGTCTCATTTTAACGTATTTACGTACCAACCACCTAGGTATACCTTCGTTAGCTTATATTTAAAACGCTGTGCAGTCTAGTGGAAATGGAGTTAGAAAAGATACTAGGTGATGCCATTGCTAGAATGCGAACAGAGCGCTCTCTCCGTGAGTTGCTTATGATTACCATGTAAGTCTGCAAACAAGAATTATCCGTAAGGTTAAGGGTTATTGATAAAATGCTAATAGCAAGAAGTTTGTAGGTACGACTCTACGAACGAGGAAACATTGCAGCTGGTTTTGCTTATGCAGTTGACTGCTATCATCACTGATATGGTACCTATTTTATCGTCACTCGCTAATTAAATGGACTTTTGGAAATAAGAAGCTAAAAAACACCATAAGGTTAACACGTGAAGAGCTTACTTAGACCATACCATCATTTGTGCTGTATCAACAACTTAATAACGAATCGTTTGAAGTGTGGTTTTATTGTGCAGTAACATAAGTAACACAAAAAAAAAATATAGAGTTAAAGTTGAGGAGGTATAATTATATTAGTGCCTTTTAACTGAGTCTGCGAATTATCTCAATTTATTCACCACGATGATTGAGCATGACGCCATTGATGACCAACGTTCATTGAGGCCAGAGATGCACAGACAGCGGCCCCCCGGCAATATGCCAGTGGCCCGCTAGCAAGCTAGCTCTTTTTAGATCACAAATAAATTCGGGCAATTACATTTTTTTTTTCAAATCACATGAAAATGGCTGAAAAATTCAATAAAACTGCGTTTAATCTCAGATTTCTCCAAAAGATAGATATTTTAATACAATCTTTTCGTGAACGATTTTCTGAGTTTCAAAAAGTTAAACCCCTATAGGACATATATCGCAATCCTTTCACCATTTCACCTGAAACTGCACCAGAGTCAATGCAGTTAGAATTAATCGATAGGTATTCAAAACGATCAAGATTTTCGCAACAAATTCAATGAAGGAGACTTGCTGAATTTTTACCGCTGCATTGATAAAACTATGTACAAAGAGTTGCGTAGGTACATATGCCCAGAAATGCGCCAGCTTAATTGGTTCTACTTATAAATATGAAAAAAACTTTTTCGGTATTTAATAATAACAAAACAAAAAATCGAAACCGCCTTGCAAATGAAAGTTTGTACAAGTCAATTTGAGCCAAATATAAAAAAGATTGTGAGCCACTTCAAATTAATATTTTATTTTTTAAATTAAATTTTTGTTTTTAATTTTTGCTGGCGGCCCGCCATTAGTTCATCATTTGCCCAAGTGGCCCATAGTCTCAATAAGTCTGTGCTTCCCTGATTTAGGCAAATATATTAAATGTTTATTAGAGAATTTTATCCTTAATAATAATCCTATCGATTAGTATAATAAAATAGCGAATGTTTTTTTTTTTAATTTTAGTTGGTTTGAAGCCCGGGTGAAGTAAGCAAGTTTTAGAAAATATTTGAATGCAGTTTTGTTTCTTTCTAAAAATAAAGGAATGTCTCCTTTAAGTGAAATGAGCCAACTTAAGGATTTAAGGTAGTTTCCCTCCAGGGAACGACTTATTTTACCACACTGTTTTTTTTGTATTTATAGTATTGATCAAAGCATACGTTTTAACCTATTATAATTAATTAATAAACAGGAGTACTTATATGTTGAGAAAAATTGTTAATTACCGCGAAGATCCCCTTCAAACTTTTGTTCCAATTCACTCCTGCGTTCCTATTTACCCCATTTGACTGTACTGACGTTCGTTCCGTATACTTGGAGTCAAATCCAAATGACTATCAAACAAGTGTCGAAAGAACAAGTATAGTATAGAGTGATCGTCTTAATCTTAAATATGTTGTGCGACTATGTTCATAGGTAAGAACGGCAACAAACGCAGCGGCGGCTGGCCGCTAGAGGGCGACTCTCGCTCACGTTCCATCCTCAAGAACAAGGAGTCCCGGGGTACCGACAGCGAGCTGCTACTCCAGGAGACCACCTCGCTCGGTGCTAACGTAAGTGGAACCAAAGTGTAACATCAACAGTTGTTTAGAAGTAATTATCCTTTTCCAAAGGATGGAGGTCCATAAGGGTCCTAAAAATTAGGAAAAAATAAGGTTGTTCAGGGGTATTGTTATTATTATTTTAGAACATAATTATGTATTTTAAGTTTTCATTGAAATTATTTGTATTATTCTAGTAATTGTTTGCTCCCCGGGGGCCCAAAGACTGCCAATTTTACTTTGTTTTCTTGGTATATTTTTTTGTACTTGTGCTATGAGGCCTTGCCGTAGTAGGTTGTGAAAATATACGCCTATACGGAGTATGAACGGCCTTATCTTAGATTGCATTAATTTAGAAGTTTGGTTTTTTCACTGCTGCTTGGGGTAGCAAACCTGAGTATTTGATATTAATTTCAGCTTGATACTCCTACGCGTTCCTGAGAAAAAGGGTCTTGACAGACAGACAGATAAACTGACAGACAGACGGATAGACAGACATACGGATAACAAAGTAATCCTATATAGGTTCTGTTTTTCCGACCGAGGTTAAGGAACCCTAAAAAACGGATATTATGATTTAGCTTGAGTTACGGGTTAATTTTATTACACTACATAAATTCGAAAAACTTTATTTCGACAATCAAAAATACGAATTTCAAAATACAGATTTTCATTAATTCCGAATGGATCAAAATTCCTGATTTAAAAACTCCGACTTAGGTATCATTCATACTAATTTTATAATTCCGAAATTTCAATATTCCTAACGTTTATAATTATTATTCTCAACATCGAGTTTTAACTTTCAATAGATCAAATATAAAAAAGTCCGACTAAATGAAAATTCGAAATTTCAAAAAAACGAATCCCGATTATTAAAGTAAGTATCTACCGATTAATTAAAATCTATACATATAATAAATCTGTAGAAGTTTTTAGTTGCACGCGCATCACGCAAAATGTACGCAATCGATGTCGATAACTTTTACACATTAAAATTGTAGGTATGTAACTTGTTATACGTATTACTTAGGCTTTGTTTCATCGCTCATTCATCATTTTAAAAAGTAATCTATAACTCTTTATATTCCTACTTCGAAAAATACAAATTATTTTGCACAAAACAAAAGGGTTTTCGTAAAAACACTACGATTAATATGGCACTGTTTGACTTGCTAGCCGTCCGTAGACATAAGAAATCCGGTCTGTGCAATTTATACTGACATGAGCAAGGCTTTTGACTACGTAGACCATAAGATTTTGTTGCACAAATTAAATAGCTATGGCATAAGAGGGAACATCCTAAAACTAACAAAATCATATCTAAACAATAGGCTTCAATGCACTGAAATTTCTAGGATATGTCCTAAAACTAACATAGAAACCATACATGTGTCAAAACCGAGGCATTTAAAATATGGCATCCCACAAGGTAGTGTATTGGGTCCAGCATTTTTTTGGTATATATATACATAAATGATCTCCTGAAAGCAACAACTTAGAAAATGGTTCTTTTTGCAGATGATAGCACAGCTATAATAAAATCTACTAATTCAAATAATTATAATATTGACATTAATACCTGCTAAAGTGATATTATAAATTGGTTAGATAATAATAATTTGGTTATAAACCTGAGCAAAACAAAAGTCGTGCATTTTTATCAGCGACGAGAAAACCCAAACGTTTGCATTTCTTACAAGGGCTGTGATATTGAATAAACTACTATGGCTAAGTTCTTGGGCATCATAATTGATAGCCAACTTACATGGAAGCCTCATGTAGAAGAACTATGTAAGAAACTTAGTAAATCCGTATATGCTCTTTTTCAACTATCCGAGAAAGTTAACAGTCAGGCTCTTTCAACAGCGTACCATGGACTGGTTGCGTCTGTTTTGCGCTATGGAATAATTTTCTGGGGGCAGTCTACTGATAGGGAGCTGGTATTTAGGATGCAAAAGGAATGCATCAGGTCAATGTGCGGTCTTAAGACAACAGGAAGCTGTGTTCCCTATTTTAAATCGTTAAAATTTTTAATTTTTCCTTCTTCATATATATTGGAAACAGCTTTGTTTGTGAAAACCTTCATCTATTTAAGAAAATTTCAGAGGTCAAGAAAAATCCAATGCGGAGTCAACACATTAATCAATTATGTCAAGTTAAATGTAAAATCAAATCGAAAGATATAAACTCGTTAAAAAAAAAGACCCGTTTTGACATTTGAGAATACCCTACTAGAATGTAACTTGGAACGAAACTGAAAGAAACAATACATAGTGTTAAAAAAATACATAAATTTTTTGCGTGTTAACTAATATGATGGAATATATTGCGAGCAAAGACAATAAATAATCAATGAGGGTGTTCGGGAAAATTCACACCACCAGTTGGCGCCACTTAGCCGTCAGGTATTTTCCTTTGAAAATGACATGACGTTGACATCTAACATTTGACGTTGATGTCTATAATGTCAATAACATAAGCGTTTTGACAAATGCCTGGACTTGACGCCTCAGTGCTGCCACCTGGTGCACGTCATTTTAGAACACCCTCATTTAAATCGCTTAGATTGCGAGTATTCTTTTTCGTATTTGAGCATTCGTTTTGACAGATGTCAAAACGGGCCTTTTATTTTTAGACAACTTTACCTTCATTGACTGTCAGGCGGTGTGAAGTTCGCTAGGTCAGCTAGTTCTGAAATAAAACGCCTTGTAAAACTAATTTATTACAAAAAGGCGCGCCGGATCAGAAAACGTCGCTGCTAATGTACTGCGGCTACCTCATGTTCAGTCAGATTTCGATTCGGCAGAAAAAAGGACGCCGCATAATATTCACATTTCACGTTCGTCAAAGCGGTTTGAAAACATGGAGCGATATACCGCTTCGATCGCAGTCAAGCACTAGGCGATATCATAAAAACGTATACTTATCCAAACTGGGCGTAAAAAACGCCCTGTAGTCCGCTTTAGCATGGGATAACAGCACAATCTTGATAGGCTCATAGGCTAACATTTTTGATCGTTCGCTAAAGTGGTAATAATGAGGTAGTTTTCTCAAGTTTTTTTTTTAAAATAGGTACGTATTATTTTTAAATTCCTGTATTGTGGATGTCTCCGCAAACATGTAAACTCTCATGCCATCCAGACCCGGAACAACTTTCTGTAGACCTTATATTTGTTATGTATGGGAATCGAACCCTCGACGCGCAGCGCAAAAGCTAATCGCTCAACCACTGCGCCAAACGTGGCGTCAATTTATGTAACTAATAAGATGCTGCGAACAATTCAAATGTTTCAGGGGGATTCCGGCAGCGAGTCCTCGCCAATTAGATTGAAAGACTTCAAGGGCCAGAACCACAAGGGCGGCGCCACTGAGAGAGACAACCTAGTCACGTAGTGTGTAGAGGGCGCTTACAGCTTGTCGCGAGCGGCGACGGGCGCGGCCTAGGTAGCGCGACACGCCGCGCCGCACACACACGACGCGGTTAATACTTAGAATGCAATAACATTAAAATTATATACAAATAATTTTAACATATCATTGGGCGATTGTGACTGCTTGTTGAATAGATTTTCATTTCGTAGAGTTATAAATATTGTAAAAAAATATTACTTATTGTAATACATCGTTCATTCCAATCGAAAAGTTGAAGAAACCTATTTGTTAAGTTTTTTTACGTGCAATTATTAATTGCTAATTCTAATGTAAGCGATATAGTTTGTACAGCATAGTTGATGAAAAATGAAGCAATTATTAAAATTAAACATTTTCTGAAATTGTTATAGAGTCTTTAATTTTAAACCATTGTGGACTTCTTGAATTATTATTGGGTACGCAAACAAAAATACAATTTAGTCAACAATTATATTTATTTGGAAGCTAAAATCTTTTCCTATTTTAGAGTATTAAACATAGAATTATAACGTAAATTTTCCATTTAACATTAGGAACGTGCTAGGTATATTATAGAAAAAGGACAATTTAACACACAATGTCGACCTTATTATTACAATTTTGCAAAACTTTAGAAAATAATTAGAAACAATTATTTATCTCTATAAATGATGACAATATCACAAATTACAAAACGTAATCAACTATCATGACTGCTTTTGGAATTTATATAAATAATTTAAAAATGGTCCAAATAATAATACTCAATTTTTTACATTAACGATTAACATTAATTGTATTAATACTTAATTTAAAAAGAATAAAACATCGAGTGTAGGAGTGATAACAAAACTAAGATATTAAAATACTTTGGTTCATGTGAGTAGGTACAATCATTACACTACGTACACTGGGTTTCATTGAATGCAGAAATAAACTGATCTGAAGTGCCCAAAATATACACGACTGTCTGACAGCTAATTAAGTGAATCCATTCATCGGCTAGATAGTGTAAAATTAATTAAAAGCTTTGAGAGAAAAGGCCTCTCGAAGGCTCACATCAATTATTACACTCAATGCCATGTATCGGAGAGACTGTTCATTTTAAAGTTCCACACATTTATCAATTGTACTAAAAGAAACTTTTTAAACTGAACTCACCGTAAATATCTTACTGTAATACTTCACAAGACTTGGAGACGTTAAATAAGGAATACGACAGCCTTCTTTGATAATATTAATTGTAAATTCGTCTTATTCGTAATCTGTACAATGCCTATTTATAATAATTCGATAAAAAACTATTTACATAAATTACTAATTCTTTAATTTACAGTAATCCCAAGAAGTTTCTATGGTTTTGTGTAGTATTAGAGTATTATATTATACGCTAGAAGCGTTTATAATGGACGTACTCCCTGGCTCACATACAGATATCAGCATTAGGTACATACACATTCAGACCACTGCTTTAATTTACAACAAAATAAATTGAAAGGCACATTGTAATTATTATATAAGTATTTCGCACTTATAACCGGTCCCTCCCGTGGATCAGCTCGGGAAGTAACAACTGGGCAAATAAAGACTGATTGACATTCCAGACCGTTTTAACCTTGCCAGTTCAGTATCATGTGACTCGCGATAATGTCAAAGGTCTGATATTAATCAGAAGCAATTAACCATGACTGAAATGAGCAGGCACTTACCTACAGTACCTACTTCATAATAACATTCATAATAACATCCTGTGATTGCTAGCGTGATCTGAATCCACCAAATACGATGGGACACTGATATTGTTCGCCCTTATTGGCTATCTCTCCGTAATGTTCGCACTGCGCTCGTAGCCGATACAGGTACTGCTCATAAATAAGAATGTTATTGTTACAATATTATTGTTTATCCGTACATTATGTCTTACATTGAACACACAGGCACCTTACTTTAGTAATCTTGGCAGTATATCATGGCACGTGACACTGTTGTATTTCTGTAGCATTCGATGCCGTCCTTAATACTCAAACAAACGCAACTATTTTAAACCAAATTATACTCTCTTGTAGAAAATGTGTCAATTCTTTGTTCGTATAATATGAAAATACAATGAATTATTAAATTTAAAGCTTTGAGTAATAAAAATATCACAAATAACTTTGTCAGTTTACTATATGAAGCCAAATTGACGCTCCCCAGGGAGGCAATGTTTGTTCGAGTTTGTTCATGTCTGGTGTTCTCCTTTTATTCTAGATACGTATAATATAAAACTATGCACAGCGATTCTGTTATTAATTGTTGTGCAAAAATACTTTTATCAAATTTGGCTTCACGTCAATATAAAAACAATAAACAGTGCTCTCTATAAATAATCCATAACTTAGTGATATAAATTCTCTCGTTCAATCACTGCTTACACACTGCACTTCTACGTTTTGTGGACATTTCTGAAAACGTAGCAAAATTGTAAACCAAATCAATAAAGCTTTCCAATTCTCATAACGAGACCAATCTGACGGAATGCGTAGAGTAAGAAACACAATGCAAAATATTTTAACTTAACAACTAAAATAGTAATAAAAATAATAACAATTCCTTTTACAAAGTGCCAGTTCTTTTCCTGTTACATCTAAGGAAAAACATCGGGTGAGTCAAATATTTGTTCGACGGACGTATTCAACCACAATTAAACATGCTTTGAAGAATGACAAAGTAATTCTAGATTAAATAACTACTGAAAATATAGCGTATTATGTTGTTAGAGAAGTTACTGTATTGCTGAACATTGAACCTGCGGATGTATACAATCACATAAAACGTAACAGACACATGCCAGACACAGCCAGTCGTACACGTAATCGCAAATACAATTTCTGGACTAGGTATATTTACATAGGAATCAATCCGAGCACTGTCGAGACCGAACCGAAGCACGAGCTGTCGGCGGAGCTATCACACGCGGGCATGTACAGCATGTGCGGGGCGCGCTACCTGTGCCAGGCGATGGTGAGCGCGGTGCGCAGCTTGCCCCACAGCCACGGGTACAGGCCGCCGCCGCGCCACGCCGCGCGCGCCACGAACTTCACGTAGTCCACCAGCCCCCACGGCGCGTGCCCGCCGTTCACGTAGTACACGTACGTGAACCCGTCTTTACACCGTCCCTTGATCGAGTAGTAGTACGGCAGAAACGAGTGCAGACGGAATCTACGAAGGAGAACATGAATGTTACTAGCACATTTATTATAAGACTACTAGTCTGGTGGTGGCGAGTGGGAATCTGAGAATCAAACCTTGCCCATAGGTTTCATTCCTAGATCATAGCAGTCAAGTGATTGGGCATGGAAATAAACTGTTCAGCAAGCGATGGCTCTGTTTACTTTTTCGGGATGTAAGGCGTTTTATTTCCTTAACCATTTTAATTTCACTTGCATTATAATTTATTTTTGACCAGCTTCTGCCAGCGGCTACGCCCTGCGTGAAAATAGGTTTCTCCATACAAACTTTAGACACCCGTTTCATCCCCTTAGGAGCTGAATTTTGTAAATATTCTCAGTGCCTTGTGCAAAATTTCACACTCCTAGTCCCAGTAGTTTCGGCTGTGCGTTGATATGTCAGTCAGTCTGTTTCTCATTTACATATGTCTGGTGTTTTTGACATCGACGCACAAATAGTACATGATTCTGGACGCCCCAGTGGTGGAATTTTACCGATTAAGAAGACTTCTAGTGTCTTTCATTTTATATCCAGACATTTCATATAATATATTATTTTGTAAATTGCGTTTATTGAAAAGTTATTATACATTACATAAGTACATCACATTTGCAAGTCATTATTATATACTTATACAGGTCAAGGTAAAAATAACCTAGGTACCTATAGATACGATAAGAACGATCGATAGGAACATGCTTACAGATAAAACGGAAATGTTTAAAAAGAGTAGATATACTTATGGCATGAGGATAATATACTTGAGATAGCGGCGAGACTCGCAACAACCAAATAACCATTTACTACGAACAAATTGTTTATTTATCTTCGTGAAATCTTGCCAAAGAATGTATGAATGCAGTACCGATACAAGGTGAGTTCAACTGAGAAATTAAGTAAACTGCGTAAGTATTTGTTTCGAAATTATCTTCAAGTGCTAATTAGATATTCAAAGTTCACAATATTTGAATAAACAAATAATATTTGGAAACTATTAACAGATTTTACAATTATTTACCAACAAGCTTTTGCCAGCGGCTTCGCCCGCGTAAAATAGGTTTCTCTGTACAAAACTTTGAACCCTCGTTTTATCCCTTTAGGAGGTGAATCTTGGAAATTTCTCTCTGAGTGCTCGCCTACGTCATAAAAGGGAACTATGAGCAAAATTTCACGCTCCTAGTCCCAGTAGTTTCGGCTGTGCGTTGATATGTCAGTCAGTCAGTTTCTCCTTTTATATATTAGATAAACCTTTATAAGTGACATTTGTTTCCGCTCATACGGGCATGGTTTTATGAATAAAGTGCAATTAGAATTTTTGAATGATAGATTTTTTAACACCTTGAATAAAATTAACTGACTACGTTCGAGTGAAGTTGGAATTACCTGCTTACTAAGAAGGGAAACATTAAAAATAGCTGTTTTCGAAAATTAATTAATTAAAGGGATTTCCTTCCTTAGTCAGTGTCGATATCTCTAACAGGATGAGAAACTTGACGGTCGATTGCTAGCGAACCTTCAATAATGGCACTTGTAAATTAAAAAAACATATATTTAGTAACTTTTACAATTATGTACATAATAATGTAGAATGTTGTAAATGTTACTGTTTCAGCGTTTAAATATACCAAGTGTGCGTATCTCTTTAACCGCTTACGTCGGATTAATCCGACAAACAATTTCATGTCCATTTTGACAGGGTCATACTGGAGTATTTAGTCATTAATTCTTCTGTCACCTTTATGTGACACTGGGAATTGCAAACTTAAACGATATGGAGTATTTGGTTGTAAATATACCTACGACTCTGGAAAAATGGACACAAAAGTATTTGTCGGATTAATCCGACGTAAGCGGTTAAAGAGATACACTATATACTTGGGTATGTTAAAACGTTGAATAATTCGGCAAATTCCATGACTTTATAGCAAGCAATGGTCTATTACATAACTCATTTTAACTATAATCTGATAGGTAATTCTAGATAAGATACGTTTCCGTCGACTAGGTTTTTGGATAAATGCCCTATTGTGATTATTATTGTATACATTAGAATGGGCATACTTACTATGTTTTTGCTTTAATACTCTCTATTCATTTTTTTGAGGTGTGAAATCATCAAATAACTTCTCCCGCTCTGGATGGAGTGAGAGGGAGTGTCAGACTTTTACTGACTAAAACCCACCTGTGTTACTTCAGCTGCCCTCTGCGATCCAGGACCGCAGTTACTCTTTCGGACATTACCGCATGCTTTATAATACCCTTTCACTAACTTAGCATTATCCAGTCTTTTCTTAGTTTGTTAGTTTTCATCAAGTTAAATCCTATACAACATTTAGACATTATTTTCTTACTTTCATTGCTTACCGCATACTGTTTGAATATCTCCATATAGGGACAGTTGTTGTAGTTGAAATCAAGGTTACGGTTAGTCAATCTATTTATAGGTAATCGATTATTTTGCTTTGTGCTACACGACAAATAATTATCCGTGTGAATTTACACCTGTACTGAGAGAGACCTTTGCGAGGCCATTGGTAACATTATTGGCAGAATTCTGTTCGAATGTGGAGAATGGGTTAGATTAAGTTAGCTAGCGAAACTCCGTAGATGTGATACTGTATCGATATCTAACGACTATACCTACCTAAAATATTTTCATAATATCCTTTCTTCCTTACTATCTAGGTGTTTAAAAACAAAGTCAACCATCGCGTCTGCCTGTCTGTATGTTCGCGTTTAACTTAAAAACTACTGACCTAATTTTCATACGGTTTTCACCAATAGACAGAATATAATTCATGAAGAAGGTTTAGTTATATAACACATGCATTTATTTGGAACAGAGTGCATTGTTTGGGGCCCACATAGTTATTAGGGTGTAGGCATGAAATAAACAATCTTTAATAATTTTGAATCATCGATACGACGAAGATGAAGATTTAACAGTGTAAAAATATACTTAAACTGAACGATACTATCAGTCGGTATATCTGTGTGTCGATCTTCGTCATATTTGTAAGTCGATACCTACATACTGTCTCGACCTAGTCTCAGATTTCCAGTAACGATAAAAATATGAGATTGTCGTATTACACACGAGCTTGGTTTCATTGCGGACCTTATGTAAGTCGATCGAAGCGTCATCATGACATTCAGCGACCGAGGACGCTTTGGGTATCTACAGAAGTCATCCATTACTCATCGCAAAACAGAAATACTCAAACAATTTCATCAGGATTTAAAACGGCTAAGAAATCAACAAGTTATTATTTTAGGAAGCTTTATGACTGTATTGTTGTAGGCATATTTAAAGAGACCCAAGTGACCATATTTAACTATGTCAGGCGCACCTTAGATTCACCTTAGATGCAGCAGGGTCGAGGCCTACTGGGGGCCATAGGTGATGCGAAAGTGATCCCCGGGGCCCTGGTAAAATGGCAAAGAAGGATCAGGAGTGGGTTTTTAGTCAGTAAAACTCACTCTTGTTCACGTATCAGTGTCAGACACTATCTCCCCTCCACCCAAGAGCGCGGGATGTCATTATTAGATGATTTTTCCCATCCGAAAAAAAAACCTTAGAGCCTAGGCTTTCCAGTCTTGCGCGCCGGATTTCACTCAAATGACCACGTAATGTCGGATACACAACACAATAGAAAATTTGATATATAAAATAGCTTAAACCTTTTAACCGCATAGGTAGGTCGGATATATCCGATCCGACAAACACTCTCGCGTCTCCGCCAGGTTCACACATCCACGACCAAATACTCCGTCTCGTTAGTTCTTTTGTCATCTGAAGAGCTGAACGAGATGGACCCTGCCGAATAGGACACGTAAACAGTCGTCGGACCAATCCGACGTAAGCGGTTAAAGGTTAAAATGATGGTAAACATCAAGTACACAAGTACAAAGATGATTGGAATGAAAAAAATGCAAACAAATAAAAAAATACGTATCATAGGTCAAGTTCATAAGTTATCTACAGCACTCACCTTCTGTGTTCGTAAAAAAGTATTGCTTCTGTGTTGGTGGTGAGTACGTGCAAGAAGATGGCCTTGACGCGGTGCTCATGAGGCGGCTGCGGCACCGGCCCCGCCAGGTGGTTTATGAGTACGTCCAGCAGCATGGTCGCCACGCCCGAGCGTCGGAACGAGCGCGCCACTCCTGGAGCGAGACACGCCACATGGTTACAAGATGACCACAGACCAATGAATACACAAACATGCGTAAACTCACTCCTTTTTCAAGGAGGTTGGCACAAACTAGAGATGCTACCATTGCTCTTGTAATAATATACAACTAGGCATTAGGTTGATAGGCTTTGGTCACAACCTGTTTATTTTTTGACATATTATAAAAAGTCGCATTCCGCGTGTCTGTTTATGAAATAACACCTCCTAAACCATGCAGTGGATTTCTTACTAATAAAGAGAGCAATAAACAAGCAATTTATATATAATTTGCACCCAAATTAAGTCAGGGTGGTCAGTCAGTCACTAGTAAAACATAATTATATCAATGCTTCCATTATTTACTCTTTATGTGATTACAAGTTACACAAAAATATACAGAGAACACCGAGTGCTTATGCTCAATGTTAATGCAATTAGTGCTATTTACTGTTACATAATTGGGTAGGAACTATGAGTCATTGTTTATTAAGCTATTGTATTATGTAATACCAAAAAAAAAACTACAATAAAGTTAATAAAAAAATACCTAATGACAGTATGTAAGCCACAAGTGTGTCCTTTGAGGCAAACCATCGTGAGAGTATCCCTCGGTCCTCTGCATTCAGCTTCAAGTAAGGCTTTATTTCGGCAACAATAAGGCCTATAATCTCACTTTTGTGCACAGCGGCTAGGGCAAAAAACCTCTCTGAAGAAGTTATGTCCTCGTACCATGATTGTGGGTATTCTATTGGAAACCAATCTCTGCAGAGAGATCTCACCTGAAAAATTGTAACAATACATTGCTTGCATATTAGCATCATAACGTTTTTGGTTTGAAAAATATTTATTTTCTTTAACTATTCATGTACACATAAAATAAAATATAAGAAGGAGGAAACAGAAAAATAGGTACAAAGATGATGCTTCTTTCTATTGAAATCTCTTCTAGCATATTTGCGAAATGAGAGTTGGATAAAATAGAGACATACACAATGAGTGTAACAGTAAAATCATTTTTGGTTAAACAATAATAGTCAATAATTTGGTCTGATATCAAATCCTACAAAAAAAACAGCAAAGACATAATTAGCTTATCATGAGAACCAAACTTGTTTTAAAGTTGATGAGAATTGTACTAGCTGTTGTATCATGAATGTAATTATGCTATTAGGAAACTGACCTCGAAACACAGTAACTAAAGTTACTACTTAAACTAGTAATGTAATGTTAAAATCCCATAATGTTATAAATGGGTATTCAACATGAAAGACTATTTGACCTTCATGCTTGAATTAAAAATCAGAAACAGAAAATTAAAAGGCAAGTACTGTGAATATAATGACATTTGAGTCCTGACTACAATAAATAATGAATACTTCATGCATTTACTTCATGTTATTGAAGTTTTAACCAAGTTCAATGAATTTGCAACACAAATCAATGATTCATTTTGGTTGCTCATCCAAGTTATTTACATCATTGATTGCTTTATTGCTCATATGGATTATCCCACATGAAAAACAATTTTTGCAACATAATAACATAATTCTACCTCTCTTTAATCTTTAAACAAAAAAAAAAGATAAACTAACTGATTTGGAGCTCACTGGAAAAGAATACTACATTGTAATCTAGTTTTAAGTTACATTTTAAAGCTATTGTTTTAATGTGCGTACCTGCTTACAATATTATCTGGATAAATTACTTATATTCTATATTTACTTAAATTAATTAATTTGTTCTACTAACACACATACTAAATATCCTAAACATTTTAAAAATGTTTTGAATCTTTCTAAAAAACAGTGTTAATGAGCAGGATACACTCAAAAGTACTATGACCTAATTTGGTGTGTCTCTATGAATGCCCAGGGTCAAACATTATTTTGGTAATGTCAGGTGTTGTGTTAATTAATACTAACCTCCTCTAGGTCATCAGGGCACAAGAAACGCAACTGAATATCTTTTAGAGAGCATTTTGCATCCTTCGACGACTTCTCAATAATTACTTGGAAGCCTTCAGAAAGGTACCTGGAATAAAAACATTATTTGGAACAGTTGCAACTAGTATACTTTAATTATAGAACTTGAAGGGTTTTTTTAGCACGAAATAATTTAATAGCAGCAATTTTTATAAACATCGTAGTAAAAATTAGCTGTTGAACCAAATAACACATTCCCAGTAATTCAAAAATCCGCAAACTACAATATAAACACGCCTAATGCAACAGTACACAATTATTGCATTTGAATCTCAAAACAAATATAGAGTACCTTGCCCGCTCAATTGAACAATTTATCCAATTATAGAGTTCAAGGAAGACAAAACAGGCACACAAACAACTGCGAAACAGTATGAATTGAATCCCGATAAATAAATAGGAAGGGTCAATCGAACTTACCAGCTGAACCCAGCCATTCGGTAAATCGGCCATTAATACTATCACTCAATAATCTTCATGAGTAAACATGTTATCACTTCCAAAAACTTTCATACTATTGCAATAAGTGAGAACTTTAATCACAAACCCGATAACATTTTCCTTTTGACTAAATAAATTCGATTTGTCAAATCGTCAATGACAACTTTGACAACTCAAGGTTTTGACAGAATCGTAACTGTAACCTGTAACATTAATCGCAATTGCCATAAAGAAAAAATATATTTATTATTTTGTAAATTACTTTCACCATTTTGAATAATTACTTTTCACATAATTGAATAATTGGTTCACTACGTTGTTAAAGTATAATTTAATCTTAGTGGTTAGTTAAAACTCGGGTTTAATGGAATATAAAATATGTTTAATATGCTGTTATTGATCGAACTATAACCTGGAACTTCAAAAGTTTTCAGTAGTGGCAACCCGATAGATTTATTATTCCTTTAGAATTGGTAATGTATAAATAATGATATACTTAGACCGTCAAGCAATTTATAATTTATTGTATTTTTTAACCTAATTTTAGTCTATACCTAGTGTTCTTTTTCTATTATTACAACATTCAAAATAAATTAAATGTAAAAATGCCATGTCCAACATGCGGAAAAGTCAGTGACGGATTAATCAAATTAAGCAATTGCCTAGGGCATCACGTCTGGGGGGGGCACCAGAAGAAACAAAAAAAATCCGTCCTTAGGGCATCACGTCTCACTCTCATGTCACCAAAAACCACACCGAAAAAAGTTTCTAGGACTAACGGGTTTTAAGTTGACATAGAGTCCGACCTAGAGTCATAACCCCGCTCCTGCTTGCCCATTCGCCGCCCGCTAGTGCATTCATTCAATTCAAATGCACCGGAATTGCGATCAGCCAATCACAAGCCACCCCTACCCCGCGGCCCCCCCGCAAATCTGTTTCAATCAAATGTTTTGTTTTTTGAGTAATTGTGCCGGCCGGCTTCTATGCATACGTAATAATAGGGGTTAAAGTATGAAATAGCCGTTTTATTGTAATAGGTACTTCGAATTGACATAAAACCTTCATGGTTTGAGATTTTTGAGTGAAACCTTTTTCATATAGTATATATGAAGTTCTTCTTTAAAAGAAAAACATTTTACAAAAAAATAAATAACCGACACTAAAAAAAAACACTAAAGAATCAAAATAAGTTTAATTTCGGAAGTCGGTGTTTCTCGGTATTTTTTGTTTCTTATTTAACACCGACTTCCAAAACTATTTTTCTTTTAAGTTTTTTTATTTCACACTTTTTAGTTGCGGTACACTTATAACTAGATTGCCTATTCTCGTGACAATTCCAATCAACCCAAACACAACTAGGATACATTGTTTTATTATGAAGTTCCTGTGTCTACCTTCTACCTTCCGGCTTTGTCATCAGATCAGTTCGATAGTATCTTATAGCCAAAGTGCATCTCATGGCAATTCTAATAAGCCCAAACACAGCTAGGATACATTGATTAATTACGGAGTTCCTGTGCCTACCTTCCAGCTCCATTATCAGATCAGTTCGATAGTACCTTATAGCCAAAGTGCATCTCATGACAATTCCAATAAGCACAAACACGGCGAGATTACATTGATTAATTACAGAGTTCCAGTGCCTACCTTCCGACTCCATCATCATCATTAGTTCACTTTGATGATACCATTTTCAACATAACTATTCAGAACCATTTATTTATTTGTATTGTCATATTCGCTTAACTATCTACTTGTGATATTTATGTGAGTATGAAGTTCTGTTGGCCATTTCTGGTCTTCTTCATCAAATGTTACTTTTTGACTGTAAATGCTTAAGTCCTCGATGAAAATACCAAAATAACTATAATGGTTGCCTATAATATTTGAGGAGTTCCTTCGATTCCTCATGGATTCATCATGAAAACTGGATTTTGAAAAAAAAAATAGAATAGAAATAGAACCAACCTGGAAGCATAACTCTAAGGGGAAAAAATGCCAATCGGTCCATAAACGACGGAATTCTGAGGTAACAAACATAATTAAAAAAAAAAATACAACCGAATTGATAAATTTTTGGTAGTCGGTTAAAAATGTGCAACATACGATTATCGACATTCAGTTGTTTTTTATTCAGCTCAGACAAGAAAGATGGATACTTCAAAAATTCGGGTGATTTTTGAATAAGAGTTCCGCCGCGGCACTAACGCGGCGAAAATAGCTCGCAATATCAATGTTGCGTTTGGAGAGGGGACTGCTAATGAACGCACCATGCGATTTTGGCTTAAACGCTTTCGTGATGGATTTTATTTGAAGAACGAACCACGTGGAAGACCGCCCACATAGGTGAATAACAATGAATTGAAAGAGATGGTGGAAGCCGATCCGAGCCAAACTACCCAGGAATTAGCGGCATGGTTTAACGTTACCATACCAACAATAAAAAAAATATGAAAAATGGGTGCCTCACGATTTGACTGATCTGCAGAAAGAAACGCGTGTTGAAACTTATGTTGTCTTGTTGAATCGATACAGAAATGAAGGAAATTGGATGGAATTGTGACATGTGATGGAAAGTGGATTCTTTACGATAACCGTAAGCGAAAAATGCAATGGCTGACCCCAGGTCAAACGCCGCAACAGTGTCCTAAAGCAAAGATTACCAATAAAAAGGTAATGGTAACTGTTTGGTGGTGTCAGCATGGTGTTATTCACTATAGCTTTCTCCGATCTAGTCAAACAATAACGGCAGATGTCTACTGTGCTGAACTCCGAACAATGATAGCAAAACTAGCAGTGAAACAGCCCCTTCTTCACCATTATTGCTCCATGATAACGCGAGACCACATACAGCACGAAAAACCATTTTAACTCTATAGGAACAGCAATTAAAAACCATTCGTCACCCTCCGTATCCGCCAGACCTAGCTCCAACGGAGTACCATTTTTTTCGTGATTTGGACAATTTTTTTACTTGATAAAAAGTCTTCTTCTCAGGAGACAGTACAAATTGCTTTCACATAGTTTGTCGAATCTAGATCTCCAGAGTTCTATCTCAAAGGTATAAATGACCTTCATATTATTAGATGGCAGCAATGTATAGATAATAATGGTAATTATTTTGATTAAAAAAAAATGTTAATTGAAAAAAAAAACGAATTTCAATTTTTCAGTACCAGTCGTCAATTTCATACTTTAACCCGTAATAAATAAATTATGCTTTGATTTTTATTGTTGTCGCCCCAACTCCACTTCTAAGGTACGTTACATCTCATCACCTTATTTTACAAAAAACTAATGTTTTAGGCGGTAAAGGTTTAAAGACCGATTCTAGTTGACATACGGATAGGGGGGCCCACAGGCGAAGATTGAAAAGATGATCATTCTCGATCGTCTAGTTCAAAATGTTTGAAACGAAAAAAAAAAGAGTAAGAGAAACAGAACTTGAAATATCATAGAAGATCAAGAAATATCAGTATATCGTATAAAAAAGGGACTGTGTTCTTTTATATGTCCTCTGTCTGAAAAGAGGAATTATTGAAAACTATAACGTCAGATGTAAAAGAATTGTCTAGATTGAGTATAGAATTATCGTACTTGGTTAATCATTTCTTTAAAAAATATTATAATCATAAATATTTTTAACAGTTGTTTCCCAAGTTTGATCCACTACAGTTTACATATATACTCAAAGGAAAAAATCACAAATTACAACACCCTCTCAATATTATTGAAAAGTTTAAAATTTACAACATACAATGGAACTTTGAGAACTTTCAACCTAACATTAATTGCAAATCATTACAAGACAATTTTAGAGACAAATTTTAATCTTGTCTAAAGAAGTACGTACTTAGATGTATCACAAATTTTCAGAAAAACTGACATAATCACAAATACATGATTCTTAATGCTTTTTATAAAAATACATACAGCGATAATGAAATTGGAAAATGGTTTGAAATAAATAAAAATTCAGAAAAGGAAATTAAACAAAACTTTTGGAATTATATTCCTCTATTTATAAAAATTCAACATGAATTGTATGAAAATGATAAAAAATCTTTCAACGTTTTCCCAATTTATAAACATGGATTGAAACACATTACCTATGACTCTAGATGCTTGCATGGAATTTTACGTAGAGTTGATCTCGAAAATACACCATCTAGTTGGGTTCAAGTTTCAGAAAATGACCCAAAAAAATACTGGAGACGTTATTTTTCCATACCTAAATCTTTTGGTTGGAGTTCCAGTTTTAGTACAGACGGTGTTTGTGTATCATTATCTATGAATAGATTGATTGCAAAAAAGGATAAATATAAAGCTAAGCATCTATAGAAAGAGGAAGCTTCAAATGAAAATGAACATCAATTGTATAAAAAGTATAAAAAAATAATTGCAGTTGATCCGGGAGCTAAAACACCAATTGTAACATGCAATAGAAAATCATCTAACGATACGTTTGAATATAAAACTTTGAAAAAGGGAAGAGTTATTTATGAAACAAAGGAACATCAGAGGGAAAAGAAGCGATTAAAATTTGTAAAAGATGTTGATTTGAAAATAAGAAATGATAGAGAATCTTTGGAAAAAGAATTGGGTTTTCAAATTAGTTATTTATAAGATTATACAAAATTTCAACTAAAATGGTTTGATGAAAAACAGAAAATGTACGAGCAAAGAAGATTACAAAGATTAAAGTTTGATAAATATATAAATTATCCAAAAAGAAATCATAACATTGTGGATGAATATTTTGGAAAAGAACCAGATACGCTAGTTGTTTATGGAGCAGGTTTTGATTTCATGAACAAGGAAACTCAAAAAATGTTATGAGAAAAAAATACAACAAAAGTTGCACGTTTCGAAATCTCCACACCGTTACGTATACTGCAGTGTAGGTATGTCGTAAAGGTATTCACAGGGATAAGAATGGTGCAAATAATATTTTGTTAAAATTTGAATATAAATCAAAAAATAATAATAAGTTGTCGAGCATTCTTTCATTCGTTTGTCGATACTGATATGAATGTTATGGGTGGAGGAAGCTCATAACGCTCATTATCGTAACTCGTTATTTTTTGGTTTGATAAATAAAGGGTTCATCATCATCATCATCATCATTTCAGCCGCAAGACGTCCACTGTTGGACATAGGCCTCCCCCAAGCGTCGCCACAACGACCGATCCTGTGCTTCTCGCATCCACCGCACTCCCGCGACCCTCACCAGGTCGTCGGTCCACCTTGCGGGAGGCCTTCCAACGCTGCGTCTTCCGGTGCGCGATCGCCACTCTAGAACCTTTCGGCCCCATCGACCATCCGTTCTACGAGCAATGTGCCCTGCCCACTGCCACTTTAGTTTGGCGATTCTTTAGGCTATGTCGGCGACCTTGGTTCTCCTGCGGATATCTTCATTCTTTATGCGATCACGCAAGGAAACTCCGAGCATAGCCCTTTCCATTGCCCTTTGGGTGACTGTAAGCCTTCTGATGAGCCCCATTGTAAGCGACCATGTTTCAGAGCCATATGTCATCACTGGCAACACGCACTGGTCATAGACTTTCGTCTTGAGACACTGTGGTTGTTGGACGAGAAGATACCGCGCAGCTTCCCGAACGCTGCCCAGCCGAGTCGGATTCGACGGTTGACCTCTTTCTCAAAGTTATACCTACCCAACTGGATTGTCTGTCCCAGATAAACGTAATCGTCTACAACTTCGAGTGCAGAGTTTCCGATCTTGATCGGAGTGGGCGCTACATGGTTATTTACCATGACTTTGGTTTTGTCCATGTTCATTTTAAGACCCACTCTTTCGGAAGCTCTACTAAGGTCATCGAGCATTGTACTGAGCTCCTCCGTAGTTTCAGCCATGACTACTATATCATCGGCAAACCGAAGATTTGTGATGTACTCGCCATTGACATTAATGCCTAGTCCACTCCAGTCCAGAACCTTGAAGACATCCTCCATTGCAGCCGTGAACAGTTTCGGAGAGATGACATCTCCCTGCCTCACGCCCCGCTGCAGAAGGATAGGTTTCGAGGTCCGGTCCTGAAGTCGGACTGTCATTGTGGCGTTTTCGTACAAACATTTCAGCACTTCGATGTACCGATAGTCAATCTGGCACCGTTGGAGAGACTGCAGTACAGCCCAAGTCTCGATGGAATCAAAAGCTTTCTCGTAGTTCACGAACGCTAAGCATAGAGGCAAGTTTTACTCCTCGGTCTTCTGTATAACCTGCCTAAGCGTATGTATGTGGTCTACGGTGCTGAAACCTTTTCGGAAACCGGCTTGTTCGGGAGGCTGGAAGTCGACGAACCTGCGCGCGAGACGATTCGTGATGACTCTGGAAAACAACTTATAGACATGGCTCAGAAGTGAGATGGGCCTGTGATTCTTAAGCAGGGCATTGTCGCCCTTCTTAAAGAAAAGTACCACCATGCTCCATGCCTGTGGCGTCTTTCCCTCAAGTATGACGGAATCGAACAACCTCTGAAGGGCCTTTAGGACCGGTTTTCCACCCGCCTTCAAGAGTTCGGCGGTAATTCCGTCGTCACCCGACGCCTTGTTGTTTTTGAGCTGCTTCAGAGCCACCCCAATCTCGTACAGGCTGACGTCCGGGATATCTTCGGTATAGTGCCGGGTTAATCTAGCTCTTGGGTCGTTTGCTAGATTCGTTGTGGGTTTTGTGATAGATGTGTACAGCTGTCCATAGAATGCCTCGATCTCTCCCAGAAGCTCCGATTTGGCGGATATGACTCTGCCATCGTCGGTCTTCAGTTTCGTGAGCTGGCTCTGCCCTATAGACAGATCCCTTGCGAAAACCTTGGAACCCTTATTCCGCTCAATCGCGTCCTTAATCCTTTCGGTATTAAAGAGGCGGAGATCGCGTTTTAGGACTTTGAGATCCGTCTATTGAGCTGCCGGTAAATGCACGCATCGTCTGAAGACTGCAGAATCATCTCACGCCTCTCTTTCAAGAGTTCGAGAGTTTGATCAGAGAGCCTTTTCTTCCTTGTACGACGAGTCTTAAAAAACTTAGACCCGACCTAGGCACTCGAAACGATTGTGAAGTTCGAGCTGAAAGCTCTCGGAGTTTTGAATTTGGATCTGTGCTGGACGGAGCGTAGACTTCATCAGTCGAGATCTTTCAAGCTTGATATTGATATTCAATGTGCCTCTTACCATGCGGTGATCACTTCCAGTTTTCACCGCGTTGATCACATCATTGAATATTTGCTTCTTCGTCGACATGATGAAGTCAATCTCATTTCTGGTCGCACCACCAGGGCTTTGCCAGGTCCACTTCCTACGCTCACGTTTTTTGAAGAAGGAGTTCATCATATAGAGGCCCTCCTTCTCCATAAAACTAGCCAATAGGTGTCCCCGGCGGTTCCGATGTCCAAATCCAAATTGCCCCACTCGCAGCTCATCACCGTCTCGTTTACCCAGTTTCGCATGAAAGTCCCCCATGACCACGGTGAAGTGAGTCTTAGAACCATGCATGGCTCTGGATATATGCTCATACATGAACTCTACTTCGTCGTCGGGGTGTGTCGGGACTGCTGGTCACCCTCCCGGAAATAAAGCAGGTTACCGGATTTGAGAATTATCGTGTCCTCCCCCTGTCTTCGGACTTCAGATAATCCCACAATACTCCATCGTAACCTGCTCAATTCTTCCTCAAGTTCGGTGATCTTCTCGTCGGACCGGAGTGTACGCGTGTTATATGTTGCCAGGTCCAGTCGTCGTTGTCTAAAGGGGTAGCCGGATCCCATACGGAGATTCTTCGCACCCCTTGCCTCGCCGTAACCTTGACCGCTACCGGAGTCAAGGGTAGACGGGCTGCCGGGCACTAGGGGCCATTTTTTGGTTGTGCTTATCATTAGGGGGGTTTTGCCATAATCAAGGGTTACCGCGCTCAAATTAAAAGTTTTCATCTTGTCATTTTTGGTTGCATTAAATTAAAAATATTAAATTGAAACAACGCCATACATGATGTAAAGACCTGCCGTCACCTAAATGCTACATCGCGATTCGCAGTTCTAAATTTATCTGCGTATTTGATTAATACCTACAAAAGTCGGAAAAAGCAACTATTGGGCAATTGCCCAGACCAGATACAGTTCCCATTTGGTCAGGATTCATCCCGTTCAATGGAGTATTCGGGACTTTACAGCCTATCTCGGCTGAACTAATGGATGATAATAACATATTATGGACAAATACAATTTTTTTTGTTTTGGTTTCACACATTTTGTGCATTTAGCATGTGTCATGTTTAAAAAGTATTTAGTTTTTAAAAGTTAGGAACTTTGAGTTACATTAATTTCCATTAAATTCTAATATTCACACACAGCAAGCTTTGCTGAGGTAGTCAATTTTATAATAAAATTCTCAGCTCCATTTTACCTGTTTCAATGATTCTAGATTTTTAGATATTGTCGTGTGTAGACATTTGATATACAAAACTACATCAGTTTTACATCACATTATCCCTTATAAATCAATTTATTGCGAACAATTAAAACAGCTACTGAATTTCACTTGAAAAAATCTCGCGGAAAAACTCTCCACACGGATATTTAGTCTTAGCATAGGCAGGGGAAGCGGCTCCCTCCGTTGGCACTTTTATGGCCAGTGTATTTCAAATAAATAATAATAATATTTTGTAAAACTTGCATATCGGGGGCGTTGCACTGGGTCCGGCCACACCGCTAAACATGATTAGGTATTTATAAATTAAAACTTTATGCATTAATAAAAAACACTGTACAAAGGCAGACTACCAGTCGACCTAACTGTGGTGCAGAAACATAACATAAGACGGAGCACGGACCACCTACTCCCCGATATACCTCACGAAGCACGAAGTAATTCTCGTCACAATCACACAGGCTAGGCTCTTATGGCCACCTTTACTTGCCTAACACTGAGTACAAGTAACTAGGCGTTAAAATACCAGAATTTAGCATTAAGATGGATCAAAAATAACATCGGAAGTAGCGGCGGAGATACTGTCAATATTCTATTATTTGGACATAGCTCAGGATCGGTTTCTGTAAACTTCCACTTGTTATTCGACAAAGATATCTTATTTAATAAGGTGATCTTGCAAAGTGGGGTGGTTCTATATGGTAGGGGCAATTTAATGGTAAACAAATACTTACTTAGAAAAGATATAAGTACATTAAAAAATATACACTTAGATAGATACTTATGTATAAATTAAGAATGTTATTATGAGAAACGAATCCAACAAAAGCAACGCTGTGATGATTCCACCAACTTCTCGAACTTCTGAAAGTGTTCACGTGAAATATTCGACTGCAAGCGAAGAAGGCGTCCTCTTCCGCCCTTGGTAATGCGCCACGCCAAAGTTAGATTGGAGTATGATCGATGTATACAATAATTTGACAGAGGTTGAAATGATTTGCCCCCGTCTAATAAGCAACTATGCATGCATTTGTTGACATACTTATAATGCAAAAAAGTTTAAAAAATCAGCAGCATTATTTTTTCGCTTGCGTTTATTTGCTGCATGAGTCGACAGAGTTGGTATTTCCAAGGCGGTGTGCAAACTGCAAATTTTTGATCGTCCCTTCCGTTCTTGGGTGTCTCCAACATTCAGTGCTAAAATCGACACAGGTACAAAACTAATTACCCATTTAATGAGGTAGGTGAACGACTACGTTTCAGAGCCATAAGTCACTACGCACTAGCAATGTAATATTCACATAGAATTATAAAATATGTAGGTAGTTCCCTAAAAACCTTATTTAAGTTTATTCCTAGTGCAATTATTAAGAATAAGCTTAACTGAGGCTACACATATTAAAATTTAGCAGCTTTAGCCAGCCATTGAGAATTAGCTTAACCAAGGCTTTTAGACACCAATAACCCCGTGGATTTTAAGATCAGTTGCGTAAAAAGTACGATGATGGGGCAATTCTAAGAGATCTTCTATTCTGTAGTTTACTTGGAGAAAAGTCTGAAGTAAAGTGACTAACACGTCCACATCCAAAGAAATCAGCTGTATTTAGATTTCACGCAGTACAAATATAATGACTAGCTTTTTTCGCGCGGGGCCCCCAAATGCGAGGGCCCCGTAGCATTTGCCGCTCATCATGTAGCAAGAGTAGCAATCGGCCACTGCTTCTAGCGTTTACTGGTCTTGTCTGATAAGCAGCGTACTATGGGTACCTACTTATATTATGGAAAGGTAAAGCAAGAAGGAGAGGCAATGAAGCTATGCATTTTCAGGCTACCAAGTTTTTGTTTCAGTTTATACCTAAAGTCGAAGTGAGTCGGGCGAAATCGACTTAGACATTCGGAAGGCGATACGGTGCCTATCCAGTGTCTATATTTATATGTATAATTGGTTTAGTTCTTTGCTCGAAGTACCTGCTTATCTTAAGATTTAGTTAGTTAAGCTGACTTATGTAAGTACGGCGTCCTGATGAAAATAAATATCTTACGTCTTTTTTGAGTTAGGAAAACAAATTACTTCGGAGACGAATTTCTTTTTACTGACTAAAACCCACTTGTTCATTCAGTTACACTTTGTGCTCCAGAGTCACGGTAACTCTTTCAAAACATGGATTTCTAAATTTCTTCTTCTAAGTCGTGCACTCTTGACAGAGTGGTCGCGGTCATGTCTTTCTGCGCCACCGCCTCTCTCGCGTTACGACCCCATGCACCTCTGTGTTTCTGAATTTAGTCCGAGACAGACAGGCAGACAGACAGACAGACAGACAGACAGACAGACAGACAGACGGACAACAAAGTGATCCTATAAGGGTTGCGTTTTTTTCTTTTAAGGTACGGAACCCTAAAACGCGCTAAGTACACTACCTCAAATGTGACATTAAAACGTGTGCATATTATGACGATAACCTCTTTCAAATTTTTGAATCTTTATTTCTCAAAAACGTATTGGAACGTATCTTAGAAAAAAAAGTCTTGAGACATTTTTGTAGATAAGTAGTAATGTAAGTAATTATGTGATCTACAATTTTTGCCTTCAGAAGGAGCTAATTTTAGGATAAAACTTACCGTTTTTGCTGAAAATCGCGAAAAACTCGTTTTTGTGACCCCGAGTATTATTTTTTTCCAGGTATCGGATCGATGAGGATTTTTGAACAATCCTACCAATTTTCAGCTGGGTGCGAATTATTGTAACCTTATCCCTATTTTTTGGTTTAATTTGACTGGATTAACTCTACAAAATATTTCATGGCGAGCCCCTAGCTGTCCCTACGTAATAAAAATAATATGTATATGTTTGACAATCAAAACCATACGTCGAGATTCTCTAAGTAGTGTAAATAATTGAACGGAATGAATCCACATGTGTTGGTATCAGCGGGTACTTACATTGTGGCGTAGGATTTGATTCTTCGATGCTCACCAGACGCCGTGGTATCGCCTTACACTGGGCGTACTACAGATGGACTATGTTCACACGAAATGTCGCTCGATGAGTCCACTTGAGTTGGACTGTTTAGTTTTATACTATGGCGGGATGCTTTGCTACTTTCCAACTTGAGTCAGACACTTTCGTAAGCATTCAACCGCAGTACAACTTTTTTTTAAAGTTTATACTTGGCTGTTCTTCAATTTGACCTGACATCTAAACTAATATTATGAATAAAGAGAAAATATTTGATTTTTTGTTTGTTTGTTTACGATTTAACTCAAAAACTAGGTACTTAACCGATTTTAAAAATTCATTCAACATTAGAAAGCTACATCATCACTGAGTAACATAGGCTATCTATATTATGTTTTGAGACAATTGTCTACTATCACGCGGGTGAAGCCACAGGCAGCAGCTAGTCAGAAATGAAGAGAACTTTTGGGTGGCATCTAGTTTTGGGTGGTGAATTATCAAATAACTTCACCTGCTTTGCCGCTCTGGGTGGAGTGGGAGGTAGTGTCAGACTTTTACTGAATAAAACCCACCTGTGTTCCTTCAGTTGCCCTTTGCGTTCCAAAGCCACGGTGAATTTTTCAAACAATTCGGCAGCCCTACAAACATATCCTTGTTGTCCATACAGGGGTGATGGCTGAATGCGACGGGCGCATGTGAAGATGCGATTAAATGCGTTCATGGTGAAGATATAAGAAGGTAGGCAACGCACCTGTGGTAGATACCCTTGTAAAGAAGTCCATAGGCGGCGATGACAATATAACATCAGCAGGGACGCTTGACGTGTTTTTGTTATCTACATGGCATAAAAACTTTTGCTGTATAACAGAAAGATAGAAATGGGATTTAATAGTTTTTTTTGGTAGCAGTTGAATGCCGTTAAGGCCGAAACGATGTAGCTATCTAAATCAGTAGACATGACCAGCCGGTGAATCATCATTTTTTCTCTAACGATCGATGAACTTTGTTTTGATTTCGCTTTTTTTTGTTAAAAGTTTCTTAGATCACTGTTTTATGTTAATGTGGTGGTAATCCGAACGACGACGGATAAGAACAAAAAACACAAGATTAAAGCGTAAAATTGAGCATGCTGCTCTCCGCCTCTGTAATTAATATCTTATGTGTTGGCGCACAAAAAGTGTTTTACTCAAAGTATAGGGTATCATCGACCGGTCGGCCCATGTGTATCGTATGTGTAACGCGAGCCGCCGCCCTGCGCACGCGCCTCGCGCTTCATTTGCACTCAATCTTAATATTGCAGCCTCGATGCACCATTACAAATTCATAACAACCTTTTTGTACAAATGTTTTTGTTCCTCTGGAAGCTTCAAATCTCGGAACTGTAACATTAGTCATGCGTTGATAAATTAACAATGTTAATCGATAAGGGCCTGTTGACATGTTGCTAGGGTTTATTTAAATTAAAATACTAAATAGGCACAAATGTCACCATTCCTTTATAATTTGCATTGATAACAAACGGATGCAAGTCCATGGATGACTCGAAGCTTATCGGTAGTCGGTAACATCATAAAGTTCGCCTGCGATAAATCGTCCTTATTTCTCATAAATTCTCTTAAAGTATCATAATTACATAATTTGCCGATATGGTTATTGGCCTCATTAGCGTCGTTGGTCGCGAAAAATGTGAGTGATAAGAAGGGGTTGAGAACAAGAGAGGCGTTGTGCGCCGGGGCGGGCCTGCGGGCGCGAGCTGACCCGGCCGGGATGCGCGCGCGCCGGAAGCGGCGGGCGGCCAGGGGTCGCCGCCTATCACGCGCATCGCCCCACGTCATCCGAGGGCCTGTAGGTACGGCCAGCAGTTCGCAGTAATGTCAACCATCTGAGCGAATTAATTAATATCAGTGAGATATAAATTACTTTTTTGGGACTACAACAATGAAGTATGTAGGTACCTAATAGTGTTATGAACAAGGTTTTCTAAAATTGTTGTTATCACTATGATGTTCTGCTGCCGGAATTCGAGCGATATCTGTTCGAGTCAACAGATATGGCAAGAGAAAAATAGTTTATTTTTTAAAACGACTGCCGACTAGTGTGGGACATTTTTTTTTTATAACTTTACCTGAATCGAATTCATTTGAATACTTTTGAGTAACTAAAGTAAGTTTGAGTATTTTTAATTGATGGTGCCGAAAGGTTCTGAAATGGCGACCGTGTACCGTTCAAAGACGCAGCGTTGTACAGGAATGCTTTCCACAAGGTGGACTGATGGTCAGGTGGACGCACAGGATCGGTTCTTGTGGCGACACTTGGAGCCTATGTCCAGCGGAGAACGTCTTTTGGCTGAAATAATGTAGAGGACTTTTGAGTAGACGGATTTAAGACAAAACAACATTTAATTTAGTGTAGAACATAGAAAAATATATTTATTAAACAACATAATTGTTATGAACTACAACTAATAAATCACAACAATAACTTATCAGATATCATAGTTACCTACTACTTATACCTATTATTATACAGGATGTAATTCTTTCACCCTGTATTATATCTACATAATTATGTATAACTTAATTTAATTATATACCTACTTAACATAATAAGCTTTGGAACTTGAGGAATTACGTAAAGTACCAAACTAATATAACACTTAATTTTTTTCTTAAAACATAGCCCTGCTGAAATATTCACTTTTTTTTTATACTTAGTGGAGGTCATGAATTATATGAGAGCTATTCTGTAGGCATATATGCATCTAAAATTTTCAGTGTCAGGAATTTATATCAAATTATGATATAAATTCCTGACACTGCACATTTTCAAGAGTGATCAAAGATACATGCTGTAGCTACCTAATTATTTACCTAATGCCGTATGTTCATGCGTTTTTAAATAGACAAATAGCTGTTCGAAAGTTATTGATTTTTTATTTTATTTATAACATCTCTCAGACATGTCTTTTCAGGATTTTCATTACAGCATCAATATTATTTTTATTTATTCTCTAGAAATAACTTTAACTTACGATTTTTATCTAAGCGAACAACATGATGTTTTGGTCTAACATAGTTAACAAAAAATAATAATTTAACACAAACTTTAGCCTAATATGTAAATATTTATTCAGCTTACACAAATTAAACGCACGTGCGCGCCATTTCGCGCAGCACTTATATGTCTACTACCCAATTATATTTACAGCTACGTGACCTATTTTTATAAGTTACAAAAAAATATGAGCGGCGATAAAATATTCCGATCTTTTGATAAAGCTTATTGATATTACTAAAAGTCTTTCAGACACCAACGCGCATAATTTTCTTAAGTTTTTTTTAAGGGTGTCCCGAGTAATGTTGCCACTCTGCACATGAAGGGTGGAGGTGAGGTGGCACGGGCGCGTACAGCGGCGGAGGAGCGTGGTGCAGGGAGTGCGCATACCGCGGCTGCAGCTCGTGGTAGTCCGGTACTGACCCCGGCTTCAAGTATTGCTCTAACTCGGCATTGTCTGGCGGTCCGTCAGCTAGCAGTGCCGGGGAGATATCCGGCATTCCAGCGAAATCTATCTGATCCCTCTCCGGGGAAGGTTCTCTCTTCGGCCGGACAGCTGACGTCACCTGAGGCTTGCGACGTCGAGGCTGGTACTTGTAATCTGGGTATTCCTTCTTATGCTGTGCTCGCAGCTTAAGCGCTTCTTCGATGAAAGGTTTTTTCTCGTCTTCACTTAAACTTCTGTAAAGGAAGGTATTGGTTATTTGAAATCGTGATGACTTTGATAAACGGGTTTTTGGAACTGCTGAGTCAGTGCGGTTTTTGTGAGGCGCATCGACACGACTGTTTCCAGATGCAGCACGTCATTACTAATGTGCCGTGAGTCCTGTTCATTGGAACACACGCCACTTAGCTTGTCTTGCTAGTACACATTCCATGTACGATAGTAATTAATTTATGAGCATTCGATAGGTGTTCTTTGCTGTTTTATTACAATATAAGTCCAATTAAAAGTGCATCTAATAAATGTCAATTTCTTAAGTAATTAAATAGATACTACCTAATTTAATAGATACATGGGTTTTGGTTGCACAAGAGTGGAATGATGCTTAAGCCAAAATAGAAGAACCACTACATCAAACGTGATCCACGAGCTATCGTTCCTAAAGTTTTTGTTGTCAATTTAACATTCAATTTCACAAAATAATGAAGGTAATCGAGCATCTCTGAGTTACGACCTTTGACCTTGCTAATCTACTTGATCGAGATCTGCATCTCGAGAGGTGAGCGCGATGACAGTGTAAGAGAGCTCACCAATCACAACACAGCAATCAGGCTCACTTCACCGACTGTTTTCTTTGATGATTCGAGAGTTTACTATGAAGCTGAGTGTATGAAAAAGACGTAGAGCGCGGGTCTACTGCACCGTCTGCACGAGTCAGCCGACCGGCGAACAGATAGGCGTATTATTTATTTATTCTTTATGCACACAAAAGTACAGAGGCGAACTTAATGCCTTAAAAATAATAATATATAAATAACGTGTGTATGTGTGTGTTTACATACGCATACTTATGTGTAGCACATTATATATATTAAGTAATATTCGCTCTCTCTTTCAGACATTGAATTGTCACTGTACCTCTATTTAACTATCTAAAAGAAATGGTGTTTTAACCACAAGATTTGGCCTATCCAAAATTTGCATATAATACTCGTAATACAGTTTGGACTACAAGTATTTGATAAATAATGTTTATTTTGCAAATAGGTTTTAAAAACACTTTTACACGTTAATTTTATCGTCAATTTAATCTAGATGAAATTGCAGAAGAGAAACTGGTTTATAACCTGGTTTCACACGTTATTTTATCGTCAATTTAAATTAGATGAGGCCGACCTCATTTGTAAATGGTGTTTACTAGCTGACTACCCTATGAAGAAACATCGAAATAAACTCAGAGGTCAAATTATTTTTTAAAGTTCGTACAGCAAACATGTAATTTGATCAAATCATATTAGATCCATTATGATTCTATAAAAGAAAATATAAGATTCGAGTATTATGTAAACTTAGGGCGGAATTCACCAATAAAATTAATCGCGTTTTAACGTTTGGGTCGCATAATCGCGTTTAGCCGCTATCACTAGTGTCATTTGTAAAAATATAACAAAAGAAAAATACAGATAAGTGACATTAGTGACAGCGGCTAAACGCGAATTTGCGAGCCAAACGTTAAAACGCGATTAGTTTTATAGGTGAATTCCGCCCTTAGTCATAAATACAGCGCTACATCTTATTCATACTTTCTCAGTCATGTCATCGCAGCATCACGGATCGGAGCGGGCGCAGTGCGCGGGTGGCCTACGACAAGTTGCTTTTACGATCGCTGAGCAGTACTTAGTGCTTATTTGATCCCAATGTTCGGAAATAGTACTTGCTTCAAAGAATTCGCATAGTCATGCAAGCAAGCATCTGAGTAAAAATGTTTAAAAGTTTGGTTGCTTGCTACGAAATTGCTATATTTCGTAGACGGTGTTTTTAAGGTGGGAAATGACTTCTCCTAGAGCCTAGAGCGAGGAGAAGTCATTTCCCGAGGGTGGAGTGTTCAGGTTTTTTACTGTTTAAAAGTCACCTGTATCCTTCAGTTGCCCTTAGCGTTCTAGAGCCATGGTCATTCTTTCAAACATTCCCGCAGTTCGTAGATCGTAGAGTCACCATATTTATGTCTGCGTTCAGTTTCATTTATTTCTAATTAAATTTAGGACCTTATTCAACACATAAAAAGAACCGTGTAGTGTGATGGTTTGAGTTTTAAGTTACGAAGTGTTATTTTAAAAGAATAGAGTTAACTATATTTCCTCAAAGGCTTGATAGTTTAGTGGTCTTGAGTACCTACCTCACACTGTACGATTTATTGCTTTACTACGCGCGACATTCTACGGTTGTCGTTTATTAGTTCGACCCTCGCACAGTCCTATGCACAAACCAATTGCCGTTAATAGTTAAATTGTATTTATCAACTTTTTACCCTCCTTCCCGCCTTCCTTTCATAACTTTTGATAAATCTACATCTAGTTTAAAAACAAACGGCAAAACTTAATACCATGACTAACTCTCTTCGTAAACTCGAACCCAGACAGATTTCGGTGCGAATTTGTTTTGTTCCTCAATTTTCTATTTGAGCGAGCCGCAGCCGTAGAGAGAACAGTTAGAGATGTTATCTCGGCAGTTAGCGGCGATAGCATTTTAATGAGTAAACAATCGATGCACGCCGCGCGGTTGGACGCCGCACGCGCAGCGCCCAGTCCAATGTACCGCAGATCAGGTATTCGGGTTCATAGTATCGGAATATCACTTGGTTAGTTGGATATGACTTGAGGAATGCGATGAGCTTTAGCCTGAAGAAAGAAGAAAAAAGGCTAATCTTGAAGTTGCATGTCAGATCGGTTGATAGGAACTGTTGACGACGAGATTCATTTATCACCGTAAGTAAGTAATTATCATACCTTCTTGAAATGAAACTAGCTGTACTAATCACTACATAATATAAAACAAAGTCGCTTCCCGCTGTCTGTCTGATATGTGAATGTCATGTATGCTTAGATTTTTAAAACTACGCAACAGACTTTTTTGACGCTTACATTCCAAACGTTGGCTGAACCCTACAAGATAGATTAAAATAATGTACTACATAGTTATGTACACCTTAAAAATGTTTTCCAAAAAGTTCTCGATGGTATAATTATGTCTATCTCTTAGGGATAACCCATAATAACCATTTCCTTATTTATTCCTTTACTTTTTACGATAAATAATGGCGTATTTACGAAGCGGTTTCAAGCAATACAGCATTAAACCTTATCCAATTAAGTATCACATTGTGCATTTAATATAGATCAATATGACCCTTTACAGCATGTAATTTAAATGAATATTTTCGAAGATATTACAGATTTTAATTAAGTGGTATCAGCATTTCACCCGGGTGAAGCTAAGGCGGATCGCTAGTGCAACCTAAAGTTTGAATCACGTTTGAATAGTTTATATATGTCGTGGCAGATCTTACAATTGATCACTTGATGATATGGCCAATTAAAACTGGCTAGATCTTTTAAACGTAACATTTGATAATAATTATGGCAATCCACGTTTGGCCATATCATTGATGTAGGATTTCTATGATAATAAAAGGTGTAAAGAAAGTAGGCCAAATAAGGATGGACATATCATCAAACTTTAACGTTTAAAAAGATCTGTCCAGTTTTACTTGGCCATATCATGAAGTGATTAATTTTTAAGATCTGGCCACGACATATACATATTAATTTGCTGATTTCTGGAATAGGTATCAAACATGTGTCTTGATAAAGCTCAAGAAACAGAAATGTCGTGCGCCGTTCGGAACTTCATGAAATTTGCTAAATTTTATTTTTACTCACTTCCACATAGATCCTAGTGACTTGCTGAGTTCAGCGTTGTGCAGTGCAGGCCGCTGCTCTGAGAGGCGCCTGCGCATCGCCTGTGCGAACACCATGAACGCGTTCATGGGTCTCTTCACGTGCTCCCGTCGCATGCAGCCACCACCCCTATATGGACAACAAGGATTTGTTAGTAATGTTCCCTGTAATGTTACAAGGGTTTTCTTTTATGGTGGGATATCTTGCAATGACTTCTCTTGGGCGGAGTGCGAGGGCGTGTCAGACTTTTACTGACTAAAACCCACTCCTGTTCCTTCTTTGCCTTTGTTCCAGGGCCCCGGGTTTCACTTTCACGTTCCAAGGCCCCAGTAGGCTTCGACCCTTCTGGGGCCCTACGATGTAAATCGTAATCCTGTCTGTAAAGACATCTTGAGGCGCGCGTGGAACACCACGCCGTCCGCAAGCCAGCACCAACGGTGGCTGGAAATCGGGATCGGAATCCCGATTTCCAGGCAGCTGGAGCGTGAGGGCCGTTCTTTCGCGCGTTTATTACTGCTTCTCAGAAGGAGGCCATTCCTCCTCGCTCCGGACCATGGCCGGTACCAGAATGTTAAAATGGCTTGGTTTACAAGCTGCTTGTTGTGAGAGGGCGCGGATTGTAGTATGTGGTCACCACGAGGACCGATTTCATCAAAGACATATCTTTAAATGGTTCTTTTTCTTCTACAGTTCTATTTCTTCTAAAAATGTCTATATATTATCTACCAAACTTAACCGATATAATTGGAACTTTTAATTTAATGGAGGCCAAGAGGCTGATTTATTTAATATTGGTCTCAATTAAAACTTTCGACTGTTATCTAGATTAATTTTTTTTTTTCAAACTGGAACCATAAATTATTTGACAAGAGATTCTATAGTACCTGTCTACTTATTTTTAAAAAAGAATCAGAATTTTTGAAAATCGAATATAAAAAGAAAAGCTGAGTCGTGGACCTAATTTGTTCCGTATTCTCCAGAAAAATGTTTAAGCATGAATTTTTATTAAAACCAGATGTATTTCTTATGTACCCTAGTGTTCTAGATTTAGTTTAAGTCATTTAGAACGGGGCTGCATCTCTGTTAATGGAGCGATAATTTGACACATGTATTGAGTCATAATCGTAAGTTGTGGACACCAAGACACGATCACTCATTCGAATAGATAGACCCGTAGATAGGTAATTACTCAATGCTGTCTGCGTTTGAGTTGAGTCAATAGTTGTGTCTAGACCCCTAGAGTTGCAATGTACAACAGTGAGAGTAAAAGCTCTGTCTAGGTGAGTACGAGTAAGTTACTCAGTGACACAGACACTTCGATCAGACAGCTGTTTGTGAAGTCGGAGTGCGAATTTTTTAGCATACTCGATCGCGTTAACGTAAACGTTCGCTTTTGTCAAATAAGCATAGAAAATAGTAAATTTTGATACAAGGTATGACTTTATTATAGGCAACATATTACATTATTTACATTTAAAAATACTAACTATAATTACAATAAAATAAAATAAATAATAATAAAAACCCTAATCTAATTACAACTAACTAAAACTAAAATATGGCGTCAAAAAACTCTTCCACATCGCTGTCGACTGGTAATGTGCCCAAAAGACTGGCGGCATTGCCACGCTGTATGGCAATGCTTATCCTCTGTCCGAGGTAAAAGCCAGCTCTTGGGTCACGCGAAGTGTCAACTAGACGTTTTGACAGATCTTTATACAACTTGTGAGCACTCGGACCCCACGAACCGAGAGTTTCAACCCCAAACGGTTCGAAAATATAACTTCCAACAAGGTTATTATATTTTCGCCGCTTGAGGTTCTCCGCAGCCGCAGCGGCAGCACCAGCACAACACGACGAGCTAGGAAGATGGGATGGCGCAAGAGTATCGACACAAGTAGCGTCCCATACTAAAGGCCTACCCATCTTCCATGGGAATAACGACATGCCGTCCGGTCTCTTGCCATCGTCGCGTGCCAGGCCATGGGGTTCCAATACGGCTGGAACGCCGACGGAGACAAGAGCACGTCTGATGATGTCGTTGATATTCGAGTGTCGTGCTATGCGACCCGCACTTCGGCTGCATGACAGACCGTGGTGACCGAGGCTGTTGACGACTTCGCCACAGTGACAGCGATGAGGAGAACAACAGGGAGCGCCTAGACGTAAGGAAGCAGCGAGGCGGAAAGTATTATCATCGAGCAAGGTGCCTATGTTCGATGACGGTAGTGCGTGAAGCCAGAGACCCGACTCCCACTCTCCCACAGCCAGCAGGCGCGCACGCTCCGCAGGAGCAGTAGATGTTTCAATCAAGTTTTTTTGAACTTCTTTGCAGAGCGGCTCATCCCACCGTCTTTGGGAAGATGGTTCAACGGGCGGATTAGAATTCGGGCAAGCGAGTCTCCAGGTATCTATAGCCTCGACGAAGCACGGCACATTGAAATTACTCAGTGAGGGAGATAGGATATTCCTGATTAATTTCTCAGTACCGTGAACCGAGGATATAAAGGCTGGTAAACTAATACTAGTAATTTTGCGGACGCCGAGGCCACCCATACGGATAGGAAGGGAAGCTTGAGCCCAAGCTCGGTCATCCATGGCCACGTTTAAAATTAACGTGAGAGTATGTCGGATAATTTGGTCCATTTTTTCCAAAAGATGGGGATGTTTCCATAAATGAGAAGCGCGAAGGAAATATGTTAATTTAGGGCCGAAACAGCAGAAACGAATTATGGTGATGGCCGAATGCATATTAATTTGTAGTAATCTTTCCGAAATATCATTAAAATTTTGAATTTTTTCCTCAACAAAATTGGGAAAGGAATCCTCGAAAATAGGAGATCCTAGGAGACGAAGAGAGCTTTTTTCAATAATTTTAATTTCTGGGGCTATTGTGTTAAATTTGGAAAGAGTCAGTTGTCTGTCGGTACTGTCGGATAAGAAAAGTTCGCATTTTGAGAGGTTCAGATCAAGTCCTATTGAATGAAGTTGATTTTTTAGGAAAATTAAATCATTTAAAACTGTGTCTGCATCGCCTCCTAGGGTTCCGTCGTCGAGATACCAAACGTTAAATTTGGAATTTAATTGTCGAATAATTGGGTGAATAGCTAAACTGAAGATCACTGGCCCAAGGGGATCACCTTGTTGACAGCCAACAGCGGATTCCAAAATGTTGTCCCGATATAGTAATTTAGATGGGTGTCTGTAACATTGCCAAAGAAAACTAAAAATTTGGGGTACTTCTTACAAGTGGAGAAAGTTCGCCATTGCAACCGAGGCGAAATTCCTCGAGCCGCAGGGGAAGGTGTTATGGAGCTGAGTGCTCCAGTGACAAATTTCCACTGAATGTGAGTATGTGAACTAGGATAGGTTAAGTTTTTATTGTGATCTTTTCTAGAAAATGCTAGAACGAGAAGCGCGAGCAGTTTAATTGGAGCATCCTGTCGTATACCTAGTTATTATTCATTCACTACGGGCACCTTATTAATAAGAGAATATAAGGTTATTTTATTATTTTATATTATTAACTTCGGGAAACTTACAGCCAAGATATAGATAGTTGAAAAATATTGAAAGAAGGCCAATTACAAGATTTCACATATAGTATTAAAACAGAAGAAGAGACGGTAGACAGATAAAAAAAAGAAGTAAAGACGCTCGAAGCAAGTACATATAGGACTGTTTCAGTCATCTTCGAAAAATCTAGTACACATACAATTTTCTTATTTTTAGTGACGCTGGTGGATAACAGGTCTAGATCATCGTTGTATACTTTGCTAGCTCTTAACATGTAATAGTTTTGCCGATAAATACACCGCACTGAGGGAACATACAGAGGTCGATGATTTCTTAAAGTAAAGGATGGAACACGCAGCCCAATTTTGCCAATCAGTTCCGAGCTCTCGGCTGAACCATTAGCTATGTTAAACAAAAGTGTCATGTCAATTAGTGGAAGAATGTAAAACTTCCTACAGCGACTATTATAGTTAGGCAGGTAAGTTTTAGATCTAAACTGAATGTACCATAAAAAATATTTGCGATATTTTCGATGCGATTGATGTAGGTAATAGTTGTAAATAGTGAACCGTATTCGAGATGACTACGCACAAAAGCACAATAAAGGATTTTGAGTGTTTTAATGTTTTTAAAATCGGCTTATAATCTTTAATGAAACCAAATGCTTTAGAAGCTTTTTTAATAATATCAATAACGTGTGTGTCAAAGCGTAGTTTTGAATCAAAAGTGACACCTATCGTCTGTGATCGTGTTAACTCTGGCTATTGAAGTGTTACTTAGTTTGTAATCGTAAAGAATACGATATAATAATAAATGTACATAAATAAAATTTAGAAACGTTTAATTCTAACCGGTTGGCAACACAATAGCTAACTTAATTTAAGAGTAGCATGCAAGTAGAGTACTTAGCTGCTTGTATATTATTTTCTTCATGATTTTGGCAAATATGCATAGTTTAGAATCTCTAAACTATGCATATTTGCCTATCTAGGTCTGTAGTTTTCCACGCAGTCCCTAGTCCCTTTTTTATGGATCGGAGTAATTAATGCCGACTTCCAAAAAGCAGGTATCTGACCCCCAATCCAAGGATCGCCTAAACAATAGTGAAAGCAGAGGAGTCAGACCTTTAGCACACTTAAGTATAAAAAACGACGGAATATTATCTGGTCCTGCAGATTTTGTTAGGTCAACTCCTTTAATTAGTTCAAATACCTAGAACTCACTAACTTCGACTAAATGTATGTCCAAAACGGGATCGCCTAACGGCGTGTCAGACCCCTGTGTGCCATCATTAGAATGATTGTTGTCACTACTGGTGCCGTCGGAATCAAGATAATTCGAATAAAAACAGTCGCTAACCATGTTGCAGATAACCTCTCCGTCACTTGAAATGCGATTCTTATATTCTCATAGAGAAGGATACAGGTAAGTTTGTTTTTTTGATTTGACATACGTCCAAAACGCTTTGGGGGGTTTAAATATAATTTCTTAAATTTTTAATATAAACCTAATTGCTAAATATTTCGTTTTCAAATTCCTTAACACGCTGCCGTATTTTTTAAATTTAGCATGGTGTTTTGCTGTTTCTTTGATAATTTTAATCAAGGGCTGCTTGTATCAGAGAGGATACCTGCTGGACCTAACGACTGTCTTAGTAGGTACGTAAAAATCATTAAGAGTGTTGTAAATAAAATGTTATGACATCCTCGAGTGTTCTACTACACACTTCGCTGCGTCAGTGTGTGTGCGTTATGGATGACATGTTACGAAAATTTGCACACGTCGGGGTCCCTAGAATTCGGCAGCCCTGTATCGTTGATAGAGTGGTATCTACGCCCTTGTTGTATAGGTTTTCTGAATAGAAACTTTAAACAATAGAGTTCCGCAGTTAAATTAAGTTGATCCATAAATTGTCTAACAGACCAACCAAAATCGAACAGCAGCATATTGTTTTGTTAAGTAACAGAGCTATAAATAGTTGAAGTTTAGACCCATATCCGAACAAAAAGCTGGTATTGACATAAACAATATGAAATGCGCACTTGAGCGGGCGCGCGCTGAGCCCCGACGCGCTGCTCAAATTGGTTTAGCTTTCGGCGCGCGCCCGATAATTACTAGGTAACCAAACCCATCAAGCGTCGACGACCAACGACTATAAAGAAAATAAATTACGATTTACCCTATATGTATGGCGCGGAGAACAGAGTGCGCCCGCGCAGCGCATGTAAACAGCCCAAGTGGCGCGGCCTCACGACTCACGTCATTTTACGCTCGTAAACATCTCTTATTTTATTACTTTTTTATTTTCTAATGCCCGTTCGGGTTTCCTTGCGATCTGAATACTGACAATAAATTATGTTTTTTTCTTCAAACACTGACACGCCACTAAAAGTCGATCGATTTCTAACGGATTACTCTCGGGAAGTAATCTGAGGAGAAATAATCACCTCCCGCTTCGCCGAACTTCAGCGGTTTCCTTGTTTATTACTCAGAACGAGTTCTCATAATGTTAAATATTTTTATTGCACTAATACTAAACCGAGGAGTGAATAGGTAGACTGTATATGCTATGCTATGATATTTCCATAGACGCCTGGCGTGGTCACCCGATGAGGTTTTCTGAAAGTCTACTAAATGAAAAAAATACTTTGTCCCACACTAGGAATAACTCCTGTATAGTGGGTGCGTTCACATACACAAGACACCTAGACCAGAAACATCTATCTGTGCCCATACAATATTTGTTCCGTGCGGGAATTGTACCCGCGACACGCAGCGCGGCAGTCAATCGCTCAACCACTGCGTCAACTGTGCCGTCAAATTATGACCACTTATAGATTTAAACTAAATAGTGCCCGCGACTTAGACTCATATCCGAACAAAAAGGTGGTATTAACATAAACAATATGAAATATACATCAGACTCATGAAACAGTAGGTACAATGCTATTTGGTTACAATTTCAAGAAGATTTTACTAAAATAAAAGCCTAAGTTATTCCTTATAACATCAACGTTGTACTAGAAAGTCCCGACAACATCGTTCCAGCCGTTTCGGAGATTAACCGGAACACACAGACTGACTGACAAAACTTTTAAAAATTGCACATTTGTTAAAGTTAGATATCGAATAAACTTTAATATGACTTTAGTAAATAACATGTTATATCGTTATTATACATATAACAGTATAAGTAATATACATAGATAGTTAAAATAACTTGATTTTGGTTTCAGAAAAAACAATCAAATATAAACTTACGTAAGTAGGTATCTATGTAGCAAAAACTCTTCAAAGAATGACGAATAAGAGCATGTAGCTCGTCTGTAGTTCTATCCCGCGGTACATGTGGCCGCATCTTTTGTATTACAGATTGAGTACTAGTTTTTGCCGCGACAGACCCTCCGCGCGACGCCATCTGGTTAGTAACATCGTCCTGACAATCACTGATACCAGCTCCTGCTTTAATTGCTACAGCTTACATTATGTTCTCAAAGTGGTACCCACTGTGATTTATATGGCACCGTTGTCATGATAGAAATTTCAGAACTTTCATCGATGTGTTAGAGCAGCTACTTATAACTGGTATTGATATGTCTACATCAGAAGATTTTCATCTATAATTTACTATAAGGTAAAAGGACAAACTAACTGACTGACAAATCAACGCACAGCTGAATCTATCGGGAGTAGGAATGTGAAATTGTCCACAAGGTTTCCTTTTGTGTCGTAGGCGAGCACTAAAAAGGGTTTTTGGAAATTCAACCATTTTTTGTTTTTTTTTTGTTAGGATCGCAAACATTACAGGGCATTTTTAGACAGGTATATATTTTTTAACATTATTCAAGTGCTGTAACATTTAGAGACAGTCACAAAATTAAAATAAAACATTGGGTGATAAAACACAAGGTTAGGTAATTGAATTTCATTGAATTAAATGTTAAAGGCAAAAAATGAATTAATATTATGGCAGTAGTAATAATGACACAAAAAACACAGTAAAAAGAAATAAAAAATTAATAAATTAAATTACGTTAAAATTAAATTAAAATTAGTATAAGTATACGGTTTAGTCTAATGGAAATACAATAAAATTAAATTAAATTGCATGAACTTTTACATTTTTGGGATTTAAGGGGGTAAAAAGTTAGAATTTAGTTTGTATGAAAATCATATCTGTGGGCCAATATAGGTACCACGAATAATAACCTAAGTAAATACTAAATAATATTATTATTTGATAAGCAAATAAATGATTTGATTGATTGATTGATTGCTTTTCAAATGGAAATAAATTGTTCCCGGCGAAGCCTGGTGGTTAATACATAAATAAAAGTTCTTTGTTTACATTCAGGACAGCAATTAATTTGACATATAAAATATTTAGCGCACTGCAAGCTCTATATTCATCGGTGTAGGATCATGCGTACTTTAAACTAATGTAAAATGGTGACAAAAGCTAGACAGAGGGGAGAGAGCTTTCGTAATAATTTCAAGACACACGGAGCCGCCATGCATTGTACTCGTAACTATTTTCTATTTTTTACATTTTCACAGCTTACAATTCGTTCACCCTTTACGTAATAATAGAAACCAACTATTACGCCATTAAGTTTAATTTAAAAATATTAATAGGACGACATGTCAATGACAAAAAGTTTTATAGTCGTGCGCGCAATGATTTACAGCCAGATTTCACAGCCATCCGTCTGCCGTATACACGTGTATAATGTGGTAAGGATTATAAGTATCATAAGTATTAGTTAACTATACTATACGCACCTACATACTTTATCTACAAGTGCTTCGGTTTTAGGCACAGTGGGCACGTGTTTATTATATCCGCGTTACTCAATCTTTTTTAAGTATGTTTTTGTTTTGGACTGTAGTCGGGTTAGTTTCAAAGTTGGTGTTGACGTATAAGTATGAAGCTTTTCGATAAAGATTAGAGTTGCGATAAGGTCTTTGTTGTTAAATGGAAGTACCTACCGTAAAATGGCGCTGGTGTATCAACTTATCTGCCTTCTTCTAACTGTAAAAGTACCTAACTTTTAAGTTGTTGTGTTAGAAGGTGGTTATGGGATTATAGTTTTATAAATAAATGGCGAACCACCCCAGCTTCGCATGTTGGTTATAAATCTTTGAAATCATCGGCTTTTCTCCACAATAATATGCATGTATTTAAACCTTGCTCATGAGTCACTCTGTCTACTAATGAAAACTGCATCAAAAAGTAGTTTATGAGTTTATCGCTAACAGACAGACTGATAGAAGCAGTGGGGGATTTTGTTGTAAGGAAGTACTTATAGCTCGGAAGGAAAGGCTAGAAACTTAACAGTGTTTTTAATATTACGGATACATTAATATACCTAAATGTGTGTTCTTATAATAACATAGTATAATCAGCCTTATAAATAATGTTCCCAGTTTCCCACTGCTGGGACTCGGGCCTCTTCTCCAGGAGAGGGAATGGGCCGTAATCCACCACGCGGGTCTAGTGCGGTTTGGTTTATGTCACAGAATTTTTTTGGTTCTAGGATATGCTGGTTTCTTCTCAATGTGTTCCCTTTGACGTTTTGAGAGCAGCAGTGATGAAATAAATTACATAAAGTAATGCGCTTGTTACGGTTCTGCACTGTTTCCTCACCAAAATCGAATGTGGAGACCTGCAAATGGCTCTCAATGATCAACCCTGATACTTTATTTTATATTTTCAGCTGTAAGCCACCTAAATAAAAATTAAAAGTTGCTAAGTGGTCAAAACAGTCCAATCAAAACATTGCACACCAAGCTGGTATACTTTTGGAACAACTGAACTGAAAACATTTAGTCAAGGCTACACATACTTGACACGTGTCGAATTTAGGCAAGGAACAACATTATGTTGAGCTACAGCATGCTTAGGTGTTATTACCTACTATTATTGGCTATTGTTTAGAGAAGCTAGGCAGCCCGAATGTAGTAGGCAGTACAGTGATTGATGTGTCCAAACAAAGATAAGGTTACATTTAAAGCGGTAGGCTTCTATTGCCTAGTTCTAGCTATTGTTCTCATATACTTGCTGACACTAAAATACGCTTGTAAGTTCGTGTGTTTACAATTTCAACGTTATCGTATGAAATAATTTATTGAATATTATTTATTTCAGGTCAGGTTTTTTGGTACCTATCCCTAGTTAAAGGTAAGTACATTCATCAAACGCTAAAATTCTAGTTTCTACTAGCGGCTTCGCTTGCGTTAATGTAGAAAGTTGTCACAAGGGAACGTTTTCGGGATAAAAAGTATTCTATGTTCTATCCCAGGATATGATTTACCCGTGTACCCAATTTTCATCCACATCCGTTCAGCCGTTTGGGCATGAAGGAGTAACAAACATACACATGCAAACATACATACAAACTTTTATCTTTATATTGGCGTGTTTAAGTGTAGTTTCTAAATCATCATAATTGTTTTGCCCTTATTCTCATTTACATAGTACAGTAACATCGTCACATTTGATACTTCACTATAAAGTAATCGTCATCTCGGTTCAGTGGTGGCCGAGTGGCCCCGACTTACGAGCTATATATAGGTCGCGGGTTCAAACCCAGCCAGGCGCATTACTTTGTATAATTTATTTCCTCACCACTGCTCTCAAAATGGTGAAGGAAAACATCGTGACGAAACTGGCATGTTGGAGAACCAAAAATTCGAAGAAATGTGACATCCACCAACCCGCACTGGGCCGGCGTGGTGGCCCATTCCCTCTCCTAAAAAGGAGGCCTGAGTCAATTTCCTCACGTCTGTACCTACATGCTGTAGCCTACCAATTTATACTTAAGTATAGACTGCTGCAGTCAGTATTCTTAGAAGGCTATTTTCATGACAAATCTATAATATAAAAATCCCTATTTCCTTTAGCCACGTCATCACGCGTGAACGGTTGGACCAATTTCGTTAATTCTTTTTATTTGTGTTTGCTCTTCTTCTTATTCTATGAGATCGTCAGGAGAACGATCTCATAGAAGAAAAAAAATTAGCGCGTTCGACAGTTCATACCTAAGAAAGGATAACGTTTGTTGGGTCAGCTAGTTTTAAACAAATCAATCATCTGCAATAATTTTTGCCAAATTGGTGGCAAAAATATTGTTATATCGTATATATTTTTGAAATATGCTCATTCAAAATATAATAAAATTGGCCTAGGCTAGGTATGCACTTGCGTGCTCTTTGAGGCCATTGGCTGAGGAAGTCATAAACAGAACAGATAGCTGTCATCTGTGAAGAGCCCGCCCACGCTATTTCTGCTTTTCAGTGCTGCGCCGACGTAGCCGCCCACCGTACTTAGGTATTAATGTATTATTGCGCATAAATTTGCCAAGGGAACGTGCATTGGACAGTTTGTTGCCGCCAAAGTGCATTTGTTGCAACATTCCTGGTCCGGACTTTGACTTATGTTACCTCGTAACTTGCTACGGGATCTACGGGCAGTATATTTAGTGTTACAACACTAAATACACTATTCGTAGATGAAATAGACTAGACTAAAAGTTTAATTGGTAAATAGAAACTTAGCACTTCATCTCACCTCAGTATTTCTGGTTTTCAATAAATTCTTTTCTCCTAATGCCGTGCTATTTAGTTGGCACTCATGAAATAAAGTCGATACTCAAATTAATTCTTCGAGGTTCCGCCGAAGTTCGTTTATCTTGATCAGACAAACAGAGAGATTCATGCGGAAAATGAAAACCATATGCTCTTCGTAGAACGTGAGAAGAATTTCAATATGTTTGGCCTTATTAATTGTTTTGTATAGCATTTCATACCACTACAATAAAGAAAACATTTTAATCAAAATTAATTCAATTTAACGACTTATTTTTTTTGGTATGGCTGGAAAATCATCAAAGAACTTCTCCCGCTCTGGGTGGATCGAGAGGGAGTGTCAGACTTTACTGACTAAAACCCACTCATATTCCTTCGGTTTACGTTTGCGTTTCAAAGCAGTTTGCGTGTCCTGAACAATCCTGCAACCCTGGGTATGGACTCACCTAAGGAGGCAAGTAGGTATAGTTCAGAATAATACTCTACTATATATACTGTGTTTTTTTTATTAATTAGTTCACTTTAATAAAATAAAATATCTCGACATTTGCTACGCTAATACGGTACGGAAATCCTGATTAGGGGGCGTCCATAAATTACGTGAGATGCTTAAGGGAGGGAGGGGGTCGAGTCAAATCTCATCTAATCTTACGTTGGAGAGAGGGGGGGTCTCGGCAAATATCACGCAATTTTTTTTCTGATAGAAACAAAAAAAATATGGACATGTTGGTTTCAATAGTCTCTCTTGAGACCGCGCATGATTCTCCATAGACTGAATTAGAGTAGATATTCTTTTTTTAATCACAGTAGTTACGATTTAAGTATTCTATTGTAAAATTTGTATCACACTTGATAACTCTCAGCAATATTGATTACTAGTCTTAACTAGTCGTAAATAAAAGCACGAAGCAATTTTTTTTTTGCAATAACAATCCAACGCGTTTAGGTAAGAAACCCACATTTTGAAAAATCTCACGTGAGATTGGGGGATGGGGGAGGGGGTTGAATAAAATCTCACGACATCTCACCAGGAGGGAGGGAGGGACAGGAAATTCAAAAAAACACCTCACGTAATTTATGGACGCCCCCTTAGTTTGGTTCAAGATGTCCTTCGCCGAAAAACGATAAAATATTTAATATCGAATGGTTCTAGTTACGAGTATAATAAAAACAGTGAAGCAAAATAACGATTCAACTTAAAAAAGCTTGATTCGATTATTTTTTAAGTGGATTTAAATTATAGGAGAAATTTTTCGTAGTCTCGTAGCACTGTCTACGAAATGGCTACGAAAAAATAAATGGTTACGGGTCTTTATGTAAATCATAAATCATTTATTTCCTTGCAAACATGGGTAATTGGTACATAAATGTTTTGTTATACTATAAGGTAGGTACTTTCTTTATTCTACATGCATGGGCAAATAATATTCAATTCAAAAACTAAAATAAAATTATAAATATTATGATTAATGGTGTTCTTTTGATTGTTGCTTTTAAGTTTGATTGAAACTAGAGGCCACATATAAGGTTCAAATAATACTTCGCTTGAGAATCCTGCGTAAGCAAATCAATTTCAGATCAACAGCCAACATGTTTACATTCAAACGGCACTGCTGTCTCCCCTCACTGCGTTGGTCTTGAAATCTTATAAACATCCCCACGACCGCACTTATCAGTCAATGTAACAACGGCTATAAAACAATTAATGGGGCTGTAAAACCCGACGGTAGCTGAAAGATGACTTTCAAAATCATTATTGTAGCACTCGAGCGTTTTTTATCATCGCCCAAAACGAATAATTACCTAGTGATTAGATTAGTAGCACCTGCCTCAAGTGGGCTTGGGAAAATTGGTATCAATTTATAGGGGTGCTCCGAGGGATCAATACCGTGTGTTGGAATCCATTCGTTCGATTGAAAAGGGGAAAATTTTCTCACAGAATTCCCTGCAGTGTAAACATTGTGGTTTTGTGGAATTTATCGATCCCTGAATTGAATTCCGATGGAGGGTGAGTGTCCCTGTGAAGTACCGGGTACGTAGGTACCTATCTTCGACTTATGAAACGGGAAAATGCAAATCAACATTTAAAAGACTGGAAAGTTATTTTAAAATAGTTGTTAGAAATTGCGCGACACTAAATTTCCGACACTTTCAGACTGAATTCTATATCTTTAAAAATCATTTAATAAAAATTTTGTATGTATATTAGATTTTTATCAATTATTACAGAGAATTTTGGATGGCTTTTTGTAAGTTTTTTCCTATGTGGAGAGTAATCTTTGCAACTACTATAGGTTTTGAAATTTGAAAGAGCTTTCACGAATTTAAAGGTACGTTATTTCAGATGGATAAATATTTGTAAAAAGCTAAGAGTTATGAACTTTTCAGATTTTAATAAATATCTTATTAACTAAGTCTGAAATTCGTGCATTTTGAGAGCTTCCATAAAGTGCGCTGCGGAAATAATAATTTGCAAACCAATTTTAATCATTTCTAAATTTCAGGTCAAAAATGCGTTGTCGGGTGGTGAGCCACCTAGAGCTTGGCGAGCCACCTGGTGGCGTGTAGCAAAGTAAAGCAAAGCAATCTTCAACGTGTGTAACCGGAAGCTAAATATTTAAAATCCTGCATGCGAAATATCGCGATACAGGATTTTAACTCTAATAAGAGTTCTCCAAGCGATAAGAACTTAAATAACATTCCGAAATCAACAATCGGGCAGTTGCCCCGACCAGACACGACACCCATCTATCTGGTCGGAGGAGTCTCTTTTTAACGGAGGTGTCGGCTTTACATCAAAATTAAAGATATACGTCTGATTCTGCACATTTTGCAATCTTTCTCATCAACTTAGAAATGAAGATACCGGCTTTGTTTGAACACAGAGCAGAGACAGGGCGCGCCCACCTACAGATGCGCCCTGTTTGTAGATGATAAGCCGCCGCCGCGCCGTTCCGCGAATGCAATCTGATTGGCCCTTACATCCCGGAAGTGGATGAATTCTGTCGTTTAACTTTGTAAATAAAAATATGTGAAGCACCTAACTATTCTATTAATTTAGGAATATGGGTTAGTTTAGGTCATGTTTTAAAGCTTCAATTCTACTCGTTTAGAGCTTTTAAGCTTTGTTTTTTTATTAAAATAATTTTATTTCGGACACAAAAATCCATAGAGTGTTAGTAACACATATATGAAAAGCTTTAATCATACAAATATGAGTGTGTTTGTTACTTCCTCACGCTCAAACGGCTAAACGTATTTAGACGAATTTGGCACACGGGTAGACCATGTCTATAAATAATACATAGGTTAATTTTTAACCCAGAAGTATGTTTCCAAATTAAATATTTTTTAGCTTTGGTAAACAAATATGAAAAAAAAATCTTGATGAAGATTTTTTTTTCATATTTGTTTATAATATAAGTAATAAATAATAGCAGCTTTGAAGCTTTATAACAAAGTTATAAAGCTTCAAAGCTGCTATTATGAAAGAGAAATACGACATGATCTTTGACGTCAAAGGCCATGACACCCGAAGGTACGAGTGCGATAGAAAATGGCGTCTTGGCGAGAGAGACATAATATTTGTTTAAAATTGTTAAATCTCTTTTGTTTTCTTAACAATTTCGATATCGTTTTCACAATTAGTGGGTATTCTATTTTTGTATATTTATTGATAAACTGGTTAATAAATATTTTTCTTGCATATTTTCTATTGGTAATTGGGTAAAACGATACCCACTTTGCCAGACTGGTCTCATAATTCCTGGCTTCGGACTTGGGCTGTCAATACTGGTATTCCGGGATCCCGTAATACCGGGATATATATTGGTTCTTTTTTAAACATGGTATTGACGAACCAATACCGTAGTTACCTTAGTTACCTACGGTATTACAAACATTAAAATATATTATTGCGGTTTGTACTTTAAAAGAGACTTTGACCTGTGTTTGTTTCTGTGTTTCTCAGAGTAGTCAGCTAGGAAACAGCGGCCTAATTTTGTTTAAACTAACGAGAAATTTGATGTCTTAAAGTGTTTTTAATTATTCTTGCAGCTTTTTAATCTTTTCCTCAACATTTTAAGCTATTATCCCTTATTCCAAATCCAAGGAAAACAATCGTTGGGTTTTTTAATGAATAAGGAATTTTCGTAACAATTAGTATAATAAAAAAGTATAATAGAAAATACTTAATTTTTTTAAATTATATATTTATTATGGACTTGCAACCATGTACAGGCTATGTCAACTCCACCATATCCTTAAGCTTGTTACAAATACTTCTTATGACTAATTACTATATAAACGCAAAATACCTTGTAAGTTACCAAAATCAAAAATTTAATCTTTTTTTATAAATTTTGTCATTCTAAACTGTTACGAATACCTACAATTCATAAGGGGGTATCGTAGGGGCCCAGCAGGGTCGAAGCCTACTGGGGCCACGGGTAGTGTGAAAGTGAAACCCGGGGCCCTGGGACGAAGGCAAAGAAGGAACAGGAGTGGGGTTTTAGTCAGTAAAAGTCTGACACTATCTCTAGCTCCGCCCAAGAGTGGGATTTGTCATAAGATGATTTTACTACCTAAAAAAAGAATTGGGGGTTGTTGGCTATTTTCTGGTTTACTACAAACATTTCAGTTAAATTAAAGGGATTTCTAAATTAAAAAGGCAGACATCTTTAGCGGTACAACAAGAAGTTTTTTATGCATACTAGCCACCGTAACCTTCTCAATCATACTAAACCAATCATATTCCTAAGCTTTGTAATTAATCGCCGATGAAAACATCAGAATAACGTCAATAAGTCCTTGACTTACATTAGGCCGTTCAATAACAAGGTACGAGAAGGGTGGCGATGCATGGGAACCCGTAGACCACATCTGTGTCCACAACGCTGATAACAACCACTCGGCCCGGTATCTTTGTCAATAAGTAACTTAGGTATGGGGCTCACCTTACCAACTATATCGTAATCTGGGAAAATACATGGAAACAGAAACGTGCTAAACTAGGAGGCAGAATTATTGTTTGTTTTCAGGAAAACGACGATTTTTCATGATATTTCTCCAGCTGATTTTATTTTTGCGAAAGGATTTTATTTTATTACCTATTGACTAACTTCTCTCAGCGTAGAATATAGCTTTCTCCACACAAACTTTGGAGCCCCTTAGGAAATTAATTTAGGAAAATTCTTTCTTATGTTTTGTACCTATATGTCGTGGCCAGATCTTAAAAACGATCGTTTAAAACGATCTGGTCAGTTTTACTTGGCCATTTCATGAAGTGATCAATTTCTATGATCTGGCCACGACATATACATTACTAAAGGAACCTCGGTGCAAAACAATGTTCTAGGTCTAAGGACTTAGGCTGGGGGTTGACGACTCTGTGAATGAGTCAGGACTAAGCCAAAAACACAAACAGATAGGTCCGAGTTTGTCCACTATGTAACCTGATGTGATGATGTGAGGCCGCAGCTTTATGCTGAGCGTTCGGCCGTTTTGCGCGGATGTTACGCGTATCTTCCCTATCTATTGATTATGTTTGTTAGCTAGTTTTAAGATTGCGTCATTTCGCGTAAATAAATTATTTTTCTTTCGACGGAAGAGCACGCTTGTCTAGAAGTAACCTATAAGACCCATAGGTTGTAGTTATCAAGAAAGAGAGAAATCATCAAATAGCTTCTCCCGCTCTAGGTGAAGCGAGTGAGGACTTTTACTGGCTAAAACCTCGCGTACTTTTTGCATTCTAGGGCCACTGTAACTCTTTCGAAAAATCCCGCAACCCTAGCTGGCATCAAGCTGAAAGTCTGCGCTGATAACACTCTCACATTCATTTGTTCATTTTGAATGTTAGACATAGTAACGTAGAGAGATACAACTGAACAATTTTGTCGTGTAAAAGCTATTTATTTGCCTTAGTAACAAGTCTTCTCGAGAAACATTTACTAAAATAATTGTAGATTATCACTCAATAAACGTTAGGTTTAGGTAAAGAAAATTTGATCATGTCTTTTAAGTCGCACTACTTTCATTCGACCAAACTCAACCTTAAAGATCTACAAACCCGTCCAATTATATGGGCAAAGATTGCGTAGTCCGTAGAAGGCATCGCGAATAACGTTTAGCGCGTACAGTTGTACTACATATAGTAAGTCCGCGGTAATGAGCCGCTGCGCAGGCGCAGTACCTCTGCGCGCTGCGGTGTTAACCGAGCACATTACCAGGCCCCCGCTAACCAACACACGGTGCCGGCCAGATTACACTCTGTCAATATTTGAAACTATCCCGCACTCCCGGAACACTTGAAGCGATGAAGTCATTCTGAACTGTGTCAGTTGCATAGTTAGAAACAAGTTCTTGATCTTAAGGTTTTATATGGACATTGTGATTCCTAAGTATGCAACAAAATCCTAAACCCTGGAAGATGTATTGATTGACCATTGCCTGCTTTCGGACAGTTTCCAGTAAAAAAAAAATTACAGATTGTAATTCATTCTATAAAAACACATAGATCATATTATTTACCTACTCGTATAAATAATTAGGTACCTAAAGAAATAAAGTATAATAACCATTCTACACTTTTGTGTGCTTATCAATCGATCCTGTCACTCCACCAAAAGGGATCGAAAGCAATAAACACTTATCCCAATTCAAAATGCATGAATGAAACCGCGGCCAAACTTTGATTATAAGTTCAAATGTCAAGAAGTAACAAGTGAGTCGGAGGGCGCGAAGTGGCCTGTTCAAACAGGGGTTGTGTTCCGGCGGGACGGCGGCTCCCGCGGCACCTGTGAGCCTGTTTGCGCTCACACTTACACGCCAGGGTACAACCACTGCGCAAACCGACGGGATGTTTGCTCGCACCGGTGAGATCAACGCAGGCGAGGAAATCTTAATCTGACGGAGCTTTGAACTTACTCTATGCGGACGAAAGGAACAAGTAATTGATCGAAGAATTCGATGCATTCAAATATTGGTAGGTAAAAGGCTCAATGACGATGTCAAGGGTCGTGGAGTATTTTGAGCATCATATAGTGGAGTACCTACCTATAAACTAGTACCTATTTCAAAAAAGAAAACCAAATCATTTGCGATACGAACCAATTAACTGTAGCAAGCTAAAAGCAGTAGAAAGGTTGATATCAAAGTGCTACGACATTTTGATTCAGTAGATATATCTAAACCGAACTATGGTTCAACGTTTTAGTATTCAACCAATTGAAAAACCAAGTAAAATCAATCTCACCTAATTTATAACACCCACATGAAAACCTGTGAAGCTAATAATAAACGGAAATTGTTATTACGCTGTCGAAAATGACTCTTTCGCATGCGTGGTCTAATTTGTAGTAAATACGAATGTTTCCGATTCTCATACAAGTCGATGATTTAAACAGGCTTTGGCAGCAATCGGGCCTGCTCGGAGCCCCGGGGAGTCCCTGCCGTCGGCGGAGATAAGGGCCCTATAGTGGGAATGTTTGCGCAGGCGTATTTATCGCTACGGCACGCGGAAATAAATTAGTACCAGGCAGGAAGGGAACTCGACAAATATTGTCACATGATGCTGTTACGTGGCCTAGTGTGGAAGAAGCTGACGGGGGATGTTGGGGACGTACCACTGTATCTCATATCGTAGAGGAATTTAGATATAGGATACAGTACAACTACAAGTACAGCTTTATCCGTTTTTATCCAGGTTTCAGTTAATATCTAAGAGGAAGATCACAAAACTATCGATATAGGTAAGAAGAGGAAAGCTGCATCAATTGGGTACCTGCCCCTCTAACATTAATACCTCTCGGTTCCCAATAAGTCCGTCATTACAATAAAAAGTATCCTTGCTGACCGGCGAATCTTGTCGTCAAAATCAGAAACGTTTATTTCAAATAGACCAATTACAGGCACTTTTGAATTGTCAAAATGTCGGTCAGTGAAAAAAAAATACAAGTAAAGCTAAATTGTATCAGTATAATTGTATAAGTTGTTCTTGCCGTGTCTTTGAGAAAGCTTTCTTCATCTAAATGAGCATTAGGATATTTACAAACGGCTGCGGGATTGTTCGAAAGAGTTACAGTGGCCCTGGAACGAATAGGTCAATTAAAAGCACACAGGGAAGTTCTAGACAGTAAGTCTGGCACTATACCTCTCGCTCCACCCAGAACGGGTAAAGTAATGTGATGATTTCCCGCCTCAAAATAAAAAGGTTCATGGAATTTCGACTTCAGCAGTCTGTGAGATGACAATTTTATTGAACGATTTCGCTATTTTTATAAATACACTTTTATAATCAAAAGTAACTGCCACTTTTATCTTATCACTAAAGTCACATTCAAAACGTCGAATTTAAATCATGGCGCAATAAAATGCCTGGTAAAATGAGGTTTTCTTTGAGGAAATAATCAGTTTTAATATGATGGGATTATCCTGTCGTGCTCAGTAGTTCCTACGGCCACTATCCGTCTGCATCATCAGACCAGCTCCTTGGTATCGTCCAAATTACATAGGTATACCGAGTAGCTTAATTAGTTAAGTCAATTAGTCAATATCCATTTGCAAGATTTGGCCTAAACAAATATTGCAGGCTTGTAAAAAATGCTTCCTTTTTCAATATTGATGGGCCCGAAGAGGCAATCCCAAAAGACAAACTACCCTATGAATATTAACGAATTTATTCCTGTCACGTCGATTATTGATGATTCAGATTCGTTTTCAGATTCTCTGAAAGTAACTGGTTGCATTTCATAAGATTTGCGCGGGCGAGAACTTTACGATAATGAATAATATTACAAACGCTTTTATTTTTTTAATTTTAATTTTATTTGGGAAAAATAACAGTTATATATTAAAATCTTATACTAAGTTATAAATATGCAGAAGTTATAAATGTATAACCTACGACATTTTCCACAACATACTAAACGTTATATTTAACAATACGCTATTATAAACAGAAAAGTAGTTAATAGTAAACATAAACATAGGCAAGTAAGAGAGAAAGATGGAGGGAGAGAGAATGTGTAAATATTAAACGAACTAGTTTAAATTTGTTTAAAAATGAGCTTTTTTAATTTTTATTTGCGCATCATCCCAGTTTTGCACGAGTGTTACAAATCTTTGAAATTCTCGGCTTTTTTCTACTATGCATGAATTATACCTACATCTAAACCTTTCATCACGAATCACTCTGCCTTTTGGTATAAACTGCAAGAAATTGCATGAATTTTTTAATTTATCACGAACAGATAGACTTTGATTTAAGTATAATATGTAAAAATATTATATTACTTTTTTGCATAATACAACTTTTATCCAAAATGGCCGAGATGATTTTGATAGTCCGACCGGCCCTAAGCAGCTAGTATATAAAAGATCTAATTGAAACAAAAATAAATGGTCCTAAAATAATGCGGTCCACAGAAAAGCTCTCTGACCCGTCGCTATATGAAAAGAAGATACCACCAACAATTAACATAGTCTTGAAGTCCCGAAAAGGGCTTGATGTAAGGAAACCGACGCGGTTGATAGGAAATTAATAAACAAGAGACCAGATAACGTAGTGCCTATTCAATTAGAGGCGGTAATCGCAAGTCTCTTCATGTACACCGCCCAGCTGACCCCGGGGCGGCATTAGCTAGATACTACTCTATCTATTTAAGTATTTAAGCATAACTAATTACGGAATAATTCATGATATACGGGGTCACTTCAGCAATAAATAATATTACGATAAACAAATGGGCGGTTAAAGCGAATTTATTGTTCTTTAATTATTTCTGTTACCAATTTGCGTGAAGGTAACCTCTATCTTGGGAATATAACTTGGAATTGTAGTATTTAAATGATACCGTCACGGTTGTGTTGACATGTTTTTGAACGGACGAGATATTGGGTAGAAATACTTTATTGAAAGCCGTGTCGTAGAGCTTAAAGGTTCTGTTGAAAACCACCGTCAGGCAACTGCTATGACTGGCATTTTGCTGTACTGTTTCTAGGGCATATATTTATTAACAAATACTTTCTGTAAGTACAACCAGGTAATTTTTTTTATTCGCTGGGCTTTACAAGGCATTGTACACAAACCACAGACGTAGCTTGTTTGTAAAGAAAGAAGTGAAGTAGCTAAAACACGTTTAAGTAGGTAAGATGTGATGTATCTTCTTGAAAACCGTGGTTTTTTTATGTGTACTATAGCACAAAGCTATGTTAGTAGTAAAACTTTTAGATCTTTAGGTGTTTTGATTGTTTCCCCTGCCCAATTTCACTAACATTAGTCCTTATTATTGTCTTAAGTATCTATCTTAATATTTTTGCATTATAGTGCAGTGCAAAAACGATGCGCCTTTACTTGAGTAACTTTAAGAAAGAGCAATGTTGCCACGAAAACAAAGTAGAATATAAAAACAACGATATCTCAAATATCTCCCTTTCGCCGCCGGATAAATTAAAACTTTGTAACATCATTTTTTTAGTCCTCGGCTGAATGTCAGTCACGGTGGTGGCTTGTGGGAGATGCTCAAAGGGCTATTTCATGAAAAAGCAATTCAATAGGGTTAGGCACACTGAGAGGGTTGTATTTATGATTTTAATGATTATAATTAGTAAATAAATACGTATTACGCCCGCCTATCATATTTTTATCAACATGCAACTTGACTCTAACCTAGCAAAATGCAAAAACCTAAAAAAAAATTTGGACTACCCTGACCCTGGCTTTTTGACCTTATTTCAATGGAGATTAATTAGCAGGGTAGGTACACATGAGATATTATATATATGTATGTATGTATAGGTATATATTTTATTAAATATGTATATATGTTTAGTTTTAGTTTTATATATAATTTTTGTAATACTTGTAGTCTAAAAAATTTTTTTTTTTATTCTCCTGCCATACTGTCTCTCCACTACCCTATGTTAACTGGTAGAGAATGCCTAAGCCCGTCTTTGTACCTTTTGTTGCATGAAGATTAAATAAATAAATATTACAGTGCACAAGTGTGTGCGTAATCACAGTCAGTCTCTGTTCCTTACTCTCGTCTGATGGCATGGCTATCCAAAACGACGAGAGAGTTCGGACGCAGGACCAACTACGGATTTATGGGCTCTTCGAAGACCGGGCGGGTCACACCACCAACTTTCAAACACCTGATAAATTCCTAATAATCTTAGCTTTTTACCTGACCAGGGAATCGAATTCAGGACCAGTCGCGCTTGCGACTTCGAGACCAACGGGACAGTAGGTACTCTTTTGTTTACATTGTATAAAACACCTAGGTAGGTAACAGAATCAGTCCGAAATACTAAACGGTTTAAGTATTTGTTACTTTTTAATTTTAAAAAAAAATTTGATCACTCGAGAACAAGACTTTGGATATTGGATGTACCTTCATTTACGTACGTTCACATTGTCCGGTACGAACCCATCTCCACTAACTTATAGCTATCTAATTTGACCCAACTGCCGCCTATCTACTTAAGTAGTTAGTATTACTTGTAACTGTGCAACTAAAAATAGTTTAGTACCTTTATTTCCTAAATCTTATTTAGATCTGTGGCAGGAAACACAGCACTAGCACAGCACATTCAACAAAACACATCTAGCAAAATCACCGTTAAATCAAGACGGAAGTTACTGAAAAAAATCACTTATCATTTATTTAAGTATGTAGAGTTTTAAGTCATGGCTATATTATAAACATAGAATAGGACATGACCAAAGATTAAGATTATATCTCCTATAGCCTAATAGAATCTATTGCTTTATAATAAACACTAAACGTATACTGTGGGTTGTATAAAGTAGCTACCCACCTATCTATGGAAACTAAAAACAAACACCTAGAAAAACTATTATTAAAAGTACCACCAACCCGTAAATTTCAAATTTTTAAAGTACAAAGTTTAGGTAAAACGCGCAATTTTCCTACGGCACTGACCTACGTATTAAAAAAGTCCGTAAATATTTTTCATAGACACAAACTGTAAGTACGCAGATAGGATTATGATGGGTTGGTAGGTTCTACTGGAGAAAAATTATTTATCAAGTAAACAAATGTAAACAATTACGTACCTCGTCGGTTGTGGTACGATGCTGTCATAATTGAAGCTTTCCAACAATTTTCCAACCGCCTCATTGATTTCCAACTTGTCGCAGGACCGGTCGCGGTCTTGACCCCAGCTCATTGTCAACACAAACTTAATAAAAAAGTTTATAGAACAAATTCAAATACCGCGATGAGTTTTTTTTTAAACGTCGCAAGATGAACGCGCGTGCGGCCGGCTCGCGCGCATAGACTATAAAGAGTTCCTTATGCTCTGCGCATAACTATAAAAATGTTTGACATTAGGGGCGCGCGCGCCGGTCGCTGATACGCCAGGCTCGTATTTGTTTACTTATCGATTACTCATTATTATATTGCTTTTTAAAGTAAATAAACCTATAAAATATAAGCAAGTAAACATGACCGTCGTAGCACCATTGAATAGAGCTTAGGAGTGCTCAAAAGTGGTTATTACTCTATGATACAATAAACATAGTTCAAATGTGGTCAACTTGTTTTTATGAGGTAACTACCTATTTGTAATTAAATTATTAAAATGGCTTTCTGAAGAAAATAATTTAACTGAAATAATTTTGTAAGTATCTGTAAAACCTACAGTAACAACATCCCTGAAATAGCGTTATTATTTATTTTTGTAAATTCTCTTATTTTTTGTCAATGCGAGAGTGCTACAAGTTTTCCACGTTTTCCCTTCAGCGGTGTAAGTGGGCGGTGCGCGCGCGCACATAGGACCGCCTCGCCTTGTCATTGGCGCGCGCCGCCGGCCGCTCTGACGTCATAGCGACCGGGCCTTTATCTACGAGACTACTGGAGAAGCTAGGCCGACCTCTGATAGCGAGGTTCACGCTCAGTATGTTATAGAATTCACAACGCTACCTAAACAATTTGTTTAAAGAAAATGAAAAATACTTGGGATCTTTTGAGTAAACTGTTTCACAGTGAAAGTGATACAATATCTTATTCAGGCAGAGAGGTTTTCACAAAAAAATAGCACCAAAAGCGTAGAGGTCAAGTGCTAACACCAAGTACGCGTTACGGCCACGCTACATAATCGATGGTCCACTAACACAAGCAATTAGTTGCTTTTTATTAAACCTTCCACTTCGTACAATTAGCGCGATCTAATTTTGTGCCCAGTTCGCGCAATGTATCCGCTAATTGAGTTGTCAAGGTATGCGGTAGGTGGGTAAGCTATCGTCTGGCGCGTTAGCGAAACATGTTCTTATTATAAGTACTTAGGTATATACTTATTATGTAAGTACATAAAAATTAGAGGAGAATGACTGAAATTTTGTTCCACTTGAAACTTAGCACAAATAGTAACCTAAGTTAATAAAAAAGGTTTTGGTCAGTGGGCCATCTTAGGGGTGGATTTCTTAATTCGTTATTCAACCCCCCCCCCCCCCAAACCCCTATAAAACAATTAAAGTTTTAAAGATTGTATGGTGGTTTCTTATTTCTTGTGTTAATAATCTTGAAACTTGGTACTTATTAACAATAAGATTAACCTAACGGGTTTTAAAGTTTTTAGCTGTTAGCCCACGACCGTAGTCGCTAGCAAAGTGCTATTTAATATTAGATTTCATTTTAATTCAAATTCTAAGGAATTATCCACATTAATATTTTATAGGCGAAAGGTTAAAAGTAATTTGTACGTAGGTAGGTACTCGTACCTTACCTACTTACATAATATACTTATATGCTTGTTATCTAACTAGGTACTCTTTCAGCCTCAAAAGGCCTAACAGAATTTGCACTCGGATAGACCATGTCAGGAACGGCGCAAAGGATTTATAAAGACTTTTTGTCCTCCGATTATATTCCCTTGGGATATTTTTTTACTTTGAGACGCTGGCAGGAGCTAGATTAGTAAATATACTTCTTTCTTTCTACTTCGTTCTTCTTCCACACTAAGCAGGATAGTATCTACTTCCTACCTCACCTACATCTGGCTGCGATCCCAGCCTCTGAACTGAACATGTGCTGTGAAAGCCAGTGAATTCAGGGAAGATGGATAAGAGGGCCATGATTTCATTTTGATACAGTATGCACTTGGTTTACCATTAGAATACGGATGTAACAAATTCTAATGTTCTTACAGTTGGTATTTACTTAGGTAAAAACGCGCACTTATCTGAACCGAACGCGTCGAGCGAATCGAAAGAAAAGAATTTTAGAATTCTTTATAAGAAATCCTATGAAACCCCGTACACCTAACCGCGTCGAATCGTCCGAATCTGGAAGGACTCCAGAATTAATAATTCTGGAGCAATTTTCCTGCCGCGGTCTTCCCGACCAACTATAATTTAGGTGTCTTCAAGGATGGAGTGAATAGGCTCTTAATAAACTAGTGCGTCTCACCATCAATGATTGCATCACTGCTTACCATCAGGTGGGATCGCAGTCAAGCACACATTTATATCAATTTAAAAAAAAAAGATTTGTTCGACGCGTGCAGCTCGCATAAGGGTGCGTTCACCTTTAGGCAGCAAATGTATCGAGTCAGTGTACTCGGCCAACTTCGCTGTGCTACAATAAAACTTGACAGCACAGTCGGCGCTGTGGTTGAGCGATTGGCCGCTGCGCTGCGTGCCGCCGGTTTGATACCCGCACGGAATATGTATTCGTATGGCCAGATACTTTCAATGTTTCCAGATCATTAATGACCAGTTGTGCAGAAACTACTTTAATTTTACCTATACCACATTACTACTCCAAGATTTGGGTCATGAACGTGTCGAACTCTGCTTCAATGCCAAAGTCCGACAGGTTTTTAGGTTAATTTAGGTTAAAGGCACGTCTCGTCTCGTCAATGGTAAGTCTGTACCGTACAGACTTACGTAGTTTTCTATAGAATTTTATCAATACAACATAGCAGTACAGATAAACATCGGTGTATACAATGTATAATCTATTAGGTTGAGTATTTTAAGTAATTTGAAAGCTTTATGTCTGCAAAATGTCAACGTTTCAAAGTTTGGCGACACCGGTTTTGTACAAACATTTTCTCAAGCTAATTCCTGTGTTCTTTCCATTCCATGGTTTCAATAGAAACCCATTTTGGACAATAGACATCGTCATTATGGACAACATCTAGTAACTAAATACTGTTTGTACTGTGTAGACAACCTACTTTTATTATGGTGGGAAATCATCCAAATAACTTTTCGCGCTCTGGGTGGAGCGGGGTCAGACTTTTACTGACTAAAACCACACCTGTATCCTTCAATTACCCTTTGCGTACTAGGACTACGGGTTTCCCTTTCATTAATTCTCCGCGGTCCTATAATAGCTAGCGGGCATCGGCCCCGCTGGGCTCCTACGGTTTGCTGACATCTCTTTGAGGAGCTCGAGGATCACTACGCGCTGTTGACGACTGGGCTCGGTCCGGTTAATGTGTAGCTCGCCGTCCGCAAGTCCGCGTAGGCGTACCTACTTAGATATCATTAAGTAGAGTTTAACAAATGCTAGCTCTTAGCTTCAAATTATTAAATCAGAAACCAGTATTTCAGACGTAGTTGCATGACAGACGAATTAAATCGAAAGAAAAAAGGGGTCTCAAATATAGCTAAATTTATCGGCTCTAATCATCGCCCACTTTAATATACATAATCGGCAGATCTTTGTCATTTCAATAATTGAGAACGTTGACTATTTTAGTCACTAAGCCCACCAATAATTTTAGATACAATGAACCTCTAGGTAATCAAGAATCAAAGCATAAACCATTTAATAGGCACTTTGAATTGTCAAGAAGTTGGTCAGAAAATTGATGCTAATTGCACATTCCAAAGCATAAATCTGTATGGACTGTTAGATCTCTAGAGACTATCAACGTGGTTTTTAGCCACGTTGTTAGCAGCTTCTGTGGCGTTCATTAGCTAAGTCCTCAAAAGTGGTCGACATGTGGGTTATGTTCTGGGCAGGGACCAGTGCCAGTTAATTTAACCACATAGCAAGAGTAGTGCTTCGGGCCCCGCGCATTGGGGTGGGCCTTGCTTGGACGTATATAAACAATTCAAGATCCTGTGCCATTCTAGCCATTTCCTAATTTTCCATGAAGACATTGAAAATTGAGAAGTGGTCACATGACAATTCGTTGTCGTTTTATAAAAATTAAGGGCGCCTCTCCTCAATCCGACAGGGGCAAAACACTCACATTGGGTGTCAGACACAAGAAAGAATCAGAATCAGAAACGTTTATTTCAAATAGACCAATTACAGGCACTTTTGAATTGTCAAAATGTCGGTCAGTAAAAAATAAAAATACAAGTGAAGCTAAATTGTACGTTCCAAAGCGTAGATCTCTATGGAGAAGAACGTACAAGAAACTCCATGGACACTCTTTTAAATCATATTATGAGTTACATAAATCTTGGTTACATATTTCTTGTCACTTCTAATATGTGAGCACAATGTAGATAAGTAATAATAATTAAAATAAACAAAAACTAATTTAAAAAAATAGAAATTGAATTAGGTCACTGGCAGCTAAGAGATGACCAGTCTCAACTGACGGCACCCGTTCACGAGCATGACGCGTGCATCAGCCCCACTCAGCTCATAAATAAGTGGGTGCCTACATAAGTACCTACTAGGCAATCAAATGCGCCCGCCCATTCGCACACCTCAGAAAACCATTACCTGCCATTAGCTTACCTGTGTATTTAGTGTTCTAATGTTTGTCTTGTTTTAATATGAGGTGTACAATAAGATACCTATAAATATACCAAATAATAAATATTTACCACAGTGGCATAACTATACCATCTGCGAGGCCCGTGACAAATTCATTAAATGGGGCTTCAAAAATCGTCACTTTGTAATTCAATTTTAATAAATCACTAAAATACAAGTATAAAATGATTCTTTATTATTAATAAATCAGCACGTTCTTTAATTTACGAAGACTTTTCTATTCGTCTCTGAAAGTGGGTTCAATTATTTTACTCTTTGGTTCAAATATTCAAATATATTTTTCATACATTTCAACAAATTCTAATTTTGCGTAGTGGCTAGTTGTAAAACACTAAAATTGGAAACAATTTCATTCATTAGATAGAAGGGTAATTTCAGTTGACACTGTTTGTCACGCTTCTTCTGAAAATGTTTTAGAAAATTCAGGGTTGATATGCCACTTTTCAGCAACACCACTTGCTTCCTTTTTTAAATGATTAAACTCAATTCTTACAGACTTTTCAAACACATTTGAAAGATCGGTAGCTTAGACGAAGTTAGGTAAAATGCTCTAGATAGGGGCTGCATCGAAAGTTTATAAAATTTTGCAATGGAAAACCAATAACATAATAAAATTGTTTAGTTATCGATCTTATTTTCTAAATTTACAACGAGGACAGAAATAAAGCAACCAATGGACGCAAACCAAAATAATTGATCCTTTTTTTATGAGTGTTTTTAATAAATCTTGTGTCAATTTCTATACGGTGCTTTGTTTAGTCGAGTCTAACTTTAATTTATTTTAAGTTTTTACATAAAACCTATTTTTTTTTTCTTAGTTTTAAAAATATTAAGTTACTTCTTCTAAGCTCACGAACTCTCGGACCTGAGGCTCTGTTGGGCCTAGGGCCTGTGGCATTTTGCCTGCCTTGTCACCCTGTAGTTCCACTACTCATTTGCTGATAGTTGTATGGGAAACTATTTTCTTTCCAATGACATTTTATCTTAGCAAACAAGTTAGACAGGTAGTGAAAAAAACTATACCTAAGTATCTTATAGGTAGATACTTAATAAGGTGACTGAGTTGTGTAAATACACCTACTACCCACGTATTTTTAAATTAGTACAAAAAAATGGGGCTCTATCCGTAGCCGTTGCCTACTGATCACATTTGTGTAAAACGAAATCCCAAAATTGTCTACAAATATTTGCCATAATTGAATCGATCATTCATAACAATTGCTATTAGAAAATATTACGCGCAGTGTTTTTCCATTGTTTTTCATTCATAGCCTGTACAATATAATATTTCCATAAATTGAGTGACATTTTGGGATATAAGAAAACGCTCATAACTTTGCTGTTTATGAATATTATTTATTGAGACTTTACTTAAATAATAACAAGACCTAATAAGCCCTTTAAGTATTTTTACTAATTAAAAATTAGTGGTGTACATGTGCTCCACAAACGGATGTACGATTAACGTTTTGCTATAAAACTGTACTGCGACTCACCATAGGTCGAATGCACGCTTAAGGGCCTATTACACTACGCGATTTTCAGCACACGATATTCAGACTGTCTTATTTTTTGTTCCGAGTAAGACCGGTCTAACCCTTATTACACTACGCGATATCGACTAAGACTGTCTGAATAACGCGTAGTGTAATAGGCCCTTTATGCGACAAACGATTGTGTGACTACTAGGTACTTGTGTGAGTAAGCACTGTAATTCGACTGTAGGTTTACAGTAGTTTGACAGTAAAGATATGTATAAGATATACCTGCCAAGATAACTCGACGGAGTCCCGCTCCTATATTAATAATGCTTAAGTTTTAATTATTTTTAGAATAGAATAGAATACAACAATAAAAACTTTTATTCGGGACAGACACAGCACAATGGTTATAAACACAAACACGAAGTAAACAAGAACAAAGTACAAAATGCGTCGAGCGGGCCCCTCGGAAATGGTGACCACCTCATTTTTAATGTTCTTTTTTTTATATTTTTTCCAATTCTTTAATAAAATAAAATTGTAATCTGAATATTTGTACGCCGTTGACGGCAAGACATAGTGTTCATTTTATATTAACATCACATCTATACTTTTTGTGTACCTACCTATTTTCTACAAATACAAACATCTGAATCTATAAATGAAAATCATGTATTGTTGTGGTCAGGCAGTATAGGCCTTCATATAAAAATGAAAATCATAAGTGTAGTGGACGCACTGACACAGGGGGCAAACATATTGGCTCGTTACGTCACCAGCAGCTAGGTTTAATACGTCCGTCCTCAACAACGGCCAATAAACGACTGCCCGTGAAATCGAGACAAGTATAGGTACAAACACTACAATAAGTAATTGTGGTAAGGCAGCATGGGCCTTCATATAAATGAAAACTTGACTGTGGTAAGGCAACATGGGCCTTTATGTAAATGAAAACTATACGTGATTGTGGTAAAGCAACATGGGCCTTCATATTGTAGTGACCCTACAAATAATCATCCCAGAACAACACATATCCGGCCGCCACCACAGCGCGCTTGTTGTTGGTAGATTGACACAACTGTTATCCATTTTGGCGCGGAGTTCGAGTTGCATCTGTTATTTATATTAAATACAGTGCTGTTTTAGTTATATAATATCTAGTGTGTATTGTGAATTTCATAATGGACAAAAACATCGAACAAAGAGTTTGTCTTAAATTTTGCATCGCCAATGGAATTTCGTGTTCAGAGTCACTGAAAATGTTACAGAAGGCGGTGAACCGACTTTATCAAAAACACGTGCTTATGAGTGGTACAAAGCGTTCAAAAGCGGTCGAAATATGATGGAAGATTTGCCTCGCTCAGGTAAGCCAGCAACATCTTCAACTGAAGTAAACATCGCAAATGTGAAGAAAATAGTGTAATAATTTTGAGAGTGAGAGAGAGAGAAAATAGTGTAATAACTTTGAGAGTCGATCATTTGGGAATGAAACATGTTACCGCTCGGCTAGTCCCAAAAGACCTGAATTTTCTCCAAAAACTCAATCGCATGAGAGTCGCTGAGGACATACTAGAACGAGTCAATTCCGACCCAACCTTCATGAAACGCAATGTTACTGGTGACGGGACGTGTGTTTACGAGTTTGACATGCAAACTAGTCAACAAGCTTCGGAGTGGCGCCTTCCAACTGAACCAAAACCGAAAAAATCACGCCAAAGTCGATCAAAGTCAAAGTCATGTTGACTGTTTTCTTTGATTATCGCGGTGTTGTGCACTCTAAATTCTTGCCGGAAGGTCAAACGGTAAATAAAGAATATTATTAAATGCCGCATAAGGCATTTAAGAGAGCAAATTCGACAAAAAAGGCCAAGTTTGTGGAAAGAAAATTCTTGGATTTTACACCACGACACGATAATGCGCCTTCGCACAAGGCTATCATTGTGAACGAATTTTTGACCAAACACAAATACCATCGAGCAACCACCATATTCACCAGATATGGCTCCAGCCGACTTCTTTTTTTTTCCTAAACTTAAATACCACTTCGTGGCACCCGTTTTCAATCGGTAGAAGACATAAGGAGAATTCGTGGCGAGAACTGAACTCAATTCCGGAAAAAGCATTTAAAAAATGTTTTGATGATTGGATTTTAATATATCGTTTCTGAAGGAGCATACTTTGAAGGAGATAAAATAAATTTGGATGAATAACAAACATTTTGTGTATTATTGATCTTTTGCCAGTACTTTCTTGACACAGTAGTTTATAAAAAGTACTCTGTGAACTGAGTTTTGAGTCAGTTGAGTGTTGATGAGTCATAGGGCGAATTATAGACCCAAAGTTGTCAATACTCTTTTTAAATGCAAGGGATAATAGCCGCTATTAAAGTATGCGTTTCAATCGCACGGCCTTGGCGATAATTTAAAAAAAAGCTATACCAAGATTTTGTGTAAAAGTAGATTCCCAAAACCATAAATTTGTGAAAGTTATGGTTAAGAAGTTTGAATGTGGGCGCGCCATCGAAACGCGGAGAACCGCGCGGCCCTAGAGATCTATAAATCTGAGCGTTGCAGAGACCTGTATGGCTGATTTTTATGTTTTGTAGAATATTATTCTAAAGTAATATCATAAGTGTCAGACACTTTCCATGGACAAAAACTTAAGAGGTGTCAAGGGACACCCGGATGGAACGAAGTTCCTCTGATTCGATTACTGAAACTAATTTCTCAACCATTTCATTAAAATCTTTGGAATCTTTGAATCAATCAATCGATCAATCTTTCATTCAATCTTTGAATAAATCAATCTATCCATCAACTTATCAATCTATCGACTTATCCATCTACCTATCAATCTGTCATCAACCCATCAATCAATATATCAATCAATCAATCCATCAACATATCTATCAATCTATCAATCTTTTAATCCATCAATCAATAAAACAATCTTTCAATACATCCATCAATCAATCAATCTTTGACTCAATCTTTGAATCAATTGATATAAATATTTAGTAAACAAAAAAAAGTGTCGTGACAACTTTTCGTAAGAAAGTGTCGTGACTTTTCGTAAGAATTTTTTCCGTCTAGCCCCCTTTCACAACGCGCGATAAGGAACTTCGTTCCAAAACTTTTGTCAGACGCTTTAACTACACAAAAAATAAATGTACTTATTTTTATATGTCTGATTTTTAAATATGTTATTATGGTCACTATTACAAAGTTATATTTCATTAGTCAGACAAGTTGTAGTGACCAAACATCCCCTACACTACAAACACAAAAATTATTCAGCCAAAAGTATGAGCGCGAGAGTTCTACGAGGTTCTACGCATGCGTTTCAGAGCGAGTGAGACGATTTCATACACTAACTGGATGCTCTGGGATCTTGGACTATTTAGCTAGCGTGTGAAGTCTGCATTAGAAGGTAACTCTATGGTTATGCATGGCTTATTAGAAATTGGGCTAAATTGAAGAACTCAGAGATGAGCAATATTGAAGAACTGGATTCTGATTATACTTTTTTCGTTCAGAGGTCGTAAATAAATATAATTAATTTTTTTTTTGTTTTGCTCAATAATTCTTCGATTTGACAGTACGACGTGACGTCACAACATGGCAACCGATCCTATTCTTTATTGGAACGCATTGTAAAATGTTTGTTTGTGGTTTGCCATTTTTGTCATTCATGGTTTTTTGGCGGGATTTCTTCGAGTGAAGTTCAGTGGCTGTTTTAATTATTCGCAAATTCCTAGTGGATATTGTGATGTAAAATTGCTGTAGTTTTGTATCATAATTGTCTGTGCAAATGGAATAATGTGTGGAATCATTGAAATAGGCGCGATCTCGGTAAAATGGAGCTGAGAATTTTATTGTAGTTTTAGCTACCTCAGCGAAGTTTGCTGGGAAAGCTGAATCGATACATTTGCTGTCAAATACTTCAAAAAAACATTGGAATGTGTTAGACCCGCGTTCTAATGTAAAACAAAAAGAAGCAACTATTACGGAAGACTTATTACGCAAGAAAGCATGGACGAAAGACTAGGCGATATGGTGGATCGACTATAGCTTTCCCTAACGGATAACAAGAAAAAAATAATTGTTCATTCTAGTTTGGCATTTGATTTTGGAGGGTTAGGTTAGGTTGTTGTTGTTATTCTCAATGTAATGCCGATTGTTGGTTTTTAGATTAATACAATTGCGAGTATTGAAACTACTGATACAAGATATTACTGGACAACTACGTTTTATTTCCTCATTTGGTAATTAAAAATGAAAATCGCTGTGGAAGGATGCGCCCATGGTGAACTTGAAAAGATATACGAGTGTATTGAAACAATACAGATGAGAGAAGGCATAAAAATTGATCTATTGATATGTTGCGGTGACTTTCAATCTGTCCGAAACCATGAAGACTTAGGGGCAATGGCTGTGCCAGAGAAATACCAGAATATGTGTTCATTTTACAAGTAAGCTACTTATTTGCTACTTGTATAGTATTCGTTGTGACATGACAGAGTTGTGTAACAATTTTGGTGTACTTGTATAGTACACCAAAATTGTACATTCTATTTCATTCAAGCTTTTTTCCATGTTAATATTATTATTTGCATCATATTTTTACATTATGATTGTTTTAAATGGTTCCAGATATTACAGTGGTGAGAAAAAAGCCCCAATACTGACAATATTTATAGGCGGCAACCACGAAGCATCAAACTATCTACAAGAACTCCCGTATGGTGGTTGGGTGGCCCCTAACATTTATTATTTGGGCCGAGCTGGTGTTGTAAAGTATGGAGATTTGAGGATTGGAGGTTAGATAAATCACTTTCTTTTACCATTAAGTTTCAACAATATGTTACTGCCTAATTTCTTTATATAGCGAGTAATACTATTTTCCAGGAATGTCGGGGATTTATAAAGGTCAGGACTATCTACAAGGACACTGGGAGTGTTTGCCTTACACTGGAAGGTCCCTCAGGACAGTTTATCATATCAGATGTTTAGAAGTGTTCAGATTGAGCCAAATTAAAGAGAAACTTCATGTTATGTTATCTCATGACTGGCCTCGGGGTATCACAGATTATGGCAACACAGAAAATCTATTGAGGCGAAAAACTTTTTTGAGGTAAATAATTTATTTTATTTTATTATGATTGAATTAGGAAATTTTGAAACAGACACTTATATTAGAATTTAACAACATGTGCAAACTTAGGTGATCTGTTGTTTACTTAAAATTTAATCATTTCAGGGAAGATATAGAGTCAAATCAATTAGGTAGTGTCCCAGCCATGAAACTCCTCCAAACTTTGAAGCCAGATTATTGGTTTTCTGCACATTTGCATTGCCAATATGCAGCACTTGTTCAACATGAAACTGGCACTGAGACTAAGTTTTTAGCATTGGACAAATGTTTGCCCAAACGCAGACATCTGCAGATTTTGGAAGTACCTTCAGACCACAATGGTGAATTGTGCCTGGAATATGATGTGGAATGGCTAGCAATACTGAAAAATACTAACCACTTATTGGCAGTGAAGAACCTTAACTGTCACATGCCTGGACCAGGTGGAGATGAGAGGTTAGTACTTTTTTATTCTGCAACTAGCTTCTGCCAGTGGCTTCTCACTTTTGAAAGTAGGTTTCTTCATACAAACTTGGGACCCCCATTTCAACCCCATAATGGTGTGAATTTTAGAAAATCTTTTAGTGCTCACCTACATCACAAAAAGAAGCTTTGTGCATAATTTCACATTCTTAGCCCTAGTAGTTTCAGTTGTGTGTTGATGTGTCAGTCACTCAGCTTCTTCTTTTATACATGCACCTCTGCTCAAATAGTGTCACAACTCAAAAATTAAATTATTGAGAAAAATGTCTGAATTTTTATAATTCAGGGATGTGACACAACACATAAATAAATAAAAATAAGTTATTTGTAGTTCAATTATTTGCCCCTGTGGGCAAATAATTGAACTACAAATATGATACTATTTGATCTTAAAGTAAGATGAATTCTGAAATTAATAACATAATTTTCAACAAAAAACATTTTTAGAATTATGACACTATTTGAGCGAAGGTGCAATATATAAGGATATATGAAATTAATATGAATATGGTTGCCTTTATTTTAATGTGTTTATCAATAATTACAGGTTTGATTTCACCCCTACACAAGAAGAGAAAGAGAATGTAATTAAATTACTTGGTAGTCTAATAATAACAGAAGATAGTTTTGTAAGAACAGCTCCTGTTTACGATCCACACACCCCTAAAAGTATACCATCAGTGCCAATAATAAACCCACAAACAGTTCAGCTGTGTGAGAAACTGGGAATTGATGACCCAGTACAAGTAATCATGGCTCGGATGGGTCAGACAATGAAACAGCCTTATGTTGATACTAGTCCTCCAAGTGAAGACTTCAAATCTGACTCACCAACAGAACTTGCAAGTTCATCTATAAGGAAAAGTCCAGATATGCTAAGTACTGTATCAAGTACACTTGTCCAAACTCCAGTTAAGATATCAAAGCTAGCACTAAATCTCCCTGCACCAATTACACCCAGTGAGAATGAGAAATCTCCACCTCTTACTACACCAGATACTTCAATAACAGATAGTTTTGATAGTATAATTTACGAATGCAAGACACCAATGTCAACTGGTCCAAAAAAAACATTTAAGAGACGTAACATGTCAATTTATACAACTTCAGATGTAAGTGCGGATTCAAGTTCCATATTGGATTCGGATAGTCCTATAACTAGTAAATATACATGTAGAGGAAAGTTATCTGAAGAATAATTTTATAATATCCTTTTTACTGATTAAGTATATTAAAATTGTTTTAGTATTATCACACATTTAAATGTCATAGTTTTTAATAGCTGACCATGATGCAAGGTGTCATAGCTGTTTGTTTCACAATTAACACCTAATAGGTGATTCTTAACTCTGAATTCACCTAATAGGTGAACAAATCGTCTTATTGTCCTATATATATGACATGAATTATGTATTCATTGACTTGTTGTATTAATTAATTGAACACAATATGCTGCCATCATCAACGTTTTAGCTGATTGGTGCCATGACTGTGAATAAGTGATAACCTAGCTCAATTTAGTTTTTATGAGAAGAATTACTATCTTCTAATTATTTCTCTGTGTAGGACAAAAACAAATATGGATTTAGGCAATAAATGAAGTGCAATGTAGGGAAATTGTTTTAATAGGTTTAAATAAATTAAATCTTACAAGAATGTCTTAACTTTTCTACAATTTTTTAGACTAATTTGTTTAGATAAAAATCATGAAATACTACTTGAAAAGAAAATTTGTTTCTGTACAACATGAGATTTTACATTGTATTATTATTGTAGATTATAATTAGCCAAGCTGGTTAAATTACATGACTGGAATCGTGTGTAATAAAAAGCCCATGGACATGATTGTTATGGACTATTAACCTGACTTACTTGGAATAGTTTTTATGTCACAATTGACCACAAATAATTTTTGTTTTGTAGTCACTAATAGAATGTTCTTCTATAATAACTGCCATTAACGGGAAGGGTAATGATTATTTTTTATGGACTGTCAAATTGTTGGTTCCATTTTGTCTTCCCAGTAAAACAAAATTTAATGTAAAAGAGAGAGAATAAATCAAATTTCACTTTTGATGTGTTAGTAAATGTTCTTTGAGCTGTGGCATGTTTTTGGGCTTATATGAACATTGGTTACATTGTAATTCTGTTGACATTAGATTCTTATGTAATTCAGGTGACATTTTTTCTATACAGCCTTTCTCCTTTAATTCTTCTAGTACATCTGTAAGAAACCCATGTTAAGAATAAAACTTTTCTATTTCATTGAAAAATAAGTTTAATTTTATACATAATTTGTTTTATTTTTTCATAACCTTTTGAGCTCCATGGTTTTGTATACTTAGTGTCAAATGTATCTTAAATTCAACATTAGTAAAAATATTAAAAAACACTGTTGGGACAAAACTGGGCATTACCCCAAAAGTAGCCAGTGGGTCACTTTTATATGGCTCCCTAGTCTGGTGGCTCAGGACCGGCTTGAGCGCAGCCCAAAAAGAACTCGAAAAATTGCAGCAGCTCGCCTGCGTAGCAATCACAAGTTGTTCGAGAAAGGCGCCCATTGCTGCCCTATGTGCAATGCTAGGACTGCCTCCACTGCATCTCATAGTGCAGGAGGAGGCAGCCCTGGCTGTTTTCAGACTAAACTTATTGGGTACACTGAAAACATACTCTCGAATCAAGCGTACACCCATTATGGAAGACGCTATTAAGGTGTGACCAGACCTGGCGAATGCGCCGCTCGAGAGCCGTTCGTTAGCTGCTCGGGACCATTAAACGACAACCCATGATGACGGCCCCAACGACAAAGCCCCTAAGACACTGCACTTCAAAAAATATTACAGCATCAAACTCACAGAAGAATCGTCCGACGAGTAATTGGAAGCCAAAAGGAACTGAAAATCTACACTGACGTATCAAAAACGAACACCAGAACAGGAGTCGGGAGTCTTCTCCAGCGACCTTAATATAAAGATATCCAAACCGCTAGGAACACTCAACTCTGTCTACCAGGCAGAAAGTGTTATCATTCTGTTTTCATCATTCATCGGCCTACGGCATAGAAGTCAAGAGAGTTACGGACACTCATATCCGCTTAATTTCCGACAGTGCCTCACAACCTCAACAACCTCGAAACTAAGTAGTAAGTTTGGGAGGTTCCTTTACCGGATTCGTGCGGAAGAAACGCCAGGGTGTCACTGTGTAGACCGCCCGGAGGACAAGGTGGAGCATACGGTAGAGGTGTGCCCCATCTGGGCAGAGCACCGCCGTGTCTTCGTGGGGGCGATTGGAGGCAGCGATCACTCGCGCCGGGCCTTGGTATAGGCCATGGTCCGGAGCGAGGAGGAGTGGCAGGCGGTCAAAGGAGGAGGCCGCACGTGCATGCGCGAGGCAATGGTCCTCGCGCCCCAGCCAGGATTCCGATCCCGATTTCCGGCCACCGTAGGCGCGGGCTTGCGGACGGCGAGCAATGGGTAGCTCGCCGACCGACCGTCCGGTAACTGTCCTTACCGAGCCCAAGGCGTCGACGGCGCGTACTGTTGCAAGCACGCCTCAAGGATATGTCAGCAACTGTAGGGGCCCAGCAGGGTCAATGCTTACTGGGATCAAAGGTCTGAAAGGTGTGTGGTGGTATGAAAGGCAAAGAAGGAACAGGAGTGGGGTTTTTAGTCAGAAAATCTGACATACCCTCTCATTCCGTTTCTCGTTCATTGGATGATATTCCCACCGAAAAAAAATATTTCAAAACTGCCACTTTGCACTAGAATGCTTTACAGTGCTAAACAATAACAATGTGACAGTGCAGTGGAGCAGTGGATAAAAAGATAGAGCGGCTCACTGGGCAACGACGCAGTTGATGAGCTGGTAAGGCGGGGGTCTCGCATGGTGGTCTTCGGACCTGAACCCATCTTGCCAATACCCTTTGGTCAGCTGCGTTAACAAGTAGCGAAACGGCTACGAGAGCACAAACAGGAAGGTAGGGGTCCCTGTCACCGGGCTGCAGGCAGGCTAAAGAAGTCAAGCCATACTTAGATAAAACCCTAACCAGCAACATTTTGTTTTTAGACAGAGGTAGCCTGCGTCTGGTGTCAGACAATATCACTGGACACTGCTCACTGCACAACACTTCTTCACAATGACTATCACTGATAGTCCTCTGTGCAGAGGATGCATGGAGTCATGGAAACTGTTGTATGTGCGCAACAGCTCCTCAAGTGCACAGCCGTCAGCAAAATAAGAACATGAACTTTGGGAGCACCAAATACACTCATAGACGCCCTGAGCAGACTGAAAAGACTCATCTGTTTCTTGAGTGAGGTGGGCTGGTTGGAGTGAAGGCCACCATGGCTCACGCACAATGGTCCACCAAGGACTATGTGCGGAAACCAAACCACAATAGATAGATAGATATTGGAATTGTTCTGCAATGTTTGAATGATTAATTCATTAAACCCCAAGCTTTTCAAGCAAAAGTTTGCTTGCTCATTGTATTTCTATTGTGTCTCTAATTACGCTCAAAAGCTTAAATTCTATGATAGGTAATTCCTTACTTTAGAATTACATACTTTAAGTTTGACTGAAGGTTAGTTGGTGTTAAATAACGAAGAGAAACCTATTATCGAAACACCAACTTCCGAAAATGGGTTAAACTAAATAGAAAGACAATGACCGAGTGAACGCCGGCGTTTGCACTTCTTAGTGTTTTTTTTTATTGATTTGTTGTATTTTTTTTTAAATCAGTGAAATTATAGACTAGTAATATTTGTTACACATTCATAACTTGATACTAGAAAACCCATCGTGATTGGCACAGGTTGGCGCTCAAAAGGTTAATACAGTATTTTTTAAAACAACAATATGGTAATTTTTGAACTCACCAGCATAAGGTCTAAAATGTTTTGTAGTAGTAAAACTATTCCAATGTACTTTTGTTTTTAAGCAAGGTGATATCATATCAGTGCTTATTATGTGCATATGCATTCTCTGCATGCTGGGAACAGCGTGGAAACCTGCCCTCAGTGGTAAATCTGTCTCATTTTGTAAATCCTTAAATACATCTCCAAATTCTTCTAAAAGTTTTATATGCGATTTATCTAATTTGTAAATACTATTAATATCATCTTGAGGCAATACTAAGTAGTGAATATTAGCTTTAGGATACTTATCCTTGATAACAACAGTTTGTTTAGTTTTTTTCACCACACTTTCTGGATCTTTCATGGATTCTAGTAAACCTAAAGACCAATGCTTTGCTTTCTTCGAGTTTAAATTTGTTACTGTAATAGCTGCATTTCTTTTACTCATTTTCGTTTCTTTCTATGATGAAATGAAATAAATATTATTATGTTTGTATTTTAAATCTAATGCAAAATGAAAATCGTTAATGTCAAAGAATGACAGCAGGATAGCATGATATCGGTGAGTAGTAGTGATGGGCGTTGAATCAACGAACTAGTTGAATCAACGTTGATGTCTCTTCAACAGGATTAACGTTGACCGTGTAAAAATCAACTCGTTGAATTCGTCAACGAGTTCCGAGACAACTGTTTATAACGGAAACGAGAAACTGAACCCAACGTTTTGTTATTTTCAACATACGTAAATTATATTTCTTTAACAATAAAACTCCCGCTACGACGCGACGCTCGAAGATCGAAGCGACAGACGACGACGTCTACATAATTATATGTATCCATGTTAACTAAAAATACCGAAAGGACGTAAATAAGTTAACTAGAACAAACAAATTAAACAAAACTGGAAATCAAAATGAAAAATTTTAACGAATATAAAAAAAATATCTAAAAAAAATTACACTTGGTTGACATTGACAGTTCTAATACGTTCAAAAATGCTTGTCTAGAGTAGCAACTCTGATGACATCACGAGAGTTATTCTTACCTCAAAGAATAATGCCATTAGTATAGAGCTATTCCCCAGTCCCCAGCCACAATAACCAGAATGTAGATTTTTGTCATATGATAGCTTTTTATTTGCCTTTTTAAAATACCTGAATTTAATGTCTTATAAAGCACGGGTTCAAAAGTTATTAGACGATTTATTTGTTATAATGTTAGCTTCCTACTGACTTCTCATACATCATAGTATTTAGGCAACTTCACTATTAGTTATTCACTAGGCGCTTGTTTTCATTTTTGAGAAAATACCTTCCCAATCTGAGTTGTAAACCCGCTGAATTGATTGTAATTGATAATGAGAATAAGAGGTAAATATCCAAATTGACGGGTCTTAAGAACAAAATCGTATATCAAAAATTATCTATTTACGGTAGAGGTTTTGAAGTTCTGTATAGATAATAAAATAGTGTTCGATCGATTATGTCAAGTAAAGTAAAATTATATTTAACAAAAAAAAACCAGGCAAGTGCGAGTCGCACTCGCGCACTGAGGGTTCCGTACAAACTTACCTATGAAAACAGTTCTATTCCCAAATTGAGTTAGGAAGATTTTTCCGAATTGCAAAAAATAAATTGTGACGTAAATACAAATTTACAGTTTTCAAATTTTTTCCCATACTTGTGCTATGAAACCTTGCTTCACGCCAAAGAACAACAGCGAGGAAATTGTTGATGAAATTATTGTGTCTACATATATCACGATGATATGTACTTGCGAAATAATTTACTAAGTATTATCAAATCACGCTAATTGCCAGTTTAAGTAGTGCAAAAAAATTGTCATACTTCGAAACTGAATCGACTAGGTTTTTTACGATATTAAATAATCATGGCTTGGGTTTTTTTTGCTGGCTTGACTTCATGTCTTTTTGCTAAACTGAATTCTTAATGTTGCCATTAATATAAATCTGGGTCAAGTAACATAATAAATATACTTTGCTTAATTTATTGCACTAACGTAATTAGAGAAAAGTAACTCTTTTCTCCGTTTTCGTAGTTTTTTTTTCAAAAATAATAAATGCTGAATTCGATACTTCGAAGACACGAGATTTATGAGTATACTTAATAATAATAAAGAAAAGTAAGTGTTGATGGAAGAAAGACAAATTTTCGGCACCGGCGATATACGTCTTAGAAAAATAGTTGAAAACTCATTGATTCAACTATCACTTTTATTGTGTCATCGTTCTTATCGATTCAAAAATATTTCTCAGGATCTTTTTTTGTTTACATCTTTTTTTGATCAGAGGAGAGATGAAACACATGTTACTAAAAGAGTTATGAGCATACATGTGGATGGATGGAGAGTGAGAGGGAGGTCAAAGAAAAGATTGTGTGAAGAGTGATATGAAAGAAAAGGAAGTTAGTAATAGCACAACGAGTGACAGGGTAGAATGGAAGAAAAAAACGTGTTGCGCCGACCCCAAATGACATGGGACAAGGGCAGGAAGATGTCGATCTTTTTTGATCAGTTGTAATTATGCACGTGCAAAGAGAGACGTATAGTTATCGGTTATTTGTTTGCCAAGTGGTGTGTTTACGAGTGAATTTTATACTGTAAATAGTTTTCTAAATATTTTAATGCCCATATTATTGTATACATCATCGTAAACTAGTTTTTAGAGAATTAAAATAAAAATGCATTGCAAAGTGCGACAATAGTATGAAAGTAACTACATTTCATCATATAGTAATTTCAACCAATAAAATGAATTATTTAGTTATCAGTTTCATATATTTGAAACTGTCAGTAGTGTGAGAAACTGTAACTAATTCGCTCAAATACAGTTTCATCTTTTAAGTCATCTTCAAACCAGTTGCAACGACAAAAGTTGCTTGTAACCGTTACGTTACAACGGATACGTTATGCCCGTCAAAAATGCGATAACAACCCATCACTACGGAATGATGGAAATCGTCTATTGACAATGACATGATTGTCATCTTGTCGTGCGTTCAAAAATGCGTTTATTGATTTTTAAAATTCATAAGGAGGTACGTAGGTATTCTTGACATATTAAATACGTAATCTTATCCACTTTAAATGATGATGCGTTTGATGAAAGTTTGAGCAGGAGATACTGCTCCTCTTGGGCGGACAGAGGGGGATGTCATTAGATGATTTTCTCACCGAAAACGGCCGCTAAGAACTAACAAATGGGTAGCTCGCTGTTCGATAAGGACCAGGCCTCGGCCGACGATGCGTTGTATTCCACGCGCGCCTCGAAGCGATGTAGCAGTATTATTGACGATGCCTATTAGGACAATGCTGCGGTATTGTTTGAAACAGTAACCGCGGCCCTGCAACTGAAGGAACACAGCTGAGTTTTAGTCATTATATCAGAAGAAAGACGTCCACAGTTGGACATAGGCCTCCCCCAAATGTCGCCATAATGACCAGTCTTGTGCGTCTCGCATCTATCGGATTCCCGCGACCCTCACCGGGTCATCGGTCCACCTAGTGGGAAGGCCTCCAACGCTGCGTCTTCCGGTACGTGGTCTCCATTCCAGAACCTTTCATCCCCATCGACCATCTGTTCTGCAAGCAATGTGCCCTGCCCACTGCCACTTAAGTTTGGCAATTCTTCGGGTTATGTCTGTAACCTTGGTTCTCCTGCGGTTATCATCATTTCTGACGCGATTACGGAAGGAAACTCCGCACGTAGCCCTTTCCATTGCCATTTGAGTGACTTTAGGCCTTCTGATTTGATGTTTAACGTTCGCAAATAAATTTTTTCTAGTTATTGTTAAATCAAACCGACCACTCGAACTCTTCGCATTCCGATGTCCGCCACGTTGAAATCGGAAGTGACTATACTACTAGAAAAGGCTGGGGGCATTGCCACGTTGTATGGCAATGCTTAATCTCTGACTGAGGTAAAAGCTAGCCCTTGGGTCACGCGAACTGTCAACTAAGCGTTTGGATAATTCTTTGAAAACCTTATGAGCACTCGGACCCTACGGCCCAAGAGTTTCAACCCCAAACGGCTCAAAAATATAACTGCCGACAAGGTTGTTATATTTCCGCCGCTTGAGGTTCTCCGCAGCCGCAGCGGCAGCACCAGCACAGCACGAAGAGCCAAGAAGATGGGATGGCGCAAAAGTGTCGAAACTGGTAGCGTCCCACAATAAAGGCCTACCCATCTTCCACGAAAATAAAGACATACCGTCCGGTCTCTTACCACCGTCGCGTGCCAGGCCATGAGGTTCCAAAACAGCCGGAACGCCGACGGTGACAAGGGCTCGTCGGATGATGTCGTTAATATTCGCGTGTCGTGCTATCCGTCCCGCGCTTCTACTGCATGACAGGCCGTGGTGACCGAGCCTGTTAACAACTTCGCCACAGTGACAGCGATGAGGAGGAGAACAGTAAGGAGCGCCTAGGCGTAGGGCAACAGCTAAGTGGAAAGTTGTATAGTAAGCGGCTTTGGTAAGCGGCAATGAATAAAACATCTAAAAATGTTTAGTTTTGTTTATTCTATTCTACATTAATTTAACTTAAAATTATGCAATAAATTAAATCTTAAATATTATTAACTTAATATCTTATTACAAATGTGACAGTCATGACTGAAAAAATTACCAAGCTATCCGCATTAAGTTGAACTTGCGATTTTTCAGTCATAAGTTTATTTAAATATTTGTATCGTATTTTAATATTTAATTACTTATTTCGTAAAAGATTTGTCAAGGTAACCTAGTCTAAAAAATCTTTCTTATTTTTAAGGAGTACCTGTATTTACTAGAAATGCCGGTTTAAATTCTTTAAATGGTACAGTACGCGTCACATAAGTTTACCGCTTTGAACTCTGAAACCAGACTTTGCTATGCGCGTAGGGTTGCCAGGTCTTGAAATCGAAAAGCCGGACAGACTATCCTATTTAGTCGGACATTTAGTCAAAAAGGCGAACATTTATTTTTTAAGGTAACATGACTTTTTAACAACAATAAAATTCATAAAATCTTTAAAATTGTATTGGAAAACAATAAAATTATGTGATATAATTGCTAGACTAATTTCGTGTCTGCTCTGCTGGTGCTAGCGATACAAGGTAAGGCAAAACTCAAATGACAATTCTAAACAAAATTGTCACATTTAAAAAGCCTAACAAAAGCCGGACAGGCCGGTCTCTGCCTAATTTGGCCGGACACACAACTAAAAAGCCTGACCGTGTCCGGCTTTATCCGGACGCCTGGCAACGCTATGTGCTGCTATTTTTGTATGAGGTTCATTATTGCGCAATATATATTGAGGCCTATTTCTGGATGGCAGCAAACATGCATGAAGCAAACTGTACCTATGCTACATTTGGGATGCGATTATCTTACGCTAAGACCTTGTCCATATCGTACAGGGGACGCACTGAGCGTGTAACTGCCAGGCCCCCTGTGAACGGACAAGTGTGATCACTCGTGTGTTGAGCAGTCATTGTAAACTACGTTTGAGATTCTTTTTTGTAGCAAATAAATAATTACAATATCCTAAAATACTTATTCATCACAAGAAGGTTCAAAAAATATTGTTTCAGAATTTGTTCATGTTGATTATCAACGGGAATCGATGTACCTATTTTTGATAAAATAGATAAACCAAATAGCACCATATTTTTAAAAGCTAAAATATTATTAAGTATCACTGCACGGTTGGGCGACCAGTGTACCCCGTGTCAGGTAGTGAGTGATGTGCCAGCTCTCGCAAGATCTGCTCAAACCCCTTCCCTGATGGTGATTGCAGATTACTGTTCTTTAACATTGTCGAGTTTAGCTTGGTTGCTAAGTAGCACATCTGGAAATATAACAATGAGGTTAATATATTGTTTAAATCAAAAGAGTACAGATTGATCAGAATTATTATGGGAACTTAGTTTATAAGTAGGTAGTTATGAACTTCCTAAATAAAGTCCTTATTGCTTAGCTAGGAAATTTCAGATCTCAGGTAGAAAACAAATCCCAATATTATCTTATTAATAAGAGATTAAAGGCTGTGTTTAATTGTGTTACGGATAACATGTTGCGAATTTTGACACAATCATGTCGGGGTCCCTGTAGCTTAGGGGCTCCGAATCATTGATAAGGCGGTAGCATTAGCTGAGATATCTTTATCATTCCAATCAACGAAAACGAATCAAAACTTACTAGCAAAGCAGACATGAAGAGCAGTGCTCCTAAAGCCACCGCTATCATCATGGAGGTGGCACAAGTGGCTTCAATAGGAGTTCTATGAAACAGTTCGCCAGGCATCACCACGGAGTATTCCAAGTTCTCTTTGAACCGTGTGAATGGAGTCGTGGAGTTGTCAGCAACTAATGCCGAACTCGTGATGTTGTGGCTGTGGGAACCTTCCGGCAGCGATCTTCGCCGACGACCGTGTCCTATAAAAATAAATAATTACATTTAATACGCCAACTATTAGATACACTGCGATTATTGTTTCTAATAATGTAACAGTTGGCGAAAATTGATTATACATGGCTTATAATAAAATTAAATGTTCTTTCTAGTGAGTTCAAAGTGGTAATAGCTTATAAGTGGATCGAATTAAAATGAATGTTCTGCGGTCTATGTGGTCATTAGGTGTTAGAAAGGAACACTATTATTTCAGTAGTAGCAGATAATAAATAAATAAATGCCCAATTATTGTGTCGATGATATCTAATGCTCGTTGGCATTATAATTATGACATAAAGTGGACCAATCTAATTGATAGGATGTTTGGAAAGACTTCTCAATATATGAACATCATATCTTCATTTGAATAAGAATAAGAATAAGAATAATGTTTATTGTTCATTGTTACAGTAAATAAAGAATACCTTAAAACTATTATATAATGATTAATATTGTCTGTAACTAATTATTAATTATACATATATTTAGATGGTGGTCCCCAAACTAGGTAGAACCTGTATCTTGGGGACCTGAGTTGAGATAACTTTAATCTATAATAGCATTGTATCGGGCGGACATGTAGAAATTCGGTTTATTTTTTTATATTTATCGAAGAGGTTGTTGTAAACAATGAAACAACAAAATGAATAATAAAAAGTAAAAATAGGATAAAAACAAGCTAATTTAAAATAAAGTTTTTTGTGTGTAGTGTATGTGTGTAGTGTATATGTGTAGTGTATGTGTGTAGTGTATATGTGTAGTGTACGTGTGTAGTGTATGTGTGTAGTGTATGTGTGTATTTATATGTGCCATATACTATTGCCATATTGTGTTTCTTTATTGTTTGACTGGAGTAGTTCTGTGTTACTTTAAAATTTCCTCTGTCTGTTCGTACGATAAAAGAGCAAGCCAGTTAATTACGGTATTTTTACACGTAATATTCTTTAGGTCTTTGATATTGAAGCTCTTACTGATTTTATTGTAAATTTGAAAATGAGAGTAGAAGGGGCATCTCCTGACCAACAGACTGTCTGCTTCGGGAAGAGGAATATGGAGGACGCGTTTAGAGATTATTTTATCGTAATCGGATCTGTATTTTAGGGTTTTGTGTACGTTTAGTTTAGCACTTAAAATATATAGTTGTCGTACTCTTAAGACCGCAAGCTCACTATAAATTAGATCTGTAGGGAAGCAGAATGGCTTTCTTAAGGTTACTTTAATAACAGCTCTTTGAGCTCTTTCTACTTCTATAAACGTACTTTTTCCAGCTGCGCCCCAGATAGAGATACCATACTGAAGAATTGACTGACACAAACTGAGATAAATTGTGCGGAGAATTGCAATGGGAGTGCAGTCTTGTAGTCTTTTCATAACATATATTAGTTTCCTAACTCGACTAGAGAGACGGTGTATGTGTGGTTTAAATGAAAGGTTTTCGTCTAGTGTGATGCCAAGGTATTTGATAGAAGGAGCATGTTCAATGATTGTGCAGGAGCAGTTTGCAAGTAGTGGGGACTGGTTTCTGCTGCAGGTATGGTATTTGAGTAGTAACTGTTGTGGGGGTCTCGACGCTATAGTTTTGAAGAAAGTGACGAATGTAGTTTTTTTAATGTTAAGAGTTAAAAGATTTGCATCAAGAGCTTCGGAAATAGTGAGTAGACCATTCTCTGCAAGGCGGTATACTTGGTTCCACGTTTTAGCGTGAAATACTATAGCAGTATCGTCGGCATATGATAGTATTTCTGCATCGTTTAATTGTATATTTAAGATGTCATTCATATAAAAACTAAACAGTGTCGGACCGAGAGTACTACCCTGCGGAATTCCGAAGTCGATGGGAAGCAGGTTACTTGAGAAGTCACCTAGTTTGACCAGTTGTTTTCTGTTAGATAAATAACTCTTGAACCAGTCAAGTGAAGTTCCTCGAATTCCCGAGCATTCTAGCTTTTTTAAGAGGAGGTCAATCGAAATTGTATCGAATGCCTTTGCCAGATCTAAGAAAACCGCCATAGCCTGCTCTTTATTTTGAATGTATGTAGCCACCAAGTTGGTAGGTAATGTAGCTGCGTCTTCAGTTGACTTTCCTCGCCGGAATCCAAACTGTCTGTCTGATATAATCTTGTGTTTCTCAAAAAAGTTTACTAGCCGGCTATTAACTATTTTCTCCAATATTTTGGATAAAATGGACAAAAGGGCGATCGGACGATAATTTTCCGGTAATTCGGCCGGGCCACTTTTGTGTATAGGTCTAACAGATGCAACTTTCCAGCACTCTGGAAATTGTCCAGACTCTAGGCTCAAATTAAAAATGTGAGTGAGCGGTGTAAGGATAGTATTTTTTATTCTTAGAATTAGTCTTGTAGTGATACTATCAAGTCCAGGAGCGCTGTCGATTTTAAGGTGATAGATAAATTTAGTTATTTCGATTTCGTCTGTTGGGTGAAGAAAGAAGGAATGTGGAAAATTTTCACGCGTTCTATATTTGCTGGCCAGGGATGCCTGAGTCTCAGAAATTCGGTATAATATCCGGTCCGATAGATTTTTTCCCAGCGATGTAAAGTATGCGTTACAGCTGTTGAGTGCATTAACAGGATCCTCTGCATTAGATATTAATTTAGTTGAATCACTTCTTTGATTATTTGGGTTATATATTGATTTAAGTGTGTTCCACAGTTTTCTGGAGTTTTTTTGATTTTTATTTATACGTTGGCTGTTGTAGTCTGTTTTCAGGTTATGTAAAAGGTTATTGCAGAAGTTTCTATATCTAACGTAAACCAAGTTTTTCATTTTATCGTTAGGGTGAGAAGTTGCAGATTGATGAAGCTTATCACGATGTTTCATGCATCTTACTAGGCCTGGAGTAATCCAGGGTTTGATTGTGAATCTACTTCTGCTAATTTTAATTTGGCATTGGCAGATAAAACACAGGCTCTTGTCCTAGCGAGTAGCAGTTCACGTTTAAGTTTTGCCTCCATGTATAAAATTATGTTTGTACGTAGGTATGTATTAAACGAATTATGTATTTCATATCAACAAGTCATTACCAAGCGAAGCCGAATTCGCAAAGGTTTTACCTGAAGGTTCAAACAAGTCCAAACAGTAGTCCGGTTGGCAGTCAGCGGCATCCATGCAAGCCTTGATTTGCGAGTGGATCCAGAGTGTTGAGCGTTCCTTCATGGAGGCCAGAAGGAACGCCTCGAAGTCTAGGAATACCTCGTTATGCCTTTCTCGGTAACGAGCCGGCTGGTGTGGGATGATTGAAGCGAAGTCCCGGTTTCTGCAACTGATAGAAAATGTTGTTAGTTTTTTTGACCTTTGTATTTCATTTTGGTGAGGTAAAAAACATCACTGGTTCTTCAATTATCGTCGCAGCTTGAGGTGGAACAAAATTAGGTTAAAAAAGTGTCTGTGTAAACGAGAGTTGATGTATGTCGTGTAAACGCGTGGATGATGTATCGTGTAGTACCAAGTTTTCTCGTTGTCTGATGACGGTAAAATTAGACGAGGTCAAAAACAGAAACAAACTTCAGATTTTCTGCAACACTTACCCATCCTTAACGAGCAACACGGCGCCGGGCGCATGTGGCCGGTCGGGGTCCGGCGACACGGCTACTTCCAGCAGCTTGATGTGTCGCCACGCTGAGTCTGGGTTGATGCGCGCACGCAGTTGCAGCTTCGTGCCGATCGGTACCGCCTGGATGATTAAGGGTTTATATTAGCTTTTTTTAAGTAAGAATAACGAACGTTACAACGGAATAATTATTTCTGACTGAAAAATTGGCCAAAATTTGGAGTCAATATGATTGTTTAATAATTTGTCGTTAAAGTACCTAGATACTTATAATTTCTACATCATCAAAATAAAATAACTTGGTTCAAATGCCAATAACGTTCCCTAGTGTCATCTCTAAAGCCAGAATTTGGAAAAAGGCCAGGATACAGCTGTGCCTAATAGAATTTCCGCTGGAGTCAACTCCAGATTCTGCGAATACTAAACTATAAGAAATTAACATTGAAGCCTTAATTAAATCTGTGCTGTCTGACTGACGCAGGTCCTCACCGGACATGGTTAGGGCTGTGGGAACGTTTGAAAGAGTTCCTGTGGCCCTGGTACTCAAACAGCAACTGTAGAACCACAGGGGGGTTTAATCAGTAAAAGCCTGACCCGCCCTCTCGGTCCACCCAGAGTGGGAGAAGTTATTTGTCGATTCGCCATCTCAAAAAAAGATTTATAGAGGGTCGTGGGCCCTCAAAACAGTGAAGGAAAATATCCTAACGAAACCGGCATGCCCTAGAACTAAAATCTCGAAGGCATGGATGACATCCACCAAGCAATAACCCAAACTGGGTCTTAGTTGAGGATTATAGCCCATTCCTATTCCTAGAGACAAGGTCTGAGTCCCAGCAGTTGCAGCAGTTAGAACTAAGACTTACTATTCTATGCTATGCCATAAGATGAATTACCTAAAAAAAGCCTTATATCTATAGCCAGCAACTGCGGCATTTATGAAAAAGATAGAAATCAAGGAAACATACACCAGTTACCTGATCAACAGGCAAATCAACGGAGTGGTTGTTGTGTCTGGTTACGGGTGGGGCTTCCTTGTACAGCGCCACTTCGTACTCCAGGCGGCCGGGCGTCTCCTCTACCACGCCTGATACCCTCGCGCCGTGGGGACTGCGGATGGACATGGACAATAGATCATTAATGGGTCAAGATTAATTTTCTTTCTAGGTATATCTCCAAAGGCTAAGTGTGAAATTTGAATGTGTTTTTAGTTCAGACATTATTTTCGGTCAGCTTCAATCCTTTGACCTCGGTTAGCCTTCAGTAAGTTTTATCATATTTATAGTTGAATTAGACTAGAACTGTGTGTGAACGATATGATAGTTGAGTTGAACTTGACTTGAGATTTTTGACTGTTCCTGTTTAAATGTGGATTATTACAGAATTGTTTTCAGGTGGATTTTTTAGAACACCTATGTCTATAGAAACTCACAAGCTCCCAGCGAACCCTGCTGCTTTGTTCTCAATGATGGTGGGTTCTGGCGGCTTGCACATGATGATCAGCTCCTGATCCGACTGCATCACCACTCCTGGGAACTGCGGGAACCACACCCGCACGTGGACGAAGCCCTAATGAAAAATTCAACATTATTATAGAGCAACTAGCGGTCCGCTGCGGCTTATCACGGGTCATTTTCGTGAGGTCTTAAGACGAGCTCTTAACGCCCTAAACTGAACTGTTAAGGGGATGGAGCTATATAGGGTGTATAGATATATTCCTCTTTCTCGCTGACTCGACTGACATTTGAACACGTCCAGTCGTGCCAGCTCTAAGAAAATAGCCTTGAGCGCAGCGCTCAAATGCTACTAATGCAAATGCTACGGGCCCCGTGCATTGAGGCGGGACGTAAAAGAATTAAAAAAAGAGACCTTTCTGTACCATATAAAATGTAACCAATTACAGACTTGAAGACAATATATTATGCAATTGCACAGACTCATTGTTACTTAAAAGGCCTGTCTGAAAAATAAGTTAAAGAAATTTTAATTTATTATCATTTGTAAAGAGAGGGGCTTTTTGGTAGAATATGCTACAGGGCCCGCCCTGATTTAATCTGGCACTGGTCCAGTTACATACCTTGTCCTGACAAGTAAGAACACAAGAAAAAAGAATCGGTGATGCCGTTCTCAAGTGATGATTTCTCATACCCGCCGCAATTGTTTTTTTTTTAATATAAATATGTATGTTATGACTGACTTCCGGATAAGACTGCCGCGTGAGTGTATTATAGAGTCCTTATTGTACGAATTATTTGGTGAAATAAAACTGTAAATTTCTTGATAATCATGATTTTATTGCCTTATGGATGAGCTACTGTATCTGCCGAGTATAGGGTTAGGCATAGTTCATTCTCAGCTGGTCGAATAAGACATACTGCTATTAAAAAAAACCGGCCAAGTACGAGTCGGACTCGCGCATGCATGAAGTGTTCCGTCCCGTCCATATCAAAAAACGGCAAAAAACACGTTTGATGTATAGGAGTTGCACTTAATTATTTATTTTATTTTGTTTTTAGTGTAAAATATGTACATTGTCTGTGAAAATTTCAAAGGTTAGCTACGGGATACTAGACCCTATATAGTTATCACTCCGCTGTCCTTCGACACAGAGTGATAGCAATAGGGTCCCGTTTTCACCTATGAGGTACGGATTCCTAAAAATAGATATATATATCTTAGTCTTGCCTTAGCCTTGTCTGGTTTTAGCAGTTTAAGCTCCTTAAGGTAATTAGGTAGAGATTCATTCAAGTAAAAGCGTGATATTGTGAAATATTATTTTTTATTACATGCAGCTTGGTTGCCGACATAGCCCGAAGAATCGCCAAACATAAGTGACGGTGGGCAGGGCAAAGTGGTCGCAGAACAGATGGTCGATGAAGACGAAAGGTTCTAGTGTGGCGACCACTTACCGCAAGACGCAACGTTGGACACAGGCCTCACACAACGCGGACCGTTGACCTGGTGAGGGTCGCGGGATTGTCATGGATGCCTGACGCAGAGACCGGTCGTTATGGCGACGCTGAGGACTGTGTCCTACAGTGGACGTCTTTCAGCTGAAATGATGATGATGAGCTTGGTTGCATTGCATTCGCTTGCGCTTTCGCAAATACTCGTAACTATCATAAGAGGCAATAACTTTCAGCTTTGGAATCGGTGTGTGGAAGTAATTACAAGTAATTATCCACAGTTATTACTTCCCCTGCGACATACATTTTAGTTTAAATGAAAGCGTACGACCGCCTTAAGGGGATTTACAATATACTCGTATTTTATTTATTTTAATTCTCGGGATTTCGAGATCAACGAAGCAGTAGACCTAGATACCTGGGCCACTACCATTTAGCTACCTAAACTGACCTGATGAAGGGATGGAGCTATTATATATAGGGTGTGTAACTATGTAGCTCCATCCTTCTTTCTCGCTCGCTGACTGATATTTGAACACGACATAGTAAGGCCCTAGTTTAGGCTTTTTAACCTGAATCTGAATAAAAATCTCGACAATAAATTAATTTCCGGATCTTTTAATCTAAGAATGAATATAAATTATATATATTTACCTGCCCCCCTAGCCAAGTTACGACCGTTTCGTTTAGATTCTCTTGTTTCGAATGCTTCGAGTAGGAGTAGGCCACGCCTCCGATTCCTTTGTTCTGACGTCATCTCAACGGTCAGTCACGTGGACAGAACAATGGAATCGAAGGCGTGGCTTATTTGAGGCTTTCGACATAAGAGAATCGAAACGAAACGGCCGTAACTTGGCTAGGGGGGCTGGTAATAGAATTGCATTGGCGTTAATAGGTGTAATGGTGTTATTTACATAATTTTAAATAAATAATAAATAAATTGTTGAGACAGGATAACTTAGATCTTGGTTACTAAAACAAGCGCAGTTGATCATATTTTAAAGCCAGTTCCCAGGTGGCCGAGGGCAACAGACGGGTTAACCAGTTCGGCACTACTCCTACCTGTTTATGTAGGTAGGTATGTAGGTGCTTCCCCGGCCCCGCATAATTCTTGTATGTCAAACGTGCTGCATTGTCGCTAATAGCCATAATAAGCACTTATTAAGTGTCTGTGCAGCTCATTTGCATAGCTCAGCCAAAGAGAGAGTCGGATTTATTATAATCTGTAAAGGAAATGCCGACTTTGTTAAGCTGTGACAACACCCGACTCTACATGGACAGTATTTTAAAGAATTTATCGCATATTTAGATGCGTTTATTTGTTAAACCGTAGGATGTAATTAGGATGGGAATGTTCCAACGCAATTTATAAGATCCGGTACCTAGGACGGTCATTCATTCGGATATCGCGAAAATAACCCCGAACGAAAAAAAAATAAAATAATAATAATATTCCACAACTTTCACATAATCCCATCTAGTCCCAAACTAAGCAGAGCTTGTGTTATAGGTAACTGATAAACATTCGTATATGTTTCTAAATACATAAATAATTTATAGATAAATTCATAAATTTCGATAAATTTAACGCAAACATTTGTCTTGGATGGGATTCGAACTCACGACCTCCGGCACAGCAGTCAGGGCCAGCAACCACTAGACCAAGAAGCCAGTCAAATAAGAATAAAAGCAGCGTATTGTTATAGCTACAGATTTCTGATCTCTTTAACCTAGAACTAGATTGATCGACACAATTATCGGGAATGTGTGCACCGAGCTGAGTGAAGTGCATTGTATTCAATCGATGCAACGCACCCGTATTGACATACGTGTTTTAGATTTCTCTTTACCTCAATACTGTACCGTACCTCGAGTGTGAGTTTTGTCACATAGAAAACGCTACTAACGCGTTTCCGTATCGAGTGTTAAATGTATGAAAACGCAAAAAGCGCCCCTGGCGGAAAGTACTGTAAACCGAAACAGCGAGTGTAAGATTTTTTTACGGTACTAGAACAGTTACGTTTTTAAACGTGACATTCATAGTAGCGTTTCGGAGAACATTTTGCGAGTTATTGCGAGTGTGAGTTAAAATTTGACGTCTTAAACCGACGTCCATGCGTTTATAAACGTAAACGTTGTAGTAAAGTTACTCACTTGGTATGTGCGAGGTGAATTGTTGTTTATATTAGTTACTTTCGTAATATTTGGGTGTATTTTTATGGTAAATTGTATTGCGAAAAAACAAATACGCGTGGAAAATTAAAATGACTGCTGTAATTTCATTACTGATTATTTTTTTTATGTATTTACGTCATTCATTAATAAGTTAAGGCTCATTTCTGTGAGTAAATGTGAGAACACTAGACTCCACAGATTTGTAGATTATTTTCTGTTTAAATCCACTTTTTTAATATTTTACTTATTTGGTACTATGTTGACTAGTATACATAAACTGTCCTATTAATATTGTAATATGAAAATATTGTAAAATAGTTTTTTAAAAAGAGTAACCATGGAGTTTCTTGTCGGTTTTTCTTCATAGGAAACGACCAATTCAAACCATGCACTTTTCTTTTTGTTGATGGGATAATCATCCATTGACATCTCCCGCTTTTGGACAGAGCTACCCATTGCTCATCACCCGCAAGCCCGAGCCTGCGGTGGCCGGAAATCGGGATTGGGATCCCGACGGCTGGGGCGTGAGGGCCGCTCCCTCGCACGTGTATTTGCGGCCTCCTCCTTTGCTAACATTACTGCTTCGCAGAAGGAGCTTTACCAAGGCCCGGCGCGAGAGATCATTGCTACCGATCGTCCCCACCAGGATACGGCGGTGCTCTGTCCAAGCATGGCACAAACCGTGCACTTGCTTCTAACGTTTTATAAGGGAAGGGCCCTACTATGGGCCTATGTGAAATAAAACATTTTTTACCGAATTATACCTTTTTTTTGGAGTATTTTTATATTATTATTCTAAATTAAAATATAAAATTGTTATTTAGTAAATAAAACATTCTTTGTTATACACACAACATTTATTTTATTAATAAATTAACACAAGCACTCACTTAATAAATAATATAATACTCATTGATATTGTAATGTAGAAATACTATAAAACCATTATTTTAAAAAAGTAACCATGGGATTTTCTTGCCGGTTATTCTTTTCTACATTGGAAACAACCAATTTCAACTGTGCACTAGCTTCAGATATCTAATAAGTGCCCATGTAGGCCTATGCGAAATAACAAAACAACATACAAGATGCTGCTGTGCACAATGTAATATAACATAATAATCACCATAAGTATTGCATCCACGGTAATCAATGAACATCTTGCCATTTCTTTTGAGTTTCCAATTCAAGCTCCCTTCCCCTCTCTAAATTAAAGTCAACTGCATTTTTTTTTTTCTAAAAAACCCCTCCATTGCTCGTCACAATTCAGAAACTGCTCTGTTGCACGTTCAATCTGATTGGGTTGTCTGATAACCCGGCGTCGTGGAGATATTGTTTGACATGAAGTAATTCCATGTTGTCGACGTTGTGCAGTGTGTCCCGCATACTGTGGTCTAAGAGGGCCTGCTGGAGATGGACTGCCCAAGACAACTTCCACTTCTTCATGGTGGGTATTTGTGGTTGATGATGGTTGTGGTACGGGTGATGTGATGTGATATGATCCAGCTTCAGCCCATGCAGCAAAATCCACTAGAATAGAAAGGAATAAATAAACAAAAATTCGGCAAGGGTAGGGCTTATGACTGTTGGGCTACCAAGTCACAGGTCTCAATAGTGTACCTGAGGCAATACTTACATAAATTAGTAACAGTACTTTCTACAACAACTTTACTTTCTTCAGTAACCTTATGACTGGCAGCCGGTACAGGTGGTGTTGATGACACAATTACAGTTCGGTTGGAACTGTCAGTTTGGTTCTGAAATGTTTTAAAAGTTTTAAGTCTGGTGAAAAACCAGAAAAAATATTTTATCATTATTAGTTATTAAAAAATAATATGATAGCATCACCACAAACATCAGAAAAGTCTGCATTACTTACACCTGGTAAGCCTGTGCCAGCTTGAGGTAAGGAACCGTTGTTCTAAGTCAGTCAGCTGTAAATTAAGTGCAGCCTCTTCACCAGTACCACAAGCAGCCCTATTTATTCTGGCTGCCTTTTTATTAGTGTTATTTTTTAAATCACTCCAAACTTCTGAAAGACAACATTACCATTTTAGTATTGTCAAGGTAAGTACGGGCAAATATGAAAATATGATATTAACCAAAATTGTATGGACACAACAGGATTTTATAATGAGCTAGGTACATACCCTCTTTCATTTCTCGGTGTTCTTGGTTTCGCCAGTGGGATCACTATTTGACAAAGTTAGGCGTCCCCAATCCTGGATCGACTGAATTCTACCTCTTGCTTTTTTATATAATTTGTTTATTCGTGTCTGAAAATTTAGAAAAAAGTATTTTATTTTCAAAAGAACTAGGTACATAGGACAATTTTAAAAGCTGTGTTTAGAATTACAAAGTTTGTACTTACTGTTCCATGAAGTTATTATTAGCCAGTATACTATAGTAGTCTTTGGTTATTATATAGCATAACAAACTGTGATGGACTGGTCTTCATTATAAAAAAAAATTAAATAATCGAAATAAAGCACACACGAAACACAAAAGTGCAAGAAACTTTGAACTTTTGAAGGCCTATGGAATTTTAAGTAGTGCGAGCCAGACGCTGGTTACTTGAATTTGATATTTGACGCCACTCATAACTTATTTCACATCTCCCTTACTCACTGCACGTTAAAACGAAATGCGAATATCTCATTCATACAAAATATTTATACGTCTAAATTATGTAGGATACGCGTAACGCTTGATAATATGGCATCGGCAAGATTTTAATTTAGTCGCATAAGTTCCATGTGGGCAACATTAAAAAAATAACAAAACGTTCGGAATACTTTCGGGCAAGTGACGATACGCGAAACCGTTCGTATACAGTATTGCAACTCACACTCAGACTGTTTTTAAATACTCTCGTAAGTTAGTTAGCTCGATTAACGTGTTCGTCACGTATTGCGAGAAGCGACAACAAACTCACACTCGGGGTACAGGTCTCAGCGGTTAATAATATATCAGCCGAGGGGCTCGTTGTGTGTAGGCCACTAGGAAACCTCTACTGTTAGTAACGGAATACGTTATTATCTGCTGATGACACAACACCCGGTGCTATGTTATCATTATATGCGCATGCGCCTGCTGCACGAAACTTAACGCTAACCCCACAAACAATAGGACTCTTTCGCACGGTACGACACCAAAATAAAGTGGTCCAGAATATAATGTCTGCTGTTTAACTGCTAACGACACTTTAATTTAATGTGTGAACAAGAAGACAAAAGATACAGGTAGTTAAAATGCAAATTGATAACAACAAGAAAATCCGTAAAATAAGAGTAAAATTGACATAAAATTGAATGGGTACATGCCCATGTATTAAAAAGCTGCTGAAAAATGGAAGATACATACATAAGTAGGCAAGTAGGTAGGTAAGTTTTCATTGTTTATAACTGAAAAAAAAAACAGCTTGTTGGACGTTCAAAAATACATAAAAACTATAAAATTTAACCCTCAGGTATAACTTGCGTTGACGACATTGAGATTTTATAAAATTACTTACATTTCGTTTGAGCACACCGCATCTTGTGAAATCTGTGATTTTTAGCCTGTATAGTAGCCCTGTGGGGTCTTCGGGCTCAGGTCTAATTTGGCAGACAGGGTCAGCTACAGGGTCGGTGGCCCTGTCGTCAGCGAAGAGGGGCGCGCCTCGGAACCCTTCCGGTTTCCTCAGCAAAGCTGCCACGGAGTCTCGCAAACCGGTACCACCGCTCGCAAACGTACACTGAATGTCCGTCACTGAAATAGGTGATAGCTACAATTTACCTGGATTCATTCATAGCTGTAAATTGTAGAAAGCAAAGAGATTTCCCCTTCGATTTGACCGAGTCAGTGCCTATTGAGTTTTCTAATGTGGTAAGAGTCGCATCATTATGGCTTAAGGCCATAGCCTTTATGGCATACAGATCTTACCTAATTATTGTATGATTTTCTTCACCAATTCATTAATTTTGTAGGTTAGTACCACCTGGGGGCTCCTAATGACTTTATTGTATCAAACTTAACAACATCAATCAAAGGTTCAGCGTCTACCTACTCTAATTATGCATGTCTTATTACACCTTATTTTGAATTGCAAACTTTGACCTCAAAATAGAATTCTCGACACAGATATCGAGAACGATCTGGTAGCAAACCAATATGTAAAAGAATGAATAACGGTGCATACGTACCATCGTAGTCTTGTGCGAATGCTGCCCGGAACTGTAACAATGAGCATTCAATTTGTAGGAAGGAAGAACAACACGCCATAAAACAATTAGGGGGTTAATTGAATGTAAGTATTGTTAGACACATACATAAAGTTCCTTTCACATTGTGTTCACAAACACTCCAAGTCTTATCTGACCAGATCTATTTGGGACTTACAGTGGAACAAGCATCTTCGTTTAACGGATGGTTATCTGAACAGTTGATCCTGTGCCATTGTTAAATATATCTATTTGCTTATCAGATTGGTGTTTAGAAGAGTAAAAAGTTAATCGACCTCCTTGCTGGCAGATTGTTTGTTAAGTGACAATCGTCATCTAGAAAGCACATCTTCCGAATGCAATTTTGAGAGATCTCTCGATGTAAAGTCAAATTAAATGAAGGCGAAAACGGTAGATATTTTTGGTTTTTGGTAACTGCAAAGCCTACCTGCTCTACTATTTTGTTAGATCAGACATCAATTAGATACCCACTGTCTGTTCATACTTTTATAAATCAGAAAGCAGATAACGCGAGATAGCGGTGTGTCTGTCGGTTTGATTGTCCTGTTTTCACACCGAATATATTGTTATTGATTTTTATATATGTATCTACCTCGATTTGGACTTTGGAGAAGGTCGTATGATACTTTTATTATCCCGGGAGTACGTTTCCTTAAGATAATTCCTTAAGATATGTGGTAGGGTGCGCAGGCTCTAAATTGGTCCTGTTCATAGATATTACTGAGCATATGGATAGGGATCCCAGCTTGACGCAATTCGTACAGATTATAGCAAGGCATTCGTTTGGATCGACCATGATTTTCTACTGTGCATGACACGAGACCTGCGCAGATAGTTTGAATATTGCGTACAAAATAGGACCCAAATATTTCTTAATAGTATCGTATCTTGCTGTGTACACCAGGGCTCCATGCTTGGACCGTTATTATTTATAGCATATATTAACGATATCGACGAGTGTTTTAAGCTACTACTACTACTGATCGGAAACTTAACATGACAATATTCAAATGAGTTAGGAGCAATCTTTTGCTGAAATACTTATGTAGACGAGAAAATATCAAAAAGTTTGACAATATTTCATTAATAAATGTGGAGGCTCGTTGTGATCTACCCTGAAGTTACCTTTTATATTGTTAGTAGCAAATCACCAAGGTGTACCTATTCTTAAGTAAAATCCAATAATTTTTGACTTTCATGCATTCGAAGCTACTGAAGCAGAACCTAATTCTGTAACTAGTATACAATATACATCCATCGATCCAGGAAAGTTTTTTTTTCTTAAGAAAAAGTTCAACATTGTAAACGGTGGTATTACCAGTGGCCACATTTTTTTGTAAACCATGTTGATGTTCTTATAGCGACTGTATATCGGTAGAGGAGATCTTAAGCGCAGATAATTTCAGAAATCAGTGTAATGATAGCTTTGGTGCGATCAAAGCTGACCACAAAGAAAATGTTCGCGATTAGCTCACGGAAAAGCTGATCGGATGTGCAGATGTTATTTTATATTTATTGTTTTACGTGATGATGTTACTGTAAATATTTTGGCTAAACTAATCGTATGTTTTTGTGACTGAAAATTATCGTTATTAAAAGTTATCTATTAGTATTTGTAGTAAACATGACATCTAAGCAATTTTCCCGGCTGAAAATGCAATCTAGTAAAAAAAAATTGCACTATGCGCTGCAGCGCTGGTAAAAATCCGTTTGATGTTTTAGAAAACTCATGTGTATGTTTTTGGACATGTGTAAAGTAGTAGGTATACCTACAACAGGATAAACTAGCTAACCCAAAGCTAGCTAAAAAGGCGAGGAGCGTGGAGGTAGAAAGGTAACAAAGAGCCTACGATCTATTCTTAGACCTAATATACTTAAACACTGTGACACGAGATTTATATATAAATATACATATTAGACTAACTTCTGCCAGCGCCTTCACCCGCGTGAAAGTAGTAAGTGGTTTCTTCATACATAAATTTGGGCCCCCGTTTCGTCCCTTTAAGGAGTGAATTTTGGAAAATCCTCTCTCTCAGTGCTTGCTTACGTCATAAAAGGAAACCTTATGCAAAATTTCACGCTCCTACTCCCACTAGTTTCGACTGTGCGTTATGATATAAGACAGTCAGTTAATTTCTCCTTTTATTTCATATAATCACAAAACTCATTACTTCACTTGCAGTAGACTGCCAATATAGTATTCCTATAAGTAGATATATGCTGAGAGTCAGTAGGTATTTGATCATTATGTCTGACATACCAGGTCCGGTTGGTCGTAGCGGATGCTTCTTTCTCTGGGCAGGTAGCTAATTTAATTTTCTTGCCAATATCAATACTTCATAACTTATCGGGAATTTATGTGTTTCATAAACTTCACTATTAACGAGGTAAATAGTAAAATTCACATTAAAGTCTTTAGCATACAGCCGTAGTGGAAATCTTTGATTTATAAAGCAGCTAGCTTCAGCCAGCGCTTTCGCCCCCGTGAAAGTAGAAAATTTTTCCAAGCAAACATGGAGTATGTTTGGATAAAAAGTATGGTATGTGCTATTCCAGGACATCGTCTACCCGTGTGCCAAAGCTCATCCAAATCTGTTCAGTCTTTCGAGCGTATAGAAGCAACAAACATACACACTAACAAACTTTTGCCTATATATTATTAGTGTGATGTGATACGATATAATTCTTATAAATACGGACAGAGCAGTTGAATAGGATTAGGAGTGTGGTTGTGGTTTTGTAAATGAAGCGAAGCATACCACATCATTTGGGCCGTGAACGTGAGGTCGACTGATGCGGCGTCGTTGAAAGTAAGTCGATTTTATACTCTTTATCACGGTTCATGCTCCAACTACCGTGGTATATCGTGGATCGCGCGATGTACACTGCTGAGTGAATATACAAGGTTTGTATTTCTTTGTGTTACGGATACGTAATAGATAGTACATTATGAAAGTATGTCGGCTGAGCATCGTTTTCGGTAACGTACGCAGGTCACTCAGTTGACCGTTGGCACAGAACTTCGTGCGGAAACGACGTCCGGAGCAAGATAATTGCTCTTACCTGCTTGTATGTAAATTTTTGTGGAAACTGTTAAACTGTTTCTTTTTTTTTCTAAAACGGTTTTACTATGATTATTGGGCGTGAAGAGTTGTTTCGGGGAACTAATTGATTCTGCGTTTCAAACGGTTTCGTTACGTTGTTGTCTGCTTGAATATGAATGTATCTCATAAATGCATTTCATTACGCTAATTTATTCTTTCAGGATGTTCTATTATAAACAATATTAATATCTACCTACTTAGTTATGGTTTTTTTTCTCGCCCTTGGGCGGAGCCTGAGGGTGTGTCAGACTTTTACTGACTAAAAACCCGCTCCTGTTTCTACGTTGACTTTCATACCAGGGCCGAGTCTTCCTTTCAGAAGCAGACCCATGGCCCCAGTAGGTTTCGACCTTGCTTGGCCCCTACGGTTTGCTGACATCTCCATGAGGCGCGCGTAGAACAGTACGCGCCGTCGACGACATGGGCGGACGGCGAGCTACCCATTACTCGCCGTCCGCAAGCCCGCGCCTACGGTGGCCGGAAATCGGGATCGGGATCCCGTCGGCTGGGGCGTGAGGGCCCTCCTCCTTTGCTAGTATTACTGCTTCGCAGAAGGAGGCGACCACCTGCCACTCCTCCTCACTTCGGACTATGGCCTATACCAAGGCCCGGCACAAGAAATCGTTGCCACCGATCTATCTACTTAGTTATGTGGCTCTTGTGTAGTTAGAATATATCTAACTAGTTTTTGTACGCAGCTTCGCCCGCGTACTTAAAATATAGCCTATGCCGCTCAGGAATAAAGCAGCTTTCTATAGGTGTAAAAATTTTAACAACCGGACATACTTTCAGACATTACCTCCTACAAACAAAAAAAACAAACTTTACCTCTTTATAATTTTAGCGTAGATGGCCTAATAAAGTTTTTAGTGGATTAGTGTTAGTGTTGTTTAGTGAATAAACTTGGTATCTAGTTCGCGATTTGCAATAACATTACATATTAAGCGTTATAATGACGTTCCCACGGCTGGGACTAAGGCCTCCTCTCTATTAGAGGGAATGGGCTGTAAATCTGTAATCCACCATGCGGGCTGCGGATAGTGCGGATTGGTGGATGTCACATATCTTCAAACATGCTGTTTCCTCATAATATTTTCCTTCACTGTTTTGAGACCAGTGTTGATGAATTAAGCTACACAAAGTAATGCGCCTGGCTGGGTTTTGAACTAACCATACTGCTCTATAATCGTTTTGGAATATTTATAAGTAATAAATACTTGGCTGAGATTAACAGCATCTATCGAGATACTAAACATTTTACTGTAACTTAGAGGTGATTCTAATTATTAGTTACATCACAATTCACAAACACTGGAAGCTATCTACTCAACCTAGTTTTCGGCTGTTAAACAACAGAAGGTGGGTAGTTGGTTAAATGAAGCCCATGTTCAGCCATAAAAGTCGTCTCTAAGAGGTACATAAGTTTTGAGAATGACGCCCACAATCTCTATAATTACAGCCTCTACGTACTTGTTCAATTAAGTCCATATTCAATATACTCTGGCTTCATAATTACACAGGAGTGCGGAACTCTCTTCTGATAATATTGTCTCATCAAGTCGTTCGCAGTACCTTATAACAAATTAACACTTCCTTAATTTAGAGATTAGAGGCGGTCGCAGATTCCCACGGTACCTTATCGTATTCCCAAGGCATCGCTTTTATTGTAAGTCTTAATTGCCGTGGTGAACTGTTTAGATGTAATGACTGCTTTGAGATACTTAGTTATTACTTGCCGTTTTAATTTATGAGGTGGCGCTTGTAATAAAATATCTACATTATTATTCTTCTATTATGTGATTTTTCCAAGACTTTTCTTTCTGAATCAACTTTCCGGTGTTTATAACATTTATTTTATTTATGGAAATCCTTAAAGGGCACTCATAAAATAATAAGAATTTAAGCATACATTTTAGGTACGTTGCTTTAGGCACCTGATAAACGGAGTAGACATTTATTCATTTTTAAGTAAATAACCGATTAATATTCAAAACTAAAGTTCACCAACTAATTCGTAAGAAGTTGACAGTTAGGTTTACAATAGTCGATTTGGACTAATATGTTATTACGTATTTTATTGATTATTTTTTATTGCTTACATAAAGAACTCCAATTTTTGTGTAAATCTAATACAAAACACGTTAGGCTTTACTTATAATTAATTATAAAATAATAGCAAAAAAGTTAAATAATTAGTACCTACCCACTATTGTTGGCATTTTTTATTGAAACTACGCAGCAAACTTAAATATTAACTAAACTATAAATACATTTATACTAAACCTAAAGTAACTATGTAGGTACATATAATATACTAGCTTCTGCCCGCGGCTTCACTCGCGTGAATATAGGTTTCTCCATACAAAGTTTGGACCCCCACGTCATCCCCTTAGGGAGTGAATTTTGGAAAATCCTTTCTTAGTGCTTGCCTACGTCATAAAAGGAAACCTTGTGCAAAATTTCACGCACCTAGTCCCAGTAGTTTCGGCTGTGCATTGATATGTCAGTCAGTCAGTTTCCCCTTTTATATATATATATAGGTAAGTACATAAAGTCGTTTAAAAAACACAAAATACACTCAGGCGACGAAGTACTCCTCCACATCGCGGTCATCCGGAAATGTGCCCAGAAGACTGGCAGCATTGCCACGTTGAATGACAATGCTAATTCTTTGGGCGAAGAACGAGCCAGCCCTCTGGTCACGCAAAGTGTCGATCAGTCGGCATAAAATTGCCTTGAAAAGGAGACGTGCACTTTAACCCCACGACCCAAGCGTTTCGACCCCAAACGGCTCAAAACTGTAATTGCCAATAAGTTACAGTATTTGCGCCGTTTGAGGATCTCAGCAGACGCGGCAGCAGCACCAGCACAGCTCGCCGAATTAGGAACATAGGATGGCGCAAGGGTATCGACACAGGTTGCGCCCTACACCAGAATCCTTCCCAACTTCAACAGCACCAACGTCATACCATCTGGTCTCTTCCTATAGTCACGTACCAAGCCGCTAGGTTCTCACACGGAAAGTATGCCGGCGGGCGGTGACAAGAGCTCGGCGAATAATGTCGTTGTTAACAGCGTGCCGTGCTATGCGGCCTACGCTCCTGCAGCAGGACAGGCCATGGTGTCCGAAGCTGTCGACATCTTCGCCACAGTGGCGCCGATGTGGAGCAACACAAGGTACGCCTAAGCGTAAACAGATTGCGAACTAAAACGAGGCGTCTTCCATCATAGTGCCTATGGTGTATGACGGGACGTGCCTAAAGCCACAAACCCGACTCCCATTCCCCAACAGCCAGCAGACCCGCACGTTGTTCCGTACAATATTGCAGAGCGGCACATCCCACCGTCTTTGCGAGGACAGGTTGTCGGGCAAATTCGTGTTGGGACAAGCTATTTTCAAAGCGTTCAACGCATCGGACAAGCACCTCATCATCAACCAGTAAGGAAGATAAAATAGTCCTGGATAATGTTTCAGTAGGTACCTACTGTGCACCGAGGAGAGGAAAACTGGTAAACTTGTACTTAAAATTTTGCGCATATAATATTGCGGATTAATTTGAGTATATTACAGGGCTGCACTAAAAGTATCGGGAATGGAATATTTCCACTGTTCCTGTCATATTAAAATCTTTTTATTTTTTTTCCGCATTCGCTCTGTAAAGAGCAGAAAGCGGCTCGCGTTACTTGGTGCGTCAGAACTCACGAAAGATTCCACACAGGATCCTCAAATGCTGTATACAACATCGTATCAGGTGACGAATCCTGGATATACGCGTACGAACCAAAAACAAAAAACCAGTCACGAGTTTGAGTGTTCGAAAATGAGTTAAAGCCAACAAAAATTGTTCGTTCACGGAGTGTGCAAAAAACATGGTGGCCACGTTTGTCTCCAAAACCGGCCATATTGCGACTATTCCTCTTGAGGGAAAAAGAACGGTTAATGCAGAATGGTATGCTAGCATTTGTTTACCACAGGTCGTTTCTGAACTCCGTAAAGAGAACTGCAACCGCCGCATCATCCTCCATCACGACAATGCGAGTTCTCACACCGCGCACAGAACAAAAGAGTTTTTAGAGCAAGAAAACATAGAATTATTAGACCATCCGCCGTACAGCCCCGACCTAGGCACTAATGATTTCTATACTTTCCCTAAAATAAAGAATAAATTGCGTGGTCAGAGATTTTCATCACCTGAAGAAGCTGTGGACGCCTACAAAACGGCCATTTTGGTTCCATCGTATGAAAAAATGTGTCAAATTTCGCGGAAAATACTTCGAAAAGCAATAAATACATTTTTAAATTGTAATGTTGTGTCACTTCCTTGATTCCCGAAATTTTCAGTGCCGCCCTCGTATATTGTATAGTTGTATTATATCTATGGTGTATTAGTATATCTATTCTTGTATTTGCCTTTTCACTCTCTTTTATTGCACCTACTACTATTTTTCTTCAACTAAAGGTTGACTGGTAGAAAATGCCTAAGGCAAGCCCGCCTCCGTACTTTTGCGTGCATACAGCATTTAATAAATAAATAAACATATAAGGCGTACCTACTCCAATGACTTATTTACTAGTAACAGTTATTAGATAAAATAACCTATTTATATATAATTTTAGTGAATTTGTCACTTTTAGGAAGTACACAGGTTAAAAATGCGAGAGACTATGAAAAGGCTGGCTTATAAACGAGGACCCCTATCGAGTGATTCAGCCATACTTATGACGGTAGTTCTTCAACACCAACTGTAGTCAGAATTTTAAACGAGACCAAGATTATTATTTACGGGTAAGTTAGCGACGTGCATACATTTTGGAATCCTGTTAGAGTGCGAATTAACGTTATACTCGGAGCTTCGGAATTTCTTAGAATTAAGTTTGAATAAAACTGCTATCCGTTCCACTAACACCTACACAAACGAGTCCAGTTTGTGTGTATACATCCATTGCTCATATTTTCTTTAACCGCTATTGTACTTCCCTTTTACAGTTTTCTTGCCAGACGGCTCATAAATCCACCGTTGATAAGTTTGAATCAATTTTATTTCGAGGTTAAATTATTAGTAAGGCATTTCCTTGCGAATGCTAGTGAACTATTAAGCACGATGCAGTTACGTCTGGTTGGAGCGGACATTGAAAGCGTGTGCGCAGATCTAATTCGACGCACGCATGCGCGATATCTGTAACACTCATCATCGATCGATCGATCAGTCGTGACTTCGAGGTGAGTTTTTTTTTTTTTTTTTTTTTTTTTTTTTTTTTTTTTTTTTTTTTAAGGTGGGAAATCATCCAAATGACTTCTCGCGCTCTGGGTGGAGCGCGAGGGCGTGTCAGACTTTTACTGACTAAAACCACACCTGTGTCCTTCAATTACCCTTTGCGTACTAGGACTACGGGTTGCCCTTTCAGAAATTCTCCGCGGTCCTAGCTAGCGGGCATCGGCCCCACTGGGCCCCTACGGTTTGCTGACATCTCTTTGAGGAGCGCGAGGATCACTACGAGGTGAGTAACCGCTGTGCAACTTACTACAATCATACATATTAATTTGATTTGTGATTTGATTTGAACTGCTTTGTTGGCTTGATTTAGTTATTATCGCAAAGAGTCGCCCATAAAAGTGTAGACTTATTATTTTTATGGCTTACAGTAAGTTTAATGATAGATTGCCCTTATTATTGTTATTACTTTATGGTGATCTGGGATTATGAGTTTGCCACCATGTTTTTTTTTTAGTTTTCTTTTGCTAATGACAGTAAAATATAGAGCGTTTATAAAATAAAATACTTTCTAAACTCGTGCTGGCGCTTCAGTTGTTAATTTTTGGCATGAAAGTTTTGTCTGGTAGTTTCTGTTTTTTGTGCGAATTTAGAAATCTAATCTGCGTGAAATTTAATTTTTCTAAATGGTTTTTTATCAAAGGTTAAACGCTTTGAATATGACTGTTGATCGATAAAATATTTTGCTATTATATTGTAAGCACCATGAGATAGCTTTGAGTGTTGACTGTATTACTTATTGTATTTATGCGCAAGGTGGTCTAAAGGTCAGTCGGCCAATAGGTTGGCGATTTTCCGCCTAAACTTAATTTTTAGCACCTGGCATTAGAAAAAAAATACGACTCTACTTTTCCTATCAAATAATATCTGCTCTAATTTCACTTTTCTTTTTTCGTTTAGGTACTTTTGCTTTCGCGAGGTTTATTATTTCTGTTTTTTCTAAATTAGTGAGTTGATGAGATTTCGTGGGAATAGCCTACTTATTTATAGTCTTTTGTTTATTCAACTAGGGTTAAGTAGGTACTTGCTGGCTTTGGGGTACGTTTCCACTAACGTGGAGCTGAGCAGAATGGAGAGGAGTGGACTGTGAATTAACCAATGACAGTGCTCGAAATCTCTACTCCGCATCAGTGGAAACAATGTAAGTGGAGCGGAGTGAATCGGAGCGGCCTTTTAAACAAAACAAATGAACACGCGGTCGAGGCCGCGTCTTCACGCCAGTCAAAACGGAGACGGGTGCCGAGCGGAGAGCACGAAGCAGAGGGTAACTCACATCCACTCCGCTCCGCTCCAATTCAATGGAAACACTTGCTACTTTTCACTGTTCTTCTCCGCTCCACTCCGATTAGCTCCACTTAAATGGAAACGCACCCTTATACTTAAAGTAGTAGGCCACGTCTCCCATTCCTTATTCTGACCACGTGACTGAGCGTTGAGAAGAAAGGAATCGGAGGCGTGGCTTATCGAGGCGTTCGACGCAAGAGAATCGAAACGAAACGGTCGCCACTTGAGAATCGAAACGAAACGGTCGTCACTTGGCTAGGGGGGCTGGATCCTCCAAATCTGGTCCTTACTTCCTACTATAGCCAACACATTTTATTCTAATGCAAGATCAATTTGTGATAACATCAATAAAAGTTTTACTTTTAGAAACATTTTTATACTAACCCTAAAATCAAAACCTACCTACAATGTTATGTTTTTGGTTATAGTTTGGTTGAATTTTTCGTAAGTAACAAACAAACGGACGACTTGCAGTTAAATTAATAAAAGAAGAAATTAATAAAGTGCAATGATCTTCTTTTCATCCGACTACTTTCATAATAAGAATTCCTGAATCAAGCTTTAAATTACAGCAATTTGTGATAGTTTTCAACAAAATAAACGAAGAAAAACAATGAAGAAATCAAATTAAAGCCATTTTCAGCGGATAGTGAAAGTTTTGAGGGCATCACGTAGTGTCCCAGTTTTGAGTTGTATTATAATTGTTTTTGAACGCTGACTAATTCCATGAATCCGTGTGCGCACTGCGCGTGCATTAAACAACGCGAACGTGAGATTAATGAAAAAAAAAAATATTTTCAATATTTTTTCCTTTTACTAAAACGTCACCCTTAGAAATTTACTCCTGTGTCGTGGCTACATCTCACAACCATTTAAACACGAGACACCCAGATCCGGAACAACTATATTTAGGCCATAGGTACAAATATTTATTAAGCACGGGAATCGAACCCGCGACAAGCAGAGCCGCCAGTAGCTCAACCGTATCGTTTTAAACTAACTAGTTTTATACGCCACCGAATTACACGTAAACAAAACAATAGGTATGGAAGAATCGTAGCAGCTAGGTTCTGTAAATTTTGCCGACCCATTAAAGATAATTCAGGCCTAACCTTATGTATGTTTGTAAATTAACCTCTGGAATAGAGTCATCCTCTCGTCCCACGCTAGAGACGCCCTGGACGTTCGGAGTCGCATGACTATTCCCGGCCACAGCAGGCGCGGGCTCCGGAATATGGGCAACGGGTAGCTCACCGTCTGAGAAGGGTCCCAGCGCGTTGTGAAGATATCAGCAAGATTGACGGGGCCAGTTAGGGTTGATACCTGCCAGGGCTGCGTAGTTTGCGAAAGACTTAACAACACTCAAATCTGCTAAAGGCTGTCACTCGTGTTATTTGACAGAAACCTTTTTCTTTTTAAGTGAACGTTGCCCCACACCAACTACTCCTGTATCGTGGGTCCTTTCACAAACATGTAAACACACACACCGACAACACAATTCACCGAGACCTGGAACAACTGTCTGTAGGCCTTATAAATGGTTGTCTAGTGTGAAATCGAACAAGCAACAGGCAATGTGGTAGGTAATAGCACTGCGCCAACCGTGTCGTCTGAAACTGATTGCCTTACTAAAATAAAAGTCTTAATCATGAAAAAAACTTTTGACATTATTAATTGTTTTTATTACAAATTATTATTATTAATTAAATATTTTATAAAAATGATAATAAGAGGACTTATTATCATTTTTATAAAATAATTAATTATTTTTATATAATAATTAATTATGCGGAGATGAGGACATCTCCGCATAATTTATCCTTCTTTTCCAAATATTTACCACCAAAACCTACATTGTGGTATGCAATAAGGAATTGAGTAATGAGTATTACCAACAAATTATCAGATATAACTTTGTTTGAGTGTATTTCAGGTTGGTTTTGCACAGATTACCGGTTGTCGGCTAATTACTAAGTAGATTGGAAACGAAAATGAAAAAAAAAATACACTTTGCGGCTTCTAGTGATGATATAGTGTGAATAATATTATAAGGAAATTGCTACGCATCTAAATTATAGAAAAAAAAAGTGGAGCGTGTGCAATGCTCTGAGAACAGGAGCTCAATTTCTGTACCGCTCGTGTGAAACCTACAGCCCGTGAACACCGAATTTATGAGCAATTTCTATAAGTGGACTTGATGCTGTATTTTATCTGAAATTCATACCGAGAGAATTCGCAGCGATTGGACCGTAATAAACTGTCTGCGTCTGGAGCGGGCGGAAACTTTAAAGGCAGCTGACCGACGGTCAATGCGGAAGCTGTTAAATATTTGTTGGAAATTGTGAAAAATTGGTTAAAGAGCTACATCGACGATGAAACCGTGTAACTGACATTTTTCGAGAAAAATTTTATAATTCAAATGTATGTTTCCGCATGTTTTAGTAAAATCTCCGCAGCAGATATTTAGTTGCAACTGCATCAAACTAAATTATGTAAACAACTCCTAACTAAACCAACATGCCAATTTATAGTAAGTATTACCTCATAACGTTTTTGGGATAGGTTTTTGTCTTCGACAGGTATGAGTTATTGGCACTTCGCCGTTGAAATATATTTCTTTATTTGGATCTCCATCAACAACCGTGTATCCTAGAAAGACACACAGTCATAGTGAAGGGTTCTTAACATAAAAATATTGTAGTTCAGCAGAAAATAACGAAGAAGTAGGTTGGTACATAATATATATATAAACATTCATACAATCATGTCTGACTGGAGCGAGAGGGAGTGTCACTTTTATTTACTAAAACCCATCTGTGTTCCTTTGGGCACGCCATAATTATGGCTGTAAGTCCCCTCTTTAAGGAGTGACTGAAAAGATAACATGCTGGTATCCTTACCTTCCGCATGACGCAGGTCCTCACCGGACAAGGTAAGTTCGGGAGGTTCCTGCACCGGATTCGTGCGAAAGAAACGCCCGGGTGCCACCATCGTGTGGATCGCCCTGAGGACACGGTGGAGCATACGGTAGAGGTGTGCCTAGCCTTTTTTTTTTTTTTTTTGTTTTCGGGGGGAAACCTTCAAAAGGCGCCTGGATTTTTGGGGAAAAGACCAGGGAGTGTGGGATTTTTACCTCACTAAAACCACCCCGGTGATCACCATCCGCACATGAAAGAGGGCCCCGTGACCTCTTAAAAGACCACCCCGGAACCCCCTCTGTACAACGCCTGTTAGGGCACATCCCTGAGGAGACTATGAGAAGTCTCCCCTTAGCCTCGTAGTGCACGGTGGCACGTGATCACTGTGTCACCGTCTTTCCTGAAGTCACTTGGTGGGCGGACAGAGTCCCCACTCTGAGCGCCCGTGACCTCGGAGTCCCGCCTGCCTTAAATATTGCAAGCAGGGTTTCAGCGTTTTAGGCGTCGAGGCGGTTGGCCCTCTGACGCCTCCTTCTACGAGTGGGATCGGTCCTCTCACGATCCCGCTCAGCGGCCTCCTTCTGGACCATTACGGTCTCGCAGAAGGACGCCATTTCTCTCCAATTATCTGTCTCCGTCAGCATAGCCCTCACTACTGCTGGCAGAGACAGATCCCGCCCGATCTTGGCAACCAAAACCTGCCGCTCAGAGGCCCACGCAGGGCACTCTTCGAGCGTGTGCTGTGCAGAGTCAAGGTCACTTCCGCAATGGTGGCAATTTGCCGTGGCTTCTCGTCCAATCCTATTCAGGTACTCACCGAAGCAACCGTGCCCGGTCAGTACCTGAGTTAGCCTATAGGAGATGCGCTCTCCTCTTTTCAGCCAGGCTTCGAAGTGTGGCAGGACGGCTTCGACAACGCGCTTACGCGAGAATTGCGGCTGCTGTAGCCGCTCGCGCCAAGAGGTGTGCCTAGCCTGGGCAGAGCACTGCCGTGTCCTCGTGGGGGCGGTCGGCGGCAGTGATCTCTCGGTACAGGCCATGGTCCGGAGCGAGGAGGTGTGGCAGGCGGTCGCCTCCTTCTGCGAAGCAGTAATGCTAGCAAAGGAGGCGGCCGCACGCCCCAGCCGTCGGGATTCCGATCCCGATTTCCAGCCATCGTAGGTGTTGGCTTGCGGACGACCGTCCGGTAACCGTCCGGACCCAGCCCAAGTTTTCGACAGCGCGTAGGGTTCCACGCGCGCCTCAGGGAGATGTCAGCAAAACCCATAGTGGGCCCAGTAGGGTCGAAGCCTACTGGGGCCATGGGTGATGCGAAAGAGAACCCTGGGGCCCTGGAACGAAGGCAAAGAAGGAACAGGTGTGGGATTTTAGTCAGTAAAAGCTGACACTATCTCACGCTCCTCCCTAGTGCGGGGAATGCTATAGGATGATTTTCCCACCGAAAAAAAAGACCCCGTCTATCTTGCTGACATCTCTTCGAGACGCGTGTGAGACACAATACTCGTTTTGGTCGTTACCGAACGACGTGCTACGCAAACGCATTGCTCGCCGTCCGTAAGCCAGCGTCTGTGCTGACCGGGAATCGCCCTGTGACTCACGAAGGTTGGTACATGCACGTGTGAATCAAAACATTGAGTTAATCATACTTGAAATTAAAGGCTTACAACCCAAGCAAAGAACCAATGACGATCCTCAGTTGAAAAGAAGTTGAATGTGTTTATAATGAGCACGTTATAATTGCCCGTGCACAGATTATAGCCTTTCTATACCTCTAGTCGTGCTATAACAGGCTCAACAGAAGCCTTTTGAACGCACCGACAACTATTCTATTTTAACGTCTTTGATATACCTACGGATACGGATGAAAGGGTACCTAGTCTCTTTTATGTTTATGTTTTAGCATTAATAAAGTAATCTCCTCTACCTATATATGAGGTAGCTCAGTGTAAGAAATTACTAAACTTCTAGATAATAGTAAAAGTTTCAAAGCCGTCTCTATCAGATAGATCGCACGTACCTAAGTGCTAGGTTCAGGGTATATTGTTTTTATTACATGTCGTGTTATTTATATCTAACATAACAGTTACGATATATTAACTAACAGTAATGATGGTGTGGTTAACGATGAAGCACGCTTGCCTAGAAGTAACCTAATAACTATTGAATTATAGAGTGAGTGCTAGCACCATAGGTGCATTATTGTTGCTACCAGCGGCTTCACCTTCGTGAAAGTAGAAAATGATTCCAAGGGAACATACTCCCGAGATACAAAGTATCATATGTACTGTTCCAGGACATTGTCTACCCGTGTGCCAAATTTCATCCAAATTCCTATACTATTCGCTAGAGTGAATAGGCTCTTAATAAACTAGTGCGCCTCACCATCAATGATTGCATCACTGCTTACCATCAGGTGGGATCGCAGTCAAGCACTGGTTTATATTGAATAAAAAAAAATAAAAAATAGTTTCAGCGTGAAGGAAACATACATAGCATAAGCATAATCAGCCTTTTTATGTTCCCACTGTTGGGACTCAGGCCTCCTCTCTCTCTAGGAGAGGGATTGGGCCGTAATCCACCACGCGGGCCCACTGCGGATTGTTGAATGTCACATATCTTCGAATTTGTGGTTCTAGGGTATGCCAGTTTCCTCACGATGTTTTCCTTCACCATTTTGAGAGCAATGATCATGAAATAAATTACACAAAGTAAGGCGCCTGGCTGGGTTTGAACCCGCGACCTACAGCTCGTAGATAGTTCGGGATAAAACGTATCAGTTCCACGACTTTATTTTTCATCAAAATCCCTAGAATTTTTTCAGCGAGAAGAAAACATACCTACACACTCACAAATTTTTGTCTTTATAATATTATTATAGATGCTGCCAACGGTTTCGCCATGTCCCAAGGGAACATCTCTAGTTTCATCGAAATCCGTTTAGCCGCTCGAGCGTGAAGAAGTAACAAACATCACACACGCTTTAAGGAACTCAGGTATATAGGTACTTTCACATTTATAATATTAGTGTGATGGTGTAATAATAAGATGACATCGCATGGATTAGAACATAAACATAAACCTTCCTTGTTTAAGTTACATATTGCTCTTACCATTAGTGAAAACCGCATCAAAATCCGTTGCGTGATTTAAAATGGAATTAGCGGGTAAATAGACAGAGACGCGGAAAGGGACTTCATTATACATTATACATAATTTACAAGTATATTAATGAAATGTAGTACCCATGTAGAATATAACATATAAGTATAACCCACGTAAAGTAATTTAGCTACTTTTTGTTTTCATATAGTGAGAAAGTAACTAGGTTTACGTTTTTCATAAAACTTTTAGCAAGTTAGCAATGTAAGTTAGTGCGACAAAGTAAACTATCGCAAAGTGGGTCAGTTGGCAGTGTTCAGTTGTAGAGATAGCTTAGAGCTTATTACAAACACTGTATTTATGATCATACTCGGTACAAGGAAACCGGATTCAAATATAAACTTGTCTTCAATGCTCTAGAATGGGGACGAAACATTCAGATTTTAGCACACCGCCAGCGAGCAATACGATTTATTATTACTTATATGGAAATAACACAAGCTTAATTTTCTAAGCTTTTTCATAGTTCGATTTTGACGCGGATATACTTACTGATTTTCAGTTCGTAATTATAATTAGAGAAAAACATGAGTTTTATTGATCGATAAATTGGGCGAATCATAAGTGATTGATGAAAGCTGTGTAACGTACCAGTAGGAGGAGCACGAGAGCGCAGTCGCCGGCACTCGTCATGCTTGCGGTCTGCCACACTCGAGCGCGGAGCCAACCGTTAATGCTATCTGCCCCGATTAACTTACTCGTTCAAATAAAAAAAAAATAACGCCCAACTATTCTGGCTAGGTATCCGATTCAACAAATAAATCACTGTTATTTTTATGCGTCAATATTGTATTGTATCTTCACTGCCACTGCGTAAGTCCGAAAGCGCAACACAAGTCTCTCGCCGGTGGATTTCCCGCGCGAGTTGCAAACAATTCGGTAGCGCTGGTGGTGTGGAGTGCGGCGCGTGGGGCGCCGGTGTCGGGACTGCGCGGAGGCGCGCTCGGCTCGCTCCGTTGATGATGGTGGAACAGTTAGCCATGCCGATGCCGGGGAGGGTACCACCTGCTCACTGCTCGCCTGTGTCTTATCGTTCTCACGACACGATCACCGAACTGCCGCGAACAATCTCGTGATCTATATACTTGATTGGCGTCGGATTATTGGGAGAATTGGGCTCCGCCGAACGCCGCGACGCGTTCATTACCGTGACATTCGCGTGGAGAAATTGCGGCGTACCTGAGTACCTGCCTAATGATTGAGTGGCATTTCGGTGTTGCTTCATTATCGGGTCATCGATGTTATGTTTGGGTCGCCATCTCCGCAGATGACTCGGGCGGCTGAAGATGATTGCCAGATAAGATAACTAAATAGTTTTATATCTGACCGAGTGCGCCCCGGTGGCCCAGTGGGCTTTGGGGCTATCGAAATGATATAAAATTAAACCGCTATAGAAAGTCAATCAAAGTCGAAGATGAGCACTGATTATTTTTTAATTCACCTTTCCTTCAACCAATATAAACCATATCAGACGAGATCTGAGAACAATAAATGACGTGTTAATTTGTGAATTATGGTAACTTCGCCAACTAGGTCTAAGTTAGAAAGGAATCATTTAGAATTTAGACCAACAATTGGAACCATTGAATGAAAGCGGTCAGCCAGCGGTAAGTAAACAAACGGGCGGATAGTTTCCAATCAGCAACAGATGCGGTGCAACATACGGAACGGATTTTCATAATTTTTTCGACGAATTCGTTCAGTGATTGAACAACTAACTAAACCGCAAAAGATGACGCTCCACTTCACATTAAAATCCAAAATAATCAAAATACACTGAGCTCCAAAAATTCCAGGCTAATAAAGACCGATAGTTTCTTTAATACTACAGTTTCACGAATTCACCTTATCGAATTCGTGAAATTGTAGTATCTTATAGGTGACTGATTAATACAAAATAAAACATACGTAACAAGTTTTGTGCTCTATTTAATTGGAATTAAATGCTAATAAAAACACTTCTACAACTTTTTTATTATGTATAAGGCTCGCGTTTGATCACTATCTCACCTTATGGTAAGCAGTAATATGGCCGACGATGGAGTACGCTGGCCTTGAAGTAACCTATTCACTCGTCACTTAAAGACGCCTAGGTTAAAGCCATCAGGAAAAACACGCTCCGGTAGGGAATTCCACATTAGCTGTACGCAAAATGAATGTGTTCCCAAAACGCTTTGTACGTGAGATGTCTACCATGTACTGATGGCGCAACGCTGTACGTCTAGTGGACCGATGATAGAACGGACTTGGCGGAATTAAATTATGCAATTCCAATGGATACTACCCGAAATATAAATGATAGAAAACAGGCTAGCAACTCGGCGTCGATGCTCAAGACTTTGTATTTTTGACTTGACAAGTACATCATTGCCGAAGAAATTTTTGGCTCGCTTCTCAATCCACTCTTGTGCATCAAGCTAGTATTTGGCAGACCCATCCCAAAGATGAGAGCGGTACTCCATACACGATCGAACTTGCGCTTGATAAAGGTAGAGCTGCTGTTTCGACGTGAAGCAACATCTCACCTTAGCTAAGATCTTTATCGTAGTTTTTCTATCTGTTCCTTTATTTTTGCAGCTTAGTGTAGTCATACTGTATTAACGCAGATTTGTCAAGAAAAGATACCTACTTGTTTATGTGGTACAATTACATGGCCCACTTTATACTCGACTGCACAAATTACAAAGCTTGAGATGAGAATAGTCTTATTTATATTATTTTAGGAAGAGAGGCTCATGAACGATATGTTCTAAGACAAGATGTAGACAGATACATAATTAATTGAATTCACTGAAAACCTGAAACTGTGCCGTTATATACATAGCAGATCCTCTATAAAACGGTATTAACACAAAAAAAAGAGTATTCAAATTAAAATGCAGTTTTTGACAACAAAAGCGTTAAAATTATAATGAAAAATATCCTACTTTTTTAATCTTTTGAAATTAGAAAAGAGTCCTACATATAATAGAATAAACTATATCGTGAACCACAAAATGGTAACAAAACATTTTCAAAACTTTATAAAATCAGCCCAATACATAAACATTTAGGTAGGTACTTTATGTAGGGCTTGTTTTAAAGTTTTGTTTTCTGTTATGGTGTGTGTGTAAAATAAAAATGTGCGCAAATTGTGAATAATTGCTCAACATAGTTAAGTAACATGAATTTAGGTGAAGTAAAAAAACAGGTTTTTCTTATAACCAGTCCTTTTGTGTTATATGGCAATTTTTTAAAGGATATGAGAGATGAACAGCTTTTGCCTTAGTACCTGACCAACCCTGAAGAGACAAGTATATGTATTGCACAAAAACAATAAAATAAGTATTCAATAGGTATCTGTATAGGTATATAGGTGCATACGACATATAACTGGAATAATGCACACCCTCATACACCGCAATTGGAAAATTAAGATAACAATCATAATTTAAAAACTGAAATTTTAGTTAAATGCACTTAGGTAGTGCTGTTTTAACGAATTAGTTATCGGTTTAGACCCACTAAGTCTTCTGATGTAATCACTGGCAACACGCACTGGTCATAGATTCTCGTCTTGAGACGCTGCATGTGGTATATTGGACGAAAAGATACCGCGCAGCTTCCCGAACGCTGCCCAGCCGAGTCGGATTCAACGATTGATCTCTTTCTTGAAGTTAGACCTACCGACCGTTAACGAAGAAAAAAACGTGTTGCGCCGACCCCAAATAAGATGGGAAGGGCAAGGGCAGGAAGATGATGATGTTTTTTTCAGATATTTCCTTAACTACGTTACTTTGTCCGAAATATAAGATTTTTATTTATTTTATTTTATTTACACCATACAAGAGCAAATGCTTTACCTATGTAACGTTAGTCTAGTAGATCTTACTCGGAAACTTACTGAGCCATCATAATTTCATTACTAATGCATCATTTAACACACCTTTTTAACACAATTGTTACGGCAATCATAATTTTTTCTTTCTTTACTGACTGAGCGTGAATATTATTACTATGTTGAGAGATGATATTGATCTTACAATCAAACTACGTAGCTAACACTTATTTAGATGTTATACTGTAAGCTAATCGTAGGCGTGAGGTTGCGGTCGATGCGTGATGAGTAGCTCGCCGTCCGGTAACCGTCCGGATCGAGCCCGAGTCCTCGACGGCGCATAGTGTTCGACGCGCACGTCATGGAGATGTCAGCAAAATCGTAGGAGTTCCAGCAGGGCCGAAGCCTGAGCCCATGGGTTGACTTCCGAAAGGGAAACCTAGGGTCCAAGAACACAAGGTCAAGATTTCAAGAAGGAACATAGGTGTAGTTTTTGTTAGTATATGTCTGACACGCTCTTTCGCTCCGTCCTAGATCGGGAGAAGTAATCACGCGCGGGGGTATTTTTATTACGTAATTGCGCATTTTTTAGTAAAATCAAATTAAAAAAAAACTTCTGTTATTTTTTTCCAGGAAAAACGAAGCTACACCCGTGTGTACAGTATGACAATTAAGCGATTTTCAAGGTTCATTCAAGTTGTAAGTACAACCGTATGTAGGTACAATCGGCGCTCGAGGGCTTAAAAAAAATGGTCTAACATAACAAACTAATGAAGACATAATAATATAGTTTAATTAATTTATTGTTGATATACCGCTCTGTGGTAATAAAACCACTTTTGCAAGAAGTCTGATGCTAAAACTATATTGCGCACACGTTGTCCACGTACGCCGATCTGGGCGCGTCGGTCTCCATACATTTTGACTTGTAGAGCTACAGCTACTTCTAGATCTACGCCACGCGACGTCGTTCTACGTACAAATCAGACGTGGTCCACGTGTGCGTCGGTCTATTGTAGTTCTAGCTTGATAACTCATGTCGTAATATACCTACTTAAATCAATATTTATTTTTATGCCTCAGTAATCCAAATTATCTATAAATCTATGGTGGCACGCTCTCTATTGATAGTTTATCTAATGGGTCAATTCCCTTAGCATAGAGCAGCGTGTTTTTGCTTGTAACAAGAAGTGCATTAGCCGTGGTTACAGTAACTCGCCTGCTTTATAAAAACCAGCGTATTGAGCCAAGAACTTTATAAATAAAATAAAACTTATAAACATTTTCTCTTTTATTCAGTAATTGACAAGTGTTCGTTGTAAGTAATTACCTACTAAAAGATAAGATCCCCTATAGAAAGTTAAATTAACTGTACCGTGTAATAAAATTCACAATTTTTTTTAAATGTCGTTAACATTTTTTTCTGAAACACGTTATAATTACTTAAATTTTGATTAGATCAGTGCGGAATTCCTTATAGGTATATATCTACCCGCTGAAGACGCGCCAGGCTTCGGGAGTTGTAGAAGAATTCCCAGGCATTGTAGGTTGCGATGCGATTGCTTACGGATGGCGAGCAATGAGTAGCTCGCCGTCCGGCCGTCCAGTAAGGACCAAGCTCGGGTGGACGGTGCGTTATGTTACACGCGCGCCTCAAATAGATGTACGCAATATTTACGGGGCTATTTAAGGCTGATGCCAGCCAGGGCTGTGGTTTTTATTTTATTTTTGATAGGTTCGCGCTTGGCCGCTATCTCACCTGATGGAAAGCGACGAATTATTTGAAAGAATTACCGTGGCCACTCAAAGGGCAAGTGAAAGAACACTGTGGGTTTTAGTCAGTAAAAGTCTGTCACTTCCTCTTTACACCCAGAGCGGGGAAAAAGGTACCTACATAACTACTTAGAAACATAGACAGCTCTTTTCGATAATAATAATAGATAGTTATTTTGCCTACATTCTAATACTACACAGTAAACACTCTCTATAGGTATAACATAACCCGTTAGCAAATGCAAAATACACAATGAAAATTTCAGTCAAAGCATGAAATCTTTCATACACACAATAAAGACGGAGAAAGAAAATCTTACTAAGCAATGAGGAAGAAGACGCACATCTGAAAGGCTTTCCATCTCAGCACAACTGTCACTGCATGTTCGTGTCCTTTATGCCAACGTCACGGAAACGTGGCGTTGATGCGCACACGCGAGACGCAGCGACAGAAGGTCAATTTAGTAGTCAGCCTTTAGGCTGCGCATACGCAGTGCCTGTCAAGCTCCCGATTGTGTTTACATATGCCGTCCGCGCTTGACTGACGCGCTTTATTTCACTTGAATTACGTTCTGATATAAGATTTGAATGCGGTGAGGATTTGCAAAGCAAATTTACCGTGAGGCCTAGAAATTGCGGAAGTACTGAAAATAAGAATAACTCATTTACTATCGGCTTTGTTTTGATAAGTAAGTCTCTACCTGTCACAATAATTAAGAAAGGTAAGAGTGGGATTTTAAAGAAAATAACTTTAATTCATGCGTAGTAATAATAATAATCCACCAACAGGGGGTTATACTTGGGTGCACTAGCATAGTGTGTATAGGGATAATCGTTGGTTCGTAACATGTTCCATGATAAGTGTCTAAGGGGTCTCGGCGAGTTCGCTTCCGACACTTGTACGCATACGCGTAGGGCCAGGACCCGGGGTACTGGAGATTAAGAAATACATAAAATAATAATAACAATCATTTTTATTTTTTTCATTGTTCAGGCAGGGGCCATAGTCTTAACATAGCTACAGGGTACCAGTCCACTTAAGACTCCAAAAACCATAGCCCTATTATCTTTGTTTTCCATACGTCGTAATAGTTTTTCACCAACCGGTTGTCCTTGGGTGCATTAGCACAAGTGGTGAAATAAAAGTGCGACTAGGTAATAAAAGTGATATCTACTCGTACTTTTGAGATGTTCATTCAAGCTCGCTTTTATTTGGGCTGCAGGATTGTTGAGCACGGGTGGATTCTAGTCAGTAAGGAATACATCTAAAGCCAGAAAAGTTATTTGACGATTACTCACCCCAAAAAAGCTCCCTTATATTTGGGGATAAATTATACAAGTCAAACAAACGCAGACACGTGAAAACAGGAAATAACCAATTGTTAGAGCACAAATAAATAAAACATCATGATAAACAAGCCATAACAACTCGTTCTTATAATTAAATATCTAAGCAGAAAAAAGTTAGAGTTGCTCATGCTGTCATAACTAACCTACTATCTTGTACTGCAATATAGACGTGGTAATTCGTAAATCGTAATGAATTAAAAGAGCTAATTATAAAGAAGGCAGTCGAGCGGAAAATGACAAGTCTTCTCTAATCTCTTTGATTAGCAGTACATTAAATTGTTTCTTTTTTTCTTGAAAAGATGTTCGCCGCGTTGGTTTTATTGGGTTTTTTTTTCAGCTTATCCTAGAATGTACAAATGCTAGGCAAATTACTCCCCATATCTTTCCAGATACAAGTGTCTTGCGCTACCTTGAACCAATCTTTGTGGTGCGTTACGAATCGTTAAGGTGATCCTACGAATTAAAATGTCTGTCTTCATTTATCTATTATAGAGGGTAGAAAAAAAGCTCTTTAATCGATAAAACCAAAGCATTACAAAAGCTCTACCTACTATTAAAATTGTAAAAAAGAAAATAGCTGAGAAAACAAAATCATTAGACAACAATACAATACTAAAACATAGCTAGGTATAATGTTATAATGTGAGCATTGAAACAGTAAATTGTTACAATATGATGTGACAATCACGCCGCGCTGCCCGCCAATGTCACCGGGAAATGCATGGCACGCGCAACTCCCGGCGTTTTTGCCGCCATTACCTCCCGACGTGCGCTACGAATCCAATTCTATGATTTATGATCCACGGTCTTCCGCATGCTACAATGGCAGTCACTATTGCATAAAGATATTAAAGATCATCCGCCGACGCACCGAAATTGATCGCAACAGTATGTGGTCCGTTACCTATGTAACGCCGCGGCCGTGCGGTAGTGTACATGGAAATCAGTAAAACCGCATACTTTATTCGAAGTAGCTGCTTTCAGGTTGATCTTTCATAACGGTAACGTAAAGGGCAGAAAAAAAAAGTCAATGCTACTTCAGTTTATTGAGCTAAAAATCGATTTCGTGGATTTTTAAAACAACTGGTGTTTTTTACTGATCAGTAAAAATCTGTAAAGCCTACCTACTAATCTTAATTGTCACGGTGTAGTTCCGATTAATTTCTTATATTCATGGCGAGTGCTCCGAGTTTTTTTTTTTAAGTTATGATGTAGCAGTTTTTTTTTTCTGTTAAGCTACTGTAGGATCAGACTACCGGTAAGGGGCAATAAACCGGCATATAGTCCGCTACACTAGTATTCTCCGAAATCAAGAAAACTGTTTAAATGCAATTGGTAGCATAGAAGTACGTCTAGAATAGAAGTACAGTCTTCTAATATATAAAAATCTCTTGTGTTGTTATCGAACTCCTCTGAAACGGCTTGGTAGGTCTGAGTACAGACCGGAGGCTATTTTTACCCTCATAATAAATTGCACAACTACGTTTACCGGGTCAGCTACTTTGTTTTTTTGTTTGTAGGAGGTAATCTCTGAAAGTACTAGTCAGATTGCTAAAATTGAAAGAAACTAAAATTTATTGCAAAAAAAAAAGACTGATAGAAAGGTGCTTTATTCCTGAATGATATAACTTAAATTTTAATCTACGTGGGCAAAGCCGTGGGCAAAAGCTAGTATATATAAGGCTTCGACCGACTTTTGAACTGACCTGATTTAGTTCGCACAAATCTTTCTTTATGAAGTAAAGTTATAAAAGTCAAAACTGTGTCATTTTATCGAATGGATGAATTCTCAAGAGAGTACCTACAGAAAAAACAACAGACCTCGGAAGCTGGTCCAGTTCTAATCAGATATACCGGATAATTTTCTGCTTTAATGCTTTTAAGTATAAACAAACTGTCAAACTGCTTACTTCCGCTTCATCCGAACTTCGAAGACAATGAGCATTTCCATAGAACGCTCAAGCTGTTTGGATAACGGACCGTTCACACGGCCATCCACCACGGATGACCGCATCTCATTTTGACCGGACTAATCGTAATTTCAGACTAGTACGAAATAGGACAAAAAGCAGAGGCCGGAACAAGCGGGCAACTAGTACAGCGAAAATTTGAATGATGACGATCTAGCGGAATGTTTTGTCCGTATAACGTTACGCTGGCTGTGTCTACGCAGACCACGTCACTCACTCATGAGAATTTGTAACAGTTGCGTAGCTCCGAACATAAAATTATATGGTTCTTGTTGTATGATTTAGATCGCCGAAATAAGACGCGTAATGCGTTCTCTTGTTTGTTTTATTTGGCAATTATCTTTATGAGAGCGCCCCTGCCTTTACTCAGGAAGGTGTATTGTTGAGCATTTCAGTTTCAGATGTAATTACCTGAGAGTGTCTATTTACTTGATAGTCGGCACGCTATCAAGAGCCGTTTGAAGGTAAGGAGGCAATATAGTTTGCAGGCTGTATGAGGTATCACGGTGCCTCCCCGCTAATTGTGCGAATGTGGAGCATGCGGGACATAATGCTACACCACGACAGAGCCGCCCTGCGATTGCTGCGCCGGCGCACAGTGGTTAACATAATGCCTGTGGGGCTGCAGCCGACGGCTTTGCGTGCACATTTCGCCATTGAAGCCTTAAGTAGTCGGCACGCACTATAAAATGTTGTTATTGATCATTAGGTTGTAGGTGACATAAAAAACTAGTCAAGTGCAAGATGAAAATGTCGGTCAAGTGCATAAATATAATCACTTAAATAACTATAACTAGGTAGGTATGCGGTAAGTTATAGTATATTGTTCGTAAGGCCAATCAACTGATTAAAGTTCACCTCTGTGATTAGTGTTTTTCCTAGCTAGGTACTGGTTCTCGGACACCTAAAATGGTATGGTGTGGCATAAATAATATAACGCAGGTAGATATTAAAATGTTGAACTGCTACATGTTTTGTTTGTGATTTGATCGTAATCGATTAAGTAAGTACCTATCTACTAGGTTCTGGAGCGTACCTTGCACTATCCTATCCCCTGCTGTTGAGCTGGATATAGGTAAGGTAACTGGTTTTGTTGTTGTTGGTTTTGTAGCTTATCAGAAGGCTCAAAGTCACCCAAACGGCAATGGAAAGGGCTATGCTCAGAGTTTCCTTGCGTGATCGAATCAGAAATGAAGATATCCGCAGGAGAACCAAGGTTGCCGACATAGCACAAAGAATCATCAAACTTAAGTGGAAATGGGCAGAGTACATTGCGTGCAGAACAGATGGCCGTTGGGGCCGAAAGGTTCTAGAGTGGCGACCGCGTACCGAAAGACGCAGTGTTGAAAGGCCCCCTACAAGGTGGACCGATGACCTGGTGAAGGTTGCGAGAATCCGATGGATGCGAGACGCACAGGACCGTTCATTGTGGCGACATTTGGGTGAGGCCTATGTCCAGCAGTGGATGTCTATAGGCTGAAATGATGATGATGATGATGAACTGGTTTTGTATAAGATATGTACTGAGCAACTTTTCATTAAACTTCAGCAACGTATCAATGAAAACCGTAACGGTCCAGTGACACGTTTACGGTGATCTACAGAATGAGACGAGGTCACAATAATACGCTTATCAAATCTATAAATTACGTTGTAATTACTAAATTACAGTATCCGTAAAGTAATTAGATGCAGCTGTCGAAGTCTTTGCCATTGTTTCCTTAGGGAAACGTACTAACTGTGTATTACGAGTGGGGTATGCGGTTGTCGCTAATAGCAGACCGGCAATTACATCGATGTGTTCTAACTGTCACTTGGACGTTTCTTGCGAGTACTCATATGAGGACAATACGTCCACGGAAATTACAATACGGAGATATTTAATCTAACGGGTGTTAGGTACTTATTAGATAGATGTAAGTATCAAAATAATGAAAGTCATTGCTGATATTTCTATGAGATGTGCTAAATAAAAATTTTAAAAATAATAAATGATAATAATTTATCCATAAGCCATAGGAGACAAATGTTCTCAAGAAGATACTTTTTTTTTCATTTAAGATAAGATGTCTTCCTTAGGAAATGGAAAGAGGAAGCCAGGAATCGTGATTGTTGGAAAGAATGAAGAAGGCCTTTGCGCAACTGTGGGACAATACTAATAGAAAATAATATATTTATTTATGTACACACAAACAAAATACAGTCGAAAAGAACAAATACAGATAAAAGAGTACAAAGGTTCTGCTTATTTCTAACGAAATTTCTTCCAACAGACCTGCTTCTAATATGTTTAAGTACAAAACATGAATGAAATAATATTAAAAGTTATAATCCTAATTGTGATTAATTAGGCTAAGTGCGTGTAATGCAAGTGACATAAAGCAATTCACGGATATTATTTACCCGCTAAGTGCCTACCGGGTACAAAAATATTTGTTTATAATTTAGTTATAAGTATAGTATAGCTACACCTACATCTCCTTGCTAGATTCAAAGGTACGTGTAAAACTTCACGGCTACTTTAAATTCTTACTTATTTAATTATTTCTTATCACAATTTAAAAGGGCCATAAAAGCGGTTTACATATAAACCGAGTTTTCGTCAGTGGCACGGCGACGTGACTGATATAACTCGCGATAAAAGAAATAATTTGTCTAAGGACTTAGATGAATGATACCACGTGTGTCTTTAATTAATGCCATCTCATTATAACGGCGTTTGCTGCATCTGACTCATTTAACTTAACCGTAAAGTCGGTTTGACAAATATGAAGGAAATTAACGTTCACACAATTTTAAGTAAAACACACATTCTATTAAATGCTCTTTTTATTACACACGTATAAAGTAAAATATATTTAACCGCATTTGTAATATTATAACATGGATATAGAGCTAGTGAGTATGTACGTGACACCAACTAATCAGTAAAACAATAAAAAAAATACTTACAGAATATTTGAGTGTGAAATTATAAATGATGTTGACTTTCGACGTGATTAACTTGGAGGTCTGTAGTAGCGTCACAGATGCTCTTCAGAATAATCCATAAAAATAACTAAATGGGAAGGAACAGAAACGAGACAATATGAATAGTAAACAGATATAGTTGTACGAGATCACACTAATCACACTAACATTATAGGTACCTACAACATTAGTTTTAGTATATGCGAAATGCGGAACCCGAAACACGTGTCTAGTATTTTATATAAAGAATCTGTGTACAAAATTTCATAATTGTATCTGTATCTACTGAGGGGTTGTTTTGAACTTGCACCCAGCTGTTTGCTGGTGCCTAATACCCGCTATGACCTGCCGTGACCTGTGACCTTTTTAAATAATTTTGGGAAAAAATATAACATGGTGTAAAAACTGTTGGAACCCATTCAGTTACTGATTCTGAACAAACTATTCAGGTTTCGCATAAACTAAAAATAATATTGTAAAGGCGAAAATTTGTGTGTGTTTGTACCTACGTTTGTTAATACGTCACACTCGAACGGTTGAACCAAAATTTTTTTCTGGTAGTATCTTCCCTTGAGACAATTTTCCATTTTCACGCGGGCGAATCCGCTGGCAGCAGCTAGTGTGACATGCAGCGAGCGTGAACGAAGCCGCCGGCAGCAACTAGTGTGACATGCAGCGAGCGTCAACGAAGCCGCCGGCAGCAACTAGTGTGACATGCAGCGAGCGTCAACGAAGCCGCCGGCAGCAGCTAGTGGGACATACAGAGAGCGTAAACAAAGTCACCGGCAGCAACTAGTGTCCTATATTATGCACCAAATTTCATAACTATAAAAATCACAAAGTTATAAGCTTGTTATGTTACTTGGTTGTCCGGACCATTAGATTAGATAGATAGATCGTACATGATTACCAGGCTATCGTGGCGACTGAGGGGTTGTTTTGCTCCAGCACCCAGCTGTGCGCTGGCGCCTAATGCCTGCTACGATCTGTCGTGAATAAGGCTCTCAGTCTCGATACATTTTCGAGTCTCGGGACTATAAAATTGAGACTCGCTCCAGTCCCGGGATTCCTGGAAAAAAAATACTTTCTTTGACTGGTTAAAATGGAAAAGATTTGTATTCATATACTAGGTATTTAGGCAATCAGTACAAGATTATAGTAAAAACCTTTATTAAAAACAGCATTTCAATTTTGTTTTTCTTCTGCCGTGGTTACAATCTAGTAAAATAACAATGACGAGTTATTTTTTGCTTTTTTAAAGTGAGCATGTAAAAATCATGATGCATCTAATGTCATTTGAGTACGGTAAGATCTGTTATTATGTTACTAAATTAACCTGCGTCAGAAAAAGCACTTTTTTACTAAAACCTCAATATCGGTTAAGCTAGGTCATCTTTTGCAGTTACACTTAGCTACAACCTAACGGTATTTAAGTCAAAAGAGAATAGGTTACTTTTAGACAAACGTGCTTCATCGTCGACCATATCATCGCTTACTATTTGGTGAGATAGGGGTCAAACGCGAGCTTATCAATAATAAAAAAAAACCCGTGAGCTACGCCATTGTCCCATTATGTTTTGGAATACGTGTATTTGCTGGAAAGCTGCAATTCAATCAGTGATTTATTTAATCTTTCGTATTAAACTTCTAAAGATAATGAAATTTCGTTATTATTGAGAGTTCGAAAGGACGCAACTTCCTCTCAATAAAATTGAGTAGGAATGTGCAAATATAGCAAAATACTTGCCTTAGCGAGCCTACTTTCTTTAATACGGTTAAAGAGCTTTTCTGGAAATCTAATATTTGAAAGCAAAAATTCAAAACGGTATCTGCTGTTAAGTGTTGCGTCGTACCTTGCAGTTTGCTGTGCAATAACTAGTTTAGTAGATTCTTAAAAATCTATGCAAGTCTTACAAGTCTCGTTATTCCCGGGACGGAAGGTACCAGACTCGAGTCTCGAAAATGTGGAAATTTCATCGAGACCGTCGATATTTTCGAGACCGAGACTCCCGGGATGTAAGCCCTATCGTGAGTTCGTGACCTGTGCTGTACTTAGTTTTAGTGGTATCCAACTTGTAACCTATTTTAAATATTTTTGGGAAAAAATATAACATGGTGTGAAAATTATTGGAATCGATTCAGTAACTGATTCTGTATAAATTAGACTAAAAATAATGTTGTATGTTTGTTATCGTTCACGAGTGTGAACGATATAACGATATTTCATCCAACTCCGTTCGGCCTTATGAGCATATGGCCGAACGGATTTTGATGAAATTTGGCACACGGGTTAACGGGATACTTGTTATCCCGGGAGACGATGAATATGGCGGCGCAGTTGGTGCTGTGGTTGAGCGACTGACTGCTGCACTGCGTGCCGCGGGTTCGATTACCGCACGGAACAAATATTTGTATGACCTACAGTGGGTCTGCGTGTCTTGTGTAGGTATGCGAGTTTACATGTTCGTGAACGAACCTACGATACAGCAGTAATTCTTAGTGTGGAGCTGGAGCAACGTATTTAAAAAAAGTAGGTACCTAATTCTTAAACATCATACGTTCAAACTTCATATTTGTACGTAGGTACCTAACTACTTTTGGTCGTGATACCTGTGTGACCTATCTGTAAAAGAATTATTGACCTCAATAACATAAATCATGTCAGTTTTTGTTTTTACTTTTATAAATTAAATGAATTGGACTGGTTCGAGGTGGCTCAGGAAAAGAATACCTTTTTGGAAATATTTCGGATTTATGCCCAGCAGTAGGACAGCGAATAGTCAGATATAAGTCGAATAAGGAATGAGAACATAATATACTATAAAGGAAAACCAAGGGGGCACTCATAGTAGTACTGGCAGCTCATAGCCCGAAGAATCGCCAAACTTAAGTAGCATTGGACAGGGCACATTGCTCGCAGAACTGACCGTCGTTGGGGCCGTAACCCGAAAGGTTTTGGAGGACGCAGCGTTGGAAGGACTCCCACAAGGAGGACCGAAAATCTGCCCAAGCAGCAAAGCCTAAAGCAGCCCATAGAACTTTTTTCAAGAACTAATTGTTGTTAATGAGCCGCGGTACTATAATAGACCAAAGAACGTTTACACAAGCCGGAATGGGTGCAGTTATATCGTTATTCGCTGATATAGTTGTTGCATAGCAGCTTTGGCGTACCATTTTTGACCTGCTAGATTGATGTTACAGTGAGGGACATCACCAAACGGCGATGTAGTAGCCACGGTAACGCTACTAATATACTTTTATGTTTTATTATAGCGATTGTGGTTCTTTTACATAACTAAACTATGCCTACTTTATCAATAAAATTATGCTCGCAACTCTATTTCAGTGCCTTATTCGCTACTACTACCACATTTTAATATTGCATAATCGCCACGTTTTATATCTAGATATTGTAATTTTACTTAGCACGATTTGATGACACTAGAAATGTAAGTTTAACACAAATCACTTTAACAACACCAATTGTATGAGAATGAACGAACGATTGAACGTATTACTGTGATATACACGGTGTCTTTGACATCGACGCACAAACGAATACCACGGATCTAGTACATGATACTGGACCCCGCAGTAGTGTAATTTTTCGTCAGCTTTTTACTAATGTAAAAAAAATCTTTACTTTTTTTTAATTTTAACTGCGTAAAATCGTTATTCTAACCAACCCCGATGATATTTTTAGTCAAAAAAATGTTATTAAAAATTAATTCATTAGAATGTCATCCACCAGGGTAGAAAAAATTGTTATTCAAAGTAATTCATTCATTTTTTTCACTAAAAATTTTAGAATAACAATTATACACAGTTTAAATTTTAAAAAACGTAAAGAACTTTTTTTTCATCATTTTTTTATCCAGAATCATGTACTGGATCCATGGTATTCGTTTGTGCGTCGATGTCAAAGACACCGTGTATAACACAGTAATACGTTTAATCGTTCGTTCATTCCCATACAATTGGTGTTGTTAAAGTGATTTTGAGTTAAACTTATATTTCTAGTGTCATCAAATCGTGCTAAGTAAAATTACAATATCTAGATATAAAACGTGGCGATTATGCAATATTAAAATGTGGTAGTAGTAGCGAATAAGGCACTGAAATAGAGTTGCGAGCATGATTTTATTGATAAAGTAGGCATAGTTTAGTACCTACACAATTTTTAAAACCCCTCATATACGTATTAGTAAGTTTTATCCTAATATCGAACACTAGTTTTATAATCTTCCACTATAGAATAAAATATTGGTCGCCATTGTGGTTAAATAATCCTTTGCAGTTCCGGATTAAGCCAGCGCGGGGTCTGTAGCAAATTCGACCAAGGGACTGTGTAGACCCTTTTTTATTTAGATAAAATAAAATATTTTATGCGAAGATGTTATTTTCCTCATTTACCGTAACCGTCAAATACTTCCATATAATTAGGTCTGTCCCAAATGTCGCCACAACGAGCGGTCCTGTGTGTCTCGCATCCATCGGATTCCCGCGATCCTCACGAGGTTATCGGTTCCCTTGCCCTTCCTAACTCTGCGTTTTCCTGTATGCGGTCGCCAGTCCAGAACCTTTCGGTCCCATCGACCATCTGTTCTGCGAGCAATGTACTCAGCCAAGTGAAGATAAGCTAAGTGGCAGCTATCTCCACTCCTGATTCGATCACGCAAGGAAACTCCGAGCATAGCCCTCTCCATTGCTCTTTTTTTTTTAAATAATATGAACTAGTTCTTGGAAGCCATCTGATGAATTATGAACCACCATGTTTTATAGACAATGTCAATACGCACTGGTCTTAGACTTTCGTTTCGAGACACTAGTTGGTCGGATAATTAAGTCGAAGTCAGGTGCAAGAGAGCTCCCTGATAGTTTTGATAGAAGTTATTAAAAGTCTACACTCACAAGTACTGGTTATGGAGGCATTGAAGTTGGATCACGTTTGATAGCTCTGGTTTAAAGCTGGATTTACATTTGGTTTAGACTAAAGTTAACGGGAACTAATTTTGATGATTTTTTGATGTCTCTCTGTCAAGACCCTTTTATCTCAGAAACGCGTGGAGATATTGAGTTGAAATTAAAACCATATACTCAGGTCTGCAGTCCCTTGAAGCTGTAAAAAAAACAAACTTTTAAGTTAACGAAAAAAAAAGATACAGCCGTTTATGTCTTAAAAAACGAATATTTCGACACACTCAAGGGAATCAAAATTCTTAGGGTACTTCCCGAGGACCAATGATCTGAAATTTGACATGAAGCAAGGTCTTATAGCACAAATATAGAAAAAAACCTGAAAACTGTAAATTTTTAGTTTCGTCACAAAAAAAACTTTGTTAGGGGTAGTCCACCCCTAAAATTTTTTTTTAAATATTTATATGGCAAAACAACGTTTGCCGGGTCAGCTAGTTAATTATAAAAAACTATTTTTCTTTCTTATTTTCATTGTTAGGAACAATTTGCCTTCTTTTTTCATTTGCCACTACTCAGACACTTCACATAGTGACGCAGAGATTAGCAAAATTGAAGAGTTGGATTCTAATTAAACGTTTTTAGTTCCTCAGACCAACAAAAAATAGTCTGAGTTTAGTTCATGATTCGTTAGAAATCAGAAATCAGAAACGTTTATTTCAAATAGGCTAATTATAGTCCGGTCAATTTAGACATTCGAAGGTGCATAAAATCCCAACAAGCCGAAAATCAGTAAAATTGTTCATAACATAATTATAAATAATATTTAAAAGTTCCCCATCATTCCCGTGTATGGAAAAAAAAATATTCAAGGTCATAGGTCAAAAAATGAGTTTTTCGCGATTTTCAGCAAAACGGTAAGTTTTATCATAAAAGTACCTGAACAAAAATTGTAGATCATAAGATTATCTATAAAAAATACATGAATACTTTTTTCCTACGAGCCACCGTTTCTGAGATATAACGATTCAAAAAGTTATAAAAGTTGTTATCGTCACAATATGCACACGTTTCCACGCCACCTATGAGGTAGTGAATTTAGCGCGTTTTTTTTAACGTGGTTTCCCCAGTAGGCCTACTCCACGGGTCAGTTGTGATCCTGATTAATGTGAAACTATTGCAAAATAACTGAAATTTTCAAAGATTGGAAAAGATAAAAGCGATGTAAATTAAAAAAAAGTGGTGAAGTTCATTCGCCTGATTCGTTAGTTTCAAATTCTTCTTGTTCTTCTTCTTCTTCTCCTGCTTCTTCTTCATTTTCATTTTGGATGCAAGTAAATTGCGTCAATAGCGATGTATCGCATGACACTTCATCGGAATTGAGGTACTTGGCTTGCTTCTCCCAGGGGATCGGCTTACCGTACATGGTGATCGGAGGGGGAGGGGGGACGGACTTCCGCTGTTTCGAGTAGAGAACAGCTTGACTCTTATCAGGGTTAACCTCGATCCTCCATTTCCGGAACCATTTGCCCAAAATGTTTGCGGAGGTTTGGAGATTGCGAGCGATAACTCTGGGGTCACGACCGGTGTAGTAAATTGCCGTGTCGTCGGCGAATAGAGCCAACTGGGCCTTTTTACTTTTGGGAATGTCGCTGGTGAACAGCGTGAAAGCTAGGGGGGACACTACCGAGCCTTGAGGGACTCCAGCTCGGATGGGGTGGGGGGAGGAGAGGGCTCCCTCGATTCGATAGCGGAAGGTGCGATTCGACAGAAAGTCTCGCATGATGAGCACGAGACGGTCTGGCACACCGAGTTGATATAGCTTATATAATAAGCCATTGTGCCAGACCTTGTCGAATGCTTTCGCTATATCGAAATACAAGACACCCGTCATCGCATTACGCTGGAAGCCAGCGCTTAGGTGCTCTACGATGCGGTGGACTTGGTGGACGCATGAGTGTTCGGTACGGAACCCGAACTGCTCATCAGGAATGAGACCCTTGGATTCGGCAAAATCTTTGAGTCGCTTATAAATAAGCCTCTCGTAGATCTTACCGAGAACATTGAGGAGACTGATGGGGCGGTAACTGGTGGGGTCAGACTTGGGCTTGCCTGGTTTAGGGATACCGATAACGGTGGCCTGTTTCCACGCTTGGGGGAAGATATTATTGCTTAATGCGCCATTGAAGATAGCGGTCATTAGCATTATAAGTTGGGGGGGGAAGAGTTTGAACACTCTGTTCGTGATACCGTCGGCGCCGGGGGCTTTCCTTGGTTGAAGTTTTTTAATGATATCCTCCACCTCGTCGGGAGTGACGGGGGCCAGAGGGTTATCAGGGTCTTCAACGGGAGGGAGGGAGGCTCTACGTTCGACTTCAGCGTCCACCATGTCGATGTGGGCTTGGTCTACTAGTTGAGAGCTAGGCGAGCATTGGGCTTCGAGGTTGTCGGCTAGGCATTCCGCTTTTTCAGAGTTATCGAAAGCGACACTCTTATCAGGGCGGGTGAGCGGAGGCATAGAGGACTCTTCAGTGGAACGTAATTTCCTCTGAAGTTGCCAGAAGGCGAGATGGGTAGGCTCGAGTTCACTGAGCGTCTTGTCCCAGCGGGCGGAACGCAGCTCGGTCATGCGTTTCTTTACAGCACGCTGTAATCTACGCATGTGAGCCTTGTTAGCGTCGCAAGGAAAAGCGCTGTATGCACGGACGGCTGCGTTCTTCTCGGTCATCAGAGCCCGTACATCGTCCGGGATTTTCCAGCGAAGGTCCTCCTTCGCAGGAATCTCCCTTGAACATTCATTCAGGACGGATTGTACGTGGTCTGTGAGCGAGTCGATTGCCGCCGTCGTGTCAGCGACTGAGACTATGTGGTCGGGAATAGAATCCAATTGAGGTGACGTGGTAGATTTCAGCTTTTCGCTTACTTTCTTCCAGTCAGTGATCAATTGGGAAGCGGGGGGCTGGCCCGGGTCGAGATTGCCCGAACGGGAGCCTAGGTGCATAATCACGGGTCGGTGATCGGAGTTAAGCTCGTGTATTGCTTCTATAGATTGCAAAAGGAGGTTGACATTCTTAAGGAGCGCTACATCGAGGACGTCGGGGCTATGGTTGGGATCATGGGGGAAGTGAGTGTGACACATCGGGGCGATGATGTCAAAGTTAAGGGATGCACCAAGGTTGAACACGACCTTTCCCCTAGGGTTGGTCGTACTACTGTTCCAGGCGGGGTGTTTAGCATTGAGATCGCCCGCTATGATAACGGAGTCACTCAAGCCAAAGAGGGCAGTGAGGTCGCTAGTGAGCGCGATGGACTCGTCTGGCATACGAGACGAGGAAGTCGGAGGGGGATAGTAGGCAGAGACGACAGTGATCGGTTGATGACCAGTCATGCCTACTCGGCAGGCCGAGTATTCTAAGAAAGATCGGGGCGCGGGAGGAGCTAGAGGGATACAGTACAGTTCCTTTCTATAATAGATAAGGGTGCCACCACCGTGACAACGAGATCTATCATTGCGAACTAGACGATAGTTGGCAATTCTAGGATCTTTACGGTGGGGTTTGAGGAATGTTTCCTGGATGAGGAGAAGGTCTAACTGATGGTCGCGGAGGAACGTGGCGATCTCATCTCTCTGATTGATAATGCCGTTGGCATTGAAGAAGCCTAACTTTAGGGATCGCGGTTTGGTACAACAAATTTTTTGTTGTCTATCCATTTAGGGGTACGGCAGGTAATTTGTCGAGTTCGACTGCGACCGACTCGTACTTAGTGAATAGCGCAGCGCGCTTGGCTAAGTCGAGTTGGCCAGTGACTTCCGCTAGGGTTAGCTCATCAGCTAAGTCCCTAGCGTCCTGCGTCATAAAGATGCGATAGTTGTCCAGGATAATCTGGCCAACTGATCTGCGTGGGAACGCAGCTGAAACTTGGGGCGCGTTTCGGGGAGGTTTAGCGGCCACGGGGGCCACAGAAGCCGGGGGAGGCGCTGGGATGGACTTAGCCATTAGCGCTGGAATTGGCTGGGAAGCCACCAAAGCCGGGAAGGCTTTCTGATGGTTTAGCTGATTCCAGGGGGATGGTCTCTGGGGTGCGAGACGTTCGGGGGGCTGGGAAGAGGGGACTTTCCCGGAGGGTGCTTCCCTCTGCTGGCGAGCGGCAGCACGCTTTGCCAGCTTGGGAGGGATTTTGGGGGCTTTGGGGCAGCCCCGGTAGTTAGCCGGGTGCCCGGCTTGGCCGCACAGCACACAGCTGGGAGGCTCTGTGCAAAGAGTGCGATCCTTGGGACGGGGGCAGTCAGAAGTGCCGTGCTCACCCAGACACTTAACGCATCTGGGTGTAGCGTAGCAGTTCTTCTGAGAGTGACCGTATAGTTGGCAGCGGTGACACTGCCCAACTATCGTGGGTCTGTAGGGCTTCTCGATGGAGATGCCGGAGAGGGAACAGATCGACTTGATCTTGAAGATGGGGTGGTGCCCGTCGGTCGGGTCGCACACGACAAGGATCATGTCGTATACTTCGTTACCTCTCGCCTTGTGAAGGCGATGGACAGCGGAAACGGGGATATTTTGGGCCAGGAGGTCGGCCTTAATGTCCTCGGCGGGGATTTCCTTCGGGACACGTCTAATGACCACTCGGGTCGGCGTGTCCTCAGGGAGGGAGTAGGTGTGAAAGGAGATTTTCCTTTCACGAAGGACTTTGGTAAGTTCCCGATAGTCAGTTGACGTCGGGACTTGGACTTTTATGCCTTGTTGGCAGGAGCGGGCGTTTGTATAGTTGATCTTGCGATCACTACACATTTTGGACACGTCGGTCCATTTACCCTTGTCCTGGATGTACAAGGGCGGAGGGGGGCGCTGCTTCTTCGTCTGAGTGACAGAAGCGGAAACGGAGGGGGAACAACTAGCCTGCGAGGCGGGGGCGGGCTGGGCAACAGGGGCGGGCTGGATAGCGGGGACGGGAGAAGACGCAACGGTCTTCTTAGCTTTGGTGGCCTGAGCGGCCTTCCTGGCTTTCCTCTTGCCCCCTAGGACGACTTGGAAGTCGTCCTCGGAGGAGGAGGATTCAGGGGACTGTTCGGAGTCCGAAGAGGCTTGCGACGCTGAGTCGCTAGCGGGGACGGAGGTGTCCATTGCCTCATTTGCAAAGTGGGCTACCAATAGGGGTGGCATATCCGGGGGAGGGCGGGGGCAGGGGTCGGCGGGGACGGACCAGAGTCCGGGAATGACAATACGTCACTGAAGTCAGTGACGCTCGATGGGACGGTGGGGGGGGGGCCTCTAAATGAGGCGATTTTCTTGCCATACTTGGCGAGGATATCGGGGTCCTTGAGGAGGACCTCTTTGACGAACGCTAATATGGTAGCGTCCGTCATGGTTAAAAGGGGACTTGGGATTAGGTCACATGAGTTGGAAAAAACTCATGTGAAAAACTCCTATCGGTCCCTACGTCCCCGGGTGGACGGGCCCGGGGGTGTGTGACCCTCCCAGTAAGGGTTGTGTACACTGGGAGGTGAGTACCTAATGGTGTGCCCTAAGCTTGTAAACCGATCGCCAGTCTTATTGTGCGATCGGGCCCTACCAGGGTCTGGTGCGAAGGGATAGACACCCCAACCGACACCAGGTGTGTAGCTGAAAGAGAACTCGGAGTATTAGATTTGACTAGGAGCTCCCCCAAGGCCAAAATCTAGCTCCCGACTCCAAATGACTGCCTAGCCCTGAAGGGGTTCGGCGGGTGTATTGGGCCAACACCCCCTTGGTTTTGTTGGCACCGTGAGGTTTCCCACCAAGGACCACGAAACTGTGGCTTTTCCCTGAAGGGGCACAACGTTTATCGACTATTTCCCGTTAAGGAAACGTATATCCTCCACTGCCTTGAGAAAGGCGGCTTCGGATCGCTGGTGCGGTCGGGGACCACTGATGACGTCACGGGGTGACGTAACGACACGGAGCACGGAGCGGGCGCGGAGCACAGAGCGGCACGACCGTTCGGGGCGAGCGTCGAGCGGAGATTTTTGCTCGTAGGAAAAAAGGATTAATACATTTTTATAGATAATTTTATGATCTACAATTTTTGTCAAAGGTATGATTTATGATAATAAATAGGTATAAATAGGTTATGATAAAACTTACCGTTTTGCTGAAAATCGCGAAAAACTCATTTTTTTGACCTTTGACCTTGAATTTTTTTTCCATACACGGGAATGATGGGGAACTTTTAAATATTATTTATAATTATGTTTTGAACAATTTTACAGATTTTTAGCTTGTTGGGATTTTATGTACCTTCACTCTCATTTTTTGGTCGAAATTGACCGGACTATTACGGGCACTTTTGAATTGTCAAAAAGTCGCTCAGTCAAAAAAAAGTGAAGCTAAATTTCACCCTCCAAAGCGTAGATCTCTATGGAGGAGAACGTGCAAGAAATTCCATGGACACTCTTTTAAATCATATTTTGTGTTAAGATTTAAGTAAATCTTCGTTACATATTTCTTGTTGCTTCTAATATGTAAGCACAATGTAGATAAGTAATAATAATAAAAATCGTAAATAAATATTATTTAAAACATTTATATTTTTGCTCACCCTACCTAATTTTTCGATTTGATAGCTATGACGTCACACAATGGCGTAAAAGTCGATCCTATTCTTATTTGAAACGCATTCACAAGATTCTCGAGTATGGGCGATCCTTAGGGAATAATGAGATTTGAATTTGGAACATCAAAAACCATTATTTTGAAAAAAAAAACGAGTGTGCTTATGACCACACGACTGAAGTGAAACTTCTTTCGCCTATAAGAGAAAGAGAGAAAGAAAATGTGCGCGCGCACTGCTGTCTCTTGCTTAGATCCCCCACTTAACTTCCGTTCGCCTTGCCCGATCACACTTTTCGTAACGCTTACGTCACGCGTTCGCCAGCTTACTCCCCAAGTCAAGCGTGCGTAAAGAAGTTTCACTTCAAAAAAAACACTGATCAAACAAGTTATATTCAAAAATCCAACTGGCACCTAACAAACAAAAAAAACTGTTACTGACGAGTCTCTAAAAAAAGTAATGAAATATTGGGAGCGATAAAGGAATATAAAACAAGTGAATTTTTTTGTTTCAAATCTCAAAACATGTCGAGTGATAGTTAAGATTTATTTGTAAATAATACTTAATTTCCCTAATATATAATTTGTTTTAGTAAATAGGGTATTACACTCATTTTTGAAAAGTGTCTCAATTAGGTTTAATAATGCTAATAAACCACAAAAAAAGCATTTAAAATTTACATTTTCAAATTTCGCGCGTTTTCCACGAAAATATGTAGAAAGCAGTGGACGCCAAATTTACTCTAGTCGAGACGTCAGTTGGCTGTGTAAACCAATGCGCTCAGTATGGCCTGGTATGGCCGATCAGTTGACAGCTGTCACATAAGTATACATAACCGAATGATCTAATAACATAGTGGCTACTATTTCAAGGTGATAAAAAACATATAATAAAAACAGAAACTTGTAAATAAATTTTAAAACTTATTTTGTTATGAACTAAAACTAACACTTACTAACTGCATTTTACCTAACCTATCTCTCACCTATCTTAATAACATATTTTTAAATTTTTCTCATATACAGTAAAATACCCTATTGTCTTTTAATTATATTGCCTTTGTCCAATTCTTTAATAGATGCAAGTATGTAATAAAGTATATTCTATTCTATTTATTGGAATCACATATTTTAATAGCGTGGATTACATTTTTAATCTGTAGTTAAATTTTCGAACGAAAATTCCTTGTATTGATTTGATTGTCAAATAAACTTCAAGTGACTGTGACAAGCGTGTTTTAAAGAAAATCAATTATTTGGCAAAGCATTTCCTGGCATTTCCTCTGAAATTTTCGGTGATGAAACTTACTTCACTTATTGAATAGTTTTATATGAAATCAATACTCGTATAATGTGTGTTTCATTATTGACTTGTAAAACAATCGATGACAGCAATATTTATTTTTTACATTTAGCAACACTTTGACTTTTATGACATTGACAGAAAAGAGTTAATAATCTGTGTACGTAAATTCTGACATAACGCAAGGTCAGAACTATGATAAAAACATGTGGAATGTATAAAAAGATTTAAGTCGCGACTCTTGTCGATAATATGATGGTTAAGTTCACATCACTTTAGAATATTCGTGCACATAAAATGTTTATGTGATAAGGAGTACTTAACTTTAAATTGTTTACTTAGAAATAAATTATACAAAATGATAGAAGGATACGGTGCTGTGACCCAAGCCCTTTTGGGGACGCTTCTGACGTGGGGATTAACTGCTGTGGGGGCCGGTTGTGTATTTTTTATAAGAGGAAAACATGTAAGTTTTAGTTGTTACCCAAGATCTGATAAATGGGCCCTAAAAAGTGATGAAGCCAAACAGTTATTGATTTGTTTTTTTATATTTTTTTTAGAGAAAAGTGCTTGATGTGTCATTGGGATTTGCGGCGGGAGTGATGACCGCAGCATCATACTGGTCTCTACTGGAGCCAGCCATCAATATGTGCAAAAAATCAAAGACCTATGGATCAGAGGGACAGTATGCCTTCCTACCAGTTGCATTTGGATTCTTGTTTGGGGCTGTGTTTGTTTTTGGAACTGACAAGTTTCTGGATTACTTAGGAATTAACTCTACAGGAATGATGATGAGTAAGTACTACACATTATTTGTTTACCTTAGTAGTCTGAAAAATGAGTTTGCATCTTTATTTTTATAGTCAAATGCATCTCAAAAAAAAATATACACAGGTCTTTAGTTGCTTGAATTTAAATTATTTTATATCTTGTAAAAACAATGTTTAAATAGCTGCAGGTGTTATTGACAACTTTCATTAAGGGTATTTTGAATACATATTATTAAGGGCATTCCATACAGTCAATGACAACATCAAGTGATATTTATTTAGCTGCTTCTCAAATAGTTTAAAAGTAAGTTATTCAAATGTGTATTAACTATTGTTATGACAAGTACATGTGACTGAATGATCATGAGAAACTTTGACTGATTATATTTCTAATCATAATTAGTTTATATTAGAGGTACTAAAGTATATACACAATTTTATGCTAATTGTACACAGACCATAATTTATTTCTTTTTTGTGAATAGATACTAATATATAAAATGTAATCTTAAATAGAATGACATATAAATTGAAAGTGCTCCCTGATATACATAATATAATCATTTAGATCAATAGACACATTGATAAATATTATCAATTTGCATTATATTGTAATCAGTTAAAACATAGGCCTTCAGTAAAATAGTGACAAACACAAATAACTTTATCAAATACTGCTTGCTACCAAAACTAAGGAATAATAATTTATTGTTGTCTTTTCTCTCATGCATATACTTTTGCTAATCTGTTAAAGAATAGAAATGTAGTGTTATCAAGTATTTAAAGTTAATGAAGCAACTGTGAGTGTGAAATTCAATATGATAAGAAGTTAAATGTTGCATGAAAGAAAAACTAATTAATTTATTCAACAAATAATAATAGATACTGAAAATGTAATAGAATTAATTATGTATTTTTTTTTTAAATTTAATCATTTTGAAAAGTAAAAAACAGTGAAAAAATGCTTATTCATAAATTAAGAAACCTAATTATTTTTGCAAGGTATAAGCAATACATTTAAATAAACAGTGCTGACTACAACTGCACATTGTGTTCTATTGTCTTTAAAAGGTAATTTTTAATTTCAATATTCTTTACAAACTGTATTAAGTTTTTAAAGTCATTCTGAAGTATCTGACTCAGTTGAAGTACCTGTTATCTCGAAAAAACATGATTTATTATATAGCTAATAACTTGACTTCTTTGACTGAATCTGACCTTTCCATTTTTTGTTTGCGGACTCCAGATTCATATAAATAAATAAGTATGAAATATTTTCCATAGAAATTACAATATTTAGCCTGGCTTTTCAAAACACTAATTGACATGAGTTTTTTTCATGAAATGGAATATAAATTTATAGTTAAGTATGTTACTTTGGGTATGTAGGAAAAAATATTTAAAAAAATCCAGCTGGTATCAGTTTTTTGAAATATTTCTGTAGATTTTTTTACAAAAAACTACATCTAAATAAACAATAGACATTTAAAAATCTGTATCACTCAAAACAGACCAGCAATAGCCACCTAGCATATTTTAATACCAAAAACATTGATAATTTTGCTCAAATGATTTTAAATCTTGGTGAAATCGCTCACTATGTTCATCAGTCATACTACGAAGATTTTCTAGAAAAATTTAAATTGGGAATTCAAAAACTGAATTTTTTGTGACATATTTATACCCATATGCTCACAATTTTGCAATAGATTTTCAACAAACTTTTTATAATTATCACTTTTTAATTACCTAAAAAAATTTCAATGACATTTTTGAAAGAATTCAGGCAGTTTTTTATACCTCAGTTAAAAGGCTCTCGAATTTGGTATTGTTCAATATTCTCTGGATTTGGTCACAATATATTCGACCACAGTGTCCAAATTGACACATTTTTATTTCAATATTTTTTTCACTGACGATTTGGACACACTGTTTATTAGCCAGATAAAAAGTTTTACTATAATTTATGGGAAAAAAGCGTTACCAAAAACAATTTTAGGCTGGATTTAAGGTGGAAACTTCAGGTTATAAATTTCTTTACATTATAATATTTTAAGGCTTTTTTAATCTGACTGTACTCAACAGTTTCAATAAATTTGGTGGTGTATGAATTGTCAGGAAAAATTATTGAAAATAAAATGTGTAAATGTCCAATGTGATTTGAGGACCCACAAATATTCTTTCTTGAGCTAGGAGAGAATAAAGAGCAAAGGTATTGAAAGGCAGGTGAAGCAATGACCTCTATATTTCAGAATTGTGACATGCTACAAAAAATAATAAAAATACTTTTTACCTGCCATGCATAGTCTACATAAATATGTTTCATTTAAAGGACAATTTTTTTTCTTTTTTTTAACTAGTGTAATAATTACTTACAACTTCATACATGGTACAAATTAAAATATATATAAAAGTGCATTTCAATTTTAAACAATATCAATTACAATATGTTATAATATGGCCCAGTTTGGGCTACATTATAACATATTGTAAGAGTTTTAAGACATTTTTCTGAAAATATGATCTGGACATGCTTGTTTTCTGCAAGTTTGTGCAAATTATTAATTTTATTATTCTTTAAAACTCTATATAGTTGGCAGTTTTTGATCAACTGTCCAATACACTGCTTTTAGAAGTTTATGAAGTGAAATTTATAAGTTTGCCTCTCTCTCTCATCTATCAACTATTGCATCACTGTTTACCATCAGGTGGGATTGCAGTCAAACACTAGTTTATATCAAATAAAAAAAAAAACCAGGCACAAATATCTGTTCAGTGTTGCCATTTTTTTTTTCTGGGAATAGAACACATGATTAATATTGTTATCTCAGAGAGGAAGTTGGGTGAGCTTTCATAATGATTAACTATGTATTTGATTCAGCTATAACTCTACTTTTCAACGTTTTTGGACTAGGCATTAAAATTTTTTGGTCCTTTACTTAAATGCACACTTCAATCTTATTTGGTCACTCCTGGCGCCCGAGCTAATCTCCCATCCTCCAAAGAAACCTCCTTTAAATCTCGTATCACCTATGTCTTTAGAATACTTATATTTTCACCTTTGTGTAAAAAACAACAAGAAAAGCAAAGCATTCATAATAATTCACTGAGGTAGACACAAACCCGTCAAACCAGTTTTTGGACGACACTCAATAACCTTCATTTTAATATTTGGCAAAACGTCACATTGCTAACATCATACAAATCAAATAATATTTACCTTTGCCCTCATTCGGCAGCCAAATAAACCGTTGTCTATTTTATATATCTACGCGAACTGTTGCTTTTTTTTCTAGCGGTAGGTATAACAGTCAACATCTAAGTAATCTGCTGAGTGATAACAATGCACTTAACAGTTTAACCTTGAGTGCATTTCGAGTCATAATAATATTGATAGTTGCACCCACAGCGCCAACAGGCGTTCCGATTCGAAATCGTGGACATCTACAGTCGTTGATGTTTATTTAATTGTTTATTATTAAACATACATACAGCTATCATTACAAAACAATCCAATGCGATAGTGTAGTCAAAAATATAAATTACAATAACGATTTCATACAATTCCAATTCACAACATTTACAAAAATAAAAATAACTTAGTCAATATAATAAAAATTAATATAACATTCAATTAAAATAAAATATAAGGCAATTAATTATTAGAAGAATACAATTATTTAATTCAGTTAATTATTATTATTATAACATAAAAAAATTTAATGTAACTTTTGCGAACTCGCTCAGTGAACATGAGAATATATCAATTCTATCAGCCCTCAGGTTTAGTGTGCGCATTGCCCTCGAGAATGGGACGTTGACCACCAGCTTAGTGCGACCGCGCGGCAGTGCGAACAAATCCGGCCGTCTGCGACGTTGAACGTACCCATCGGGCACGCACAATCCCATTTCCTGCAACACACCCGGATTGTTTGTGTTGCCCCGGAACACTCCTAGAATATACGATACCAACGCTAGATCCCTTCTTGTCTCCAACCTGTTGTATCCCACCATGCCCAAAACGAACAAGGTTGGGTACATCAAGGGATAAAGGTGGTATACCCCATAAAGTCTTAGGTACAGGTATCGCGTACATTTATTTTGTATGCGCTCCAAAATGAGAGTGTATTTCGCCTCATTTGGAGCCCATACAGCTGCATTACTCTCTAACTGACTCCTAATTAGCGCGTCGTACAATGCCGAAATAGCCTTAATATTGCTATCTGCTGCTCTGCGAAGCACGAATCCCAGCCGCTTGTATGCCTTTTTACAAACGCTGACTTTATGATCCCGGAATCTCAGCTGTGTATCCATATGGACGCCAAGGTCTCGCACTATTTCCTCTCTTTTCAGAGGCGTATCGTTCAGTTTGTAGTTGTAGTGAAGTGTTAATTTTGCCAGCCGTGCAAATGTCAGAATTGAATATTTCGAAACGTTGAACTGCAGCTTGTTTTTCCGACTCTACTCAACTATACGATCAATGTCCTGCTGAAGGCGGGGACAGTCTTCCTCAGTCTCAATGGCCAAAAGCAATTTAAGGTCGTCCGCAAATAGCAGACACCTGGCGTCACTCACTACATCAGGCAGGTCATTGATCATAATAATAAATTGTAACGGCCCCACATTTGTGCCTTGACTCACCCCCGATCTAGTGAAATAAGGCTCAGACCGACAACCACAATACTCTACGTACTGTTGATAGCGATATGGCCGTTCAGAGGACGATAAGTCCACTGGATGGCCATGCCAATGCATGTTAAAATGTCAGTCGTGTGAGCGAGAAAGAGCTCCATCCCTTAAACAGTTCAGTTTAGGTCGTAAAATGGATCGCGTTAAGAGCTCGTGATAGCACTGCAAAACGGTTTTGACAGTTCTTAGAACGTATAGTCAATACTAGACTAACCGAATAATACCGGTTATCGATGGCCGTTGACTAAAAATAATCATTACTCCGATATTATGAAAATATTATTGAATGTTGAATTAAGCCAGATAAACAATTTAATTTGGGTCTACCTTTTATACTTAGCGGAACTTTTTATGTCATAATGTTATTTTGCATAAACTTCATTTCGCAGAAAATCGTTTCGCATACACTCATTTGTCATACATTCAAAACAACTAATTTTGTTAGCCAGAATCATCTTTAGGCATAAATTTCATATCCATAATAACTAAAAAGCAGAAGTATCACATCGCAGAAAATTTACAGTCAGGATCATATTTAGGCATAGGTATATTTTATATCGATAGTCATTAGTTGCCGTGGAAGTAATATCAAAACGGTAACCCAAAACTAATTACAAAATACTGTTTGTTTACATAGGGTCGACGGAGGCCCCTTGCGGGTCCTCATATTTCTGGGTGGTTATAAAAAAAAAATAACCTCGAAATATCTTCTAACCTAAACCTGTCCGTGTCGCGGCGCCCTAAAATTCCGAGCTGGGTTTATGCCTTAAAAATATTCGATTATAGAAAATTATGCCAAATTTGTTATACCAAATAAATTTCGGAGTATAAAGATTCTGCCAAATAGAGAGGACCCATTTAATTTCTATATAAACAAACCATGAAAAAATGTGAATTGTGACTTTTCACGCCTGGACACTGTTATTGCAAGATGGCGTCAAGAAGTTGATGGTCGCTTTTGCGGTATCGCAGAACGGTTTTTGACGCGCTAATAGCGATTTTGCTGTGATTCGGAACGCGTCGCGTAATAGACTTAGTTCTATTATTATGTAGGTAATAGGTACTCAAATTCATCATTCTACAATCCCGTCCCAAATGATCACGGACTGGAAAAAGTAAGCGGGAGACACATCTACAAAGTCGTTCGCCTCAGTTAGATACCATAGCCGACCATAGTCTCAGTTGCTGACACAACGACAGCGATCGACTCGCTTACAGATGACTGTACGCCGTCCTAAACGTATACTGTACGAAAAGGAAAATTCCAGTGGTCGAAGATCATCGCTGAAACTCCCGCATGATGAACGGGATCTGATAACCAAAGTGAACGCAGTCGTCCGTGCGTACAACGCTTTTCCCTACTACGCAAACAAAGCTCGTATGCGCAACTGTACGCGTGCTGTAAAGAAACAAATTACTGAGCAGCATTTCGCGCGCTGGAACGAGGTGCTTAACAAATTAGAGCTCACCCATCTCATCTTTTAGCAACTTCAGACTAAGCTACGATCCGCTAAAGAGGCTTTAATGCGTCTTCTCATTCGCCCCGAAAAGAGTGTCGCTTTTGACAACTCTGAAAAGGCGGAATGCCTAGCCGACAGCCTACAGTTCCATTGTCCTCTAGCTCGCAATTTGTTGACAAAGCCCACTACGACATGATGGATACTGAAGTTGAACGTAGCTTCCCTACCACCCGTCCAAGATCCTGATGATCTCTTGTTCCTCGTCACGCCAGATGAAGTGGATGTTATCATTAAAAAGCTTCAGCCGCAGAAACTCCTGGCTCTGACGCTATTACCAACAAAGGTATTCAACAACAGCCTAACGCAATGACGAACGTCTTGTTCTACGACATAGTGAAAGATTTCGACATTGGCTTAATATATAATATAATTTATACCAACTCGGTGTGCCAAATCGTCTTGTACTCATCTTGTGTCACTTTTTGCTGAATCGCACTTTTCGCAATCGCATCGAGAAAGCATTTTTATCCCACCTCTCCATTCAAGTAGTAATCCATCAGGGCTCTGTGCTATCCCCCGTAGTCTCCATGCTGTAACCACACAAGCGATATCCCCGGAAATAAAAACGGACCGTTGACTTTTCTCTGACGACACGACCACTTGCGGTCCAATAATTAAGATTACGCGCGCATCAAAGTGTAGTCAGCAAAACTATACTGGGTCCCTTCACCCAGTATAGTTCATCTCAAAAATTCACGTTCCAGGCATACACTTGCCACTCTCGATGACGCTATTACCCCGCTCTAAGAGAGTCGTAGGGAGACTAGAAAGCCGTTCTTCCATCCTCGCCGCCGAGGTTCACCGCCGCCCCTTACGCGAGCTAGCCCACGTCACTGAGCATGTTAGCACCCTTAGCGTGTAGTCGTTCCCTTTTAATGTAGTTTTAGGTTTTTTTTTATAAGCTCTGACTGAAAAAAATAATTTTAAGGTTGCAACAGTCGTAAAAAACTCTACAATCATTTACATTGTTTCCAGCAAATTCACATTATTTTTATAAAGCTTATCTAGTCTATAGATCTAAAAATACTAATAATCTTTTAATTTGGACTACCTATAATTAAATTAAATTTTCCTGTTCACTTTGTTGTGTAGTATTGTGAATTACCGAAGCATTTATTACTTTATAAACTATTTTTAAACAATGTATTTTAAACTATTTTTAATAAATTAATATAAATTCTTTTCTTCTTTCTTACCAGGCAACCTAAACAAACGTAACTAGTGATATCACAAATCATGAATTAATCGATTTTCACGGTTAAATATTATTTTCGGTTTTTTTGTATCGTGTTTCGCATGCTTTTTGTTTTTGAATAATAACCTTAGGACTGACATTGATTTTACACGAGGGAATCCTCGTGTAATAATTTCTGCGCCTCTAGCGAATTATCAATATTATTACTTTGGAATTTTATCGTCGTACGAAATGGATATAATCAACCGCAAGTCCATGCGCATTTTTTTCGTAGCAATAAAAACGAATCTTTTAACTATTGACAGTTTGTATCGTGGCTACTGTAACGCAAACTTACAGAGCTATGTTTTGTCTCGGTTACAGAAGAGATTTTGAGTAACTTTGACCCGGCTTTCCTTCGAGAAAAAATCCTAGAGACAATGCCAAAAACTAAATAAATACAGTAAATATGTACTTAGGGAAAAGAAACTAGCTCGTTTTCGACCTCGCCACGTGATCATCTCATGATTCACCAGGCATTTACCGACTTGCTTTAGACTCCGAAACCACGTATAGAACCGTAAATACATATATAAATGAATCTTACGAAATATATATATATAACGTAAAAAATGGCTTTTGACTTTAGTGTGAACAGTTTTGGTTTATGATAACAACCATAAGGAAGTCTGTTGTTATTATTGTTTTTTTATTAAATTGCTTTTTGCAAAATCTGCACCTAGTGTTTGTTGCCAACAAACACTCTTAAATAAATATTAAAACCCCGACCGATTGATTTAGGTATTTTCTGGTTTTCCCCACCTAAACTAAAATACCTATTAAATAATTTTACCAATAACAATTTTTAAGATAATATTATTAGGTGGCTGGGTAATACCCTATTTGCACTGATATAACATGAAAGTAATCCCGTTAAGATAGACGTATCCGTATAATTTTGATGAAACTAATTAAAAATATTGGGACCAATAAGTAGAGTAAGCTATTGCAAAAAGTAACGTTGACAAGTATGTCTTGAGTGAGTTAATGTAACCAAAAAGCGCCCAATCGCCACAGAATTATGGTTTTTTTTTATAAGCGCAACGATCTGTTCGACAGCTCACAAAAAAGTGAATTTGTAACGTTGTTGACGGCGTGGTGTTGCTATTTTAAAAACAATACTCGGTGCCTTAATAAATGAAGAAAAATAACTTGTAATGGAGACAATTTTATAGCTGATATCAATTTTAAATGTTATGATTAAAACTGTGTAATAAACTTTAATAGCCTCTTTCAGACATCAATATAGTCGAGTCTTAGAATACAGACATTTTATTAATTTACGTTGAATATCGTAAACTGGGACTATTATTGAGCTCGGGAGAAATGTATGAGCAGAAAATGATACAGATAGCTTTTATTAGCATTGATAGAAGATTAATAAGCTTCAATGATATTTTGCTTTCATATAACAGTGCATCATGCACTAGAAATATATCTATGCACTCAGGTAGTATACTGTTCTACACTAATATTATAAAGAGGTATTTGTAACTTTGTGTGTAAGGCACTGAATACTGACCCGATTCTGAAAATTCTTTCACTAATAAATAGGTGCACTCTAGCCTTAAGTGCTTTAGTGCTTTAGTGCTATAGGCATATATTATCAAAGTTCTTCCATTTGGTAAGATCTTATCAGTAAGGTATTTCTTTTTTGCTATAAAATTGATGGGCTTATTAAATTTTTATTATTGATTTCTTGATAAGTCGATATCATCTTTTTATAACCGTTTCTTGATTGGTAGAGTATTCCTTGTTGCATTAAGTCCGCCTCTCACTAGGTACTGTACTTTTTTTTTAAGGTTGGAAATCATTCAATGACTTTTCTCGCTCTACAGCGGAGCGAGAGCGTGTCAGACTTTTACTGACTTTTAGTCAGTGAAAGTCACAATTATGTGCCTTCTTTGCCCTTTGCATTCCAGGGCCCCGGGTCGTTTTCGAAAGTCAACTCATGGCCCCAATAGGCTTCGGCCCTGCCGGGCCCTTACAGTTTTGCTGACATCTCTTTGAGGCGTGCGTGAAACGCTACGCCGCGGCGAGTTACGTGGTTGGAAGTCGGGGTCGGTGTCCCAGTGGCTGAGGCGTAAAGACGTCCGATTCTTCACGCGTGCGGCCGCCTCCTTCGTTCTGGTTTGCAGAAGGAGGTGGCCGAGTTCAAATAAATAAATATCGAAGTCGAAGTCAAGAACGAGCGCTTTTGTTCTCGACCTCGCTCGATAGAAAGCGATGGATCAAATCTACGATGGAACGAGCGTGGTCAAAAACTGTCTGCTGCCTATGTTCGGCATAGTTGACAAACGGCTAGGCAGACTGACTTGAAGGTTTCCTGATAAACTTTCTCTTATCAATTCCATCTACAATTTTCCTGTTTTTAAAATACGTACTTAAATCTTAATAACCGTCGCTCACATAAAATCCCCCAACGAATACTGGTATGACTGGTGTTAATAATTTTCCTTATGTTTATGTAAATTTAAAAAAAAACAAGGCGTAAATTACATTTGGTGTTTTTTTTTACAAAGTTTGCGTTCCAGGAAGTATTGAGTATTTAATCAAAGATTAACCTTGTTTAAAGTTTTATAACTCTTATCTTATATTATATTGTAGTGTTCCTTTTTGATTTTAAACTCTCGGAATGTTTATTATGACGGATTCCTATTTATCTGCGGGACTTAGCTACTAACTTATATATCTAAACCCAATGGTAGTGTTATCACCATAAACAAACATGTCTCTGTTTATTTTAATAACATAGATTATATTACAGGAGTTAGTAATTAACAGCAGTCATAATGGAATTGTAACGAATTGACTTAATTACTTATTATGCACACGAACAAATATAATGCCTTGAGACTTGGATATTTTATGACTGTATGACTTGGTGAAACATGTTGAAAGCCACGATCGCGTGAAGATAATTTCACTGAAAAGCGATAACACACCGAAGTACTGTTAATATTACATGAAAACTTAAATGCAACAAGGATTTTGTAGAATAATTACGATCGCAGGTTTTCTTAGCCGTTGAATCTTGAGGCCTTGACATGGAAAATAATAATAACTTAGTAAATTTCTTTTCACACAGCATTTAAAACGATTTAAAAAAAACATGAACAATGGAGGATCCATTTAAATTGAGTACAGATCAGTTCTCTTGTATAAATAATAAATTAATTCGAATGATTTGTACCTCAAATACTTTTGATGTTTACCGGGTTACAATAAAATCCAATTATATCTAGTAATTTTAGTAACTTAAAAATGCTACACTAATGAAACCTAAGCGTAGGTACTGTGCGAAATTACTATGCAATAAAGGCCAAGCCTATTGCCGTTATTATACACAATAATTACTCATTTATGAACAATTGATTAATGGGACTTTGCCATTGATTACATTTTGATTGCATTAACATTAGATGTCATGAATATAAAATCTAAAAAACCTTATACATGACATCACACTTGCAGAATAGGGTGGCAGAGACGATACACCCACGTCTTGACAGTTATATTCCCCATGCAATAGATGATATCAATTTTAATTAATCGAAAACATTATCCAGATTCCGGACTGCATTGATTCATCTCGATTGAAAAAAAAAAACAATAATTCTTCCAATGGTGTATCTAGGGTTACTTTTCAATGGAGAACTGGGAGAGGGGCTGGCCCCTGGCATGACTGATTTTGGTGTTATTAGTATTTTGGCGTCTATTATAGAATTTCCAATCGGTAACCTAACATCTTGGAGTAGGTGTTAGACCATACTGGGATGGCCACAGTCCACTACTACTACCTAAAATTCCTTTGAATTCTTCCCGAATCTGGGTTGCAGCGATGTTCCGTTGCCCCGCTTGCAACAAGACCAAACAAACATCTAATGAGGCACATTTCAATTTACAGCCATAACGAAGACTAAAGATTCGAAGGAGAAACTAGAAGATTTAGAGATGATGACTGCGCTAAACCGGCGGCCGTCTAACAACACCAGTGTGGTGACCATGGACCCGCAGCAGCCGGGAGACTTCGCCGACTGCATCAGCAATCAACACACTGCGCAGCGTCGCAGAGGGCACCACCATTCACACCACTCACTGGTCCGTTACTGTTTTAATATTAACTTTTATTATCTGATTAAGACCATCACGCTTAGTCCCTAAAGAAGACGAGCAAAGAATTATAACACGTATGACTATCTTGGAATTAGTTTGAATTCTCACATGCACATGTCATTTAGTTCTATTGCCTTTAGCAGTTCGATCGCATGCAATTTAGCCTGACTCCCGACTACTCATTCAGCTCCTGCTGCCAGCAGCATCATTTCACCTAGCCCCATAACGGCAGCCAGTTAGCAAGATGGTAGCTAATCTAACTTGTCAGGGAGCACCGGAAGTACGATAACCTTAGCATTGCCACTCGTGAAGGCTATCTACTTTAACACACCCCAATTTGTATGCATATTTGAGTATCTGCTTTGCATAGCGTAAAACTCTGATGTGTTAACGAGTTAGATATTTCTTAACTCTTTTATATGACCTAGGATAATCTTAATAAAATAATATAAATTTAATAAAAAAAATATTAAAATAATGTAAATAATACAGATTCAAACGAATTCGTACGGAAACGCTTATATGTCACAAAGGTGTGAAACTCACATGGTTTTCGTTTGCTGATTTAACTTGAAATTCTTTTGTTGGAGGTTTCACAGCCATATTTAAGTACAATACAGCTCGCAATCAGTAATCTACCTAAGGCTCTTTGTATTAAAATCTAGTTTTATGTTTTAGTTCACTGCGTTCACCTTAACCTTTTTATGTATTGACAGCGGTTTATTTATCTTTTTTTTTACTTGAAATTAATAACCATGACCGTTGGCGCTACAAAATGGTTGGATGTGCTTACAAAAGTCGAATAATCCGTGAATGAATTCATTATGGAGGAATGTATAAACACATTCGTTTTCCTTATATATTTAGCAGTGCATTGACACTACTTGAGACCCTGTCTTAAGTTAAGTTATTCGGAAATTCTCAATCATTTAAAGGGAGTTGATTAAGTAGCTATTTATATTTTTTTCCTTGCTTGTGTCTGCGTAAATAAATTTAATATTCATAACTATTACGTTGTACCAGCAGGTAAGCTTAGCTCAACATAATTAGGAGATACGACCATTATTAGCCTTTAGATAGCAACGTGGTCTATTCATTTAGTACATAGCAAGATTTCAACGCAAGAGTTAACACCACATGCATAATAAATATCAGACCAAAATTTTTAAAACTCGTTTTGTTAATTAAATGTCCAATAAATTCAATAAGATATTCTAAAAATGTAGGTACTGTCTGCTCGGTTCGCGTAAATACTATTGGAATTTTGAACATATTTTTTTGTGAGTTGTAAAAAAACTAGATTCTGCCAGCGGCTTCGCCTGCAATGAAAGTCGAACATTATCTCAAGGAATGTTTCTTTCTGGAATAGAAAGTATCAAATGTCTTATTCCAGAAACACGTGTGCTAAGTTTGATCCAAATCCGTTTAGCTGTTAAGACGTGACGAGGTAACCGACAGTCTAGTACGAGTTTCTCTCGCATAATTATCCAGTAATTTGGGTTCCTATCTGTCTAACAGAACGTCAAATAGATCCGGTTGCTAGAAATTCGTCATTCCGTTTTATCATTTTAAATTCATGCTGCTTATCAGTTTCAGCTAAATACAATGTAGCAAGTAAAATTAAAAATGTATAGGTAACGGTTGTTGGAGACCCGCATGGTTTTCATTAACCATAAAATAATGCTTGCATTTCGTGAACGCACTTTAGTTATTGCAATTTAAACCTTAATATAATGGACTTAAAGTCATACGACGTGCGCTTGAAATTCGCAAAAAATAATGGAACATAATGTTTAATATTTTAATTAAATCAACTGTGCCCCAAAAGAATCAAGAATTACGTAACCTGCTGTCTTTACAACTACGCACTTTTTTATTACTTTATTTTATTTATTTAGTAAACATACATACAGCTATCATTACAGATCAACCCATTGTGATAGTGTAGATAAAAATATAAATTACAATAATAATTTAATACCATTAGATCCAATTAATATTTACAAACAATAAAATAAATTAACCAATATAATAAAATTAAATGAATATACTTACTATAAAATTAAATTTATACAATATAAGGCACTTATCATGAAAGTTTCTAATCTAAGGTTCAGAAAGACAGACAGAAACTGGTGTGTACTGTAGTGGAGTAGTATTAGTTAACCTATATCTTTCCTATCCGAACGATATTGATCAACAGATTGTCTAAATAGATCATCTTGTGTGATAAGACAGTCTAACGTTAATATATTAATTGAATTACCTTGTGCAATGGTGCTCTGACTATATATATCTGATTTAGGTATAATAACCAAAATATCGAATTTATGTCCAGTTTGAAACTGCATAATTCCGTAAATTAAGCAGTTCAACATTTTATAAAACGAAAAGGTGCGATACACATTTTCCGTACACTTGAATTTCATATTGAACTAGCGATCCCGGCAGACGTTGTCCTACCCGAAAACTGGCACGTGGCAAAAAAAAAAAAATTAAGGTCCGGATTGCAGCGCCACCTACCGGGTCCAATTGTATTTTCAAACCATCCAGAGACCCATTCAAATATACACACAAACCTACTTTCAAATCGGTCAAGCCGTTTAGGAGTTAGGTGACAAACCACGTACGTACTCGTAGATGTAATACGGACCACGGACGTTTAAAATAATGTTTGTTGTCATAAAAATATTATTGTTAATTTCAGAAAGTTGGTGAAAATGGCGAAGGTGACCGGCGCGACTCCGTGACGAGGTCGATGGAGGCGCGGGCATCGCAATGGAAGCGGATCATGCTTCTCGTGGTGGCCATCACCGTGCACAACATCCCGGAGGGACTCGCCGTCGGCGTGTCGTTCGCCGCTGCCGGCTCGTCCGACGAAGCGTCCTTCCACACCGCCAGGTCAGTCATGTCATTCACCAACTAAACACAACGAGCAAAAAGTATTAGATACCTTTCATTTTACAAAATAGCTAATTTCAAGGTCAGGCGCGAAATTTATTACAGCGCCATCTAGCTGTAATGCTCAGTGGTATTTTTAAATCAAAGAGCTGAAACGAAACAATTGCGAACTTAGATTACTGCCATCTAGCGGGATCTATAGTTACTTCTAACTAGTGTTGCGTTTGTGGTAGTTTGCATGATCAATGTTCGTAGATTACTAAATGCTTTTCATGAAATGAACATAGATGGCGCTACCGGTAACAAATAACTAATTGATAATAAATCTACAGGAAGATTACGCTAATTTCGATAACATGGCGAAAGTTACAATAAATCAATTTTATTCCTCATTTTGAATGTGACTAGATGGCACAAATACTCAGAAGTTTGATGTCATTTCTATAGTCAGGACAAAGGTGATGTTAGTACATCATCGTTTCTTAAAAATCTATTGTGTTGTGTAACTGTTCTTTCGAACGTAATTTCGTAGTCATGACACTTCAAATTCAGCACTTCTCGGGAATTATGTTTATTTAATAGCGTATATTGTGAGCATTGTTAAATTCTGCTAGCAAATTTTCTATAAATACTTAAATAGGATAAGTACCTACGTAAATTTGTAGTCCGCCATTTTGTTACGTCAGAAGAAGGAACGCGAGGCACCGTTGCGGCGGCGGCTGCGCAGGCATTTCATTGATAAGTTGCGGGCGCGAGCGGGATGCAGCTAGCCGTCTACGGCTGCACTATGCTTGTGCATCGGACCCGCTAGCCGGGGTTAACAATAGCCGCTTGCACCAACTTGACTCTCATTTATATCGATATTTAAACATATTAAGTATCCCGTCCGATGGATGCTTACATTAGTCATGTTTGTCAGCGATCCGTTTTTAGTTTTCACAAACTATAAATAAACGTATAATTTCGTTAAAGAAAAGCAACGTCGAGAATTGTCTCGTCTCGTCTCATCGAATGTTTGGCATGAGTCGTCACACGCCTACTTGCCTTTTGGCATGGGGATTGCGATATAGATTAGAGTTCATTTTGCCAATTTATTATGAAACGTTTAGTGCTTTGTTTCGTGTAACGTCGAGACTGGTTTTTGTGAAATATGTTTGATGACCGTTTAGAAATGCGATTTTTTCTTTCGTTTTGGTTCTTGAGGTGTTGGCTGATATCTGGAGGTGGCTGCCCACAGTCCGACGAGTATGGAGTTAGAGTTTGAGCGATTCGTGTGTGGTCGGTGTTGCGGTTGTGGTGTAAAAGTGGCTGGAGTCCGGCAAGGAGTCGCTAGCGACTATTAGCAACGTCGTTTCATTAGTAGTTGCGTCGAGTGGAGCCAAATCGCGTGGCCGCGGGGGCATCGACCGGCGCGCGGCGCAGACGTTGCCGTCACCGCCGCCGAAACCGCCCGATGAAACTATTTCACTGAAAAATCCGGCGGCGCGCGCCGTATCATTGAAGTCAACCTTGGCGATTTGTCGCGTCGTCTACACTAACGCGTGGGTGCCTCCCGAGCATATTCATAACTGTTAAATATTGGCACCTCTCACTAATGTACGCGACGTTACCGATCTTTTCGAAAGATTCCAACAATTCTCATTTGTTACAGTTTCCCAGAATGTTTTCGAAATTAACCGTTGTTGTGTCTATTACCAGCTCTGTTACTATCTTGGCGAGACGTCTTCATCATCACAATAACAAGTAGTACCCACAAATCTATAATCACTGCGTGAATCAGTAGATATCTATTTAGAAGTTAGGCACCTATTAAGATGTTGAATCACAGACTTAATAGTCACACGGATCTACCCATCATGATTTACACTTCGACTATGTAATATTGAAATGCAAAATTTGAATTATTTGCGAGTTCTTAGGAAAAAATTCCACATATCAGAAATAATTGTTATGCATTTTTACTCAAATAGGAAAACAAGTTGAAATATGACCTAATAAATACGAGCAAAAATGCAAAAGAATTAACATTGGTATTAGGCTGTAGATTTCGCGATAGCGTTTTGTGAGAGCCAGCGCGGCGGGTAGGTCCGCTGTCCGCGCCGCTCACGTCGCGCTGTGCAGCCGGGCTGCGCGTAATGGCAGGTAACGAGGCTACGAGATAGCACTCGGCGTTTCCTTTGTTCCCGCTTGTTATGCAGATCGCCCTCCCGCTTATTACACTCATAATTGCACCTTCTTTAACGAGCTAACGTTTGTTTAATTATTTTTGTAGCTTAAGGAACCCTGCATAAATTTGCAACGTCAATAAACTTTCTTCTCTTCTTATTTTCCTTAATTGCATGCGACTAGGACTTGATAGTTAGCTTTTTAAGCCTAATAACACCATAGAACTGATGTAGGATATCAATATTGAATAGATAGACAGATTGAATTTTTTTTTAATTGAACTATTCCAATTAGGTATAGGTAAGTGCTAAGTGCCAGTATCATAATTATTATTGGTGTTTAATATTAAAAGAACAACAATTCGGTCCGTGTATATTAAAACGCTACTCATGCTACGATTTTAAAAATTATACGTTATCCATCACTTCATATTTTTCATAAATAATCCGTATGAAAACTCGGAGCGGTCGTTCATTACGATGGCAAGCGATAAGGCGGTGGATTTAACACCGTAGTTGGTGTGGGTAATCACGTATAGGTATTCGGGCGCAGTGTGCCCGGAGGAGCGCGGAGGAGGGGGGAGCGGGCGCGGGAGGGGGTGGCGCCCGCGCATAATGGGAGTCGGCAACCGCTTTGTATCCGCTGCTGTTATTATGCAGATTAACACCGCCGGGAATTTGTTCAAATATCGTAACAAGCGCTCTCCTCCCGGCGCCGGCGCCGCTCGCGCTGCCGTAATTTACGATTCAAGCCTCGGGAATGTGTCGGCGTTCGCTCCTTCCACGGACGCAGAGCCGTTTTGTCGATTTTATATTACCTCCTCCTTGCCAGAAAACGCCTTAACACGCATCATATCTGATTATGGTTTATTTTAATTTTTCCCTCTCGGCGATTAACATTCTTGTTTTAATAAACCACAATCTCATGTTAGAGCAGTAGATGAAAACATGACTTCGAAGCTTTAACTGCCTGGTGAACATCAGCAATAACTTTATTGATTAATTAATTAATTTGATAATCCAACTAAATAACTAATAGATTTCCACCGACGTAGAAAAGCTTTCTTTAAAATCAACATATTACCTACGCCCTTGAAGAGTTGTGAACTAGAAGAGTAGAAAAACACGGTAAACCCAAAAATAGCGCTGTAATTGGCAAATATACAACTCCAATTACCAGTCCGTACCTAGCCCTCGCGTGTCACAAAAGAGAGCTTTTCTATAACTTAGAAAGGAATCTGAAAGTTGTGATTAAAGTTTACAAAGTCCATAAATAATGTTTGGCGCGGCGGGCGGGCGCTGGTCGGTGCTGGCGGGAGGGGGGGCACATTCCTGCGAAGCCTCCGACCCACCGCCCTCAGCTCACGTCCCAGCTTCTGCCGAGCGCCGCTTTCCCTATACTCAGTACTATCTAACCACTTACATACCTCTAAGATTGAACCCTGAATTCGATTTAAAGTTTTGGCTGGGACAATTTGCGAAAGCTTTGCTTTAAATTAGGTACTCTTTGGACATTTTTTGAGATGGGATATCATCAAGTGACTTTTCTCGTTCTATGGTAGAGCGTGTCAGACTTGTACTGGCCAAAACCGATGTTCCTTCATTTGTCCTTTGTGATCTAGGGCCATGGTAACTCTCAAATATACACTTTGGACGGCGCAACAAAGAGTTATACTGAAGTCGGCTTGTAGTTCCGTTCCTAGTATTTCACGAGTTCTTGATTTCTGTTCATGAACTTGAATGTTCACGGCGTTGATGCAAATACCTAGTGTTTCGACTCGACCCCGAAAGTTATCCGCATTCCACTTATATTAGGTCGATGAGCTTTTATGTATTTTCAGTTCGTGTAACATCAGAACACTTTTCTGCAAGTTGATGGTTTTTGCGCTTTGGTCATGTCTCGGACGCATTCTGCTAATACATAGCAGAATGCTTATTACCTACCACGAGTTTGTGGATATTGCTTGTTAACTTAAAGCTGCAAGAAATTTATGATTTGCATAGTTATCTATAAATGATGGATTTCGATGTGAGACAATCAGTGGTAGTAACTAGCTTGTTTCCTTCAAACCACCGTCCAAGATTCGGATAACCAAAGAAAATTCATCGAAGTAACTTCTTTTTTTATTATGGATAGGCTCGCGTTTAACCACTATCTCACCTGATGGTAAGTGACAATGTGGTCGACGATGGAGCACGGTTGTCTAGAAGTAACCTATTCACTCTTGATTAAGTCAAGAGTGAAACACTCCTTGGTTATAACTATCAGGAATCCAGCAGAGAATTCCACTCCGTAGCTGTAAGCATGATGAAATTGAGTAGAACCAAAACGGAATACTTATAATATATAATAATAACTTTATTTCCAAAAAAAAAAAATGCGAAACGTTTTCATTAATTACATATCAGATTATGACAATAAGGTTTTTAAATTGCATAAATCTCTGATTGTACCTGACCCCCAAACTAAGATTAAACTTGTGTTATGGGTGCCAACTTGTTCTGCTATTTCGGCGGTCTCTCCAATCCAGTGCCTTTAGCTCTTGCTGGAACGCCCATACCAATCTGCTCCGACTTTCGGTACCTCGGGTCACTCGTCCAAGGCGAGATGGTGAGGTAGACCGGGACGTAACACATCGGATCAACGCAGGATGGATGAAATGGCGACAGGTCACGGGAACAACTTGTAACCCACGGATGCCCCTCAAGTTGAAGGGTAAAATCTACAAGTCCGTGATAAGGCCTGTCATACTGTATGGATCAGAATGTTGGGCTGTGAAAAAGACGGATGAAAAAAGATTGCACGTAGCGGAGATGAGAATGTTAAGATGGATGTGTGGTGTGACGAGAATGGATAAAGTCAGAAATGAGTATATTAGGGGAAGTTTGAAAGTGGCGCCAGTGACTGAAAAGTTGAAAGGGAATCGTTTGTCTTGGTATGGTCATGTGAAGAGGAGGGATGAAACGCATGTTACTAAAAGAGTTATGAGTTTACATGTGGATGGATGGAGAGGGAGAGGGAGACCAAAGAAAAGATGGATGGATTGTGTGAAGAGTGATATGAAAGAAAAGGAAGTTAGTGATAGTATGACGAGTGACAGGGCAGAATGGAAGAAAGAAACATGTTGCGCCGGCCCCAAATAACACGGGACAAGGGCAGGAAGATGATGATGAGCTGTAAGCATGATGAATGCGTTCCCAAATCGTTTTGTGCGTATGGGTGGGATGTCCACCAAGTACCGATGGCGCAACGCCGTACGTCTGGTGGTCCGATGATGGATCGGGCTTTGGCGGGATTATGCACTTCCGACGCACACTACCCGAAGTGCAACCGATAGAAAACCGATAGGCTACAATACGGCGTCGATGCTCAAGACTTTGAAGCTTCGACTTGATAAGTTTTCTCAACATTCCTTCTTTAATTAACTCGTTGATGGATTTATCTTATGTATACTTGAAGAGTCAGCATATTTACAGACTTGTCAAGTTCCCTGAGCGTGTAGTTTAAACGCGATACGCATGACACCAGCATGTGTTTTCGTGGAAATTGCAGCAGTGGGACGTTTTCGCGGTAATGAAATGACGTTCCACTTGTTCACCTTATCCTTATTTGTTAAGACGTAATGAACACATATACTCCAAACATGCTAAGTTGAGGTTTACAAAATATACTAAAATCAAAAATGGCAGCAGAGAAAGACTAGCAAAATCATGAGAATATTACAGAGATTTCTATTTATTTGGAACCTTTTTATGACATGGGATTATCATGTTCCATCAAGCGGATGCACGGCTGTTACCTATACCTCTATCCGGAAAAATTTCTATTAGGTTGTCTCGCATATAACTCGCTTGGACAAGACGAGCATTTTGCATATGATTTTGCAGAGATGCCACGGAGCATTTTGCAGGCTAGTGTGACCTAACCATAGTCTGCAAAATGCTCTCACGCCTGAGCTGCTTGCTGTGCTAACACGTCTCTTTTTCCAGGACAGATAATGCCGCGGTAAAAAGCACAGGATGTTTGCTGTGCCTCTGTGTCGCACTGTTGCCCGTGCTTAGTCTCCAGTACCTCACACTTTGACTGCACTAAATGATCTTTTGGTTTCTAATCCAACAAACGACCTGTTTGCGGATGAATGGATATTAGTATGTCGGGAATACTGCGAGAGGGATTGATGCACTAATTGTTGATAATTTTAATTGTTTTTGTTTAGTTACTGTAATTAGTTGTCTAACCGTTGTAATTAACCTTGTTCCTGTTACGATTAACTTCATAATACCCTGTCCGTCTATGGTTATCTGTACGTAGCTATGATATAAAAGGTGCAGGCATCAATATTTAGCTTGCTTAAATCATCACATTGTTTGCATTACTTGTCATTAGTCATTACCGTCTGAAGTTTTGCCACAAAAAGCTGGCCATTTGCGTGTGGGAGTCAATATGCAAATCTAACGGAGTGACACCTATCTATTGAGTGTTAGTTGCATATCTAGATTGACGGAAATAGATGAATTTTATTGTATTATGATTAGCTGCTATTGTTCACAATTTAGATCCAGAATATTAAACTAATAAAAAAGTATTTGATTTGTAAGTTCAAAAGTAAATTACATTCTATAATAAACACGTCTCAAACCGCAGTACAAAATTCTATTGAAATCTGTCGAACACTCGAGACACAGCGGCGTGGTAAAGTAGAATCATTCAAACTTTCGCATTTATTATTAGTGGGATAACAGTGATGTGATTTGATTTAGTGACGTTGCTTTCGTCGCTTCGGCGCTCGTTTTGGTGTAATGTGTGAGGGTAGGTCCGGATTCGAGGAACGTTGCACGAAGCCACAGGGCTGGACTCTGTGAGAACGTTGCACTTGTTTTACGCACGCGCACACCGTGTGGTGCATGACCCCATTGGAATGTACCACGTGCACTAGCCAATGGAATGCGCAACTGTTTGCTTTTTCATTTTTTCTTTGCCGCCACAAACAATACCTTTTCATACTATTTCATAACGAATTCTTTACTAACGCGATACTTTCTAAAACACTGTTCGCCTGTACGTATTGACATTTTTTGCTTTGTTTGAAATGTGCTTTCGAGAAAGGTGACTTCGGTTAATCTGGGTTTCAATAAAGTATGCATTTTGAATATTTATTTCGTCTATGAAGATAGCGACTCAAATTTAGAATACGTATAAACTTAATACCTACATTCCAGCAATTTAAATACTTTTCGCAACATTTAGATCCTGAACGGATAGTTAGAGTAACCTACCGTAGAATCTCAGGCATCTGCCATTAGAATTATATTGATCGGTCTCGGTTTTTTTCGACTTGCAGTTAAAATATTTCGTCTTGTTAAATTGGCGCTCTTTATGGCTGCGCTAAGAATTCACCGTAAAATTGTGATCTGTAACACTTGGTACCCGAAACAACGGCTCGATCGTAATGCACGTGTATCCTAGAAATGCAACGTAAAAGCTCAACTTAGCTGAAAACCGAATCTGGCTTTTTCAAGTAGGTATCTAAGCTTTCAGTTGAACAGCGTAGCGTTCAGTTGTACTTTCAGTTGAGTTTCAGTTTGTAATTAAATTAATATTAGATACTTTTGCACCATCAATAACTTAAAGGAGCTCCTAGTCCCAATGCTAAAGTTACTCATTATTCCCATGTTATCCCGAAATAGAGGAGTTCAGTAAACGCCGGGCTCAATCGTAAAGTGTATGATATAACGCGGAAGCTCGCGCGAGACGTCGGAAAGCGCCTCACCGGAAGATGTGCGCGGATGATGCTCTATATGAGCTTTTACGATTTCCTGCCGCCGCCGCCGCCGCCCGAGCCGGACATTCGGCTCCTCGGCTTAAACTGCTCACTCAATCACCGACCGCGGCTAGTTATGTTTTTGTTTTAAACGTGTACTCGTTGCACTTGGTGCTTGAGGACGTCCTAGAAAGGAGAATAGGGAAAACGAAATGAATAGTCACTTATGTAGGTATAGATAGTTTCATAAAGCTATTGCTGTGAAAACCTACTGAACAACAACTTTCCTTTGGCAAACTAATATCATGCTGGATATGTACGATCATCTATCTACACGAACTCTATAGGTACGTACATACAGTTGTGCGAATTGCGTTTTATTTTTCCAACTGTTATTTACTTTAGTTTTTGCAGCATGTGCACTTGGTCATGAATTACATAAATTCATTGCAGTTTCTTACACGGCATTGTTTAACTGAATCAATTAGTGTGTGGCTGGTGCGCGTGCGCCACACGTCAGGCACGCACGCGCATGCGTTATGTGCGTCACACCACCATCTAATTGCCTATTAAACACGCCGGTAACAAACAATTTTTACTGTTGCACTTCGAACATGACGTAAGCAAACAACTCATTTATTTTTATATCTACAAGTACACTCCTGTTATGGTATCCAACGATTGAAAACAAATTGAACAGGCTGCACCTCCCGCGCAAGCTGAACATAACCAAATCAATAAGTCACGACGCAACTTAGGGCCTGTGCACACCATGTTTTTTTAAACGCGCTGTTGACGCGCGTTTGTAGCAATACAGAGGCGATAGGTACGCGAGTCAGACGCAGCCTGTAGACCTTTGGGTCTGTGCACACTACGTTTTTAAACGCGCCGTCGACGCTCGTTTCCAAAACACGCGTCAACGGCGCGCTTAAAAAAATTGGTGCACAGGCCCTAAATGTAGCAGCGATGTTCTTGTGTCGCACTCGAGTACAGCCGCTGTAACAGGAAAATCCGTAACTATTTTTATTATATGAATAAGTAATTATTTACTGCAGATATCCATGACTCATGATTGTTTACCATCTCGGACCGGTTCTCTTCATATGCACAATTTTTCCAAGTATAGCATGAATAAGTTGTGCGATTATTAAGACTTATTGGTGAGTAAATCTACCTATACATTCCAAAATGATGTTGCCGGTTACCTTCTTTGGTGATATGAATGGATGACTCAGTTCGCACATTATACACCTTGTCATCAATATGCTATAACTGCACTGGTTCGGCGCCTCGCCTTGTACGGTGGGTGAACTAAATACTAAGTAGGAGAGAAGGGAAAATATTTTGCTTTTACTAATTTACTGCCGCAATGTGCATTACATCATCGTACTTTTACAAATTCATAGTACAAGTAAAAGTAATTGCAGTCGATGACAAATTAAAAGTTTTGTTACGTTCGATTGTGAAGTTATGATAGTTCAAAGTTCAGACGAGTGACGTGAACTAAAGCTTATGTAAGTTAAGACCTTATAAAGAACTATTTATGACCCTATTATAATAGATATTGTTATGATTTATCAAATATTGATTGTAAAGGTGCAGGCATTCTGTATCGGTGGCGCCTGTCAGCGGGCCCGCGGTTCCGCGGACACGCACGTGGGTGTAATGACGTGTCCCATTCATAATTCACCTGTTCAACGTGCGAACGATTACCTTCGCGCGATTATCGGTAAAACGCGAGGCTGACTAACGGCGGAGGCTCGTCAGGAATGCTGCACCGCCGAAGGAAATCCGCCATGGCGCCTTCGCTCGTACCTACATAATCTAACTACTCAGATACCTATGCATATTGCTGTCATGACATCATTTTCGTTTGCATAGATGATGTGATCGACAAAGGGCTAGAACATGAATATTACGAAATCAGGTTGCCGAATTGTTTTAGCCTCACGCTAATGCAAAACGTTACTAAAAGGTCGGGAGATTTAGCATATTGGGATCACTGAAGGCTTGAGCTAAATAGTGCATATCCGATCGTCATCATTTAAATGCTAATGGTCGGTTGTCTAAAGGACTCAAACTTATGCTTTGTGTATAAGCAAACACGAAGCAGACGTTTTATGTAACATCACTGACTAGACAGCTCTATTTGTGATACGACTTTTTGAAACTTACGAAAGAAAGCTTTTAATAAATGTGTGAGTATAGTGTCGCGGCATGCACTAGTCCCAATATATTGTAGAGCATTAGTCTTGTCGTCTGTGAGCATTAAATTATTTATAAATGAGTCTGCACAGAAATAATCCCTGCACTCGTAGGTAAGCCGAGTTTTGTTTTGGCGAGACATCGTCGTCTCGTTCACGGACAGGGAGACGAGACGACCTTATTTTTGAATTAGAATGCGGCTGTGTTTACATTTTTCTCCTTATTGTGACATTTTTGGCAACAATCCAGGTTGAGATATAAAATAAACTGTCCGTCGCATACTTGAAAGTGCAATCGAAAGACCATTTGGTCGACATTTAACTCGTCCTGATCTGTAATGATTACTGTAGCACATGAACCTTTATTACTCCAATTAGTGCTTTAAACCCTGTAGATTCCACAAGTATGTGCTTGTTAGATTTGTCATTTACTTTGTAAATATTATAATTATTATTTGCGATTGTTTTGTCGACATGTTAATCATACATGTATTGAAAACCTGAAACTCTATCATTAAAAATTGTTCAACGGATGCTTTCAGTTCAATATTTTTACGTCTATCTGTTTCAGTGCGTGCTGAAGTGATGTTTGTTACTGACGATGAAGTTGAAGAGGCGTTGAAACAACTATGATAGTGAGGTGCTGGTCTTAAACTTGTTGCATTTGATTTTTTTGCAATAGGTAATAGTATTCTTGCTCTCTAGTAACTTTGGCCAAGAACCAAGAACGCTGGTTCTTGGCCAAAGTTGGCAAAGTTGGCAATGAGACGCTAGTCTTAGTTGTTTGTTGTAAGCTGGCTTTATGGGATACTTTTGCTGTAGGTACATCTTTTTGTCGTAGACTTCAAAGTATTTTGATGCGAAGACTTATGCGCAAGAGATACCTTATTATTTATAACATATGCAGCTTTTCAAACTTTTCGAACTTGTCAGAAAAATATTGATTTGAGAGGCGCAAAACGGAAACAAATTCTTAGAAGAAAGTGTCATTGTTCATTTTGCTCCTATTTTTAGAATTCTTGCTATTGTATTGTGTACCTATGTTTATAGGCGGATGTGACTAAGCGTAACTGTATCGGGGCGACAATACTCTATTCTTGTGTTGCTCGTGAAACGTTTCATGTTTCTAGATACGTGGAGCTGCTAAAAATTTCATGTCAGGTCCTTTTTGCAACAGTCACTTACAATTATTTCCCATGAATGTTTAGATTTGTTTGCTTTGTACTCTTTGAAATGTATATTTTTGCCAACGAGTGATATTTTTTATTGGACTGGTCTGAATATCCTATAAGAGTATGCTTCACAGAAACGTTTGCAGATTATTGGCGTTATATTTGCGTGTATACATTGATAGGGATAATAAAATACGTGGTATTTTTCTGTTTATATTGTCTTTAACAACAATAACAATAACGCGATAAAGCCAACTATGGTTTGGTTGCCAACTATTGTTTACGTTACCAACTTTATTGCGTATAAAACGCATTAGTAGACAAGTTCATGTAGGCTAGGTGCATTGCGTGCGGTCCGGACACACACAAAGAATTAACGGTAAGGCACCGCACCACCTGACTTGACAAACAACCTGTTTTTCTCACAGGAAACCGGCGATCGATCAAATCACACCGCTAGTATGCAAACAGACGCATCGGTAGATATACTGCGCCGAAAGGAAATTCTCCTAGCGAGCGATAGGGACGGGGCTATGCCGGGAAACGGGCGCGAGATGGAACGCAGCAGGTCCGGCATCAAATATGTGCGCGTGCGTCTACGAATTGCGTTCCCATACTGGGTAATGGCGTACGTCGCCTTTCTCGTTCCGTCCAAAGGTCTTGTTGCGACCTCTCGCTCGTGCATAGGGCTTGCAGTCTCGCGCCTAATCTAGTCCCGTGGAATTTGCGACCACTAAATAATTTTATTTTGCAAAGTTTTAATATTTTATAGATTTCAAAGTTTTTCTTAATCTCTTGTTTCGACATTTATGGAAATGGAGAAAACTTATGGTTTTTCTGAAAGTTGCACGCCAACTGCACTTATTATAAGTTAGTAACTTTATCGATATCTATGCAAGATGAGTTCACATGATTTGTTAGATTTTTCCGAATTTCGTATAGAACCCCATACATTTTCCGTTGCGTAAATGCTTTTTCGACTAAAAAACGTCATTAATAGAAATATCAATTTTTTTCTTGTCGGTAGGTAAAATCATTAGTAAATAATCAATGGCCTTTCACAAAATTTACCTAAAAGTTATTTGTCGCAACGAGACTGCATACCTTGTTAGTAGACCAAACTAAACTGTTCACGGTAGAAAACCGGGATTCAAATTGGTTGAATGACAACCCTAGCAGCACGACATGAATGAAGGCGCCCGCGCCATGGAATGCGGTCGCGTGACGCGAGCGGCGCCGGCTCCGATCTCGATGCACTTCACCAAAGGGTTAGATTTAACACAAACAGTTCTACCAAGTATGTACAATTAGGCACCTTGACTTAGTTCGTTATAATGCTATACCTACTGACACAAACTTCGACCAAGTATCGTTAATAAGTTATTAGGTGTGCTAGAAAATGTAAAATGTAACGACCTTCGGAATAGATTCCGATCTTCACATCAAGCTTATCCGGAAACATCTATTACCGACATTGTCAGTTTCTATCCGTTATTTTCAGTAATGATGTTGAAGTCAAATCGGGTAAATCCATTGGCTCTTTTGGGGAAAAGATGCCAACTTATGGATAGATACTATTGTATATCCACAATTTTCCGAGCGATTCTAGCAACACCATCTTTCCAATTTTGCAATCATGCCCCCGCTGAAACAATTGATACAGCTGCTTTTTACCCATGCTATTGAGGTGTATTACTACCGATGACACGACTGCCTGCCGATTCCGGTTCACCTTCTCGGGTTATCAGCGCCATCAAACTATCACTAGCTTCGGTATTGTCAGAGAACATAACACGTTGCAGCCACATTCCTACGTGTGCCTTCAACTTTGATGCATAGTAACGATTTCGCTTGAAGCTATAACTTAAACGGAACTCTTCGAAAGTGGTCCGTTTTGTGCCGTTAACTTGGAGAAAAGCTATGCGATTCCACTTGCTGTTTGGTTATATGGAGTATTTAGTACCTGGTTTCGCGATTCTTTGTATTTTTTATATGCTTTATTCTGGTCAATAGTTTTTCCATGATAGTGCCGAACTGCATCTTCTAGATGTAGTACCTTCAGTGTTCTTTGTTCTTTGCATTGATGTTTGTTTTATTATCATATTGCTAATTTAATAATATAAAGTGCAACTAATCCCATAAGTTTGTATGAGATTGATCTGCTTTTCCAAGCCCTCTTTCTCACCTAATCTTACAACATTTTCCTCTGAACATGGACTTACGCGACGACGTTCATGGCTGGGGGGGGGGGGAGTCATATCATTACTACTAAAATTATGATCAAGGCGGAGATTGAAGATTTTTTCGGTTGGGAAAATCATCTCATGACATCCCCCCCCTCTTGGGCGGAGCGCGAGATAGTGTCAGACTTTTACTGACTAAAAACCCACTCCTGTTCCTTCTTTGCCATTTGTTTTCCAGGGCCCCGGAGATCTTTCGCATCACCCGTGGCCCCAGTAGGCTTCGACCCTGTTGGGCCCCTACGGTTGCTGACATCTCCTTGAGGCGCGCGTGGAACACTACGCGCCGTCGACGGCTTGGGCTCGGTCCGGACGGTTACCGGATGATCGGACGGCGAGCCACCCATTGCTCGCCGTCCGCAAGCCCGCGCCTACGGTGGCCGGAAATCGGGATCGGAATCCCGGCGGCGGTTGGGGCGTGAGGACCGTTGCCGTTGCCTCACGCGATCGGCCGCCTCCTTTGCTAGCATTACCGCTTCGCAGAAAGAGGCGACTCCTCCTCGCTCCGGACCATGGCCTGTACCAAGGCCCGGCGTGAGAGATCGCTGCCGCCGATCGCCCCCACAAGGACACGGCGGTGCTCTGCCCAAGCGGGACACCTCTACCGAATGCTCCACCGTGTCCTCCGGGCGGTCCACACAATGGTGGCACCCGGGCGTCTCTTCTGCACGAATCCGGTGCAGGAACGTCCCGAACTTACCATGTCCGGTGAGGACCTGCGTCATGCGGTAGGTGAGGGCGCCATGAGGTCTTTCCAGCCACAGATTGAAGATAGAAATAGGTCTGCACATTGTAGGTAGTACTGTATTTAGTACCTACAGCTTAGAAACACCTAAGAAATACTTGTGAGGCGAGATGTAGGTATCTGTTAACAATAATTCTTTGCTATTAAATATTACCCAAGAGTCAAGTGTGCATCAATTCGTACAATATGCGCATGTCGTCTTTCCTAATAAAGCGCTTAGAAGTGTGCACAGTGCGCATGTAGTGAAGGGCGTCTGTCGGGCTGCCGCTGCGGGCCCAGTCACCGGCGGCGGCGACAGCGGCTAGCGGAGCGGGCCACCGCCAAGCACCGCAGAGGTTGATGGACCACTTACCTCGACCGGTCCGTGGGAGCCTTCCACTTCTCCAAAATCGACCCAAACCTCTCTTTTACTAAATATCACAACAAGAATTAATTTTATTTCGAATAATTTCAATAAATTCCGACATATAATTAACATTTACTAGATTCTTGCAGCTCTCTTCTTGAGCGTCGATCGTTTGATTAGTCATTTTAATGATGCCTTTTTACAGTTAGTGATCTGAATGCGGTGTAAATTTTGTTTGGCAATCGGTTTGTCGTTATTGATGCTTCTCATCTGTCCCGCGGTGAAGTTGGTTAATGTCCTGCTATTGATGAACGCCGCAGCCGCAACCGAACGCGCACTGCAAAGGAATTCGTCGGCTCTCGTGTAATCTTTTACGCTTTCCAATGTTGATTATTAATTGCTCTCTCATTCAATAGATATTACATTCCAATCATTCCATACATATCTTCATATGGAAATAGTATGTTTAAGTAGGCAAGTTTGGTATCACTCGGAATGTTCATGAGTGTTTGTTACAACATACATGTACCTTAACACATGTACGGTTTGAGTCTTAAATATTCAGGTTAATATTCTTTGTTATCGCTTGGAGAATCTGCTTCTGCACCGGTTGTACAGTCTGCTTTATGTTACTCAAAAAGTAGTAGTCAAGTGTTGATACTAAGTGGAGCGATTGTTCGCAGTCGTCCAGTCCGCCCGCCTTCGCCCACTGTTTGTCTCCACGAGACAGTTCCAGTGTGGGCTGGCACTCCCCCACACCCTTTTGACTATTTATTGTCATTTCTAACTATGAATAATACGAAGAAGCGAATGCTCTCTCTTCAATGTAGTTTTCATAACTAGTTGATGGCTACCATTCACAAATATAAGGCCACGAACCATTCATTTATTTTCTTCTTCGAACGATTAGAAATTGAATTTACATGTTTATGAATAGAATCATAATTTTCGTTTGAAATATGCCCACAATTCAAATGCACTGGATGTTTCCGATTAGGATTGTTTGACCAGCAATTGTATTCAAAACGCGTTTCAGTGATCTACATTGGGTTACAATCGCACACTATTTGTTTATGCAAGCAGACTATGGCGCCAGGCTACAATATAAATAGTAAACGTCTCTTTACAAAATACCTTCCTCGTGTCACAGTATAAATATGGCTCGTGTACTGCCGCTATAGAGTTTTTCATGTGATTAATCTTAATTACCCAATTTCAATATTTATTTTCTTTGTTTGATATTCAAAGCATGGAATACGGTAACAGAGGCATACATAGACATACCTACTTGACTTTACTTTAGTAGGCATTTAGCCTAAATGCTGCTTTTTCGATTTTTGGAACATGTTTTTTGTCAACTCTATAGGTACCTAATGGTTGAGTTGGTTTCTTTGATTCCTCCAGCGTTTGTATGAGGTCTGGCTTTTTATGTTTATATAAGCGCTCGAATTAAACTTGGCTGCGTTGCTATGCCGTGCATAGTGTGCAAGAGTGTTCAATTCTCCTAGATCAACAGAAATGTTTTCACAAGCTAGTTAGCACGTCCGTCGCTAAAGTGTCGTATAAACGTGGCTTAATATGCAATTTTAATCAAAGTGGAGCAGCGTTCGCGTGAAGCTGTCGCGACGCGGCGACGGTGAGCAGCGAGCGATGCAAGAGGCTGGTGCTAGCCTCCCATGCGGAGCCCCGCTGTCTGGCAGCCACGCGCCCCCCTCCCCCCTGCCCGCAACCCGCGCGCTGCCATACCTAGCGCAACCACCTCGTATTGCTAATTCATCTACCACCTTATATTCGCTAGGTACAGTAAAGTCTCGTCGACAATTCTCTCATTGCCACTTCCCAAGGTTGACTAGATACATCATAATATTATATTTAATCAGAATATTTCATGTCTTACAACCTAACCGACTTGCTTACATTATCCATTAGCGCGGACGCTTTTGTTATTTGAGAGCTTTTACAAGAAACCTAAGAATCTAGATTAGGTGTCTGGCTCCGTTAATAGTTACAGTCGTTATGGATGATTTGCAAACATTTCAACTTTTTCATTTCGTTTTTGTCTGTCATGCTATGTAATCCAAGTTGGTAATTGCAAGTAACGGCTTTCCTCGTTGCATCCCCAGGTAAATAATGTCGAAGAATATGATGAATGCTTTCAATTGTACAATGTGCAGTTGGGGATTACTAGGATTTTGCGGTTTGTGAAGGTATCTACGAGGTCAATGTTGCATAATTAAGTCCCGTGTATTAGGTACATAACGTGCGAATTTCATATATAAATTGGACATAATTAGGACGTGAGAGACACGATATTGACTTCTCACATTAAACCTTTACTGATATACAGACTGTCGCCTCGTTGCCTACTCGTTAGATGATCGCTTCTCGCCAGATGTTTCAGTTTCACATTGATCCAACATTATGTAATTTATCATTATACGGTCTAGCTAATTGGTATCTTAATAGCTATTACCTAATGTTATATTTACATGTCCGACTACTTTTATTTTGTTAAGAATATTTTTTGGCCGATTGAACATATTATTAGAAGTTCTAATTGAACAAGTGTGGTGATGGTGGTGCGACCTCGGCTCAGTGCGTAGGTCCGATTGCGACAACGGCTGACACGAGTTGTGTAAGTGGCCGATGGAAATTCCGGTGTCGCCGTAACAGCGGCAAGTGTGCGGGCTAGAGTCCTGTGCGTGCGGCGCTGGCGAGGCCGCGGTATGAATGGAGCTGCGGTATGTAGGTCACGGTGTCGTCAATGGGCCGTCGGCAGGGCCCCGCGCAGCCGCCTCATGCGCCCCCATCGTGCCGTGAAAGTTGCCACTACTTTCGCGACTGTCGCTCTCACCATCATCACAATTTGCACTCTAGTGCAACACAACTGAGTCACTTTTGGATCGACGTCTACTTACGTTCACATCCGCTTCGTCGTTTCGTGCGTGCCTCGAAGACTTTCTGCGTCGGCTCACTGTCAGAACTCTATGATTGCCCACATAGAGTCCAGTTTCGTTCGTGTCGCTGAAAATTCGGCCGCGCCGTATGCTCGTGCTTAGGAATTCACTTCCGGGTAGGTCGGAAAGTGAAATGGACCCGTCTGCGATGTAATTGGAATTCGGATGTATCCGGAGTCAGCGTTACTCCATTCACTTATAAAATTCTATAGGTATTGGTTGACATAATAGGCTGCGCACCGCAACCGTTTCCGTGACACAGTAAACAGTTGAAGCGATGAAGCGTAAGATGACTTTTTTCTGCCGCTACTGCATAAGTTATAACTTTTATTTTACATACCTCTCTCAATGGCAAACAGTCGAGCGCAACAACCGAGCGGCGGTACAAAGCCAATTTGAATTTACAATTAACTAGTACCAGTTAGTCGTTGGTAAATCATAGACGAAGACTCATAAGTAGTGTTAGTGTAAATCAACTTTTTTCACGATGACGAACTTAGATATCTAAACATTGAAACTCCAGACTGCAAATGTCGCTTATCGGCTTCTCAACTGTAAAAATAGCTAATGTACCTTACATTACGACAGATTATAAAGCAGTCCATTAAAAATTGACATGTTTAAAAATGAATCCATTTCTACCTTCATGGACAAAATCCAAGAATTCTAAAATATGGATTGTGCCTTGGAACCAGCTCTACAAACATAATAAACAATGAACTATGTAACTGCATGTCTGGATGTCATTGTTGGAGACCGTTTCTCAATAATGAGATGATTCAAACTGAAAGGTACACTTTAAGAGGGTCCTTTTTCACTCACCTATCGTCAACTTCGAGCATGGTTTAAATGCTTATTACTACATCTAACGCGATTTTTGACGAAAAGATAACGCGAAAAAGATAGATAATGCCTAAAAACTCTGTTAGCATTCGGTAATTCTGTAATTTACTCGAATATTTTACAAAACGTGTTTTTTTTAAACCATTAAAGTTTTTGAAAAAAATTTTCGTCATTTAGAATCTTGATTAAATTTGCAAAGCTTCTATTGTTATACTTTTTGAGTAAATTATGAAGTGTCAAAGTTCATGCAAAATAGCAGATTTTCAGAGGTCTTGGTGGATTAGTTTACACAAATTTATAAATTGATTTCAATAGAAGCCTAGATAATATCCACAAGGTACTGTGTTTCCAAAATATCTAATAAAAAATGTGTAATAACATCATAATCGCGTAAGAACGGTTGTGTGAAAAACAGTGAAAATTTACGTCGAGTTGCATCCCCTTAACAGCAAGTTTCTTTGGCTGAAACAACAAAAAATGTTTTAGTCTTTTCATCTTCATACATAATATATATTAATACTAAAAGAATTCAATATTTGTTAAGTTACCATATTCGTATGGCGTATCTATTGTCCTGAAGTTGAATTTCGTATTCGATCTTGCGTCATTCAAGTTCACATTTGCTATGAATCCCAAGAGATTTTGTACTGCAGCGACTGATTTAGAGTCGCAATCAGTTTAGTACTGATTGGAATTTCCTGTCTGAGTCTGTGATTGATAGCTACGACCTGGGGATCTTTAAGTCAAGAATGAATAGGTTACTTCTTGGTAAGAGCGCTCCATCGTCGACCACATCGTCGCTTTCCATCAGGAAATAGAAGATAACGGTCAAGCGCGAGCCTATCAACAATAAAAAACTGGGCAAGTGTGAGTCAGACTCCCTTACAGACTTCCGTTAATAGTTCAATTCCCGAAGGGAGTTTCGAAGATTTTTCGGAATAGCAAAAAAACTTTTTTTATGACGTGACAACAAATTCACTGTTTTCAGATGTATTTCTATATCTGTGCCATACGACGTTACTTTATGCCAAATTTCAGGATTCTGAGTCAATACTTCCCGTATTCTATGAATTTTGATTCCTTTGAGATACGTTTTTTGCAACATAAACGGCCGTATCTTTATTATTCGTTAACTCAGAAGTTTGATTTTTTCATAGCTTTAGGGGATTCCAGACCTGAGTATATGGTTTTAATTTCAACTCGATACTTTCACGCGTTCTTGAGATAAAGGGTCTTGACAGACAGACAGACGGACAACAAAGTGATCACATAAGGGTTCCATTTTTTCCTTTTGAGATACGGAACCCTAAAAAAAGATTTAGTGTAACCCCATGTTTCAATACAAGATGATCTAGTTTTGGTTTGATATACCTAAATGAAAGCCCATGAAAATCCTTATTTGGTAAAGGCTGAAATGATGGGACAAACGAACTCATCTCTGTCGTTGATCTATTTCGTTAGCCAAATGATCTCCAACTTGCATCGAATCGGCCATATATCCATATAAAGAGGAAAAAGTTCATTCTAAGATGCAAATTTGCAAGCTACTAGGGTATGACAAGTGAATGCGTTCGAGTCTCTAAACCAAATGGACTCATTGTTACAATTAGTAGATAGATATTCAGTCCATGTAAAATGCTGGAATTCAGCGGCGTCCGGTTAGACTAGAAGCTGGCCACAGCTTTGTATAGAGAAAAAGTAATTGTATCGTCTTTGAATCATCATATTAGAATTGAAGCGACATTGTAGCTGTCTATTATAAAGACATTCCTTAATATCTTTGTGTCCTTTTTTACGTGGAAAATTATCAAATGAATTCTCCCGCTCTGCGTGAGCGACAGGGAGTGTCAGACTTTTACTGACTAAAACCCACAGTGTTCCTTTAGTTGCCCTTTGCAGGCATTATGTCCAAGTGGCCTCGTCAATCTTGCTGAAATCTCTTTGAGGCGCGCGTGAATCAACGACCCGGGTTTAGTCCTCATCAGACGGCGAGCTACCCATTGCGTTCCGTTCGCAAGCCTGCACCTATCGGGAATCTCTCTGCGACTCCCGACGCCTGGGGCGTCTCCGGTGGGGATCTTTTTGTCCTGTTATATCAATTTATCAAATGCGGTGGTTCTTTTCCTTCGTTCGACTACCTTTGCTATGTAGCTCATTATTTTTGCGCTCTAGCCAACAAAGTCCTATTCCGGTCTCTTTCACACAAAAGATCATAAGACGAAGTCAGATTATGATTACTCAAACAAATTCTACAAGAGTTTGTGTAAGAAACACGTTGTGTTGAAGTACAGCTATCCTTGTTGTTACTGATGGTGGTTTAAACTCAATTGAGCGGTGTACCGTGTGCGGTGTCGCACGCGCAGTACGCCGCAGCTTTCACCGAGCTCAAAGGCTCGCGCCGCCATGCATGTTTATTAACTTAACCATTTTAACAGGAATTCCCGAGGCTTCCGTTTACGTCGCTATTAGTACTTTTAGTTGTCATGGTACCTCAACGTGTCCCGTTAAAGTCATACTTATTAAATGAAAAGTTTGATGCCTTCTCTTTGTTGCGCTAGCGCAGCAGAAGCATGTAGCTAATTCCGTCAAATTTCCTAAACAGATCCGGTACATGAAACAGAATTATAATGAATCATTCGTCATGAATCTTTTTCATTTAGCCGATTCTATAAGCTAAGCTCTACTTAACGTTTCGGCTGAAATCAATCCGCAGAAATCAATTTTCCTCATGTCGTCATTCAGACGCGGCAGTCTGAATTACTGACTGTAATACAGTTACGTTAGCGAGTACAAAGGAACCTTTGATTGGTACTCCGACATAGTTAACGGTCGCTTTAAGTAAGTCGATCGAAATCAGCGAATAGCATATTATTACGTCATTACGTAATACATGACGAGAGGTAAGTTTTAGCTGCATCGCGGGAACAGTTGAGTTTAACGGTGACCGAGGCTGTGGAGTACAGTTAGTCGCATTCCTAGAGCGGTCGCGGCCAGGGTGGCAGGCTGGCAGGTGCAGGGGGGGGGGGGGGGGGAGCGCCGAGGAATGTGCCAGTGTCAGCACATATCCGCTATTGCTTCTATTTGTTACGATATACATGCAGCTTAATGTTAACGTTCTACACATTTTATATTCCTATGATTATGATCTTATTCCGAATTCGTGCTGCGTGTACTTAATAAATATAAACCTGCTACCAACACACTCATGGCATTTTTATGCAGTTTCTGCGAAATGTCTGTAAAATTCATATTGGCTATTGAATTCGTTGAATTGGTTATTGAGAAATCAATCTTACCAACTTATAAAATTCAATTGAATTATAATGTAGTATCAATCATTGATTCAGTGTCCAAACATTTTGAGTCATCGATTCTAAGGAGAAACAATAAAATAATCACATTTAGACAAGGTCGTCGCTTTATTTCTCAAACATTTTCGCAATCGTCGGCGATTTCTCCCTTGAAAACGACAATCTCATAGCTTTTAATGGTGTCATCTGACCAATCTACTTTATATCTATAGTACAGATGACAATAACCGTCTTATTTCAAAAAAATACTTAAGTAGGTACTGCAGTACTAAATCATTTTTTTTTGTAATAATAATAATAATTTATTACACCAAAATACATTGTGTTGTGTTACAATTGTGTATAAGGTCTAGGCTTGTTCCAATAAAGGCTGATTTTGTCATATTAATATCCATTTTTAACGATTTTCATATGGAATAACACACAATAATAATTAAAGCTAACCTTAAATATACATATTAGTATCGAAGTTGGTAACATAGTTAAACTAGGGGTTTCGGCGGTCTTACTTTAGATACTACCATAGTAAGTTAGTTGGAACAAGGCGGTAAAAGTCTGATTTAACGTAATAAGTTATGAGATCGTATCAAAATCGTACGGAAGCTATTGATACATTGAATCGTTTACTAAAATACGTTTTTCTTTTGTCCACAGAAATCTGGCGTTAGGCATCGGCATTCAGAACTTCCCTGAGGGGCTGGCCGTGAGCTTGCCACTGCAGGCCGCCGGCTTCTCCGTATGGAGAGCATTCTGGTAAGAACACTAGCAAATAATGCCCACCATTGATTCGCACAGGTCATCCCTTAAAAAATGAACATATTAAGTGAACGACGTACCATGAATACGGCATTTTAAACAAAGAGAATACTTTCAAATTGTCTAGACGCCATTTGCATATTTATGTTAATGCAAAAACATTTCAGTTTTACAAAGAGAACATAATTCTGATAACGCTTTCTTATTCGCTGTTATGTTTCATGGGTCACTGAGCAAATTGTCGAAGTAATAACATGTGAATGTTTGACAACATTCCTCGTACTAGTTGGTGGAATAGGGTTTACATGGTGGCAGCTCGTTTGCCGGGCGGCAGTTAGAACACGGCGCGGTTAGAGAATGCGCCCGCTCGTCGTTAGGCCGGATGCCAACGCAACCAGACTGGACGACCCCATTCCTGTTCAGGCTAATTCATTTAGCGACTGTTGCCGGCCCGACCAACTCGACTACACGCCGAGATTTGTGATGTCCCACCGACAACTAGAAACGTGTATTACTTTTACTGATTCTTTTGATCTACGGTTTTTTCTCTAATTCGATTCGATGTAGGCTTTGCTAATTCTTAAATAGAAAACCAATCGATCTAAGTTTATGTCTCCTAAAATTCGTTTTCCTATTTCCGCGAAAGTCGTACATAACCTATCAACCTCTTGCTGTGAGATTCGTTCAAATATGCGTCCGCCATGAACGAGTACACTCTAAATAAATTTAAATTGTCAGAGCAAAAGGTTACTTAGGCATTGTGGTACGTGCACGCATTGTAAACGTTACCAAATAGGTAAAAGTTGTAAATAGTCGCATTCCGTCGTGTTCTCGGAACCGCTGCGCCGGCGCCGCTTCGCCGGTGCACAGCCCGCGACTAACGAGCTACGAAACACGGTAATGGATATGCCTTTGAAGAATGCTTACAAACTTTTATGAACTAATGCGGTACATAATCGTTATGCCTTTAAAGAATGCTAAAAAACTTTTATCGAGGAACGCGGAAACGGCTTCGCCGTCTGCTCAGAAAAGCTACGTTACTTTTATGACGAACCGCATTTTCAAATGATATTTTTCTGCTCTTTAATTACTTGCCAGCTGTAACTGAAAAGTAATGGCTAACCTCTAACAGGAAGGAAGTTCATTAAAGAAATCAGCTGCCCCTCAAAAAAAAACTGGCCAAATTTTCTTTGAGTTTTTGTATAAAACTAAAGGTATAAAGTTTATTGTGTATTACAAAACAGCCATAATTTAAAGGATCCTGCATCTTAACCTTAAATGCCAGCATCTACGTAACAGCCCACAGTCTATACTACTAAATAAGTAAACAAGCATATCCAAAACGTGGACAAAGTCGGGCTCCTGTGTGGCTACTTCGTAGCTCCTTAGCTGGCAGTGGCGGTAAGAATGTGCTCGAGTGGGAATCCTGGCTGCGGAGTAGGTTGGGAATGTGCGCCGAGCGACGACCCCGCCCGGCCGCTCGTGCCGTGTACCCCAACCTTAAAGCGAAGCTTGCGCTTACATGGGCAATTTTTCTCAGCAATTGTTGCTTGGCAAGAGTTGTTGAATGAAGTGGAGGAATTTGTAGACTAATCTAGTTTGATTCCGAAACTGTATTGCCTGGTCTATCAAGTTGCTTTCGTTCGGTATTTTACAAGATGCATTTTGGAGAGTGTGCGCAGGAATTACATGACTTGATTCCGCCGCCATCTATCCACCATCGGACATGCCGACGTACGGCGAGTGTCCACCCTTACGTTGTTAACACCCCTACGGTCCGGACTAACCGTTTCACCTCGTCGTTTATGCAGCGTGAATCGAAGGATTGGAATAATTTGTCTGCTGAGGTCTTCCCGTCTGATTATAATTTAGATATCATCATCATCATAGGCTCTTAATAAACTAGTGCGATTCACCATCAACGATTGCATCACTGCTTATCATCAGGTGGGATCGCAGTCAAGCACTGGTTTATATAATTAAAAAATATATGGTATAATAAATAATTGGTTATAATAAATAATTAAAATGATATGGCGGTGATTCTCTTCCAACATGTTGGACGTGTCATGAATTGCTTCATATTGTCATGAAATTATATCATGCTAAAGTCTGCCAGCGGTGGTTATTGTGGACGCGAAGTCGAAGCCAAATAAATAGCCTATATCCTTCCTCATGGTTCAAGCCTACTCCACACAATTTCATCAAAATCGTTTCAGAAGTTTAACCGTGAAAGCGTAACAGACAGAGTTACTTTCACATTTATAATGTAAGAATGGATTTGCCCAATCATCATTATTAATCTCTCGCCCCTATCTCAATTTATTTGAGGTCTTCTAAACTTCCTTATTAACGTCATCGCATTATTCACCCCTTTCTGTACTGTCTCAATCATCTACCACACTATCCATCCATCGGTTATTTGGTCTCCCTTATCGTTTGCCCAACATTGACTAGAATTTAGCAATATGTTGCTCGTGTAAGCGCACCTTTAAGACACGTTGCACGCGACCGCGGAAAATGAAACGATCATACGTTTTTACAGCTAAGCATTTACTCGATAAAACGCAATTATACCGCAGTTTTTGAATTCCTAGTCACTATTTAAATCTTACTAAACCAGGCAACTAAAAATACATATTGGTTGTTTGCATGAAGATGCTGCTAAGACCGCTTTGACATCGAAATTTGCAGTTTTCCTATTCATGAATGCTGCTTCAAGTTTTAAAGTCTAAAATATTAAACGTTAACAGATACCCTAACTAATCATCTGCTTGTAAGCTGCCCAGTGGTCGCTGGATTCAGGGCAAAGTAATTCCAGAACCCCCGTACCGTCCACGAAATGATCAATAATCATCAATCAATGAGACATTGTCTTGTCAAAATTAACTTTAAGTCAGCTTTGTGAAGAGAGAATAAATAGCAATTATTATTATTATTATTATTATAACACCAAGGCACTAATGGCTTACTTTAGAAGCTGGGGTGGATCGAATGACACATTTGTCCCACCCATACCAAAAATACGCGCTTATATATGGGAGATATGGGCTTGCGGTCACCAGCCAGAAATACAAATCCCAGTAGCTTTAGGTACTTATTGAAAAAGCTTTGATATGTTTTAAAACGATTTTTCGTGTAGTTACAATAACTTGAACTGCATGAAAATTGCATGTCCAGTTCACTATACAATAACAGCTCTGTTTCAAATTTGCTGACTAGTGAATACTTCTTCGCGTACCGGAAGACGCAGCATTGGGAGGCCTCCCACAAGCTGAACCCATGACCTGGTGACGGTTGTGGGAATTTGATGGATGTGAGACGCACAGGACCTGTCGTTGTGGTGACAATTGTAGGCCTATGACCCACATAAGGACTTCTTTCGGCTGAAATGATAATGATAAATACTTCTTTGGGATGAGCTAATTCTGCATCAATGCAAAGATGCCGAATTAGCTCATAGCTTTTGAACATTCACAATAATATTGATAGAAGGGATAGCTATATACTTACTTAAAAGTTAATAATAGCTCTCTCTGAAACCAGCTCTTCACAGATCTGACCTATTGTGCGCAAGCGCAGTTATTTTATAAAATTTTGAATTTGTTTTACAGTTACCTAACTTATTTTCATGAAAAACCAAGTGTAGAGAAAATTTTAATCTATAAATAGCATTTTTTGCTTCTACGAAATGGGACCAAATACCGTTAATAGGCGAAATGTTTGGTACACAATATGTCTACTTACTAACTTTCTGGAAAAACTATGAGTATTGTGGCGGTAGTTATACAGAAATATCCACCATAAAGCCTAAAACAAATTTCAAAGAAATTCTCATGTTAAAATTGATGTGAGTACAGCATACGTAAAGACGTGTACGATAGGTCTGTGGCGCGGAATTCAAGGGGCGAGGAATGCGGCCTGAGCAAGAACTGCTCTGGCCAACTCGCATGCCCGATACGGGATCGCATTTGCCACCGTTTCGTATATGTTAGGCACCTTTCGAAATCGGTATTGACATTTTGAACGATCTACGTTGTGTAAATTGATGGTGCATCACTAAATAATTGAGAGATACGTTATGGTTATGCTATGTATTTTCTTTCTGAAATCTCTTCTGACTGGAAGCGTTCGTGTCATATTATAGTTTGCAGGTTCGGTGATGTCGTTATAACCGATTACAATGAAGTCTTTTTGTTTTATTGGAGCATCTTTGAACATGTCAAGAAATAAATGTAAGGGATATTAAAATGAAAGATGTTTAAGTGTAGATACGTGTAGTTACAGTTATGACACATGAGGAGAGGCATGCTTAGGTTGTATTGTAGAGTAAATAAGAGACTAATATCCAGTAACTAATAGTCGCAGATCATTGTTGATGCTTGTGATAAGTTACTCATTTAAACTTTGAGAGAAGGCTTTCCTGCTGAATGTTGTGCCAATCGCTCAACACTATCCATCCGACTTCCGAATAAAGTTAGATCGGTAATGAGCGATCATACCCAATGAGGCTTCGCGGATCCCTAGCCAGCCTAGCAAGCTTAGTATAGTAACATCGATACAATACTGTTTCGAAATTGAGGCACAAAGTGACTTAGTACAAGTAGGTTTTTACGGCTATTACTAAACAAATTCTTGTCGTTTTGTCGAAGCAACTTGACGCAATTTTTTGTGGCATAGTATAATAAGTCCAACCAGTGTAGTGATCCATTGTTGTAGACAATGCGTCTAGTCAACATTTCTCACCGCATGCGCATATGAGTCACAGTGACGTAGCAAACATCATGCTTACGCACCATGTAGGTGCCTCATCCGTTAGAAAACCTAATCAATTAAGTCACTCTTAATGGCTTACTTAAGTTTTTTCTTATTTAGACTCATTTGTTACGAGTTGAGACATAGACTGTTATGCTGTTATCTACGTCAGTGTTTGCAATCGATTTACAAATATTCAAATTGTTACACCGATTACATATCGAAAGTTTTCGTAAGTGTGGTGGCGATGGCGACGGGGCGGCCGGCGGCGAGCGACCGTCGCCTCGCGGCCGCGTCCGCATGTCTGGAGGCCGCTCTCGACGCTATTTGGTCAGATGGTCATTGCTAACTGGACCCGAGAAAGTCGTCTATTTCGAAATTTGAGTGTTGCGTGTGCTCGGAGTGCGATGTGTCGCTGCGGTGCCGCGGAGTCTGGTGGCTGCGCGGCAAGCGGACGGCGGCGCGCTGTCTGCGCGTTCTTCCGGACCGCACCCGTCGGACCAGTCGCAGCGCACCGCCCGCTGCCCGCCTCGGGCGATCGGCCTTCACAGTTAAATAATTAAATCAAGAGAGCGACGCCGATACAGCCGCCGCGGCCGCCGCCGCTGCGCGGGCCCCGAAGAAGTCGTCGCGGAAGGCCTGCCAGCCTTGGTGGCGCTGTCCTGCGCAATCGAGGCCGGTTTGTCGGCCGCATATTGCGTTGTGGCCGCGCCTAATCTTCTCGAACACCTTCCTGAATCCGACCAACACCACTGTTATAACTTTAACGATGACATCGTACCTACACGATATGACTAATTCGGCCTTAACATGGATCAATGCGATGATGCTTACTTTTATAGCTACTGCATTCCACACTTGCATTGAATACACATAGGTACGTACCTCTGCAAGAACGTTGACTTCTGCAGTACTCTCGCATTCACAAAGCTGAAACATACTGGTAGATAGCTTATGCCTTAATGGCAATAGTAAGTACTGAAGACGTAGTTACTCACGGTAGCTGTTGTTACCAGCAAGTCACTTCATGCTAGTACAAACGTGACTAATATTTTCCATCCCATTGGTATAGCTCTTATGAATGTAAAATCTTTTATTCATGCTTAAGTAGCTGTTCATACATAACATACCTGTCTTCAAATCCCACCTACTCTACCTAATATAAATGGCTCCTAGACTTTTTGAACCGATTTTCATAAACATTCTGTCTTCACCCAGTATTAATATAATATACAAAAAGTTATTATGTAAAAGCAATATTTTACTCACGCCACCTTAAATTCACTGCCAAGTACCATTATAAACAATGGACAATTTCCAAAAAATGTACAATGTGTGTATTTTATTCGTGAGCTTTTATTTAAATGCAACGTAGTTATTGAGTGACGGGTATCCTGTTTTATGTCTCGTCGGCGGCTCAACAGTCGGCGATTCTGCGAATCAGTGGATATTGTCGCAAATTGCCGCTTTCGCCACCCGCTGAATAATGCATGCGATAAATAACATCACGTCGCGCACCCGCCGCGCCGCCGCAGCGCGCTCGCTGCCGCCACCGCCGCCGCCCGCCCGCCCCGCACCTCACTATTTCATCAAACTCGTTTCCCCCTCGCATTCCGCCTAGCATTGCCGCTACATTACTTGTTATCTAATGCAAATTAAACTTCCCTATGTGCGTGTTATCATATCCTTACACAACCGCCCGAACTTTCAAATGTTCAAGCATTTCATTTTTGAGCGACTTTCTATTCAGTTGTGGATGGTTTTCTGCTAAAGATCCAAATTCATGACGGAACAAACGCTACCGGATAGTGCTGAATATCTAGGTGGTACTCAAAAGCGTTGTTGAATCGATCTGAAAACGAAGGGCGTATCCGGGTATGTGCGCAGGCTGCCGGCGGTCGGTTGGTGGGCAGCGCTGGCACTCACAGGCAGATATAGGCTGATCGTCGTGTGGGGTGGCCCTGGCGGCGTTTCCCACAGCAGCGGCTCCTCGACCAGTTCGTCGGAATGTGGTCGCGGCACTGGCCCGCACTTTCACCAAAACAATTCGTTAGCGGCCTCTTTCGGCATCGCACCGCGCGCTTGCCTCTACCCCGCCACCCCGCCACCCCTCCACCCTGCCGCCCGCCACCCGCACACGTGAAAATTAACAACATACTGATACATGACGTCGTGATCAGTATTTTGAATACGGCCCTTTTGAAGTTCCGGCTCCCTAGATACGATGTTTCAATACATTGAGAACGAGTCATTTGTTAAGTACCTATTAAAATTGAAGCAAATGCTGCGAAGTTTAACAAAGCTTACAGCCTGAAAGATTTACGTAGATAGTCATTGTTCATATACTACTCACCTTTCTGAATATTTTGCTAGTATCTACTGAAACCAAGATAAATTATTTGATATTATCGTGTTTTAAGCACGAAAGTTTAGATTGACTTGGATGTTTTGGTAACAGAAAGTTTTTTGCAAAAACTTCAGTGTTATCTTTTGGCCAATCGATATCCACAATACTAGGTCCTTATGATAGTTAAAAGTTTAGTGGAAGTTTTATTTTATGCTTGTAATTGATTGTGTCGTCCATAAGTAGGTGGAAGCTTTTGTCGGGAGGGTAACCTACGCGATTATTTTTTTTTAGATCAGTTTCGATTTTTACATTGATGTTTTCTATTCGTGATTTAAGTGGCCTCATACGTTTTATCAAGATGATTGCATTTATAGGACCTTTAAAAAATCATTCCTTTAAAATCCGCACACCAAACGTGCACGGCCGCCTGTCGGGCCAACCGTTCAGTGAGTGGAATTCTTTAATAGTTTCTCTATCTTTGCCCATTCACTATAAATTGATTGATATTTGAAAGAATGCCAAAGTATTTTTTATGTAGTTGTATGAATACGAATGTTTTTTCAGCATCAAAGGTGACAAATCTACGAAAAATGCATAAACTAGTTTCATCAATCAGACAAACATTCAGACGAGCATTCATCGTAACATGTTTCTTTTAATAACGAATTAATTGATATTATAAAAGAATGCACGTTGTAAGAAGCGCCGACAGGATGTTGTGAAAATTGAAACGAGAGCTTACAATCTAAGCAGCGAAAGAATGCTTCAGATAGAGCAAAATGTAGAAGATTCCAACCCGACGTTACATCTCTTATGAATGGCCCATGTTTATTGAAGCCGTTTTAGTATGTGTTGGACCACATTTTTTGGCGCTAAATATAGTTGAAAAGCTTTTACAAGCGCAAGGAAGTTCTTGCCGTTGAAATATGTAAGTTAATTTTAAATGAGATGCATAACTCTTCGGCGGATTTAATTTGCGAAGGATGTTGTATTATTTGTTCAAAATAATATAACCGAAGTAGTATAAAGGTTTTTTTGGTCTGATTTCAAATAGGGTATCACAAAACCTGGTTCTAAGAACTCGTCCAAAACTGCATAACAATCAGTTTTCCCAACCTGAGTAGACAGTGCCCCGCTTCGCGCATCGTAGGCTATCATTTCCTGTCGTCATGTCAAACCGACGCGGACCCGCCCTAATGTTAGGGATGGTTCTAGCTCGCTACACCCAGCTTAGAACAGTTAGAACTAAGCCTAGGCTTTCAGCCGTAACGTATCATGACATTTAATAGAGCGAAGACAGTCTATAGAGGAAGAAAAAATAAATTATAATATCAACTTTACTACGGTCTCTTATTTTCATTCTGTGACGTATTTATGCAATATCTTTTCGAAAATGTCTTCAAAGAATCATGGAAGTCACTAAATTAATGAGATGACCAACGTTGTCTAAAATACCTAAGAACTAGTCCTAAATAAAAGACTTTGTATGGATCCTTTAGATATTCTATAACCAGGGATGTCCTAGAACCAAAAATTAGAAGCCATGTTAAATCTACCTGGGCTGTAGTCGTAAATTTCGTCGCACGCCTTGTCATAGAAAGGAGATTAATACATATCCCAGCATGCAACAGTGAAAACAATATATGCTTATTTTCATCACTAAGGGCGCCTTCAAATTAGCCGCAAAGTGCCGCGCGGTGGCATCGCGGCTGCAGCGCTGCCGCCGCGCTGGAACCGACAGGTTCGAGCATCATAGTGTTGTACATTCATTTATTTTCATGATGACTCTGACGACGAAACACAGTCGTTACTGTTACTATTAAAACGAAAAAAGATTTTGGAAAAAGAAAAAAAAAGAAACCTAAGAAAAGATTGCCGTTGTTTTGTGTAAGTCAACGAACTGAATTTCATAAAGTAAAAGGCTGCTGTGGTCAAACACTTCAGAATTACATGTATTATGCTGGATGTCTCTCAATCTCATCAATAAATTCTTCAATCGTAGTTTCGTTCATGTTTAGAGCCGCAGCGCGGGTGTAGCGCAGCAGTCGCGCGTTTTTATTTAAACAGATTAACAAAGTAGCGCGGCGGCAGCGCTTCAGCCGCGCTACTACCGCGCGGCACTTTGCCGCTTATTTGAAGGCACCCTAACAATTCTGTCTTTGTTACCCAGGTACGGCCAGCTGTCTGGCATGGTCGAGCCAGTGTTCGGCGTGCTTGGCGCCGTGGCGGTGGCTGCAGCCCAGCCTGCGCTCCCCTATGCGCTGGCCTTCGCTGCCGGCGCCATGATCTATGTCGTGGCTGACGACATCATACCAGAAGCAAATGCATCGTGAGTACTACTTTATTCCTCAAATGTAACTTGTGTAGTTCCAGCGGTTATAGGAAGAGCACGCTGCGAGATTCGTCGTGGGCGAGATCACGTACGCACAGCAGATTGTCTAGTCGTAAGTGCAACCAGAGGGTGATATATCGGGAATTATATATCGCTGTGGAGAACTGGTGAGGACTCTGAAGTGCCGGAAATCGCAATAAATTCTAGGCAGCCTAGTTGCCAACTCAATTTTTTTGGCTCAGATGGCGGAAATCATAGCGTTTCTATAAAAGCTTTTTTTTATTATTCTACACTGTCGCACTGCTGGGCAAAGGCCTCCTCCTTCTTCTTCCAAACCTCTGCCTTAAGCGATCTCTGGCCAACTTTGCCCCGCGAACATGATCAGATCGTCAATCGATCGCGGTAGACATCGACGACGTTATCCTCTCTCTGGCGTCCAGTGACGGACGATCTTTGCCCAACTGTCCGGGTGCATTCGCGTTATCGCGCAATAGCATCGGTTTTAATAAACCAATTAGTAACGAGTATTTAACTATGTACATGTTTATTGTGTCGTGGTGTCACATCAATCTTTTAGGAAACAAAAACACAGATACATATACCGCACGATAGATAAAATCACATATCCACGAATATGCTAGGTAAAGTTACTGACAAAATTGTAATCAATCAATCAAAACAAATAACATATTTGTCGGCCTGAGATTTAAAACTCTGTTGAATCTTATTTAAGATGAAAATGAGTTGCATATTAAAGAAACGCCTTTAAATAGACACATCATACAACCCTCTAAACAGCAGGTTTTGAAGGACTCAGGTACTTCTTACCCTCCAAAAACAATAGATCTCTCTAAGTAGGTATTTTTTTTGAGATGGGAAAATATCATGATTTTATGATTTCCCATCCTCTCGTCTTACCTTTCATCATCCTACCGCTCTGCTGTTTTGGAGCGAGAGGGAGTGTCAGACTTTTATTGACTAAAATTCACCTGTATTCCTTCAGTTGCCCATTGCGTTCCAGGGCCACGGTAACTCTTTCGAACAATACGGCAGTACATAATTACTTTACTTCATATAATTTACTGGGTTAGTTTAGAAGAACTTTTATGATATCCTTATGATCCACATTTTGATCAATATGCTCTACCTAACTAACACAATACATTACTGAAACCAACGGAACCCTAAGGGATAATCGGTCCCATATAATTTGTACCAACAGATTTCAAATCGAAATAAAAGATAAAATCTCAGACTAGACGCTCATAATGATTAGCACAGATAATGCGCTGTTAAGAGCGAGTTTCCCCTTCAAATGCCGAATTAAAAAAGTTGTCCTTGAAAATGACCCATAAAAATCCTGAGTACGAAAAACTTTTTGTTGTGGACCCCTGCGAGACAGACGCTGCCCACCTTTGACGGTAAAAGGATATTGTCACCCTTTATTGCGCATCTCCTTGCTATTCATGCGCTCAAATATTCTGATCGTAACCACTGATATACACCTAATGGATGATTTCATTATGTATTCAGATTGTGGAAGATACAAATGATACATTTTATTGTCAGTAACTCCAAACATTATAGATCTCATTTGTAGCATGGCTGGGTCAAGTACCTTGTAAAGGTTGATACAGTGCAATGAAACGCGACGTAAAAATCGTCTTGCAACAGTTACGTACATTTTGTACCAACCTACAAGTAGTCGGTACTTTTTGCGTATGCATTGCCGGCCGCGACTGTTTACCTTAAGGGGATGCAACATACATTTTCACTGTTTTTCATACAACCGCTCTTACGCGATTATGACGTTATTACACATTTTTCATTAGATATTTTGGAAACACAGTATCTTGTGGATATTATCTAGGCTTCTATTGAAATCAATTTGTAAATTTGTGTAAAACTAATCCAGCAAAGACCTCTGAAAATTTGCTATTTTGCATGAACTTTGACACATCATAATTTTATTTTAAAAATTTAAAAAGTCATAAAAGTATAAAAATAGAAGCCTTGCTTTAATCAAGATTCTGAACAACAATTTTTTTCAGAATCTATATAGGGTTTAAAAAAAAACACGTATTTCCTGGAACAAGTTTTGTAAAATATTCAAGTAAATCAAACAAACAACAGCTAACAGAGTTTTCAGGCGTTATCTCTCTTTTTTCGCGTTGCCTTTTGGTCAAACATCGCGTTAGATATAACAAGCTTTTAAACCATGCTCGATATTGACGATAAGCGAGTGAAAAAGGACCCTCTTAAAACTCCGAAAAGCAGCTTTTGTAAAGTAGTGGAAGGGTTTTTATTATTCTACATTTATTATATACTTTATTGTACACCGTAAATTAACACAGGACAAACCTTAATTTGTAAAAGTAAGTGTACAATAGACGGTCTTATCACACAGGGCGATCTTTTACAGACAACTTTTGCATGAACTGTCAATGTAAAACACATACAGTATTATGCCGGGAGTATGCTTCCTTAGGATAATTTTCTACTTTCAGCCGGCAGCAGCTTGACAAATATACAATTGATAAAGGAGAAGAAAAATTAAGAGGGAGGCTTCTTCACCATTTTTTAAACGTTTGTATCGTTTGGGCACCCCGCAATCCTATAAGTAATGCATTCCACATACGAGCTGCTTAAATTGTGAAAGATTTGTCAAAGGACGAAGTAGAATGCATACGAATACTAAGTTTTAGATTTTCCGATGACCTCAAGGACCTAGAATGTGTATCACAGAGCAACTGAAAACGTTCTTAAAGATACAAAAGGACTCTAAGGATTAAAGAGCATTCAAGCACATTGTACACACACACACACACATACACACACACATTGCACATTGTTGGAAAGAAAGATGTGAACATTCCAGCGAAGGCCAATAGGAAACTATTTGAGCTGAGTACGAAATTCAGGAACTTCGTCATACTTTTGCAAACCAGTGTTTTTAAATATATTTTGATATTTTATATCACAGAGCAAACGAATTGCTAATGTTATGTACACCGTTATTGTTACGTACATAAGACCACCTATGATGAAATCGATTCTTTTTTGTTTTTGAATGTTAAATATATTGTAATCTGCAATACTTAATAAATAAATAAACCAGGACTTGATACAGAGATTTGAAGTCTCTCAAGCTTGTCCAATTGGTTTTAGTTGAGATCGATATAGCTAGACTTGGCCTAGTCCAATTTTAGTAGTGAAGGGGAGGAATTTGCAAAGGCGCCTTAGGGAGTCCGCTGAAGCAAACGTTGAGTCTAAGAAAGACTGCTGTCGATATAAATCCCCAAGTTCATTTTTGTACCGAATATTTCACCTAAGGACTCATATCATCGTTTTGCACAAGTGAAGCTAGACCCAATTCTTTTTGCGTATTCTGTACGCAAAATACGCGTTTTAGTCGTGGAGTTCATAAAATACAATTCTTTGTGCGTAACATATAGGAACGGACCATCACATTAGGCAACGTTACATATCGATATGAAACTACAGAATACAATCTCCGGGCTCTTGACATAATTGGACTGACGAGGGTCGTTTGTGTTTGATTGTTCTGATTCACGTCAGTATTTCGTCCGACACATTGTTAACCGTCAATATATGAGGATCAGTGGGGTGAGACTTGAGATCGAAGGACTTGCTTCCCCTTAGCGACAGTGTTGTTGTCCATCTGAAGTATTGTTGCAGACCGGTTGCGGCTCCCTTCCGGACTATCCTGTCTATCGAGCCCGTTATTGACTAATTGTCCTGTCAGTGTACTGGCACCAAGCAACAGCTTTCAAAACACGGTAACCGCTTACAACGTTACACGTGAACCAACGAGGTTGTTCTAGACGGAAGTGAACTACCAATTGTTGTAGATTTATTGACAATGCGGCAAATGTGTTGTACGCTAGCCGTTGAAGAAGTTGTTTACTTGTGGAGACAAAGTTGACACGACATCTGAATGACAGATACATCAATGGACTTTCGATAAACTCTTGTGATTTTAATAAACCCAAGTTAGTGGCGGGCGACGCATTATGTCTGCGGTCTGATGTCTGGACGTCTAGACTAACAATTTATCAGTGTAATGGTGAGATACACATTCAGACATGCTGAAAAGATATTTTCATAGAAGCTTTCAACGGTTCCCACGTCGCGCGACGTTTCTTTCTGGTTCAATGTACTTGTGTGGGAACGTTTGTTATATTGTTACAATATATGCCACCCCTAAGAGTTTGAAGCAGCTGTAAGCCATTTTGATTATTTAAAAGGTTGAATTTAGATTTAGACGCTGTTTATACATTAACAATATGTCAGTGTGTTCATTTTGGTATTCATTGGTATTAAGAATAGGAAAACGTAGCTGAAGTTCAGTCGATGAACGAAGTGCAATTGCTCATGAAATATTGAGCATTTATTTATTTATTTATTTATTCTTTTTAAATAGAACGGCCGAAGCCAATTACACTATTTAAACTTATACCTAATTTTTTAAACTCAATCATGCATCCTTCTCACAAAAATTCAAACATTCTGACATTATCAGCTTCCATTCATCCGCAAACACATCAAGACCTGTGTTTGAGTTCAGGAGAGCGTTAATGGCATATAATCAGCCTAATAATGTTACCGATCCTGGCAGTGGCACTCAGGCCTCCTCCCTATGATAGGGAATAGAGCGTCATATACCACGCGGGTCTAGTGCAGTTTGGTAAGGGCGACAGCGTGGCGTGAAATAAAGTTCCATTATAGAGTAAATCTTCTACCAGCGGCTTCAACTGCGAGAAAATCTGTATATATGTCGTGGCCAGATCTTAGAATTGATCACTTCATGATATGCTCAACTAAAACTGGTCAGATCGTTTAAACTTTAACATTCGATGATATGTCAATCTTCGTTTGGCCATATCATTGATGAAGGATTTCTATGATAATAAAAGTTCTAAAGAAAGTAGGCGAAACGAAGATTGAAATATCATCAAACGTTTAAAACGATCTGGCCAGTTTTACTTGGAAATATCATGAAGTGATCAATTTCTATGATTTGGCATATACAAACAATAAGAAAGGATTTCTTAAAAATCACACCCTTAGGGGATGAAACGGGGGGGGGGTCCAAAGTTTGTATGGAGAAACCTACTTTTACATGGGCGAAGCCGCTAGCAGAAGCTAGTAGAAAATATGTGCCTATGTCACTCAAGTGGTAAAGTAGCATTCTACTGCTAAAATAATTTTTAAAATCGGTCCTAGAGTTTTTGCCCACGACTTCGTTCGCGAGAATGTTTACATAAAAACTTTAACACAGGGGGTATTAAAGTCCATCCTAATCCGTCTTTTGAGGGTAGTTTCAAAAAAACTAATAATGACAGTCTTTATATTCATTTAGGTTATAATTTGTGCCAAGTTTCAAGTTTATGAACCCCAGAAATAAGAATCCCCATACATTCTTTAAACCTCCTAAATTGTTCAATTGGTGGGTAGTTTTGAAAAATAAATAATAACAACTGTTATTGATACAGTTATTAACTGTACACGGAATGCGATTTTAAAATACCCCCTTAAAAGCCTCCTTAGTGCTCGTTTACGTCATAAAAGGAAGCCATGTGCAAAATTGCACGTTCCTAGTTCCCGTAGTCTTGACTGTACGTCGATACGTCAGTCAGTTAGTTTCTTCTTTTATATACATATATAGATAAGTATAAGTATAGAAAAGTTTGTCCAAACTAACTTGCACCAGACGAAATCACAAATAACGGAAATAAATAATAAACAAGTGTGTACTGGGCGTGCTCGCGCGCAGCACCTGACACTCCCTCGTGAAGCACGCGCGCGCATCTCTTAGGCTGATTAGCATTGTCATAGAAGACAACTGTTTGCTCGCTACGAGTGCTCCTCCATGCCTCTTATCGCTCGAGAGTATTTTGACCAAATCATATTTATAGCACGTCTATGATTTTACTGTTATTTCCTGTATTTGAGCAATGATGTTTTGGGAGGTTGGTTTATATCGATATCGATTTTTCGTTACAGTACAGCTAGCCTGACCTTGCTTTCTTGGGGTTTGTTTGCGATAAGCACATTGCCTAGACAGTCCTATATGTATAATTTTTTTTGGTTCTTTGTTACGTTTAAGATGTCAAATTTATGTCGATGTAAATTATAAAGACTGTAAGTACATTTTGACAACACGGTTATCGCAGTAGTTAAACGATCAGTTGCTGCGTTGCATGTTGCGGGTTAGATTTCCGCCCGGAACAAGTATTTGTATGGCCTATATATTTATGATCGCACCCACAATACAGGAATCAATCAGTCAATCCTAGTGGCGGAAGTTTAAAAAAAAAAACTCAAAATGTACACTCTAGAAGCCCCTTTTTCAGCCCGTAAAACTTAAAAGTTTTCACGCCTAGAAGCTTCAAACGCAATTGTAATAAGAAAGTACAGCTTAACTTCAATTAGGTTCAAATGAACAATAGAACCGATTCTTTTAATAGAGTCTGCAGTCAACTAGCTTGCAATAATAGCAAATGAGACAATAGTTTTGCATTGCATGCGGCACGTGAGTGTAGGCGCGCGGCGTCGGCCGCCGGGACACAAATACTCTGCCCGAAATAGCAGGCCGCCGTCTAACACCCCGACGCGAACCCACCGCGACAACACTGCCCGACGTTTATTACCTACCAACATGTCCTATTATTTGTTACTCCACATAATAAAATAAAATTACGACTAAATCGCCAGACGACCCAATTTTTCGTGATTCCAATTTGTTATATGCATTTGAAAGTAGAGCACTGGGTTCTAGTTCATCAATTGCGAATTATCTGAAAATTTGTTTCAATAGGGTTGTTTCGATGCCAAAGCCAACGTAATGCATCACACTAATATTATAAAGGCGAAATTTTTTTGACTATATCCTAGAATAACACAGAGAGAGAGAGAGGGAGAGGGAGACCAAAGAAAAGATGGATGGATTGTGTGAAGAGTGATATGAAAGAAAAGGAAGTTAGTGATAGCATGACGAATGACAGGGCAGAATGGAAGAAAAAAACATGTTGCGCCGACCCCAAATAACACGGGACAAGGGCAGGAAGATGATGATGATCCTAGAATAACACATTGGCTACTTTTTATAGTCATAGTCATAGTAGTCATAGTAGTTTATTGGTAAGGGATTCTTACAAGTCATTATAAAATATTACATAAAATAAGTCAACAAATGATAATGTACATCACAATGTCAAATAATAAAAAATGTCAAACAAATAAAAGAAATTACAAGGAAAAAAAATAATAATAATAATAATAATCGAAGTCAAATTACAAATTAAAATAAAAGTCAAAATAATTTTTATTCCAAATTAGCGTCAAAGTTAAGTTAAATCATAAACTCGTCAAAAGAATAAAAAGTTTGCTCGATAAGCCATTTTTTCAAACATTTATATCGGCATTTTGTTCCCTTGGGAAAATTTTCTCTATACTCATATGCGGTATTATACATATACCTCTAACCTACCATATATTCTTCGTTGCTTGATTATTCCTGACGTGAGATAAAACTAGTGTTATCCAACGCTTCTTATAATAGCAGATATAAATGGGCCTGACCGATCGTTATGTAGCCTTAAGAGGACCCCTCCTCAGTCGCCTATCGTCAACGTAGAGCATAGTTTAAAAGCTTGTTGCTTCATCTAACGCAATCCAACGCGATGTTTTATGAAGAGGCAACGCCAAAAAAGAGAGATAACGCCTGAAAACTCTGTTGGCATTCGGTAATTCCGTGGTTTACTCGAATATTTCACAAAACTTGTTCCAGGAAATGCGTGTTTTTTTATACTCTTAAAAGTTTTTGTGAAAAATAGTCGTCATTCAGAATCTCGATTAACTGTGCACGGCTTTTATAGAAGTACTACTAAATTTTCAAGAAGGATCTAGATTGTATTTGCATACAATCTAGGTCCTTGAAAATTTCAAAAGTAATTGAGGTAGACATTCATGCCTGCTAGCTTTATGTGGTTTCGGATCTATTAGGCAATCGAGGGGCTTCTCTGGGTAGGCCGAGAACTGTGTTCTGACGGGCGCGAGAAAATTCCGCGTAATGCTGCGGAAAACGCTAGTATGCTCTTAACACAACCTGCTGGACAACACTTATCTTCAAAACTCCAAATCCATAGCTATGTTTACGAAGTCACAATGAGAAAGGCAATCCAAAAAAAGAACTAATTGTGACAAAGCTTTCGCCTTTTAAAGTAAGCTTTTGGCAATTTACGGAAATGTAAACTTAATCCTCCTATAGTAAATATTCATGTTGATAATCACTTTTCATTCATGAAAAACAACAAACATTGATTTTGAGCATACCTACCTAATTTCGAAAAGATTTTTGACAAATGAAAATTTGTCATAGTAGAGATTTCGTGCCGAATTTAAATACCTACCGGGAAAAGATACAAAATGACATGTCTAGAGCTGATTTATTGTAGACGTTTTATGTTGAACAAGTAACGTAGGATGTGCGTGGTTGCGGGTGCGGTGGTCGCCGCGTCTATTTGCAGCGGGCGGGCGGCGGCGGCAGGGCGGCCGGCGCAGCCTCGCGCGTTATGAAGCAAATTCGGTGCGCCGCGCCGCCGAGCCGCCATGCGCCATGCGTGGGCTTGTCACCGTCTCGCCACTGTCAATAACAATAAATATAAGAAATAACGCGTTTGTTGCCGGGATAAAGACGGTGACGACGCTCTAGTTTGTCTATGCGCTGACGTCACTGTCTGGGAATCCAGAGCGCCGCCGCCGACACTCCCTGACCTACCTCCAGATATCGCACCGCATGTACCCCGGTCCCGACGGCATCAACTACTCCACCAAAATAATTCCCCCTCCCCTCCCCTCCATAAACTCAATATTACATGAGGCTTATTTTTGAAGTCAGGGTAGCAAGCCAGTACCTAAAGTCCTGGCTTTTTAACCTGACTTCGCACTAAGATAGTTCTGGATACATGAGGTCAGAGAAGATAGGTAAAACGCATAATATAATCTTTATCAGTGGCTTTTAATAAAAGAAAGCGAATTCGGGAAAACTACAGAGTTGCCGTTGAGAAGATCATGTTTGTAATGTAATTCAACCAAATTCCCTACTAGACCCGTTGAAATCTAAGTACTTAGTTATCCTCTAAATTACTGCTATTGACCAATCAATTTTCAGCTTTATACTGAAGAGTATGAACTTAATATGATAAGAAAACTCTGAAAAATTGAGACGTTTCAGGCATGTTTAACTCTACATTTACATAGCAACCAATTAAGCTAATTGCGTATGCAGACGTGCGCACAATGCTTGATTATTAAATGACTAGAAACATTCCTTTGATATAACTTGATTAGTTTTCTCGTCAGCTTCAAGTTTGTGTTGAAAATTCCTCGGTTTTTGGGCGTGATGTCAGCAGAGGTATTTAGGTGCATGTCGTGTGTCCAGTCGGGGTTCCCCACGGAACGTGAGCAGAATGTGCGCCGACCTGTCATACTTAACATGCCATACTCCGACCATACGGCATACACCTCGTGATGAGCCGGATGTCTCAACTTTGCCAAACGGATTTATTATACCTACACATTGAGCAATCCTATCTTGCATAACTTTATATTCCCGATTAGGTAAGGAGTCGATTAGGAATCAAGTTTCAATATGGAATTACCCATCTTACCTGCTGTTTAAATTCTTCCTTGGCTTTAGGTCACCTACAAACATTGATAAACAGACGCCACCAGAATATTATGAATTAAAATGAATGTCCTGCGCAAACACATCAACAACACAACGTTTAGTTGAATATACGAGATAAAAGTATAAAAGAAATGATTGAATTACGTATACAGAGTTACATCATGCATACTTCTTACGTTTTGCATAAAGTACCTACCTCTGTTTCTTACTAAATCAATCTATTTCTATTGGGAAATTTGTATTCCGAGATACTTAAGAAACTTGTGAATATTAAAGATCGCCATGCTCCTAGATTATTAATAAGGAGCGGTGTACATTTAAAAAGAGCATTCGATTCTCCAATAGAATTGTGTATGTGCACAACGTGGTACGTACCTAAGTACTAGGAATCGTTTTAATGTAATGGCTCGTAATTCCACTTAGTGTATTCCGGTCGGTCGCCGGGCGGTTCTGTAAATCCGAGTGCGTGAGACGCAAGCGCCATCGGCGGCCTTTCCGATATCGTAATTTTGCTACATAATTGATATTCAAATATCGTTTACTCGTTATTTCTCAATGGCCGGCATTGTATGACGACAGCATTTTATAACGGACCCCTATATGTTATTATGTACATACTATTATGTATATGACAGTCAAAGTGCGTCAGTAAACGTCTTACTGCCTCCTTAACACGAGACATACATTTTAATGTGTTTATGATGTGTCCGCTTACATTGTAATATAAAGTTTCCGGCTGTCAAAATCAACACCTACGATCCTTCACGTTTTGATAATCTAAAATCTAGAAATAGGGAACCGTGTATGGAAATTATGATTAGCAATGACTAATTTTAGTCGGTTATAAATTTAAATTGACCTGGCTGTTGTGCAATACCTACTTGTGAGAACGAAAATAACAATAATGCATTTAACTACTGACGTTAAATGCCCTTTCAAGTACGTACGCTGCAGTTAGCCGTAGCCTTCCCTAGTATGACTCATAACTCCATCATAAGGTTTTCCGTTCGCATTTGGGTAGGTACTTACCTACTAGTCAATGAATGCTAGTGGTTTTCAGTGAGTTCTCTCTTCTTTACCGTAAGAATAAGAACCGTCGTATCTTTGGGATTATTCGCTTGTGCTCGGAGTCGGGACTATCAGAGGGCCCGGCGAGCCTTTCTAGATCTGTGAACAACAGCTGGGTATCAATTTCTGATCAACGCCTAGATATAACTTTTAACGGTTATTACTGTAAATGATAGGGTAAGATCTTTCAGGTTAATAGCTTTTGTTACTTGAATATACTGAACAGTGTTTATCAGCGAATTGTGTTAAGGATTCTAAAGGTAAAGTTTGTTCGCAGTGGTAACGGCAAGCTGGCGACGTGGGGCTGCATCATCGGCTTCGTGGTGATGATGTGCCTGGACGTGGGGCTCGGGTAAGCGTCCCGCCTTCTCTCACGCCGTGCCTTCACTACGCCGACTTAATGCTGACTAGTATTAACGCTCTGAGATACCCCCTTGTAACTTAGATGTAGATATTTTTATTAAAAAAAAACTCAAGTGTGCTCATCATCGCCCGATTTTGGATACATAACTAGGAATGACTTTCTTGTCACATTTGCCTATTGACTGAAAAATACATTATACTCATAAAATCTTCTTGAAATTTCAAAACTATTGCTTTGAACCAAACATTGGTTAGGATTTTGAATTTATCAATAATTTAATTGCATAATGAAGCGATCTCAAGTTTTTAAGCCGGTCATTAAAAGGTTAAGAATCCATTGGTCGAAATAGTTGCACGGCACACGAGTGTGTACGTGTCCCAAATTTTGTACGTTTTCTATAATTGGTTGTATTCAGTTCTCTAATTGGCTCGCTACAGGTAGCGGTGCCGGGCAGACGCCGGTCATACACTATAACTTGTATACTAAAAGGAAAGTCGTCGTGTAAATGTTCCATTGATATGAATGTCAATTGTATCCAAAATCATTTGTATACATTATTATACAGATTATAAGTGAACTTCTAAGCTAGATACTTACTGTCCTCTCCAGAGATTAGTAAGACGTAAGTTGAGTTATTGAGTAATGTTTGTTAATGTGGATCATCGCATATACTTCCATCATGTGATCGGTTCGAGTATCGAATTCGCTAAATGTTTCATACTACTTTATCAAAAAACATTGTTTTACCGGTTTCGTATTAGCAGCTCCTGTAATAGAACTCGTATTACTTCCTCGTAGCTAATCTACTAAATAGGAAAACAGTTATATTTGTGGTACTGTTATCTATTGAAGCCGCAGCCAAATGATTGAATTACTTAAAGGTGGAATTCGTTGTAAATATGTAAAGTGTATAATATGTTTTGATGTTTGCAGGGCGTAGTTTCGCTTAGAAACTGCTACCAATCAGAATTAACTATTTCATACACTCTTCATTCGGCTCATTCAATCAGTTTCTATATTATCTGCAGTAAAATCTTTATACAGTTGGGAATATAAATATTTCTTGACTAATATCTTAACTGCCAGAAATAACAAGTAACTGCTGTTTCTTCTTCTCAAATGACCATATCTCGAGAAAAATAATGTCTGTTACGCTTCCTAGAGATCCGCTCTAGCTTCACAGAGTGGTTAAAAATCTAAATTCTTGGCATTTCTCTACTATAATATGCATGTATTAGACACCTAAACCAGATGAATCAATCTGTCTACTGTAAAAACTAAAGTTTTTGAGTTTATCGCGAACAGAGAGACACGCGGTGGGAGACTGTTTTGTAGAATGTATGTAAGGATATTTAAGTAATGATATTCAAAAGTAAGATAACTATTTATGATTATTTTCCAAATGTCTGTTGAAAGTTACTTGGATTCACTTTACCGATGACAACGCATTCAATTGATTGCTGGACACTCGAAAAAATCGAAATAATTAAATGAAAGCTTTATCCCACAAGACGTGGTCAAAAATATAATTCCAAAAATTATATTAATGTTTTATATATCAACGTATTGTATAAGTATCTGTAAGATATTTGTGGTACTCCGGTTATTTTGGTTAGTGTAGATAAATTTATTGCGTAGTTACGAATTCCACCTGTTCCTGCGCCCTGGCTGTTGTTGTCGCAGTATTTATTAGTTTCTTTTATTTTAGTCAGTTTACTGCGGCGATTACATTCAGGAATATTTTATTGGTTTTAAGCCAACATGTTAAGGTCTGTGCTTGTCAGTTAGTCGTAAGCGCAGTCACGCGAATGCATACATATGCATGTTCCCAGTTAAGTCAATTAACTCAATGATTTCACTGTTCAAAATAGCTGTGACAGACCTTTCTACTGTTTCACAGAATTAAATAATTCCTTGAACGATGTCTGTGACAGTTCCTTTAAAATTGTATCCATTTTATAGATCAAGCTAGACGATTGCCGTACAGATATGATTTCGGTCGTCAATTAGTTTTAACTGTAACGAATACAGGCCTTATATATTTAATTTTAAATTGAATTAGAATACAAATTAAAGACAATATGAATGTATTTTAAGGAATTAAATAACTTAACAATCTGATTTTTAAATTGTACATTTCAGTACCTCTACATATTTCATGAAATTTGTGTAGTATTACGTAAGGAGATACAAGAAAATGGTGTGGGCTCCTGTGTGCTAGCTGTAATACACATTTGTACTTGTTTCAAGAGTTAGTACGTGTAGTTTGATTGTGCATAGTGTAGAAAATAAATTTAAACCAATTGTGTAAAACGTATTAAAACTAATCTCTTGAAACTTATAGCTAGCCTTAAGTAAATACTTAAGACTCCTTAGTTGATCGATCAACAAATTCTAATCTATTTAAACAGTAGGTAACAGGCCTTTGCCTATGAATAGCCGTTTTTTAAAACGGGTTGCTTTGAAGTGTTATCTTTGTATTGACTTGAAAATAGACATCCCATTCATTAGCAGTTTTAAGTCCGTATACATCATCAATATTGCATGACGCTTGAGATACATTGTTTCCACGGTAGAACTCATATTACAAAATAATGCGAGTTTTCTTAGATTTCATACAAAAATTTAAAGAAATTCGCTGTACTTATTGCAATTAAAAAATTGTTATAAGTACAGCGATATTACAGAAAATACAAAAACAAAGAAACCAATAAATACCTAATTTCGAAAAAAGAATACCGTACCTTTAATATAAAGTTTATTTGTTAGAACTTATAATTCCAAGTCAATCCAAAGATATATCTCTTCAAAGCAACCCGTTTTAAAAAACGGCAATTTCATAGAGGAGCCCACATCACTCGATATTTGCTTGAAATTTAGCAATAGATTACTCGAAAAAAAAAAAATTATGAATTTATTATGTTTATAAAATATTTTAATAGATGAATTTATTTTTATGTGCTTCCAAAGTGAACATATTATTTGTTATGTGAATTCAAAGTGTTTGTTTTGCATTTATTCATTCATCCTCTGTAATACCTTGTCACAATAGCACAATTTTCGTTCTGAATTCATTGTTACTTAAGAATATTTTTATTGTTTTTATATTATACAAAATGCAGTGTCTATTTGTGGTATCATTTAGAGCCTATCCTCCTTGAATGCCCTATACATTGGATCAATTCTGAGAACATTCCTAAGATTAAAACGAAGATCTTTAATTCTCAAAGTTAAAGTAACTTTAAAAATAATTCTGTTACTATCCGAACATAGCACGAACGGAATGTGATTTTACCTCGCAACAAAAGTTTTCCTTATCGAGTATATTTAAATGGAACGGGACCGATAAACGGGGCCCGGCCGGGTCGGTAGTAAACCTGGTCGTAGATATGTACCAGCGACACCACTTCCTCTTGTGAGCGCTGTCACAGGCCACCAAGAGTTTTGGAGATTCTGGTGGTAATCATAAACCTTGATACTGGTGATCAGTCGCGATATAAATGTGACTACTTGCGCCAATACAAAATTTACGCACATATTCATTCTTGGCGCTTGTAAAACATTCTATTAGTAAACTTTTGTTAAACTGTCTGTGTATACTGTGTAAAAGAAAAAAAAAGCGGTTTCTGGACACGTGCTATAAGATCCTTGAATGTTAACTACAATAAATAATAAATTTTCTGTTAACTGTAATTTTACTGCGAAATTAAGCCAGCATCGACGGCAGAAGTTGGCTATAACATTTATGTAGTTATTGAAGTAGATACGAAAATAAGTAAGTATAACACTGAATGTTTCAGTAAAATTTGAAATCGGAACAAACTAGCTGATGTATTACAATACAATTGATAATGTAATACAATTACTGTCTTTATAAAATCTTTAGAGAGAAATCACCATTTGCTTTCTTCTATATTAAACTAGCTTCTGCCAGCGGCTTTGCCCGCGTGTAAATAGAAAATTATCCCAAGGGAACATAGGCACACCCAGGAGAAAAAGGGCTAGGTATGTACTATTTCAGGGCATGGTCTACCAAAGTCATACGAAATTCGCTCAGTCGTTTGAGCGTGAAGGAGTAATAAACACACACATACGTACATCCAAACTTTCACCTTTATTATACTAGTATGAATTGTCAGGGTGACACTCGTAAAACGAGTACTTACCTACGCGATCTATGGGTCCACTATTTGGCCCCATCGAATAAATCCAATACAAAGTACTTCAGATTTCTGCGCTTCATACACATTGATATGCAGAAAGCCTTTCTCTGCGAGTCCGCAGAGCTTCACACACCAGGAATGCAGAAAGGAATCCGCCCGTCATTATCACAGTTACGTAAACGCCTTTCGATACCGGCGCCTAATTAAGGCGAATTTCGAGATTCTCCTTTGGAGTTCTGATACCTTACTAAGTAGGTTTGGGAATTCAAAACATTTTAATTAGCTAAGGTTTTGTCGTTGAGTATCAAAACGCTGAAATAACACACGTTAAGTACTTATAGGTAAGTAGAACATGAGAAGATGCAATCTTGCACGAGTCATCTGTTCGATGGTATATTTTTAATTACTACTGCTGGTACTTTTCAGGAACCTTAGTGCATTATTTTCGAGAAAACGAATAAAAGTATAACTAACTTTTACTTAAATATAAGCCGAAGTCCAACTAAATTTTTTTAAAGTTTCATGTTTCTAAATTAAAAAAAAAACATTTACAAAAAAAATACAACCGATTTCGATGTAAAAAAAATCACTAAAAAGTACAAAATAACTTTAATTTCGGAAGACGGTATTTCTATAATAGTTTTGTCTCTTCATTATTTAACACCAACTTCCGAAATTAAAGTTACTTTGTACTTTTTTAGTGTTTTTTTTTACATTGATGTCGGTTGTATTTTTTTTGTAAAAAGTTATTTTACACTTTTTAGTTATGGTAGCACAACTAAAAAGTACCCCTCACCTAATCATCATCAGATTAGCTCGATGGTACCTTATAGCCAGAGTGCATCTCATGACAATTGTAATTATTCAAAACACGGTTAGGTTACACTGATTTATTAGGTACAGGGTTCCGGTGTCTACCTTCCAGCTTCATCATCAGATCAGTTCGATATATCCCCTCACCCCCTTCTTTCAGTCAGTCATCGACTACACAACAAACTGATTAGCATCCGTAGACTCATAGTAAGGTTCAGTTGAAAACCAGCGTCAGGCAACTGCTATATAGTGGCCTGGCATTATGCTGAACTGGACCTATTTGGCGCTGCCGTGAGACACACAATGTTAATGTATATTTTTTAAGTTTCTATATTATAATCGTTTTCTCAGTGTGTGTATGTGCCAAATAAACGTGTTTTCTTTCTTTCTTTCTTTCTTTACACGTATAAACAAAGCCATTTTATTTGTTAAGACAGTTCTGCTATAATCCTATGAGGACTCGGAACTCCTCGGATCTTCGAAGATATAGAACGGATTCTATATCTTCGAAGATCCACATCAGATTATGATGCACGGTAAAACTCTAATGAGTTTATGATCTGCATCATCTGTATTGTACCTATTACTTGAATAAAATTTAGAAACAAATAAATGAAAAAAAAAAGATCATAACAATATTTCTATGGGACCAAATCGGAAGCATAAAATATGACTCAAAAAAAATAATTCAAAATCGGTCTACAATAGACTGATAAATCGGTGAACATACACAAAAAAATACATTTAGCCGAACATAGAACCTCATTCTTTTTGATGGCGGTTAAAAATGAATTTCCATACAAACTTTCTTCCTGTAATCATCCCCTTCAGGGAATTAATGGTTTAATAAAATACTCTTGTGCCAACTTGGAAACTTCTAAATAGCAGTACCTATGGACGACAGTGTGTTGTTTTCAGTGAACTAATCAAGTAAGTAGGTAGAAGGTTTACATATGCCTGGGAACAGAAGAAGATTAGAAGACCTACTAGATTTTATTATTCAATAAATTTCTAGAAACGAAACATGTAGTCCACTAAGCTCTTTTAACAAAAATTCTCATCTAAACACATACAGATAAAGCGGAACCAAAAGCGCTGGGCCGAGCTAAAAATTTTTTTCAATACACTCACTCGAAAACCTGGTCTTATCCCACCGCTTTTAGGCACGCAATAGACTATTTTCCCCACTAGTGCAGAAAAGTGCGCGTGCTCTCTCCGCCACAATTTTATTACATGTATCGTATCAGGATGGGCGCGCGTGGAACCCCACGAGTTGCCGGTCAACCCCCGTTTATTCATTTCTTCGTAAGTGTATTGAAAAAAGTCGTTTGATACATGTGCAAATTTGTCACTGCAACCCTCGGCTCCATAACACACTCGCCTACGGCTTGTGCGAATGCCGCCTCGGTCGCAATGACAAACTTTCTGCACTTGTATCAAAATGTACATTTTTTTTCACACAAGCTCTTATTTATTAAGGTGAGCCTCAGGAAAGATTTGTTTAAATTCATCCTTCAATGCATGAAGGTTTGTATGCACGTTCGTTTTATTACCGATATGAAAACCCATGGGCAGACGGGTTGTAGCATAAAACTTCCATTGGTCAAAACCAAAGTATTGGCAACCAGAAATCTTGTATTAAGCGAAAATAAACTGAAGGTTTACACGTGTGACAACGTGTTGCATTATTTACTAATCATAACCTAACCAAATAAAACTAAGAAAAAAGAGAGAAACTAACCAGCTCCCCTTCTAAGAGCGCTGCACTTATTTGAGTACAGCAACCGTTTATAATGTTCCTCATCAGAAGGTTTAAAGTCACCCAAAAAGTAATGAAAAGGGCGATGCTCGGAGTTTCCTTGCGGGATCGAAGTAGAAATGAATATATCCGCAAGATAACCAAGGTTACGGACATAGAATACCGAGAACTTGGAATATGTAAGTCAAGATGAACTGAACTTTGACAGTCTTGCAGTTGGAGCCGCGTCATAACAGCTGTACGTTTCGAAGCTACATCACACCACGAAGGCTGAGGAGATCGTGGAGTATATACAGTACGCGTTAAGACAAACTGAACTTTGAGAGTCGTGCAGTTGGAGCCGCGCCATAACACTAATTTCAAGTCGTTTGTGGTGCGGGTGCCGACTCACCATTTGGACACCTTCCTTAAAGGAGAGTTTTGGCCGAAGGGTGTCGTGTATCGACGATTTCGTGCCAGGATACCGACCTCGCAGCGGAATACGACGCTGTTACTTCGTGTTCAATAGTTTATAGTTTAATAATTTGTTATAGTTTCTTTTATATATATTAGTTTATTATTTTGTAAGATTATTTGTGTATTTTATCTATGGGCCTTAGTTGTCTGATAATAAAGGATTATTATTATTTATTATAGCCCAAAGAATCGCCAAAAACAAAAGTGACAGTGGGCGGGGCACATTGCTCTTAGAACAAATGTTCGATGGGGCCGAAAGGTACTAGTGACGATCGCGTAGGTACCGGAAGATGCAGCGTTGGAAAGCATTCCACAAGGTGAACTGAGACGCCGGGCTCTGGTACAGGCCATGATCCAGAGCGAGGAGGAATGGCAGGAGGTCGCCCCCTTCAGCGAAGCAGTAATGTTAGTGAAGGAGGCGACCGCACGCGTGAGTCATAGCCATCAATTTTGACTATCTCAATACTTTAATTGTTAATATTATATTTTAATAAACTACTAACACCCTGAGGAGCAGTACACAACAATTAAAGCTTTTAAAATTTTAACTACCGATAATTGTATTGCCGTATTGTGTTGAGTACAGCGGCGCTAAATGGGTTGTACTGAAAGTAAAAAGAGGGCTTCTAGTTATATTAGCCAGCAATGGACCGCAATTTATTTTGGCAACTTAACAATTGGTTGATACATAATCTTCACTTCTTGACGTACCAATAAATGAAAGAGATTTCCTCTAGGAATACTGTAAGTAAGTAATCATTTGCGTTACTTAGTGCATAATTTGATAGTCAACTTGGTTACAGTAACTCAGTTAATACTAATTAAATATTCGTTGGGTTATTAAAACGGACCAAAGGATAGTGGAAACATTTATATGAACTCCGAATCCATTGCTGTATCAAGTTGTAGCATATTGCCATTTGACAAGTCATACATAGCTTCATTTCATTGTTTGCCATCCACAGTCAGAGATAGATCATTTTATTTTAGCAAAATATCGTCAATGCATCAGATGATATTATTATTTCCATTACATACGCAGGTGTATGAAATGGTACAACTTAACTTCACCTCGATTTTTGTCATAATAGACAAAAAAAATGAAATCATTCATAGGTGAAGGCCTTTGATTCTATTGAACTTTGTCTAAAGGGAACGCAGGTACCTACTAATCTGAAGTAACCAGGGTGAAACCAGGCAGGGCCTAGATTGGATCTTAATGGATGAGCGGTTGGAATGTTACCCATACCTGCTTATTTGCTTTTTGAGGTTCTAACCCATCAACTTACTAAGAGAAGGATCGCCCACCTTTACTCATATTATCAAGACCAATACACATTGTGAGTCTGTGGTCAATTGAACCCGCTCGATTAGTGTCCGCGGGATCATTTGACCCAGTCCCATTTTGAATAGGTCGATTGGACCCACTGCCTAATTTTATTATAAGTTCTGTCACGGAAGAAAGTCGAATCTTTTAGTTTTCAAATAAAAATATCTGAATGGGAGCCAAATAATTTTTTAGCACTTGAATAGCTGGAACTTCAAAATTACTTTCCAATAAGTGAAAATAACGGGGTGAGCTGGGTCTTTCACTATTAGACTTCTAGTCTTTGGCGTAAAGCAAAAGAACTGGGTCTGTCTAAAATACTAACGGGTAGGATGCATGTAAAACTTTGTGCTGCTTTGTCGCATCTTCCTCCAGAATCTATTGATGAAGGTTGCCTTTATAACATGGGAGAAAGTTCAGCTAGCGACAACATCATAAAATTGAACGATTATTATGTTATGACCTGGTTGGAAAATTCTACACTAGCAAATACTCGACGCACTTATCAAGAATTGCACAAAACTAATAACACCGTGGAAGTATGGAACAACCATATTAAAAAATATGTTAAAATTAAGCCAAATATCGCACAACTTTTAGAAGGATTGAGTAAGGATGTGGCTTATTATTCAACTGCGGTGGAATCTCCTTACGGTATCAAAATATCAGAGCGGCTGCCTGAAACCAAGGAAAGAGAGAATAAGATCGACTATGCTGTAGGTGAACTACTCAGCTACCAGGCACTGTAAGGTATTGTTTAAAAAAAAAAAAATCAAGTGAAACTGATTTTCAACTGATTTACTATTTTTAAATAATATTTTATGGCGTTGATATATTTTTTTTACTATTGTTGATTTTTTTGGATGTTTTAAATGTTGATTTGTATAATTACAAATTGTAGTTTGTCTCGATTTTACTTATATGTACAACTTAATAAAATAAAAAATGGAATTTGATTGAGAACAAACGTTTAAATCTAACTGAATTACGTTTTATTATATTTTAACTTACCACTTTTGTTCTTGACTGTATCCACCAATAGCTTTAAACAATTATTCTTTTTTTAAATTTGGATGTGGGTCCATTTAACCAATGAATATAGAAAATAAATTGAGTGGTCAAGTGGACCCGCGGCACCAAAATCGAGCGGGTCCAGTCGATCACAGACTCTTGTTTACTTGGAAAGAAAGAGAAAATCAAACATGACTAGGCTGTTTTCAGCGAGATGCTTTATTTCAAGACGATATTCTTTAACCAGAGTCTTAATAGTGATATGAAAAATTGTTGGTCACAATTTACCTGTTAGGGAAGCTCAGAATCAGTAAACCTCGAATAGAAAAGGCTCTGGGAATCTAGGCTATACTCAGAGTTTAGAGCATGATCGAATCAGTTTTCTTTTTTCTAACTGTTATAAACTAGTGCTTGACTGATATCCCACCTGGTGGTAAGTAGTGATGCAATCGTTGATGGTGAGGCGCAGTAGTTTAATTAGAGCCTATTCAATCTAGCCTTGAAGACACCTAAATTATAATCGGACGGGAAGACCGCAGCAGGCAAGTTGTTCCAGTCCCTCGATGTCCGCGGTATAAACGACGAGGCGAAACGCTTGGTCCGGACTGTAGAGGTTTCAACAACGTAAGGGTGGACACTCGCATAAAATCCAAGTGTTCCTGCGAAGACGGATAGGGAGCCACTTCAGTTCCTTGCGAAGATGAGAGACGAGATCATACTTTCGTAGACAAAAAACAAACCGAATGCATAAGTTTTGCAGTCGCTCAAGCTTGTTTAATAGCTCCTCAGTAGCATACCTACAGGTAGCAGGCATCGGCATAATTTATAATCGGCTGAATAAGAGTTTGGGCTAAAGAGATTTTTCGCTTTCAAAGGCAAGAGTTAAGGCATTTGAGCGAATGAAAGAAAAAGTTTACTTAATATTAAAGCTCTCTTCCTTTCTCCTACTGTTTCAATTATTTGGAAACATAATTATCTGTTTCTATTTCATAATATTTACTGCATTGTAATGTAGGTGCATTATCGTTTGCAATAAACATTGGAGATATGAGAAACAGCTCGGCTGTCTGTCCCTCGTAGTTTGTATTGTACTGCGAGAACGTTGGAAAGAGTGGCCACGGCCCTAGAACGCAAAGGGCAACTGAAGGACAGGTGGGTTTTAGTCAGTAAAAATGTGGCATGCCCTTTAGTTCCACACCAGAGTAGGAGAAATCGTTGAATGATTACCCACTTCAAAAAAAGCCAGCATTGTAACTATTTTGGAGTACAATAAAATTTATTCTGTTCAATAATACAACATTAGTTCTAAGCCTCTTGAGCACGGCGGCTTTTTGTAGCGATGCTGTAGCGCGTTCGCATCGTTATTACCTTACGTTACCTTGCCCACACCACGATTCTCAGTCGCGCTGCAAACGCGATACTGTCGTGCTTCTGTCGTGATGCAAACGTGATCTAGTATGCACAAAAACTAAGATTTGTAGAATGTTTAATTCACGCACCACCCTCCCTCCGTTCGCTCCCCGATGTCGTCCGACACGATCGCGCGTTTTCATCGATACAGGCGCAATGCTGTAGCGCGTTGTCATCGCTTCTGTAGCGTGTTGCAAATGCGACTGAAGCGCGTTAGTAGCGGTGCTGTCACGCGTAAAGGAAACGCGCGACAGCATCGCTACAAAAAGTCGCCGTGGGCGAGGGGCCTTAGTATATGCGAAACCTGAAACACGCATCTAGTACTTTTATGTAAAAATCTGTGTACAAAATTTTATAATTGTATTATGAAAAATCACAAAGTTACAAGCTTGCTATGTCACCTGGTTGTCCGCACAAACACATGGTCACCGGGCCATCCGGGCGACTAAGGAGTTGTTTTGCTCCCGCACTCAACTGTGCGCTGGTGCCTAATGCCCGCTATGACCTGTCGTGACCTGTGTTGTACTTCGTATCAGTGGTATCCAACTTGTTACCTTTTTTAAATAATTTTGGGAAAAAATATAACATGGTGTAAAAATTATTGGAATAAAGTTGTATAATATAATTATGCTGAAGATCTGCACGGAATCATTGCTCAGGCTCAGTAGCAGGCGGTTAAAAAAATAAAATCTTTCTAAAATATTAATTTCTATCGGTATTGTAGGACTCATGCCTAGTTGCTTTTTTTCTAAACTTATCTGTATCTATTCACTTTGCTTTGTGTTAATAATGGAGTATTGTCTTGCTGTGTCGAATTAAAATTTTTAATCTTCAGTAAGCTAGTTATAGCGAATATAGAGCCAACCTAGGCGTCTTTAATTCAAGAGTGAATAGGTTACTTCTGGGCAAGCGCGTTCTATTGTCGGCCACATCATCGCTTACCATCAGATGTTACAGACATCTGAGTATTATTCTAGCTACGAAGCTCGAGTTCATGTCTAAACGTTGAAATACTTTGGGTTTCTATTAACTGTAGAAACTAACTTTTTGTTTGTTCTGGCTATTGTGCTGAAAGCTTATAAGTTAAGGTGCGAGCTGGAAGCTTATAAGTTAAGCTGCGAGGTATGAGCTTAAAACTTATAAGTTAAGTTGCGAGCTATGAACTGAAAACTTATAAGTTGAGCTGTGAGCTGGAAGCTTATAAGTTAAACTGCGAATAATGAGCTTAAAACTTATAATTTGCAAGCTATGAATTTAAAACTTACAAGTTAAGCTGTAAGCTAAGAGCTGGGAGTTTACAAGTTAGTTTGCGAGCTATAAACTTAAAACTTATAAGTAAAGCTGCCAGCAATAAGCTTAAAACTTATAAGTTAAGGTGCAAACTAAAAGCTGGAAGCTCACAAGTTAAGCTGCAAGCTATAAGCTGAAAACTTATAAGATAAGCTGTGAGTTGAAAGCTTATAAATTGGATATATTATGTGTGTACGTTATATAAATACCGTTAGTTTATGACAAATCCCGTAAAAACGCTTCACTTTCAATAAGACAATATATCTTCAAGGTTAATTATTTTTGTATAAAATTTAATGTTTTTGAAATTATCTATTCATAATACAATAGGAATATTGAGAGTTTACACTCTCCCAAGATTTATTATAATCTTACGGTGTCTGCCATTATCTGGTGATAGATATATATGTACAAGCAATACAATACTAGGTGTGTTACATATACAACACATTCAAGCTATATATTTTTAGTAAATTCTGTCTTCGAATAATCTATTTATTTATTATTCCTTTGGCCCTTTACGTATACAAACGTATGTACAGAGAATGCATGCATGTGCAGACAGAATGCACATTGTATAGCCGTATAGAGTACCTTTTCCTATGAGATTTAAAGTTTCTTCTTCTTCTTAGACGGGCACTCTTGTCAGAGTGGTCATGGCTGTTGATGATGAACAGGACTGCGGCGCGCCGCCGTCGTTTACCTCCAAGGCTGCGGCATGTCGAGCGATATCTCTCCATTTCTGGCGGTTGTTGGCATTATGCGCACACTGTACTGCGGTCGACTGCGTAGCCCTGGTGATAAGATCGATCCAACGGGTTGGAGATCGGCCGCGGGCTCTCTTGCCTTCAACGCGACCGTGAATCACAAGTCTGTCCATCGAATCCTCGTTTCTGGAGATGTGCCCAAAGAACTTCAGTATTCGTAACTGCACAATCGACGAAAGTATATCCCGTATGTGAAGCTCTTTGAGGATGGAGTTATTGGTGCGGAATGCTGTATTTTTAACATCCGTCTCCAACACCACATCTTCGATCTTGACATTTATATTTTTATGCACCTGCCATATTTTCTCTTCACCACCCTAGGTTGACTGGTAAAGAATGCCTAAGGTATTAAGTCCGCCTCTGCACTTTTGTGTTGCATAAAGTTTTAATAAATAAATAAATTGATATAGATACTGTCTGGCCAGTGACACGAAGAAGGTTCCGGTAGTATCTACGTATCTACCTTTAGAATCGTTACAGACATATACTCAGGCGAATCCACTGAGCAATACCTACTATCTGAATTCGACGAGCGCAAATTGAAGAAAGTTATCTGCAAGTTTACGATTTAGCAGTAACTTACGAAAAATATCATATTCCACAACATTTACAAATATCGCTTTATTTTTTGCACTTTTAACTCAAAGAAGAAGTGAAAGGGGATTTTCCAAGTTGTGAAATATAATATTTTTAATAAGTTACAGTGCTGGATCAGTCACATAGAAAAAAGTACGAGATGGGCCCCGCTCAGATATACAAAAACAAGTCAGAACACCTGTACCTTATGAACTCGAACTTCCAGATTTTCGGTAAACACAGTGTAAGCAACTGTTTATGGACCCATCGGTAACAAAGAGCCCCGGGCCTGTTAGAAAAACAAATCAAAGAAGTATTAATTCGTTATCATTTACAAAGATTTAGGTACCTTGGTAGAATTTGCTATACGCCCAACGCTGATTTAATCTGGCACCGGTAAGTTAGGTACTGCAACAGAAAATCGAATAATTACAGATACGTCATCCACTTTACACTTGCCAAAACAATATCTATTCCGTGGTTCTGTCCGAGACTTTAGAGTAAGTACAACTGTCATCATGCCTATATCCTGTGCTCATATCTACGTAATAGCTTCTCATTAAAATAAGTGTTGATTTTGAATACCCAATAGTTAAAGTCAGAGAATTTCTCGTGAAGTTCACAGTTTTATTGGATATGTTATCAGTGTTCCGAGAATCCAGTAATCTAAAACAGGAAACAACATAATTGAGAACGTTCTCATGTGACGACTTCATTCGTTAATTTTAAAAGCTTCGAACAAGATCTATTAAAAATAATTGGAATTTAGCACTACTGGATCGCAATTTCTTGAAATAATGAATGTTTTATTGAATTATTGTTAACTTTCCAACAGAACTCTGAATTCAGGCTATCTGTGCAAACTCTAAAATGTGCATATGCGGAAGGAGCCGCAAATATCATGCCACGTGCAGCCCCAGGGATTAGAGATTAGTACAGGTCTTTTCATAAAACACTAACTTACCCCCTAGAGGTGAAAGTAGGTCCTCAAGGTATAAACAAATTATACCTATAAGACCAACTCTTAACACATTTGAATTCAATAGTACTTGCGCCCCTTCCAGTGGCGTAGATAGGCCCACAGAGGCCCTGTATAATGGAGGATGTTTTTACAATGTAGGCCTTACTAGCACAGAAGTAGGGTCTTACGCGATGGGGTCGCGATAGGCCACAGAGGAGATGGACAGACTAATGGATAGGTTACGTTCATACTGACTAGAAAACGTGCGGGCATAGCGAAAGATGGAAGAAGTGGTTTTATCATCATGTACTTGACCGAACTTGAAAATAGGTTTATTGTAACTGGGATACGACGAGTCTTAATAAAAACCAGCCAAGTGCGAGTGGGACTTGCACACGTAGGTTTCCGTACCGTCCGTAGCAAAAAACGGCGAAAAAAAACACGTTTGTTGTATAGAAACCCCACTTAAATGTTTATTTTATTCTTTTTTACTATTTGTTGTTATAGCGGCAACAGAAATACTTTATCTGTGAAAATTTCAACTGTCTAACCATTACGGTTCATGAGATACAGCTTGGTGACAGACGGACAGACAGACGGACGGACAGCGGAGTCTTAGCAATGGGGTCCCGTTTTACCCTAGCTCATTTATTGAACCATTGTGGACTAAGATAGGTTAAGTTTTTATTGTAATAACGAGCATAGCGAGCTATATAATTGAAACATCCTATGTATATTAATAATAAGAGACTAAACATAATGTGAATTTTTGTACACTTCGGGGCCTCAGGAACCCGGGGGCCCCGTATCCTTGATTTGGCTGATACGTCGAAACTACGCCCCTTTATTTGAGGACGCGACATCAAAATTCAATATTGTAATTCCATAACTTGATAATGTTGAGTTTTACCTAATACCCATTTTGAACCCTATAGTGAAACTAATTTATTCTCGATATGGTAGTATGTATATAACTTTAACCTTCATTCAAAGGGTATTGATTTTATTTTCCTCCTGAAAACTACCGGATTAAATCTGCATTGTTAAATGACTTTTAATTTAATAATTTTTCAAATTAGGAATTAGAATTCATTGTGACTAATACAACGCATATATACCTAACTCTTTCCAAATATTAATTGTCAAATTGCAGTCTTAGAACTCCTCTGATAATTAATTTAAGGAATTTATCGTGCTTTTTATTTAGATAAATCCTCAAGACGGTACAAAACTATGGATTTGTGTTAACTCAACAAACAAGCGAGTTTCTGAGAAGAGAAAGTAACGTATTGAATAGCTCTCAAATAATCTTTATCAATTTTATCACTTGCAGAGCGATAACTGAAGTGGCTGCGAGCGGCGCGGCCACTTCAGGCGGGGCGGGCGATGTCGTCGGCTACGCATTAGAAAAATCGCTCAAAGGGCGCGCGGCGCTACGCGGTCGTCGACCCCACGTGCGCACCCAAACACCCGAATACTTGCGCGTACGCAGCTCCTCTCTCCGCCGCCACCGATAAAACCCTCTCAATGGAATCCGAGGCATGCCTACATGTGGCGGCAGACGGCTGAGAGGCACGCGCGCTCACTCACTTGTGAGGATCAAACTACCGCCCGCATCATGCACTCACAGCAATAACTATAAAATAGGGCAAGTGCGAGTCGGACTCGCGTATTGAGGGTTCCTTACAAACTACAATTCCCGAATGGAGTCTCGACGATTTTTCCGCAAAAAAAGTTTTTTTTTTTGTGACGTAGGTAACAACAAATTTACTGTTTTCAGATTTATTCCTACACCTGTGCTATACGACCTTGCTTTGTGCTATATTTCAGGATTCTGGGTCAACGGGAAGTACCCTATGAATTTTGATTCCTTTGAGAGTATCAAAATATAGGTTTTTTAGCGACATAAACGGCCATATCTTTTTTATTCGTTAAATTAGAAGTGATTTTTTCACAGCTTCAAGGGAGCGTAGACCTGAGTATATGGTTTTAAACTCGATACCTCCACGCGATCCCGAGATAAAGGGTCTTGACAGACAGATAGACCGACAGACAGACAGACAGACAGACGGACAACAAAGTGATCCCGCAAGTGTTCTGTTTTTTTCCTTTTGAGGTACGGAACCCTAAAAATAAATACAAACACATCTTTCTCGTCCAATTAGATATAATGCATCTCTAAATTGGTACCAATAAAACGAATTAAAGATTTTTCGTGATTTTCCAAAACTTTAATTCATTTTGTAGCGAGTAAACAAACAAGAAAAAGTGTGAATTGTTACATAAACATTTTGCTAATTCAATGCAAATATTTTGCGCGGATGTCTGCGAAACATTAGTATCGTTTATAATGTAATCCACTTTCTTTTATCTCGAACTAGATCAATTTGAAATTTGTTGATGCCACGGAAACATTTATGGGCGATGTAACGTGAAGAAGCCCATCAAAGTGATTTCCATTCATTTGTTGACAATGCATGGTGGTGGCGGTCAGAGGGCGCGGGCGCGGGGGCGCGGGGGTGTGGGGGCGCGGGGTGCCGCGTGCAGTCGGCGACGCGCGCCCGCGCCCCGCGCACGCTGCACGCTGCATCGCCGGCCTATGCACCGCGCACGCGTTCTACACCCGCTTAAATTCCGACCATCTTCGGACAACAATAACTCAAACCAAACTCGACCTTATAGAGTGCGACACAAGGACCACCGCGGCCGCGGCACCGAACCGCACGAACTGCATCGACACAGCGCCACCATCGATCACTTAGGTTCCCTGCACTCAGCGATCGATGGACTATTACAGCTTTGTTTACGTACCGTCGCCTGCGCATAAACACGTAAGTTATGCATGTGTTACATGTCCCGTGTGTGCATTTCACAATGCGCTCGATTCGATGCGTGACTTGTTTGTTTGTTTACATACTGCGCCGCGTCGCTCCACGTCCCATTAGTTCATGTCTCCACTTATATTTTATGTGCAACGCTAAGTGTTGTCAAGATTCTTATTTATCCACAGCCTGATTTGGGATCGATTAATCGTTACTTGCTTCATTTAAATTAAATCAAAAACCGTTAACGTAATGAATACAAGCGGTGCAGTGTATGATTGGATAATGGACTCTATGTATTAGAATGAAGGTCGTGTTTCGTGCCGGTTAGTTGTTTTGACAGTGAGCCGCAATTCGCGTTGCAGTCGTCGGAAGTGGTCGCCGAAGCAGGCAGGCAGGCAAACTGAGGGGCTGCGCTGGCTCACGTCGTACACACCTGCCCGACGCGCCATATTTGCGTTATAACGTGGATTATTTCGTTAAAATTGTGCAATAAGCATTATCTGTTTGTTGCAACAGATGCACATTTTGCGTCACAGGAAAATGAGAACATAAATAGTGACGCGGATATTCTTGTTTACTTTGTAAGGTTAAGATAATTTTGCGGTGCATGCATAAAATTGATGTCGGTGTCGTGTGATAGGCAATCATCGTGGGAATGCGCCGCAGATACGTATCTGTAGATATCATCTCGCTTGCTATGTAAATAGATACTAAGATACATCGCCATAATGTTTATCTCCATATAAGGAAATCTTTGGCATGACATTTCTGATTTCAACTAGATCTATTATCAAATTAAGTCAATTATACATCTTTACATGCCGTTCCTAATTGTAAGATTTTCATACGTAATTACTTTTCTAAATATTTTATTACTATCTAACATCATAGAATGTGACTGAAGTTCTACTATATGATACAGTAATAATTTGAGTATAGAATAGAAGGAATAAAAACAAATCGCAAATGATCTTGGGTTGCCACAAATTAAAAAATCACTTCAATGTCAAAAATGAGGGTTGCAAACATGCAACCCACAAATTAATAAACAATTGAAATAGTCCATTATTGTAAATCAATCCAAATTACCAGTATTTTCATTACGCATGAAAATACTGGTAATTTGGATTGATTACGACCATTGATGATGACCATAAAGTCCCACACAAAATTTCTCTATCCAAATGTAGAAATCTAAATATTCTGTATAGCTACAATAATAAATGTCAATCAATCTAAATATAAAACAAAAACATGCACACTAAGAGTGCGAGAACATAAACAAACTGATGAAAGTCATTAGCAATCAATACATTTTTAAGCAACAGACGCTGTGGTACTAATTCGAGTATTCAGTCTTGCTTAAATTCACAATACATAAAAATTTATAACCGACTTCTAAATAAAATCACAAAAAGTTGCAAAATATCTTTAGTTCCGGAAGTCGTAAATGAAGTAACAAAATGAAAAACATCAACTTTCGAAATTTTTGTGTTTTTCTTTAAAAATCAGTTGCATTTTTCAGTATTTTTTTTTATTATTACTTATTATATTGAGCATGTTCTGTGGGAAGGTATCTATTGGATTAACATAATGCCTATAATAAGTCAATTTACACATGTCATTGGTGCTTTTTATTGTTAAAATGAAAGCACCAGGACAGGCCGCAAAATTTAGATTTTATATATTTTTTTTTTTTTGCTTTTGCAGGTCAATCTCAGTTTCTTTTATTAAAATATGATTTGGGACCGTAATAAATATGGATTTACTGATTTATAATCATTAAAATCAATCCGCATCAATTAAATCCGCTCAGTTCAACTAACCCTATCAAACGACATACTCGTAGAACCTAACACTGTCCTCCAAAATGCAAAAAAATATAAGAAAATTTGAATTTCCAATCTAATCCAGCCCATAGTTATTACTTACCTTTGAGAGTAGCTTAAACCAAAAAAATAGCTACATCATATTTCCTCATAAAATTTTCTACAAAAGAGTACACTGGTAGATATGTCTTCGAAGTTCAAAGTCTAAAGTAAATGAGATCTAACTAAGACAGTGCCATCTATAATTAAAGCCAACATAACATAATCATAAGACCGTAAACCAAAAAGTTTTAGCTGAAAAGATAATCCGAATAACATGGAATATGAGTGTAACTGATGAAATGAGGGTGTTAAACCAAAGTGAATTTTACAGATCTTGAGAACGTACTAGCGTAATGTAATGTTACCTACTAAATTAACTGAAAAATAAACAGTCATACAATTGCGAACATTTACTGCGTTCTGTGGTCTATCTCCGAAGTTCTCCATCAAGGAAGACCACCTTGGAAAGATACCTACTCTTTTAAACAAAAAACGAATTGTGAAAATCGGACATCAATTGGCGAAATTATCTTTAAACAACTTACAAAAAAAGCATTCTGTTTTATTGAAAACTTCCTCCTTTTTTGAAGTTGGTTAAAATACTGAAGGTACCTACCAACACGGCATCGTTCTCTTGACCTTGTTTTAAGATCGAGAAATCATTGAATAAGTTCTCCCGCTCTGAGTGGAGCTATGTATGTGGTCCTAGCAGGCTCTGGCAGGTATCGGTTCTAGCAAGCCCTGGCAAGCTTCGGTCTTAGCAGGCCCTAGCAATTATGCTGACATCTCTTTATGGCGCGTGTGGGACACAATGCGCTGTCGACTGTGAAAGCACGGGTAACTGATCCTTGTCAGACGCCAAGCTACACATGGCTTGCCGCAAACCCACGCCGATGGTGGCCAGATACGGTTCTGGCCTAAAACTACTATCGGCATGGCCTTGCAGTTTTCTGCGATATCCGGAGCTTAAAACTGCCACTGCTTCACGCCTTTTGCCACCTTTTCGCTCGTATTACTGCTTCGCCGAAGGAGTTGACTTTTTCCACCACCTCTCACCCCATACCGTGGCCTGAACCAGGGACCGACGCGAGAGGTCGTCGCCGCTGCCGATCGACTTCACGAGGACACGGCGATGCTCTGCCCAAATGAGTCACCGTTTATTTTAGGATTATTCATTTATATCCTTTATTTGGCCTGGCCTGTTGTTCTAGTGGTTAGTGACCCTGACTGCTATGCCGGAGGTCGTGGGTTCGAATCCCACCCAGGACAAATGTTTGTGTGATGAGCACGATCATTTGTTCTGTGTCTGGGTGTAATTTATCTATATATGTATGTATTTAGAAATATATAAGTATGTTTATTAGTTGTCTAGTACCCATAACACAAGCAATGCTTAGCTTGGGACTAGACGGCGTTGTGTGATAGTTGTATAATATAATATATATATATATATATTATATTATATTTACAGGGTTATCTTTAAATTCTTATCTTTTAATTATTATTATTTTGTAATATTTATTGCAGTAAATTTAACTTTTTTCCCCGTTTTTAACTTTTTACTCCATGGTTCAACTGTAACCACTCTTCAAGAAGGGCATTTAGCCGCCCATTATGGCATGCCCAGCGACCTTCCGCCGTATTCTCTTGCTCTTACACCATTGGGCTCAGCGAAACGTATCTTCTTTTATATTTCTCTATTAATCGTTATTGCATAACAGTCAACACATCAACATAAAGTAACAACTGTATAAAATCTGATTACTCACATTTTCCCCTATCAACAGACTCACTGATTTGCCCGCTAAAACCTTTCTATGTAAACTCAGCAATTTTAAGAAACCACTTTTCTACAATAAGCTTTTAATCTGCTTGCTACCTTACTCATTTACATTACTTATACGAATTAACGTAGTATCCACATTATTATGTAAAAAGCATTGCAAATATCTTCATAAAGTAGGATTGCCTAATTTCACGGCATTTCCTATTGAAGAAAACTAATATGGCATTTCCTGTTCTTATTGGAACTTAGGATAATAGTCATCTATCTACTTTCTAAATATATAATAAAAGAAGATATTGAGTGCCTGACATATCAATGAACCGATGAAACTACAGGGACTAAGATCGTGATGTTTCAGGAGGTTTCCTTTTATGATATAGGCGAGCACTAAGAGGGGATTTTCTAAAATTCTAGGCCGATGAAATGGGGGTCCAAAGATTGTAGGGAAAAACCTACTTTTATGTAGGCGATGCTGCTAGCAGAAGGTAGTCTTTACATAGATGTGTATAGATTATGTTTGGTTCTCACACTGAAATCGCATTATTCAAATCAATGCGAATTACCAAAGCCTGCCGGAGTCTGTGATTCCTGATAGCTATTTGTAAGTCAAGAGTGAATGAATCTAGGCATGCGTGCTCCATCTTCGACCACATCGTCGCTTTCCATCAGGTCAGATAGTGGTTAAGCGTGAGCCTATCAACAGTAAAAAAGGCATGCGAGAATGTAACCTTTTTATGCAAATAGAACGTTTTATTTATTTTACACTTTTACCTAGCTTACGGCCCGTTCACGACCTTGCCGCTGTCAGCGGCAGCTAAGCGCGGGGCGGCGAGTGGTAAGATCAAAAGTATGAAAATGTTTGAAGCACGCTACGAGACACCGCTCATAGCGCCGTGCATGTACCGATGCCGCCCCGCTCGTCGCGCCGCTCGCCGCGAGGACCGAAGTCGTGCACAGGCTGTTAGCGTTGAAGCACATCATAATCATGAAATTCAAAATTTTGCTTTAATTTAAAATTTTGCTACAATTCAAAATGTTGCTATAATTAAAAGTTTAACAATAATAAATGTATAAAAAATAATAATTTGGTATTATCAATCAATTAAAAGTTAAAATTTAGCAATAGTCATACACTTACAGTGTCTTCACGTTGTTTCAGCCAACCATCTGACTCTCTTTAGTTTGTTGTTTGCACACTGAGCAATAGTTGCTATTTTGGGCCAGTTACTTAGATTGGTTTTTTTAACAAGAGCCCTTGCGTGCTTCCTCCAGTCCAATTTCATCCATTTTAGAGAATCAGAGAGGATCCTCGAACCTGCTCTATAATTAGGCGATAAAAGTAAGTTATCACAATTACTAAACCTTATTTTTTATACAATAGTGACTCATATCGAGACTCGACACGTCGGATATGAGCTTGATAATTCTGTCAAGTTTTCATTGAAGAATGAACTTATAAACAAGCACAAAATCCTAAATATACGTTAAACTTGCAACTTCTGAAATACAAAAAACTGCAAAAGCCTCCCAAAGTTCCGTAGCAAAAAGCACTATTAAAACAAAAGACATCAACGCATTTTTCCGAATGCATTTTCCAAATATTTTTTATATGATTAATTGCCATTATTATAAATTACCATTCAATTAATTGATCTATTTTCAATGCACTCTTATCCTTTTTTAGGTACACAAATTTACTATTTTCCGCACTAGTGCAGAAAAGTGCGCGAGCTCGCCCCTACCACAATTGATTGTATTTATCATATCAGGTTGGGCGTTAAGCGACCCCCACGAATCATCGGTCAACCTCTTTATTTATTTCTTCGTAATTGTATTGGAAAACGTCGTTTGATACACGTGGAAAGTTGTCACAGCAGCACTCGGGTCCATAACAATTTTGACTCAGTCGCAATGGCAAACTTACTCCACTTGTTTCAAAATGTACTATTGCTACTTGAAACCCTATGAGGGTTAGCTGTCACTATATATTATAACCCTTTGGTAACGGACTCCTGTTCTCGAAGGGCGAGAGGTGAGAGCCATCTTGTATTACGAACAGTTTGTTAGTTTCGGCACCATATATTAGGGCATGCGTGACAGGGTGTTCGTTTAACACTGTCTTTAAAACTCTTATTAAAGTTTTACTGAAAACTAAAGCAATTGAGACCATTCATGTTACATCATGATCCCGTCTTACCTCTCACTAGTTACTGCCAGCGGTTACGCCCGCGCGAAAGTCAATTTCTCCTTACAAATTTCCAACCCCCGTTTTACCATCTTAAGGGTAGAGTTTCGTAAAATCCGTTCTTAGCGGATGTCTACACCCTATAAGAAACCTACCTGCCAAATTTTCAGTCTGTAGGTGTTATAGTTTCTGAGATTTCGTGATTAATCAGTAAATATTATTTCGCTTTATAGATATATAGATTTCTTTAAAAAAAACAATTTCGTGGGATATCAACTAATGACTCTGGGTGGAGCGAAAAGACTGAATTATGGACAAAATGCCTCCTGTGTTCCTTAAGTTGCCCTTGCCCTTTGTGTTCTAGGGTCCCGGTAAATCTTTCAAACAATCCCGAAGCCCTAGCTGAATACAGATCATAAGTTGTAGAATAGAACATAGTGAATTTGCACAGATTCTGGTAATGTTTTTGATCTGTTGATGTCATTTCAATAAGATGAGGCTTCTTCGCTTCACATAGACCATTTGAGATATGACCGTAGATAGAAATCCACGGTCAGAAGTAAGTTGTTTGAGAAAAACCACTCACCACCCGACTTCGTTCAACACCAGGGACAACTTTATTTTTTTTTCGGTAGAAAATCATCCATTAACATCCCCCACTCTTGGGCGGAACGGGAGGGTGTGTCAGATTTTTACTGACTAAAAACCCACTCCCAGGATGCCGGCGGCTGGGGTGTGAGGGCCGCTCCCTCGCGCTTGCACGTGCGGCCTCTTCCTTTGCTAGCATTACTGCTCCGCAGAAGAAGGCGACCGCCTGCCACTCCTCCTCGCTTTTGACCATGGCCTGTACCAAAGCCCGGCGCGAGAGATCATTGCCGCTGATCTCCCCCACAAGGACACGGCGGTGTTCTGCCCAAGCGGGGAACACCAGGAATATCTGCCACTCTGACGCGATCTGCAGTGGCCTACACGGAAAGCGGTTAATAGACTGCGCACCCAAGTAGGCCGTTACAAAGATAAACTGAAAAAATTGGGCTTGAAAAGTCCTTCGACACCCAGTGCGAGTGCGGTGCTCCTGACCAAACGATGACCTACTTACTAGAACGCCCAAAGTATGCCTAGATCTGCATTTTGGAGGACCTTAAAAACGACACTAACACCGCTATAAAGATGGCTACTTACTGGCTAATACTTTAAGAGAAAATGAAACCATTGAGAGAGGATCAATGAGGGAGTTTGCGGTTTGCCGATTACATTTCAGAATATTTTACCAGCTGCAAGTTTACCGTCGAAGCATGGTACTGGGAAAACGTAGACTTGTAAAGTGATCAAGCATTGCGTTTTATTGAAGATCAGTGCTCAGTTGCGAATATTTACGAGTCGATTTGATTCTTTTTGCGTAATTCATTACTAATTATAACATCGGGCGTATGTGTTAGCCTTCAACTTTGCATATTTGATTCGTTCTGTCGTTGTTTGAAATCTACATATTCTAGTCTGGAACTTACGGAGAAGCCCTGTGGATTTGCTGAGAATTTTATAAGTGAAGTCATCAATTAGCTAGACAGCTCTACAACACAGCTGCTTCAGTAGCAGTTATGCATACCTAGAAGTTACTTCGACAATAATTGTTTGGATTCAAATTGGTACATTATTAGATTTTTTTGGGGTGGGGAATCATTAAGTAACCGCTCCAGCTATGAGAGGAGCGAGAAAGAGAGTTAGACTCAAATTGACCAAAACCCACCCATGTTCTTTCAAGTGCCCATGTGCTTTCCGGCTACCGAAACTCTTTCGAACTATTCCGCACAGTTATTAGGCTGGATTATAAAAATATTTATTTACACATTTCAAGATGGAGTGGACCTCCTAAGCGAATTTATCCAACAAACAGGAAGCTGCAAGCATTCCACAACCACCTTCTAATAAAACCAAAACCTACTTTTCGGATCTGGTAACAGTTTCTAGACGGCATCGTGATGAAATTCACAGACACCGTGTAATACGTACATTGTGACGTCAAGATCGACTGAATATTCGGTCGGGGCCTCCGCGTTCAAAACTATCAAAGGTGATAATGAGATACGCAATAGATCGCCTGTAGGTAGGTACCAAGTCAGACAGACAAGTCGCCTTCAGATTGCAACTGATTTGGACAACGGGAGCCATCCTCTTCCAATCATGATCGGACGCATGTTTAGATATATGAAACATATGACTTGTGTTTCAATGTCTTATTGTGATTCGTGATGCAACAATTTTCATCGCAGCGCCAGACCTGTCGCAAATTTCGTCGCGCCTCTTCTACTTCAAACTTCGTGACAATTACTGTGTTACCAGTCAGTAAAACAGTTCTCTTTTCAAATGATTGCGGTCCAATGACGCAATTAAAGGGCATCATCGCATTTAAACATTTCAAAAACGAGTGATGTAAGGTTAGTTCTGTGGTAAATATAAAATAAGCAATGGTCTAACGCTGTTGCGCAGACATACGCAGCGAGTGCGTCACTCACACGAACCCCCACCGTCTGTACTGAGGTACATAGACTACCTTCAAGTATGAATTAGACGAGCTAACGACCGTAGACAAGCGCACCAAAATAGACGAACATAGGCACAAAACCATAGCAGAAAAGCACATCTATGCTATGAGTAATTGATACGGAAACAGGGGATCGCGTTTAACAAACTTCTTTAATTTAAAGCATAAGCAAAGGTCGTCTTTGTTCTAAAACACGAATCATTAACAAAAAGATTTAAACAATAACAATTTTCATAAGGCTTAATTTCAGCTAGGTGCAGTCCCATACTGGCAATGTTAACTTTCCTAATATTTATTTCCACTTGACACTTCGCCCCATTACTCACTTCGACTTCGGAAACATAAGATAGGTACTCGGATTTTTACTTGACCCTTTACAAAGATATATGATTTGATATGATACATAACTTAAAATGCGAGTTTCAGTCAAGAAATTAAGGTACTTGAAAGTTTTACTGGAAAACCGTAGCCAGTACAAGTAGCGATTTTCGACAGACATGTTTGTGTATGTTTAATGGGAAACCCCGGTGTCCTGGGACGCAAGGCAAAGAAGGAACTTAGGAGTAGGTTTTAGTCAGTAAACGTCGTCTGCCACGCCCTCCCATTTTGCCCTAGTGCGGGAGAATTCATTGGATAAATTACCCATAAAAAAAAACTATATAGCAACATCCACGCTGCTCTATGGCTCCTATATATTGAACAGAGCAATGTCTTTTGAGATAATTATTAAGTGTACTCGTAGACTAATCCATTCTAATACCAAAAAATCCACTGTTTATCTTATGAAAATTATTTTCAGTTAAAAGTTTTATCGCATCTCCTGAAAAAGTACGTTTTTAAAACGGTGCCAACTGTTTTCATAAGAAAGTTACAGACCTTCAGACTACAGCTTATTTCATTCATACTCTTTGGTAGTTACCGTCTAGAAACGTATTAGATGTAGATCAACGGCCTAGCCGAGGTTATGAACGGCGAACAATATATCCGTGACGTCATCGATGAGAGCTGACTCCTTTTCGTACCTTCAGAGTTCAGACATTCGGACCAGCACATGGAAAAATGCAACGATCATACAGTACAGTTTTGATAACTTTCAAAAACTGTATATATTTTTTGTTTTTATTATTATTATTGGTAGGTCGAACTGAAAAATTTATATTTTTTTTTGCTCTTGATTCCAATTAGGTTAGGTTAAATAAAATAAAATAAAATAAATACCTATTAATTACCAGTTTTGAATACTTCAGTTATAAGGATAAAATTTTCGTTTGACAAAGCCGTATAAAGTACAGTATTATACTTTTTTGAAATGAAAATCTCCTGAATATTTATTGAATTGCTTTATCTTCTCGAAAACTGCCAAAATCATAGCCAATTATCTTGTTTGAGTGTGAAAAAGTAACAAAAATGCACACTCACAAACTTTCGCCTTTATAATATTAGTAAGATTATTAATATTCATATCATTTCACACATGTTTCTTTACTTCAGTAAGATTTCTATCTCAATTAACCCACGGACAAGCACTTCAAACATACATTAAACTCCTATAGTACCAAACTATTCTTATACTCTCATTAAACGATTTCCTGTACAATTAATATTAATATAGGAAAAAAAATCAAAGCCGTGGAAAGTGATTATCAAGCTGATAAGTACCAGCCGTCATCTTTTCAATCAGTTGAAGCTTTATCCGTCGCGAGACAAAATTGTAACACGGATAACATACTTTATTGTGATCAGCAGAAGGGTAATTTTTATCTGCACGCGATCTCGCAGTATATGCTAAATTCCCAGACAAGTAAGTAAGCTAAGGCAAATAATGCACTGACAAGAGTGAAATAAATGAATGTGTCTGTCTATTACAAAATGTCCTACCATTTATCTTTCTAAAAACTCTCTTTCATCCAATCTCTTTATAGAATATGGTTTATAAATAAAAAAATCTTTACAAAATAATTTAGAGCGGTCATGGTTTCCATTAATTATTCAATTATAATACATAATTAAATCGATTCATTTGCATCTATTTAGAGCGTGATGACATCATGCCTTTAGATATTGTATATGTATTTATGTCAAATACATGTCTTAAGTAAGTATATCTATTTGATTCGTGTACGCGTTCTTTTTGTAAGAAGTTTCAAGTAATTAGTTAAGATTCACACCCTTAGTTATTGTAATAGTTGCTATGTTATTATGATATATTGTATTGTTACAGTAATTAAATCATTACAATTGAGGCATCGCTCGGCATACTAATGTGTATCGCAGAGTGCGCGGACGCACTCGCAGCTCGCAGTGAGACACGACAGGGAATACATTACAACTGTCATTGCGTCACCGTTGTAACTGTGACGACACCACGTAAATCCCAGTCGACCAACTCGCCGCTTTTCACATAATCTCTATGTACAATGTACACGCTTGTAAATCAAGACGTAAGGTTTTCGCACCGATGATATATTATATTAATAGTCTGCGGGCGCATTGTGATGACACCCCCGAACACGTGACGTAACGGAATGATTAACTAAGTAAACCTCGAACAGTGCTCGCTTTATGTCCATAAGCAACCAGCCAAGACAAGTATTGTGAGCCAATCTCATTCATTGCTTCCCCGCCGTCATGATATGATGTGACCTTCGTGCCAGTCCACCCATTCTGCCTAACTAAATAATTCATTTTTTATTTCATTCAGCATGCTAATTTTCTTTGAGCAAAATTTTTAATAATGTTCTAATAATAATTTATGGTTATTATAAGATCAACCATTGGCCATTTTCTTCTCGATTTAGTTTTCAAAGTAGTGTTCGATACTGTTGAGAATTTGAGTTATTCTGCTATTGAAACTGTTCTTAATTAAATTTTAAATGTAGGTGCGGTCATCATCACCGACACGCGGTAATCAAGAGAAAACTAAGTAATGTAGTTGCTTATATAAACAATGCTGTAAAAACAATCGCAATTTCGCGGAAAAATTAAAATAAAACGTTCTGAACTTGTGACTATTGGACCATTTGTCTGTAATAGCTGCTTCATCATATGTGAGGGATGATTGACATCCTATCAATCTAAATCACAATACATTTTAAGTGCAGAGTACAGCGTCGTGTATCAGCTGCAAGTTGGCACAGCCGGCGAGCACAGAGTGCGCGGGCGCATAGAGGCGGCCTTCTCATCGATATGGACATCGCGAATTCGCAGACAAATCTGACAAAAAACCAGTCTGAATATTTCGGTCGGATCTATTAGTGAGTGTGTCTTCGAGTCGAGAGGCGATAATGAGGAGTGCAATGGTGACGTCACATGGCAGTGCGGTGCGAGGGGGTGCGCGGCAGTGCGGCGGGGGGGGGCGCAGCGCGGCGGTGGGGAGGGGGGGGGGGCGGCGCGGGACACCGAGGACGTGGAGCCGCGCGCCCGTTCATTGTAGTTTTTCGATTATTGTTTAATTAGGGCGAAGCGGCGGCGGAGCGGCGGCCAGGGGGTACCAACGCGCGGCCCGCGGCTCTCACCTATATGTAAATATTACTTTTTATTTTATTTTAAATACCATAAACTTTTGGTTACTCTGGTCAAATTCATGACTAGTCATCAAATCCTACAATTGTAATTGCCAAATTTGCCGAGATGGGTGAAACAAGAAGTAGTAAAAATTACGTAGTTCGATATCTTCTTCAGATGGACTTAATTTATATTCCCCAATCTTGATTAGATTCAAATATTTCATCCTTTCCGGCCTTTAGGACCAAAGTCAACCGAAATCTGCTTAAAATGTCTAACATAAATCATTTTAGTCAGAAATAACCTAGAAATGACGCTTTCGTTTAAATTTTCTCCTCCGTGTAAAAATCCTTTACAACACACAAAAATCTACCAATCGTACTAGCATACTCTCTTACTAAACTTTTCACTGTTGAAATATTCGCAAAAAAAAACCAACAACACAACCAACACCGCAAAAGTATCGTAGATCTATGTTCTATATAAATGGTTGCGGTGCAGACAGTGAATCGGTTGGTCGCGGCTGGCTCGCTATCTGCGGGCGGCGACCGCGCCGGGGGCCCGCGGGGTTGGCGGCGGCGGCGGCGCGCGGCGCGGGAAAGAGCGCGTAAAAAGGCGAGCGGCCGGCGCGCGCGCGGATCCGCTGTGCCCGCGCGCCTTTCACGAGGTCGACGCCCGCCGGGGGCCCGCCGAAACCGACCCCCGGCCCCCGCGCCACCACACCCCTGACCCCTCACTCATTGCCCCATTTCGCCAACAACCGCTGCAGCAGCTTGCCTTGGTAGTGGTGACCAACTCGGCTGGCTCCTCCATACCCATATCAACCGGCGTTCTGTCTCAAGGTGAGTGCAGCTGACTGCCCACAGACACGCACCCGCCCCGTGACCCTTCCAGCTATTGTCTTTCCAGGAACATCGCCCATTGAGTTCACTGCAACTTAGTTACTTAACAAGATTAGCCTGGCAGTCGGGACCGAAAGAAAATGTTTCGTGACACGCCCTACTGTGTACGATCACATCAAGACAGCGTTCTACCAATAAAACAATCGTTATCGTCAAGGAGGTATTGACGCCATAGCCCACATGATTTGTGGTAGATCAGGCATCTAGTCTAGAGGACTATTTTAGGATATTATCGTGACATTCGCAGCCAGCGTGACTAATAACTTATGTACTAGGCATTTTAAAGTAGACTAGGTTAACAGAATGAGACAAGTTATTATAAATCCGTAATGACGGCATGTCTGTAAAACATTCCAATGCGGTATTAGGAGTCCTTCTCGCGGCTGTAAGTAGCGAGTGGACGTGCGCACTCATCGACAGTATCCAGGCCAATGCCAGCCGACACCGCCGTACCTAAACTAGAAAAGTATTGTCCTCGATGTTCCAAGCGATAACCACAATCGGGCCCAAACCGAATTGCAACCTTACATCCGGCGGTTAGAGTCGGTATTGGCGTGCCATGCGGGCGTGGAGGTTGCGCGTGAGATATGTGAAGTCGCGGCATGCGGGTCGCGCGGCGTTCTCACGCTTTGAATATTCCTGCTCCCGGCTGCCCTCCCTCCCCCCGCCTCCCGGCGCCCCCTCGCCCCGCGCCTCCAGCGGCCCTTCAATGACGTCCCCTGACTCCCACTCCCGACTGTCCTGACTCTAATTGAATGAACCTCACTAAGTCTGTTTACATCCGCGCGGTCTCCTTCGTCTACCCTACATTCACTACACATACATACCCGTACAATGCTGCCGCCACAATGGACGACAACTTACTGCGCACTAGCTAAACGTACAGATTACTTCGAGTGATTTTAACAAAAAACTGAATCTCAATGCTATAGATAGGGATATTAGGAGATACGTGTTAATTTTCTTATCTCTACCGTTTCGAAACTATGAGTATAATAACGGAGTGCGCAATATCTGCTACTTGCTTTTAGAGCTCCGTTCTAAACTCGTAACTCGACGCCAAAACTTGTTCACAAAACGAATCTGACTAATATAATAGAATGCTAGATATCGGAATAGAAAAAAGACATCAAAATGCAGAGAGCCACGCATAAACAAAGACAGATAAAATGTCGTTCTTGTAGAGACAAGATGAATGAAACACGTATAAATTATATAAGTGGGAGCGAGCGGGGCGGGGCGTGTCCGCTTTCCCATGCCTAGCTGCTACTACTCATTATTTTTCTTCCTTTTCAAAGGTCACAATTATTATTGAGAACAATTCTTCTGGCAGCCTGGTATTAGTCACTGCGCGCCAGTGCGCTAGTGCGCCAGTGCGCGGGATGAGTAACTCTCCCACGGTTCTCACACACATCGCAACACTAATCATCCTTGACTTACATTTTGAAAATCGTACCTTTTGTGTGGGACTCAGTTTCCGTGAGAACTGAATACTTTAAATTTCACGCGGCAGCCTGCAAAGATTAATGTGGTGTTCAGAACAAAAGGACATCTTCCATACTTTTGTGGAAAAATTCCGGTTGAGTCTGAAGCACATAGAGATCTATAATAATGTATAGTACCTGATTTATATCCGAAATATTTAAATGTTATAAAATTGTTATATCGTAAGAATAATTAAGTATTCTATATAAATATCGTTTTTATCAGATAGATGCTTATATCTTTTGAATAAATGTAAATCTCACTTAAGAATAAAACCGCCTTCTTTGTTTCGTTCTGTTGAATGAGAGAACTCGAAGAAATAAACTATGTATAATGGCAACTGTTACAAAGAGAACGCGTGTAAAATATTATAAATAAAAAATATTAATAAAATATCATGTAGAGTTTAGAACTATAGCCGTCAACAAAATACCACAATGAAAAAAATTGTACATCGGTAGAAATTAAAATGAAGAGAGATAAAATAAATCTAACTGCTAGACTGCTTGATAGGTATCATAGAGTTTAGCAGTTCTTACAAATGGATTAATTTAATTATAGAATAGTTACGAAGAAAAACACCTGAATCTTTTTCAGCTAAAACCACCCAAAAATTAAGGCTAATTATTAGAATATACACGGGCTGTTATTGTTACCAACAACACACATTTTTTTTTTTTTAAATTAAATCGTTGCTAAATTAAAAGACAACAAATTAATGTACTTACGCCAAATTGCCGAATAGTTTGTTTTGTCTCACAGCTACATAAAAATATGGGAAAATGTAAGCTCCCACGAGACCGCTCGAGGCGCTGCCATAATCGCACGGTCAACAATTAGTAAACAATATGTATATGCCGCAGACAACTAGCTTAATTCACCATTAAGTTAAAAGCAGCCTAGCCTGATAACTAAACGGCGCCGTTTCACTAGCGACCTCAAAGTGATTTGTAGTTATTTTATTACTAGCTTCTACCAGCAAGTGGTTCGCTCGCTTCAAAGTTGGTTTTTCTACACGAACTCTGAACCCCTGTTTCACCCTAAGGGGGTGAATTTTAGAAAGCCCTCTCTTAATAGTTGCCTATGTCATGAAAGGAAACCTTGTGCAAAAGTTCATGATCCTAGTCCCAGTAGTTTCGGCTATGCGTTGATATGTCAGTCAGTTTCTCCTTATATATACCTACATAAAAATTGACTTGCTAAATGCTTAGGCTATTCATAAAATAGGGTGACCATGTGACAAAAAACCGGGTAAGTGCGAGTCTAACTTGCGCACTAAGGGTTCCGTACAAACTCGATTCGCAAAAAAGTTTTTTTTTTTCTGACGTAACTACAAATTTGCCGTTTTCAGTTTTCTTCCTATACTTGTGTTAAGAGACCTTGCGTCATTCCAAACAGGATTCTAGGTCAACGGGAAGTAGGTACCCTATTAATTTTGATTTCCTAGCGAGTGTCATTTATGCGCCTAAACAGAGCATAAACGGCCTTATCTTTAGATTGTGTTGACTTAAAAGTTGTACTTTTAACTGCTGCTTGAGGTACCAAACCGGAGTATTTAACATAACTTCAGCTTCATACCTTCACTCGTTCCTGAGAAAAAGGGGCTTCACGGACAGACAGACGGACAGACCAATAGAAGAACAGACGGACAACAAAGTGATCCAATAAGGGTTTCGTTTTTTCTGACTTACGTTTGGATCCCTAAAAACTCTTAGGGTACCCCGGACATGTAAACTAAAAGTAATTTTACTAGTTGCCGCCATTTAGTAAAATAGCTAGGCTGATAACAGAATGGCGAATGAGGCTAGCTGGCTGCGACATATAGAATCTAAAACCTAAGAAACTTCGCCCTGTGTAAAAAGGAATTACCTACCGGATGTGTAATTAATGAGGCGACAGAACAGATTGTAGATAGTGTACGAATTAAGTTGTTTTATCATGTGGTAATTTGAGAATTGCATATACAATATAGTGGGCTCACACACCCCATGAAATAGGTTTAAGAAGTTCTAAGTACAAAGGATAAAGGTAAGATGATGACAATAAATATAGACCCCTTCCTGTTGCCTCTAAAGTGGCATACTAAATGTTTTTGGACTTAAAACAGCAGAAATAATATACCCATGGTTATTCCACGTATCGTTGTGATTTCGATACGATAATGTGTAAAACCTGAACTTTTCTTATGGTATACATTTTGTGCGCGTTTAAAAAGGCTCAGACCATGGTCTACGGTGTTCAAAATGTCATCCGATTTAGTAAAGCCATTGAAAAACAACCAATTAACAAATATCTAAGCATTTAACATACAGACTTTGACATTTATAATATTAACTAGCTATCCCCGCGGTTTTACCCGCGTCTTTGGTTACTGCTCCGTTTCCATGGATTGTAAGTGTGAATGATATCCTATAGCCTTCCTTAATAAATGGGCTATTCACCACTAAAAAATTTTTTCAATTCATACCAAAATTTTCAGAGATTAGCGCGTTCAAACAAACAAACTCTTGAGCTTTATAATATTATTAGGCGGGAGTAAGATGTTATATTTACCCACAATACCTTTGAAACCAAGTAAGTGGTGGTCATAGATTGATAAAATCACCCTCTAAGCAAAATAGAGCGCTAGAGCGTAGCGACCAATTGATTAATCAAAGAGGGGAAAAAGGTGGGAGTCTATGGAGGCACTTAAATTCTTTGTAACCATTTCTTTGTATAAAACCTGGTATAATTGTATTGCAACAAAATTGCATTTGACTTTTTGCATTGAGAAAACGTAAACAAAGTTGTAAACGCTTTAATGCTTTTTTAATAACTAAATTCCAATAGGGATCAACATCCTGCATATTCAGTCCTCTTTTAACATTATAACTACAAGTTCAATGGTGCCTAAATAAACCTTACCTGTAATAAAATTTGTAATAAAAATCTTAAACTTCGAATTGTTCACTATTTACAACATTTCAGTTATCCTGGTATGCCTAGACCATCACCCGTGGCCCTTGGTTATGTAGCTTCAATCAGCCTTAAGGCTTTTCCGCATTCCGATGTCGTATAGATATTCTGATTTATAATTTCTGAGGCACTGTGTGTGTTCCAGCACAGCAAACTGTCTGTTCCGGTCGTCATAATAATTGGTACCTTCCTATATTGCATACCAGACGGACTTTCCAAGTAGTCAGAAGCCTAAAAATGGTATAACTGCAGTTCCTTAGGTATCTCAAATACCATGTCATTAAATTGCAAATATCTGGGTTGAAAACCGATCCCAGCACACCTAGGCAAGGCTGATACATCATATAAATACAAACTATCCCAGCAATGTGGATCGTCGTGACGTTTGCCTCGTGTCGAATGCGCGGCTATCGAGCACGGAAGGCGACACCCTGCCTTCCGAGAAATGCAACGAGCATCCCACCAGCCCGACACACTACTCACTTACAACATACGCTTCATAGATTTATCATTAGCGTTCGATACGTTTTACCTTCATCGAATGGACCGGAAGACGTTCTCTGGTAAATCTTTGGCTCAAGACTTAGGTTTTTGACCGTCAATATCGCTCGTAAAGCAAGCAAGTTATGTACTATTCAATGCTTAAACGGACTGTGAATTACCCAGTCTTGAACTGACTGGTAAAATCAGTTTATTTTGGGACCCAGACAAGACCAGAATTGGGTCTCCGAGTTCACCAAACTCGGAGACCCAATTCCTATGACATAACATTCCTCAAGTTACAAGACACTTCTAAGTGTGTTAAAGACCTATTTCGCCTACCCTTCCTACCCAAAATAGAATCGAATAAACTTTATTGTATATCAAAAAAGTAACACAACTTATACACAAACTTAAATCTATGGGTAAAATGGCGGTCTTATCGCTAACAGCGATATCTACCAGACAACCTTAGGATGGATCGTAAGAACTGAAAGGTAGGATAAGAGAAATTTGAAGCGAAATGCAATAAGTCGATGACATTAAAAACAATGTAGTTAGACGCAATATAAATGGTAACACCATAACCATATACCCCATCAGCTTATGGTTCTAAATTGCTAAGTTTGTGGCATAAATACATTACAATTTTAGAATACAACTAACTCGTTTCTTTTGATTGCATTGCACTTTATCTATTACGGTGGCGCTCGCCAAGAACATCGTCAAAAAACGTGCCAATAGGACGTATTGCCTCTCTCGGGACTTCTTGTGGAGCAGACGGTTAACGAAATATTTATTATTGATATGCTCCCGCTGAACCACTATCTCACCTGATGGTAAACGATGATGTAGCCGACGATGGAGCACGCTCGCCAGAAGTAATCTACAAACTCTTAATTTATAGAACCCAGGTTGTAGCTAACAGGAAGCACAGACTTCCACTTGTACCCAAGACGTTTTATACATATGGGTGGGATGTCCACCACTAACCGGTAGCACATCGCCGTACGTATAGTGGTCCAGTAATGAAACGGGCTGAGCAGAATAAATTACGAAATTGCGACGCACATTCCCCGAAATGCGACTGATTTCTGATTTTTGCCAGCTTGTCGGTTTTCACCGACAAGCTAGCAACTCTTGGCTCATTTCAGCAAGATCTTCAGCCAAAGTTGCTTATGTCACTTACGCATATTGTTTTAAAGTAGTTAAGGTAAATATATATGTTTAAAGAAACATTTGCTTGCTGACTTGTTTAAATGTGAAGATACATAAAGCTACGCAGTCTATACCACACTTCATGTTAAAAATAGTTTGAAAACGATACATTTCAAACTATTCTCTTCTTGATTCTTCGTTTATAAAAAGATAAAAACGTATAAAACTAAAATTAGAATCTAGTTTCCATGTTTTCAGGTCAAATATGAATACTGAAATAGAAATGGATCTATTTTGTGTCAAAGTCAAGGATTTTATATCGAAATTCTGGAAGCTGATAATCTTGGAAATCATCAACACGGTCTGGCACCTCGTAAAATTTGTCTAAAACCAGTTGGAAACTAGAACAATGTTACAATTTCTTTGAATTTTTCTAATTGTTACTTCCACAAACGATTCGCGATCGACAACCTGGGAACGAAGCGGCATTGTACCAATTTAACGTTTATTCGGTATCAAAATAACATTTCTCAATCATGTAAAAACGTTTATAAAACATAATAAACATATCAAGATGCGTGTTATTATCCATTTATAAATATAAAACTAAACTCGACCTATAAAACTATCTCGGTGCGTTCGATACGTTTGCGATGTCCTAATTTCATACAAAATGAGTTCGCGTAGATATGGTACGCGGGTAGCGGGTACACAGTTACACTGTACTGTAGGTGCTCGCTGCTCGTGCTGACAGCGCTACACTATATGATTGCCTAATTCCTTAATGACAACATTACAACAATGCTCCAGTGCGTTAATGTTTCTAACACATGTTACCTTTGCTTTATGTTATTGTTCGTAATTGGGGCTGTTTCATTTTGATCTCAATGTTCAATTATACATTGTTACACTTTTGAATACGAAATTGACGTATGCTTTCTCTAAAATTTTATCGTTAGTAGTTTTCTGTCGTGCTACGTCTGTCTCGTGATACAGTTTACTGAGTTCAGTTAGAGCCAGATATACTCTGAACTGTACATGTCATAAATTTTTTGAAAGTTGATTAGGTTTGTACGAGTATACCTACATACTCTACTGTTTACGTATGTAGGTACATATATGTCCGGGTTATTGTAAACACATAATTATAAGTTTATAAGAAATAGCGTGAGATTTAAACTCTTTAAATTTAAATTCTCTGTAAGACTGGGGATATATTCTAAAATATCAAATTTAGATGGGATATATTGTATTTGAAATGGTCTGTTAACAATAAGTATATCGATATTTAATGGTTTAACGAGATTTATTGCAAACTTACGATATTTGCAATAAACTATATATGATATACCTAAATTTATAGGATCTTTATTTATTGTTTTTCTTGTAATTAAAACGGATTCAGATACAATGATTATAAACAAAACTGATATTTGACTCAACGACCAGAGAGACAGTTTCTTTTTAAATTTAGTCAGACAAAGTAATGCTATGGTACGAGTACATAAATGAGACGGCAATTTTAAACTTAGTATTTTATTACAGTTTTAATTCAAAATTAAATAAAATGCAACGGTTAGATTTGTGTGACAAAACCTACTAGATCAGAGAAGCCGGCTAGTTTAAGTAAGACATCTAATAAAAAATGTTGTAAATTTTATGTTATCACATTTTAATAGTTAAATCTGATAAGTCCTCAAATAAAATAGATCTGGTTGAGATAAAATTCAAATCTTCATAAATATTCAATAAGTCAGATAAAGTGATTTTCAGACTATAATTGTAGCAGAGTATTAGAATTATTGACTAAACCTAAAACACATTCATTAATCTCTGCCGTCTATTCAACTTGGCACTCAAAACTGAATTACTAACTCCACTATTTAAATGGTCTAGCGAATTCAAAATTACCCTTATCTGTTAAGTTTAAATTGATCAGCCGTTACAAATACAAATTCGTAGCGCCATCGCATACCACTTTTAGCCGTTTCTGCTTCAAGAAAGTTACTGATGTCGCTTATTTTATAGTTAAGGTATGTAATTTATGGAATAGTGATCATAATAAAGCATAATATAGTTAATACATGCTGCGCTTGCGGCGGTGGTGCGTGGCGGTAGGGCGCGCGTAGGCCGTGCGGCGTCGCCACATGCGCGTATTTTTAACCCGTGGGGCCGGCGTGCTCAAGCTCACCTTTCGATCTATTCCTGGCTCGCTTATTTTTAAACTTTTGTCTATATTACTTTCCTTCCGTCTGCTTATTAGTGGATGATTGAGATGCGTCGCAGGGGGCGCTCTTCTTAAAATATATCGCGATGATATTTCCGGTGTGGCGGTCCCCGTCCAAGTGGCAGACGGGCCGTTGCTCGCTTTTGTCATTATAATATTTATAAATCAGGGGTGGTTCCTCCCTACTATCAAAATAGAATGGTCCTTTAAACTTAGCTCCGCGCCATGTGTGGTGACTTATCGAGAGGGAAGTATTTGTGGAGGATTATGGATGTTTTTCTATAACCTTAAATGGATTACAGCTAGCTAAATAAAACTATTCTAAGTTAGGCTTTGTTTTGGTTAATAAGTAGATAAAGTAGATAAGGGGTTAGAATTGTCTACGGTACCTTTTCTTATAGCTGGGATATCATTAAATAACTTGTTACGCTCCGAGTGGACGGACAGAGAGTGATAGACTTAACCTACTTGTGTTTCTTCCGCTGCCCTTTTCGTTCCAAGGCAGTGCTGACTCTTTTGAATTATCCCGCAGATATCTACAGTGCCTTTCGCTGCGATTTCTGATGTAGTGAACTAAAGCACATTCTTCTCCATAGAGATTAATGCTTTGAAATGTGCAATTAGCATCATTTTTCTGACTGACTGACTTCTTGACAATTCAAAAGTAACTTATTTGAAATAAATTGCTTTGGTGCATACTGTAAGTATAGCAAGCAATGGATAAATAAGTAAATAAATAAATGCTATGGATCTTCGAATCTTTGAAAAAGTATAAGGCAGTTATTACTCATAGTTCTTCTTGTAACATACTCCGTTACTGTAGCAGTTACGTGACCAGGACGTATCTCGAAGTCTAATTAACACTTTTTGAGTATCGTAAATTCATTGAAGTTCCTCGAGACAAATAAGTCTAAGATGCGTTTTCTAAAGTGACCAAATATGTGAGGTTGTACGATTGTTAGTTCATTAACTAACACCATATTTGTTTGTTAAAGCGATCGTAAATGGTCTTAAATGCGTCGATATGATGTCTCTTGTTTACGTTCTGTGACGCTTTCACTTAAACAGGTTAAATAACTTTAGTGTCGGAGAAAAACAATCCGTTGTAAACAACTTTACCCTTCGATTAATGATGCAACGAGGCAATGACGCTCCGTTTGAGTTCAATTCCAGATTATCTTCCGCAATTTAAGAAAGTTCGTTTGTGCACTAAGTTAAGAGGCCCTACCATGAGATAATAATAATAATAAATAAAGCATAGCATACAGGAATAATCGCCGGTTGGTACCACGTTCCATTAAAAGCGTATAAGGGGCCTCTGCGAGTTGGTTTCGACTCCTCGTACGCCTTCCAAAGGTCCAGGAGGGTTCTGAGATATAATAACTCATAACGAAATAATAATAATAATAATAGCGTTTAATAACAATCCAATATATCATAACATTTAACACATATATTATTTTTATTTTTTTCTTCAGTTATTATTTACTTTAAACTTTCTGACACCGGTTCGTGAGGATTGTCTTGTTTTCCAGCATAGGCCTCCCCTAGAGTTTGCCATAAAATGCGGTTCTGTGCTTGTCTTCTCCATGTGATGCCTGCTATTCTTGTAACATCGTCCTCCCATCTGCGACGTTGTCTCACTTTCTTTCTTTTATGTTATCGCAGGCACCACTCTGTTACATCCCTAGACCACTTATCCTTTTTTTATTGACTGGTAGAGAATGCCTTGTTGCATTAAGTCCGCCTATGTACCACAACTGTACATGAAGTTTAAATAAATAAATCATAATATCCGATGTAAGGGCAAATAAGTCTCCCGAAAATTCGGAAGTGGTTAGAATTTATATGGTACAGGTATCCAGACTTGTTTGTGTACGGCTGAGCGAGGCCCACCATTGGGGTGGTGGCAGGGTCGTAGCATTTGCTACTCTGGCTTCGTGGCTGACCCAGCACTGAAAACAGTCAAAGCGATATGACGTCAAAAGTTGACGTCGTTTTGTATCTATTATCCAGTTTTTTACTTACCGTAAATCACGTCTTCAAACTCTACTTCTATGACAAAATTTGCCAACTTCTCCACATTCTTCATTCAGCAACCAGGGGTAAATCTGTACCGTGCTTAGATTACTACCATCAGGCATCATCACTCTCTTATCTTTTATTTGGGATCAGTGCATCATGTCTTTTTTCCAAACTTCTCTATAATAATACACCAGCCACCACCAAGGTTATCCATTTTCTAACCTTAGCGCTTGCAGCTGAGTGAAGCGATAAGAAACTTTTACTGGTTATACCACGGGCCACAGTGACTCTTTCAAATGATCCGGCAGTCTTATCAGATTCATTTCCTAACCAGGCGTGTATTCAAAATAGAAAAGGAAGATCTTGCTTTAGAGTTGCAGTCTACAGTGCCTCCTACTTATCCACCCACTAAAAATAGTACTGTGATAGTAGAACGAGGGTTTTGGCCTGAAACTGTTTGACAAAATCTTGGTCTGCAAATCTGAATAAACCCCTTTATCATATTGTCATATTATCATGGTGATAAATACGTCTGCGCCCTATTCTTCCAGGGATTATGTTATCTGACAACATCAGCATAAGGTCTTCAATACATAACAATGACAGACACTGATGCTGGCTATTCTTCATTTATATAAGACCTTCCATTCTTCTATTGCTCTGTTGTAAATTACCCGATTCTCATACATGTCCGACTCTAGGGGCTTTTTGTGATATCGTTTCCACATTTATTCCTTGGTGGACCATTGTATGTGAGTCATGGCGGCCTTCATTCCAACCAGCCCACCTCTCTCCAAAAGCAGATGAGTCCTTTCAATTTACTCAGGGCGTCTATGAGCGAATTCGGGGCTCTCAGGGTTTATGATCGATTCTAGGGGCTTGTTTGCTTCTTTAAGGAAAATACACATACTTGCACTGATGACACTTAGTAAGGCGCACGTGCTTATCTTGTGAGCCAGTAGCTCAATAGTTCTTCTTTATATTTCTCTTCTCTTTAATTAAGCAACATATTTTCATCAGCATTTTCCATTTTCTTAAATTATTTGAGGTCGAGAGTCAAAAAAGCACAGTGATTCAGAAAACCCAATACTTTGGACTTTCCGACCTATTGATGATTGGAGTATCTCTTAATTAAGGCATACCTAACTTCTCACACATTCAGCACATTGCTGAACTCATTGAGTCGTTCCAGTATTCAAATTCTCGCAATGACTCAATCGTGGCTCTCTTGTTTCCTCTCATAATTACAATGTGATAATGTAATCAGGAAACAAATAGACGTTTCCTGCGTGCTGGGCGCCACATGTGAGCACCCTATCGTGACGTCCTCACGCACATCTGGGCATCGGAACTGAGCACATCTGTCACTCCCCACGTCTAGCACCACGTCCCAAGTAACGACACCACCATCGTGCTACTCCCCACACTCTAAGAAACACATTTGTCCCACAAACTTTATTACATTTTTTGCCTCATCAAAATAGAAAACGTAGGCTGTCATGAATGAACGGCCCTTGGACGTGTCCTTGTGACTTATGAATGATTATTACGCAAATGAATTTGTTCGGGCGCGTACGGATCTCTCCCGATGTCCCAACTCCCAGCCACACTCCACTCCTCAATATTATTTTTTAGTTCATTTTACTACCGATAAAAGTGTACTATCAATTCCTTAGTGACATTTTTATTGAAATGTTAAAGGCTCGCCTCGCTTTCTAGTTAGTACAATGTAAAATTGTTTATAAATAGAAGTACGAAGTAAGCATCGTAAAGATGTTTCCTTAATGGGTGCTTAAAGTGCTTTACGCAGGTATCGGGACCGTGGCAAATGTGCAAGCGACGTGTTTCCTAAAACGATGCATGCAAGCGGCAAGTACCCGGCTTAATGGGTATCAATGTCAGCAGTGCAGCCCGTCCGTTCCCTTAATGGCTTCACAAAAGTTTATTATCAGTTTTCGGAATTAAAAAAGCAATAACATAATAGGCATCCGTTTCCGTTCGGGGCGCACAAGTTTGAACTCATTTCGATATCTATCGCCGACAATCGATTACGTCCCCGTAGGTCTCAGACGTGAGTCACGCTGTGCGTCGACGTCGACTCAGGTTCACAGTCGAGTGTTATGGTCGCAGTACAGATAGTAAAGCGATATTAGGTAAAGGAGGTCCGGGTGTGTGCAGCATGTACTGCAGATAGAATGCGCTGAGTCCGTTCGACTGGTTTCTAACTCAATGTCGTGTGGAATGCAGGTGGCGGGCGGGTAGCGCGGGGCGGGGCGGTGCGGGCGCATCGGACGGTGTTGTCGCAAGTGGCCGCCGCACTTGTCGGCGCGTTTGACTGCCGGAGATATTCGGCGCGGTAACGGGCCGCGGCCTTCCTGGAATTGGTTACCTGTCGCATTCCTCCGGCGGTCGCCGCAGTCGCAGCTCTCTGCGCTCGCCCGCCCCGCGCCCCGCCGCCCCCGCGCTCCCGCTGCATAGCGATGCAACCTCTTCTAATCGTGCTCGCGTTCCTGCAACACGTTCGACTTTGTCACACGTCCTTTGCGATAACATAGAACAACTTTGTGAAATTCGCATCGCGTTCTATTTGTAGACAATTTATGTTTTCCTCTCAGGTCAGCTCAAAGAACTTTTCTATTAAATATGGTAGAGTAACTGAAACATCATCTGTAAAAGAACTGAAATAATTCTGGCAACTATATATTAGTACTAGCTTTACCGCAGCTTCGCCCGCGTACATATAACTATGTCACTCAGGAATAAAGCAGCTTTCTATTGGTGAAATTGAAAAATCTATCTACCAGTCATTTATTATATAATTATGTAAGTATATTGAATGCCTTCAGGGATAGTTTCACATCAAAAGCTTTACTGAAACTTGTAAAGATATTGTATTTTTTTCTATTTATTATTTTATGTTTCCATGTACCTAGGTGTTTTGAAATATTAACCGTTTTATGTTGTGAATTTTAATACCATTTAATTCCAAAAAACAATAAATTAATAAGCATTCTGCAGATTTGTCTATGCTCTCGTTTATTTGAATTCCAATAAACCGTTATAGAAACTTGCAAATAACATTTGAACTGGTTGAGACGCTGAATTATCAACCTGAGCATAAATTAATTTTCTGTCTATGCCGATTGTCAAATAAATTTTCTTAAAAAACATAAAAACCGCAAGTTTTTTTAAATAATTATTTTAAACAGTACAATTTGAGACTGTGGTGACTACTTTATCTAAACAGCGTCGTGTCCTCAACGAGACCGTTGATACCGGCAGAACGGCCAGTGGCGGCTTAGCCACGTAGCATGAGTAGCTAATGCGGGGCCCCGCACATTCTGGGGCCCCGCATGTACGGTAATCCTGCACTTGAGCGCAAAAAAAATATCTAGTTTTATAGTATACATATTAGTATTGAAGTATACATGAATATGTATACTTCAATACTAATATATCTATTCTTTTTATATCTTTTCTGTTAGATTTCAAAAGAATTTCTGATTCTGTATTTTTATCTAAAAAAAAAAACCTAAGATGTCCTAAGCGGAATGCTATAATTTTCAAAATCACTTTTTTTTAGAATTTTACCTGCAAATCTTTATTCACATGGGGTACGCAAAAACCATCATCTAGGTTTTTCTAAAAAAACTATATTAATTGGTATCGTTTAAAGAAAGTAATTAAATGAGTGTTAACTTGAATGACGAAAATAACGTTTTTGCTGTATTATTTTGTATAAAATATTTTATATTTCTATCTTTACAAAAAAGGTCTACACAAGGGCCCTTTGGTTGAATTTGCTACAGGCCCCGTGGTGGCTTAATCCGCCACTGAGAACGGCACGGTTCAAACACTGACACTTACGTCACGGGTTGTAAATAATACTTAGACGATCGTGATCAGAGAGAATTCATGATCGCAGTTCGCATTTATGCGCATTTTTTTACTTTACGATTCATAAATTGATAACCTCGTCGTCTGTGGCAGTTGGTGGGCCTCACGCACACACGCGCCCGTCTACGCTCTAATAGATCTCACTCACACTGCCCAAATTACTGGTCTCTATCATCATCCATATTTTCTTCAATTGCGAATCATACACGGCCAGTTACGGACGAGCGTCTCCGCCGCGACCAAAACATTCCACGCAGTGTAACGCGTAATGCTGGGGCCTCTCCACGATCCTCGCAAAATGGCAGCAACATACCTACGGGGCGCAAGTGCACATGTGTGCGTGTAACTGCTCTTATAAATGTGTGTGTTTTATATATGTACAACCATTGGTTCACGCAGCCGCGTGTGCGTAAGGAGGCCGAACTTTCCGAGAAAAGTTTTCAGTGGCTGTGGCCGTGGCTCGCTGAAATTATGCCAGCTAGGTCTCTCTTGTCAAACAAGATGGGTGGACACGTGGGAATTGGACGAGTTATTAATGAGAAATAATGTGATTATGAATTAATATTGGGCTGATGTTGTGTGGCGTGCGTTAGGAGGCGTGTCAGCGTGAGTAACGGCACCCCGGCGGCCCCCGGTAGGTAGCCGCGAGCGCACGCCGCCGACCGATTAGGGAAATTGACTACGCACCTACTCGCAATCTATTGTTTTAATTGGAACCACCACGCAAATGTAAAGAGTTTTGTTTTAATGAGTTACCAATCTCATTTTCCGCACACATTGTGTACCTAAACTACCGTTGAACGTCGAACGTAACCAGGAAACAAAAAATGTTATTTAAGGTCACTCCGCATTCATTTGTGAATTTTATTCCATTGGTTCATCGTTATATTTGTACTTACTGACGAATTAGAAATTTTTAAGTACGAGTTGAAATGGACAAGAAATATTGGATTGCCTATCTATATTGATTTCTTCTCAATAAGTCATTGAACATCAATCTTAGTACCTACATAATGTATATATTTTAATATCTGACAAGCTATTAACATTCTTGGAGATAAGTGCCTACTTGCTTTATTTTAAATTAATACTGTTTAGATACATACCGGGAAAATCTGTTTCAAATGTCTTATTCACTTAAATGTGAAATATTAACAGTACCTCATCAATACCTAATTGTTACAAAATGTTTGGCTTGAAGTTATTTTCATTTCCTTCTATTATGGGTGCGTATATTACGGTTTTATTTTACTCTTAATCACAATTTTAGTTCCCGAAGCTCAATAAAAGTTTGAAGAAAATTATGATACCTTGAATAAATTAATTTGATGAAAATTGATTATATTCCTATCTAAAAACTATAATTTGGTGACAATTCATTATATTCCTATCTAAAAATATAATTTTTTCATTGTAATTTTTTATATAATACATTAAGCACCATCAGATGATGGTGCTTAATGTATGCTAGCTTATTCTCTACTAGCTTGGGGGTCGGCTTACAATCCAACCAGATGCGACTAAATATCTGTGTTTTACATGCAGCGACTGCCTACCAGACCTCCACAGCCCTCTTACTGGGCAACACGATACTCCTTGGATAGACTGATGGTTGGGAAGACTTTCTGGCGTCTGACTACCTGTAAAGACTGTCAAAGATCTACGAATGACTATTAGGGACCAAAGGCTTTATGCGCTTTCCGAGGCCCGGGCTGTAATGTAATAATGTAAGTAATGTCCTGGATAAACTTCGAAAAATACACATGAATTGAAATGGAAATTCATATTGCTACTTTCCCGGTTTGGACTGTGCATCCCGGTTTGGGCCATCATATTAAGCATAGAAACTAATAATGCACCTGAAAAGCAGTACCTTATTTTCCAAGTACATTGAAACACATATTGTATTAAAAAATATATTTATAACAACAACAATGATACTCTGCAAAAAAAAAAGTTACAGTAATAGTGCTGAATCAAAATAAGACTCTTTATAAAACCTTTTTCGCATTCGATCGATGTTGCACCGTAGCTGCGTAGTCACGTTACATGCAACGTAGCGCGTAGCGCGCTGTGCTACGCCTATTCCGTAGCACGTAATGCTACGCAAAATGCGTAGCACGTATTATGCGTTACTTTGAGTGTTGCACGAGGCTCGCAGCTAATTTTTTTGTAATGTACCTAAATGTGGTTGCTTGTTTTTTAATTCAAGATGCAACCTATTGCACAATGCAACGTTACAGTAAACATTGAAATATGTATTATTTATCATCTGTTCGCATCTTTAGGTTTCATAATACCAAATCAAATTAAAAACCCTAATACTCTTTGATAAAATAGATAATCCGTACTAGGTATTTATTGACACTAGTACATAAGCGTTAGGTAGCAGTAGGCGTATGATTAGCGATTATGTATCCAAGCATTGTTGTAAACGACAGCTTATTTACTGTTTATCCAATACATAGAGATATCGAGATATCGCAAAATTTTGCCAGCGAATGATTTACATCTTTGCATAGATAACAAAAGATATCAAGTCCGACCAATCAATAGTTATTGTTCATCATTGTATTACTCACTCTAAATCGAATCTTTACTGTTTATGTATTTTTTATGTACTGTATTATCTTGACTTAGGATTTAGATAACTAAAAATATACCTAAAATGTTTTTAAAAGATAAACTGCGAGCACAAAGTATTTTGAAGGCAATGCGCGCTGAGATCCATGAAAAATTACTATAACTTGGTTATCTTTTACTTTAAATTATTTTTGGGTTCTGTACCTCAAAAGAAAAAACGAAACCCTTATAGGATCACTTTGTTGTCCGTCCGTCAGTTTGTTTGTTTGTCTGTCAAGACCCTTTATCTCGGGAACGCGTGAAGGTATCGAGTTGAAATTAAAACCATATACTCAAGTCTACGGTCTCTTAAAGCTTTTAAAAAACTCAGAATTCTAAATTGACTGAAAAAAAGATATGGCCGTTTATGTCGCAAAAAAACATATATTTCGACACTCTCTAGGGAATGAAAATAGGGTACTTCCCGTTGACTCAGAATCCTGAAATTTGGCATAAAGCAAGGTCTTATAGCACAGATATAGGAATAAATCTGAAAACTGATAATTTGTTGTTACGTCATAACCATTTTTTTTTTTTGCTATTCGGTTTACTGTTTACTTATGTTTTTGTACGGAACCTTCAAGGCGCGAGGCCGACTCGCACTTGCCCAGTTTTTAATACACCAAATTACTCAGTTTTTTTTTCTAAATAAAATTTCAAACTACATTAGATGTAAAAAACAGTTTTAGAATATAAGGCCAAACTGAGGAACGTTGTTTTAAACATTAATTTCTGTAAAGCTCATGCTTTCAATCTTTTAAGAGGGCTATATTTTCTTTGGCACCAAAAACATATTGATTCTTTCTTTATTTAAAAACGAACTTTATTACATATCATAAAACAAAATCCTCCATCACGTATGTCTGTATAAAAGTGAAAGATTTAAAAAACTGCTGAACGGATTTTCATGGAGATTTCGCCGATAGACAGAGCAATTTATGACGAAGCTTTAGTTGTAGAATACGTGTAGGTATATTGTAGTAGAGAAAAGCCTGCCGGTTTTCTACCGGTTGCATTTCCTAGAGTGTACGTCGGAATTGCATAACCTAATTCCGCCTAGCCCGTTCCATCATCGGACCACCAGGCGTACGGCAATGCGCCACCGGTGCATGGTGAACATCCCACCTATACGCACGAAACGTTTTGGGAACACATTCATTGTGCGTACAGCTAAGAGTGGAATTCCTTGCCGGAATCTGTGTTTCCTGATGGCTACAACCCGGGAATCTTTAAGTCAAGAGTGAATAGGTTACTTCTAAGTAAGCGCGCTCCATCGTCGACCGCATCGTCGCTTTTCATCAGGTCAGATAGCGGTCAAGCGCGAACCTATAAAGAATAAAAATAAGTCAATAATTTGAAAGATTTCTAGCAGCCGTGTGGAGCTGGGGCGGGGCGCTAGAGTTTGATAAATGATGACGACTACAAAATTCTGATCTTTATATATAAAAGAAGAAACTGACTGACTGACATATCAACGCACAGCCCAAACTACTGAGACTAGGAACGTGAAATTTAGCACAAAGTCTCCCTTTATAATGTAGGGGAGCACTAAGATAGGATTTTCTAAAATTCAACCTTAAGGGTATGAAAGAGAGGTCCGAAATGTTTATGGAGAACCTACTTTTACGCAGGGGAAGCCGCTGGCAGAAGCTAGTTAAATAATAAAACGATTTTCGCAAAATATAAATCCGCCCGTATTGATTATACTCAGTTTCTAATAATCAACAAAAATTTCAAATACCTGTAGTAACGGTACCTCTGCATAATTAAAAATCCTGATTAGGAACAAAAATGTAATGAATACAACAAGGAAAACATGATAGTTGGGTATTGTTAGCGACGCATTTCATATAATACTTCGCACGGCCACTCCGCACTCGTCAGCACTTGCGCATGCGCATGCTATAGGTATTCAGCACCCTACTCAGTTACTCGGAACTACTTGGAACTGCCTTCCACGTGCAGAACCTACCTACCTATTTACCTACTTGACAGTATTATTTTCCTCTACTTACACTGACAATATTTTTTTTCTTTTGTCACCAAAGTATGTATTTTGTTATCAACTGTACCAGAGAACACCTTCAAAGAAATTGTTACTCTATCGTCTTCGCTTTAAGGTTCATTTTGATTTATAGTTTGGGAAATATTTGGCATCACTAGTATAAAGCATCGTTATCGTCGCCTGTGGCACACGTGTGTCTAACTCTATTTCCGCCCTTCGCTTCCCTTGGGTAAGCCAAGGACAGCAATAAAAGTCTTACTTAATTACTGACGTTATAATTAACGAAGAGTTCCTATTTGCTTAACTTTATCAGTGGTCGAATTTAAACCTTATTTGAACATAAAAAAGGTAATTTTTCCAAATCATTCTGTTACCCACAAATTAATAAAAAGTCTCAACATTTTTGGAGTAAAGTTTTGAAAACAAGGAGCTTCACTAAACATTAATAATGTCCATAAAGTTAAAAACTACGTTTAATTAGTTAAAAGGGAACCTTTTGTTCTTTAAACAAACCTTTGACGTGTACAGTCGCACAGTGAAGTGTTAACAGGCAACTGTCTTGAATATAATATTACTGAAAAATGGCCTGAACATAAAAATATAAAAATAAACAAGTTGGAAATATTATTTATGATCTATAAATGGTTTTTTAATTTACTCTTTAACAATTGTCCTATTTATTTCTAAGGAGTCCGGCACCTAATGAAGAAGGTTCGGTAGAATCTAAACAGGTGGTTTAGGTGTACAGGTGGGCTCTGTCTCGTCCATAGTCCATACTCCTATTAATAGGTATAAAAACAAGCTAATTAATTATTCATTCAAAATCATATTTACTCAAAGGCTAACAGTTATTGCAGCTTCTAAAATTCGAAATACCGCTTATTGCGTTATTAATAGCGAAATAAAATTCCATCTGATATTAAAATATGATACGATAGTGATCTGATGGCAATAAAATAAGCTAAATTATTAATATAATTAAACACATAAACACGCACGGCTTGCATTATTGGCGGCAGAGCAGTTCTAAGCGACACCTTGACGACACGTGCAAAGGTGCAATGTGCTCGTGCAACCACTCTATACCCAGGTACGTAGTTGCCTAGGTATGCAGCGCGTGCGCACAATCACATAATACCCAAAGAAGGCTAATTTCTTCATCAAACTTGAAAAAAACTCCACCTGGCCTGCTTAACTGTCCCTATTTAATTTATTTTTCTGTAAAATAAAATGCCGTCAAAATTCAACTCGGCACCTGCACACGATAAATTAAAAAAAATAACAATTGCCTCACAGTGGCTCCCGTTCCGGGGTCAACGCACTCCACCCCTTCCTACTCCCCACTGTATGATAATTAATTTTATCCACATCGTATAAATAGGCACTTGTACCTACTACATGTAATCTGCATCCTCGTCAGAGCTCACTTCTTTGGTGAGCGGCTAATCTATAGCCAAGTTGCGATGTTTTGCCAAGCATGTTAATTCTATGTAATTATCTTGTAAGAATGTACGCGGATGTACTTAATTTTTCCATGCGATTATAATAAAATTATTGTCAGAGAGAGATCAAAGGACAACTGTCTGTCTATCTAATAATTCCGCGATTCCTCTTTTGATAGGCCAGGCCCGTATTCCAAGAATGGTAAATAACAATTTGTAATTCAACGGCAAACATAAACATATTTTCTAATGTGAAGTGTTCTCAAAACAAACCGTTCAAGCTTTTCTAATGAATTCCTGACTTATCTATGTTTGCTTTCTCTAATATTCTCGCAACTCAAGTTTAAATCCTAGAGCTGCGCGTGAATAGACTAGCGATATAATATCGCATGGCGAATGTTGGCGGTGGAATTGCGAACTTTTGTGAATCGGACCCTTTTCTTAGTTTTACGTTGCATAGATATTGAGTTTGTTTACTATAGTTTAATATATTTAACTGAACTTTATTTAGGCAGAGGCATTGCAGAATAAAATAGCATACTTAATTTGCAACAAAAATACTTATATTAAAATATATGTGTAAGTGCAAGAGTTAATTAATAGGTATTTTTTTAAATATTAATTTATGTCTTATAATTCCGGTACTTATATTGGTATAAAGAAAATTGCAGCCAATAATTTTGTGGTGGATTTCGCACCAAATTCACAAGAAAATAATTGCGAAATAAGTACCTCCCAGCAGCTATTTCCTTCCAAAATCTCTTCAATTTTTATTACTAAGAAAATGTACTAACTAAAAATTCCTTGTATAAATTGTGGCAGGGCACGGTGCGCTAGCTATGCCGGTGGCGCAGGCGCAGGCGTCAGTCAGGCGGTGTGTGTTCGCGCCTCTAGGATTAGTTCCCGGCATTCCGGGAATCTCACCCACAGCGCGCGCTGATAACATTCCTCGCCCAGCGGTATAGACCCGGCCGAAAACAAAATCTTTCACAGTTATTTATTGTACTTTAAATTACTATTTAGTGTTTTTCTTTTACATTTGTTTGAATTTATTTATTGAGGGTATTAAGGAACCTATATAAATACCTACATACCATTTAGATTAAAAAGTAAAGCTCCCTTAACGACCTATATGGTATCTGGTATCTTATATCTGTTTGAAACTATTTAGTGCTCAAAGGAGAGACATAGGTTTAGTGCAGAAAAGATAATTTGGAAGAGCTTGAGATTCTTTAAAATGATCTTTTCTACAGAAAAGTCTTTTTATGATGTATTGAAGGAAAAGCCCCAAAGTATGAATGAAAAGAAAAACAAAGTTACTGAAATTGTGTAGAGTTAGACCTTCACCAAATATTTTTTTTTCTTTTTGTATCATCTGTTTAAAATGTTAAGTAGGTACACTTAAAACTTTAACTTTAACCTTAGCTAAATTTTATTTCTACTTAATTTCAGATCAAACATCTAGGTACTTAGGTACTAATTTAAAAACTACGGTTCTCATATTTGTAGCATTCATGAGGTAATTCACTAAAAATTTGCCCAAAAAGCGAATGTTTTGTTTTAGTCTTTGAATTTTATTTTAGTATGACGATTTTAGCTCAAAAGGTTCACCTTTTTCAGAACAATGCTTTTACCTAAATCAGAAATTTTAAACCAACTTATTATATTATTTTTATCATTTTAACTTTCTTACAATGGTAAAATATGAAACACCGATATAAAGTTGAAATAAAAAATTGACAAATCAAGATCGTTGGGCGAACAATTATTCATAATATTTTAAAGGATTTTTCTTAACTTCGCAAATTATTTTACCAATTAATTTAATAACTTATTTGAAATAATGTCTACCTGCTTTTAAATAAAAATTATTTAGGACTGCATACAAAACGAAATTCAACAGAAACTACGCTGAACATTGAAAACCTTGCTTTTTTTGCCGCTGCGTCACGTTTGGGGCGCAGATCCACTGCGCTCAGGACACGCGCACTATGAATTGCACTTTTATGCGCTCTACCACAACTACATCAAATGAACCATCTATTAATGTATATTTCATCCTAATATTACAAACCAATATTTTTTTAATATCGGCCAACGCAGAGCCATACTGACGGTGCGCCACCATAACCATTCCCGATTGTTTTAATTTATTTTATTCACCGTTCCTGTAGCGAATTCCAATTTTTTATGGACTAAATGCAAAAATAGAATTTTATACTTTAATTTTAATTGATTTTTGTAAATCTCATTACTATGGAAGTCGCGGGTTCGACGTCAAACCCGCCGTGAGGTCGGAAAATTTTCACCAATTTTCCTCGTAAGACGCGCGAATATTTCAAAGCTTTTATTTTACAAAAGTGATGGAAAAACTTGCGCCTACACATTGGCGGCAAAAGATTTGGGGTGAGAAAGTTTTTTTTTATCAGTAATGTGCGCGTGCGAGGGCGCAGTGCGCGCCGCCCCGCGCCGCGCGCCTGGGCGGGCCCCCGCGCACCCGCCGCAACCACTGCGCTAATGCACTCACTTCAAATTTTATTTTGCAAAAGGATCCCACAGGATCCCCTTCAACTAAATAATTTATAAAAACCTAAATATTTTTTCTTTGGGTCAAAATAGAACACCCGTTATAAACGTAGAGTTCAAAAGGGAACATTCCGTTTCCCCCTTTTGTGTTCTCAATCTATTTCTACTCATTCGAAAGCGCGTTTTGTCAGCTTTCTGAATATGTAAAGCATCCATGGAAAAAAGTTCAAGAAAAATGCTGAAAATTTGTTAAAGTCAGGAGGGCGTCAGTCAGAGTGCGAATATTTGTGGTTTTTTTTCTATGTGTTCCTTGGGTGTGTAGTCGTGAATGGTGTCGGGGGTGAGGCCGGGTAGCATGCGCGGGGGCACCCGAACCCTAAACGTGCACAAAATGAATTCGTTTTTCATAAGAAAACTAGGTTTATGGCTTGGCGGGTGCGCGGTGGTGTGCGGTGGTGTGCGTGCGAGAGGCGCGGCGATTGGCGCGCGCGCCGGTGTGCGTGCGCGCCCCCGCTCGGCCTCTCGCCATACCTACCGCGCGCACACATGCGCACCGCCGTCACACACACCACGCACGCAAGCAATACAACCTGCGCACTATATTTATGTCATTTAATTTATTTTAATTCTATAAAATATTTTTTTCTTCAATTTTAAAATACTGAGATTTAATTTTAATTATAAAAAAAATAAAAAAATATTTAAAAATTAAATTATTATTTGTGATTTTGAAAAAATATATATTCCTTTGTATTATTTTATTATTATGATCATGAACTAAAACCCTGTATTGAGACAATTATTTGCTCATGGGTGGGGGAAAATATGCATAGGTACATAATTATATGGTTCATTATGAATATTTTCTAGGTCATTCTCCATCTAGGTTATTTTTTTAAGATTGTTTATATTTCAATATTTTGACTAAAATAAGGAAACCATGGCCGTTTAATTTAATTGATCTTTAGTACAAAGTTATTTTTAAAATCTTTAGGACACTATTGATTTCCACTTAACTATTTTAAGACCCTTAATTAGATAAATATTAAAATAAATAATTAGTTTTACACTATTAGAATTAAATATTTGGGAAAAAACAATTATTCAAAATAAGTTTTTGATCAGTGATACTTAGTTTTTATTTGATCATTATATAGGCGAAAACTATATTATTATTATTTTACACTGGCTGTATATACATAGAAAAGGTCGCAAAAGAATTTATACATAAGGTACCTACGTACCAAAACAAGAAAAAAAAAAACTATTAACACCTACAGCTGTGTTCCATCCTATAGAATCCCCCCCTCATCTTTACAATCGTACCTGGCATTCACCCTTCCCAAGGTTCTCGGGCCCCTCGGTGACCTTCACTTAATTACTCGACCTGCCTGGAATGTTCAACTACTATAATCTCCACAGCTCGCCACTTACATCCACTGGGACAGCTGGGATCGATTGTCCGTTCCCCCTTCTTATAAATGACTGGCATTTACCCGCGGCTTCGCTTCCATACCCCATCCTATAGAATCCGTGACGGCTGCAAGAGTGAGGGAACGTACATCCTCACGCCCCGGCCACCACGACAGAAGACGCCCTGGGTGTCGGGAAGCGGACGACGAGCAATGATTAGTTCGTCGTCCGCTCGTGCTATAAGGACCGAGGCTGAGTCGCCGATGGCGTGTAGTGATCCAAGCGCGCCTGAAATGAAAGAGATGTCAGCCAACCGTAGGAGGGCTCCTACGGTTGGCCTTAATAGGGCCATGGGGAAAATGTGAAAGAGATACTCGTGGTCCTAGAAAGCAAAAGGCAACTGAAAGAACATAGGGTGGTTTTAGTCAGTAAACGACTAACACGCCATCTCACTCCACCCTAGAGCGTGATATTAAGTCATAAGATGATTTAACGCCTCAAAAAAAAAACCAGTAAATGTATATAATATTATAAAGAGGTTTCTTTTAGGCAGGAAAATCATCTAATGACAACATCTCTCGCCCTTAGGCGGAGCGTGAGATAGTGTCAGACTTTTACTGACTAAAAACCTACTCCTGTTCCTTCTTTGCCTTCGTCCCAGAGCCCCGGGTTTCACTTTCACACTACCCGTGGCCCCAGTAGGCTTCGACACTGCTGGGCCCCTACGATATGCTGACATCTCCTTGAGGCGCGCGTGGAACAGTACGCGCCGTCGACGACTTGTGCTCGATCCGGACGGGTACCGGACAGTCAGACGGCGAGCTACCCATTGCTCGCCGTGCGCAAGCCCGCGCCTACGGTGGCTGGAAATCGGAATCAGGATCCCATTGGCTGGTACGTGAACGCCGCTCCCTCGCGAAAGGGATGGAGTTTAGATTTAGATTTTGTTGTAGCTGCTTACTTGCTCGCTACAACGTCAACCCGTTTTTGGCATTGTTGGGCAGGTTTTTATTTTCTTTTATTATTATAAATCAGCGCGCTTGACCTCTAGGTATATCACCTGATAGTAAGCGATGATGTGGTGGACCATAGAGCACCCTTGCCTAGAAGCAACCTATTCACTCTGGACTTAAAGACTTAGGTTGTAGCTATCAGGAAACACATCCTCCAGAGGGACACAGACTTCAGCAAGGAACGGTCCGAACTAAGCGATTTGCTTCGTCGTTTATACCGCGTACATCGAGGGACTGGAACAATTTGCCTGCTGCGGTCTTCCCGTCCAACTATAATTTAGGTGCCTTCAAGGCTAGAGTGAATAGGCTTTTAATAAACTAGTGCGCCTCACCATCAATGATTGCATCACTGCTTACCATCAGGTGGGATCGCAGTCAAGCACTGGTTTATACCGAATAAAAAAAAAAAGGAATTCCACTGTACGCACAATGAATATATTTTAAAGTGACAAAGATAGGTACACTGATTGGTCATGCACTAAGTTGTGGGCAGTAAGGGAGGATATTTGACCAGCAAATCTTCTTCTCACCTTGGAATAATTTTGGTGCCCAGTTGCTGCTTAATAAGCTCATCCCTTGATAATAACCCTTTCAACCCAATTTCGGCCACGATGGCCAACTTCAACAGAAATCAGCCAAGAACGCTGGGGATATTATATTGTGCGCAAACATATGTGCACTCTTTGTTCCTTTACTCTCATGGTCCAATGGGACAGCAATCTGACACGACCTGGGAAAGACCAGGTGCAGGGCCAACGGCTTTACGTGCTTTCCGAGACACGGGGGTATCACATCACCGACTTCCAAACTTTTCGAGCTACTACTAAGGAATTTCTAATGAATGAAAATACCCGATAACTCTTCAACCCAGGAAATAGACTTTACGGTCAACTGTTGCTTACCTTCTATAAGGCACATGGAACTTATACAACGCAGACCAAATAAGGATTTAGGTGGTTTGGTCCTTAACCCATACAAAGAGGATATAGACATGTCTTATGTACAAATCCTCTCTATCTCATAACGATATTGAATTGTCTTCGGGTATAGGAAGAAGCATATATTTAGTCACTTCCACCAAGTTTCAAAGCTGGAGTAACTGCTATAATCATCACTGAATATCTTTTAGTAACAGTCATCACCAGAAACTGTCTTTACGATTCTAATTTGAAACATATATGGTAAATCCGCTCATTACCAAGACTTATTCTCCGCACTTCGTTAACAGTTCAAAGAATAGGGTAGCTGTTCAATAGGAATGACCTTTTCTAGCAAGAAATCTCTTGGATGGATGTTTGGTTTCCTGCTTGGTTTTTCAAAAAATATGACTAAAGGATAAACGTATTATATATTGATTGAAGCCAATAGCTGAAAGCACCCAGCCTTCTTCTTTAGATCAAAACATCATCTGTCTGCTTTTGTCCAATGTTATTTGGAGTCAGTGCAAAACATTTTCTTCTTATATTCCCTCTTGCGTCACGAGGACATGTCTGTGACGCGGACTCTCTGCTTTCGACCCCGCATCTCTAAGCAGCCAAAAGTGCATTTGCAATCTACCAATGTCAAAAATTTATTTATAGTAGAAATTCAAAGGGCCACAATTGACCCTCTTCTACAAAGAAATTTTAGACACTTAGCACTCTCAACAATGCACATGTCAACAGTGCACTCTACCAATTAGAGTGCACTGTTGACCCTTGACTGTAACATCGGCGTGTCCAAAAACTTCCTGAAATCAAAATCTTCAATACTAAAGAGTTTAAAACGCTCTGTTTCTGTCAATCCTTTGAAGAGAACAAGGACAGAATGATGTTTGGAAGCAAGCTTAACGTTGCTGATATTTTTCTGATGGTAAACATCTCTCAAACTTGGAGCTGGTGGTTAACATTGCCCTTTGAAGCTCTTTTTTTTGGTTTATTCAAAATTTGCTTATATTGTAAAACAGTTTGTCCGCAGTATATTGCTTATGCCTGCTGCTAACAGATTATCCATAATTAGGCGAGTCTTCTATTATACAATCAAGCGTGAAAGATGAAAAAGAATGACTTCAGAGCCAAATTCGCAATGCAAATTCTAATGCAATAGCCATCTCCAAATAACACGGTACAAGGGCAGGATAATGATATAGTCTCAATATTGTGCAATAAGCAGTACTTGATACTTGCGTTTAAAAACTACAGATTTTTACATGATATGATTCAGCAGATAGTGAGTCATTTAAGGATAAGTCGATGATATTCATGACCCGTAGATGGTCACTTTTGAGTTAATGCAATGAGTAATCCATGGTTATTGTTAAGCAAATTTAACGTAGTATTTCAAGAAGTTGGGTAAGATTCTGGGCACCTTTATTAATTTTTGTATGGATTTTTACGCAGGGAATCCTTGAATTTGTGGTTAAATGGCCAGAAAATAATATTTCCATTAGTAATCCATAAATGGCTTGTTGAACGACATTTAAATGGATTAATAACATTAATATGGATGGATGGAGAGAGAGGCCAAAGAAAATATGGATAGATTGTGTGATTAGTTATATGAAAGAAAAGAGAGTAAGTGATAACTTGACGAGTGAGAGGACAGAATGGAAGAAAAAACATGTTGCGCCACCCCCAAGTGATATGGAACAAGGGCAAGAAAATGATGATGTCTGCACCCACTTTGCGAAAACCTCTTCTTATTTTATAGGTTTGGAAATTATCAAATTAATCTTCCGCTCTGGGTGCAGCGAGAGGGAGTGTCAAACTTTGATTGACTAAAACCAACCTGTGTTCCTTCAATTACCCTATGCATTCCAGGACCACTGGAACTTTCCCTCATTCCAAACTCTTATGAAAACCAACGTCAATGCAATGGTGATAATAATTTTGATTAGGTCTTAATAATCAGTTAGTCAAAGATTATACTTATTCGCCTACTGCATTATCGCATACCTGTGTTACGTCACAATTAATTTATTTATACGATACTGTGTACCTACTACAAACTCGATATCACTGATATCGCCATGCATATGCAAACTGAGACAATGACTGACGGCCGAATCGATAGACTTTGACTTTGTCGTTGTATTCGCATTTTCCCCAATTTATAAAAAGGTAATTATATAGCTCGCTTCATGTTCGTTAAAAAAAGCAACAAAGTCGACGCCCCGGGCGCTGAATTACATTATTTAAACCGGATTACAGGTGGTAACAGCAATATTTTGCAAATGAAAACGTGTCGATGGCGGCGCGAGACGAGCGCGTGGGTTTTCCTTTGATTTTCTCTGAAAGCACGTCACAGACACCTGCGCATACAGCGGCGCTTGCGCAGCTGTCACTACGTCATCACGTAATTCAATTATTGTAATCGATTAATTGCAAACTGTCTGACGGCCCGCTTCCAGTTTCTGGAGCACCGAACGGGGGCCCAGCCTCGATAAACAAGAGAGCGTCGCCTACCGCGCGTTCCTTGTTACATAATATTGGGGCCCAAACATTTTTGTACATGCAAGCCTTAATTATCTTAGGAGGTACATCCTAAGATAATTAAGGCTTGCATACAAATTCTTCTGCTACAGTTATGTCTTTCCATACTAAAAATGGTAATTATTTTTTGTTTCAGATTTCCTGAAAACCTATCGATGGTAAGTAACAATGTTTTTCTTTGACAAAACAGTAGAATTTAACTACGCGAGGGTGACAGTGCAAGTGTAGTACTTGTTATCTGCTTAAATTGACATATTTGGCGCCAGTCCCGCTCATTACACGATAAGCACTTATAGGTAATTAGATTCAATTGTCTTCGCATTCAAAACAAATAGGGACCTCATTACAGCCGTGTTCTATCGGCCGTACGATTAGTTGATCCGTTTGTATCTATCGTTGGTAATGTTCACTAATTATGCGTTCTAAATAGGTCGTTGATAATTGTGATGCGTGCCCACGGCATGCGGCACACACGTTGTAGACGTCACTGTTTGACACCTCGACGAATTAACGCGACCGGCGACGGGAACACACGAAAGTACAACAATCGGTAATGAAAATACAAGGGGTATGGCTATATAGTATCGATCGTGTTTGTAAAGTAACTGCAGCCTCATCACTTGTAGATACCATAGGAAAGTTTGAAAATGAAGATGATTTATGAGTATTTACATGGAGTTGACAGAGTTAAGTTACCACTGAAGTTAAATTTTTATGAATCGAAGTTTCAAAATTTACATAACTTGCTTGCCATCCGACCATCTCCACAGGGAGACTATGGTTTTTTTTAAATGATATAAATTAGTGCAAGACTGCGCTCCCACCTGATGGTAAGCAGTGATGCGATCATTGATTTTTGAAGAGTCTATTCACTGTAACCTTGATGAAACCTAAATTATAATCGGACGGGAAGACCGCAGCAGGCAAGTTGTTCCAATCCTTCGATGTACGCGGTATAAACGACGATGCGAAACGCTTATTCCGGACCATAGAAGGGTCAACAACGTATTGATGGACATTTTATCATTTATATAGCCTATCACGAAATTCTTGCTGAAAATTGCATTTGTTAGTAGATTTACATGGCATTGTATAAAGCGGTGACCGATATATATTTAGCTCTGACATTGTTAACTAACGGAACAGCGCGATAATTCGGAAGTATCCGTGGAAATGACCAGCATCCGGGTCGGCGGAGTCACTCCTCACATTGTCCCGGTGAAATTATTTATATCGTGACTCATAAACAGAGACCAGTATGATTGTAAAAATGTTATAATTTATGCAATATGTAACTGGAATAATGCACAATACATACACCCCAATTAGAAAACTAAATCACTATCATAACTCAATCACTGAAATTTTACTTAAATGCACTTAGGTAGTGATTTTTTTATGAAATTAGCTATCGTAATTATAGGCAAATAATGTGGGAATTGACGCACTACACTGGTAGCTCATCGGTATTAGTATCTACGCACACACACGCAAATACGCTAGTGACGCAATCAAGATTTATCAAAATAGGTATTTTTTTAAATTCTTGATTATTATAGAATAAAAAATACCAAGATTTAAAAAGTAAAATAAAAATAGTATTAAAAACAAAAGCTAAAATAGATTCAGTGGCCGATTCTGAACACACTACTTTCAGACCCTTATTCTTAACTAGCTTGTGCCAGCGGCCTCGCACGCGTCAAAGTAGGTTTCTTCTTATAAACTTTGGAACCCCGTTTCATCTCTTCAAATTCACCCCATTTTGAAAAATCCTCTTAGTGCTCGCCTACGTCATAAAAGGAAAGCTTGTGCAAAATTTCACAGTTCTAGTCCTAATAGTGTTGGCTGTGCGCTGATATGTCAGTCTATAATGGCGCTTATACCATCATCAGCCAAAGTAATCGACTGTTGGGCACAAACCTTTTAAATTCCAATTAGCACGCTAACTTGTATAATACTTGACCATTATTATACCTTTCTTATCGGCCATCACCACTACGAAGTTATGTAACATGACTGCGTTAATCTTGCTGTCATCAACCAAAAGGTCCCAAATTCCTGTTACATCTAAGTGAAAGCACATAATTAAGGTGAAAGCACCAGGGTAAGCCATCGGCGGCAGCGATCTCTCGCGCCAGGCCTTGGTACAGGCCATGGTCTGGAGCGAGGAGGAGTGGCAGGTGGTCGCCTCTTTCTACGAAACATTAATGCTAGCAAAGGAGGCGGCCGCACGCGCGAGGCAATGGCCCTCGTGCCCCAGCCGCCAGAATTCCGAGCCCAAGTCGTCGACGACGGCGAGGATGATGTCTGCAAACCGTAGGGGCCCAGCAGAGTCGAAGCCTACTGAGGCCAAGAGTCTGCTTCTGAAACGAAGTCTTTGCCCTAGTATGAAAGGCAACGAAGGAACAGGAGTGGGTTTTTAGTAACAGTTTGACACGCCCTCTCGCTCCGCCCAAGTGGGATGTCATTAGATGATTTTCCCACCCAAAAAAAAACCAGGGTAAGCCGCTAAATTCAATTTTTCTAAAGTTTTTCGCATTTTGCAGGTCAGTGCCAAGTTGTATCTTCTTTCTGCCCTTGTCCCATATTACTTGGAGTCGCCGCAACACGTTTTTTTCTTCCATTCTGTCCTGTCATCCGTCACACTTTCACTAACTCCCTTTTCTTTCCTATCACACCTCACACAATTCATCCATCTACCTTTTTTTTATTCTTCTCTATCTCTCCACTGTTCTACGTTCAGAACTCTTTTAGTAACTTGCGTTTCATCCCTCTTCTTCAGTGTCAAGTGATATTGATTAAAATATGATTCGCGACTGTAACACGTATTTATTAAATACTTTAATTCTTTATTGTACACAAAAACATAACATAGTACACAGTGGTTGTTGACAATTCACGTAAGTACCAAGGCAAACTTAAGAGGGTCCTTTTCCACCCGCCTATCGTCAACATCGAGCATGGTTTAAAAGCTTGTTGCTTCATCTAACGCAATCCAACGCTATGTTTGATGAAGAGGCAAAAAAAGAGAGAAACGGCTTGAAAATCTGTCGGCATTCGGTAATTCCGTGATTTACTCGAATATTTCCCAGAACTTGTTCCAGAAAATACTTGTCTTTTTTAAATTCTTAATGGTATTTCAGAAAAATTGTCGTTATTAAAAATCTCGATTAAATTTAATGTGCTTCTATTGATGTACTTTTTTATATTTTTAATACGAGTGCATTATGGAGGGCCAAAGTTTATGTAAAATAGCCGATTTTCAGAGGTGTTTACTAGATTAGTTTTACACAAATTTATATTTTGATTTCTATAGAAGCTTAGATAATATCCACAAGATAGCTATGTATCCAAAATATCTAGAGAAAGATGTGTAATCATAATCACGTAAGAGCGGTTGTATAAAAATGTACTTACCTCGAAAAGGACGCTCTTAACGCAACAATGAGTTTTCTCCCAGTAAAACCTGTGAGTTATAGAACGAGAACTTATTTGAGGGTAGGATTCAATGCACTGCAATTTTCGGAATTATAATCATTAAATTCATCAAAACAACCCTTTCAGAATGGCTATTTTGAAAAGGTCATTCAACAGGATTCGCTGAACTTAGAGGGTTGTACTGATTATTGATCTTAGTAAAACCTTACTTGTTACGGTCGCTAATGATATTTTAATGAACATAGAACCTGACACTGATCTGGAAAATTCAGAAAACGAAAAACGAAAACGAAACGAAACGGAAACGAAATTTGAATTTCGCGGGCTACCCGACCCTTTGAGACAAGTCAATAAATAATGTGTATGAAATGGTGTGAATATGAATGTAATTATAAAGTTTTTAAATAGGGCCCAGTCGCCACAGCTACTTCTGTCACTAAAGGCAGGCCACCTACTGAGCAACGTAATACTATACGTTATAGTACCATTGATTCGGAGAAAAGACCCTTCCCCGCGCCCCTGGCCAGTGTCCTCTTCATTTACGGTTTGTTTCAAAATACCTGGCACATTCGCAATTCGAGGACTGCTCCTTTTTTATTTATCTTGTACACAATACCCAAACAGATTTTTACAGGGGTTTTTGGCGGGATTTTCCAAGTTCAATGGCTGCTTTCATTATTTGAAAATTGATTTCTAGTGGATGGTGATGGTGGTGGTGTGGTGGTGATGTGGCAGTATCTGAAGTGTCTGCACAACTGGACAATATGTGGAGTCATTGAAATTGTACGATCTCGCTAAATTAGAACTAATAAAAAAAATTTATTGTAGCTTTACAGCCAAGAAGGCTCACTCGATACATTTTCTGCCAAAAAAATACTTCAAAAACATTACAATGTGTTATATCCATATTCTAATGGTAAACAAAGTTACTGTATTCATACGATGACATAGCTTAAAGGACTTAGTATCCAAGCCAAAAACATTATATGTGTTAATTTTTTTTTAGTATAATTAATTATACTAAAGAAAAATTACTGCGCAATCGCGGTAACGCGCTTTGCGCAAGGGGCAACTAAAGGAACATCAAACAAAAAAAAACCTACACATACCCTACACCCCTACCCTATTGTCTCTCCACCACCCTAGGTAGACTGGTAGAGGATACTTAAGACATTAATTCAACCATTATAATTTTGTTTTGCATGAAGATTAAGTAAATAAACATCACTAGGTACCTATACGCTACCACTACCACAATACAGAAGTAATTCCTAATGCGGGGTAATATTAAAAAAAATATATAGCTTAGATCTGGCCAGCGATATCTGTAACATCGTCATTAGAAGCACGCTACATCCGGTTGGTATACTTTTCGTAAGTAGGAGCTAGTTACCGTTCCCTTATCGTATTTGTTTAAATGTAACAAATCCACAGATAACGTTAAAAAATATTGGATTGAACAGAGATTTCGGCACCGTATCTAATGGTAGCGGCTTCGATAGTGTGTTTATATACGCCACTTACAGTTACCGGTTAGAAGGTTTGACGATATAGATAATAATAGAAATGTTTGAGTTAAATTTTAAGCGTTATTTTTATTGGAGACACTGGAAACTTTTACTGGAGATGATGGTAGACTTAGAACATTAACATTCTCAAGAAATTACCTATTTACTGCCACAAATTAAAAAAATCACTTTTCTATCAAATGTCGTCTAAGATAAGCTCTTTTTAGGCGTCATTGATATAAAAGTCGGTTGCAGGATGGTTTGATAGACTTACTATGGCCCTGACGCAATGGGCAACTAGAAGAACACAGCTGAGTTTTTGTCAGTAAATAATAATGTAGCGTTCTGTAATTGAGGGAGTGCACTAATTTAAAACTTATATGTAATGTAATAAACTTTTATTTCCTTGGTTGGAGGTCCTTAATATATAAATAAAAAAGACTGACACTACCTCTCGCTCCACCCTCAGAGGGATTTTATTTGATGATTTACCACTGAAAACAAAATATGGATTTAAAGGTACCTTCTTCCCCTTAAAATGAGGTGCCCCAGGTACTTCAATATATTTGATTAATGAAGACCTAGCTGAACCAAGAGGATGCACTATTGCCTTAAATAGCATTCTAGAGCAGAAAAAAACCGCCTTTGATAATAAAGGTTACACTTCTGACACAAATTGATTTTTTATCATAAAAAAGTGACGAAATTTCATAAGTCCGTTACTCAATGTACTTGTTATCTGTTTCATTAACGTCAGTGCCATTGAGATGTGCTGGAACCGTCACTTGGGATGTTTTCGTCATACTTCCTCGTACTAAAATGAAGAAGTACGGGAGAAAATAAATAACAGTTGGTCTGGTATAGCAGTGAAGTTAGACAAAATTGGACATGGGACATAGTCTACTCGTGTACCAAGTTTCATCGAAATCCGTTTCGCCGTTCGAACGTTTCTTTCTTTTTTGTTATTGTTAGGTTCGCGTTTGACCACTATCTCACCTGATGGTAAGCGATGATGTGGCCGACGATGGAGCACGGTTGCCTAGAAGTAACCTATTCACTCTTGACTTAAAGACCCCTAGGTTGGCTATCAGGAAACACAGACTCCGCCAGGGAATTCCACTTCTTAGCTGTACGCATTATGAATATGTCCCCAAAACTCTTTGTACGTGAAGAAGTAATGGTCAGCTTTGCAATACTACTACTGCTAGATAGTGGAAAACTGTCCCAAGGGAACATACTCTCGGGATACAAAGTATCCGATGTGCTATAAAAAGCGCCCTATTAAGTGTCAGATGACCGTTGGGGCCGAAAGGTTCTGGAGTGGCGTCCGCGTACCGGTAGACGCAGTGTTGGAAGGCCCCCTACAAGGCGGACCGATGTCCTGGTGAAGGTTGAGGGAATCCGATGGATGCGAGACGCACAGAACCGTTTATTATGGTGACATTTATGGGAGGCCTATGTCCAGCAGTGGACGTCTATCGGCTGAAATGACGATGATGATGTGCTATTCCAGGACATGATCTACCCGTCAGGGTGTTTTATGTTTTTTAAATTTTTGATTTTTGACTTGAATTCTTGATACCACTCATACAGTGTTCATATAACAAAAATCACCATAATCAGCTTATATTTAAAGGTTGCACAACGCCAATTAAGTTTTCTCATACAGCTAGTACGTCATCAGTGTTGGCAGAGCACCGCCGTGTCCTCGTGGGGGCGATCGGCGGCAGCGATCTGTCGCGCCGGGCGTTGGTACAGGCCATGGTCCGGAGTGGCAGGCGGTCGCCTCCTTCTGCGAAGCTTTAATGTTAGCAAAAGAGGCAGCCGATCGCGTGAGGCAACGGTCCTCACGACCCAACCGCCGCCGGGATTCCGATCCCGATTTCCGGCCACCGTAAGCGCGGGCTTGTGGACGGCGAGCAATGGGTGGCTCGCCGTCCGATCGTCTGGTAACTCCCCGGACCGAGCCTAAGTCGTCAACGGCGCGTAGTGTTCCACGCGCTCCTCAAGGAGATGTCAGCAACCGTAGGGGTCCAGCAGGGTCGAGGCTTACTGGGGCCATGGGTGATGCGAAAGTGACCCCCGGGGCCCTGGAAAAATGGCAAAGAAGGAACAGGATTGAGTTTTTAGTCAGTAAAAGTCTGACACTATCTCCCGCTGCGCTCAAGAGCGGGGGATGTCATTAGATGATTTTCCCACCCACACCAGCATGAAACACCCGTGTACCAAATTATATTGAAATCCGTCAGCCGTTCGTGCGTGAGGAAGTAACAGACATATACACAAATTTTCGCCTCTATAATATGAATTAGTCTGATAGCACACACTGTGGAACTAGACAGTAACTTAGCTATCATTAGTGAAAAACTTGTTGAAATTGAATAAATCATTCCTATAACAAGCAAATAAATGATTTTACCTATTCAAGATTTAGAAATTATGAATTTCCAGTACGTAAATATTACCTAATCGCAATTCATCTTTGTTCGAATCTCTGCAGAGCTAGCAGCTGAAGTTTGTGAAACTCGAGCGGTTCACAACTAATGGTCGATTCACACTGACGCACAATTGAAGCAACATTTAAACTATTAAACGACAATTGGCGGTGGTACCTCGCAATCAGTTTCTTTTTTACGAAATTTACACTGATAACGTGCTTAACCTAACCTTAGGATAGGTACCTGCCAGAATTACAACATATTTTTTTCCTGTTTTTACATTATATTCGTATAACCACAAGCAATAATATCTACAATCAAGCGACATTTAAAACTGTAATGGAAACCAAACGATGTTTTCCTGTATTTATTCGAGAACGCCGCAAACTTAGGGGAAAGGTGCACGAGTTGATCCCCATATGGGAATATTCCTGTAGTTCAACCAATATTTAACTTAGAGGATATGTAAAAGCATATATATCTTTTAAATTTATTAGTCTACATATTTACATACACATATTGTTATTATTTTAGCTCATTTATTATTATGTACCACTTTTTTAAAACTCTACCAAAAGATCGTCTTGTACACCCCGGTATCCAAGATGATCCCTACGTAAGGGGCAAGATGATCCTGGAGATCAACTTGCTCTTATTTGGGGAACGACAGTTAAATTTTATTAAAATTAAATAAAAAACTAGAATTGCGGTTAATATGCCAACGATAAAACATCCTCTCTGTACATCCTCGTCTCTATATCTGTAATATGCTTCACGAGCTCAAGTTCCTGATCTGCCGTAAAAACAGTTCTTTTCCTCCAAATTTTTTTTTTTTTCATTTGATATAAACCAGTTGCTGCGATCCCACCTGATGGTAAGCAGTGATGCAATCATTGATGGTGAGGCGCACTAGTTTATGAAGAGCCTATTCACTCTAGCCTTGAAGGCACCTAAATTATAGTTGGACGGGAAGACCGTAGCAGGTAGATTGTCTCAACAGCCACTTTATTTGTGCCCTTAGCTTGTCTTTTTATTGTCATATAGTCTTCTGACCACTCGCCACGATTAGTTTTTCTTTTATAATTACGAGGCATAGTCTAAAACAAAATAGTATAAGTACTTATGTGATTAAACCCCAAAGATAGTTTCGCGCTATAAATATGAAATCTGATTAAGATACCCATGAATAATACTTAAATAGTTATAAACATGTATCTATGATCTGTTAAAATATAGATGGTTAAAGATGATCCGCACGAATCAACTTGTACACCATGTACGTAATCATCATACCCCAACACTAGCTTTTTTGTTTCGTGTTTGATAACATTTCCTATAATTAAATCAACAGTAACCGTGCCATTAAAAATCAGATTATAAAATTTAACAAAGGTCCTAATACAATGGGTTTAGCATTAGACCAACTAGAACACATTTGACATAAATTCAAAGTCAACCTTACCTTATATCACCGTCACATTTTTTTTGTTTTTGAACACAAGAAATTTTGTTGTCACTCACACCGCCATTACGATTGACTATAGTAAGAGGGCAGCGGGGAAAACGTAGTACAGTCGAAAAAAAAACAGATGGCTTTAGTAGTTTTCTTGCAATTAAAAAGGATCATCTCACCTCCACTGATCATCTCGTACACCTTTCCCCTACCTACTGTTCCAAAAAAAAAACAACAAAATAATTCAAAACAATCGCCTTTGCAATATATACCCTATCTGTAGCCAATTAACATAACAAAAGGAATATAATATCTATTAATGGAACAACTTATTGACGTATATATGTCCCGGAAACGACGGTCGTGTAATTTACCGGGATGTGGCTGGTATTCCCCCCGGGAACTAGTGTAGCCGCGTGCGCACGACTCCGCTCAAACCTTACGATTTTCCTTTTATTCTCGATAAGAAATGTATTTATAACTTTGTGTATTATTGTTCGCATTAAGATAGATTGAGCTGGAATTTATATAAGTACTTTATAATTAAATAACCTAACTCATTAGTAAAAAGCTACTCCTAGGTCGGATGGTCCTTTGACCAATTCTTACTTGTCCTCTTGATCATCGAAGCTTTTCTCGAAATTCTGCAAATAACGTTGAAATTTTGCTCATTTGAGAGTAGATGAACACAATATTTAGACAATAAAACCATTTTACGTAATAGAACGACGTGGCGCATAAGAAAATCATGCTTCAAACAAAACATCAGCATGCATTACCAATAGGTAGTGTGAAAAGGAAACCTGGGGCCCTGAGACGAAGGCAACGAAGGAACAGGAGTGGGTTTTAAGTCAGTAAAAGTTTGACACTATCTCCCGCTCCGCCCAAGAGTGAGATTTGTCATTAGATGATTTACCCACCTAAAAAAAGCATGTATTTACTATTTAAAGTTTTAATTTAGTATTAACTTAAAAAAAAAATACAATACGTTGAAGTTAGTTGTACTTTTTTTTGTAAAAAGTTTTTTATTATACACTTTTTAATTTTTTTAATGTTCAAAATCGCAGTATACATTTAATTTTTTACTAAAAACCACAAAAGCCTTTAGGTACTGGCTTATATAATATGGCTAGTGAGTTCGGATAAATTAAATTATAAATAGGTTAAATAGTAAGTAGTAATAGTTTGTGCGGTACCACAACTAAAAAGTATCCCTCAGTCAAACTTAAAGTCATCTCGTGTACCTACGTACGAGTACAAACGAAGCAATGTTACTTGTTACAATAATTCTGCTGTGATCCTATGAAGAGTGTCTTTGAAGTTCATGATCAGATCATAACAATATTTCTACGGGACCAACTTGGAAGTTATACTTCCAAGTTTTCAGCTTTCAATCAAAAAAAATATTTTCATAATTGGTCCGCAATTGACCGAGAAATCGGTGAACATATATACAATTTTTTTTTTAAGTACATACAGCTAAACATAGAACCTCCTTCCTTTTGAAGTCGGTTAAAAATCTAGACAAATAACAAATCGCGTAATTTTAATCCTAGCGCGGTGACCAAAGAACAGGACAAATGAGGCGGAAAACCAATAATGAGGACGAACAAAATTCAAAAAATTTAAATAGGCTGACTGATCTTAAGCAGAGACATATTATCACACAAATATAGTTTATCACTTCTTGTGGTTGTTTATTAGTTTTTCACACTTAAATGTCTGAACGCATTTCGATCACACTTGGTACACGAGTAGTCAATGTCCTGTAATAGCACAGAGGATACTTTTTACCCAAGGATTATGTTCCCTTGGAACAATTTTCTACTTTCACGCGGGCGAAGCTGCTGGCAGCAGCTAGTAAAAGTAAGAAAGAAATAAAGTTGAAGAGTTTGTTGATTTGAAGGCACTAATCTCAGAAACTGCTGTTCTGATTTTATTGACAGCTCATTTATTGACAAAGGCTAGATCATAAAACATCACACTATGACCAAATGGAGCGGAGCAGTAACCATAAGATGCAGATGAAATCGTAGGGGGTCAGCTATTTACTAGGTATTACGCAGAGCGATTTCTGTAAAACTCTGTCTGAAAAGGCCTTATTTTTGTTTAATGCCGACACCCATTAAAGCGTTTCGACATCGTATCTGCGACTTCTTCCGAAACGTTAGAAGTGAAAATGATGCTTCAACGTAGCAAGCGCAAATTAAAATTTTCAAAAAATTACTTTTTAATACCCTTACTCGAAAACCCGCTCTTATCAATCAATTTACTATTTTTCGCACTAATACGGAAAAATGCTAAGTGCTTTGATATGTATTATTGAAGCTAGAACTACATTAGACTGACGCACACGTGTAACATGATGAAGTGTACTTAGAACAACGTCGTGTGACGTGGATCTAGTGTTAGGTAGGTACTATTCAAATATTAAAGGACACCTAAAGTCATCACTCACTGCTTTCCTGATGACGTCAGCCGGTTCACACATGATTCATCACCACTAAAAACATACAATACTTACAGTTTCCGATTTATAAAGACACACTCTTAACTCATCTTTCATCTACGTTTCCCTTCCTTTGATTTTCAGCTTCCTTAAGATGATCAGTCCGTTTTCATAATCGGCGAAACAGTCTTAGTTTGTCGATAAACCATCATAAGAGCCATAGGAGGTACCTAACGTCTATAGTGTGTCTGACTGTCTGACTCAACGCGTGCCCATACACAAAGCAATGCCATCGGGTTTCAAACGAGGCATTTCAGGGAGTGGTCGATTTTGAGGAGTGTAAGCACCCCCACGTAGATTTTGTTCAGAAAATTCGATGATAGAAAAACCGTGTATGAATGCCTTTAGAGTCGAATAAGAGTGGCTCAACTAGGTGGCCGTTTATTAGTGAAGTACATTACATAGGGGAGCGGACGCCACCGCAACACATCAAAGCACTATCGACTTCCGGCGCAGACGCGGGTTATCGGGCGACCTCCGAAATTCCCGGCAATTAGCTTGCGCGTGCGTCCCTTTCGTCCCGCTCCTACTCGCCACTTCCGCTCCAACCGACACCTTGGAAAGCAAACAGACTTGTAAAAATAGATATTGGTGGCGTATTTTATATGTTAGCTTTTGTCTCCCTGATAACAACTAAATGGTGTCGACCTGTTCCAGGAAATTGTGGGCTCAGCGATAGTTAACTATCGGCGGAATTAAAAAAAAAAATACAATTAAAACGGCCGGTTATAGTTGTGAGTTACTAAACTGAGAACTATAACGACATTTCACAAAACAAAGCTGGCCTCGAATACATTTTCATTTCGTCAAGAACTGTCGTTGTATAAACAATTCGTATCACCCCTCGCACACATGCAACTCAGGACTTTGAACTTTCTTTGTCATCAAACATCGCATTCCAACGCATTGTAGAATTTGTCACTCCTTCATTCAAGTACCATCGTGTAGATAAAGCCATAAACATAAAAATAAACTAGGTGCCTTAACTGTCTGAAGTCATTATCTGAAGAGCGCGGTAGGTACGGTTGCCTACTAAATAAATACGTAGAACATGAATGAACGTCGCCGGATCGAGTCGAGCGCGCACTTCCGGCGACAAGTAATAAGGACACCACACGATACCGACGATACAATTTCGAAACGGGAGAGTCTAAGGAGGTCACCGGATAAGATTACGTTAACTGTGTAAACAAACCGTTTACATTGATAACTCGCTAGAATTTAGCGATGGCGCCTGTGACGTGCCACAATCGATGGATTTTGTTGCTTGATAAGCACCCTTGTTGAAGACATCACCGGTAAATTGTGTCATGAATTGAGCCCTTCATTGGCGGGTCAAGTCGGACCCATTGACGTCCGGTCGATGAGGCAAGCTTGCCGTCAACCTGGCCCTTTTGATGCTCAGTGCAACTGCTATTCTTGGGAAAAGGGTTTTTGGAATCTAATATTACTGCTCGAAACGAAGATACTACCAATAAAGGACTACATTCATTGGTTCGATCTTTTTCTCCACTATCGGTAATCTTGTTCTACAGTTTTGTCAATTTCAATTTCAATTATTGTCTCTAGCACTGGAAACTGCATGTTCAATGCGTCTCATGATTTTATATTTATTTATTACGAGCTGTCCCCCGCGGTTTCGACCGCGTCTTTGATTACTCCACTCCTATGAGATGTAGCGTGATGTGTATTATTGATAAATGGGCTATCGAACACTAAACCACCCTGACATCTTTATTTTGCTGCTGCTCGATGTTTTTCTCCCACCATCATCATTTGAAGTACGGATCATAGTAATGTTTAGCTTATTTTAATTTCTATATTTTGAATTTTTTGTTTTTCCTTTTTTATTTACAAGCGATAAGAAGATAGACCAAGATAGTTATAATACATAACACGATCCATACGATACCATAGAGTCTACGCTTTACAATATGCATGACTAACTTCTTGACATTTTAAACGTGCCTGTAATTGTTTTATTTGGAAGAAATGCTTTGATTGATCAACCAAATTAGTAGTTTCTGCAAAAAGAATTGTCGGCACAGTTTCCACTATGTACTACTCTCCTACTCATACTGCTAGCTGTTCTTGTGATCACGGATCACAACGCCAACCATTCTTATATCTATGATGCCAACCCATTTATTGGTTAACAAAAGCGAGATGACCATTTTGACCCCTGTTCCTTGTTGCGTTAGTATTGTTTTGTTTATTTATCCTCACTTTACGGTGGTTGTGTCGAGTCGAATTAGAAAAAACAAGCACATTGTTACTGTTATTTTTAATTTTACTAATTTAAGAAAATATTTCTCAATCTCAATTTGTTGCACTTAGGCGCCATACTTCTTGGACTGGCAATTTAGACCATTGTTTCACTACGTGCGTATGTTATTACGCAGTGGCATCGGCAAATCAAAACAATCATTTATACAGCGCCTATACGCACTGATTAAGTACCATTGGCGCAATCCAAACAAACCCTTACATCACACAAGATAAAGTTTATTTTATAATGATTCCTCCTAAATGCATCGTGAAGAATGCTACAGATTGCGCGCAAAGCGGGGACATCCAAGTTTGTAATCCATTTTATCAATTGCGTAGGTAAATGTACTTCGTATATTTTGCACAATGAAATCGTTTTAAATACTTGGCGTTGTGTCACATAGGCATGAATGAATGATATTCGCGAATAACGGACACTCGTGGTTTCAATGATACATTATTTGTTAGATGATTCAGTACTGGGCGATGTCAAAAGTCAACCGGGTCGGCTCCTGCAAGTTTTAACGGAAATTGTTACCATTTTAGTACATATGTGTCATGTTTTTACTTGATCAATGAATCAATGCTGAATAATAAATCATGTGGAGTAAATGACTAATACATTATTCTACCTATTTATTAGTGTTTTGCAGGACTTTAGTTTGAACCACCGTCATAACTCATGTGACGTGCCTGTTACAATCGGTTGTGTAACAAATACAATGTGTAACTGAAACAAAATATTCTGACAATTAGAGCTTCATGTTTAAAAGGTCGCATTGAGCGCCAATAAATAATCAAAAGTTATTTTATAATAAACACTTTTCTTCCTAAACATATAATTGCTTAACAATGATGATTCAGTCATTATAAATGTTAACTAAACAAAATAAAACAATTAATTTATGGCACCTGTTTTCAGCACGCTGCGGTTTTAATAGTTATGAACTTTTAAGCTGATAATAAAGATCTTAAGGGCGATTTCATTACGTCTGCTAAACAAATAGAGAAATTACTATAAATTTACAAAATAACTGTCCCTGTTCTCGACACTACATTAAATCCTTATCAAGTTTACTATCACGCACGCAACAAATGAATCGGACAGTTGAACTTTTTATTTGTGCCACATTTTCTTTATCGACGACACAAGAGTAAGAATTCATGTTGAAAATATTTAATGGGGTGATAATTCAATTCTATGTACGTTACATTTTTTAAGTGGTGCGTTTGTGTGCGTGCGGTGGTTTGTGCGTGCGTGTGTGTTAGCTTGTTAGTTGACTCGTTGGACGCCATCGTCGTTTATCGGGCGCCTGCAATCCGCGCTGACCCCGCGATATCCTCGATCTACATTACCCCCCGCTCCGCCTCCCCCTCGCATTCCACACACGAATTTAAACCCTTTTATCGAATGTGTTAAGAACTATATTGGTCCGTAGTACGCGGTGGGAGCAGGCGCATGAATGGACAGGCTTGTGAATGAGCGGACTATGTCCCGCGGGCGATAAGCACTATCGTCGGGGCCAGCTGACGGTCCATGTTGACAAACCCTGTTCCACTTTCGTTGCCCGAGTCGACTTAGGTTTATCAATCGAATTAATGCCGTTGTCGCTTTAAAGCACTCGATTTTGTATTCAATGCTAGAACGCAAAGCGAAGAGACCTTCACGGGATTCATAATAATGCGTAGAATCGCTAATGCACCGCTCATTGTAAACAAGTCTCTGAAATGTGTTGCTACTATAATATGGAATGTTTCATGTAATGCCATGGGAAAAACATTATATAATAATATCTAAGTACTTGATTGAACACAAAAAGCGGTTAAGCTACATCCTGCACATTGTTCATACGCTGCGGATACCGTGATCCTGGTTTATTTATGTGTATGCAAATATCTTTCTACCATGACTGAAGTGATTTCATGGGAACGTATTAATTAGTTACTCAGAAATGAACATAATCGTTAGCAAACGTCATTATTTCTTTGTATCACTACAAAAGGCGAGTAAAAAGGTCGCACTTCGCTATCTGGTGTATCGCGTAATATGTATCCCTAATGCCTAGTGCGAATTTGTTTTACGTTAACGCGATCGACACGTTTTTGATGTGCACCGATTGGCCCGTTTCAAGTTCTTAACCAATCAGAGAGTCAAATGCGGTAAACGTTCGATCGCGTTTTCGTAAAAACAGCTTGCGCTCAGCGTACAATGCGTTCCGAATAAGAATAGGATCGATTGCCATGTTGTGGCGTCACGTTATACTGTCACATCGACGCATTAATATGGTAATCAAAAAAAAAAACATTAAGTTTTAATTTATTTACGAACTGTGAATGAAAAAAGTTTAATCAGAATCTAGTTCTTCAATTTTGCTCATCTCTGAGTTCTTCAATTTTGTCCATGTTCTTGCGATTTGACAATAAGACGTAACGTCACAACATGGCGATCGATCCTATTCTTATTTGGAACGCATTGTACCACTTGCGTCTTTTGTACTCAATGCTGAGGGTCGTGACCTCATCGAATAATGTTGTCCTATCTTCGGCGATGTGGATAGCGTCGCAGACTGTGGTCTGTAATCAGGATAGGATTTAGTTTGTCCAAAGTAGACGTCTATATCTTTTCCGATCTGCTTTTTAGGAATCCGTCAAAAGGGAAAATCGGAACCATTATAGGATCACTTTGTTGTCCGTCTGTATGTCTGTCTGTCAAGACCTTTTATCTCGGGCACGCGTGAAGGTATCGAGTTGAAATTTAAAACATATACTAAAGTCTACGGTCCCTTAAAACAGTGAAAAAATCAAACTTCTGAGTAAACGAAAAAAAAAGGTACAGCCGTTTATGTCGCAAAAAACGTATATTTCGACACTCTCAAGGGAATCAAAATTCATAGGGTACTTCCCGTTGTCCTGGAATCCTAAAATTTGGCATGAAGCAAGGTCTCATAGCACAAGTATAGGAAAAAATCTGAAAACTGTAAATTTAAAGACACATATCAAAAAAAAAATTGCGATTCGGAAAAATCTTCGAAACTCAATTCGGGAATTGAATTCTTTTTATAGGTAAGTTTGCACGGAACCTTCAATGCGCGAGTCCAACTTGCACTTGTTTTATTATCGATAGGCTCGCGCTTGACTACTATCTCACCTGATGGTAAGCGATAATTGGTCCACGATGGAGTACGCTTACCGAGAAGTAAATTATTCACTCTTGACATAAAGACGTGTGTTGTAGCTAACTGGAAACTCAGACTCCGGCAAACAATTCCAATCCTTAGGTGTACGCACAATGAATGGGATATCCACCATCAACCAGTGGCGCAAACCGTACGTGTAGTGGTCCAATGATGGAAAGGGCTTTTTCCCTCAGCAATAGCTTTTCCAGATTACAACAGATCCTGATAACATTCTCCATGCGCAAATATTTGCTAAACACTCATTATTATTTACGAATAAACGTATGTTAATTATAATAATGTGTAAATACACCCCTATTTTTTAAAGAGTACATAAAATTGGGCTCTATCTGTACCCGTTGCTGATCATATTTATGTAGTCAAAAAGTAAAAAAAAAAAACGATATCCTAAAATTGTCCACGAAAATTTGGCATAATCGGTAAATTCATAATTCAATCAATTATTTATAACAATTGCTACTAGAAAATCCTACGCTCAGTGTTTTTCCATTGTTTTTCATTCATAATCAATAGCCTGTACAATATTTCCATAAATTGAGTGACACTTTGGGATATAAACAAATGCCAATGTTTATAAATATTATTTATTGAGACTTTACTGAAATAATAACAAGACCTCTTTTAGTAAGCTCTTTAAGTATTTGTACTAATTAAAAACTGGTGGTGTATAAAAGGAAAAGTCCTGACTCACTCATTTAAGGCTGAATTCACCAATAAAACTAATCGCGTTTTAACGTTTGGCTCGCATACCTATTCGCGTTTAGCCTCTGTCACTCTAGTGTCACTTGTAAAAATACAACAAAAGAAAAATACAGACAAGTGACACTAGTGACAGCGGCTAAACGCGATTATGCGAGCCAAACGTTAAAACGCGATTAGTTTTATTGGTGAATTCCGCCCTTACTCATCAACGCCCTGGCCAAACCTATGGACCTAGAACACCGAAATTTTGCACAGAGTTGCCTTATATGATGTATATGTTTACACTCATCATGATATGGCCAAGTAAAACTGGCCAGATCGTTTTAAACATTAAAGTTTGATGATATATCAATCCTCGTTTGGCCTACTTTCTTTAGACATTTTATTGTCATAGAAATCCTACATCAATGCCAAACGAGAATTGACATATCATCAAACGTTAACGTTTAAACGATCTGACCAGTTTTAGTTGAGCATATTATCATGAAGTGATCAATTCTAAGATTTGGGCACGACATATACAGAGAATAGGAAAAAAATTGCCAAAATTCACCCTCTAAGGGGATGCCACGGGTAGTGTGAAAGTGAAACCCGGTGCCCTGGGACGAAGGCAAAGAAGGAACAGGAGTGGGTTTTTAGTCAGTAAAAGTCTGACACTATCTCGCGCTCTGCCTAAGAGCGGGATTTGTCATAAGATGATTTTCCCACTCAATGAAACGGAGGTTCAATGTTTATATGGAGAAACCTAGACTCAAGCGGGCGAAGCTGCTGGTAGAAACTAGTTAGGGATAAGATCTCGTTTTTCAAATAACGAAAATCTCTTTCTAATCGATGTACTGTAACAATGTAGAACAAAACAAAAAGATTTGAGCTATTTAAAAGTGAAATAAATTTGCATTTCGGGTCATTGGGTTGGGAGATTAGGAACAGTGGACGATAGCCAAATACTGTTCTTATAACTGTGACAATAATAGTCCGATAGTTAAATTAAATTACACAAAATGAATGAGTTTTAAACTGTGGCGACTGATCGTCGCCTGCACCAGTGGCTACTGGCAATTTAAACTGTGGCGGCTGATCGTCGCCTGCACCAGTGGCTACTGGCAATTTAAACTGTGGCGGCTGATCGTCGCCTGCACCAGTGGCTACTGGCAATTTAAACTGTGGCGGCTGATCGTCGCCTGCACCAGTGGCTACTGGCAATTTAAACTGTGGCGGCTGATCGTCGCCTGCACCAGTGGCTACTGGCAATTTAAACTGTGGCGGCTGATCGTCGCGTGCATCAGTGGCTACTGGCAATTTTGGTGCATTAAAAGAAATTATCTCCTTCTCCTTTATCATCTTCATAGCCCAATTAACTTGGGGTTAGCTTCCAGTCTAACCAAATTCGGTTGAATACCCGTGTTTTAGATGGAGCGACTGCCTATCAGACCTCCACAACCGGTTACTGGGCAACACGATACTCCTTAGATAGACTGATGGTCAGGCTTTCTGGTGTCTGACTAAGGTAACGACTGTAACAGATACGACTGGTACGCATTACAACTGGGACCAACGGCTTAAGAAGTTATTTCCTTGTACAAATTAAATCTTCCGGATCCAATCAGAATACTGTAATTAAAATCAACGCTTGATAACATTGCATGTGGTCTGTTTCTGAAATACTGAAATATTTATTCTTTTTTTTTTCATTACGCAAAATTTTTTTCCTAAACACCTGTTTCCTGTTCTAAACTAATATCATCTTCAGATTAAACATTAGCGCCATGAAAACATCAGATAATTAAAAAAATACGGAGCTATCTATTTGGGTTAACGATTTCTGTTATAAACGCGAACAAATTAACATTCCACAGATAATTTTGCAGTTTATTCCACTTTTCAGCGCTTTGGGTCGTTCGCGAACTCAACTCTTACCGACTTTGTCCACACGCTGGGTGCAGCAAGGTCTAAACTAAGAATATTTAAAAAAATATCTAATTTATTTATTCATGTTATTACTTATGTACACGTAATTAAACATTAATAGATAAAACATTATAAATATGAACAATGGAAATGTTTATTTTTTTATTTCTGCCAGCAGGCCTGCGAACGGAGAGTTTAAAATAAATATAGGCAATATTGTGTAAAAACAAGAGAAAAAAATGCGTGAAATCTTAAAGAATCAGTCAAACCTACACATATAATTACCCGACTGCAAGAAGGGTTGTTTTTCGCGCGTATCTTGTATGTATGTATGTTTGATGTAATATTCTTTATTACCTCATGTCTTCCAAACTGGTGAACAGATTTATATAATTAACATATCATTAGATTCGTATTGATAACCCAAGTGTTCTTAGATAGGTGACGTTAAAAAAAAACCAACATAACGACTGTGAGACGCTATACAATAAAGTAAAAAAAACTTATTTTTTTGGACACTGCAATATGGGTATCAAATTAAAGGTTTCGTCCTGAGGATTTTAAAATGGTATATCATGAACATATTTAAAAAAAAATCAATAGAAAATATGTTATTTACTATCTACCAGCTGTATAATCGCGATTTCGCTATAACATTAGCTACATCCCAATAAAAGTTCCGTCAAACTTTATTCAACCATTTCGAAGATGCTCCCCCTTTCCAGGAATGAAGAGGTCCTCCCACCGCTGGAAGTAAGTCCTGATCCCGAAGGAATATAAAAAGTAGATTAATGTTCTCATTTTAACATTAGTTATATCCCAATTGGGCACGCCTTTATCATGGCGGTGAGTCCTCTCTTTTAGGAGTGGCTGGAGAAGCGTCACGGCGTCCCCACATTCCGCATGACGCAGGTTCTCACCGGACATAGTAAGTTCGGGAGGTTACTGCACCGGATTTAGGCAGAAGAAACACTCCAGTGTCACCATTGTGTGGACCGCAAGGAGGACATGGTAGAGGTGTGCCCCGCTTAGGTGGATTCGAGCACGGCTGTTTCCTCGTGTACGCAATCGGCTACGGTGAGGGGGAATAGCAAGCGGTCGCCTCCTTCTGCGAAGCATTAATACTAGCGAAAGAGACGGCCGCACACATGAAGGAACGGAAATCCTTCCTCATGCCCCAGCTGCTGCGATCCTGAACCCAACTACTAACCACGTTAGGCACGGGCTTTCGGACGACGAGCAATGGGTAGCTCGCCACTCGGCCGTCTGGCTAATGTTCGGACCGTGTCCAAGTCGTCGACAGCGCGTCGTGTATGACGCACTCCTCAAAGAGATGTCAACAAACCACAGGGGCCCAGCAGGGCTGATGACCTCTAGGGTCTAATGTACGACTAACATAGAGTAAATAAATAGTGATATTAGATTATAATAACTAAAAAGTATAAAATAAAAAATAAATTTAAAAAAAACCTGACTGTGTGAAAAATAATTTTAAATAAAAACTTAAAAGAAAAATATAAGTTTAGTCCAGAAGTTTAAAAACAAATTCAATTGCATTAATTTACACTCATAAAATAAAATAAATAAAAAATTCTAATATGGAACATATTGACTGCAACAATCGGGACCCATTAAAATAATCTAAACTAAAATCATTCCATCCAATATGGGTCTTTTATTTTTATTAATAGGTATTTCAAACAAACATACAACCCTACACTACCCTACCCTACTCTATTCTACTCTACCCTAATCTACCCTACTATACCTTACCATACTCTAGCCTACTCTACCATACTCTACCCTACTCTTCCCTACTCTTCCCTACTCTTCCCTACTCTTCCCTACTCTACCCTACTCTACAGATCTAAGATCCTTCTCCTGACAATGACAAACACAACAAAAAAAAAAGTGAAATTGGTCCAGCCGTTCACGCGTGATGGCGTGACCAAAGGAAATAGGGATTCATTTATATATATATATAGATTAGTTAAACAGCATTACAATGATGATCTGACGTCACGGAAGTATTATATTTGTGACAACAAAACTATAATAATGAAGCACGTTGCCAGTATCAGCAAACAAAATCCACGCATTAATTACATTTGCAGCAGGGCGATCGGCGGCAATGACCTCTCACGCCCTGGTGCAGGCCATGGTGCGGAGCGAGGAGGAATGGCAGGCGGTCGCCTCCTTCTGCGAAGCAGTAATGCTAGCGAAGGAGGCAACCGCACGCGTGAGGGAACGACCCTCACGCCCCAGCCACCGGGATGGACGGCGAGCAATGGGTAGCTCGCCATCCAGTCGTCCGGACTTAGCTCGAGTCAATGACGGCGCGTAGTTATCCACGCGCGCCTCAAAGAGATGTCAGCAAAACCGTAGGAGCCCGGCAAGGTCGAAGTCTACTGGGACCATGGGTTCTGCGAAATTGTACCCCGGGGCCCTGGAACGAAGGCAAAAAACAGACCCCCAACAAGCTAGGTTGTTATAATAAATAGTGTGATTATCAATACTGGCGCCGACAAGTTAATCATAAATTGGTATGAATCACCGCTTGATCTGATGCAGATTTAGTTGCAAACAATATTTTGTTCGTTAACTCTTATCACTCGTCAAAAGGGGTGAGTCATGTTGGTTTTTTTTTCACTAATATTTCTTAAGTTTCTGCGAAATGTGAAATGCAAAACAAAAAACAAAATGTGACTCAGATATGACTTATCAATTGCGTTTAAATAAATGATCATGCATCACTGTGATATATAAATAGTCATTGATAATAGGAACAGTTAGATTAGAGCTTGGAGCGGCATTTACTTGCTTTAGCTGAATTTTTCATCATTCGGACCGTCAAAACCTGCATTAGATATCATGAGATTAATTTGAAAGAAAAATATACGGAAAAATATAAAGGTACAGTTGCATGCACGTATGCAACTGTACCTTTATCAGTAGTCTATAATATTGATAAAGTATTATGTGGATAAAAACTAAAACAATTCTAACGAATAAAATAGATCCTGTAAACTCTATGGTCTAATAATAGCTAAAGGAGTCTAAATTTCGTTAATAAGACACACTAACAACTTGTTTTAAAAAAAAATATACAACGTGTAACAAAAAGGGTATATACATACCAAGTGCACGGCTTCTTGATAAGATAACAAACGATACGGGAAGGGTTTTCTAACATTATGTTTACATGGTAGGAAATTATGAATTATTTCAATACACATGATACCAGAAACCGAACATTTCAAACTGAAATCAATACATCACTAGCAAAAAGTCAGCTGATCGGTGTCAGTGAACTGTTCATGAATAAAAACAAACCTCTTACTCCTGGTACTTCTTCAAACAGTGGATAAAGGGTTCCGGATGTTTATTTTTCTTAACAAAATTTTTCAAAGGAAAATAGTTTTGAGAAGAAAAATGTTTTTTTTTTTTAGTTGAGGAGACTAAGTAGATAAGGGTATTCGTGTGGTTATGGAATAATTAGGTATCTATCTGGTATCTACGTGAAACAATAAGAAATACCTACTTTTTATTGTTTTACGTAAATAGGATAGCAAACAAATGAGTGAACGTTACAATTGTCGACAAAGTAATCTACCATAGAATTGAGTAGGTACCTACAACACAGTAAATAATACTTACCTAATTTAGTAACTACATTCCTACAAATGTTCTTACGTACCTAATTCTTTTTATGTCGGTTGCCATACATAGTAGGCACTTAGTTTGCGAGAAATTAATTACTTGATTAACGTGCGAAAGACGCCACGAAAAAGGATTTCATATCATAATATTTGAACCCAAAATATCATTTCTAAGCAACTTATGTCTCTCCTAGTACAAATAAACTCGCAGTGGGTTCCGTTCTTGAATTTAATTTAATTAGAGAACTTTAATAAGTTGGTACTTTTTTGCAGAGTTGAGATGATTTAAATCATGGATTTTAATAAGTAATTTAAATCTCAATTAAAATCAAATGATATAAAAAAAAATCGTTGATTTAAATCGACTTTCTTGTTATAACACAATTTAGTTTAACTTAAAACGCATACATTGATAGTGATACACTCTTTAAAATAATTTTTGTGAACAACAAGCCATGCCAAAAACTAGAGCGAGTGCGCGCGCCGCTTTTAGAGGAGACTCTAAGTAGGTAAGGGTATTCGTATGGATATGGAATAATTAGGTACTCGTACCTACCTATCTGGTATCTACGTGAAACAATAAGAAATACCTACTCAATTATTGTTTTACGTAGATAGGATAGCAACAAACAAATGAGTGAACGTAACAATTATCGACAAAGTAATCTACCATAGAATCGAGTAGGTACCTACAACACATTAAATAATACCTAATTTAGTAACTACATTCCTACAAATTTACTTACGTACCTAATTCTTTTTATGTCGGTTGTCATACATAGGTAGGTACTTTTTTTTTCGCTGGGAAAGTCATCTTATGACATCCCCCGCTTTTGGGCGGGCCGGGAGATAGTGTTAGTCTTTAACTGACTAAAAACCCACTCCCGTTCCTTCGTTGTCTTTCGTACCAGGGCTGAGTCTTCCTTTCATAATCAGACCCTTGGCCCCAGTAGGCTTCTACCCTGCTGGGCCCCAACAGTTGCTGACATCTCCTTGAGGCGTCGTCGTCGACGACTTGGGCTCGGTCCGGACGATTATCGGACGGTCGGACGGCGAGCCACCCATTGCTCGCCGTCCGCAAGCCCGTGCCTACGGTGGACGGAAATCGGGATCGGAATCCCGGCGGTGGTTGGGGCGTGAGGACCGTTGCCTCACGCGATCGGCCGCCGCTAGCATTACTGCTTCGCAGAAGGAGGCGACCGCCTGCCACTCCTCCTCGCTCCACGGCCTGTACCAAAGCCCGGCGTGAGAGATCGCCGCCGCCGATCACCCCCACGAGGACACGGCGTTGCCCTGCCCAAGCGGGGCACACCTCTACCATGTGCTCCACCGTGTCCTCCGTGCGGTCCAAACAGTGGCGACACCCGGGCGTCGCTTCCGCACGAATCCGGTGCAGGAACTTCCCCCGCCATAGGTAGGTACTTAGTTTGCGAGAAATTAATTACTTGATGGACGTGCGAAAGACGCCACGAAAAAGGATTTCATATCATAATATTTGAACCCAAAATATAATTTCTAAGCAACTTATGCGTCTCCTAGTACAAATAAACTCCCAGTGGGTTCCGTTCTTGAATTTAATTTAATTAGAGGACTTTAATAAGTTGTTACTTTTTTGCAGAGTTGAAATGATTTGAATCAATTGATTTTAATAAGTACTTTAAATCTCGATTAAAATCAAATGAATTAAAAAAAAATCGTTGATTTAAATCAAAACCTTTTTTTCTTATAACGTCGAAATTAATACAATTTAGTTTAACTTAAATGCATACATTGATAGTGATACACTCTTTAAAGATAATGTTTGTGAATAACAAGCCATGCCAAAAACTAGAGCGAGTGCACGCGCCGCGCAGCTCATTCAATTTTTCAAAATATTAGACACGCAAGCGTGCGACCTACGCCGCTTTTAGATGAGACTCTAAGTAGGTAAGGGTATTCGTATGGATATGGAATAATTAGGTATCTATCTGGTATCTACGTGACAATAAGAAATACCTACTTTTTTATTGTTTTACGTAGATAGGATAGCAACAAACAAATGATTGAACGTAACAATTGTCGACAAAGTAATCTCCATAGAATCGAGTAGGTACCTACAACACAGTATGAACTAATACCTTTGTCATAGATAATACCAACAAGTACAAAGTAAATGAAACCTGTCAAAATACTGTCAAATGTTACGAAATAATATCATTTATTTTTTTTTCTAATCAACGCTTGCGCACATCGTCACACGTCTGCGTAATTACTTCTTAGACATAAATAAACCTTTTCTACAAAAATATTATAAGCTTATAACTCAGCAGCCGGTATGGTACACTTTAGCCAGTTTAGTCTTATCTTTTCAAAATAAATGAAAAACATGCAGAAGTACTAGGAGTCCATAAGAAATGAGAATTGTTATTGCTGAATTTAACAGCGGCTTGCGCAATCACAGATCCCTAATTTCCTTTCAGTATGATATTGAATACGATAAATTATTGTATCCCTGTCGCACGCGCCACCTGCGTGTATTATGTGAGAGAGATGGCAATGTTTCCATCGTTCGTTCGGCTACTCCCTTTGGCGGCATGCGGCATCTTTGAGCGCGCCGAAAGGCTAGCCTAAAGTGAAATTAGGTAAATAAATAAAGTAAAATTTTGCATTAGTGGACGACCAATAATCGTACATTGCAGTCGCATATCCGGTTCGGTGCTTGTGATTTATTGTGGTTGTGACTATCGTATGATGGTGTAAAGTAATAGTGAATATTATGAGATGATGTTGTGTGTCGGAAGAGAGGACGGTAATGTGCGAGCTGCTCGCAAACTTTATCGTCGCCGATTTATCGAGGGTAGGCCAGAAGCTGAGCGTCGACAGCTTCCTTCGGTGGCGTGTTTCCATCGGATGGTACTTCGTCTGCACCAAACCGGTTCCTTCCACGCTCCTGGTTTAGGGGGTCGCCCGAACACTACCGATCTAGAATTTGAGGAAGCCGTACTGGAGCATTTTGAAAATAACCCGCGTACTAGCACTCGGCGAGCTGCATTAGCGCTGGATGCCTCAAACCATATGCAAGTATGGCAAGTGTTGCACAATGACGGTCAGCACCCATACCATTTCCGTCGCACCCAGGAGCTGATACCTGCAGATTTTTTGCCTCGCGTGACCTTCTGCGAGTGGTACTGCAATCAGGTAGAAGCTTCGCCAGATTTTGTTTAGTTGTCATCAATCACATCGAACCACATCTTTAAAAATGTAAGTTGAATTATTATTTTTCATTTTAATATTTACTTTGCTCGGACTATGGAAAAATATTTCCATTATTGATTGTTATTATTTATTTATCATTTTTTATTTTAGTTAATTTTTAGTCCGCCTTTGTACAGTGTTTCTTACTAGTGCATAAAGTTTTAATAAATAAATAAAATAAATAAATATTTTTTGAGACAAAATTTTAGGTAGACAGGTACTAGGCGAACAGAGCGTCTCATGCAAGCGCGCGCCGCGGGCAATCTCTATCCCTAGCTATTGTGTAAAAGGGGAAACCCCGTTTAAACAATGGCGATTGGCCGAGGCTGGGCCCACGTGTAAACGCAACATCAAAATTAGGTAGACAGGTACTAGGCGATCAGATTTACAGAAGAAATCTTTCGTAATATTAGCAAGTGACGTGGAATGTTATTGACCCTCGTAGTGTCGTGACACGTTTGTTATGATTTGAATTCAAGAATCATACGATACCAAGAATTTGGTATCAATTCTTTGAGTAATTCATTTTGAGCTGAAACTTTGTATAGAGATTCTATACCACCTATAATCTTCACCGCTTCTTGATGTATATACCCTTTTTGTTACACGTTGTATATATATATAAAATATCCAGAAGGTGGCCCCGTGTAAACAAATATATTATAGGCATGCACATCATTCACAGATAGTGGTTGTACCCACTAAATTATAAATTCAAATATTATCTATAAATTAAATTAAAATAAATACAACAATTATCACATCAGAAATTACAACAATTTCAATGAATAAAAAAATAAATAATACTAAAGTGACTGATGCACAGTCAGTTTATTATTATTATATTTTTGCATTTATACATCTCAGGACCCTAAGGTCCTGGACCTTTAGAAGACGTACAAGGGACCAAAGCCAACTCGCAGAGGCCCTTTAATTTGATAATTTTAATAGAACATGATACCAGCCGACGACTATCCTGTACGCGCTATGCTAGTGCACCAAAGGACAACCACCGGTTTGTAAAAAACTATTTCGACATAATGGAAAACAAAGATAATATGTGTATGGCTTTTGGAGTATTAAGTGGACTGGTAACCTGGAACTATGTTAAGACTATAACCCCTGCCTGAAAGTTATTCATTTCCATCAATAAAAGGCATTTATTATTATTATTATTATTTAAAAAAAGTAACTTTCCAGAAATTGTAGGACATCGAACCCACAAGTTTACTTAGTAGCTTTTATTAGTAGTGTGTATTGCAGCACTTGATTGTCCTGTAAATATTCTTAGTACAGCGGACCCTTCATCCATTCAACGTGTATAAAGTGACGGACAGTGAACTAATCATCCACTAGTAATCTTCGTAGCGTAGCGTAGCAGAACATTGATTCACTATAAATCCTTATAGTACTTATATCTTACACTTACTTAGTAGTAGGTACTCTTCCACACATTAGAATTTTCGAAGCAGACTACTTTTTCCATTAAAAATATTCGTAGCAAATATTATTTCTATTAAAAAATTTCGTAGCACAGTGTAGCATAACCTTTAGTCTTTTAGAAGCCCTCGTAGCACAGCGTAGCGTAACCTTTTATCCTTTAGAAGTTCTCGTAGCTCAGCTTAGCAAAACCTTCCATCCTTTAGAAGTCCTCATAGCACAGCGTAGCAAAACTTTTTACCCAACTGCAAGAAAGGTTATGGTTGTCGCTTGTATTTTTGTATGTATGTATGTAGGTAATATACTTTATTACCTCATATCATCCAAACATCTAAACGGATTTATATAATTAACATATCGTTAGATTCGTCTTGATAATCCAAGTGTTCTTAGATAGGTGACGTTAAAAAAACAACATAACGACTTTGAGACGTTATACTTTAGAGAAAAAAGAATTTTTTTTTGGGTACTACAATCAAATGGCTCCTCATGAGGATTCCAAAATAGTATATCATGACCAAATTAAAAAAAAAAATTACAATAGGAAATATGTTATTTATTATCTGCTGTTACTCGCGTCTTCGTTACTCCCCTTTTTTGAAGGAATCGTGTAAAATCGTGTTTTATTTCAAAATATATTATATAAAACCTGGAAATTAAGTCCCGTTCTCACGGGAAAAAGAAAAGTAGCTTAAGTTACTATTTGTAACTTCAACTAACTGTCAGTTGGGCATGCCATAGATTCAAAACTTATAAAACATCAGAAGCACGGTTCCAAATTGGTCGTTTCCTATGGAGAAGAAAAATGGTTGATCTTACAAAAACGGGTAAGTCCCCTCTTTGAGGAGTGCCTGGCCATGGGAGGATTTCTGAAAAGCCAATTCGTGGCCCTAAAACGCATAGCGCAACTGAAAAAACCTAGGTGTAGTTTTGCTCAGTTAAAGTCTGTAACGCTCTCCCTCTCCATCCTAGAGCGCGAGAAGCCATTAGATGTTTATCCACATAAAAAAAAAGATTGCCGTCAGTGAAACCCCTCAAAATCGGTCCAGCCATTTCGGAGATATCTCCTATCCCCGGGAATTAAAGTGAACTCCCTTCCCCGAGAATTATATAAGATGCCCCCGTCCTAGAGAATTATGTCCCGTCCCGTGGTATTATAAAAATATTAAGTTACTCATACATTAGCTATATCCCAATGGAAATCCCGTCAATGTTCAATCGTTTTGAACTCAATTTAATTGCATTAATTTAAACACAAAATATTACAAATAATAAATTCTATTTTTATATATTCTTTTTTTATCCTTTAGAAGTCCTCGTAGCAGAGCGTAGCAAAGCCTTTTATCCTTTACGACCCGTTCACGACCTTGCCGCTGTGAGCGGAAACTAAGAGCGGGGCGACGAGCGGTAAGAACAAAAGTATGAAAATATTTTAAGCACGCCACGAGACGACGCTCATAGCGGTGCGCGCCCGCTTACCGTTGCAGCGTCGCTCGTCGCTAAGACCGAACTCGTGAACAGGCCGTTAGAAGTCCTCGTAGCACAGCGTAGCAAAACCTTTTATCCTTTAGAAGTCCTCGTAGCATAGAAAACATTTTATTTATTAGAATGCTTCCCAATACATCTTAGCACAACTTCTAATACATTAAAATGATTCGTAGCACAGAGTAGCATAAACTTTTATCCATTTAATATTCTACTAGTGCTGTGTTTCAGAACATTCGTTTGTTCATTCGTTAGAAATCTTCGTACGCTGGTAACAAATCTTTTAAACTGTAAACATCTTAATCAGGTTCCTCGTGAGATTTTCAACCATTTGGTATGCCTCGACCAAATCTTCGTAGGATTATCAAACGACAAAAAATGCAAAAGAAAATCTTTCCTACATAAACAGCAAAACTGCAAGGTTTTTATGTTTTAAGTACTTTTGTCTAAGACATACACCAAAAAGAAAGGTCCAAGTTAATCTTCGCAGTAGCCGAGATGACAAAATTTTCTTCGGCTTATAAGTAAAAATGAGTACAAAGGTTTAAAAGTATAAAACCATAGAACTATATTCAAGAAGGTACAAATATGATGTAATTTTTGAACACGTAATTCCTTAAATGCGATTTTTAGCGATGAAATCGCCGTATAGCAACGCGATCGCGCAGCTGTTCCCTGCACCCTTTTCACGAATTGTAAGCACCCTAAATAGCATCATCGTATGGGCGCTATCTTATATTGGATCATTCTTCGAAGAACAAAGTCGGAACAGACAGTTTGCGGAAACCGTAGGGTGACGTGTTAATGTCTTGTTGAACTACAAAAAGCTATCATGGGTACTGTAGCACTCGGGTACTTACGCATTTAGAGGACTTGAGCGACTGAGAATAAAAGGATAGAATGTAACAGTAAAGACCTATAAGTCCATGTGCCGAATTGTATCGGACATCTTCAAAGACCTGATAATTGTTGTCGAACCCCCCAGGCCCCCCGCCGCCCAAACAATCCTGTAAAAACACCACAAAGAAGCATGCCATGTCATTGAGTAACCATTACTCGTAGACTCATAACGGTAACCAAGTTAATGTGTTTAATGAAAATTTGAAATACGACACTCGGGCTGTCACTCTTAGGGATGGTTTTCCCAATATTATCGATCACATTGAAGTAAAATTTAATGCTTGACATTCACAATTAAAATACTCTCTATCATTACGACTGAAACGCATACTCCTCAAAGGCTTTTGAACTAAATAGTTTCACCACTAAACGGAATGGCGACTATTTACCACATTTTTATTACGAACATACATTAGACGAGTTATTTAATTCATTTCAACGATTACAAGTGGTACAAGCAGCGATACCTTCACAGGGAGCCGATTGGCCATAAAAAGTGGAAGAACGATCGTTCCTGGGAACTTGTAATGGAATTACGATGTGTCCATTAAGAATGCTACCTTAAATGCAAATACCGATAATGTTCCGTTCACTTTATCTAACAAAGGACCACTCTACGGTGACGTCTCCTACTGTTACATTGTAGTGTTGTAATTAAGGAGAATGTTATGCTTATTGGAATACGTTTTTCAATTGTGGAACTAAATTAATTGGATCGATACTGAATAAATGGATGCGCGGTTATTTTTTCTTAAAAAATACTTTCAAGGTACGTTTTTTCTGGGTTAGAGGCGTGCCGCCTGTGGATGCGACCCTTTAAAAGTGTTCTTATTGACTTGAGGAGTGTGGGTCGTTTACTTATCAGCAGAATGGATACTGCTCCAGCTGAGCGGCCACTGCAGCCATAGATTGGATTCAAAATCCTTTAAGATTTCTTATTTTGTAATGAACTAGCAACCCACTCCAGCTTCACACGGATGTTACAAATCTCTGAAATTCTCAGCTTTCTCTTGTCTATTTAGTAAATACTGCATGAAAATCCGTTTAGTAGTTTTTGAGTTTATCAGGATTAGACAGACAGACGCGGGTGAGGTACTTTGGTATACTAGGTTACTTTATTAGGTTTATTAAATAGTTTATTTGATAAATAAAGTACTAAGACAAAAAAAATTGTGAAATCAAAATAAACAATAAATAAATAACCCCTCTGACACCCAGTGCGAGTGCGGTGCTCCTGACCAAACGTTAGCCAACTTACTGGATTGCCCAAAGTGTCCCTACATTTGCATTTCGGAGTACCTTAAAAACGCCACTGACGCCGCTATAAACGTGGCCACCTACTGGGCGCAAATACTTTAAGGGAAAAGAAAATCATCGATTCGAGAGAGAAGAAGAACAATCGATCGATTTAATTCCAACGAATTTGATAATTCATATTTTTAGTAGTTGTCTTTCGAATATTTTAGATTGTTTACTAAATCTGAAGCCATACGAATGATATTATTATCCGACTACCTTCTATCTGCCCGGGCAGTAGGTCTATTCGAAAGAGTTACCGCGGCCAGAGCCGGATTAAGCCAGTGGACCGGTAGCAAATTCTACCAAGGGGCCCCCTAAATCTTTATAAATAATAGCAATTAACCCTTTATCTTATTTTTCCAACCAGCCGCGGGACCATAGGGCTCAAAGGCACTCGCCTCCTTGTCTTTATGGAACACGCGGAATTGTTTAGATTTCATCATCATCATCATCTTCCTGCCCTTGTCCCTTGTTATCTGGGGTCGGCGCAACACGTTTTTTTCTTTCATTCTGCCCTGTCACTCGTCATGCTATCACTAACTTCCTTTTCTTTCATATCACTCTTCACACAATCCATCCATCTTTTCTTTGGTCTCCCTCTCCCTCTATCCACATTGGTTAGATTTCATATGGTACAAGTATACTTGTTTTTATACGTCCAAGCGGGGTCCAGCGCAATGCGCGGGGCCCGTAGCATTTGCTACTCTCGCTACGTAGTCGATCTGGCACTGACCGCGAACCGGCGAACGTTAAAGTCAACTGAAGGACAGGTAGGCAGCTTAGTCACTTAAAGTCTGACTCCCTCTCGCACCCCCAAAACGGGGAAGTAATTTGATAATTTTAGATTTTAGAAATTCCCATAAAAATAGTAAAATAGTCCGTTCCATCATCGGACCACTAGACGTACGGCGTAGCGCCACCAGTACACGGTGGACATCCAACCCATACGCACAAAGCGTTTTGAAAACACATTTATTATGCGTACATCCAAGGAGTAGAATTCCTTGCAGGAGTCTGTGTTTCCTGATAGCTACAACTTATGGGTCTTTAAGTCAAGAGTGAATAGTCTACTTCTAGGCAAGCGTGCTCCATCGTCGACCACATCATCGCTTACCATCAGGTGAGATGGTGGTCAAACCCGAGCCTATCATTAATAAAAAAAATGAATTTATTTAGTTTCATATCATTTTTCAAACTCTAGTCATTTAAGTTACCGATAGGTACCTATTATTTTAATGAAACCGCCTCTAGAATGGATGCTAAGTTAACTATAACAGATTTGTGAAAACAAAATCAACTATCATCTTCATCACTTAATGTGTCATTCGATATAGGTAATTAAATGATTTACGATTGAGATCGGCTCCGTAACAATCGATCAAAGATTAATCTATCAATCATATAAATTGGAGTTTGTCAATAAATTGAAATTATGTTTGCTAAATTTGTATTTGATATTTAATTAAAGTGAAGCAGTTTCTTTATCAGGTACTACTTGTGCCTCGTGGTTTACGCACAGTGTTTTGGACCTTTTTAGAGTTCCATGCACGAAAGGTATAACCAACGGAACCCACTAATAAACCCCTGCTGTCCGTCTGGCAGCAGGCTGTAAAGTATGTATTTCTATTGTCACTATAAGAACAAATAATAAAAAACGTACAGAATCCTACGTATGCGAGTCAAACTCGCACTTACCCAATTTTTAGGGTTTTTTGTGATTCAGAAAAATATTCGTAACTCAATTCGGGAATTGAACTGTTTTCATAGGTAAGTTTGTACGTAACCCTCAGTGCGTGAGTCCGACTCGCACTCGCCCGGTTTTTTTTCTTTCCGCTCGACTCTTAAGGGTCGAGCCGTGATGTTAATAATAATAATAATAATAACAATAGTTCTTTATTTTCAGGCAACTAAGGCCCATAGACAGAATACATAAAATAATCTTAAAAATAATAAACTAATACATATTAACAACAGACAATAACTAATCTATTTTTCTTCTTTTCACTATTGTACACGAAGTGACGGCGTCGTGTTTCCCTGCGAGGTCGGTATTCTTCCACGAAATCGTCGATACACAACACCCTTCGGCCAAAACTCTCCCTTGAGGAAGGTCTCCAAGTGTTGAGTCGGCACCCGCACCACAAACGACTTGAAATTAGTGTTACGGTGCGACTCCAACTGCACTACTCTCAAAGTCCAGTTTGTTTTTACTCGTACATACTCTACGATCTCTTCAACCTTCGTGGTGTGATGTAGTCTCGACACATACAGCTGCGTCGTGGGTATAGCTGGACGCAGCAGCATGTTGGGTCCTGCCAGCGCGGTACCGCACTGGTTCTGACAAGGAGGTTTCTTCTTCTTCTTCTTCTTAATGTACCTTGTAATCTTCCTCGCGAATTGGGCTAGTTAGTTCCAGAGATTAGAGCGTTCAAACAAAAAGACTAACAAACTCTTCAGATCCATTACATATCTAGTATATTAACAAGCTTCCCGATTAAATTTCGCACGGGTGTTATTAATTTTGAAATCCTCAATTTTCTCTTCTATAATGCGCTTATATTATGCACTCTAACCATTTTCATGGTCATTCCTCATGACGCGCGCCTCAAAGAGTGTCAGCATACCGTAGGGGCTCAGCAGGGCCGATGTCTCATAGGAAGATATATGAAAGGGTTCTAAAATGCAAAGGTAACTGAAGGAACATAGGAATGGTTTTAGTCAGTAAAAGTCTGACACGTCTGATTTTTAAATATGCTATTCAGGTAACTATTACAAATATATATTTCACTAGTCAGACTAATTGTAGTGACCAAACATCCCCAAAAATTATTCAGCCGAGTGTATGAACGCGAGAGCACGAAAGTGAGCGAGTGAGTCGATTTCATGCACTGACTGGGTGTTTGGTACTACGCACCGTCGACGACTTGGGGTCGGGCCGGACAGTTACCGGACGCCTGGACGGCGAGCAATGAGCACTTTGCTCGCTGTCCGCAAGTCCACGCCTACGGTGGTTGGAAATCGGGGTCGGGATCCTGGTGGCTAGGGCGTGAGGGCCGTTCCCTCCCGAGTGCGGCCACCTCCTTCGGTAGCATTAGAGGCGACCGCCTACCATTCCTCCTCGCTCCGGACCATAGCTTGAAACAGGGCCCGGCGAGAGAGGTCATTGCCGCCGATCACCCTCACGAGGACACGGCCTTGCTACGCCCAAGCAGGGCACACCTCTACCGTATGCTCCACCGTGTCCAGGTCCAGGCGATCCACACAATGGTGACACCTGAGCGTTTCTTCCACACGAATCCGATGCAGGAACCTCCCGTACTTACCATGTCCGGTGAGGACCTGCGCATGACGCAGGAAGGTAAGGATGCCGTAACGTTTTTCCAGCCACTCCTCAAAGAGGGGCTCTCGCCATAATTATTGTGTGCCCAACCGACTTTATGTGGTTCCATCGAATGCTTTGTAAATGGCAAACGGCATGGTTGGCGCTGTGGTTGGTTGAGCGATTAACTATTTCTGTTAATCTCTGTGTGACGCGGGTTAGATTCCCGCACGGATCAAATATTTGTATGGCCTTACAGATGGTGATTCGGGTCTGGGTTTCTTGTATATATGAAATTACATTTTTGTGAATGCACCCACGATACTGGAGCATTCATTCCTAGTGTGGGGAAGAACAACAAAAGTTAAATTTTTTATTTCATAGCATTTCGATAATAACAACAAATCTTAACGGAACTTAACAATCGAACAATATTTTAGTGCACAAGTGTGGACGCAAGCGCATGCGGCCTCACTCTTCCTGTACTCTCATAGTCTGGTCGGACAAAAATCCAACACGACCGGAGCGAGATCCGGTACAGGACCAAAGGCTTAACGCGCTAACCGAAGTACAAGGGGTCCTATGCAAGGCGATTTCCGGCCGCAGGACGGACTTGCGCACAACGTGCAACGATCATCCGGTCGACCGGGAAGGGCTAACTCCGAAGCGATGGCACGTATATGCCCGTCTCGTCTCGCCTAGAGCGGAAGAAGATATTTGATGATTTCTCACATCAAAAAAAATACGGGGGCAATTCCAACTACTGAGAGATTCCTAATAGAAAATCTTAATCACACTTGGAAAGACCTGTAAATCGAACCTTTAAAAAGGAGCCCACGCTCATCAATCAAATAAACGTACCTACATTACAGAAAATTCTCAATCACACTTGGAAAGACCTGGAAATCGAACCTTTAAAAAGGAGCCCACGCTCATCAGACTAGTAAACGTACATCACAGAAAAATAACAGCAGTTACAAAATACACCTTTTAGTTGCGAAATAAATAGTGATTTAGATAAACATTTGTAGATAGACTAGCACTCCATCTGGTTCAACAGACACAAGGTTTCTTATGAATTTAGAGATTAGTGTCTCTTTGTTTATGAAATCAATCATTTTGTTAAGGCAATGATAATAAGTTAGATATTAGTAAATTGGTATTGACGGCTCCTGTAGAAAGAGACAGATTTTATGACGCTCAATCTGATTTAGAAAGATAGCTTGAACAAATAAAATAGCACTATTTTTTAAGGTGGGAAGTTACCAACTAACTTCTTCTCCTTTGGGTGGAGGTGGAGGGCGTGTCAAGCTTTTTCTGTGTTCCTTCAGTTGTCCTTTGAGTTCTAGGGCCACAGTAATTCTTCCGAATATTCCCGCAGCCGTAGCTGGCATCGCACCTGCTGTCGTACCTGCTGGGCCCCTTCAGCTTCGCTAACATCTCTTTGAGTCGCACGTGGAACACAACGCGCTGTCGACTCGGGCTTGGTTCTTACCGGACAGACAGACGGCAAGTTAACCATTGCTCGTCGTCTGCAAGCCAGTGCACCCAGGCCTACGGTGGCCGAAAATCGCTCTGCAATTCCTGATGCCCGGGACGGTTGCAGGGCAATGTCCTCTCCCTCACAGCATAAATATATCCTTTTAATTTTTGTCTCAGTGACAAAAAATTTGCTTTTGACTTCCGAAAGGGAAACGGGGTCCTGGAACGCAAGGTAAAGAAGGAACATGTGTGGTTTTAGTCAATCCTAAGGAATTTTGCCACAACATAAGTATATTTTCTGAAGGCGCTAAATAACTCAGATTCCACTTGTTTAAAACCCATGTACTTTACTATTACCATCAACCGAGCACAAGTCCAGACGGAATGCCATCAGGACCGCTAAATCACCGAGGTAGTAATGGTTTTCCAAAAACAAATGAAAGCGATCAACACCAAACAGTTTCTCCAATACCAAAAGAATATAGTAATGAAATCTCGTGCAGCGCTTCAATTTAAACAACCCCAAATGCGAAATTAATTCCACAGGTAAAAGATTAGCAGTGGCGCAGGATAGGCTGACAGAACCCTAAAGGGTCGGTAATTACAACGGTGGGGAATTCTCACGCGGGCTATAAGGCTGACAAGCGGCCGGGTGCGCTGGCGCACCTGCCGCGCACGCGCGCAGCCACTCGCGAGCCGCAAGCTGCGACACCACCGGACCTTGTTGCATCACTAACCTCTTACCCGACACTGGCTACACGACTTACTTAATACTCAAGCTTTTTGATAATCGTGAAGTTTTTACTGTCAAACGCTAACAAGCCTTCATCGGTGGTTGAGTATCAGTTTAAAATGAAATGTGATAGGAATTTTAGTGTATTGGAGTCAGTTTGCTGGTGATACTTGGTCTGACAATATGTATTCCACATCTTTGTTGTATTTTTGTCCGCATCAAAGATTGACAAAAGAGATGAAAGCTTGAAGGCCCATCTAGAAAAATACAGCGCCTGTACCATCCATTCATAGTTACAACTTTATCATCACTTACGCAGGCTTCTCAAAATTACTAACTACCCTCAAAATTTATAGCCGACTTCCATTACTCACGTTTATGACCAGTAGCATGTGTACTTTAACAACATTTTGTTGCTTCGAAGACAAATTCCTGTCTCATAAAAGTCTCGTAAAATATCATAAAAGTTGCTATCGAAACATCTTTGGGGAATTTTGAACGCTTATCGTAACGGACGATCGCCCAACTTTTAAACCTTTTTATGCAAGTTTGGCATACATCATGTGCAAATTCGCCAGACTGATAGTTATTGAATAATGATAAGTTTAACTACTTAAGTTGATGTAGAATCTTCACACGAACGGAAAACCTCAGTTAATGTGACTCGCAAACAGTGGCCCGAAAATGGTCCCTTGGGGAACTCCAACAGAAAATGGATAGGATATAGCACTAAGGATGTTCTGTTAAAACAAAACACTTGCAAAATTAAGTTAATTTTCTTGTGGTTCATAGTCTACAAATTGGCGCTTTGCAAATGGATGTTAAAAGTGGTGCGTCAAAATATTTTAGATAAAGGCTACCGTATTCTTTCCAAGTAACTAACGATTCTTTGCACGTCTCAGAAATTCCGAAATATGAGCTGTATCTCTCTATCTGCATTAATCATCTGATGATAGACCGAACAAAACAAAGACCTTTGGCAACATTAAAATTTATATTACTTTAAGCCAGCTGTACAAGTTTTTACCAAAATATATACCACCACTGCGAGTCACTACAACGAGTCTTTGATTTCATGCAGTCTTCATATGCCAGCCCTTTCAATTGAAGTGTTCTTTACTTTAGTAGGTATTTAACTAACGTATTTTAAGTTGTCGTATCTTTTTGTTGTAAGCTTGTAAGATCCAAACAGCTTAGTGGCGTCTTCGCGCTTATGAACACAAAGTGTTTACATTTATTGTTAAAATTTCTTGTTCCGTTTTTCCGAAAATCTGAGCAAGGTAAAGTTACAAAGTAAGCTGACACAATCGTGTCGCGTTAGAAGGACCGTCATCACAGTTGTGACAGTTGATTCCAGGAAGCATCCGCATTCCATTAGAACATGTTCTTAATATGTAGCACTTTAATAAAGATCGTTGTGAGTCATTTGCGACACTGCACCACATTCATTAACATTCCAGTAAACGCTAGTACCTCTAGTAGCTCTTCAATCGACGGCCGCCGCTTACTGACCGCTGATTGCCTCTATTCGGGTTATTCAATCAACTACTTAATGAGCAAATCAGATAGCTTTTACTGATTCATCAATTGGATATATGTAATTAATGATTTGGACTTTAGCTCGGAAATTGTTCGAATTGTAATGTAATTCTGAGAAAATTCGGAAGTTTCCATTTCCGTGCGCATCCGGGTGAGTCAGGATGTTCCATGTATGGTATGAATAGTCTGATGGCTCATAGTTCTGCGTGTGGCAGTTGAATAGAACTAGGGTTGACTATTTATTGAGTGGTTTTGAGTCACGATATGAAACTAAAGTTTCGTCTTTCACAAACCCCTCATTAGTGTTTTTAGAACGGAGAGCTTTAATTAATATGTTCGTCGTTCATTTCAAAGTTCTTGTAATCCGAAGGGCTTTTACGTGACGTGTGAACGTTAACTAAACCCAAAATTGATCTGAAGTGGACACCTGTTAGAATTTGTTGGAGCGGCTATTTGTCGCAGGCAGGCGCACGCGCAGGCATGCGTACGTACTGCCCCCCTCACCCACCCCCCGTACCGCACGCGTGCCCTCGCCCCCCCCCCCTCCCGCGGGCCCGTCCACGGCGCCGGCTCACCATTCATTGGAATGCAGGGACTGTACTTTGGTACATCTCATTATGAATAGACGCTATTTAGCCGTATTTGGGTTATAGTTTAGTAAACTCGTTATCTTTACTTTCGAACCCTTTATTGAAAATTATTTGAATTTGCAATTAAGTATGACATTATCATACGGTCTATATGTAGATACTTAAATACAGATTTAGAAAAGGGCAATTACTTAAACTTAACTGCTACGCCAACCGCTACGAGAGTGCTACGAAAAAGGTTGGCTAGGCTGGGAAAGTCCTAGAACCACATGGTAAGTTCTCAAACAAATCCATTTCTTATTTATCTAACGTTCTTATAACCTCAATATACAAAAAAATATTCATTAAAACATTTTAGAATCATTTAAACCTTTCCTTTGAAACTATTTACAAACTCCATATAAGGTTGAAGAATTTGACGAAATCTTCTCAACAATATTCAGTGTTTGACAGTTACAGTAGCATGGGTTTTAATACAGCTTTAGAGTTCAGAGTCGAGTGTATGCTTTGTGCAGACGTTCATATCGTGATCGACGACGTACACTGCCGCAAATGTAGGGAAAATTAGAATGTAGTAGTAGATGTTAGCGGTATTATAGGCGGTCACCGATAGTGGGTAGTGGTTGGAGCTCAGCGCTCGGGCTCGGCGCGGGCGCAGGGCACGAGGCACGCGAGGAATGCGCGGCCCTCGGCGCCGGTTTACAAATAGAAGGGCCGCTAGCGCGGACTGCACGTGTGATACATTGCCACGATTAATCTGTTAGCGCTGATGGCTGCGCCCGCGCCGAAGAAACGATCATATCGCACAACAATTATCTATTAACGAGACACAGCCCCCTGACTTAATGACATCACTCCATGAGGGTCTCGCGTGTGTTTGTGTACAAATAAATAATTGTGCTACAAAATGTGACAAGCTACGTTCCGAATACTTCATGAAAGGGCGCGCGAGTTCGGTGACGAGGACGGGACGAACAGTCATTGGGAAGTGTCAGGCCCAGAAGGGGCGACAGAAAACACGTGAGTGACATCTCGGAGGGTCGTTTGTCGGGTACAAGAAAGCTATCGGCGGCCCTGCGTTCGCTGACCCCGGCCGGACGTCACGCCTGAGAGAAGACGAGTGCAGCTCACGGCGCGCGGTGCCCTGCGCCGCCGCCTGCCGCCTGCCGCCTGCAGCTGACTAGCCCGGATCACATTCTAATCAATTCTTATAAGTCATACTATCAGCCGGACCTGCATCGAGCTTAGTACGCCAGTGTCCTCCTCCAACACTTTGTAATTACACGCACGAGGGTGGAAGCTGCCGGTCACTTAATGAACTGATGTGAAGTGTTAGTGTAACTGTGACTAGGACTAAAAAGTTGTGGGCAATACGGAGTATGTTATTCTATGTGACTTTTTCGAAACTTTCGTAGGTTACGTCAAACCTTTATTGATCAGTGAAATTTAAACATTTTTGTTAAATTACTAGACGGGATATGAATATGCTTTTTGAAGTTTCCCCTTCGACGGTGTGGTGATTTATGTGAACTAAACGAATAACTCTAGAAGATCATTGCATATAAATTTTGAGCAAATTATGAATATGTTGCTAACAAGTAAGTGATTTAAATATTTTGTATATTAGGCTATTAGAATATTTTAACCAAACGAAAATTAAGATAGCATAAAGTAATTTATTATTTTTTCTTTTTACTTCGGTTTTGACTAGTAGTATTTAATATGCCTTTTAAACTTTATTGGTTTATGTTTTATCGAGTTTTTAACCATTAAAATATCTTTAATTTAAACTCTGTTTAAAGTAACTAATGAAGAATTTTAATAACACCAACAGCCTAAAAGCGAAATAATTATTTATTTATAAGTTTTTCTAATTTTATAAATTTTGTATAGTGACATATTTCTGTATAACATTTGCCATGCTACCTACCAAATTTTTCAGACATGAAATAGGTACCTAACTCTGGGTATTCCCCATCTTAATGTTGCCAGTTTAACTAATAAAATCTACCAAGAACTACTTATAATGAGTTACTATTTTTATTCCTCAGATACATTAAATAAGTAGAATGATTAGGTACCTCCTGTTTTTTTTCTTCACTATACAGTTTTTTTCTTGGATTATCTACATTTTTGACTTATTGCTAGCTGTTTAGTTATTCAACATCCTGAATCTGTGATAAGTAGGTAGGTTTAGTAAAAAGGATTAGTCTGAGATCTAGGTAAGATCTAAATAAATAAACCATCTTACATTTGATAGTCCTATTTTAATTTTTCTTTTTTGTTTTTCAAATGATACATTTTTAATCAACACTAAACATTGCCAGAAACAAAAATTCCTAGGCATAATAGTAGAAAAATGTTATAAGTAGCTAGTTATAGTGGGCAGGTACCTACTTTATATTGTTTTACAAATTAATTTATTACTAAACATTCTGCTGTTTTATTTCGCATTAAGTTTATTAAAACACATGTAAAGAAGTATTGACAAAAATATTTAAATAATATGTAGTTATAGATAAGCTTCATAACTATTTATAAAACTTTTGATCTAAAACATCTTTGACTTAATAATGATGTGTGTTTTATTGTTAAAAATATTTGCAATAGTTAGGTATACCTTACATGTTATCATTATTTTTTTGGAATAACATATTATTAAGCTTAAACGGATTCAGTAAGAAATGGTAGTTATTGTTTATTTAAATAAAATTAAAGTGAACAGTGAATGATTGGCGCCAACATGTGAGGTAAATTGTTGAAATATGTTTGAAAAGAAGTGAATTTTATCTAAGAGCTAAAGTGGGAGCAAGATTAGATAGGCTCTGCCCTACGTGCTGATAACGACACCGGATTCCAACGCGGCTTACACACAGACACACCGCCTTACCCACACTTACATACACACAATATCATTCAATATGTTATATACATACATATTTAGGTATAGGTATTTGCTATTTTTGAAAATCCCTGCCTTTAATAACAAAAGTTTATAACAAGCATTTATATATAAAATTAAAATTCATTAACACTTGTATTCACGTTCCTAATTTTCTCAGTTTTAATAAATATTTCAACAGTCTCATCAACTGAAACTATACCTAATGCATCATTGATGATAAAAACTAATCTACAAAAGATTATCTTTGTTGCCACAAGCAGATTTTCATTGGATATTCAGCAATTGAATTTTGACAAACAATAATAATTATTTTATATTTGATTTGAATTTATTAAGGCATTATATATTGGATTATATTATTTGAGTTTTTCAATATATGTGTATTTGAATAAATAAATTCAGAATTTCAGTTTAAAAAAACTCCAATAATGTCACTAACTTTAAAAACTTTTTTTAATTTATTTCATTTAACAATGGATTATTCATTAAATAATATGAGAATAATTTAAATAATAAAAATAATATTGTATGTAAGTTGGCAGTGCTAGAGCGCACCGCATCGCGCGCGACACACCGGCGCCCGCGCATGCTTACGGCTGCGTGTGGCAACACTGGCACGCACTTCCTGCGTACTTCTTCTACATCTACCCGCACTATAACTCAGCGCCTATTAGAAATTATCAAAAAACTTAACACTTTCTCATATTTTTTATCAAATAAACCCATTTTATTTTGCCCTAGTGAAGTCAGTTATGGCCCACTGAAATTATACAACTATATTTTTATTTATTTTAGATACAATGATTTAAATTATTTCAAATTAGTTTCAATAGCTAATTGAATTATTTTAGAACATGGATAGCAACAAAAAGCTTTAAAATAATTGCTGTATATTTTTTTAAGGGCTATTTTTCTTTACAATTCTGCACCAAGTATTCCTTTGTGCAATGGTACTAAAGTAATTCGAGTTTACCATTATAATTTATTTAAAATAAATTGTAATGGTTTTTAATTCTCCTAATGTAAGTAAGAAAACAATTTTAATATTTATTAAAATCATTTTTAATTAACATTAAGAACATACTGTCAGTTCCTACTCAGAAGCAACTACATCTTTAAAAATAAATTTATATTTTATTGTTGAAATACAAATTTTCGCTTTAAAGAAACCGAACAATGAGCATTTCACTGTAATTCAATTACTGGCATAATAGGTAAGATAAATCCTCTATTGTGTCCTCTGAATAAAAGCTACTATTGAACAAACGCAGACATGAATCTTTGAAAAAAAATCTATTATGTGGTGAAGTGCTTAATATAAAACATTTACTATCATTTTAAAACCACCTGAGTGTTAATTTTTTAATTATTATTTTTCATAAAAAGAACCCATACTTTAAATATTAATAATTTTATCAGTTCAATAATTATATTCATGATTGCTAAAAAAATAATAATTTAGATACAAATAAACTGTTCTTTATAAATTATGAAGAGTCAATTGGTCTTCCAATTTATTTTATTTTATTTAACTACATTACAAATATTTAAAATCTAATTTACTAATTCAACACAGAGATTTTATATAGAATCTTGATTGTTGCAGCTGCCTTGCACATTTTGAAAATTGGTTTATGAAAAAATCTTCAAAATAAAAATTTATAAATGAATGGGTTGGTTTTGATCTGTGTTGTGTATTGGAGTGGATGGTTGGAGTTGGATGGATGGTTATGGTTGTGGTTGGTTGGTATAGTTGGATGGAGCAATATTAAATTTGAATATTACTTTTTATCCATATTTAACATAATGTACATACAAAGTTACTACACACATACCTACATAAGTAACGGCGCATGTAACTTTTGGTTACATTTTTCTTAAAAACTTTCCTCTCCAATATTTTTACTCAGTTATTTTTATGCTTATACTTTGTGTTTTACTTATATGATTTATACAAAAAATCCCAATACTGACTAAAGCTGGCATGTTATAATACGGAATGCATTCAAATGGATATAGACATTTTGCTAACCATGATTAAATTCTTATTGAATGAAACGAAATTGAATTATATATTTAAATAGTGGCTGCAATCAGTTGTGGAATGCCTAAAATTAAAAGACGTTTTACGAATTTTTTCAACTAAGTATTTTCGTTGAATATGATTTTTCATATCAGATGGTAATCTTTTATATAAATTGATTGTTGCTAAATGTTAGAATCCTTATCAAATGCGATTGGAATGTGCCGTTGTCAGTGTCGTGTACATTGTCGACCGCGGTGGTCGCTGGTCGTTGGTCGCTGGCCGTGCTGAGTGACGGCCACGTGGCACGCGGGCGCGCCTCGTCCACGGTGACGGTGCATGTCAGTTTTCTGGAAAAATTGTCAAATGTAGCACACCGGCGGCGGCGCGGCGGCGCGGCGGCGGCCGCGAGCAATTTGCGAGCAGCGTGCATGTGTGGGAAACTGTCGCGACGCGATCAGCGCACGCGCGCGTGTGCGTTGTGAAGTGAAGGTCGAATATTTGTCCCTACTCCTTGGGCTATTGGTGTTCACGAGTCGCCGCTGTGATAATGAGTTGTCGCCGTCTCGCTCGCTCTGCGTTAGCGGCGCGTCCGCGGAAAGGGACGGACGGTGGTGTGCGCATGCGTCGGAGCCTCCGCTGGCGCCGGCGCGGCCTGCCCTCATCAGTCTCCCCGCAGCGGGGAAGCGGTTCGCGTGTGCAACTCCGTGTTGTCTCGGGCTGCGAGCTGCGAGCGCTCTGCGTCGCACACGAATATTTTTAGATAACAGCACAAATAATTTATTCGTAAGGTAGTGATCGCGCGCACTTTTGCGGATATCGGTATCGGCGCATGCGGGCTCGCGTGCGCTGCGCTAAGCGGTGCTGGCGGCGGGTATCCGCTGGCCCGCCGCCGCCGGAGACGTCCCGATAGGTAAGCTGCGCACTTCCTGCGCGCGCGCCGCCATGTTCGGTCGGAGCGTCACTTCCGCTGGGGCCGGAACCGGCGGCGGGCCTGAGCTGTGGGCCCGGCGGGTGCTGCGCCCCGGCGGGCAGGCAGCGCTCCACGGGCCGCACTCAGCTCAATGGGCGACGGCTCTCGATTCATAAAATGTCGGTCGTTCCATTCACGCCGCGGCGCGATGCTACGGCGACCGTTCACTCGTGACCCTCGCGTCTTCGAATATTCATGTCTCCATCGATAACATCGTAACCTCTGACTTCTTTTTGTATTATCACGTTGTTTAGTGAACGCCGCTAGTTGAGGCCGGACTTCGTGCGTTGTGTTGCAAACAAGTGTCCGTTCGATCGCTACACCGAAATCAACTGTGAAATTTAGTGCATAGTGAATTTAAATAGTGATTTTCCGTCTGTATCAATGGAATGTTACACCCAGTAGCGTAAGATTAGAAATATATTTTGGTTTTTCTATTCCTTATACTTAAATTAGTACCTTAACGTCGCCTACCCTCAATATCTTCCCAAAATTTAATTTAAATTTTAAATTGTAACGTCTCACGATTTTTCTGCCAGTTTATTTTAAATTTTTGCAAATGAGGGTAGCCAAATTATATTGCATTATTTTAAATATATTGAAATTAACAAGTAATTGTGCTTAAATATAGTGCCATGAAAGTTTATTGATCATTAGACAGTTGGGGGTTGTGCACTAGTCGGGGTAGTGTCACTGATAGCGCTGACAAAGCGCGCTGTGCAGCTGAGTGAGGTGTGGGCACCGGCACAGCACGGCAGCACGTTGCTGACAGGACGTACGTCACCAGAGCATGACGTCTGCGTGCCGTCCCGCTCGCACTTCGCTGCACTCCTCTAGTTCTGCTTAACCCCCGGCTGTTCATTGCCCTCCGGCACTTGCTCGCCCTACCCTCGTTGTGCTTATTTAGATGATTTACTCCACTCTGCATTCCAGCTCTATTAACGTGGTCGCACTTAAACTTCCCACATTCTCGAAAATTCAAATAAACTATAGTCAATTAACTATTGACTCAGTACCAATGTATAAAATATAGTGCTATTATACTTTTATTTTATTATTTATTATTAGTTACACTTATTAAGTTGCAATCAAATTAATGTTTTATGAAATTTGGTAAAAACCAGTCCTAATTGAAGAAATTTTGTATTTACTTAACAGAATTTAAATTAAATGTGTGTCATTCAATAAAACCATAAATTGGTGTTTTTGCAAGTGACACAAATTGTCAAATATATTTTGATTTTCAATAAGAAGTTATTATGCAATTGAATTAAATTGAAAATGTGTCTGTTTCAATAAAATAGAATATCAGTTATAATAAAATATCGGTTACATTAAAATAAAATACTAGTTACAAAAAAAATATATACCCATAAAGTTACATGGTGTATTTTCTATTGTGTATTTTCCGATTAGGATCAAGCTTATTAATGATAATTTCACTTTCTTCAATTTTTTAACTTAATACTTCTCTGCATCGAATGTATAGCTAGTAAAAAAAAAGCTGCGCAAAAATAATAAGTATTTGGGTGAATTTTTAACGTTAGTCAACATAACAAATATAGAATGCAAGTCGTCCATTGACTGGTGTCCGGCGGCGGCAGCGGGCCTCACATCACGCGTGTATTATAATATAACGCTGTCTTTCCCAGATCATGAATACGTGATGAGTCAGGTGCAGTGACGTCAGCGACACGTGTGCCCGCTGACTCACAGCATCTCTCTGTGACGTAGCACACATGACGCCCTTCAGTCCTCTCACCTTTGCTCTCATTTTATCGCGCATTGATTACATTGTTCCGGCGCACTGCTGCTCCGCATGTGAGCGGCTCCGCGCCACCGCCGCCGCATCGCCGCTAGTGCGCTGCGCCTCCGCTTCCCGCCCGGCACGCGGCGTGGGCGACCGTTTCATAAGCACTTCCTCCGTCACGCTTCCTCCCACTGAGGACATCCCGTGCACCTCGCCACCGATAGATACACTGTCCATAAAACGCTTCATTAAACATTGACACGTATTGCACCACACGTTGCTACAGCGTGTAGGATGAATCCAAGTCTAATATGCAAATGTCACGTTACTAAATTGGTCAGTCATTGTTGTATCCGCAGCTTTAAGTGCGAGCGCGCCTTCATTCATGCTGGCTGCTATTGACGGCGGACCACGCTTCCGTCACACACAATCTGCACGGTAAAATCTCTAAGCGTTTGTCGATTTCCGCTCGGCCACATCGTCAGGCTCGCCAACTAATAAGGTACACGCCGCTTCGCACTGTGCCAACATTCTCAGCCCCACGATAAGCCATTAAGGGTCGCTCCACAAAAAAAGATCATTATAAAGGATATAAAGACTGCACCGGCGCCGAGCCTTCCCAGAACTTCGGCCATTCTTATTTCACGCTCTCCCGCCTTATTCACGGGCTTTTTTTGTATAGTTTTGGTCATTTTTTTTGAAGCGGTACTCCTGTGAGAGTTTCAAGGAAATGGCTTATTGGGTTTCGTATAGAATGGGGCTTATCTCGGGGCGTCGATCGCGCTTGGAGCCTGGGAACGCGCGCAGACGTCGCGCGAGCACCGTTATGCGCATACCAGCGCTCCGCCGCAGCTCGCCGCCCTCACGCATGACATCATCAGCATCACCGTCTGTGACGTCTTCCACCACTCGACACCAACATTTTTCCGTTTTAAACTGCCAATAATAAACATATAAATTAAATGGGCAATAAAATCTGAGACAGTCACTTTAAAATTGGATTTAACGGTCGAGGTATACCAGTATACAAAAATTAAAATGAAAATAATGTCAGAGGGTTTATTAACGTGTCGCATTCTGTATAATAACGGTATTAATAAATAAACAACAATTTTTCTACTATGATCAAGATTGACGAGTGTGACGGTTCAGCTCGCTTTACGCTCGAGTTGCTGAAGATCGTTCTTGGGGTTGGCACTATCATTTCCCTGCATGACCATTTACCAGATTCATTTCTGTGAAAGTAGCGTTAAGTGTCACATAGCGGGTCAGGTTTGTGTCCAAGTACGAGTACTGTACTTATTCGCGCATGTGCAGTGCAGATCAAGTGTAACGTTAAGACTGAGTTCATAAAGTTTGTTCCCACTAGCTGTGAAGCCAATAAATAGCAATGGATGGCAATTAACTAAATACGATATTTATTCGCACAAAAAAGTCGTACCTAATGATTGGACGTCACATTAGTGGAGTCGGAATGGCGCCAAGCGGAATTTCTCACAGATTGTCTAAATTACTGCTGGGAACTCAATCCTTATTTTCAATAAGAAATAAATAACGTTGATTGTTTTTAATATTTTTGTCATTGTTTTGTACTAAGCGTTTGTATTTATTTATTTCAAAGAGTTTTTTTGTTACGTTTTCAGGTGCGTGTGGTGAAAGCCATGGCTGCGTCCGTCGGCGGTGCCTGTTCAGAGTGGAGAGTGCCACAGTGCGAGCCTCACCCACCGCTGGCAGAGCCGCCTGGATAATAATATGAGGTACGTTCATTACTTCTTATAAAGATATTGTTATTTATTTACCAATAACATTTTTCAATATCCAATAACCGATCGAATATTACTCTTTGCTGCCTAACTAATAAAAGTCATAATATTGATCTTCTAGTTAGTTCATTTTCGTTTGAAATATCTGAACTTCCTGTTTTTGATTGTGATTTGTTTTATGACGATGTTTTTTTTTTCAAATATGTACTTTACCTTAGAGTAGTGGTTTACGATCTATGGTCCGTAAGAGCTAAAATATGGTCCGAGCGAGGAATAAAATTTTTAAACTTTCAAACTGAAAAGTAACTGATTTTAATTTCTATCACAAATGTTGTGTTTGCTATGACAATGCTCGTTACTTCTGATTTTAAAGAATCTATACTACAAGTTTCGAATTGATAATAAAGGTTTTTTTTTATTAGGATAGTTAAAGTTTTCTTCTGGACTTGTGGTCCCTGCTAACAACAAATAAACCAAAGCTGTCTCGGGTTAAAAAAGGTTGGGAACCACTGCTTTAGAGTAATAGTAGAACTAATCGTTTGCGAAAATATCGGTTATATTTTACTGGTTTCCCATCTGAACTTATTTATTTACACTAAGTACGTTATGATGCTAGTGGGTAAAGTGGGCTAGTTTGTCATTGTAGCCAAGGCGGTATTCATTTTGGCCCAAACTGAAGGCGAGGTCTTTTTGAAACCAAGAAATTGCAATTACAAACGAATTTTTCATAAACATAATATTTAGTAAGAAGTTAATATAAGAAATGGCTCGCGGGTTTTTATCATGCACACTACAGCCACAGCCATGACCTGGGGGGACTGCTCGGCGACCGCCATGATGCAATAAATAAATCTGTTAAATTTTGGCGAAACCTGACCATTTCACTAGTGTGGCAAGCTTGAAAGTGGTAGGAGTAGGAAAGGGTTATCAAGGTGTGTTAAAATAATATTTTCAGTGGAAGACTACCGATTTAATTAAGGCTGGCTGAAAATAATGCACCCTATATAATATTTATTTCAAAGTATTCATTGTACGCTCTAGTGGTAGCTACTCCAGAACTATTTGCTGTTGCCTATTTGGTAAACCAGTTTTCACGATAGATTTTAATGATAACTTTTGGGCTGTTCCCCACAAGAGGTTATAGAGGCCCATATAGTGGAGTGATCGTTTCACGCATTCGCGTTATTTAGGAGTATAAGGTGTGCGCAGGTCACGGGCCCTTATTGAGGGCAAAGGGAAGTTATAAATCTGTCGGCGCTAACAATGGCGCGATAACGTGCACCTTGCGCCCGCGCCGATACCGAGCACCCCCCGCCACCCGCCCCGCGCACCTTCCCCCGCGCCCACCGAAACACTATCAACCGTAGACACGTATGGGAAATACCCTTATTTATAATACAAACAATTATTCCGTTCGAGAGGGCGCTTGTAACTAATCTGTGTGCGCTGTCCTATAATGGAGCTGTAAGACTAACCGCACCTAAGTGACTGACTAGTCTAATACTGCTGCCATGTTTTCCCTGTAAATACAGGAAGTATTTGCAGGGAAGGGGAGCGGTAACAAACTGAGAACAATTCTAGTTTTTAACAAATATCACGCAAACTACGAATGTTTGAACCCGGATTATATTATGAGCTGGCAACATAGGTCACACACGTATTGAGCTCACCAGTCACCGCCCTGCTCGGTAGGTATTTGGCACCATATTTGCTGATAGGTCGGTTGGCGATAGTGGCCGAAGTGAGGGGAAAAGAGAGGTCGACGTAACGCCAACCTTATCGGTCATTGACCTTCACACCTAAACTGAGCCTCACATCACATCTCGCTCGACGCGCGTTTACATGTGCTTAAACAAATTTTCAGGGACCATCGCGTTTACGTGCCAACGTTTTATATATTGTAATAATATTAACGTTTACAAACTTCTGTCGTCCGGGACTAACCACAGACAGGAAAATGCTCATTCATTTTAAGAAATCAGTTCAGAAACACCAATTTTGACTCACTTGCATTGCGTCTAGAGTCGATTTTAGATAAATTGGGATAAAATTATAAAAAAAAAAAATTTGAATTTATAGTGACAGATGAGTGGTATTTTATTAAATACGTGTTGGTGTGTATGAGGTAGGCAGGCAGCGGTGTCGTGAGGTAGGCGCCGCGGAGGCCTTGACCCGTTTCCCGCTGCCGGCGGCGGCGACGCGCGCACAATGGACTATTCCGCGACACCCGAGCCGACACCCGACTAACCGCCCCCCGACGCCCCCACTCACATACCTATGAACCCAACAACTGTACTTCTTATCTATTGCAATAGCGAAGATCACCAGCGATATACTCTGTCGCTACGTAACTCTACTAAAACTGAAAATTTGCCTCAATGATTCTTCAAATCGATAAATTAATTTGCATAGCCCAAAATAAATATGTCCCACCTACGACATAGATGGCCGGTAGTTTATAAAACATTTTCTGTCGCCACAAGTTGTTGACTTTGCCGATAATTGAAATAATCGTGACACGGTAAAGTCGGTCATGATAGCATGTAATTAGAGGCGTCTGTGGGGCGCGCGGGCGAGGCTAACAGAATTCGGGGGCGGCGGGTCGCGGTCGCTTGAATAATACATGGACGCGCCTGGCGCCGCCGCCGAACAATACGCGGAATGTAGGTGCAGACGACGCGCGGCCTCCGGCGACACCTGAAACACTACTGATAGCCTGCTAACGTGACAACACGTCGCGCGCTCTCACTCAACCACACACACATTCACACCTACCTACCACATCTAAATATCTTCTACCTACGTGAGCCACCTCAAAAAACCACTTACACACCACATTCCATCATGAAAGCATATACAATAAAACAAACAATCACCGGAAAATTAGCCTATAAATACAATAAATATTTTTTGTAAACGACACTCCACACCGGTTATATGATCTGCCACAAGAATGTCTATTCTGTGTAAATAAATTCAGCAAATGAGTACGCAATCACCGAGAATGCGAAGCGTCTGCAACGTGTTGTGTTGTGAAAGCATTTTGTATTGTTTGCTATATTTACAGAAAAAAAAAATGTCTAGGCATTCACTCTGGCTCACTGGAAAGAAGAATATTTTCTATTATAATTTTTTTACATTTTGATGCTGGGTTCGTTCTTTCGTTCTTCGTTCTTTCTCTGAAATGTAAGAAAAACATATAACAGACTGCACGTCACAGTCAAAGGATCTAGACGCTACATAGCTCAATTACTACGCCAGTCATATTCTTTAAAAGAAAATTATTGCCAGATGAAAGTCAAGATAAATCCAACCCTATATGAGCGTGAGGTATGCACAACTAGTTGGGTTAAAGTATCAGTAAGATGAAATGTCCGAGTAGCTCCAATATTCTGTGAAACTGTTGGATGTTCGTAGCAGTTTCGTAGCACGTCGTCGTAGTCGTAGCACAGAAAAGCGTGAACCTGCCGCTAACCGCTTGCCGCGCTGCCGCCACCGCGAGTAACGGTACTCCGTAACCGTTTCCCACGAGGAGGCTCGCGATTAATTATTTAACAGCTTCAAAAATCATGTCATATTTACATCGAATGCGTGGTCGTGATTAACAGTTTAAAAATGTAAAATGTTTTGACTTAATTACCGTGTGTTGATATGCGGGACTCGTACAGTCGTACCGCGAGTTATTAGCCGCGCCCGGCGACCGGCGACCACTCAATGGTAATGACGTCGTCCCCGCGACTGCGACACGAAAGTCGTGGGGCTATATCATGCTGTCGTGGCGCTGCTACACGACAAACCTGCTCAATTGTTCCTACATTAATTCTAATTGCTCATCATTTTTGACAATTTGTCTCTGGTTCTTTGATTCCTGAAAAGCTTGTCGTCTTTGATAGGAAATTATGTTTTCTTTTCTTTTTTAACATCTTGATGATAGATATTTATTTTGCAACAAATAACAATAAATGTTAAAGAGTGCGTCTCTATTACACCGTGTCCTAAACACTGACGAAATAGAAACAAAACAGAATGTTGACGTGAGCGAGGGCGTTATGAGCGGTACATAGTCATTAAAGCACATTGTAGTAATTGAATGTATGGTGTAATGAGTTTCTGATGCTCCACACACTGCACACGGCGAGTTTCCTTGTATTTCGGTAATTGCCCCGAGATGCTATCGCGCTCACTTATTAATTATGAGGCACAGAGCCGCGCATTTATTGACCTTATCTCCGGTGGAGGCCCTTGCGCTTTCTTTACCTGCTTATTCGTTAATGAGCAAGAAGTCAGCACCGGAACGAACCGCCGCGCCGCTGGGAACCAACCAGCCCTACAGATTGAGTTATTACATCCATGTTTTGAAACCCTGTCACAATAACAGTACATTTTCCTTTTATTACTGTGATCATTCTTGCGGTTTTAGAAAATTATACGCTAGACAGACGGTTGAGTGGAGCAGAGCGATATAGAAATGATGAAACACTCGCGCTTCCGCCACCGAGCTGTCATGCATCAGTGTGGGGTCGCCTTCCACTACGCTTGGGCTGATCCTCTTAACGTCCATTACAATTTACAAGTTATTGGTTTAATTTTAGCTTAACAGTAGACATTTGGTCGCGACGGACGTCCATGCGGGTGAAGGGATCGGTTCCGAAATAAGCTCATTACATGAGCTCTGAGCGTGCGGCGAGCGCCCTGCGCGATATAAATAGCGCGGCGGTCCCTTAAGGCGCGGGCGCACATTTCCGGGCTGGAAGTGTGTCGCTTCCGTTGCGAGCGGTCGTTGACGCCGTGCATTGTCGCCGCACATTCCCCGCCGCGCGGCGTCCGACGACGTTTTTAAATAGAGGAGCGATTACGAGCGTCTGGCTGCGGCGCCGGGCACATGACCGCGCGAGAGTGCAGCGCCCGCCGCTGCCGCCGCGCCGCGTCACGGGCTATTTGCGACACACGGCCGCGCGAGCGCCTGCCAGCGCCACAAGCTCTTCTCACTCCTGCGCCCACCTCCACACTGTCTTAGTTCTTCTATAAGCTCTGCTTCGTTCTTGAATCTCAACTTGATTCTTAAATCCGCTTTGAGCCACTACGGCTTCATCGCCTCGCTCAGTCTCTTATACCCAACAATCTGGATGATTAGCTCATCACCTCGCTCTACTTTGCCTTCCTCATGGCAACCTAGTCAAAATTCTACTCTCACAAGTATTTATGGTGTGTGGAAGTTGAAATCCACGACTAAAAGAATTTACCTTACCAGTCTCTAAAACCTTAATGTGCGTTGAAGTCTTTTGTTTGAATCCTTGATAACTCCCTCGCCACCAATCGAAAACTGATAGTTTATCAGATTAATATAATAAAGTACCTATACCTAATTGTCAATGATTTCGTATGGGTGAATCACAAAACCACTCGTGTTGTATCTAGTTAGCGGCGTGCCAACTGGATTATGTATGTATGTACGGCCAGTATTGAAAAAACGGAGCTACAAAAGTCGTCCTATCGAAGGGTGCCAAGGTGTTATAAGGAGCAGTGGAGGGTACTGGTGGAGTCCAGGTGTAGCGAATGTGTTGGTGCTGGTGCAGTGGGTCGCGGCTGAATAAATTGGGAGGGAGGCGCGCTGGAATGCGGGAGGCGGCGCGGGCGCGGGGCGGGAGGGGAGGGGCGGGGGGCGCGCGGGGGTGGGGGCGTGCGACTGGCGCGCGCGCCGCTGTCCCACGGTCGCGCGGCCCCGCGCCCCGCGCCCCACACACTTTCTTTCGCGCCATAAAGGTCGTTTCAAATATTTCGGAATGCTGTTTGGTGACATTTCACCTGCGGGCGGCGGGGAGAGGAATGCAGCCTCCGGCATTCGGCCGCACGCCTCGCTCGGCGGAACACGCCGCACGCGCATCCCCCGCCAGTCGCCACATAGCCACACATACAGTACACGCGGCCCGAGCCGCTACACCGTCCTAAGATAAGTCGACTAAAGACTATCACACAATTACGGGAAATCCCTCAGCCAAGTGCAAACTATTAACTTTATTACAGCTCTGCCAAACCCTACAATAAAGGTGGCGCAAGTATTAACAGCGTAGTCGATAGTGAATTCAGTTCCTATATCGCATGAGAATGATGGCTTGGTATCATGCCTAACTTAAATTTGAATTTTTATTATTCATGAAGGGCGCTTGCGTGTCGTTTTGCCTCTCTGCGACTCGGATAGCTAGAGCTCATCGGTCTACTTTCCACGCTCATGTGTGAACTGAGTTTCTCCAATTAATAGATTCGTTCCAATAGCAAACACTGAGTCGGAGAAAGCAATGGCGGTATGGGTCAACGTCCGGCGGAATTCACACCGGCCGACCGCCGCCGCCGTGACGTTCACGAACAAATGTGGCGTAACGCTCTAAAATTTCAAAAACCGCGCTCGTTTTCCCATTCCGGGAAGGCGAGAGTCTCCTCGACCGCAGCCGCGGGCACGACGGCGCACTGCGGCCGGCGGCCCGCAGCGGTCACAAGCTGTGTTTATCGAGTCGCGCGTCGCTATGAATGGAATGCGGCGACGGAGGTTGCGCAAGCGACTAGCTTCGCGGCGCTCGACGCTCGGCGGAATGCGCACGCGGCGGTGCGGTGCGCGCGGGGCGCAGCGGGGCGGGGGGGTGCGATTGCGGTGTGCGCCGGAGGGAGGGGGGGCGGCGCAGCCTGCGGCGCTGCAGCGGAGGCTGCATCTCGCGGCCATTCACGCCGCGCTACACCCGCCGCCCGCCAAATAACTCACCGTTACAGCCGCGGAATGCCGCTCTATCTCTATACCCAACATTGTAGCCAATCATAACTCATCAGCCTCTTTGCCTGTTCTCGTGTATGAAACCGGCTTTTAGTCTTAATAGATGCGCCTGAACAACAGTTTTTATATCTTATCAGATACATATCTTTCATCATCTTGTAGATGCTTTACAGCACAGTCGGTGTCATCTTGGCTTCACATTCATCATGTCATGATTAACATATTTTTACTCAGTTTTGGTGTGTGTTTTTTTTATCTCTGCTCATCATAATTAAGTAGTACATTTTTGCAATAACTGAATTTCATCAGTTATGTCACTTACTGGCAAGATTTCGCAAACATCACTATCACATTGAACAATTCATTTATAATTCACCAAATGCTTATAAATTGCATCTACTAAACTTGCGAATTCGCAAAAAAAATTAACCATGAGTAAACGGTATCCAAATAATAACAATCACTGAGAAACATTATAAAAGGTTACTGAAAAAACTCATCTTAAAACTGCGTAGACCCCTCTACGAACCGTCTACGAATTATGGGTTTTCGTAGCACACAAGTCACACTTCAAATTTTTCACAAAATCAGTCCAGGTCTGCGTAGGTACGCACCTATTATATTTAACTTATGCCTAATAAGCGTGATAAACGGCACGACATATAAGGCACGTCGGCGTTTGTACAATCCGGTTGTAAATAGAACGGCAATAGATCCGCTTGCAGGCTCACCGCTCTGCACTGCATTCTAGAGCACAGAATTGTAAAGAGAATAATGGTAGTTGTTGCGGCGTCGCCGGCACACGGTGGTTCGAAAATTGGCTTCCATAGACTTAAAGATTTCAAATTACAAGTGCCAATTTTTTTGGCAGATATTGCTTTTACTAGCAATTACCATGTACAAAAATTACACCTGAGTTAATTCTGCACAAAATCGAAGTACTCGTAATTTTTTTTTTTTTTTTTTAATTGTATGAAAAATCCGATTATCTCGGAAACAGCAAGGAAAACCGTAATATCCTTACAGGTGATTATAGGACTATTTATTTATGATTTACTAGTTATACCTCATGTAATGGTTATAGCAACTGATTTTTTATAAATATCATAAAAATATTTTTATTTATTTTTTATAAGAAACGGTTCCTTTAAATTTTTAAGTAAAGAACATCGATATGAAGAATGTTATTTACTCAAACATTCAGTGTATACAACAATAACGATATAAAAAATAGCTGTATATACTTTTTCCATATTCATTTCTGTTGGTTTAGCTAAGCAAAGGTAGGTTTGATATCGATTCAGAAAGGAACGTGCACGTTTTAGCGTCGATCATTGTCATCATTAGTTGATACGCACCCTGTTACTATTACTGCACTCAGTGGGGATAAAAGCCTTAATTTCATTATCTATTTGTCTTTTGCGATCAATGACGACTGCTTCGCTCTCCTTCACATTGCTTCGAAGAATAGCAATCAAGCATGGTTTGTTGCACTTTATAGTAGGATCGATAATTTAATTTAATCTTAGCACCTTTCTGAATGCTGCCTCTCGCAACGTGATATATTGCTACTATAACTATTTTAATGAAAAAAACAATCCTAGAACTTTTTCTGTTGTATATATGATCGTTTTCACTGGTTTTGGAAGTATTTTTACTAACTTTAACGGCTGTACTAGTATTTTTCACCATATATTCGATCACAGATGCTATATCTTATTTTTTCTTTTAAACATGTTGCAGCTGCCTATGCGAATTCACGGGAATCTTTGCCTGTGTCGTCTCTTTTTCAGCTTAATTGACAGATCTCCGAATGGTTTCTGACCTTTTTGGCATTGTTCGAACAAAAAATGATGTCATCACTCCCAACAGGTGATAAAGTTCTGGAGAGACTCAGTGTGCTCATGGTTTCACATCAACAGATAGTTCTTGATTGGCTAAAATTTGCCCACAACTTGGCCAATCAATATTTGCTCGCAGCCTTGGCTGCAAGGAGATCTGGGAATGTGCTTAAAATATTTATCAATCCTAATATAAAGTGCAACCAACCAAGCTTGATTGCTATTCTTCGAAGCAATGTAAAGTAGAGCGAAGCAGTCGTCATTGGTCGCAAAAGATAAGTGGATAATGAAATTAAGGCTCTTATCCCCACTGAGTGCAGTAATAGTAACAGGGTGCGTATCAACTAATGATGACAATGATCGACGCTAAAACGTGCACGTTCCTTTCTGGATCGATATAAAACCTACCTTTGCTTAGCTAAACCAACAGAAATGAATATGGAAAAAGTATATACAGCTATTTTTTATATCGTTATTGTTGTATACACTTAATGTTTGAGTAAATAACATTCTTCATATCGATGTTCTTTACTTAAACAGTAAAAGAAACCGTTTCATACATAAAAATAAAAAATATTTTGATGATTTTTATAAAAAATCATTATATGGGGTATGAAATAATAAATAAATAGTCCTATAACCATCTGTAAGGATATTACGGTTTTCATTGTCGTTTCCGAGATAATCATTTTCGTAAAAAAAATTCCTTCGATCTTGTGCAGAATTAACTCAGGTGCAATTTTTATACATAGTAATTGCTAGTAAAAGCAATATCTGGCAAAAAAAACAGGCACTTGTAATTTGAAATCCCTAAGTCTATGAAAGCCGATTTTCGATCCACCGTGCGGCGGCGGCGGCGCGCACTATCAATAGTCGGCGCGTCACCCGCCCTACATACTTGTCGCGACGTCCGCGCGCGCCGGGACCATGTTTCGTCACCTCATGCGCTAAATTCCATTTTTAAGTCCATTGTTCCTCGTCTGCGACGGCGACGTCCGAACCCCCCTCGCCGCTCGCCGCTCTCTGACGTAACTACGCTTCTCATCGTCCCACACCAAGCATTCGATACGACAATGTTATGCCGCGGACCTGATGTTTATTATTCACACGATCCAATTCTGTCAAAAACGTTATACACTTCCGCTCGCCACACATTCTTATTGGGGCGCCTCGCTTGTAACACTTGCCGAGTTTTAGTGTTCTTAGTAGGTACTCACATTTATTTATTTTAGTGTATTCAATACCTGTCTCCTTGGACTATATAATTTGTTGGAACAGGGTCCACGTTGGCGACGATAAAAATGAGTATCTAAAGACGGCACATTCGTCATTATCACAAGTGTAAACACGCTTCGCGATAAAAAAGTAACACATTTGCGCTATTTCCCATAGTTGTCAGCAATTAGAGTAACGTCTGTGTGTGTCTGTGAGGGCGATGAAGGGGGACGCATGTCGCGGAGGGGAGGTGACACGTGTGGCCCACATCGTGTGCGCCCATTGAGCTCCCGCGCCACCGCCAGCGCGCCGGACGTGACGTCAGCGGCACCAGCGCACCTGCGCCCCCACACCACAACACTACCCACCAGCCCACCAACACACTTCCCATCACTAGTCGTTCTGTACCTAACTTAGACCAAGCAACCTTCACTGAGGGACTTGAATTTACAGAATGCCCCCTTTTTTAGAAGATATTGCATGTATCATCAACGTAAACATTCGTAGGCCCTGAGCCATGGCTAGCCTAAGTCCAAACTTTAATCCCACATACACAGCTGGTCATAGTCAAGTAGTGAACAGAGCTGTTTCCTTTGTAGCAATCGTGTGATGTCGTAATGTGTCCGGCAATCAAGAGCATGCAGATTTAGAGTCATCGTAGGTGGTACGTGTGTGGTACTACCATCGATGTCGATAAACTGGCAAAATAATTGTAGTGGCGCCGACTCCCGCGCACACCCGAACAAGGCCGAAGAAGGCCGAAGCCGCTATCCGCACCATTTGAGGCAGCAGCAACGCACTGACACCACGTCGCCTAATTAGCGGCGTGGTGTGGGTGAGCCCGCATTGCTTACCGTGGACCCTGCCGCCTTCGTTTATTACTATTTTAGTCAATTGACTTCTATTATATAAACATAATAATGAGCTCTAATATATTTGTCAAAGGATGTGCCGCGGCGACTCCTACTCGCGGGCCGCCAGTTTACATTTAGTTTCGTATTAAAGAACTATTTTATGTGTTACAGATGGATGACAATTAACGGAGGAAAGAAGCATTGTAGTGCGGGCTCGCTGAGCGCCTGAGTCAGCATGATGTCATAGCGGCGCTGATGCGGCTAATGGGAGCGTCCCGCCGCCCGCCGACCGACCACGTCACATCCCATTCCCGCCGCATACTTCACCCAATCGAGCGATGACAAATCCATTCATATTCTTCCATTGCTGCTAACTGTTGTGTTAAACATTAAATTCTTGCAATTCCAACGTAATTAAAGTCTATAAAACGAAACGGCACACGACGTTAGTTGCCAACCAACTGCGGTTTTCCTCTCCTGATCGAATTTATACTTTAAGTAAGTACCTAACTAGCACATTATTCCGGGTATTTTCCTATAGACATTGTGTTCCCGGCGGAAACAGGCGTGTCGCAGAAGAGTGAACAGAGAAGTAAGAAGAACACGAAGACAGAATAAAAGGAATTACGAAACTGGTTTTCATAATGATTTGACAGATTGTTCTATATTCTGAGATCATTGTGAAAGCTGATTTTGTTCCTAGTTCAACGGGAGCCGCCGAAAACAGAAAGCAGATAGAAGACTAAACATTAACTGGTTTCTTTTATTCTATTTTGTTCCTGGTTTAAAGGAAGCTCTCAGCGTCGAAAGCAGAAAGGAGACTGAACTCAAAAAGGAAAGATTATGTTTTGTCTTTATTATTTTGTTCCTAGTTAAACGGAGATCTTGGTGTCGAAAGTAGAAGGGAGACTGAACTTGATTGTACATTTATGTTTTGTCTATAATATTTTGTTCCTAGTTCAACGGAGATCTTGGTGTCGAAAGTAGAAGGGAGACTGAACTTGATTGTACATTTATGTTTTGTCTATAATATTTTGTTCCTAGTTCAACGGAGATCTTGGTGTCGAAAGCACAAGAACACTGAACTTGAACGGGAAGATTATGTTTTGACTGTATTATTTTATGCCTAGTTTAACAGGAGCTGTTGACGACGAAAGCAAAAAGTATAATGAACTTAAGGGAAGATTATGTTTCGTCTTTATTATTTTGTTCATAGTTTAAAGGAGATTTTAGCATCGAAAGTAGAAAAGAGACTGAACTCGAACAGAGGATTATTTTTTGCCTTAATAATTTTGTTCCTAGTTCACCGGGAGCCGTTGACGTGGAAAGCAGAACTTAAACGGGATGATTATGTTTTGTCTTTATTATTTTAAAGTTAAAGTATTGTAGCTGTAAGTGCCTTTATGTTCCTTTTAGTTTTGTCTATTAAACTTATAAAAAAACATACTTTGATATGACCGATTGATAGACAATCCAAGTGGCCAAATCGTTAAGTTGTTCTGAATCAATGTTTTTATTAAACCGTTTTTGTTTCATGCTTATTTTTTTTATTGTCTTACCACAAAATAATAATAAAATATGATTATGTAAAAATTGTGAATTTAATATTGTATGATAACGTGAGGAATTTAATTCCTAGCGTCAATTGCCTGTATTTTCTGTGAAGAGAGGATAATACTAGCTGTTAATTTTGCTCTAGCGAAATAAATAATAGGTATATACAGGTTTTATCCTCTTTGGTGTTAGTGGCAAGGATGATTGTTTTAAAGTGACCTGTAAAATATTCCGATTCTATATTATTATACGCAAGATGGCAAATCTATATTTATATTTTAATGTCTTCTACACATAAGGTCTTAAGGCAACAAGTGCATTTTTTCAAGAGAGCCGTTATTGTAATTGTTAATTATATAAGTAATTTGTGAAACTTTTTTAAACGATGTTTTTTGTATTTTCTATCTGTCGAAGCCAACTAGCTTAATTCATCACACAATTAACAGCTTAGCCTTTTTATTGAACGGCGTCACTCAACAAAGTGCCCGCGCGCAAATGACAAACGGCCATTCAATCAAACATCTAGGCAAATAATTTGGATAGATAAAACTAATTTTTTGCCTAGGTTCTGAAAGAAGAGAAGACGGGGGCTTCGTTCGCATATTTTGCCTCTCACTCCAGCCCCCATAAGTAGTATGAATAACCCAAGCTTTAACTAGCCAGTCCATTAAAATATTGTAGAAGTATCAGCTGAATACCATTCAAGTTGCTGGTTCTGGCTGACGGCGAATATATTTATTTATTTATATAATAATATAATTTATTGTACACCTATATAATAAGGGCCTGCGCACTCTTGAGACAAGACTGTCTTAGACAGACTTGTCTACGATACCGCAGACTTGTCTGCGACAAGACTGTTTTGAGACGTCCAGTGTTGCCAACAGTTACATTAACTTACCACTAGAGTCAACTTTTAAAACCAACCAGAAAACCACTAACAAAAAATTATCCCACATACAAAATCGCAAAATTTCCCACTAAAAAAATATGTGTTGTACGACATAAAATAAGTAGGCATATAGGTTATTAGTTTCTTTTAATAATAAGTGATAAAAATTAACAATTAGTTGATCAAAATACCATTTGTGGGTAAATTAACATTAGTAGTTAAATCAACATACAAATTATTCAATAACAGCTATGTATTAATTCGTTTTCAGACGAATAATTTTTGTTTGCACCATCATCGTCGGTATCAGATTGATAATTTTGGATTTTATGGTGCTGATTTACACCCGAATGATATTTTTTTCAGCGGGAAATTTATCTAATGACATCCCCCACTCTTGGGCGGAGCGAGAGATAGTGTCAGACTTTTACTGACTAAAAACCCACTCCTGTTCCTTCGTTGCCTTTCGTACCAGGGCCGAGTCTTCCTTTCAGAAGCAGACCCTTGACCCCAGTAGGCTTCGACCCTATGGTTTGCTGACATCTCCTGAGGAACAGTACGCGCCGTCGACGACTTGGGCTCGGTTCGGACGGTTACCGGACGGTCGGATGGTGGCCGGAAATCGAGATCGGAATCCCGGCAGTGGTCTGAGCGTGAGGACCTTGCCTCACGCGTGCGGTCTCCTCCTTTGCTAGCATTACTGCTTCGCAGAAGGAGGCGACCGCCTGCCACTCCTCCTCACTCCGGACCATGGCCTGTACTAAGGCCCAGCGCGAGAGATCGCCGCTGCCCGAGGACACGGCAGTACTCTGCACACCTCCACCGTATGCTCCACCGTGTCCACCCGGGCGTTTCTTCCGCAGGAAACACCCGAGTGATCGCAGTTTTAGTAAGAAATTTAATTTTACTAAAGCACTAGAAAAATCCTCTAGCCACTAAAACCAATATTTCGCAACTAAATGGGGGGTTAAAACTACCAGTTTTAGTGGAAAATCCACTAAGTTGGCAACACTGGCTGTACGCCGCTAAACTGTTTTGTCTTGATGGTGTGCGCCGTGTCGTAGACAAAACAGTCTTGTCGCAAACAAGTCTGCGACGTCGTAGACAAGTCTGTCTAAGACAGTCTGGTCTCAAGTGTGCAGTCTTGTCTCAAGGCCTAAACTTGAAACATACAATTGGCGGCCTTATCGTATTCTGCTTAGTTAAGCTAGTTGGCTGCAATATATTTGCCTATGTAAGAGTAACCAAGTAATGGCTGGTCTATCAATATTATGATCATTCGACTGTCCTAATCCGTATCCATATTACTTCTGTCTTTCCTAAATTTGCGATGAGTCATGATTTCGATGATCACTCCCTGTCAATTCATCTTTCCACGTGGCGACGTGGCATATTTCGTGTAGCCATCTCAAACCCACATATCGACGGTGAAGTGCCAATAACCCCTAACTGTCGAAGTCAATGTCAAAAAAAGTTAGGAAGTAATACAATAAATTCAGACATTGACACAGACACACCTTCCAACTAAACAGTTAGAAGGTGTTTCCACATTTTAATTTAATGCAGTTGCAACTAAATATCAGCTTCGTAGATTTCACTAAAACAATCGAAAAAATACATTAAATTTTAAGCGCTAAACAATAATTTTCTTGAAAAATGACAATTAGAAAGTATTAGCCACTTGACCGTCGATATAATGCTTTACATTTCTCTTGATTCATGCTCTTTGCGAAGAATTTCATAAAGAAAAGTGTCCGTTTCATGAATTATATTTCCGAAGAAACATTGTAAGCATTTAGTCACCAACTTTCTGTCTCAGGCGCTAATTTTTACATAATTACGGCTTCTTACGGCTTACACTCTCGTAAGTCTAACTGTATTAATAAGTAGAACTCCTTTTCCGTTGCAATATCCTATCTCTCCTGGTCCTGCTCAGTGCCGTAACGGTGGGTTGTAGGGCGCTGCCAGCGGTGCCCATATAACATATTATATATATATAATATATAACTTATTGTAGATGAATACGCTACTAACTACCAAGCACAATACAAAACTTGGTTCTTGATTGACAATTTCTGCGCCCCTCCAGGGTTTGCGCCCTTTCTCTAATAGTCAAAACATATTTCACACTATATGTCTTTCGTTTCTTTGGCCTTGCTCTGGTAACTAAAGAAATGTACATAAGCTTAGTCATATACACCTAAATTGTTACATTTATATCTACTCAAACTTTCCCCCTACTTGTTCCAAATCATCATCATCATCATCTTCCTGCCCTTGTCCCGTGTTATTTGGGGTCGGCGCAACATGTTTTTTTCTTCCATACTGCCCTGTCACTCGTCATGCTATCATTAACTACTTGTTCCAAATACCTCCTTGAATTTCTGCCATGTGCAAGTGTGACCTCAAGGACGATGAGGATATTGAGCGGGAGCGCAAGGCTCTGGCGGTGAGAGCTATGCTCATTCGCAGGTTCGCAGTTTGCAAGAGAGAAGTTAAAGTTACGCTATTCAAAGCTTAGCCAGTCCTTCTCAAGCGGGCTGTGGGTGAGATATACGCAGCGAGGCTACAGAACCCAGCGCACTCCCTATAATAATACATTCAGGACGTTATTGGGTTTGCCGTGGCGGTGCTGGCCTGTTTACTGAGTAGCAACAACAGCATTCTAAAGGCATTCTCGTGATCCTGGGTTTGATTCCCTATTCAGGTAAAAAGTGCTATAATGTTATTCCATTACGAATTACTCTGCAGTTGCCCGGAGTTTGGAAGTTAATGGTGTGATATCCTCGTGCCTAGGAAAGCACGTAAAGCCATTGGTACTACGCGTGATCTCTCCCGGGTCGTATCGGATTGCCAATCTACAATAGTAAAGAAACAGAGAATGCACTTACGTTTGCGCACACGCTTAATATCTCTTACGTTGCTGGCTAATCTCCTTCGAGATTAATTATGTTAAGTCTATTATTATCTATAAAATAACAAGTTTGCAGAGGTTCCTTATAGATTAAATTAACAAGTGGTAGAGGCGATATTCGCAAGAAGTTGGTAGAATCATCACAGCATGGATTGGCTGAATTAGTTTTTATTTTCATAATAACATTGCTTATTTATATGTATACCTAGATCTTAGTATGAATTTATTTCTTTTCTGTTTGTCTTTTCTTCTTTCAGTGTTTTGACTAGTGCATACAGTTTTTTATAATAAATATCTACGTATATCAATAAATTAATTTGTTTTCTTTCTTGTTACCACAAACTCATCCAATTTTGATCATTTAGCTGGTCTGGCACACAGACCGTCTAACAGCAAGCTCCTACGTACCGTCTTAGCGAGAAGTAAGCTGAAGGAGGAACTTAGATACCAGTAAATGACTAAAACCTGAGTGACACCTACCACCTGGACGTGAACGTTCTTATGGAAATCATTCCATTAGCTGCGTAAGTAGGCCGCTGCAACCACAGCTTGACAAACATTGGTTATTTTTAAGAGGGGCCTGGCTCTGGCATGCCTGATCGTGTCCATCATAGAGTCTCGAATGAAGTCAAGAAACCAACATAACTTATTACAAAAAAAGAATAAACGGTTTATCAACAATCGATTGGTCCATGAACCGTTGGTCAACATTATCTATAAACCATTAACTTTTCACCAAAGGACTTTTCAACCACGAATGTTTCGCCAGCATAACTCTACGTCAGTGGATGCTTAACCAACAATGTTTTGACCAATAACTTTTCACCCAAAGAACAATTGGCCCATGGACTGTTCCCCAATAGAACGGTACGTCAGTGAGTGTTTAGGTAAACTCTAGAAGCCATAATAGGTCGTAGGTTCGAACTTCGGCACGCACCAATGTCTTTTCGAATTCATAAGCGTATTATAAATTAAGTATGACTTATTGATACCGGTGAAGGAAATCATCGTAAGGAAACCAGCACACCTGAGAGAATTGACTGAGAAGTCAGTGAACATACATAAAAAAAACATACATTCAGCCGTACATAGAACTTTTTGAAGTTGGTTAAAAATCTCGTCGTCGCCGGTCGGTTAACTTATAACTCTAAGAGAATCCGAAAATAACACAGCTCAAAGTACGGTAAGTTAGTTTTAAATACGGCAATTTCATAGGTAAAGACCTAAGTCTTTACCTATGAAATTGCCGTATGTACTAATACCAGTTAAAACATTGCACTTCACAAACCAGGCGCTACGGTTAAATTACCAGTGAATTACTTAATTATTTCGAATTGATTGTATACACGGGTTACACAATATACCAATGTTAAACGTAACCATATGAACTGAAAAATACCATGAAACAGTGTTATATGGTATCTTACTTGACTTTTAAAGACTAATAATATTGGGAAACACCGATACATAACACATCATAAATTCCCATAACAAATTCAGGCAAGCCATATTTATGTTGGGAAATCATCCAATGACTTCGCGAGAAGTCATTGGATGATGGCGGAGCAGCGGTGGATCTTCGGCGGAGCGAGAGGGTGTGTCAGACTTTTACGGACTAAAATCCACTCCTGTTCCTTCTTTGCCTTCGTTCCAAGGCCCCGGGGTTCGCTTTCACTTAATCCATGGCCCCAGTCTCTCAGCCTTCCACCCTGATGGGCGCCTATGATTTGCTGACATCTCCTTGAAGCGCGCGTGGAACACTACGCACCGTCAATGACTTGGGCTCAGCCCGGACGGTTACCAGACGACCGGACGGCGTGCTAGCCATTGCTCGCCGTCCACAAGCTAACGCCTACGGTGGCTGGCGATCGGGATCGGGATGCCGGCGCATGGGGCGTAAGGGCCGTTACATCACGCGTGCCGCTTCCTTCGCTAGCATTACTGCTTCGCAGAAGGCTGCTTCGTCACAGTTCGTCGCCGCCGTAAGTAATGGTGTTTTAGTGATTGAAGGAAAAGCGAGAATTGTTTTGTTGGTACATATCTAATAACCTGTCTGGTTCACCCTGGGCAGCCAGCTGACCACCTTGCTAACAGGATAACATTATGCGTACCTAGCATGTCTGCAGCTAATCACTGTTGTCGATACCAGAGAAGAGAAGATTTTGATGATCTAAGCAACAGAAACGCTATGCAGGCGTAGCGTTTGTTCTATGTAGGTTACAGAAGCGCACGACCTCAGTACTAACGCTTGCGACATCTAGACCAACGAGTCATTTAATCATCTTCATCATTTCAGCCGAAAGATGTCCACTGTTGGACATAGGCCTCCTCCTAGTGTCGCCACAATGCCTTGTGCGTCTCGTATCCAACAGATTCCGCGACCCTTACATCAGTTCATAGGAGGCCTTCCAATACGTGGTCGCCACTCCATATTCTTTCGGTCCGATGGGCCATCTGTTCTGCAAGTAATGTACCCACTATGAGTTGTGTTTGGCGATTCTTTAGACCTTCAATACGTCTTACAAACTATAAATAGGTCAACATTAATAACAATTAAATCAGCCTTCAACTTTTTTTCATGAACTTCGACTACATATCTGCGGTCCTGTACCTTTTTAGATCCTTAGAACAGCAACTGTTCTGATTGATAGGTAGGTACCCTTAAAATGTAGACTACTGAACTAGAAATAGTGACAGAGGGCTAGCTTTGATTATTTTACAGCAACCAGTATTCTAAAAGATCCGATTAAGAGAAGGGTACTTTCAGTGATTCGGGAAATATGATACCTACATTAATACAGCCATACCTTAACTTAGACCCTTTTCTCGATATCGACGAGACGTACTATTTTATTTTAAAATATATTTTCAAGTAAGTATACTACATTTTTAAATATGTATAAAATATATATAATGGATAAACGAGAACACTATTTTCCTCGTTTTTTTTAAGATTCCGTACCTCCAAAGGAAAAAACGGACCCTTATATGATTACTTTGTTCTCCGTCCGTCTGTCTGTCTGTCAAGACCCTTTATCTCGGGAACGCGTGGAGGTATCGAGTTGAAATTAAAACCGTATACTCAATTCTGCGGTCCCATAAAGCTGTGAAAAAATCAAACTTCAGAGTTAACGAAAAAAAAAGATACGGCCGTTTATGTCGCAAAAAACGTGTATTTCGACAATCTCAATTCATCGGGTAATTCCCGTTGACTTATCTATTAGAATCCTAAAATTTGACATGAAGCAAGGTCTCAAAGCACGACCCAAGAAAATTTTTCTTGCAAGTCGGAAAATCTTCGTAACTCAATTCGGGAATTGAACTGTTTTCGTACGTACGTTTGTACGGAACCCACAGTGCGCGAGTCCGACTCGCATTAGCCCGGTTTCTTTCTTTTATTGTAAAAGCTTAAAATGAAAATACATACCTAGGTATAAATTAGTAATTAACCAAAAAAGCATACAATATTTATAATGATGTTGGTAAGTAGGTATAACCTATACATAACTATGTACTTTACATTTATTAAAAGTATGAATCATCGTCAAACAATTTTTATTCATTTTTAGAAGGATTTAAGTGAATTTGCCACAGGGCTCAGGTGGTATACCTAGTTACCTGCTCTTCTTAACTTTTTGTCTGATTATCTTTGACATCAGAATTCTCATGTAGAAACAGAAGTTGTTTATACTTACTACTTGTAGGCAACTAATTTTTATAAAATGTATTTTGTTATTCGGTTTAAGTTTGCTTATTTACGCGCGAACACAAATTGTAACTGCCATTTTGATATTTTGTTTCGCGCGCATTTTTGAACGGTGGAACGCCGCCCACGCCACGCGTCGCTCGAACGCCGAGACCAGTCGCCGCCAAAAACCAGACGCGCGCGGGCGTGTTTAAAATAAACGTTCCACGTTCCCGCTAAAACCTTCTCAATCTCTATATTATCTAATCTAGCTTTATGTGTGTAATGTAATCTTCTTGTAATGGACCCGAGTTCTGTTGTGAAGTGTTAATATACTCGATTTTACCAAGTGACTGCGTCTTATTGTGGACAAATCCCGCCCTGTTTAACATTGGTCCTTCGAGCCTGGATCACAATGAATGACAAAGTTACTGGTGTCGTGACACGGAGCAGAGCCCATGCTGAATCTGGACAACGACCTGGTGCGGATACCACGTGTGTCACTACGGCCCCGCGTAGTGAAGTTGTTGCCACGTCCTCCAGGTCCCGATCAAGCCGCGAAGCGCTTCGCCTCCGTGCCGAGTACAAGGCCGAAGAAGAACTCGCCAAAGTAAAAGAACAGCTCATAAAGAAGAAATTAGCGTTAGAAATCGCCGAGATTGAAGATGAAGAAGCTGAAAATCGCGCGATGAGTATTTACAGTGGTCGTAATAACGTAGATGAGTGGTTAAGCACGAATCAAGCCCCATGCGAACACGCGGAAAAGCCGCCAGTGCCAAACGCGCCGGCCGGCGTGTGTCCGCAACCGACCGAAGGCCTAGAACGAGAAAGCGCACGCGGCGTCGCGCATGCGCACAAAACCGTTCGCGATCCGTTCGCGCCCGCGGCGGCGTCGTCCCCGACCGCTGCGAAGTATACGCCGGCGCCGGGCGCTCCGCCCCTGGCCGCCGGCGCCGCCGTCGCGGCCTCTGACATCATGCATCTAGCCGACGTTATTATTACGAACATGTCGAAGCGACCACGACAAAATTATGACCTCCCCGTGTTTGATGGCAGCCCGGCAGACTGGCTGGCTTATCGACGTACCTACGAAGCTACCACGGGCACGTATAGTATGTTCGAGAACACAGTACGACTGCAAGCATCACTGCGTGGCGCGGCAAAGTGTGCCGTTGAAGATCTACTGCGTACCGGGTCCGACCCCATAGATGTGATAAATGCCTTAGAAGAGGAATTCGGTCACCCCAATTTGCTACTAGAAACGGCATTGAATAAGATAAGAAGTTTGCCCCGTGTGTCCGAAAGTGGCGCCGAATTACGAAACATGACTTGCGTCGTTCGAAATTGTGTGTACATTTTGAAAAATATAAAGGCGGAAGGCTACATAAATAACCCCCAATTAACACACGAAATTCTTAGCAAATTAACAAATGTACAACGTTCACAATATGGCGAGTTTGTTATGAAAAGGAACACCGACAGCAAAGAAGATCTTCGTTTATCACCAAATATAAACACAGTTCTCGAGTTTCTAAGTCACCTGTCGCGAGCATCAGCTTATTACCTACCGCTGTGCATAAATACCGAGCATAATAATAATCGTAACCGGACCACCGCTGCTGCGAATCCTGCTGTCGCCGCGACGTCGAGTACCAGGCGCGCTGAGGTCACGCGTCAACACCGGAGACCTGCAGATCGAGTACACCTCACCAGCGAGGAAACTACGTCAGCGTCACCGAGTACGTCGTCGTCATCAAGTGAGTGCGCGTTGTGTCGTAGTGCGGCTCACCGATTACCCGAGTGCGATAAATTCGTTACAAAAAGTGAACTTGAAAAATGGAACTTTGTAAAGGTCAATAAACTATGTTTCAAATGTTTAGTGCATAGCCATTCTCGTTATCATTGTCGCGCAAAACGATGTGAAAAGTGTCGTTCTCCGCATCACACACTTCTACACTACGAGAAGCCGAGAGCCCCGGGCGCCGCCGATGGCACCGGAGCCCCGCCCGCGCCGGCCGCCGAAGCGCAAGCGGCCCGTATACAGCCGCCCGGGCCCGCGCCGTCGCCGTCGGTCGCCGAGTCGGTAACGAGTATGGGTGAGCGGTGTCGAACCACTAAAACTTTATTAAAGATTATGCCTGTAAAGATTATTGTTAATAATGTTGAACATAGTGTATACGCATTGTTAGATGATGGGGCCACTGTGTCATTAGTAGATTCTAGTATGTGTAATTTTAGTGGACCATCATCTCCGTTAAGAATTGTGAGTGCACGCGGTCTTGTTATGACTGATAACAATTCCCGTAGGGTAACTGCGCTAATTCGCGGCCCAAACGGCATATGTCATGATATCGTATTTCGAACAATAGAGAATTTAGATTTGCCTACCCAAACCGTGCCTGCTAGAGTTTTGAATAATAAACATTTGCGTGATTTGGATTTCTGTGAGATGTACTGCGCTAAACCGATGGTTTTAATTGGTCAAGATAACTGGAAGTTGATCGTAAATGAAGAAATACGACAGGGTAAATCCGGGCAACCCGTAGCGTCTCTTACAAAGTTAGGGTGGGTTGTTCACGGACCTGTAACTGTAGGTATCTGTGACAAGTCTGACAGTGAGTCAATTAATTTAGCCTTCGATGGTTTAGATGATCTCAATGACCTTGTGAAACAGCAATTTTTGCTCGAGTCTATCGGTATCACAGAAGTGTCACGTAAAAATGTTGAAACTGAACGCGCGTGTAAAATTCTAGACAGCACCAGCCGCCGTGTCGACGGAGGTTGGGAGGTAGGATTACTTTGGTCACGTGACGCGGTACACTTAGACAATTACGATTACGCTTTCAAACGATTGCGCGGCATAGAGAATAAGATGGATAAAAATACCGATTATGCAGAAGCGTATTCCCGTCAAATTGAACGGTTAATTTCAGAAAAATATGCTAGGCTATTGGAAACTCCACTGAGTGTTAACCCAGTTTGGCACCTACCGCATTTTGGGGTCATTAACCCCAATAAACCAAATAAACTTAGATTAGTTTATGATGCCGCGGCTAAATGTAAAGGTGCATGTTTAAACGATTATTTGCTTACAGGGCCGGACTTGCTAAATTCTTTATTAGGCGTATTGTTTAAGTTTCGATCTGGTCGTATAGCTTATACAGCGGACATAGCCGATATGTTTTTGCGTATAAAAATTAGGAAAGAAGATCAGGGCGCGCAACTCTTTTTATGGAGAGGTCGCGACAGAGAACGCGACCCTGATACATACGTTATGGTCTCGATGATTTTCGGTGCAAAGTCGTCCCCTGCCTCAGCCATACATGTTTTGAATAAAAATGCTGGGGAATCGGCATACGCTGCGGTCGCGTATTTGGTTGGTAGGGACGAGTTTGGCATACCTACCGTCTCACTTGTTGTTGGTAAAGCTCGCGTCACCCCGTTGAAGGTTATATCTGTGCCGCGTCTCGAACTGCAGGCAGCTGTGCTGGCGTGCAGGTTGGCTTGCGTCGTTATCAGGGAGCAAGGTTTAGCCATAACCCAAAAATACTTGTGGTCTGATTCGAAAACCGTATTAAAATGGGTTCATTCGTCGGATCCTCGTGTTTACCAAAAGTTTGTCTCACATCGATTGGCAGAAATCAACCGGAAATCCAGCCCAAGCGAGTGGCGTTGGGTGCCATCTGCAGAAAACCCTGCTGATGAAGCTACCAAGTTGTACTGGCCGACGAATTGTAAATTGTGGTTTACAGGTCCATCTTTTTTGTACCGGGACAAAGACCAGTGGCCGGTCAACGAATTTGAGGACGTAGATGATATTGATTTGGAGCGTCTTGAGAAGGTTCACTTTGTTAAGCAGTATGTACCGCTGTTCAATGTCGATAGATTCTCTAGTTGGACACGGGTTGTTAGATCAACAGGTCGAGTTCTTGCCTTTATAAATATGTGTCGCAAGAACCAGGTTGAGAAGTTAACGGCTGGTAATATTCACAAGGCTGAGAATATTTTATTGAAACAATCCCAGCTTGAGACTTTTTCCAAGGAAGTCGAATTATTTAAAACGAAAAGCGCATTACCCGCGGACAGTAAAATTCGAGATTTAGATCCATTTTTATATGAAGGTGATGGATTGCTTCGCATCAGAGGACGCTTGAGTGCTGCATCGCAATTAATGTTCGATGAAAAGTATCCAATCATTTTAGACGGTCAAAGTTATACCGCGAGGCTCATTGCCCTCGAATATCACAAGCGCGCTCACCATGCCAATACTGAAACAGTCATAAACAGTATTAGGGAAAAATATTGGATCACTCGATTGCGACGTACAGTCAAAACAGCCACGAAATGTCAGTCGTGTTTGGTGCGTCGCGCTCGCCCTTCAATGCCCAAAATGGGAGATCTACCGGCCGCTAGGCTTGTAAATACACGTAGAGCTTTTGTGCATTGTGGGGTAGATTATTTCGGTCCCATGGAAGTTTCGATAGGCAGGCGTCGTGAAAAAAGATGGGGCGTTATTTTCACTTGTTTAGTCACTCGCAGTGTCCATATTGAGCTGGCAGCTTCTTTGTCAGCTGATTCGGCCATAATGGCAATCCGGCGTTTGATAGCTCGCCGCGGGCAACCGACTATTATGTTTAGTGATAGAGGCACCAACTTTGTAGGTGCTGACGCAGAGATGAACGCCGCTCTTCAAGCAATGGAGACCAAGGTTCACGATTTCGTCGTTACCAAGGGTATTTCTTGGCAGTTTAACCCTCCTGCAGCGCCACACATGGGTGGATGTTGGGAACGCCTCGTTCGCTCAATAAAAACCGCACTTAAAGTGACTTTGACAGCGCGTGCCCCGAAAGAAGAATTGTTAAATACTTTGATGGCTGAGGTAGAGATGACCCTTAACAGTAGGCCTATAACTTTCGTAGGTACGGACCCCGATGGGCCCATTGCACTGACCCCAAATCATTTATTGATAGGCACAGCTACCGGTGCGTCTACTTTAGGTTACTTTGAAGCGTCTGATTTAACCAGTAGAAAAGCTTGGGTAAAGGCTCAAACTCTAGCAGACATGTTTTGGCGACGGTGGCTAAAAGAGTACGTCCCCACTCTTCAAAAGCGTCAGAAGTGGCGACATGAAGTGCCGCCCATAAAAGTGGGAGACATGGTGCTGATTCTGGAAGAGAAGCAGCCTCGTAATGCATGGCCTAAAGGAGTCATTAGCGCAGTTCACCCAGGTCGCGACGGCCATATTAGAGTAGTAACTGTAAGAACCAGCAAGGGTTTCATGAAGCGACCAGTTGTTAAGGTCATTGTGTTGCCTACTGACGAGTTTGTTCAGGAACAAGGGGGTGGAATGTAGGCAACTAATTTTTATAAAATGTATTTTGTTATTCGGTTTAAGTTTGCTTATTTACGCGCGAACACAAATTGTAACTGCCATTTTGATATTTTGTTTCGCGCGCATTTTTGAACGGTGGAACGCCGCCCACGCCACGCGTCGCTCGAACGCCGAGACCAGTCGCCGCCAAAAACCAGACGCGCGCGGGCGTGTTTAAAATAAACGTTCCACGTTCCCGCTAAAATCTTCTCAATCTCTATATTATCTAATCTAGCTTTATGTGTGTAATGTAATCTTCTTGTAATGGACCCGAGTTCTGTTGTGAAGTGTTAATATACTCGATTTTACCAAGTGACTGCGTCTTATTGTGGACAAATCCCGCCCTGTTTAACACTACTACTTATACAAACAGATTATTGAAAAGAATTGAGAGAATGTATGATGCAATAAAAAGTAGAATGCATGATTTTTTTATGACACACTCAAGAGTAGGATTTTCTTTTTTCCATTCATATAGAAATAGGAGGTACTCATTTTGGCAACTAACCCAAAAAAGCTCAAAAATTGAAAGATTGAAATCAAAAGCGAACGTAGCCGAGCTCAACAATTTTTGAAACCCGTCTCGGACATCATTTGTTCATCCATACAGAACAGAAATACATATCAGGAGAAACTTGGATAAGTTATGCAGAAAAGCTAATAGAAATAAGAGCGAGCGAAGCACGCGTGATACTAAATATCAGCGTTTTAAAAATTGTTGCAGGTTCCTTTAAGTAGAGTAATCACAGCAATTCTGTTTTCTTTAATACCCCATTCCATTTTACTCTATCAGAAATAGTGAGAAAAATCTACTTAGAAATAAGTACGTCAAAATTATACAGTACCTACTTACCTATTTAAATGAATTAGTAAAAACAGATTGATAGCTACTTTTTAAGCGTAACTAAATTTATATCCAGACTAGGTAGTCAGTATATCACTACATAGTACCTATATAAAAACAAAGTCGCTTCCCGCTGTCTGTCTGTCCCTATGTATGCTTAGATCTTTAAAAGTGCGCAACGGATTTTGATGCAGTTTTTTTTAATAGATAGATTGATTCAAGAGGTAGGAAGGGTTTATATGTATAATACTTATAATATTATAGAGAAACACTGATAATTTCAGAGGTTTCTAATGTGATGTCGTAAATAAACACATTTTTTTGCGCTTAGGTACATTGCAAACGCTGGCTGAGCCCTACAAGATAGATCAAAATAATGTACTACAGTATTGTACACCTTAAAAAAGGTCCACAAAAAAGTCCGGGATGGTATATGTCTATCTTTTAGGGAAACCCACAATAACCATTTTTTATCCTTTACTTTTTACGAGAAATAATGGCTTATTTACGAAGCGGTTTTAATAAAAAAAGGCAATACAGCATTAATCCTTATCCACTTGAACCTTAAATACATTGTGCACTTAATGTAGATCAATATGGCCCTTTACAGCATGTAATTTAAATGAATATTTTCGAAGATATTACAGATTTAAAATGCAGAGACATAGCTGTAGCGGTGGTATTAGCATTGAACCCGGGCGAAGCCGGGGCGGGTGGCTAGTCTAATATACGGTATACTACTACTAATGCATAAGAATATCGTGTCACTGTGTTTGTTATCGAACTCCTCCAAAACGGCTTGACCGATTTTAAGTTTTTTTTTAAATTAAGTACATTGGGTAGCTCCGAGAATAGGTTGTTGCGGAAGCTATTTGTCAGAAAATCCAGATTATTCCTCGGTATGTCAAGTAGTAAGTACCTAGTCATCGTCAAGATTGCATAATATGCAAGATATTATCTTGATGATGAGTTCATATGTATTAGAAGGGTAATAAAACTCAATTACGAGACCCCCCAGGCACTGGACAATAAAATTGATATTAATTGGAGTATATGCATAATATTAATTATTTAATCGACCAATACCACTGCTGCTGGAAGTCAGGCTCGACTCAAACCTCTCTATGATAGGAAGCGGGCTATATCCACAACGTGAGCACTGGCAAATTGGAAAATATTGGTTGAAGATTATTTTTAGGGTTCCGTAGGTATTTATAATATTTCTTTGGTACTTAAATTAGCTAATCAACTACCAAAGACATCTTTAATGTTGTCACTGCTGGGACTCAGGCCTCTCTAGGAGAGGGGAAAAAAGGCTGATTATGCAAAGATATCAAGCGAAGAATAGCCAGTGGATGGAAAAGATATTGGTGGCTGAAAGAGATTATGAAACCAATAGATTTCAGCTGTAAAATTAAGCGCGAAGTCTTTAACATCTGCACTCTCCCCTGCTTTACCTATGGATGCGAAACTTGGGCAGTCTGCAAATAGGTACCACAGGAATAATATGCTGGAAAACTGTCAGAGAGCTATAGAGAGAAGCATACTGGGATCAAAAAACTAGACAGAGAAAGGAACTCATCCATATAACTAGCTGACACGACAAACGTTATTTTGCCATATAAATTATCAACAAAAAAATCTATTCTCAAACCTACCAATTATCCGTAAGTATACATAAAAAAATCATAAAAGTCGGTCAAGCTATTTCGGTGGAGTTCGATAACAAACACTGTGACAAGCGATATTTATATGCAGGTGCATTTAGGTTCTGCCAGCGGCTTCGTCTACGTGGATATTGGGTTATGGCGGACGTGAAGTCGAAGTCAAAGACGGATAAAAAGTATCTAGGTCCATCCTTAGAGTTTAAGCTTCCTCCGTACCAAATTTCATCAAAATCGGTTCAGTAGTTTAACCGTGAAAGCGTAACAGACACGACAGACAAAATTACATTCACATTTATAATATTAGTAAGTATGGATTAGATAAAACCTTCTAGCCGTCTTCGAGGCTCTAGTCTAAACGATGCTTTGTTGGCATAAATAGACCTCTGAGTGAGCCCCAGTGACAATCATGTTGTTAACACTGTAAAGGCCCCCGAACACATTGGAACGTTATTTTAAGTTTAGAAAAACTATCAGTGATATAATATTAACATTAAAAAGGTTGGTGATATTATAGATACCAAAAACGTATTAAAATATTAAGAAAGGAATAAAAACTATTTCCTTCAGAAAATACTGATTTGACCAAAGGGCTAGTTTCCATTTTAGAAGTTATTATTAAAATTGTAAACACCACAAGCAAAATGTCAAAATTGACCATTGACCATTTGTGTTGTGACTTTTGTATTTGTAGGTTATATTGTAATTGTGGGTTTGTTATCATTTAGCATTTTCATATTATAACATAACAAAAGCTTGCAGTTATTTTGTATCTATTATAACAACATACAGTTAAGTGATTGTACATAAAAAGAAAACATGGAAGCATCTGAAGAACCAGAATTTGATGCCACTCTAGGTGGCACTGAACACCTCCCGTATGCAGCGAATAGTTTGAAATTTGCGTCGTCTAGGAGCGTAGAAATAGCAGCAATGACTGAAAGTATTTTAAGGCCAAGTAAAACGAAACTTGTTTTCCAAACACTACCCGTACATATGCGTCGTCGCGTGATGAGCCACAACAGTAAAAGACTACCTCGTAAGTTAAGAAAAGCTCATTTAGATCAACTAAAGAAGAGTGGTCTGCCTCCTAAACAAAAACGACCTTCAAGAAAATACCGACGCCGTCCAGCAAACCTATTGGAAGAGTATAACAGACGACAAAAGCAAAATGTTTGGCTTGAAACCCACATATGGCATGCAAAAAGGTTCCACATGACTGAAAGGTGGGGTCATCGCCTGCCTTTCGCACCATGTGATAAAGCTTTCAGGGCATGCTACAGGGGTAGCTCAGCACACTGTCTCCTACAAGATATATCTTACTATACACCAATCCTAATTACAGGAACAGAAAAACTTATCAAAGAAATGTTTGCAAAGGTAACTAGCTCTGTTTGTGGTCTGAGCATTGGTGCTATGGCTTATATTAATGGGTCTAGACAAGGCACTATACATATCTATGGGATAAACTCATTTCCATTTGGTTACATTGGTAAAGTACAGTTCATATGGGTTCCATGTGACAGGACTAACAAAAGTCTTTGGCTTTTTGTGCATCCATCGCAAGCAAACCTAATAAAATTTGTTCTGGAAGAAGCTGCCAGTGTGCGAAATAAAGATGATTATGAAACTGCCAAAAAAAGACAAAAGCTTGAAAATGTTGAAGGAAGTATTCAAATAAAAGCTATGACAAGCAGCTTTAACAGATTTCAGTTAACAGGACCAAATAGCCATGCAGTGCTGGTCCAGAGCTTGAAGTGTGTAAATGATGGAATTAAAAATGCAAAATGGGTATCATTGCACAAACCTCAGGATTTGAAAGAAAAGGATGAGTACTGGCGTACAATAAGTACAGCAAGCTCACCTGCACAGTTACCTTCTAACATGGTTGTTGGGTTGGTTGTTAAAGATCCTCGCTTGAGCCGACCTCAACAACGTACAAAGGCAAAGCAAGATACAAATACAGAAATTAATACAGAATCCTTACTTCATATTCCACATTTTATTTCTAATTCTCCACTATGGGATATTAAAATACATGAAACCATCAGAAAGGAATCCATGACTAATGGCCAGTTCATACAACATGTAACTAAAAATCAGTTGGTGCCTGGAGAAGTTGATGAAGATGATCCAGCATTGCAGTGTGTGCCTGTTGTATTGGTACAAAGACCTGGTTCTCAGAATCCAGAATTTAAGAAAATTGGTTTGTAGCTCTCAAGTCTCAAGTTTGTAGTAGTATACAAACTAAAAATTAACTATTAGTAAAAAATAGTGTTCCTTTGGGTATTATTATGATTAGTAAGTTTTCTCATTTTAGGGTATGGCAGTGGTTGGGACATAATTTTGCCTTCAGGATATGCTCTACCTTTCTGGCTAACATTCATCATGTTTGGAGCAAGATCAGGGGGGCTGCGGGAAAAAGAAAGCTTAGCGTTTGAAATGGGCGAATGCTATCTACCACCTGATTCAGATGCTGGGAAAGAAAATGAACGAAGAATTGAATTAGAATTACGAGAAAGATACTTTAGACTTCCACCAAGCAAAAGGGTTAATTACATAAAAATAGCTATCAACAGTCCTTTTGTATGCCCTTGGAATGTATTACTAACTGATTGGAGTGACAATCAAGTCAATAAGTACTATGTGTTGCGGAATAGGACAATATTAAATGATATACAGGTAGGATGCAGCTCACATTGACAATGAAAGAAAAATTATGGGTTACCATTTTTGAGCCATGAAACCATTGTTTTCTGTTTCAGGAGTGTATCACCAAAAACCGAAGTTTACCAAATGTAGAAAACGCCAGTTCATGTCTAATTCCAGTTTACATAAAACTAGTAGCTAAAGGGAGTTTACAAAAGCATTCACTCATATGCTTGCCTGAAGCTGGAGATCTTTCTAATCTGAAAACTTTATTTGAACCCCATCATGAAGATCCTAATGAAAAAATTAGAAAGCTCAAACGTGCTGAGCATATAAAGTTGTTAAAAAAGATTAGAAAAAGCAAAATAAAACTCAAAAAGAAAAAAACAACAGTAAGTTTCGAAGTAGTTCGATTTTACGAGTATTTTTGATAAGATTCTAAACTCAAAGTAACATTTTTATTGAACGTTTCAGGCAGCTGCAGAAAGGTTACGGAAGATTGCTGGGATTGAGCCATCAGAATATACAAAAACAATGAGAGAACTATGGCTTCCTTCCAAAGTTGAAAGTGTTCGCAACATTGCCTCGAGGCAGGTCATGGGATATGTTGCACAAGGAGCTTTCAGCTTTACAGAAGCATGTAGTTGTGGTATAGGATATATTGCTTTCCATGCATTGAAACATTTACTAAACAATGGCCTGAACCAAGTTCTTGTTAGAAACACAACATCAAGAAAATACAGACTGGCAAATATTGTGATCGTAAAAAATACATAAATAAAAAACATTTTTACAAAATTATGCATTTATTCTTTTACTAATTACGTTATTACATATTCTAATTCACCAAAAAACCTACATTCCTAGGTTCCGCCTTCAATTTGAGATGATAGCAAAAATAATTTACTTTTCAAACACTTGTCAAGAGTCAAATTGATACACCTGGTTTCTTTGTCTGCAAACAATGATTTAGGAAATAATTTCACATGTTAACATAATATGAAATACTTCTCAAATTCGTTCCTGGTTTATGAGATTTCATAATAATTATATTAACACAATATTTGTTACATTGTAATAATGTAAATGCCTTAATTTGTACGAGGTCAACTCTGCCTGGATATAGGTTAACTATGTAGAACAATACAGTTTTTACAGTAACACGCGTACATCAAATCGTGATCGATTTTTTGGGATAGGCCCGCGGATACAAAGTACAATTTATGCTACTAGGGGCAGACACCAGGCAAAACTGAATATCCGGCATGATTGCCGAAACGACCTATGCCATGAGCTGTACATACGCCCATCGTAACGCCGCCTTTAGATTTTAGATCGCTTTCTAGCTATAGCATCCTCGACTGCCTTCAATTGTTTCAACAGCTCTTCTCGTCTCGATACTGATTTCTTAGCCGGTCCTGAGTCTACTGGTGATGTCGCCGAACGTTTCTTCCCGCCAGATTCTGAAATATACTTTGACTATCATACCTATTTACATGATAAAACCATCGATTCGAGAAGAAGAAGAACATATTAAAACTGCAGACAGCATACCATTTTGGCTTAAATAAATATATTTTAACAAAAAAATTAAACCGCCGAATAAAATTATAACTAATAAGCGAAAATAAAGCAGGAATCTTACTATAGCGTAGTCGCATTAAGGAAATAGTGACTCATCGTTGTCGCTCGGCTTAGCCACGCCCCTTGACCAATTAGATCATAGTAAATCTAAAAGCCGTGTTCACATTGAATAGTTGAAATAAGCCCTCCAGAAAGTACGGACGATCTTTAGTCAATTTTAAAAATGAAAATAGTCTCGCCTATTCGTATTATTATAATAAAAGTGAAAATTCTGAGGAATCTGATGAAATTTTGAAATTAATTACAATAAAAGTAAAAATTCTGAAGAAACTGATTAAATTTTAAAATTAATTACTTAATATTTAAAAATACTGTGTAATAACTTTTAATATTAATGGTTTAATTTTTACCCCAGTATGAAGACATCTTTACTTTGCAGTGGCACTGATGAGTAACTATTTTCTTAACGCGTATAGACTTTAACTACAAAGACATTTCATTCGACGTAATTATTTGCTTGATTATTTGTTTAACCTGACAATTTTTTATCGGCAGTTTAACGTTTTACAATTTTTTTTTATGTCATTTGCTAGCTAACAATTAATGCCTTCCGTATCCTTTATCTGTCCCTCAATGGAAGGGATATACTGGTTGGATACAAAGTTCTTTCATATTAACGAAATCGGGTTTTAATCATAATGAGGACTTAAATAAAAAAAAAATAGACCATTTTATGATAAATTATAGGAATTCCCTCGACTGTCTTCCCCATTATCGTGTTACGTGGCATTAAACTTTGAATGTAATAATAATTATTTTTACCTTTATCACTGGGAACTTCCTTCTTGCTAGTAACAGTCGTCACCGCCGCCGCTAGACCAGCACCCGGTTTTGCATTTAACCTGTTCATAAAAAAATACATTTTTCAATATCGACGCTATTAGGGGCTGATTTTTATCATTTCTAGAACAGCACTCATTTTTTATTTCAAAAATATTTTTTATTTCACTTAGGCCCACATGGGTACTTATAAAACGTCAGAAGCTAGTGATAAATTGCGGTATTGCATTCTTATAAAAACTTTTAGCTTTGTTAAAAAGTGTTGAAGCTTTTTCGTACCTGGGTCTAGCAGCCGCATTGAGCAAACGAGCGTGGCGCGCACGACGAGCTCCGGAGCTGCCCGATGACGTCGACGAATGAGACTCGCTCTCCGACTCACTTGACGACGAAGACGATTCTAAAAATAATCGTGAATATTATAACAGTTCTTATTGCACCTTCAATTGAAATGCATCGATGTGGCCTGTTCGAAGAGTCATAGTTTTTTGAAGATAAAATTACAGAAGCAATGAATTAATACGTGAATCACTTTCAAAAGTTTTTCGTTAACATAGTAGCAGTATAGCAACTGGTAAAGTTCAGTAAATAAGTAGCCAGTAATTTAGATATATTCTTATATAATAATATGTATACATACCAGAGCCTGATGATGAGGATCGCGAATACTTCTTCCTATCCCTATTGCGACTTGTAGCCTTACTGCGCCCATAGGGGTCCATTTCATCCTGATACATAAATACAGTATATATTTAATTACAGTAATACAGTATACAGTACGGTAATACAGTATATATAAAAAAAGAAATACAGCATATATTACGAATAAGTAAATGAGATAGATTTTTATTTTGCATCGCGTTGTGATTAGAGATCTACCCGGTTAATACCGGGTAAAAACCCAAAGTACACAATTGCAGTGTATTTACCTTGATAAATACGCAACTTTTAATATAATTATGATTTTATTATTGTAAAATATTTTTTTGATTTTTAACCTGGAATAAAAATCGACTTTGTTTACTAGTTTAGTATCAAAAACCATGTTTACAAATGCTTTTTTCGTTTACAGACACAATTGTCTAAAATAAACGAGCTACATATTCTTCTTTAACCCAAAACGCACACCGAGATTGATGAGACAAACTTAGAAATGCGATGTGATTCTAAACCAACGTCCTTACAGCGCCTAGACGTCTAATAACGGGCGATGCATGTCTGTCAACACATAATTATGACTTATAGATATGAGGCAGGTCGCCACGGAACAATTTCCAAATAGTCTCGACCACTCTGTGAGGTTCATGGTGGCCAGGCGCCGCTCGCGCACGACAACAGTTACCTTGTGCCGGTGCAGCTGGTGGGTCGCAGGCGGCGGCGGGTTGGCAGACAGTTGGCGGGCGGCGGCGGGCGAGGGCGCGCGGCGGCGCGGCGCGGGCGGGTTCATGGTGGCCAGGCGCCGCTCGCGCACGACAACAGTTACCTTGTGCCGGTGCAGCTGGTGGGTCGCAGGCGGCGGCGGGTTGGCAGACAGTTGGCGGGCGGCGGCGGGCGAGGGCGCGCGGCGGCGCGGCGCGGGCGGGTTCATGGTGGCCAGGCGCCGCTCGCGCACGACAACAGTTACCTTGTGCCGGTGCAGCTGGTGGGTCGCAGGCGGCGGCGGGTTGGCAGACAGTTGGCGGGCGGCGGCGGGCGAGGGCGCGCGGCGGCGCGGCGCGGGCGGGTTCATGGCCGTGGCGCGCGCAGTGGCTAGGCGTCGCTCGCGCACGATCACCGACGGCGACAACCTGCACCATACCCACCACGTTAGAACAACACCCGATCTTACGCGCTCCGTGAATGCTTAATCTTATCAGGCTTTCGAAAAAAAATACAAACGGCGAACGGTGTTGTGGCGTAACATATGGGAGAGGCCCGGCAGTGGACGCAGAAGAAAGTGTAGCAAGAACATTAGAAAAAAATACTCGATTATATTCCAAAGAAGATAGGCAGAAGAAGCAAAAGAAAAATATTACGAATGTAGCCAAGATTGCCAAAATATCGCGGATGTAGCGCTTTTAGATATACGCGAAGAACTTCGCGTTCCCGAGAGTCGAATTTTAGAAGACGCACCTATGCATATTTTTTATTGAGCGTTGCTGAAATCGTGAAACGTCTATCTCACCTTTGTCTCGAAGAAGAGGATGCCCTTCTCTTGCGCCGCGCGCTCGGCGATCGCGAACTTCGGGAACTGGAATTTGAAGAGCTGCGGAGTGAGCAGGACGCGGGGGGGGGGGCGAGGGGGACATACACGCGCACGCATGCACACACGCACGCACGATTATGTTACATGGCACATGCGCACACGGTCGCGACCACAGTGAGTACCACAGGTGACAAGATGATATCAAGAACGAGCATGCAGTTATAGTTGTTAATATCGAGATTAAAATGAGAGTCATGAGGAATCGAACACCGCAAACACCACAACATTAGACGAGTTATGAAAGCGAAACCCATCGCCCAAGGGAGAGGGACGAAGCGGGAGAGAACATCGAGTTAAAATTTTATGAATAAATAAATAAAAATAACATGGATACATAAATAATTCTTATAACAGCCTTTCTAAAATAATCTTTACTCTTACACTTTTAACAAACATTAGAACCTAATTTGCCAATGCGCAAGCGCATATTTGTGTATCACCTTATACACTCAGATGTTTATTTCCTACACTCAAGCGTGAAGTGCAATCAGCAAAACTGTCACGAGCGAATGTCTTTAATTTATTCCTATTTCAAAAAATGCCAATCAATCCGTAAAGCCGAAAATCCAAACCAAGACGCATTATCAGTCTGTGAGCTTGCCTAATCACACAGTATTATATTTTATAAGCATAGCAGTATTGCAACGCAATTTTAAATTTGGGTTGTAACAGCATTGAACCCTGACCATATGCGGCTAACGTGAGCATTTAGTAGGTACGCCTGTCTTTCCCACAAGGTAAGGAAGCGTAACAGTAAACGAGGTTTATATAGCACAATGGAGTTTTAGACAGATACTAACAAATTATTCTGTGACATATAACATCAAGGCAGTAGATAAAGTATGTGGGACACTCAGAAAGTTTTGAGAAACTAAAAAACTAATTTCTATGGATAAAATATTTTCATTAATTTTTTTCAAAGAACTCTCCATTAGCCCTATACGAAGTTTCATGCGTCAGAACCAATTTTCGAAACATTTTTTCCAGTCCGCCGCAGACACCTCTTCCACGGCCTTCTCGAACGCTACTAGCGCGTCTTCCGGCGAAGAAAACTGTATCCCTTTCAGCAGATTTTTTATTTTAGGGAATAAAAAGAAGTCACACGGTGCCAAATCAGGACTATAAGGAGACTGCCCCAAGACTCTGACCGGTGTGATGTCTAGGAAGTCCCTCGTTTTGAGCGCTGAGTGCGCGGGTGCGTTGTCATGATGAAGCAGCACCCCGCGTAGCCCGGTGTTCGGTCGCTTGTTGTTCATTGCAGACAAAACTTCTGGCAGGCTTTCTATGGTATACCATTCGGCGTTGATGCTGCTTTGGTGTCGTAATGGAATTGAAATCAGATACCCCATCAAAGTGAAGAAACTAGCGATCAAAATTTTCTCTGCGCTTTTCGATCGCTTCACTTTCGTAGGTGTTGGTTCGTTTTGAAACAGCCAAACTGTCGATTGACACTTTGTTTCTGGATCGTATTGATAAATCCAGGATTTATGGTCACCTGTCACAATGTCGTTAACGCGCCGAGACGAGCCTGCTTCAAATTTCTTAATCATATTATTATCATGGCACCACTCCACACGGGCCTGCTTCTGAGCTTCGGTGAGGTTGTGCGGCACCCAGCGGCAAACTTTTCTCCTCACGCAAAGGTGCTCGTGTAGAACCTTGAGAACGCTTCCCGAACCAATCTGCAGTGTATGCTGAATCTCTTCGTATGTAATTCGCCTGTTTTCTTGAATTAATTTTTTTACTGCCAGCACACTTTCTTCCGTGACAGCCGTCGTAGGACAACTACTCCTTTGTTCATCCCCTATAGCAAGGTGACCACGCTTGAACTCGCTATACCAGCGGTAGATCGTTGCTTTTGAAGGTCCTTCATCCACAAAAGCAATTTGAAGTCGATCAAATGAGTCATCAGCGGGGCTATTACGTAACTCTGTTGACAGTTCAAGTGATGATCACTTTTTAACAATGTGCATCATTGAACTGTCAAACAGCTAGTTTCGTATTGCCTATCTTCAGTGACGTCATTAGCCACTGATGCCTTTCGATAGCGACTGATGCCTTTCGATAGCCACCGCAACACGTTTTGACAGATGTTATTGTATCGATACTTTTAAAATTGCGATTGTGTAAGATTTTGAAGCTGTATAATAGTCGATAATATTTTAGAGTGGTCACAATAGGCACCGTAAATTTTTATAATTCACCACATTTCCACCGTGGTTTGTTAGTCACTTGTGTGATACCTACGTAATAACAATTTTATGAAATTGTCAGTTAACAACTAAGCTTAGTGTGCAACGAATGCTAGTTGTCAACTGTTATTGAAAAAGTTAGCCAATAGCCCCCCAGGTTAAGCCACGTTTAAAATCGTAGAAAATTATCGCACGAAAATGTTCTCGATTCAGATCCATTTTTAAATGAGACACGATAATTTGATTTGGCTCTTGTTTCAAAATTCAAAATAATTACAAGTGGCCAGTGCATAAAAACTTTTTATCGCAAAAATTTCTGAGTGGCCTGTTATGAACAAAAACAACTCGCTAAATAATAACAATAATGAACGCAGGAAACACTTATTTTAGTGTATTCGCGTTAAGAAAATAGTTACTCATCGTTGTCACTCAGCTCAGCTACGACCCTTGACCAATAAAACCACAGTAAATTAGACAGCCATGGTAGCCATAAAAATTCTAGATGATTATGTTTAAATTTTAAAATAACTAGCTTGTGCCAGTGATTTCGCCCGCTTGAAAACAATAAATATATAACCCATATCACTCAGTAGTAAAACAGCTTTCTACTGGTGAACGAATTATTAAAATCAGTATACAGTACAATACTTATCTTTTCTCTTTATCTACTATATAAAAATAAGTCGGGTTTTCCTTCCTGACGCTATAACTCCATAACGCACGAACCGATTTCCACGGTTTTGCATTCGTTGGAAAGGTCTCGGGCTCCGTGTGGTTTAGGGTAGAGTAGGGTAGAGTAGGGTAATTTTTTTTTTTACTAAATCCCGCTTTTGGGCAAAACAACGTCTGCCGGGACAGCTAGTTATTTGATATAATAATAGTCCTGGGTGGGAATCGAACCCACGACCTCCGGCATAGCAGTCAGGGCCACTAACAACTAGACCAACAGGCCAGTCAATATTATATTAGTATAGTATAGATTACTAATTCAAAATAAAAAGTTTGCTTTAATATTAATGGTCTAATTTTTATGGCTCGTGAATACGCCTTTATTTTGCAGATGCAATGATGACTAACTATTTTCTCAACGCGAATAGGCTATAGATCTAGTAGTCCAAGAGACTGTTACAATTTTATTTGATGATTTAAGTATTCGTGAAATAAATTATTCTACTGCCCGACTACATTAGATAGTACAAGTTTACAAGTGACTGTCAAAGATTATTTCATCATAAAGCTAACATCTAATCTTTTACCATAGCTGCTAGTAAAGGCTTTCTAAAAAAAAAAAATATCTTCGTATAAACATGTTTACTCTATAATCCTTTAACAGCCTTAGACTCGGTAGATGTGCTGGCATATAAAGAGAAAGAAAATCATACCTAGAAGACGAGTATGAGTCTTCCGATGAAGGCGGCTTGCGTCGCCTGGCGGCGGGCTCGGCGCGCATCCAAGGGTCGGCCCAGTCGTCGCCGCGCGCCTCGCCGCGCCGCACGTCGCGCACGTCACGCACGTCGCGTGCGTCGCGCACGTCTGCGCGCGCCTCACGACCTTCGCGCCGCTCCACTTCCGCGCGCTGCACGATCACTTCACGCGAAGGGCGGACGCGACGCTGTACACAAATTAAATAGAACGAATTGTTCTTGAGACACGAATTCGTAAAATAAAATAAGGAAAAGACAAACGCCACATTTGAAAGTCCTGTTAAATTTTGTTCAACCGTTTCGAATATGTATTCCGATGTATGAAATCTCTTTCCCACGGGAAATTGAATAATAGCCTAAGCTACTTCTTGTAACATCAGTTATCCATCAGTGGAAGTCCCGTCAATATCGGTCATTAGCCAGAAAAAACAGACAAAAATTTGACAAATTGAATTTTTGTTATGTGAAGTTATGAAAAGTTGAAGTGTTGGTAAAAAAAATCAGCAAATCAGGACATTACACTACAGTATCGCTTGAAGATCAAAGACAGTGACTGCAGATTACAGGACAGTACTGCACCTATAGGGATTGAAGATCTACGAGATAGAGTACCCAGTCGCAAACACACGACCCTGGTGAATAAAACGGTTCAAGGGTTACACTTATAACCTAATTTTCTCATAACTCTATAACCTCAAGTTTATCATAACTCTACAACCTTATGATAAGCTCCTTCCTCGGCCGCGGGGGCTCGTTCGTCATAGTGCGGCACTCGGTCGTACCCGGCCCGCTCACGCTCGTACATCATGTGTTCGCGGTCGTAAAATCGTTCCCGCTCGTCAACTTGCGGTCGCGGGAAACGACCACGGTACATTGGGCCGTATGGTCTGGAAAATAGTTTGGTAATGGTAAAACTAAACATTAAAGCTTACTCTACAGTCCACGGACACGTAGCTTCATAGACGCTTGGTGTACGCCTGTGTGAAGGTTACATACAAAATTATGAAGCTCTGTCGACGAAGCTGCAGCGTCGCGTCTAAGTATCTACGCGATCGTGGTCTGTAGGCCTTAGAGTACATTAATTACAAATAACATGGGTAACTAACGTTTTGATGACACTCAAAACCATCTGAGAGCTCATACACAGAGCGACATGTTGCTAACGTCAGACCTCTGACTGTCGCTGACGCGTATGAGCCGCTCGTGTGTATGAGCTCTTACCCCTAAAATATTTAGGGATGTTTATCCAGTACCTACCTCAAATCTTTTTTTTTCTGATGTATATTAATCAACACTGTCCCACAATTGGGCAAAGGAGCAAAAGATCAAAGATTAAAAGCATTTATTACAAATAAACCATTTATTTTGAATTATCAAAAAGTCAGTCAGTAGATCTGAATACAGAGAAGAATGTGCAAAAAACTCCATAGAAAGTGTTTTCTCGTACTTACCCCCTGGGGAAGGCGTCAGGGTCGCCGCGGTAGTGCGGCGGCGCGTCGTGGTGGCGCGGCGGCGAGGCGCCCACGGCGGCGGCGGCGTACGCCAGCTCCGCGTCCGGGTCGTGCACCACGCCGCCCACTGACAAGTGAAGCTTCTTCTCTTCAAAGTCCATGTCTTGCTCTTTACGTTTATTTGCTATTCGCAGCATCTGTTATTTAAGATTTGGTTCAAATGTTTTGCCAAAGCAATTGAAACAAGTTTATTTATATTGTATATTAATATTAAATACGCTTTCATAATCTCCTCTTTTCTGCCTTTTTGGTATGTCAGTTGTGCACCTAAGTTTGATTTATATTCAAAGACGGCGCAATACTACAGATTAATTCCACCAAAAACTTCCTAATGGAAGCCTATAGCTGTTACGGAACTTTAGTATCAGTGGTACGACATCGACTATGCTATAGTAAACATTTTTTTTTTACAACTATCACACAGCGCCATCTAGTCCCAAGCTAAGCAGAGCTTGTGTTATGAGTACTAGACAACTGATAAACATACTTATATATTTCAAAATACATACATATTGTAGATAAAATTACACCCAGACTCTGTGTCTGGGTGTAATTTAACATAACAAATGATTATGCTCATCACACAAACATTTGTCCTGGATGGGAATCGAACCCACGGCCTCCGGTATAGCAATCAGGGCCACTAACCACTAGAACAACAGGCCAGTCAACCAGTCAGTACCTCTGACGAAATAAGAACTAACCTCCTTTGCAGTCCGCAGACCCCTCTCCCACGCAGACTCAGGAGGTGCGACGTCTCTGACAGGCGCGGCCGGGTACGCCCCTCCAGCAGGCACGCCGCGGACAACGTCGAACATGTTGTAGTTGCCTTTATCCGTCACGCCTGGGTGTAAAAACCTGATCAAGAAACAAGTGCCATTTTAATGGAAACAACTGTGGTAGGTGTGGAAAAGGAAACAAGGCAAATAAGAAGATGGGGAAATATATTTTCAGCCCATAGGTTTGTAAGTGATGAAGCAAACTACAGAACACCACCTACTACGATGCTGTGACATACCTGCAGCTCACACCCCAAGTACAAGCGCCCCTTGAAAAGAATCGACAGACCGGGCGAGGCTCACTCTCCTCCGGGCGCCGCTCGGCCTCGTCCGATACCTCGCCCTCTTCCAGCGACGAGCCGCGAGACCGCCGCGCTGCTCTCACGTCCTCTACTGATAGTGACAACGTTTATTATTAATTAATTATAATATATTTTATGAGCAATTGGCTAGTCTCATTTTTTAAATTATTTTTATCAAAAATTAACTGAATGGTATGAAGCTGAAATATCAAATACTCAGGTCTGCTGCCTCAAGCAGCAGTGAAAGAATCAAACTTCCAATTCAACGCAATTTAAAGAAAAGGCCGTTTTTGCTCCGTTTAGGCGCATATTTTGACACTGGCTAGGAAATCAAAACCTATAGGGCACTTTCCGTTGACCTAGAATCCTGAAATTTGGCAAGATGCAACGGCTCATAGCACAAGTATAGGAAAAAGTTAGAAAACGGTAATTTGTGGTTACGTCACAAAAAATACTTCTATGCGATTCGGAAAAATCTTCAGACTCGATTCGAAAATTGAACTACATATTTACATTAGGTAGGTTCGTACGGAACCCTCGTTGCGCGAGTCCGACTCGCACTTGACTGGTGTTTATTGAAGTACAGACACAACACAAGATACTTCTACAGATTATTATTATCATTGAATTGAATTTTTTTTCAACATTCCATCTATATCCGATATGGTATGCGATATGGTATGGTAACAAAGTCTGTATTTCAGCCGCAGCATTTGACAGCCAGAGCCATATGGGGTCCTAGACACTGGACTTGGATTCTTAACTTGGAGTTGTCCACACCCTAAAGTTGGTTAAAAATGTCAAAGGCAGCATCAAGTCCTCCTTTGTAGGGCCTTTATTTGCGCATAGGTTTAGTAAATATTCTTTAGGTATATATTCTAGATGTGAATAATCGCCGGATCTACCCATCTGTCGTAGACCCACTTACTCTAAGCTTACGTGGGAACTGTGACAAAAACGAAAGTCGGCTTATGTGACTATTTATTTTATTTGTGCGTATGTTTAATTTCAAATGATTATGTCACCTTATCAAAGATAAATATTATATAACCTTTAGCATCACATTATTGGAATGGGGATCCCTCCCTTCTACTTTCAAACCTAGGACAGTTTTGAAAGTGGAAGAGATTCCCACACACTAATAGTATTTGTTCTACTAGTATTGTAGTAGAACAGAGACATATCAGAATAAAAACGCGAAGAATGGATCTACCTAATCTCATACAGCCTAAGCTTAATGTCGTTAAACATGCCTCAAAAGTGCAGTCAGTAAATCTAAATAATAAACTGCCTGTAGTATTTAAAAACGCTATGAATTCAAACGAATTCAAGAGAAAATTAAAGTCATTGTTGTTGAAGAAATATTATTACAGCCTAGAAGAGTTTCTCAAAGATTGTACCAAATAATAATAGTTAAACTAATTCTTTATGTTATTATATTTTTATTGACTTAACTATGCGTACTTAAATTTGAAATTTTGTCATGACATTACATTATAATGGATTTTATTGATTACTAGAATTTTATTGACAGTATGTTATTTATTATTTTACTTTTTACTACTTTTTTGACATTATTCACACTATTGACATTATTTACATTTTATTGACCTTTAGCTTTTTTATTATTGTATTCAAACTATGTTATTAATGTGATGACAAATAATGTGGAATGTTATTTTATTTTTACCTGGCAAATTGTTTTTTGTTTAATTATTAGCTTGTGGTTCTTTGAATGTTTTATTATAATGTTAAATTTTCAACCATTTGACACAAATGTACATTTGTTGATGAAATTAATAAATAAACAGTATTGCAACACTTGTACTTAGTTTTACACATGATTTCGCCCTTCAACCATTTCATCTGCATACAATTTACTATTTCTTATACTATGGACCATAGTGCATACTTACAAACACAAAACTAGCGCTCTGAACTTTACCCTAGAGTCTGTATTCATTTTAATTTACCTTTTTCCGCTCCTTTATCTTCTGCATCGCCATTAGCTTGTTCTACAGGTTTTGGTTCTATACATTCGCCTTCTTCTGCTTCGAAATCTAATTGTTCTTCGCCATCTTCTGTGTTACTTGTCTTTTCTTGTGGTACCTAGTAATTTATAGTAAAAAAACATTACTTAAAAAGAGTTCAGGAGTCTTGTTAGTAAACAATACTGAAAGATTGTACAATATGATAGTGATCTGTAATAGACGCCTAGTGGTTGGGACCATCACCGGGAGCTGCTCACTGAATAAACACTACAATGAGTAATTTCGGATGCAGAGCATCCATGGAGTCAAAGGAAACTATCGCGCACATCCTCCTTGAGTGCACAGCAGTCAGTGAAATAAGAACGCAAAACATGGGAGCAGCAAATTCGCTCATAGATGCCCAGAACAAACAGAAAGGTCTCATCCATCAGGAATGTCGTCCATTGGAATCCATGGTTCACATACAATGGTTCCACAGCCAAGATAACTCTAATGTTCCCATGTTAGTATGAGGGGTATATTTTGTGAGTTATGTTTAAGTCCTACCACGAACCAAGCCTTCAGTTGAAATATGAATAGAAAGAAGAATGTATTTAGCTTTCAAGAATTACTTTTTCTAGTCTTGGCGCATCGCCTTTTCCACTATCTGAATGTGGTGAAGATTGTGTGCTTCCTCCATTAACAGGTTCTGCTTTGTGTTCTGGAGATACCGGTGGCGACTTGGGCTAGAACACAAAACAAATATGAGTAAACAGTCCTTTCTAGAACAAAAAAACTTTTTACAAAAAAAAATGCAACCAACTTCAATGTAAAAACTTTAATTTTAGGAAGTTGGTGTTTGTATAATAGTTATGTCTCTTCGTTATTTGACGACTTCAATGTAAAAAAAAGCACTAATAAGCGCAAAATAACTTTAATTTTGGAAGTCAGTGTTTCTATTTTAGTTATGTTTCTTCGTTATTTAACACTGACTTCCAAAAATTAAGTTATTTTGCACTTTTTAATGGTTTTTTTACATTGAAATTGGTTGTATTTTTTTTTTGTATAACATTGCCTAACAATTCCAATAAGCCAAGCCCAGGCCTACATTCCAGCTTCATCATCAGATTAGTTTGATATATCCCCGCTCTTACCTTAGATCCTTTTTCTGTTTCTTCTGGTCCCATGGAATCCAAGTCAGATACATCAGAAAGATCCTCATGACTTATGTTGAGGTCTTTCCCATCAGGCTTGTCACTTGTCCTAGATTTACTTCTTGATTTTCTGTCTTCTTGGTCTGATTCCATTTCCCCTATACAGAAAATCCTCATGAGCATTGCGATTTTAAACATATGGAACAGTACTTACATTCTAGACTCTTTTCTAACAACAAATTGTTTACCTTCTGATATTTCTTCTGTGGCTGGGTCCTTAGTACTTCGTTTATTATAAGATGAACTCCTACTTGACCGACTGGAATCGGACCTACTACGGGCTCGTGGCACAGGGACCATCTTTTGTTCAGCTTTTGTGTGTCTCCTCCATTTCTCATTTCTTTCTTTTGGGCTCCAGTCATTTTGTTTAGCAGTGGGTGATGAGCGAGGGGATCTATAAGACTTTCTGTCAGGAGATGGACTTGAAGATGGGGATCGTCTGTTGGTATTCCTTTCTGATTCTGGAGAAGCAGGTCGGGACCTATTATCTGGGGAACCGGGAGGAGATCTAGCTGAACTGCCCAGACTCTGTGGTGTTTTCGGACCATCTCCTGCTGATGGAACTGAAGAATACTGATCACCATGCCCTGGTGAACCTACATTTGAACCCACTTCACTTGGTGATTTAGGACCTACTGGTGAGGCAGGTATTGAATTTTCCGGTGAATTTATGTCAGAATGTGCTCCGCTCAGGTTGTCTGGAGACCGTGGCCGCTTTCCTGGTATCGGGGATTGTGGTGATGGTGATTGAGACCGACTTTCAGGGGAAGGTGACCTTGGCCCCTGAGACCTAGGAGATTTTGGGGACTGTGGCGGGGACTTTGCCCCCTTTTTGGAGGGTACACTCCTGTCTGATGAGGAGCTCCTTCTGCTCCTAGAGCTTGTACTGCTACTACTAGAGGATGACTGATCTCTGGAGTCTTCCGAATCCATCTCTGAAAAATGGGAGTCACATATGAAGCTTTTTCTTAGTCTTTTGTAGTTTAGTCCCAACCCAAACAAGCACTCTGATTGTTATTTCATAATACAAATAGCATCAACCAGTCAAAATATGCAATACTGTTTAATGTTAGTACAAACATTCTCAATTTACTTCAACAGAAGCAAATATCCATCAACCTATTTCACTTTCTTAAATTGAATGTAAACATTAACAAAATTAAACCATAAAAAAACTAATATGAGACAGCATGTAAAGTAACCAAGGTTGTATTTCTGTTTATTAATAAGTAATTCAAATAGTCAAATCAATAAAACTTATTTTAGATAATGGATTCCAAAGTACCTATGTACATTTTGATGCTACAAAATGACACCCTATGAAGTATGCTTAATATTAACAATATCATAAAAGGTATGGTGTACTGTACTAGTAACTTCACCAATGCTTAAAAAAATGGGTCAAAGTTATTTGTGTTAAATAAATACTTAGTGTAATCAATACTTTAATCTTAAAAACATGCATACCTCTGCTATATAAACTCACCTTTTCATTATTTTGAAATATGATATGAACATTGAATTGTACCAATTAAATAAACTAACTAGGCTTTGCCATTTTTGGTTTACACCTACCAATTCTGTTCTTTTTTCTGATTTATCTGCTAAAGCAAGTTACTTTACAAAGAAGACCAGAATTCTTTATTGTACTCAAAAAACTAAAAATAATAGGAATTGTATCAACTTGGTTTGTAGAGTATTTCTTTACTTTTATACAAGTGATAAATGCTACGTTGTGATGTATATTGGTAGACACATCCAGCCTTACCTTCACGATGACGCCTCGAAGCCAGAATTGGTTGCACTTTGTAACACTTTTCATATTGCAAAGACTTTCAACTTTATAATCACAACACAAACGAAACTTAGGTCTGTCACATATACTTGTGAACAACTTTTAACTTTTTTGAACGATAAACTGACGAAAACTTAGTAAAATCAACACTACTTCAACATGGTTGTGATACTGAAGGAAGTATAGGAACATAATAAATAATCACTTTCCAGTACTTTCGCAGGGTTAACTTACGCCCTTACCTTTACTGAGATGGATTAGACGGTTAATTTCTTGAAGTAATTGTAATTTTTATTAAAAATAATCCTTTATTTGCGCCGCTAACGATTCTCTCTCAACGAAGCGAAGTCATCAAAACCATAGACTAAAAAATACAAATCAATCAAAAATCAAAGTGTCGCTTGAAATAGAGGTGAACTCTTTTATGTTACTAAATGCACTCTGTTATTATGCAGCAATACAAAACTTATTATATGGGATTTTTAATGAGAATAAGTGTAACGTAGCAGTTCTTCTCTCTTTCTCCAAGTTTAATGATAGATCCACACACAACTATTGTACATAGTACATCGTCTCAGCTCAGCGCCAACGCTGACTAAACCAACATTCAAAGATTCAACCAGTAAGAATTCGGAATTGCCGTAGGACACCGGTCGCTAATTCTATGGCCGAACATGAAAAAGCCAAAATTGACAATTTATCGACTTTGTCGCTAGATTTATCAACATTTCGTTTTCTACAGCAACGGCTTAAATTATGTATCTAGCATCAAAAAAATCTAGCGACTATTCTAACAATTACAATGCGTTCCAAAAAAGAATAGGATCGATTACCACGTTGTAATGTCACGTCAAACTGTCAAATCGCAAGAAATCGAGCAGAATTGAAGATTTCAGAGATGAGCAAAATTGAAGAACTGGATTCTGATTAAACTATTTTCATTCACAGTTCGTAAATAAATTAAAATTTTAAAATTTCTTGTTTTGCTGACCATAATAATTCTTCGATTTGACAGTATGACGTGACGTCACAACATGGAAATCGATCCTATTCTTTTTTGGAACGCATTGTACTAGAGTTTAAATAAAAATGTTTATTATTGAGATTAAATACTCTTTAAGAAAAACCAATAAAAACTGCTAGGATTACGAAATACCAATTGATGGGCCAAAGAATATTGGGACCAATAAATCATATTCATTTGCCATACGTACATCGCAGCCTCAGACATCAACTTCAGGTATTAATTCCAGTTTCAGAACGGGTACATTAACCATTTCAGATTTTCAGATTATTTAGCGATAGTTCTGATGATGATTATGATGAATGAAGAAACTTTTTGACTTTTTATTTGTGAAAAAAATATTTTTTCATTTGGTGGCAATAAATAATATTCTAGATTAGATTTTATTTTCAGTATTAATTTCTTGACTTTTCGTTTGGTATATAATTGTTTTTTTTTTTATAATTTTCTATTTTATATCGATTACAAATATTATTCTGTATAAGTGAATCAAATTATTTTCTTTTATTCCAACAGACAAAAAAACTGTGCCCCATTCTACCGTGCGTAAAACAATATAAAATTAGAGGTACATGAAAGAATTGCGCTCATTTCCATCCCTAGCGCTGTCTACAGGGATCATTTAGCGACTTCTAGCGACTTTTGATCTTTGTCCATAGCTAGCGACATCTAGCGACTTTTCAAGCATACGTTAACGACTTTTTGACATGTAGAGTTGGCAACATCGGAAAAAGCCGTTCGCTCGATTTCTGTGATATGTAGCGCATACAGTTTGTTCGTTCGTTTGGTCTCTGCTCGGCTTTAATGATATTGCTCCAGTGTTTTGCTTAATTTTTTTTTAGACTATCAGAAAACGTTGGAGCGTAAAAATCAATCAAAAACACTTGTCTTTGTGCCTTGTGGTATATTACCAGTGCAATTAAAGAAGCGAGCGAAGTTGCTGTAATACAAGGACGAGATTCTATTACTGAAAATAATATAGGAGTTGTACTAATAGAAATCGTTTATTAACGTGTGAATATCCGATCGTTACCTCATTTGTTCGGCAAAACTGGATGACGCCCCCTGTTGTGACGACGCTGAAACGACGATGAAGATTATCTTAGAAAAACCGTTTACTTCGTTAAAAAAAATTTTAAATGTGTTTGCCGTGAAAAAATGCCTTCAGCAAAACGGATTCCGAAAGAATAATTTAATAAGGAATAGTTTAATAAATTATATCTTCAATTATTGTGACAAGATATCAAGATATGACCGTTAAAACCTGTAATAGATTAAAACTTCTTGCATACAACATACAATTTAAGAGGGCTTAATTAAAGGATGAAAAATATTATGTAATTTTTATGTCAGTTAACCATAGGATGTTATTAAAGGGCTCACGGCTAAATAACAGCCATATTGCACACAGAATGATCTAACAGTCCGTGGAGAAGCGATCTTCCATTTCGGACCGAAGCTTGTTCGTGCTTCGGAAAGTCTGTGATACTGTCGACCCGAGCAATTACAAACACATAGTATCTTGGAACATTCTAAGCCATAGTTGTTATCCAGGTGCACAAGTTTTACCCTACCTAATTGTATCATACAATTAGGAAGGGTTTGTATGTAGTAACACGATATTGGGACAATGTACGTTTATGGATGGATAGTTTATTTGTGGTCAGGGACCGTACCACCCCACTTAAAGTTAAAACGTTTAACCTTTCATACGGTTACCCTTATAGAGGACATAAACAAATCAGAACATTGATGTTCTGTATAGTCTACTAAGCAAAGCAGAAACACAATTATAGTGAAACCATTTTAAAATGCGAGCTTCATAATTTGATAACCGAGAAACTGGCTAAATCATATAAACCTTGTTGGTAAGTTTATCACAGAGTAACGTCATACTTACTTCGTCGTTTTTACTTGTATACTTACATCGGTGTCCCTAAAATTACATCAATTTCTGCGCTGCTTACGTCTTTTATACATAGTAAGAGAACATGTTTCATTAGCCCATCATTATAGGTAGGTCGGAATAAATAAATAGATTTTGGTCTATATTTATTCATGTTAACATTAACATTTTACCCATTGCCGATGGACCGGCAGGTACTCTATGCAATCCCTAGGAATTACATTACTAAGGTAAAGTATGTAATGGACAGTAATACATAATATTTCATATATTGCTTTAAAGCCCCAGGTATTCTATGCATTGCCTAGGTATTTTATAGAATACCGGATTATGCAGATTGCCGGTAACATATACATCTCAAATCCGATAAAGTGATCAAGTAACAAATAATAAATCGAAGAAAATTATGAGTTTTATTCCGTTTCAATATTTTTTTGCTAACTCGTTACTCTATTTTTTGTGGTGGCCCATCGTCAAACTACTTCTCTCGTTCTAGAATGGAGTGAGGCCGCGTTAGACTTTTACTGAATAAAACCCACCTGTGTTACCTTTGTTGACCAGTTGCCCTTTACGTTCCAATAATACCATGGTGACTATTTTTCGGCCTAATCGGGCCAATGGATTTGGGGTTCGCCTTTTTGGTGATGTCTTAAGTTTATTTTGTGTTTAGTTTGTTTTAATCGATTTCATGTTATCAGTCCATACATTCTTGGCCATGTCCTTTATTCTTCGAAATCAACGTTAAACCCAACAGCAATAATAAATAAAAAAGGTACGAATTGAGTTTTAGTTAGAATAATCATTCGAGCTTCGCTCAAAGTTCGTAACGTCTTATGCAGACTCCGTTTCTAGGTAGCATTATTACGAAATTCTTTCTTAGTTTCTGCCAATCCTGGCTATCGCAGTTTTCGGAATATCCTGCAATCCATAAAATACACAAGATACCAATCTGAAACCATATTTTATCTAGTTACCTCACATCGATGGATTTACTATCCAATACAATGTTGGAAGGAAATCACTCAAACATCTCAGTTCTTCACTAAGCCCAATAATTATTTATTAGTTATTGTTTAATCGCCACACCAAAAGTCCAATAACTATATTTCCAATTAATTTGTCGTGCAAGCTCTGACAGTAAATTCTGACAACTACTGACAACAGCTAACAGTCTGCTTCAAATTATGGCTGGTTTTATTTTTAACCGATTTCATAATTATGTCCTTTTTTTAAAGTCCATAATTAAGGAGGTTATGAGATCGAAATAATTAAATATGTGTTTGACGTTAAAAATCATCTATAAGTCAAACGCCGAGTGAAGGAGACATGAAGCATCCTTACAAAGAAAAAGGAAAACCTAGTTCTAGTTAAAAGTTATAATATACTTAATAATAGAGATTATTATTATTCGTTTTTCAAAACTATCCTCAAAATACGGTTTAAAGAGACTTAGTTTTTATGCAAACATTCTTGCGAATGAAGTCACTGCTCATGTGTTAGTCTCCCCCTAAGGGGATGAAACGGGGGGTCTAAAGTTTGTATGGAAAAACCGGGTGAAGCCTCTTGCAGGAGTTAGTTTATTGATAAACTGGTTAGATAACAAATATTTTTTTCATGCATAATATACTATTGTAGTAATTTAATACGAATTATCAAGCCGTTGTGATGTCGAGGGCAATAAAATCGTATCGTCGCCGTCAGTCTGAATCAGGCATTAGTGCAACGCGATAACGGACAATTTTTATTACAGCAACACTGCTTTGTCTATGAGTACAGCATAGAAAAATACGCGCCAAATTCGTAAATTAATTGCCTTCCTACTGTATCAATTCTTTGCTTACGATTAGTATTTTTTATTGTTTTATAAGCTGTTGCAATGATCGAACAAGCTCTCGACGATAATATATCTGAAAATGACGAAGAAGAGAACTTTTTTCAAGACGTGGACTTATTACAGAAGCATGGCATAAACGTTGCTGACATAAAAAAATTAAAAGCGGCTGGAATATGTACAATCAAAGGCATTCAAATGTCTACAAAGAAAAAATTATGCAATATCAAAGGCTTTTCTGATACAAAAGTAGAGAAAATAAAAGAAGCCTGTCTAAAAATTGCAACCCTTGGTTTTATGACTGCGTTGGAAGTCAGTGACCGTCGGAAACAAGTTTTTAAAATCAGCACGGGAAGTACAGATTTAGAGTAAGTGGCACTTTATCGAATAATTTAATAAGGTACAAAAAGTACAATCAAGGCGATGTTATTATGAAAATAAAAGCAAAATTGGCTCAGGTGGAGTCCTGCCACTGATTGCCGTGTTATAAATGTGAGGCGTTTTTTCTTTGACGAGTAATTGCTATTTGTTTGATGCTCTTGCCCAAATTTCTCGGACACTCTGTGTAGCGTTATTGATAAATCAGTAGCATGAACAGTAAATATTGGCACACGTAGTTGCGCGCTAATGATTGTATTATCAACAAATAGTACCTACAACTTTTAGAAATAATCTAGCTGACCCGGCAAAATAAAAAAATGGAGGTTGGAGGTAATGAGGTAAAAAATAGTCTACGACCTTTTCTCAGACCTATCAAATATACAAAAAAAAAAACAGAAAAAATCGATCAAGCAACAAACACATGACACGAGATTTTTATATATTAGATTAGTGGATAGTTAAATATTATACCTTAATAAAAACTGAACTATCATGGAGGAATCCTCATTTTAAACCAAACCGACGACGAATTCCATATAATGATTTGAAAAAAAAGGTGCATCACTGATGCGTAGAACGCTGTGTGAAGTGACAATTTAATAAAGCATACTGAAAACATTGTTGAATTGGATGCGCTAGACATCTTGTGATCTTTTAGTGCAGTTGACCCTTAAACTCCGGGGGGAAACCAGACCTTGACATAACACCTAATACACGTTGATTATGATTTGGTCCGCACCACGGAACAGATGAAACGAAGGAATCTACGGGAAGTTCGAGTCGGGCTCGCGCACTTATGGTTCCGTACAACCTAACCTAACCTAACCTAACTATGAAAACAGTTCAATCCCGAAGTGATAGTTACGAAGTTTTTTCCCAATCGCATAATAAGTTTCTTTTTGTTGTGACGTAAGCACAATTTTTCTTCCGTTTTTTCCTTTGAGATACGAAACCCTAAAAATATTTTTTTCCGTCCTTATAGATAATTTTATCTTTAAGGACGTCGGTAAGTTTGTGCCCTAAGTACTTAAATTGATAGACTTTATTTATCCTCTTGCCATTTAGCGAGAAACTAGGTTTATAATTTGGACACTTAATAGCGACTCTAAAGACTATGTATTCGCGTTTATCTACCTTGTACACAAGGCCATACAAGGCAACATACTTCTCACAGACCTTCAGTATTTCTTTGATAGATCCCTCCGTCGAGCTCGGCAGCACCATGGCTGCGTAGCTACTGCTGTTAATACTAACACTACCAACCCGGCAGGCAATAAGCATACTGATGAGCTGGACTATGAGATCATTAACATTCAGGTTGAAGAGCAGGGGAGATGACAAACCCCCCTGTCTTACACCGCATTTCAACCCGTATGACTCTATACGTTCCGGGTCAGTTTACAGAATTTGCTTGTTCTCGTTCTGGTGCCAGATTTTTTCCAGAGAGTACTCAGCACATCATATCACCAGGTCTAAGGCTCTGGAGAGATCCAGGAAGCAGACTGTGCAATATTGGATAGATCCAGCGCAGCACTTTTAGTTGAGAGTTAAGGTTGAATCCAAACTGTGCATCATGCAAGCACAAACACATTTTTCAATCACAAATCAAACACAAGTTGTTACCTAAAAGAACTTATTTAATTATTTTTTTTAATCGACTTCCAAACAAACATCTATGTTTTAAAGCAAACATCTTTTTTCCTAGTATTTGGTACAGGGACGTCGGCTTTTAGAAAACCACATGGGTCATGCTCATTTGATGTGAATTAAATGCATTCTGATTGACCGACAAATAAATAAATGTCCTACTTACATACTGCGTACTTAATGACTAATTATGTTTGATAAAAATATAAAATGAAACCATTATATAAAAATGAAACTAGTTTTTATTATCAAGTAATATTATAATTTATACGTAACCTAAATAAAAGGCGATTACTGATCTGTTTGCTGCTCGGCACCCACTGTTTACTCATGGTTGCTCGAGCCCCCGAGCACCCACGGAGTGGTGCCCCTGGTTTGGTAAACGTTCAAGCCGATTTTAGTAAAACTCAATTTATTGGTGGCTGAAAAGCTTTTACCTCGAATGGCGCGTCTCCTTTATAGTCACGAGCTAACTTCACGCGTCATATTATTATTGCTAATTTGTGTAAACCAAAAAGAAGAGGAAGTAAATTTTATATATTGAGTTTTATTCTAGCAAGCTACTGGCCGGTGGCGTGGAATCAATGGCGATCACCGAAGTATTTGGCGAGTTTCGTACTGGCAAGACCCAGCTGTCCCACACTCTTTGCGTCACCACACAAATACCCAACTCTACGGGCTACCATGGCGGGAAGGTCATGTTCCTGGATACTGAGCACACCTTGTATCCTTTATGTATGAGTTGGTCGGCTTTAAACACCCAGCTCACTTAAAGTCACATAAGGTTTCATCTTTCTTTTACATGACTATCTAGACAAAATCCCGGAGTTTACCCAAATATAGGCACATATCGTCATATAATAATGATAACTAGCTGTCCCTGTGCTGCTAGCTGTTACTACTCCACCCGTATTCGTCGTAGCGTGATGTTAACCAGCCTATAGCCTTTCTCGAAAAATGGGCTATCCAACACTAAAATAATCTCTTCAGCTTTATAATATTACTAGAGACCCACCCCGGCTTCGTAGGGGAGTAAGCCGAGTAAGAAACTTTGAATTTCTTGCATGGCTTCTGTTTACTCATGAATTACTCATTCTCTTTATTGGTGAAAACTGCATGAAAATCCGTTCAATAGTTTTTGAGTTTATTGCGTTTATACAGACAGTCACAGAACAAAAGTTGTTGTTTATGATATTGGTAATATAGTGCAGCAAAGTTATTAGTGTTACAAATAACCCTGTATATATTTTGCTCGTAGGCTGGTCACAACTTACCTTAGGTCCCGCTACATTCGAGTTGCACAGCGTCTTACATTTTGCTAGCAAGTTTCATCATTAGCATGATTATCCTATACCTAGATAATTAATGTTTCCATTGCTGGATTTGCTGGCACATAGAACTGGTCTCTGTAAGATGCGTATACTTAGGTAAATATGTGACTAAACTCAAAATTGTTAATCGAACAATGAAGCACGTGGATATCGTACGGATTACATTATTATCATTAAAAAACCATAAATAAACACGATTTTCATATTCATTAAGTGATGACTCCATTCATTAATATTTCCTCATACGTTAAAGAACCTACTGCGTCATACTAATTTACGAGCACGAAAGAATAAATCCTGATTCTTAATATCTAACGAAAATTCTTTGTTAGTTTTTTAAATTATATGTCAAGGTTAACATGAAATGTAAATTAGATTGGAAAAATAAAGTCTGTTCAAATCGTGAAATCCTATCAGGAAATGCCCCATTATAGTAGGTACCTATTGTACCTAATGCCATATGCCTATATAGAGGAGGTAGGTTCCTGAGTGCAGTTGCATTGTAGCCCGTACCTAGTTCCATAATTCCTTAACAATAGTCCAGTCGACCCGACCGATTGCGGCCAATTGCAGACAGATTTAATTTAGACCAAACTGCAGTGCTTGATAACGTTTTATACGCCAGGGCATACACCTCGGAACATCAGGTCAGTAGCTCAATGAAATACCTACAAAGGTATTTCACCAATCTATAATCCAAATATAATAAGATACCAATCACTGATATGATTTTTGTAGAAGAAAGGAATATTATGGTACGGTCAACAACAAAGGATTCACAATTTCGTTAGCGCTTGACTGTTTCGAACTTTCGATTGAGAATAGACTCGTTGCTGACTGTACAGATCAGGGATGTTATGGAGCTCCGTAACCGAAACCGAAACTATCGGATATCCGAATTTAAAAAAATATCCGAAACGGTTAAAGGTTTTGGATAAAGGCGGAGTAGACAGGTTTTGTTTGTTTTGCTAGATGAAACAAATGATAATCTACACTAGAAATAAAAATCAAAAATTGCTATAAGTATGTATTTTATTTATTATAATATTAATATCTGTAACCGTAAGTATTCGTAACTAGCGGATAATCCGAAATAATTTCGTAATCGTAATTGAAACCGATATTATATTATTCAGATCCGTTTCTTTTCCATAACATACCTGATATTTACAGTTTTACAGTTTAAGTATGCCTTTTGATCTAGTGGTTAGTGGCTCTAACTGCTATGCCGGAGGCCGTGGGTTCGATTCCCACCCAGGACATTGTGTTGTTCTGTGTCTAAGTGTAATTTATACATAACGTGTATGTATTTAGAAATGTTTATCAGTTGTCTAGTACTCATAACACAAGCTCTGCTTCGCTTGGGACCAGACGGCGTTGTGAGATAGTTGTGTGAATATTATATTATTATTAATTAAATCGTTTTTTCTGTCTAGGCGGAACTGCTAGACTTCGTAGCAGCGAAGTTCCATGAAGAGGCTGGCCTGTTCAAGCTGCTGATAATAGACTCGATCATGGCGTTATTCAGAGTCGATTTCTCAGGACGAGGCGAGTTGGCTGACAGGCAACAGAAACTAGCGCAAGTTCTCTCACGGTTACAAAAGGTTTGTTGACGTTTAAAACTGTGTTTGTCACCCGATTGCTCCAGAGGTTTATTTTTATGTCAATTTGTCTGGCACGGCCTGTAACCTAAATGGAGAGATGAGATTCGTCTCAAGCTCAAGTGTCAGTGACATGACTGTATACATTTTGAAAAAAATAAACAAGATTGCAGCCGTTAAAGTGAAATCGTATTGTTTCGTGACATATTCATTTTGTCACTGTCAGAATGTTTACTACAGAAACCTCATCTGATGATAAATTGTCACTGCCAGCTATAGAAATCCGCAAGGTGCACTTGCCAACATCCCAAAGATGAGAGCAATGGTGGCCCAGTGGTAATGGCTCTAAGTTACAAGCTGTATATCGCGGGTACAAACCCAGCCAGGCGCATTACTTTGTGTAATTTATTTCATCACTACTGCTCTCAAAATGGTGATGGAAAACATTTGAGGGAAACTCCTAGGAAGGATGTCCTAGATCCAAAAAATTGAAAATTTGTGACATCTACCAATCTGCATTGGGCCCGCGTGTTTGATTACGGACTACGGCCCATACACTCTCCTAGAGAGGAGGCCTGAGGCCCAGCAGTGGTGAGAACCTTAAGGCTGATTATCCTATCCCGTGATCGATGAATACAGCATAGATGCAAAAATAAATAGCTTCTACCTGTTTGTACGGTTACCGGTGACTTTATTTATTTTGTAGCACCTGATACGAATTGCCGAGGGCCCCAAATTACGCACTGCAGGGTCCGGACCCTGCGTAGGGACCGGTCACAATCATTGGACGGAAAAATAAAATTTGGCCCTGTTCCAATTTCAAGGTAGCATTATATAGGTAAATACCGTTGCCTGAAGGACAAAGTTGAGCAGAATGGAACCTTTTCGGGAGCCCTTTTCGGCGACAGCTACTCAATAGATTTACATAGACGAGTAAGATAAACATTTCATTAGTCACGCACGAATGTCTCGATTCTATCTAACAAAACTTTAACTGCGTCTTTGTCTGATGTCTAGTAGCGTTAGTGTCACGCAATTTATTCTACGTCGTAATAACATGCGGTTTATTTATAAGCGTAAATTTTGAAAGAACTCGTGTTACGTACAGATGAGTTCAAGATCACGGCGCCAAGATTGATTCGTTTGGTCTCAATAGATAAACATGTGTCCGGTTTACAACGCTCAAACTACACATATTGGACAGTAATTTAACTTGAGATAAGACAGTAAACTACCTATCAAGATTATTTGTCACAATTATTGTATGTAGGTATTTTTTATGATCAAAGCGAGTTGCAAATTGTACCAAAATTATACAAGGCAATCTCAAATGGGTTCCACTACCAACATAAGAAATCCTACAATTTACCCAGATGTGAAACTTTGCGATCGCACTATCTAAGAATAATACAAACATTGTCAATAAACATCAAATCTTCATAGAATTCATGACGACAAAATAATAATAATTTTGCAATTATATTAAAGCGTATTTAGCGTTTAGGCGTAATTTATTTACATCGATAAATTCGATTCGATTATTATTATTTTTTTACTTTAAAAATCAGTCTCAATGTAAGCATATCTATTTCAATATTAAGAATTTTTTTCTTATAGATCTCAGAAGAATACAACGTCGCAGTGTTCATAACAAATCAAATGACAGCCGATCCTGGAGCAACACTGTCCTTTCAGGTGGACCCCAAGAAGCCCATTGGAGGCAACATTCTAGCACATGCATCCACCACTAGAATATCCTTGAGGAAGGGTCGCGGAGAAAACCGAATCGCTAAAATATATGACTCTCCTGATTTGCCTGAGAGTGAAGCTACTTTTGCCATTACTAACGGAGGTGTTGCAGATGCTAAAGATTAAATAAAATAAATTAAACTTTTTATTCTAATATCTTATTTGACTAGCACCCTGATGAAGCAGTATATTCGTAAGTAGGTAGATACTGGACGACTGCAGGTTTGTCTGGATTTGGTCTATACTCCATTCACGATAGCATTAGACAAAAGAGGCTCATAGAACCAGGTGTGCACAACATTTATTTTTCGAGATAAATTTAAACACTTTTAATAAATAAATAATGGTTTCAATATAAAATTTTAACATTACCTATTTAAATAAATTTGATTATTGTAAGGTAAGTACAGATGGGCAGGGCACATTGCTCGTAGAACGGAGGGTCGATGGGGCCGAAAGATTGTAGAGTGGCGACCGCGCACCGGAAGACGCAGCGTTGGAGAGCCTCCCACAATGTGGACCGACGACCTGGTGAGGGTCGCGGGAGTGCGGTGGATGCGAGAAGCTATGTCCAACAGTGGACGTCTTTCGGCTGAAATGATGATGATGAAGGTAAGTAAGTACTAAACACTTGGGTAAATGAAATGGTTTTTTTTTTAAATAAACAACTTTAATTCAAAAAATAAACAACTTTATTTCAAACAATTTTACATTTTTTTTTAAATGGGTATCAACAAGTTTTTTTTCTATACCTATCCATATGAATTGTACTCACACAATACAAGGAAACAAGATAATTATTTAACATTCATACAAATAGAAATAACTAATATTAGATAGTATAATGAAAAAGTTCCAGGTACTGACAACCCCTGCTTCTTTTAGGTTTTTAAAATAGACACTAGTAGTAATCTAAGAAATAAATTATTTATTTAATTAAACACCTCATAAGTTCAGAAGATGAATAGTTCAAATAAATTCATTAAGTACAACAGTTGGTATATAAGTTGATTATAATAAATTCAGCATCAATCTTAACTGTATTATAGCACAATATACATGTACTTTTAATACAAAGTGTTTCCTAAAACAACCTTTTTTAACTTCTGTCTAATGCTATCTATAGTAGCTACCTTAGATTCTAAAGTTAGTAAATCCTACCTATACACGAGTACGATTAGCAACAAAAAACCGATGGACACTAAGTAAATCATCATAATATTTCATTGGCATAGATAGTATTATTTAAATCTAGATACTAGGTACCTACTAGCTATTGACCGCTAGTTGGTACGCGTGTGTTCACAATTTCATACGTTTTTTTTAAATATAAAAGTAGCTTACTACTCATAATAATATCAACTCAATCCCAGTGATGTCACGGCGAAATCGGTCCAGCCGTTTCGGAGATTAGCCGCAACCAGCAACACATAACGACGAGACAAAAATTATATAAGTAGGTACATAATACTTTTGTTATAAGTAGGTATATTTATGGTCATATTCATTTATAAAAAGTTGTTTTTTTTTTACATTATTATGTTGAATGTACTTACCTACATCAGAGATCTAAATCTATGCACTAATATAGTAGACATGGCGATGGCGTTGCTCACTTACAAATAAGAACTTAGTAGGTAAGTATCTATTATGGCAAGAGTCAAGACTCATTAAAAAACGATCAATTTCATAGTTTGATGACTAAGAATTAAGTAATACAAGACTAAATCAAATTAGAAGGTTAACAAAATAAATACCTATCTAGTCATTGATAAGAACATTTGATTGTACCTATAATCATTAATCACCAATGCTACGCCCTACACCACACTCCATTGCGTTGTTTATTGATTGATTTCTTATTATCAGATAAAAGGTTGTTAGACACACGCATTTCGCATAGTAGGTACCTACTTATCGAACTATAAAACACGCTGCATTTTACTGATTATGTGTATGTGTTACAAATGATCGTATTCCTGATGCTTCCGGGTAGTAATAATGTACCTACCTAGTAGGTACCTATCCAAGTTTGAACGCAGGAGATAATGGTATAAATTCAGCAAAGCAAGTATTGCAACAGACCACACAACAGACTGTTAATGGCTCTTTATCAACATAGCAACTTCAATTGACCATGCTGCAATTCAAAACATCAACAGCAACACCAATGATAACAAGAGTTTAAAACAATTTTTCCCTAAAAAAGATCAACTGAACAAAACTAGATACTAATTAGGTAAGTTATTATAGAAATAATGTCATCGACCTGTAAATCGGAAGATTGAGATAACTTCTGTAACCCGTGCCCGTCTTTGCTCTCCCACTATGCAGTCAAGCGAAACCAAAGTCCAAACGCTAACGAAATCGTTTTGTTTTCGTCATTCACAGAGTGGCGTGATTCAAACGAACCAATTAAGTTTCTTGCTACGATTAGATAAACAGTACACTACCACACTTTCATGATTTACGCTACACGTTGTTTATTACGTATCGTCTTCCACACATGGGTATTTGTGGACGACGTGGACGTATCAACTAGGTACCTACCTAAATAGGTATCTATAGTGTACATTAAGAAACGAAACCAGACATTACTTAATACCTATTTACCTATATTTTATCTACTAGTGCTACTATTTATGCATTAACTCATGATAAATGTTTCAAACTAGCAAACCTCCCCAAATTATCTAATTAAAATTATATTTAGTACTGCTGACTAGATATACTAGGTAGCCTAGGTACCTACATGCTAAAGAGGAGCGGTCAGATCAGGTGATTATACCTTATATAACTCTATTTTCATTACCTACTTGGAAACCCAGTCCTATCCTTACCGCTGTTAGGTACGCAATTTCCTGTTTTTCACACTAGTGCGGAAAAGGGCGCTAGTTCCCCCAATTTATTATGTTTCTTTATGGTATCAGGCTGGGTGCTATGCTACCCACCCCCATAAGTCACCGGTCAATTCCGCCTCGATCACAATGATAAACTTTCTCCACTTGAATTCTGCTATTCTTGCCTGGTTTTAATGACCGGTCTGTAGGTACTTAACCGTGGAACTTCTTGCCGGTTCTTCTCCATAGGAAATGCCCAATTGGTGCACTAGCTTCTGACGTTTTATAAGTGGCCTTGTTGAATTTGACCATCATCTGCCCAGTCTTTTCGGAACTATGTTGATGTCAGCACACCCCAGTTACTGGGTAATAACGCCTTTCTTTTCCCTTATATACGGGATTATCCCTACCCATGTGTAGCCTGACAAAAAATTCTAAAACTATTTATTTAAAATATACTAGTCAGTGCCTAATTAAATTAAAGAATTAACGTCCTTTCGAACCATGAAACCCAAGATCAAAAGGCATACCATTCGTGTCACTATTTAATAGAAATTATTTTGGCGTGTGTATGCCGCTTTGATCAATTTATATTTTTATGCTAGGTTAGTAAAGTAAGTAGAAAATCTTAGAGAAAAGTTTAGTTTTCCAGTGTTGTCAATTTGAAATACCGAGAATACCAGTTTGTATTGTTGTAATTCGCATTTTGACACTTGACGCCTGACGCTTGAAGCTGAGGCAGAATGAAAAGGTGACAGTGACAGATTATTTTTATCAGTTGTTTCGTGAATCGGTCGAGGGGCGGAGGTGCCGAGGTGTTGGTGATCGGTTTCGGTCTTAATTCAATTACCAAAAATTATTATTGTAAAAGGTGATACAACCCGTTTGTGGTTTCAATAAAATCAGACTGTTTTAATATGGGTGAAAACAACGAAAATAAAAGAGAAGTTCGTGTGTGGTGCGATGGGTGGTGAGTAATATCGAGTTTTTATTTTTACTTCATGTCTTCGTGCTTGGTAATTGGAAACATTACATTAGTAAATGACTAAATGTTAACAACGGTTAACATTTAGTCATATTAGTGTTACTCGCCATCAATTCTCGGTATACTTTCATAAATTCACGTGAACGAGCACTTAAGTGTGGAATAATTACGAAGCATCCGGCGCGAACAATTTCAGTCCGCAATCGCTGTCTGTGTACACATGCTTTTCTCCAAATAATTTCTCCATGGGATCACAGTGTGGTATTGATTTCTGTTTCCAGTTATGATATGGTGCATTTCGGCCACGCAAATTCGCTGAGGCAAGCTAAAGCATTGGGTGATGTGTTGATTGTGGGAGTACACACAGATGAAGAAATCTCTAAGCATAAGGGTCCTCCTGTGTTCACACAAGAAGAACGGTACAAAATGGTGCGTGCCATTAAGTGGGTAGACCAGGTGGTGGAAGGTGCGCCCTATGTCACCACACTTGAGACTCTGGACAAGTACCAGTGTGATTTTTGTGTGCATGGAGGTAATTAATTTCACTGTTTTATTGAGAACCAAGCCAGTTAGAGTAATTGCTAGTTAACATGGGTATTCGGTTTGGGTTTGACCAGTTAAATTTAAGCAATAATATAATTTTATAGTTTAGACTTGCTAGTCTTATGTTATGTTATTAGCAGAATAAACAAATACAGTGGTAATTATAAAAAAAAAATGACAAACATTGAAATGGATAAATATATTTTTTTGCTAGCCAGAACAAGTATTATATTTCCCACCTTCAATATTCATACAAAAAATTTAATCATATTATTCTTGTCATGTTTATGTACCTTACCTTGAAACCAGTTTTTGTTTGTTGTCTTCCAAGTGTTTTTGTTATTGTTAATTCTCATGAAACTTGTTATTTGAAAAATATTCTTATTCTTAAAAATCTATTCCTATATTAATTCATTAAACCCCAAGCGAACAACGGTGTTCACTCACTCATCTTTCTATTGTGTCTGTAATTAAGGTACTCAAAAGGTTAAAAAGTCTCATTCTTAATTATTCTAATTGTGTGTGAAGAACTGATTAACTAAAATAACAAACCTTTATTCTTAAATTATTCATCCTAAAATTAAATTTTTATCATGCATAATGTGACTAATTCTTGTAAGTAAACAGTAATTATTCCTATCGTTTTTGTTGATGAACTTAATAAATGCTTAATTTTTCCAGATGACATCACAGTGACTGCTGATGGAATTGATACATATCATTTGGTGAAAAAAGCTGGCCGTTACAGGTAATTTTAAATCCATAAAAACCTTCATGTAATAAAACTTAATACCTATTCACAATCTTTGTAAGAAAATTGGCATTTCACACTTTATATCACCATAAATTTGTATTATGTATTGTGGACTAGCATAGCAACATAATGTAAGGACTGTTCCACATAAAGGGTTGGTTCTGAAGGGTGTTGTAGAACTGTTACATAATTATTAGACCCATGTTTCCACAGGCTGTTTAAGGGCTATGTATTTAATATTGAGCATTACTCCATCAACCAGGATGCTTCTAACAGAATCCTATTGGAAAAATTCAATAACCATTAATTTGATCTAACAAACAATCTTTTTTTTTTTGAGGCCCACTTAAAAAAAAGAGTTTTTCAAGTAACTTTTCCATTCAGGGTGGAGCAAAAGGGTTTGTCAGACTTTTACTGACTAAAACTCACCTGTGTTCCTTTAGTTGCTCTTTGCGTTCCAGGGCTACAGTAAGTGTTTCGAACATTACTGCAGGCCAGCAAAGCTTATCTGCTGATTAAGCTGGATTACTAGAACATTGAGGCAGCCAGAAAAATATGTAAAAAAGTGCAATTTACCAACTTGGTTAATTAAAATTTTAAAACCCACTAACCATAATAATATCATTAAACTCTTAATGCATAGAGTTGAGTCTGTAATAGATAAACATCTGCTGAAATTTATGTTCTCTTGTAGCTACTAGCTAACATCCTTTGGATCCTAAGATAACTATTTACCTTCATGTAATTATTTAGAATTACACACAATTTTCCTTACTATTTATGCATGGTTAGGAAAAAAATATGGTTTCCATCATCTTTTTTATATATTACTAGCTGACCCGGCGAACTTCGTACCGCCTAATAGTAAGGATAACGCCATCTACTGGCATTACCAGAACAGCATAATTCTTTTTATAATGTCATTTTAACTAGAGATAGCGTTGTAATCGATTTTTTTTTGTCTATTTTTCCATTTTTTAAACGTTCTCTGAATTATAACGAATATTTCACTTATAATACCTAAATTAGCCAAATCGGATCAGCCGTTCTCGAGTTTTAGCGAGACTAACGAACAGCTATTCATTTTTATCTAAATAGATTAAAATAAAAACTTTTATAACCCTCTAATTCGCTTATTATAAAGTTTTATTCATGACTGACTAGCTGGTGCCCGCGACTACGTCCGTGCCAGACTCTTAAAACAACATGATACCATTTGGTCACAATTTTTAACAGTCTTTTTGTTTGTACGGAACCCTTACTTACTCCTTATAACACCAGCTATCAACCAGTGAAAGTTCCGTCAAGATAGGTCCAGCCATTTTGGAAATTAGCAGGAGCAAATAGACAGATAAAAATTTAAAAAAATGCCAGTTTGTTATAGTTATCGAATATACCTAAGCATTTTATTTATACATATGTATATGTAGATAGATGTGTGCAATTTATTGTTTTTTTTTTATGCTTTTATACACTTGCAAACATACATGTAGTTAAATATCTTGTTTACTTTGCAAGCATGAGTGATACTGCAATAATCATCAATAAAATGCAGTCCTTATCAAATTCGGTTTAACTGGTTGTACAATAAAATCATATTGTAATTCCACGCCTTGGAATTAGTAGTCAGATAAGTGTTTAAGAATGCACATTTTCGCCACAAAATGGACGATCAACACTCACTCTGTAAATGAGCCTGAATGATAGAATTTGTAAACCAAAATTTCGACATACATTTTCACTTTTTCTCATACAACCGCTCATAAGCGATTATGACGTTATTACACATTTTTCATTAGATATTTTGGAAACACAGTATCTTGTGGATATTATCTAGGCTTCGATTGAAACAAATTGTAAATTTGTGTAAAACTAATCCAGTAAAGACCTCTCAACATCTACTATTTTGCATGAACTTTGACACTTTATAAAATACTCAAAAAATAAAAAAGTATAGAAAATTAATAGAAGCTTTGCAGATTCAATCAATATTCTGAATGACAACAATTTTTTTTCAAAAACTTTTAAGGATTTAAAAAAAAAACGTATTTCCTGGAACAAGTTTTGTGAAATATTCGAGTAAGTAAATCACGGAATTACCGAATGCTAACAGAGTTTTCAGGCGTTATCTTTTTTCGCGTTGCCTCTTCGTAAAACATTGCGTTGGATTGCGTTAGATGAAGTAACCAGATTTGAAGCCATGTTGACGATAGGAGAGTGAAAAAGGAGCCTCATAAGGGCTTAAAACCATAAAGATAGTGCTATCTTTATCTTTTCCTACAAACAGGGATGCAATCAAACCAAGTTGTTCTGGAGATAAATAAAAGAACTTCTTTGATAGGTGTTAGGGGTATATAATCAACTATTAGGGTTTGATTAAATTATACGTGTGAGTTTTTATCAACCGATACAAAAAATGTCTCAGTGGCGGTGCGTGTGTCAGAATTTAGTACTACTCCCCGCACTTCTCTTCTGGGTCGTCCAACAATAGCAGCTAGCAGTGATGACGATGCACGATGCGAAAACATAAATAAAAATAGTTTATTGTCACAATCAGCGTAATATTACAAATTTGTATTTGAAGCCATATTTAGGCAAATATTGTCTGTGTTAGGAGGCTCCGCTCTTCCATAACAATGCTAAATCAATTTACGCGTGACATGAAGCGTGATGTGTGGTGTGTGTTGTGACGTGAAAGTGGTTTAGTTTTTAATTAAAACTACTCATTAATTGCAGTAGTATTTCAATGGAGGTCTGCTTCATGCGAAGCTAATGGCAAACCATTCTCAAGTGCCTTGCTTAATGTATTTCCCACTCAAATAATGGCACAGCGATATACTACGTTGTACCTAGTCTTCATGGCAGTCAGCAAAGAAGTTGTGCCTATAAGTAGTTGTTATGTATGTATAGTGAATTAAAATATTGTAAACTAGCTTTTGCTAGCGGCTTCGCCTGCTTGAAAGTAGAGAATTATCCCCTAGGAACCTACTCCCAGGATAAAAAATATTCTACATGGTATTCTACTACAATATAACGTTTGCCTTTATAATCTTAGTGTGATTTGATGTGTAGTCAAATGTTGGCTAACGAAGATAAATAAATAATCAAGTCGAAAAATAAGGTTTTTTTTTGTTATCTACATATTTTAGTCTAATATGTTTGTTTTTAATGTTTCCAGGGAGGTCCAGAGGACGGCCGGAGTGTCCACCACAGACCTAGTAGGACGCATGCTACTGCTTACAAGAGAACATTTCAAGTAAAAATTCACTTTTATTTTTATAATCTTAAGATCGTAATAAACATAACATCACTACCTATAGTAATATGGGTGGCTCGCCGTCCGATCGTCCGGTAACCGTCCGGACCGAGCCCAAGTCGTCGACGGCGCGTAGTGTTCCACGCGCGCCTCAAGGAGATGTCAGCAACCGTAGGGGCCCAACAGGGTCGAAGCCTACTGGGGCCATGGGTGATGCGAAAGTGACCCCCGGGGCCCAGGAAAAAAAAATGGCAAAGAAGGAACAGGAGTGGGTTTTTAAAAAATATTTTCCCACCCGGAAAAAAAAACCTATAGTAATATTATTTAAATAAAAATATTAGTTTTTAGGGTTCTGTACCTCAAAAGGAAAAAGCGGAACCCGGTTAACTTTGTTGTCTGTCTGTCTGTCAAGATCCTTTATCTCGGGAATGCGTGGACGTATCGAGTTGAAATTAAAACCAAACACTCAAGTTTGTGGTCCCTTGAAGCTGTAAAAAAATCAAACTTCTAAGTTAAAGAAAAAAGAGATAACGGCAGTTTATGTCGCAAAAACTGTATATTTCGACAATCTCAACCAAAATTCATAGGAAGTACGGGAAGTACCTACTACTGCCCATTGCGCCAAAATCCTTGGAATATAGCAAGGTCTTATACCACCGGTATAGGAATAAATCTGAAAACAGTTATGTTGCTACGTCATAAAAAAAATACTATTGAAAAATCTTCAAGACTCCATTCGGGAATTGAACTACATATTTACATAGGTAAGTTTGTACGGAACCCCCAGTGCGCGAGTCCGACTCTACTTGCCCAGTTTTTATAATGTTTAAAAAAAATTATAAGGATGGCTTCCGTAGTGATCAGGGCAGAAATCAAAGGTCAAAGGTGGAATACATTAGCAACCACGACAACATAATTTACAATCGTTTTATGAGCCAAGGGCACTTTACTAACAGAGAAAAGGCACTTATTTTGTTGAAGGCGTACTTTAAAATGGTTCAAATAATGATATGTAGTAACACAAAATAAAGCCTAGGTACTGGAAAATATGGACACGCTATAATCATGGCGATATGTCCCCCTTTCGAGGAATGGTTAGAGAGGCACAACAGCGTCTTCACTTTCCGCCTGACGCAGGTCCTCACCGAACACGGTTATTTAGGAAGGTTCCTGTTTCGGATCCGGCGGAAAGAGACATCTGGATTTTTCGGATCGCTCGGACAACACAGAGGAGGTCTGCCCTGCTTGCACCGCCGAGTCCGTGATCGTCGGGGTATTTCAAGTCCGGTTTTGGTTCAGGCCATGGTACGGGTCGATAAGGAATAGAAAGCGGTCACCTTCTTCTGCAGGCAGACAATGACTTCTGGAGACAATCCTCACAACCCGCTCTCTGCAGGAAACACCCTGGATGTCGGGATTCGCAGGGTGACTCCAGGCCACCGTAGGCGCTTACAGTGACACTGAGCAATGGGTAACTCACCGTCCGATAAGAATGAGCTCTCTCTCTCTCGCTCCACCAAGAGCGGGAGAAGTTATTTGATAACTTCATACCTAAGAAAAGTACTGTTAAGCATAATAAAATTAGTATAAAATTAATAACCATACTGATTTAACATAAAAATGTGAGCTACCATCTCTAAAGTAAATATTTACATTACCTATTCTTTTCCATTTCGGTTACGGGAACTTCATCGACGACCCGACGCCGATGTGAACCCCTCCTACCGTTATTTGGGCCCCGGTGGTGGCGCGTTTCGCGGCCATGAAAGCACGGCGTCGGACTTGTGCTGTGCCACCTCGAGTCCCAATTGCCGGATCCTCTCCACGAATGTTACACTCCCCGTGTCGCTAGTTCAGCCGCTGTCTGGTGCGACTCCCCATGTGCTAGAACAAGAGTGTCGTCAGCGTAGCAGACCACACTGACGCCGCTGGGAAAGTCACCGCACAGCATATAGTCGTAGCCCAGTGTCATAAGAATAGAATAGAATAAACTAAGTACACCAAAATAGTAACAAAACTTTAACACTAACTTAAATCTACGAGTACAAGGGCGGCCCCAACCCTAAAAAAAACGTCTCTTTAAATATGTATAAATATTTTTATAATATACCCATATAGGGCGTTCAATTAAATACTATACTCTATTCGCGTCAAGAAAATAGTGACTAATCAGTGCAACTACAAAATAAACGTGTATTCATTCTGGAGTAAAAATTAATACAAACTTTTTATTGCACAAATGACTGCACAGTATTCTTAAATATAATAATTTTAAAATTTCGTCTTTATCGTCACAATTATCACTCTTATTTTTATGAATCGGTGAGGTATTCGTTTTTAGGGTTCCGTACCACAGGCAGACGGACAAAAAAGTGATCCTATAAGGGTTCCGTTTTTTCCTTTTGTCTGTTAAAAACTTTATTAAAACCATATACTCAAGTCTGCGGTCCCTTGAAACTGTGAAAAAAAAATAAACTTCTCAAATTCCCGGAAGAAAAGATACGTCCGTCTATGTCGCAAAAAACGCATATTTCGACTCTCTCAAGGGAATCAAAATTCATAGGGTACTTCCCGTTGACCCAGAATCCTAAAATTTGACACAAAGTAAGGTCTTATACCACAGGTATAGGAATAATTCTGAAAACAGTAAATTTATTGTTATGCCACAAAAAAAAAAACTTTATTTGCGAATTGGAAAAATCTTCGAGACTCAATTCGGGAAATGAATTATTTATATAGGTAAGTTTGTACGGAACCCTTAGTGCGCGAGTCCGACTCGCACTTGCCCAGTTTTAAAATTGACAAAAGTCGCGTCCTTTTGATCTGAAGAGCTTTCTTTAACTGGTCAATGTGAACACGGTTTTATAAATTCCAGATATCGGCACGGATTTTGAGCGCTCGGCGAAAGAGTGGGGATCGCTTTGCGCATCGTACACATCGGCGAGCCAATCACTGTACAAGGATTGCACTCCCCGCCCCCACGCCTCACTTCATACCACTAAAGAGACCTAATATTTCACTTCTGCGCAAGTGGAAGTCAGCGCTCAAGATCCATGCCGGTATCTGTACTATGATCTAATTGGTCAAGGGTCGTGGCTAAGCTAAGTGACAACGATGATGTCACTATTTTTATTGTGAATACACAGGTATCTTTGATTTTAGTGAAGAAACAACCATTTTTTAACATTTTCATAATTTTACGTGAAAATTTACAATTCTCCTTTACCTTTCGATTCTTGGAAAACCTACAATAAGTTTATGGTTTTAAAATTAGATGTTATAAAAGTTAAAATTCTATTGAAACTATTTGTGAGTTAGTCTAACTCGCACTTGGCCGTTAACATAGCAAATGGCTTACGCACACAGAAACAGTGAAGACTTCATTTCGTGGATTACCACCTGTGTAGATTTCGTTGTACCATCATTCAGAAAAGTACATATTATGTACCTGAAATAAGGGGTTAGGTACTCTCCAAAACATTTCCACTTTTACCATTTCATCCTATTATAGATTACACTTAAGACATATTGATTTCCAGGAGAGGTGACAAAGAGTACTCCGTGGCCCTCGAACACTCCTCCAACCTCGGCACCGACTCCACTGCCCGGTCACCTTACACCGGCTGCTCACAGTTCCTGCCCACCACACAGAAAATTATACAGTTTAGTAGCGGCCTTTCTCCCAAACCTACCGATAAGGTGAGTTGATATCATACTATAACCACACTAATATTATAAAGGCGAAAGTTTGTAAATAATATATAATATAAAACACAAAGAAACCAATGAATACCTAATTTCGAGAAAAGAATAACGTACCTTTAATAAAAAGTTTATTTGAACTTATAATTCCAAGTTAATCCAAAGATATAACATTTCAAATCAACCCGTTTTAAAAAACGTCAATTTCATAGGTAAAGACCTATTGTCACTTTTCACGCTCGACTAGCTGAATGGATTTCGATAATACATTGAAACCTGTTATGTTTCATCACACATCACATAATAATAATATTAATTGCGTTTATTTCTCCTTGCAAAACATGACCTTATGATTAAACTCGTTAAAAAAAAATAAAAGACCATAGAATGTAACTTGGAACGAAACTGAAAGAAACAATAAAATAACAATAAATTACAGTGTTTTAAAAAAATGCATTTTTTTTTGGCGCGTTAAATAATTTATGATGGAATGTATTGCGAGTATTCTTTAAGCGTATTTAAGTTGTCAAAAATTAATATTTTTTGACAACTTTATCCATAACCCAATAAATTCAATTAACATATGTATAGATAGAACCTTTATCACAGAATAAGTAAAGAAATTTCACTCTTCGAAAGAAGACGCGAATATAAACCTACTAACAACGTTCCTAATTGAACAGTTCAAAAGTATCGAAACTTCTGTCCTGAGATTGAAATAAAAGAGATCACAGAATCACAACTTTCATGGTCTAGCTAGTGCCAAGGTACACGGTTAGACCATGTTCTAGAATAGCACTTAAGACACTTTTTATTAAGGGCACATGTTCCCTTTGGTTAATTTTCTACTATCACGCGGGCGAAACTTCTGGCTGCAGCTAGTAGACCATAAAGGTCAAACAAGATCATCGATCGTTAGATCGCCGCTTTATTTTAAGAACAAATATGCAAGAATTAGGACAGCTGCCTGACTTGGCTTGGTCCGGCTTTGATATGTACACCTTTAACTGTTAAAATCAAAAGGCATTAAGTCCGCCTTTGTACAGTGTTTCTCAATATGTGAAAACGGTGACATCAACTGTAACATTGTAAATTTAATTGAGTTTTACAATGTTCATCACCGATATTTGAGAGTATTGAGATGAAAAAAGAAAGAGGATACTAAAGGTACAAATCCGAGACGGACTGCAGACTGCAACCGAGGGCGATACTGTAGCGAGCGACGAGATACTGGATGACCAACAAAAATGTTCATAATTAATTTCTCTTCATCGTCTTCCGAAAAAGTTGACATTTTTGTACGTGTGAAGTCTGCGGTTCGCGACAGCACTGCGGCCGCAGGCTGCGCGCCGCGCCTGCAGGCCGCAGTGTCGCAGCACTCGGAATAAGTTTTCAAGAGATTCAATAGAAACAAGTAGTGTCGCTTGCAGTTTGTCGGTCTGCAGTCCATCTCGGAATTGTACTTTAAAGTTTACGTTAAACTAGAAACGGATTTGTAGATGGTTCTCCCTGTATTTGCTCTATTTGCCACTTTATAAAGGTCGATGTGCGTATATGTTAGCACCAATTTAATTTCAAGAAACCGTTACAAGGAAATTTGTTCGGTAGTCATCCATATCATCGCTTATTAAAACGTGCGATTTTGGTCAGATCAGAAAAAAATAAATAATTCAAGCAATTTTATTTTTATTCCAGGTTGTCTACGTCGCCGGTGCCTTTGATCTCTTTCACGTAGGGCACCTAGACTTCCTAGAGGCGGCACACAAACAAGGAGACTTCCTCATCGTGGGCCTACACACCGACCTTGAAGTAAACCGCTACAAGGGGTCCAACTATCCTATCATGAACTTACACGAGCGAGTGCTCTCTGTACTTGCTTGCAAGGTAACTGAAATTATATGTGGCCTTAAATATCACCACGGCTAACAGGGGGCTAAGGGTGTATCGTCATTGAAGTGGAGCTGGGTGGATTGGAGAGGAGCGGACCGTGAATGGGCCAATCACTGTGCTCGAAATCTCCACTCTGCATCAGTGGCAACAGACTAAGAGGAGCGGAGTAGAGCTGAGTGGACTTTCAAATAAAACAAATGAACACGCGGCCTCGAGCCGGGCAGAGTGGAGTCGGGAGCCGAGCGGAGAGCACGAAGCGGAGGGTAGCTCAACTCCACTCTCAAAACCCCTCATACGTGTTGGGGTTTCGTTTCTAGGTTTGGACGACTTTCGGCTGACATGGTGATGATGATGAAATGATAAAGTATTCAATTTGAAAGCCATTATAAAACCCCCCTGACGCAAAGCTCTGTGATTGTGATATTTAGATTTGATTAATCTTGTTGATATTGTATTTCAGTCATGAAGCTGATATGCAAATGTAGTTTATCTATAAATACTCCGACTATAGACCTTGACCAATTGAGATAAATTGTTAGGGTCATCAGTTACAGTAATTTAGTAATTTGTGAACTTTAAATACGTTATTAACAATACGAGTACAAATACCGGCGTGGATCTTGAAAGCTGACTTCCAATTGCGCAGAAGTGAAATATCGGGTCTCTTTAGTGGTATGAAGTGAGACGCGGGGGCGGGGGAGTGCAATCCTTGTACAGTGATTGGCTCGTCGATGTGTACGATGCGCAAAGCGATCCCCACTCTTTCGCCGAGCACTCAAGATTCGTGCCGGTATCTGTACACGTACATAACCGTCACGACAGTCACTGTTTTTCAGTTTCCGAAACAATATAAATTAATTCCAAGCCAATAATCAAGTGATAATTAGCTGCTAATCTGTTGCTGTCGCTGTCAAATTTAGATTCGCCAGTTATCAGAAAGCTGACAATAAGAAAGACATTTCTACCGTAAACGGATACGGTGAAGAAGACTATAGATTCCAGTGAACTAATTAAAATAACTGGCATGAAAATTAACAGTAGATATATTAATCAAGGACTGTCACCACGCCTGGCATAACTAACTCAATTTTTATAAAAATCCTTGTTAACTTTCAGTATGTGCACGAAGTAGTGATCGGCGCGCCGTACGCCGTGACAGCCGACCTCATGGACCACTTCCGAGTGAAGGTGGTGTGCCACGGCCTCACCACGATAGCCACCGACTCGGACACCTCCGACCCTTACAAGGTGCCCAAACAACGTGGCTGCTTCAAGGTAAAATTATACTTTTTATCACATTACAATTCAAATTTCAATTTCGTCAACTCTGTAAGAGTCGTTACCACCTTGCTAACGAATCCACTGCAGAATGTCTAAGAAAATTCCCTGATTTTTGCCAGACTTCCCCTGACTGACCATTTTTTAATGTTCCGTGACCAACATCAACATCATCATTATTACATAGTAGTGGCTAAAAATGTTTCACATAAATAATTAAAAATGCTTTCTTTCTCCTAACCCTTATATTTTGTAATGACCGACAGGGTCCATGTGATCTATACCGCCTAAGAATACATACATTTGGAAAGCAATAAAAGTATTGAGAACAATCATAATTTTAAAGAAAATTATCGAATTTAATTTCACTATTTTCAAATTGAATTTCAAGACCATTTGTTGATCATGAATGACCCCGAAAATCGTGGATTGACACCTACGGCAAAAAATTAACGTTAGCCGTTTTGGATTTACATAGATAAATTTTAATATACACTTCAAGATTAACACTGCGGATCACGATCTCAGTTCGGCATTCAAATTTTTAATTACTTTTATTAAATTAACATAAATAATATAATTTGTTTTTATTTAATATCCATAAAATATAATAGTAGATTTTATATACACAAAAAGAATTATCCATAAAACTCCTGTCCGTTATTTTTCTATGATGTTAACAATTGTGCAGAAAATCGCCCGCGTACCGTATCAAGCGGCGTTCTAAACGCTCCGCTGTCAAAGTGTTAAGCAACACATTTGCCTATAATGGGATGTGCACAGGTCCATTACATACTGAGACTCCTCTTTCTTTGTTTCCATTCTGTCCTGTATAGCATCCCTCTCCATCCGTCTACAGGGTCAGAAACTAGAGTATGAATTAAATAAATCTCTCATAATACAATCACAGGCTAAATTTGGGACCAAAAGTGTAATAAGTACCTAAAATTTTCCCTGACTTTCCAGATGGTTCCTCGATTTCACTGACTTTCCGTGACCACCTTGAGCTTTCCTGACTTTTCCATAACCTCCTCTGTCTTTCCAGAAAGTGGACTCTCTGACAAGGTCTTGCCTGAAGAATCAGAATACCTTAAACTAATAATATTTTTTCTTTACAGACACTAAATTCTGGCAATACCATGACAACCGATGACATTGTACAACGAATAATACGTCACCGACTTGAATTCGAGATACGGAACACTCGTAAAGAACAAAAAGAGTCAACATTAATAAAAAGTTTGAAAAAAGATCAGCATGTAAAACAAAATGGCAACTGCGAAGTTGTAAACAGTAGCTAAAACTACACGAGCTGTGAAATTTAATCAATTTACCAAATATATGTGTTAGATTGTGCTATTTAGTGTAGTATTCAAGAATCAACTGGATCACTATTGATAGAGCAAAGCCCCCTTTTACTATCTTTCTTTGGTTCTTGTTTAGTTTAGAACCAGTAGATAAACTCTTAGTAGTAAATTATTTAAATATTTAATGAGCTTGTTCTAATATTCTATGATTTATTTTTGCTCTGAGAGGCATCCTTAATATGTAAAAACTTAAAATTAATGTTCAGGTAAATAGTTTTTAATAAAATTCCAGTTTTTGCCCGCCTATTAATTACAACATACTTACATAATACTATTATATTATAGTCTATTCATAGGTTGTATCATTGTTGTATGTGTAATAAATACTGTTACTATCCGAGTTATACATGTAATAATACAAGCTATTACTATTATGTCCTGTATAAATGTGAAATTAAAGTACAGTGAAACATCGGTGTTTTAAAATCTTCATGCCGCGCTTCAGTAGTTTCTTAGGCGTTTTTAATCAAAACATCGGTGTAGTACACATGACATAGTATAATTTTATAGTCACACTATTTTAACCTTAAAATTACAGCTTGGCAAAAAAAGTTCAGAGAATTAGCATTAATGTATTGATTCTTTGAGGCTCAAATTATAATAATAAATATGCTTTAAAGCAGAACACAGGAAAGTTATGCCATAAATAAAGTGACTTTTTCACAAACGTTATTATTGGTATTCTTTTTTTGCCCAATTGTAGTTGAATTGCATTTTTAAGTTATATCTTAAAATTAGTTTAATTAATTAATCTCTATTTATTTTCATTATATTTTATCACAATGCGCAATAATCGTGTAATCGATACTCTTACGATTATTTATTATGTTATATTACGATATATAATGAATCTAAGATTTTGTGGCTTTGTTCAAAGTTGTTTTACAATTTATTGTTACTAAGTTAGGAAATTAATTATAATTTGACGTTATGTACAAATTGTTTTTGTTGATATGTTTTATTTCTGTTACTAAATGCAATTTACATCTTTAGACGGAGTTTTTATTAGCTCTCTTAAAATGTATCGAAAAAAACCAGGTTAGTTGGAATCGTTTTGTAGACAAAGGTCTTTTTATTTACAAGTTTTCATAAAGAAAAATCTCCAACCGCTATATTTATTAACACAGACAGATAAAACTCTGAGAATCGAAAAATCGGCCCTATAATCTATATCCGTTACGAAAAACCTCGTAATAATTTTGAAATCGGTTAAAATAATGTTTACGAAATAAAATATGTTCTATTTCAATAAAATTGTATCAAAATATATTTTTTTGTTTTTGTTACCGCTTATTTAATACAACAAAAGGATTCAGTATTTGTAAATCGATAATAATCTTTGCATGTCTGTCTCAAGTAAACTGTGCGTAAGCACTTTCTACTCCATACACAAGCATATAACACGCACATGCTTGTGTATGGAGTGGAAAGTTGATGCGGCCTAGGAGAAGACTAGGTCTTCCCTGTAGGGAGAGGTACTCTAAAAGCGTGTCCAACCAGAGCGCGATATTTAACCGCAGTCGCGCTTTGTACGAGTGCATCGCACTCGCTTCTTTAGAGATTTGTCCCGTACTGTCCAACAGGTGGCCAAAGGCCTCTCCAAGTACTTCCAGAAATTCTTTTCTTGCGCCATGTCGTACTAGCCCTTTGGCAATAAATGAGTATAATAAAATTAAGAGAATCGATGAATGATGGCGTTGACCGCTAATACTTTTAAGAGCGGCCAACCCAAAGAGTATATAGTAAATATATAGGGCCAACCCCTATATTTCAATATTCCATACAATAAAACCGCTTTTACGTGATTATTATACATCTTTTTCTAGATATTTTGGAAATTCGGATATCTTATGAATATTGTCTAGATTTATGTTTAAATCAAAACTAGAAAAGAGCTCTGAAAATCTGGTATTTTGCGTGAAATTTAAACCCGCATTATATACTCATAAATTAAATGTTTATATTTATAAACCTAGCACATTTAATCGAGATTTTGATTTTCATTTAGTTGCCCTTGGGGTCAAGGATTTTCTTTACACAAAATCCTCGCGGCCCTACCGGGCATAGGCCCTGCTGGGCTCTTATAGTTTGCTGATTTCTGAGGAGCGCGTGGAATACTAAAAGGTGCTGTCGACGACTTGTGCTCGGTCTGGACGATTAATGGATGGCCAGCAACCGTCCAGTAATATCATTAATAGAGCTGGATTAGAGAAGTCTTCGTCGGATCTCTAAGAAACTTAATTTAATTATAAAGTGGCATTTCTAGTGAATGGAAAATCATAGGCGACTAAAACTGTGTGTAGCTTTATGGGGGATGCTCAAAGGTAGTTCAAAGTTTTTGCAGGTCAGAATCAAGTTGTCTGTTGAGTAAAATATGATTGCCGGGAGTAACACGTAGGTATTTACGGAATTATAATCATTAAAACCATCTCCTTTCATCTGACGTTATTGAATGACTTACATGATGCGAAAAAATAAACTTTGAGAAAATTTTAATTTCGCGGGGTACTTTTATTGATCGTCTAAGATTCCTTTATGTCTGATCTCCTTACTTGCAACATTGCATGGTTTTTGTAAGTACTTTAAACTGTGAGTGTTGCCATCAAAAATATTGTGTTAAAAGACTAGTATCACAACTAGTATTCTTGTTTATAAATACTTTAGAAAAATGGAGTTTGGTAACATTCTTCAAAAATTCAAAATGGCAGGAACAAGTAGAAATGTTGTTTCTGTTTGTGAAATAATAAATCATAGTGACGTGGTGTAACGGAATTATAGTGATTTTGGATTAATTATTTCAACTAGTTAATTTTTGGTGTGGATTTTATTGAAGACAGCAATATTTTCAACACAAGGTAAGTTTTCTGCGTAGCCGCCCACAGTAGTATTCAATCTGTTTCGTTTTAGTCTATTTCTAGTTATTATTGCGATGTCACGTTGTTTTATGTGCTTTTCATTAGTAGTGTCCATAGTAAACATTCTTTTTGTTGATTAGAATATGTGACATCCGTCCAAGGATAGTCGTGATATCACATTGCAAACAGTACAAATGTTATAGATTTTTGTTCGGTAACCAGACACTACGCATTTGTAAGTTATTATTAACTTGTGGTTCCAGCGGCTGGTTACAGAAATAATGGTTTGTATTAGAAGGTACAGAGAAATTATAAAGCTCAACCTGTTGAACTTTATTTTAAAGTTAACTCATGTGTTACAAGTATGTGCGCCGGCAAAATTACGGTCATAATATAAATAATATCTAATTGGATCTAAATTCGGTATTATTTTATCTCTTACCTACTTATTATAAATTTCGAAACCACTTTTCCCAAAACAAATACTGGTTTATGGCAAGGTCAAGACCAAAATGTAAAAGTAAACAGTATGAAGTAACATAAAATAATGTTTGTTACTTCAAACAACTGTACACAAAAGATCTCTTTGCTACTAGCCTCCTTTTTTCATATTGTGGGTATTGAATATTTTTATGTTGACCTATAAAACTATAAGTCTGATCAAGAAATGTTTATAGACTGTTATTAATTTATTTACTTACTATTTAACTAAATCAGCTGCTATTTTAATGTAAACAGACACAAGATCTATCTGTAATCCACCAAAAAGGGAAACATCAGTTGTATGTTAAGAAGTCAAGCCGTTGTAACACAATAAGTAGGTCTACTTGAGACAATAGAAATTTTCCTGTGTTTATTATTGGAGCTTACTATACTTTATTTTCCCATACATATGCATGATTTGATAAAATAACTCAGTCTTCTCACCACAAGCCCATTGTAGAGCAAAATCTGAAATAAACATTTCAACGGGTGTAAAGTAAATAAAGTTATCTGCAATTTAGAGATTCTGTGAGAATTGCAGAAACTTACTAAATATTAATATACCAAGACATGGAAAATCGTCTTTCAAGTGTCAAAAATGCTAAAATTATAGTTGTTTTTTTCAGCAATATATTTGATAAAAAAATTACTTATTAACTGCTTATTATTCACTTATGAACACTAATTATCAGAAAGTTGCAAAATTGCAGATGACTTTATTTACTTTGCACCCGTCAATTTAATTATAGTTAAGTCCAATTATATTAATGACACACAATAATAGGGACACATTCTTTTCATTTTGTTTACAAAGACCTGAATAAAAACCCCTGGAAATTATGAAAACCCAAACAAAAAAAATAATTATTTAAAAAAGTACTTTTACATGTAAATTTTTTTGTCAAGCGTTCGCTCGGTCATTGTTTTACTTTTGTGTCTCTAAATACGCTACTCAATAGGTTAAACTAGATGAGGCTGGTGTTTCGTAGCTGACTACCCTGAGAAGAAACACGGAAACAAACTCAGGGGTCAGTCTCTTATAAAATCCATACAGTAAACATAATGGTCAAATCATATGAGAACCATGTAGATTAGTGTCTGAGAAGATCTTTTGAGGAAAGGACTGCACAGATTTGAGTGGACCTGTCTATTCAGTGCAAGTATTTGACAGTATTTGTAAAGCTCAACTCAGGATTACTAAAGAGCATAACTACTGCGCTACTAATTTTCAAGTTTATGTAATAAATCATCCAAACCGTATGTATTATAATATGATGGCTTCGCCATGTAATTTTATGTCAATTAGTTATTGGTCAACTTAATTTAAAAAAAAATATAGAATAATTTACTAATGGAATAATTACAGGAAGTTTTTAAACTTTTTATATGCTTTGTGATGGTATTGAAAGTTTTATACTTTCCTATTTGAGTTACAATTCAATTTAAAATAAATAGAATAGAAGCAATTAGATGACTGTTGCAAATGCTAACAATGTTGCGATCACAGCTATGTAGCTCTTATATTTATTAAATAGTTTTTGGAGACATGTTTTTTTTGTAATGCTAACTAAACTTTTCTAAGCATGACATTTGGTGACTGGGTTTCTGAATTAAGTATTTTGAGTTAAACACCTCTCAAACAAACTTTGACAGGTTTTCAGGCTAAAGTAGAGTTTGAGAAATACTAAATTTCCAATGCATGGGAATTGTCATCAAGAGCCATCAAATGTATATGGATATTCAATTCCAAGACCTCATTCCAGTATTGCAGAAAACCTATTATAAAAAAAAAATGCCTCAAAGAGCTTTCATTAAATACTAAACAAAATTAATAAAACAATAATAAATATAGTTTGTTATCAGTCACTTTATAGATCTTGAAACACAACCTTCGACTCGGTTGATCCGTTTTTGACCGATTGTGGTTTCACAATTGTGATGTGTAGTGAATGTATATGTTTGTAAGTACACCCACTATACAAGAGTAATTCCTTGTGCCAGGCAAAAAAAACATCCCACCCAAAAACAGGCTGAACCTGGACCTGGACCTTCTGTTGGACACTATCAAAATGCAAATTCCTCTCTCCAATGCAATTGCGTTGCTATTCTGATCAGCTTTGTGACAAAAAATTATGTAGTAAAATAAATATTATTTTACTTACTATAAATTATCTAATATAAAATATAACACCTGAGGGAGCCTTTTTATGCCCTAATTAAGCCCTAATTAAATAAATGCAGTAAGGTCACTGCAAGCGAGCGTAGGCTTAGGCGGGATTCGCCGCACAGCCTGTGATGCGCAGGCGCCGCTCGCCTCGGGCAGTTCGAGCCATGAGTCACAGCCGCCCAAAATAACTTGGGAATGGGCGCCGCCTACCGCCCGGGGCGGGCGGCTCTGGTCGGGCTCAGTGGCAGCTGCGACGCCGCCGCATGTAGAGAGCGGTCGAGGTGGAGCGCACGAGCCTCGTATTGACACTCGGGTGGTGGCGGCGCCGGCGCGGGATGCGCCGCCATGCCGGTACGACACCGCGAACTCGGCGACGAGCTCGCACCCCCGGAGCCCAAGCGCTGCAGGCATTGCGACGGTACGATCTCATACATTGCTTAGCAGCGCAGGACTCTCACCAAAACATTACACCAAACTTATCTAACACACGGCGTCCTAACCTATTTGTTAACTAATAACACGTTATCAGCTTCACTTCGAAAACTATCAAGAAATTATTTTTGATTACTACCTATCTATTGATAATATTTGTAACTCGTGTAAATACTTCCTTTGCTCTTACAGTTTCAAATGAGTGCTTTACCTATTGAACACATTTTCCCTCTGAATTAAGGGTAATTTAAATAAGCAGAAGTGTTGTGTGGTGTGGTTTACTGATAAACATTTAATTAATATGCATCTAAAACAGTAACCCACTTACTTTAAAACATAAAATACATTGTATGTTTAAGTTAATTTGTTGTTGGCACTATAAGGATGTGTAGCAGTGTGTTACCCTTCTACAGGCTTGAGGACTAAAAAAATAAAACTTTGGATTGATTGATTAATTCATCCGACTTTATCATTTGATTACAAGCAGACATAATCTCAATCATAGTATAGTATTTAAATCAGAATAATTAATATATAAATTTAACTGAATTAAAAAAGACAATGTAAAGCAAAGCATTTTGCTCAGTACTTACGAAGGTTAATGATTTATATCTAAGCTGTTAAAAGCGTTATTAAGATATAGTAATTGGGTCGTTATCACTTGCCGTCGGCAGCGAGCGATAAGGCTGCTGCTTCGAGTCTTCCGAATGGATGTTAAATGAATCATGCAATTCAATAAACTTTGGAATTATAATTCAGTGTAATAACAAGAATATTAAATAAATAAAAAAACTTTATAGTAAATAAAGAACCTACTACAAAACTTAAAGAAATTTAGCTTGTCGACATTAGCTACCATCTCATTGTTTACATTGATGCACATTATAACACGTGCTAAAGAAATTATGAAACGATCATGCAAATTCGGTTAATGGTTGAGCTGCAGGAAAATTATCTTTAGCCCGCCCTTAGTCACTGGAGTAAGTAATATGTGTCACGCAGTCGGGAATGGAAAGAGCGTATAAATAGGTGTTCAGACTCCACTACGAGTGGGCCACATTCCCCACCTTATGTAACAGAAAGCTCGTAAACAAATGCGTATTCTGACTTACCTTCACATGTTGCGATTTGCTCGCACATTGCTTATTTTGTTATAAGGTTCGCAACAGCAGACGCATCGTCGGCACACGTTATGAACACACTTTTGTTTCGCGTTAACTTGGCGTTTATTATGTCGATGAACCCTACCAAGTATGATTCATTCATCTTTATTTTTTTTCCTTATTCAACAGAAATTATTATTTGTAATTTAAAGGCAATGCGTTGTAGACTTGTAGCAGCAAACCTGGATTTGTTGTTTCAACTTTCGAGTCTACAAGGGACAACGTAGGCCATGTTCTGTTTGGGGACACAAATGAACAATAGGCAACATTTGACAGCGTTCAACTTTGGTGAGCATCGTAAATTGCGAGGGTGTGTTGTGACTGAGTCGGTGTTGTGACAGGTGCTGCGTCACTCAACGACGGTATCTGGCGAGACTTGCACTTCGATTAATTAGAATCGCCTGTCGAGAACACAGCCGCAGACCGAGACCGCTCGAATGAAATCATCGGTCATCATTATGAATCTCGCCAAAATACATAGTTGCATATTTTGGCCAATTATCTTAATAAACATGAATTGGGAGCAGTTATATGCTGATGAAACAGATTCTGTATGGATATTCATGTCTTGGAAGCGATTCCTTTAGTAAATTATGCGTTATTGCAAGTTTCTATACGGGCGCAATGTTGTTGATCAGATTTATTGTGCTAGCTTGTATCATTACTGACGTAGTTCCTTCAAAAACGGCTTCAGAATTCAGAGTATCTCTCTTCTGTGTAATTCAGGCCTTTTTGTAAAATTGGGTTTGTTTTCCACGATACCAGAAGAGTAGAATCATTCATAACATACTGTCGTTGTTCACGTAGTACTATGAAGCTAGTAGCCATTGCCAAGCTGTCACTTCTCTCTCACAGCTTTACGATCAAACTGGCTCGGGATACTGTCGGCTCTCGCTTTATTAATTTGTAATTTTTATGAGATGAAAATTAGATTCTCATCACCTGCGATATTTGAAGGTTTTACATCCGTTAATTTGTTAAAATTGAACTGTATGGGTTAATCGATTACATTATCTAATTTTACTAAGCCACGAGGGATTTACGAATAATACTTAATAAATTAATTGACCACCTAACAAATATTAAAGTACATTCAATTAATTATTTCTATTATGACATTAGTAATTATGCCAGGCTAATAATTACGAACATTTGTCATAGAATAAAATTGAAATTAGAGTATCGCCAAGTTCTAGCTAGAGACCAGCTGATAAAAGCCCTGAAGCTGTTTCTGGGATGCTTAGCAATTATAAACTTATAATATTTTTTTTTCCTCAGTATTTTCCACCTGGAACTAAAAATATTTTTGCCTACTGTCCTGCACTGTACGCCTCCCGTTTTTTCATTCGAATCCCATTTTCATTGCGAACTCAGGGTCACGTTTGCCCAGAATTTAAACATGATGAGAGCAAGTGAAAATAAATATATTGTGGAAATACAGTCGCCTAGTCGAAAGTTGTTATGTTTTCGTCCTGGTAAATACTTCTAAAGGTAAGGATAACAGTTGTGCAGACTTGTAACTTTCTATAATAGACAGATGGGTAGGCATTTTGGCAAGCTAATTAATACATACTGCTACTGCACTCATGCCAAACGGAACTTTATGTATTGCGCTAATTTGAACTAGACATCTGGTTGTCTTGTCATGGATCATAAGCATACCTTCGTAGTTGTATACGTTTCTACTAGGCTGTGTGAATCTAAGCTTGGTGATTGATTTCGTTCCTTGTAGTGGACTTTTCCTTATGTAAAGTGACAAACTTAAACTTGTCTACCTTACTAATATGCCTAACGGAACATCCTGCAGAATGTCACCTATCGTTTCCGCAACTGTGATCATATCTCTCGTACTGTTGTATTCTTGGGAAATTTTTTCGTGCAATGTAACATTGTACTAAAAAAAAGTAAAATTGATGTAATCCGTAGGTTACGACTCATGCTGGGGTCTTTTTACGCCCTGCATATGTAAGATCCACCGGTCAAGGCCTGCCACTATCGCATCGCGGCGTTAAGTCCTCTGAGGAGTGGCTGGAGAGGCGCCACAGCATCCTCACCTTCCGCATAACGGAGGTCCTCACCGGACATGGCAAGTTCAGGGAGTTCCTGTTTCGGATTCAGGTGAAAGAAACATCCGGGTGTCACCATTTTCCGGACGGTCCGGATGACACGGTGGAAGATTCGGTGAAGGTGTGCCCCGCTTGGGCGGAGCACTGCCGTGTCCTCGTGGATGTGATCGGCGGCGGCGATCACTCGCGCTGGTCCCTGGTTTAGGCCATGGTTTTGAGCGAGAGGGAAAGGGATGCGGTCGCCTCCTTTTGCGAAGCAGTAATGCTAGCAAATGAGACGGCCGCATAAGGGAGCGGACATCCTCACTCTCCAGCCTCCGCGGCTGGACACGCCCTAGGCGTCGGGGGTCGCAGGGCTATCCCCGGCCATCGTAGGCGCGGGCTTGTGGACGACGAGCAATTGTAGCTCGCCGTCCAGCTTTCCGGTAAAGCTCAAGTCTGTGCCGTCGACAGCGCGTGTATCCTATGAAAGAATAAATTAAAAAGTATATTTGAGTCGGTTTGCGTCATTTTGTTAGCCCAATGAAAGCTATTACCTAAACCTGTAATGACTGGAAAGTAATTTGAAGATAAAGTGTCACCAATTCTACCTGCGTCATCGTTTATTTTCCTTAACATCTACTGCGTTTAAAGAGGCTTATGTGCACTTTGGACTACCATAAACTGTTTAGTAAATCTTCTGATGATAAGAGTTCACCATTTCAAAAGCTAAAGCATGATCGATCAAATTAACACTGAAGATCTTGAAGATGAAAACATTAACACAAACACAGCTTTTGCACACAAAATCTTTTCTAAGAAGTTTCTTTAAATCCATGCGTGATGCATGCATTCTGATTTTTGTTTATTTCTGCTGCTAACCTATATACGTTCACGATGGAAGGTTCACGAAAATAGTTATATTTCGTCAACACATGATCATCCGTTTAGGAATTTAATTTTGCGTCATCCTTTGGTAGTACATATATAAGGGTATGTATCTAGATGTATTTACTGTGACAAACACGTAAACGTAACACAAGTCTGCAGAAAAGAAAAAGTTGAGAGCTGTTTTTTTTTTTTTGCGTGATACATATGTTTTTGGGTATGCTAAATCCGAAAATTACTTTCATTTTGTTATACGTCAGGTTTTCTGACAATATAGGTATATATTTTAAACAAGTTATCATCTTAAAATAAAAGATCGTCTAAAATACATTCAATAGTAAGTACTAAACGCATTTTTTTTCACAGTGAGACTCCTTTCGGAACATTTTCGCTTGTAGGAAACATCTGGAAGGTCTCTCTGAAGAATCCTATAGTAGTCTGCCATCATTGAGACACTCCATTTTCCTTGAAATTTTTTGGCCATCTCCTTAACCTTCTTCTAAATCCTTCACCTAGATAGGTGAAAGAAATCGTTGTTCTTCACTCACATCTCCTAAATTTTTAGGAAAGTAGTCGAAATAGAAATGAAGAAAATGTACTTTAACACTCACTAGGCAACCTAAAGCTTGAAATGCGTTTACTATTCATTTGACGATTTGTTTGTAGTTAGGGTCTATGTTATCGCTTAAAAATTTCTCTATGACCTCTTTATAGACAAACCACACCCTTCACTTTGAGGATCCGTCATGGTTGTGATGAATTGTTGATCAGCCATAACCCGTCTAATGTCTGATCAAACCAAAACACCTTCTTTCAAATTTGCGCCTCTGGGAGGCCTGGAAATTTTGATATTAAGTAGGTATTTGAATCAATTTCTATCTCTTGGAAGTGACTTTACAATTGCTACATCAACTTCAGCTTTATATGAAGCGGTGGTTGTAGAACTTTATGAGGAGACACCAAAGTTTCATGCAGGACGTTCTTTTCGCCAACGCTAAGCTTCCTCGGAGGCCAACACTTTTGGTCCAGTGATTTGCTCGGTCTCTACTATCCCGTAGACATAAAAAGCGAGTAATCGAAATAAAATTGTGCTTTATTTATGACTTCAAATTAGCCCAAAAAACCCCATTTTTATAATAAAATTTTTCGTTTTGCAAAATAATCTGACATTCTGGAATTTTTTGAGCATTTTTTTAGTTTTCAGAACACCTAAATACATAAAAATCACTTGGAAACATCCAGACAGCATTTTTGTTGCAGTCCTGTGAATCATCGCTCGTCATCAATATACAAAGTGCTATGATTGATAGCTGTCTTCTTGTGTGATTGTGATAAGTGTTAACCGATGCTTTGAAGCTAATTGTAAATAAATGGTTAACTGGTTAGTTCGTTTATTTAAAACTAGCTTTTGCCCGTAGCTTCGTCTGCGTACATAAAACATAGCCTATGCACTCAGGAATAAAGCAGCTTACTAACGGTGAAAAAATTTTTCAATCGGACTAGTACTTTCAGAGACTAGCTCTTACAAACAATAAAACAAACTTTACCTCTTTATAATATTAGTGTGGGTTCTTCAGGCACGCTACCGATACGTACCACCTCAATTATGAGTTGGTTTCATACAAATTTTGTCACAAATCCGAAGCTTGTATGAGTAATCCCCATATTCAGCACTAGTTTATTGTAAAATATCTGTCTGATAAATTTAAGTGGTCTGTTCATGATATCACGGGGTCGACGTCGCAAGCGCAACGTAATTGTTTTCGCATAGTAGGGCGGTTACGCGCCCAGCTCCCACGTACGGCGGCGCCCGCCCAACACATGCCAGCGCAAATATGTGAACAAGTATTCGCGTTATATCACCGTGGGTTTATTATTTACCTTATTAAACTCGGGTCACTTAATTTAGTTAATTAGTCGTATTTCTTTCAATAATAAATTGTATTAATATATTTGGGGTCTTTCATGTCAGTTGTTGCTGTCCGATTTAAGCTCTAATTTGAGACTCGTCTTCTTGTATTTTTTTTGCGTTTGGTATGTCCAAGGCATATTATTATCCTTTTTAGGGTTCCTTACCTCAAAAGGAAAAAACGGAACCCTTATAGGATCACTTTGTTGTCCGTCCGTCTGTCTGTCTGTCAAGACCCTTTATCTCTGGAACGCGTGGAGGTTTCGAGTTGAAATTAAAACCATGTACTCAGCTCTGCGGTCCCTTGAAGCTGTGAAAAATCAAACTTCTGAGTTAACGAAAAAAAGATACGGCCGTTTAAGTTGCAATAAACGTATATTTCGACACTTCTCAAGGGAATCAAAATTCATAGGGTACTTCCCGTTGACCTAGAATCCTGAAATTTAGCATGAAGTAAGGTCTCATAGCACAAGTATAGCAAAAAAATCTTAAAACTGTAAATTTGTAGTTACGTCACAAAAAAAAACTTTTTTGCGATTCGGAAAAATGTTCGTAACTCAATTTGGGAATTGGACTGTTTTCATGGGTACTTAAGTTTGTACGGAACCCTCAAGGCGTGAGTCCGTTTCGCAAATGCCCAGTTTTTTTTTTGTATTAGTATTGATCATATTTCTATATACTGGTATGAAGCAAGGTCTCATAGCATAAGTATAGGAAAAAAACTGAAAACTGTAAATTTGTAGTTACATCACAAGAAAAAAAACCTTTTTTGGGTATTGAACTGTTTTCATAGGTAAGTTTGTTGGGAACCCTCAGTGCGCGAGTCCGACTCGCATTTGCCCGGCTTTTAAAACACTGAATATGATGTCTCTTTGGCTGTTGTTCATCCACCAAATCTTATGCTTTAGTCATCACGAAAAAAGGGTGTTCTATTATTAGTTGGAAACCTACGACATTCAGATAAAAAAATGGGTTTCAAAAGTAATGCGAAATCGAAAGTTGGTTCAGTTTTCTTTGCTAATTGTTAGTTTCTTGTGTGGAAAGCTGCTGCGGGGAGAAGACATACTATTTCTTCCTCTGCCGCCAAACAGTGCTGATTAAAATCAAAACGGTGAGGTTACAGGCAAACTTTGTACCAATGGTTGGCAACGCTTCGGCACCACCCTAAGGTCAACTGGTAGAATATGCCTAAGGCATTAAATCCGCCTTTGTACAGTGTTTCTTACTAGTGCATAAAGTTTTAATAAATAAATAAAATCTCTGAGTGAGCATGTGTCTGAGACAGTAAAAAGTACCGTCTTAAAGTAGGCTGTCGTTTAGTTTGCCAAGTTAACACAAACTTGGATTAGTAATTAAATTCGGTTTTACCTTTTCAGAAGAAGACTACGCTAACAAATTGTTCATTTGTGTATTTTATTAGCTTCATTACGTATTCTTGGCTTATTCATGTTTTGGTTGTTGAAAATAACTGTGTTATACCGTCACGGCGGACTAATCGTATTTTTTTATAGTTTGCTTTCATGGCGTCATGCTTCGTTGTTTTCTCGAAAAATAGTACAGTGACTATGACTAGCTGACTACGTTTTCGTCGTCTTCGATGATGGCCTTAAAATAAAAGTGAATTTCCATCCAAGAAATGTGTCTATTTATGCAATGCGTCGGCGTTCCCTACTGTAGTGTTGGTCGTGCGTACCGCACATAGGAACGGAATGTTTGGTTTGAGGAGTCGCAAACAAACTCGTAATTATTCCGAGAACAGTAGCTCGTACACAATGTATGGTTTAAACGGCATTATCTCTGACTCAAGCTGCTTAAATTGCATTATGTGGCAGTTGTTGTTGCACAGTTGCTTTACTGTTGTTGTATGCACCATACTATAAGGCTGTAACATTGAGATATGAGTATAGGATTAATTTTGAGTACGTCATGTACAAATACTCGAAGGTACTTTAAATTATAATGCCTTGTTTTGTTTGTAAACGTTGTAATTGAGCAAACAATGCGTTACTAACTTTGTATTTTTATGCCGCCAGGTATATTTATTTATTTTTATTACTAAACAAGCAAGCACAGTGTAACTACCCATATATCCATCATCAGTCTAAAATCCTACGCAAGTTTTTGTAAGAAAATGGGTTAGCGTTGTTCCGTCTTGGCTCTATGTCTTACATGAGAAAATTTATGTTAAAAAATAAATACATAAAAAAATACCTGAAATGTATCAATTTACAAGTTCTAGAAATTCTCGTTGTTATTGTCTGTTAGATGTCGCCATTGATGTGGATCTTATCCTGTTTGATTGTTTTGTGTTGTCAGAGGCAGTACTTATTCGACAGTTTATGGGTGGCAGTTAATATACCCGTCTCGGTTTGTCGTCACAAATAGAATTTTGGCACTGACTGTCTGTAGTTGTGTAATTCATGTATAAACCACTTGTTCAATCCAAACTATCTATTCACATTAAAACGTAACAAGTATGACGTGTAATAAATAGTTGAAATGCCTTTAATTAATGTGGACAATTAATAAATAGTACGGCAACATTGATACAATAATACTGTCATCACCTGGCTATTGATAATGTACAGGACATGATTGTTACAATAGTGTTTAAATTATCATATAGCAAATAATCTGTTTTCCGTATCTCAAGTAGAGATGTGTATTTTCCTGAAACGTTTTACCCTAAATCGATGATGTCTGTCACCGCTGCGCTGTTATTTTCCATAGCATATGTATTATTGTCGATGGCTCAGTAATTAGCTGGTTCGTCCTCGTTCTAAATCGCCACCTTGACCTCGTTGTGTTGCTTTACGATGTACTATCTGGTTTTATACTTTTCTTTTTGAAAAACTCATAAAACGACAGGTGGAAGTTTTGCTGACCAATAATGATTTCTCAAATTATGTTTTGTTGGTTGTCATTATAGTCAATTCATTTCGTTGAGATGGTGTAATTGCATGTTGTTCTCGAAGGTAATCGACATACCGGTGCGTTATAGTACGTTATATACGAATTGTGTACGGCCGTGGTTTACTGCCAAATGCATTACCAATAACGAAACGAGCTTTTAAGCTCCATACGTACATGTATTCGTAGAGTCGACTTGGACGTTCAGTATGATTAACGTAGAGGTGTCGTCGAACGCGATTAGCGCTAGGAGCGCCGACCACATGAACCATCTTACCGTTATCTGCTGACAGCATCTTGGACCCGTGTCAACTGGACTCCGACAAAACACTTTCAATTTCATACTAAATGATATCAACCTATTTGTTTTAATGAAACTAGGCAAAAGTATACACCAGGCGAAGGATGGAGCTCTTTTTCTGTCCAAATAGTCAAACTATTATATTGTCTTAAATGCGGCGTGATATGCAACTGCCTTGGGAGTGATAAAACTGCATCTGTAACCAAACTATGTTTTTAGACAATGTCTTATAAATTATAATAAATGTGAGAAGTTTATTCTTCACAAAATTAAGCTGACGGCCATTAATTTTGCAACATGCAACGTGTGGACATATTTCGGTCGACATCTAAAATAATATTCTGGAATCTCATCATGATAGATTTTCCCATTCTCGCTTAGGTAAAAATAGAAAAGAATTTGTTTTTATTAGAGAGAAGAGATTCCAACACGATTTTATGTTATGTTCGCTTGTACAGTGGTTGAATCTTATTCATATATAATAACATGATCAATCGATTTATATTTTACGAAGACAAGAGAAAACCTGCAGCGGAATAACGAGCTCAAGGCGTGCAACGGTGCAAGAAATATAAAAAGCTCGTAAGCAGCTTTAGAAAATCAAATTTTATGATGCGACTAAGCGCTGAGTCACGAAAGATTGCAATGGTGCTGAGATTACTGGTCCGTGGAATAACCCAATTCCTCAGTTTACTTTGCACATGTGACGATTGACAAACACAGAATACACAAGTTTAAAGTTGTCAATTTATTACTTGCTAAGCATTTGAAGTAAAATCAAGATGAAAATATAACTACAATCCTACATATCGCACCTGTAAAAATTGTAATAAAAATTAAATTTATAATGAAGTGTTCTCACATATACGCCTAATAAAAATACAGCTCGCCGGGCACGCTTTCGACCGGGGGCGTCTCGCGGGATTTCATAAGACAAATCTGTTAAATTAATGTGCCGCTCGGCATCCAACGCTAAGCATTCCCAAATATATTCTAAAATAAAGAGTGTCTCAGACGGTACGACATTGGAACTGATTCTGTTTGGATTTTTCTATCCGGGCGCTGTCACGTACGATACATTTTCTTACGAATTTTTGTTTAAGTAACAGTTTTATGAATCGTGACTAAATGCCGGTTATTTTCTTGCGAATGTGTACGTTTTTCGCAAAGAAGTGTTTATATTTTAATCCAAACTTACTTCAGAGTTTAACTAACAAAATTCTGCAAATTGATGTAACTTCACCAATAAATTCCAATTTCTTGACGTAAGAAGTTCTTGTTGATAATATCTATATGTAAACAGTAGAGTCGCATTCCCTTTCAGGTGTTGTATGGTAGATCTGTTTAGACATAATTCCTTGACGTAAAGTAAGTGCTAGAAGTAATGCACAAAACCAATTTCGACGTCCATGTTTTAAAAATTAAATGCAAGAGAAAAGATGCTCGTCCACTTGCTCTGTGAATCAGTGCATTGAATCTATTTCACATCTATACATTACAGTCGGTGTGTTATCTACTTCTAACTTTATTTTAGGGAATTATGTAACGTAATTCTCTTTTGTAATGTACTGTAATCAACTATAGACGGCTATAAAAATAACAGTTTTATACAATGTTTGTTTTTTTGCCGATCCATTATAGCCGGAACATAAGGCTATTCCACAGTAAAAGCAATATATAACTTTACCTGATTATTTATTCATGCTCTGGTGTAAGATTTGGAACATTGAAATAACTATGTTCAGTTGTGTTTGAGTCTTTACCCAAAAAATAATTTCCATATCCCTAACATGCATGCCAGCTAGACGCGGCGTCAGTAATAATAATCCTCATTTTGGCAAACATGTAGATCGGTCGTCACGCCGTTGTGGTTATAATTCATGCATAGCAATAATTTATGTAGAAGTAGATGAATTGTTGCCAATCTGTTTCTAAATGACAGTTTACATATTAAGTAAATATTGATAAATTCGCTATTTCAATTAACTGTTTGGAAAAAAATATTAAAAAACAAATTTTCCTGAAAAGTAGAGAACACAAATATTTGTATAAATGATTTATGTAGTGCAGCTGTGGGGGCTCCAGTCAACTGCACATATGTTAATTCTGTACAAATGAGTCAGGAGCGAAGACCAAGCCAAGTTACGTAATAACGCCCATTCATGGCGCATCGTCGCCAAAAGTGAAATTTCGTCGCGCTTACCACCAGGGCGGTACGTGTTGTAAGCTCGTAACCGGTATGCAATTTAGGGAATAAATTTAATTGTGTCAGTGCACACGTGTTCGCCGGAAATGCCAGGTTTGTTTAGCTTGCAGATTTATTTCTGTCTATACGGTGTCATCTGGGGGCGTCATCCTCTGAGGCAGTCCCGCCTGGGTGCGTTTGGCGCTTGTTGACGTGAATTTCGCAACGTCTCTTTCGGTGCGCTCCCGCCGATGGAAATACAGGCCACACGGCTTGGTGAAATAATTATTTAATTGGACTGATTAGCGTGCCGATAACATGGATTTATGACCAATGAATTTAATAATTATTGTGTCTAAAATTTATATTAGGAAGCCGTTTAAAGTATGTTTTGAAAAGTCATCAGTTTCTGTGGCAATCAAAACTGATCAGAATTTCTTAAAAGAAACCTCTGCTTGCGATCTTCATACTCAGTAATTAAAATGATATATTAGCTGTGCAATTGAAATTCAGCTAAATTGCGAGTGAAAGCCAGGAACAATAAATTGATTTAAAAAAGTGTTTGTAAAAATTTAATCGGAGACCTGAAAATGTCTGCAGTATAAAACAAAGTCGCTTTCCGCGTCTGTTGGTTTATCTGCTAACTCCTAAACCACGCAATGGATTTTGACGCGGTTTTCACATATAGAAAGAGGAATAAAGTAGTAAAGTTTTTGTATATAATTTGTACCCGTGCGAATCCAGGGCGGGTCACTATTTTTAACCGACTTCAAAAAGAAGGAGGTTCTATGTTCGGTTGAATGTGTTGTTTTTTATGTATGTTCACCGATTTCTCGGTCAATTGTGGACCGATTTTGAAAATTTGTTTGATTGAAGGTTATGCTTCCGAGTTGGTCCCATAGAAATATTGTTATGATCTGATCATGAACTTCGAAGCTTTGGAACAGAACTCCTCATAGGATCACAGCAGAACCGTCGTAACAAGTAAAATTGCTTTGTTTATACATGTAGTCGATGACTGACTGAAAGTAGTAGAGGGGAAATATATTGAACTGATCTGAAGATGAAGCCTGAAGTTAGGCACCGGAACTCTGTAATAAATTAATGTAATAGAACCGTGTTTGAGATTATTAGAATTGTTATGAGATGCACTCTGGCTATAAGGTATTTATGTTTGGCTGAGGGGTACTTTTTAGTGGTGGTACCATAACTAAAAAGTGCAAAATAAAAAACTTTTTACAAAAAAAAAGGACAACCGACTTCAAAGTAAAAAAAACACTGTTTTTTTTTGTAAAAAGTTTTTTTATTATAACTAGTGCACATCAGCTACCTATAGTGGCATCCCTGAATGTCCAGGATTCGAGCCATCTTAGAATATGGAACGTCCCGATTTAATTCCGAATAATAATTGAATAAGTAATAAGCGCTGTGGTTATGCCTGAAAGTGTAGCGCGACTTAAAACTCTTAAGAAAATTTAATCTTATGAAAAGGAATGCTCTGACTATTTTGAAGGTTCAGAATTTTAATTTTATCGACATCTTACTTTCATGCATGGTAGATTTAGTTTTAAGAACTGCAACTTTTTAATCACGCTTGTACCTCCGCTTTAACATTAAGACTATATTTACAAAATAGGCTTCAATGTCACTTCTATGCCTAACGACTTCTGCCCTTACTCTAGTTACTATTATTTATTGAATGAACATCAAAGCCCATTTAATAAAGTAAACAGTAGCGCTACGCACCTGTCACGCGTCACGCTCGCCATGTCCCCGAGAACAACATAGTACTTAGGTATATTATTATATTGCATGTGTATCTAATTCCTACATAGTTGATATTTATGCACCAACATATAAGATAGTTGATATTTATAGTATCGAACGCCCTACTTACATCCTTTGAATTTAAAGTATTTATGCTATAGCTATGTTGCTTGCTATTTCTCACTACAAAATATCAATATTTACCCTTATGGTCCATAAATACCCTAGAATCAATGTAGTATGTATACATAGATCATGCTGACGTGCACGTTTTTAACACAGATGTCGAAGATAGAACGAAGTGGAGGAGAAAGACGCGGCAGGCTCTCCGCATCATCGTATCAGACTAACAGCCAGGATGAGAGAGGTTGGCAATAACAAAAATTATACGTTCAATTTTATTTTACTACGAGACCCTGTTAAATTTGTTTAGATCTTGAAACGGATTTTTAATCCGAAAACAAAAATCAGTACTTCAATGCGCTGTTTTGGAGTCAATTTTTCTTCAAGAGTTCGGCCGGTTCTGCGCTAAGTTTCCAAATATGATCGAATATTATAACTATTGTAAAGAAATTATTGGCAGGGTGTCTTAAATATTTCGACGCTGAATAAGAAAGCTGTTTCATCTCGTAACATGACATGATGTTGATTAATGGCGAATAAATGTCAATCTATTTGCTAGTTCATTTAAAATATGTAAATTTTAACAGGGTCATTGCAATTTATGTAGTCGCTTTATTTTATGTTATTTGGCATAGTTCTGTCAAAATAAGTTGTATAATTAGTCAATTTTATGACTGAAAATGGCGTAAACGCAATATCGAAAACGTTAGTACTTATAAACAGCGAATAAGCAGTAGGTACTTTGACCCATGGGTTCTCTGAAAAGGAACCACGAGGTCTTGGGACGCAAGGCAAAGAAGAAACATAGGAGTGGGTTTTAGTCAGTAAAAGCCTGACACGAATAATGCTAGGAGGTGTCATTGGATGATAACTCGCCTAAAAAAAGGCAGTGCATTGATGCAAAGAGTAATGGCAAGATTAAGATTTCTAAAACCACAGCAAAATTCTATTAAATGTTTTCACAAAAAATAAGTGATTAACATTAGTTAAATTATTAAGACACGGGTTACAACGTTCACTACACTTTTTATCTATACTACACAGTTAGGTTTTAGTCGGTTCCCGGACAAAATGCCAACTTGGGTCTCGAAATGTACATTAGTTAGGCCGGTGTTCGCGTTCCTTGGTACACCGCCAGAATGAGCGATCCTTTTGGCTTGTCGATACGCTCTGGTCGTAGCCCGCCGTCGGCTAAAATAATGTCAGTTCAGAGATTAACGAACTTCAGCCGCCTGACCTATAAAAACGGTGCAGGTAAATTCATACCTGCAACTCTTTGACTATATCCGACCATCTGTATATATGTTGCGGTATTTTCAATGAATATTTTGAAGACTTGCGATGATTATGAATACGAGTGATTCATAAGTGATTGTGAGTTAGTAGTAAAATTCACATTCAACCTAATGTAGTTTTTTTTACAATATATTTGCTTAGCTTCGAACAAATAAACGCGTGGTCCTGGAAGCAAAACACATAACTTTTTACCCGTTAACTTTTACAACGTTTCGTAGTATGGTCGGACACATAATATTGTTTTCTTGAGGGTTTCGCTCGTGCAGACGACTGGAGCGTAGGTGGGTCGTATCAGGCGATGCTGTCAAACTTGTTTACGAAGTTTTGTCTATTTGCGTGCTCCCCAATTACTGTACTGCTTTCTGACAATCGTATTCAAGCGCCAGCGAAACGTTTAAACTTTTGCCAACGCATCGTGATGTATTATGATGATTATTTTTAGATTTTACATTCCTAATCCGTCTGTGAATTTATCTTTTTCTACAAAACATTCGTGTTGAGCTGTATTTGTTGTTATAACCGTCGATTAAACCGCTATTTCGTTATCCTATGCGAACTGCACCAAGCAATTTGGATTTAGGCTCGAGCCCCTGAAAAAGAGTGGCAGAGCGATTACTTTTGATATACAGCCCAAAAACATTGTCGAGATTTGCTCTATTTAAAATTTATTGGAACTAAAGTTATAAAAGCGAATGTTTCACATATTTTCGGTTCCCACTGAATTAAATAAAGATTAATTTTTATAGTTAAATCAGCTGAGTGCAGAAAGCTCTAACCGAATAGCTTACTTTGTTTTCCATCTGGGTGTTCGAGTTGTTGGCATTTTGAGCGAGTTCACAATTTTGAGCATATTTGTGTAAGGAATGTTTACATTATGTTTCCGTGCAGTTTTAGTTAATATTATTTAGGCCGTAGCAGTACGCCAGTACTAATTGTTTATTTTGTATTTTCAGGTAATTAACCTTCACGTTCCTTCTTTTCTGAGCGTCTAAATGCTTGGCACCATATTTCGGTAAGTCTGGGGACAGTATTACGTGACTAGTTGCACTCGTTGAAATGCCTATCTACGCGACGTGACGCTATTGTTAATAAGTATGTTTAGTTGGCTAGCTGGCTTTATCCGAAAAAAGCATAGTATTGGTGAGTAATAAAAATTCCTTAAGATTAAAGAACGTATAACAACTAATAGATCTTCGGCTGTAATAAATATACATGCAATCTGCAGATTTCTTCAATGCCTTAAATTGCTAGGAAGCAATTTACGTGACAGGTGTACAAATAACAGTCTTCACCGGACCGCGGGACAGCTACGAATTCTACGTTCCAATTCACATATGTTGTTTATTGACGACAATGATAAAATAACATTACTCTAGTAAGAAAAGACTGTATTTTTCCTCAAAGGTTTTATTACTATTCTTGATTTATTGCGTCTAAAACGAAATTTAAAAATGCTAAAATAAACTTCCACCGATCTTAATCAGAAACAATACGGTCCGGTAAATCTTAGCCTAAATACAAATGAGTTAGACATAAAGCGTACTTTCTTGAATTTTCTGATTTTATTAAATCAGGCAGGTTATTCTCATACCGCTTAGGGTGTGGGTGGAGCATGAAGGAGTGTCTGTCAGACTTTTACTGACTAAAGCCCACCCGTGTAGCTTGAATCGCCATTTGTGTTCCACGGCTACGCTGACTATCGAACAGATCCGCAAGACGTACTACGGCTCAAGCCTCCTTCTATTATTTCCAATAATCTAGGTCGTTGTTCTTATCTGAGCTTACCTCATTGTCTCTCCTATCCAGTACCGATACTCGAAAAACAAAAGAAGTCCTCTTGCTATAGCAGTTTTTAGATCACATTCTTCTCCTTATTTATCGTCTTCTGTTCTCATTATTTGGAGTTGGGTCTCCTCACTATCCGGCGCCAAGATATTCTATCCTGGGTTGTCGGCTCTGGCAAGATCACAATAGTCACATTAACTATCTTTACATTCACATAATTATTATACATTCCAAGTTTGGCTCTCGCGTAGAGAATAGGTTGTTTGGTGAGATTAAAGAAGCAGGCACAGATCAGTACAACTCTAATAGAAAATTGTATATTACATGAAAGCCATTGTACTTCAAGTAAATGCCTGCACTATTTCTTGAGAAAACAGTTGTTATTAATTCTATTATCGTTAGTAGAATTATATCCGCCAAGCTGTACAGAATGTGGAGCGTTTTATTTATCTGGTCGCTAAGCGCATTTGGCCCACCCACGCTTGCGCAGCGGCCAAAATCAGCATTTTTACTTCAGTAATCATTATCTTGTAGCAAGTCCGTTTTTATTGACTTCCGTGACGTCTTCGCTAAGTATTTTCCTTAAAATTAATGGAAATTGCTAACAAGTGTGATGTTAGTAGGCCACGGTCTTCCAGTGCGATGACTTGATTCTGTTCATATTAATGTATATTTGCTATTACCAGCTCGAGTCCAGATGTCATCCATAGGAGATACACATAGTTCTAGTATTTTGTGAATGTTCTATATTTCAATACACATTTAATAAAATATGAACTTATTAAATCAATTAGCATAATTCTTCTTGAGTCTGCATCAAAGGCAGTGTTGCATGCAGCTGTGGTTCCGTTAATCGCTTTATGCTGAGGCTGTTGCTCCGCTTCGCGTGCTAGTTTCGTTTCATTATTATACAAATTTTTACCCACGGTTTTGCCCGCGGGACTTTCAGCATTGAGTAATAAAGTTTGCTTGTTAAATCCATTTGTACATTCAAAATGAAAACAATCATATTTATTGTTTTGCGCTGCTCATATAAATATTTCAGCCTTTTGAAGCCTGAGTTTTATTAGGAGACAAACAGTCCCTCAACATGAAGTGCAACGCTCATAGGGCGTGACGCTGCAACGTTGCCCGATGTCCCACAACTTGCCCCCCCAATATTGGATAATTTGACAGCGTTGCACGTCATGTTGGTGGACATTTTGTCCCCTAGTGTATCTGAGGCTTAATACATCTGAAGCACAGTTGACCCCGGCAACAGGAGCATCCAAATACCCATAATTTTCTTTTATTTGTGAAGCACAGACAAACAAAATGTCTGATTTATTCGTCACGTGTGTCTCTAAATTGCCTGAAAATTCATGCTTCATCGAAACGTAAACGCTCGTAAACAAAAATACAGTCAATTTAACAATCGTGAGAAAAGTTTTGAAGAATGTAAAATTAGTCCCTTGAGGAAATCAAAGTAATGACCGACAATAAAAAGCATTTTTAAATATGTTATATGCCATAAACAAAGAAATAATACGACAATATGCATGCATATTACTAAAACAAATTCAATAGTTAGTTTTTTTTTTAAATCGACGGCATATTTTGCGGGCAGCTTGTTTTTCGCCTCACAGAAATAGACTAGTCCACTACTTTGCTAAATAATAAGAAAAATCTCGGGATTGGCCGTGTACGAAATGACCATCCTCATCAATCAGCTGCTTGGAGTGAGTCCAAGATTTTTTCCACGTTTAGGTTTCGTAGATTAGTTCGATAATTCAATGTACTCCTTGTCGCCTTCCCTCGCTGCTGTGCAACATAACACAAATCTCTTTATTGTTTTATATCTTTAAAGTTTTCCTATTGATCTAGACAAAGCAATTATTTTAATCCAAAAACATAAATTCCCTAGTATTTATATCTTGAAATAAAATGTATTTCGGCTGACTGCGTCATTACGGTTCAACATGGCTAACAGTAATATATTAGAGTTCAAAATATTTACTGACGTTTGTACAGGAAGTGATGATAATTAATTTTAAGTTTATTTTGATAGCGAGATTGTTCATTAATGACAGAAATTAGCTTTGTAAATCCATCTCGATATTTTGAAGGGAGTTTTGAGGGTTTTTTTTTTATTAGTTCCGATGTAATTAACAATCATGCATTAGTGGGAGTATTTTGCACATACCAATCTATTTTGGCTGTTGTTGACGGACGCTAATGGTATTTCTGTACTTTCGTTGTCGTGAAAAGTTTGCAGAGACAGTTCGAATGAAGTGTTCACGACACCTTTACGCAATTCCTGTCTCACGCTTTAACGCTTGCCAAGGCGCGACGTCATAAGCGTCGCCATTTTCACACGCAGAGGAAAGTCGAGCTTCGAGTCATTTGACTTTTGAGTCTATTTTCTTGTGGAAATAACTAGCACTTGTAAACGGCACAGGTGACTTCAGTTCAGGTATATTGACCTAGTTTTTAATTGCAATATTCAACATGGCGAACTAGTTTCTAAGAATGTTTTAATTCATTATTGACTTCATAGTTATTTATGGTTATAATGATACTTTAAATTCTATTTAGTCATAATCATAATACTTATATAGATCTTAAACATGCATATGTTTTCGATATAACTGTATTAGTATGTCATCAAATTAATGATATACAGGTATATATAGACGACTTGCATGCAATGTCAATCAATTCAGGCAATCAACGTCCGTTAACAGCCATGGCAAAAAAATTATGTGCTTATATTTATATAATTTAATTATGAAATTGTGCTGATTGCATAGAACCATAAGAATCAAATCGTGTCCATTTCATTTTCAATCAATTTTGCTGAAAAAGCTTGTTTAATATAGGCAGATAAAAGATGATTGGTTGTTTTGAAGTTTTTGCATATGGGTGCATATAGCTACGTCTATCATCGGGTAATCGTCAATAACATGGATAGCCCATGAAAATGGAAATTTCATGATGTATAATTTCACGGTGACTTTTGTCGGTTTCTTCCTAGTCTGTCGAGACGGGCCGTTGAACTTTTGCTCCTTATTTAGATTATAGAAGTGGAGACGACGACCACGCAATCGGGCCGCCTGGCCCGCTCCGCGAAATAGATACGAATGATCACTTCCGCAATCTGTACTGAATCCAACCCTTCATGTCCGATCGATACACGGATAACGTAGAAAAAAGCTCTAAATATTCAAATGGAAACCGTGTAAATCTGCTTAGTTTGACCATTCTTAGTAGATTTTTAATAAGAAATACAAAGAGGGCAATAATTTAAGAAGCCAAGCCTATACTACTGTCAGGAGCGATTAGGCACATTGGAAAAGTACCTTTAAACTAAATGATTGATCGTAAATCAATAAAACCATCCAATGTTTAAAGGTACGCCTATAAAGCTGGACTATACAATATCACTACTGATGGTTGAGAGTAACTGCATACGTCGCGAAAGTCGCGACAGAAACGCCAGCACAGTCCTCATCGTTTAGATGCAGTTCAGAAATAGACCACGGAAGCGTCCGACCGACCCGTTTGGTATTTGTTCAACGTTGACCTAAAACAGTGCTCGCTTTGCTCGTTTGTTATTCGCGTGGCCGACTAGCCCGTCGTGAATATTGTCAGAACTACGTGTGTATTAACATCCGCCTACTGCGCTTATAGACGTTTTGCTATAAACTTTACAATCATCCAAAATATTTTATACCAATCCACATTTGTCACGGCATAATATCACGGTATTTAACTTACGGCGGCGGTGTGGCCACAACAAATAATTGTCGATAGGCAAACAAGTTCGATGGCGTAAACATGTGGAGTTTTTGTAAGAATAGCACGATTTCCAACAATTGTGGTGTGATCTCGTCACGCGGCACAGTGCCAGAGCGGGCAGAGCCGTATCACACGTGGAACATGACGGATGAATGGGGGTCGTCAGAGTCGTCACGTGCGAGCGCGAACCACACACCGCGGCACAAACGCCACCTGTACGATCTATTGGAATTTATTAGCTGTGTATAAGTGTCTGATATACCGTTAATTTGTAAAAGAACTCTTAGACAAATACTAGATAATAAAATAATAATTTAATCTCACGACAGAATTTTAATTACAGAGTAGAAAACCTTCATCATAAGTGTCAAGTATGCACATTTGTAGAACTTCAAGCACCAAATATCTCCGTCTAAATCAATACCACAACAGTTTTAAATTCTTCTGCGTGATTGGTGGAGCGATCATAAATCATGAACTTCGCCATGCTTTGGGTTGTTAAATACTGTGAATGCTGAACGGATTGTTTGGCAAAAGGATTTTGTTTATGGGCAACACAAAACAGTACTTTCGGAATTTAAAATTTTAGTTCACTTTTGTTACTGGGTCATAAACAGCATGTCGTATTCATTGTTTTTGCCTTCATCTGGATTAATATTTATTTATCTGATCTTATGTAAAAGGCAGCAGGCGTACGTGAGTATTTGAGACAAAACAATTTACTCTAATATTATGCAAGTAGTTAAACGTGTTTTATTTGGCACTTTATTCCACAGCAGCAGCAGCCATATTGTGGCTGAAGATACAACGTTGCCAACGAAAGTTATTTCCTACTGTCTCCGTGAGACAATTTAACAAGTGTTACAGTTAATTGTCTCGTGCGAGTTCCTCTCACTTGCCAATATCTATAAATTCTGATTAATCAGCAGACGTGATGGTGTCGGTGTATTATACCAGGGTCGCGCGTCGCCAAGGTTGCTATTTACGATGCTGGCTTAAAAGCTCTGTTATGATTTTATCTTTGCTTTTCTGTGAGGTTGTTAAAAATATTTTATTGGTATTTGTTTTTAAATCTCGTGCAAGAAAATTAATGATTACTTCGAACATAAAAAATTATGTTCGTACGTAATGTTAAAGGTGGCAACCATGATACTAAACATAAACAGCTGTTATGTTTCAGTTACAAATAAAATTGTTAACATCTTTACGTAGTTGTTGCGGGTTCTCTGAATTTAGAGATTCTTATTATACGGTTCTAAATCGTAAAGTTTGTAGATTTATGCCTTTTCAATAAAAACGTAAATAAGTCACTGTTGTAAATACCATTCGTAAAATCGCCTGTTTACAGGGACTCGAGAACTTTTATCGCCTTTTGTGATAGTTCATTCACGTATTTATCTCGAGACTAAAAGTATGCGAACATAAGAGTTTATACAGGGATTGATGCTTGTTCACTTATTTATAAATAAAAAGAATATAGAGCCACTTGTGAACGAACCAAAATATTTTCACATAATTTATGTGTAGAGATTTGCGTCAGTGACTCTTTAACATTTTTAGAAAATACCTATACGCGTTTTCTTTCTATATTTTGTCTGCTTCAATATTCTAAACAAGCTAAAATGAACCTTAGTGATGTCCGGCAAAAATAATGTTTATATCTCGGAGAATGATCCAAATAATTTACAACTATTGCAAACACGTGCAGGAAACACGTGACAATAGTTATACGAAAAGAAAGATATCATTAAAAAAAAAACAATTTGCCAACACCAAAAATAAAACGTTATTGTCAATTCAAACTGAAATGAAGTAGCTACCTACTGGCGAAAGTCAGTTCTATAAAATATTTTTAATAGTCTGAGATAACTCTATGATTACGAAGCAAATAAGAAGATACAATTCATTGCAATAATTAATATCCTAACTAAAGGTTTATTGCGAATGTACCTATTGATGGAAAATTGTTTTTCTATTGATTTTCAATATTAATTTCGGAAAAAGAATAACGTACCTTTAATAAAGTTTTTTAAACTTATAATTCCATGTCAATCCAAAGATTGACAATTCAAAGCAAACCGTTTTAAATAACGGCAATTTCATACTTTAACCCCTATTATAATTCGATAACTTCCATAACAAAATAATACACGTATTAATAAAAAAAGACAAATAAATTTTAATATCTACAGCGCATAAAATAACCTATAGTGTCGCCGTATGTCTTAAATTATGATTTATTTGAATCTGCACAAAAAATCTGCGCGGGCGCACGATAATGACGTGATATATATAATACGTGTACCTACATAACTTTTGGTGAAAATTATAATTGTATGTGTGGAAATGTTTATATTGCCCGAACAACTAAGATATCTCCAATCATGCATCTTGCGTAAGAGCCATTTATTTTTTAATATAGCTTGACTTTTATTTAAATTTATTTTCATACGAAATCTCGTATAGTTGGCATAATGTTAAGACCACTTGAATTAGTGTTTTATTGCTATTTTCCTAAATAATAAAATATATCATGACAGATTGTAAGTTTGGAAAGTTTACAGGTGCTGTTTTAGACGGGTTCTATTCATCGATGTCAAAATGTGATATTTCTACTATAATTTATGAATAATTGGTGGACTGACATACTGTTATGTTTCAAAATTTAAGTAATTTTCCAATCGAGAGCAATAATGTTTTTTTAAGGTTTAATCCTAGTCTATCAAGTAATATCAAGGGTCCTTTGGTGTGTCGAACCTAATATTTAACAATCTTCTCAGATTATATTAATTTTTAATCCATATCAGTTCCTGCTCTTTTTTATACATTCATGTAACAGGCGATAATTCACATTTTTTTATAAGGTATGGTAGCTATAGTAAGCCATTCATGTAGTCCAATTATATTACTCTATTATAGATGATATATTGTATTATACGCTCAATACATTGTTGGTTAGCCATTCCTGTGGCCGCCGCGAGTTGCGTAACAGGCATTCTATGTACATTTATTGCGATCGACAGAAGTGGTGTAATTCGTGTGTTTTTACAGCTGCAGTTCGGCATAGGCCCAGACTGGGTGTAGCTCTAACTGTGCTCCGACGATAAACAGACGGCCGCTGTTGCCGACTCGCTGAAAACATCCTTTTACGTCATCGCCTCGCTATGGTTTCTGCCTTCAGCGGAGCTATAAGTTCTTATATTATGTGGCTATGTTTGGAAAAAGAATTTACATTCTGGAATTAGCTCTGGCGTCATAGTTATCAATAGTGAGCAATTTTCTTTGCAGCTATACTTCGTATTTCATACAGAAGTTTTCAGAGTTTTAATTTTCATTTGTAATAACAGAATACATGAGACTAATGTGAGCATGACGCATTCTAAGATCAATTCATAGAAGTGTATGTTTTTTTTTTTAGTTTTGACTGAGTGCCTAATTAAATGGAAATTCTTTTCGGGGATAAAATTTAGGTCGCTCTCAGTTCATGTATAAGATGCTCGCTTTCATTAACGCGTCTATTCCAAGACAAACAGCAATAGTCACAATTCTCCATAGTGCTAGGCTAAATATGATTTGTGGGACGCATCTCGAACGGCGGCGACAGAGAAGTGTGGCGAGTGACCCCGTTCCGTCGTCCGCCATGCCACAAGATTGTTATGTTTTTGTATTTTTCTACGATTTTCACTAAAATATAATGTGAAAATAATATGTTACAAACATCTTAACGATGCCGACATTTCGAAAATATCCGCCTAATGTATCCATTTTCATATAGCAAACATCAGCGCAGAAAGTAATTTGAAGCAGTCTAAATCAAATTCTGTGTTAAACTGAGCTGAATGAAGTGGGAAAGAAAGCTTTTATTTGTGTACGAGTTGGAACAGTAAAAAAAAACGGAGGTGGTCCATTTCAGATCAAATTAAAACTGATTTATACCATATTTATTGATACAGATACATCAGGGTTTTCTTTAGGACCTCAATTAAACTGAACGATATTTTTACCTCAGCGGTGATTCATTGTTTGGATGGATAGGCAATGTAATACATTTCAACAAAAGTCAACAACGAACCGTGAATGTTTATGCCGTGTGTAAAACAATGGGTTATTCCGTTTTCCTTGGTGTCTGTGAGTTCGCTATCAAGGCGATAGAAACTCTATTTTATTTTTACCTCAAGTTTTTAGTTTCTTAGTTAGCCTGCTCGCGGAATTAAATTAACTTTAAAAGTTATTTGAAGTATTGATACCTGTACCCTGCCCTTTCGTTTTCCTCTACTGCACACAGCAGCACTGATTATACAGGTTTCAATGGTAGTAGTAGTAGTAAGTAGTGTTCACATTTAAAAATTAATCCATCGCCCATCGAAATGAACAAGTTTGTTCAATGTAAATTTTCGATCATAACATCGAAGAGTCCAACTTTTTTTTACTATTACTTTCTTATAGTTTTTTAAAGGTTAAAAAACAGTTTTTAGAATATGACCACACCTTTCAATTAACACGAGGTATAATAGCACAGAATGTACCTGTGTTCCGTCTACCGACACAGAATAAATTTAGATTTATCGATTTATGCAAAATTCTCTTCCAATTGACTTCCCTAAGTCGATAAATGAATTCCCTTCGCAAGTCGTTGACTGACGTTGGGGCATGTTGATAATTCGTGTTTGTTCACTCAACATGAGCCAACATTTTATATATAATATGATGTGATGATTGGTTAACAACATACATACACTTTACCATTAATTAGGTTTATGAATGTAGAACATCATGGTAAACAAATATGCAAATTAAAAACACTGCGAATAAATTACTAGAATTGTTTTTCTTCTTCAATGCGACTACTTATTAATTTGCAATACAGTCCAGCTAACTAGTTAACTAGAGTAACCGAACAGAATGTTCAAAAATTGAACCAAAACAAACGAACAAGCACGTGGCAAGCCATAAGACCCTGGAAAGGTTTTCAATAGTCCGCTGATTCACTCCATAAGCTTATTCAGTGATTTTTAAACTTAAATTATAAATCAATTCTCTTAGGTAAAATTACTCTGTGATGGAGTTCCACAAGGCTCAAAATTAGTTTCTTACTTTTTGTTAAGTACCAGCCTCAATAATAATACTTCAAAGATCTCACAGTAATATACTTATATTATACCTATATGTATGTTTACCTGCCTAATCTGACGACCTAAGGTTTAAACTAGTCAACTTTCCCTTGATCTTCTCATAGGCTACTTTGAATTGGATCTCACGTTTTAAATTGAATCAAAAATCAAAAGACATTCAGTAGAACCTCTCAGTACTGGAAAAGATACACAAGAAAATGATGGTAATGTGTTTACATAAATTACAGTGATGTTTGTTTTGTCCACATTGAATGAAACAAAGCTAACAAGATAAATATTAACAAGCCTATATATTGTTGCGTAATCTTATTGCGACACTTTCTGTAAGCAAGTCCAGATCTAGGATTATGTTTTGCGGTGAGTAGCAAAGACTACAATAAGATAAGTAGACTTGTTTACATTGTACCTTAATTCTTATTAACAGATCGAAATGTCAATTCGACATGACGATGGTAGTCATTCAAGTTGTTCTTATGTAGTGGGTGGAGGCAGGTGCTTGCGCCCACGCCGGCCCAGGGCCGTGTGCAACCTGACGTCACCGCGACAACCTTCCGATGACGTACTATACGGAACTTGCCTTCATTTATATAAATATTACTTTCAATTTTACTAGACTCGCGTGTGGGTTTCAAACGGATCTTTAATCTGGAAATACGAAATTATTATTCCTTTAAATTGAATGAGTAGCTTGTTTTCTGTTAATCAATTAGTCTTTAAAAGACAGATGATTCGTAAACTATAGTAGAGTTATCACCGTGTTCAAGCCTTAACACTTGCAGCTTATCTTTATTTATCTTGATAGCTACAATTTTTACAAACTTAAGTTCTCATCGTTCGGTACCATTGATACCTACTCTTATGATAACAGTTACTTACAGATACAATTTGTGTCCTACCAGAGGTGTCCGACCAGACGGGTGTTATGTCTGGTTTGGGCAACTGCCCAATAGATGATTTCGAGCTGTTGTATATGCTCAAATCGCGCTGAGAACTCTAATTGCACGATGCAGGATTTTATAGTTCATATTCATATGTCGACGGTGAAGTGCAAATACCTTCTGTCATTTTTCGAGAAAATTATTTTTTAGCGCTTTTAATTCAAACGACTTTTTTTTTGTTTTTGTGAAATATCTGAAGCGAATATTGTTGCAACTGCGCCAAATTAAATTGTGGAAACACCTCCTAACTAAACCAACACAATATGTCGATTTATAGTATTACCACCTAACGTTTTTAAGACAGAATTTTTTTGACTTCGACAGTTAGGAGTTATTGGCACATCGCCGTCGATATGGCGCTATAGCTGATGTCGCTACGAATTTTAAGTTAATTCATACGTCACAAAATATAATACTATTAACGCTTAAATAGTGTGCAAAACAGGACAATAAATCAGATACAAACAAAATTGAGACTCGATGCGACGACTGCGTGACTGCATGCGCTAGCGGACGTCTGCGGCGCGGCGTCTGCGCTTCCACGCTGACATTTTGATTGACGTGTTACGTTACGCTACGCGCATCACGCATGCGACCAGCCAGCCTACTAGTTCATTTTATTTCATCGTAATTTTCAGCTACTTAAAACACGCACTCACATCAAAGGAGCAAGCCTTGACCTATATCAAAAACAAAAATCTTGCCACGTAAATAAGTTCATGATCTAGTCTACTGAAACCGGCGGTGTATTTGATTAATTTTTTCAGTATTTTTCGAAACGTTTTAATAGCAGGGCATTAAAAAGAGCTCTCTTAACTCGAGCCCCTGTAATTAAAAATTATGTGTGACATAAGCCAGTCGAACATTAATAAGAGGAAGTAAAGACGTCATGCATAATAATATATTGAATATAAAAAGAAATAAAAAAACTTTTCTAGAGAAACGGAATGACTACACCCAATGACCGATTGACTAAGTAACCAAGTAGTGTCGTGTGATACCGAATTATGATACAAGTTCGCGTGGGAAGCGCCGACGCGACACAAAATCAGCTGCGATGACTAGCACGTCGCCGCCTCGTACACTTTGAGAATTATGTGCATAATACATTTTTACCATCACAGAATATAGCTAGAATGTACTAGAACCACATACATGTGAACTCATTCTGGAATGTGGGAGTGTAGAAAATGCTACAATTTGTCATTGTCATTTGGATACTTATTAGAGTATGCAGTGTAGGACATATATTTTATCCCACTAAACGTCATGTGTAATATTAATCAATTCTGGCCCAAAATAAGATTTATAGTCTTGGCAGATAAGCAGTTTTAAACCGATACCTACTTAAATTCCAAAACGAAAGATTATATGTTAAGTATTCCATGCTGGTTTCTCCATGCTAGCTATGGATTTCCTTGTGATTGGCAATGGCCTTATGTACATCTGCCCTCATAATTTCGACCAAACTTGTAATGAATCATCAGTGCGCACGTGCGCCAGATTGTTTACAAAATTGTGTTTTGTAACACCGACGTAAAATGCGTAACAGGCATTTACACTCTTATTAATTTACTGTTGTTTAGCTATCGAAATGATAACATTTATTGCACTCTTTATCTGTTACGTATTAACATGCTCAGATACTAAATTCCTTCTTGGCATGCATTATTTTACCTTTGCCTACAATGTTAATAAATACTTAATAATTTACAGAGATTCTCATTATTGGATGGATGAAGTCATAAGCTACAGTTTGTTGCATTTATTACAAAATTGAATACTGATTTAACGATTTTTGAAGTCTGCATTTGTTTACCTTACTTTTAGTTTTATATTGTGCGTGACTCACAGACAGATGTTTTATTTTCAGCTCGTATTTTCTTTCCCTCGTATATCCAGCTTTATGAGAGTTTTAAACATTACATAATACATCCATCTTTCCTCGCCTATGTAACAGTTAAAACGTTCTCTAAATCCATAATACAGATAGATAGCTGTTTTTTGATTTTAAAACCTATTTTATAGTTTTGTTAAAGCGTCTTTACAGGCAATCTAATTGATTGAAATTGAAAGTTAAGCTGTAGAAGTTTCATTATTTAAACAAATTGAATATACACTACTTTGTCGTGTTTATGTTACGTTTACTACACATCATTTAACTTTTTTTTTCAACTAGGTACGAAAACCGAGTTATTTCAAAAGCTTCCAAACTATCCGAAACACAAATATTCAACATTATGCCAAACAAGATTTCTAAACACTTACAACAAATGCAGTAAAGCGATGTTGTTCTCACCCTATTCACGTAATCATAAAACTGAAACGGCATAACGTTCCCCAGCCATAACGCAGTAAAGTAAGTTACGCACCTTCACGCGCATATACTCGTTCAAGGACCCGAAATAATGAGGGCACCGTGATCACAGCGCGCTCCATTGGTTCGCCTCGCCCAATTCACCTCACCCAACGACCAACGTGCTGAGAGCATATACACCGTACTCTGTTTATGTGTGTCGATCTTGAGTGACATCCTCTGGATACTTTGTAAAAATTAAATGTTTCTGTGAACAGAGAGCCGTTCATCGTGTGGCGGAGGCGGCGACTCGGAGGGTTCAGAGGGGCGTGCGTCTTGGCGCGTCACGCTGGACCACGACTTGGTCGAGACGCTGAGCGCCATCTACCCCGAGTGGTTCAAGCCGCAGCACCGCCGGGAGCGCAGCCGCGCCGCCTCGCCGGTATCGCCCGCTTCTCCCCCGCGCACTCCCGCCACACCGCCTTCTGACGACACCTTTAGGTAAAGACAACTGAATTGAGGATTTATTTACCTTGAAATATTTTTTGCAAAAGTTTAGTGATGCCGTTCTCTGGACATTGAGTTATTCCAAATGCGATATGTGCTTGTATTTGTTGGATAGGCATCGCATCCTATAGGTTTCACCTTGACCGGGCACCGATAAACATTTGGCTAGCTTTTATTTAAATAACCTGCTAGTCTTTACAAAGAGTACTCACACCAGAGCAAATAATTAAGGTTAACATGCCATACGGCCATAAAATATTAACGGAAATTGAAATGCCATGCGCTTTTGTACCATGTGCGCACCAACTGTTAACTATCACCTTGACCTACCTTAACAATAATATGGTAGGGCCCAGTCGTAGTACAATTTGATGACACATGATTTAGGAGCCGCTTGTCATCGACACAGCTTATATTAACCGTAATATAACTATATTCTATATTTAAGAGGTAACGATTAATGTGGGTTTTCTCATGAAAAATCATATCACTAGCAGTTGGAGCTACTTTAGCATAAGGTCCTCCTCTTTGAAAACGTCACGTAGGTCGCGAATATGACGTTTGCGTCAATTTGTCTAATGTTGGACATTATGCGCTTTGATAGGTGCCTGGAAATGGCGCTGTGTCAGTGCTGCCACCTAGTGGTGACATCATTAGTGAAAACTCTCATTAAGGGAAGGATAAATGTTTATTAATTGTGTGGTGTTACTGGTAGTAGCTCCGGCGCGGAGGAGATGGCCGGCCGGCAGGCGGGCAGCAGCGGCGCTAGCGAGCCGCCCAGCTCGCCGCGCGTCTCGCCGCCGAAGGTGGTCGTCGACGACAGCCCGCTGCAACCAGCCATGGGGAAACATAAAGAATGTGAGTATTTATTTTATAACTAGCTTCTGCCTGCGGGAGATAATTCCAAAGGGTATACTCCCGGGAAAAATGTTACCCAATCCAGGACTTGATCTACCGTCTGCAAAAGTTTTATACAAATTGGTTTAGCCGTTAACAAGTGAAAGTGTAACAAACAGTCAGAGTTATTTTCGCATTTATAATATTAGTATGGATTTTGAGATCGGAGTATTGATTTTTCCGGTAGCTATAAAGAGATCTATCAATTCACAAGCGAATAGGTTACTGATAGGCAAGTGTGTACGGTTATCATTTATGGCATCCTTGCTTACCACCAGGGGGGTGGACTGAGTACCACCTGAATAGTGGGAAAGAAAGAGACATACCATATTGCAAACCATTGCCAATAATGATATCAAACAACCGATTGGTACAGGTGGAAAGTGGTTGCTATATCAGAGGCATTGCAGAGTCATTGACATCCCAGAGACAATGTTAAAATGGCCCCTGGAAATGGGTAAAATGTCCCCCCATCGTTTTTTAAACCAGCTACCAAAGTCAAAGGCTTCCACTCTTTTACGCCATTTTGATAATTGACATAAATTACGTTTTAACAGAAATCATAAAAGAAACTCATGAGTCATGGAATCTGTAACAGAGAAAGTAATTAATTAATTTCATTTAGTAATCATCCCGTGTGAATGAGGACACATTCATTATGATGTGGAAGCTAAGCGACTGACTAACTGTCTCTATTCATACTCTGCATTTCTGATATACGTTCCAATATGAAATTCCCGAGTTTTTAGGTAGATTTTATTTTAGGAGTTTTTCTAACAAATTTCATGGAAAAATCTGTTGTTTTTGACATTTCTTAGTAACAAATTAGGGTTTGTAAGAATCAAAGGGCACTGGCCCCAAGTTTGTCTCGCAGATCGTCTGTTGTTTGCATTAGTATGCCGACGCTGTCGGTACTTCCGGCCATGTTTGCATAGTCTGCCAGTTTGCGCCTGCGAGCATCCCGCGTAAACAAATTCCCAACCCTTACTCAAACTATTTCATATTATAAAGACTATCGATGGCAGTTACACACTTAAAAGAATAGGTTATGTCATTTGCTTGTAAAAATGTCGTATGAACTGTAAATTTGAAGAAATCTTTTAAAATAATTTATTGGTTCAAAAATAGATAGCATAGCATAGCATAGTCGGCCTTATAATGTTCCCACTGTTGGGACTCAGGCTTCCTCTCTAGGAGAGGGAATGGGCCGTAATCCACCACGCGGGGCCCAGTGCGGGTTGGTGGATGTCACAAAAAAAAAATTGATAATGTAGACATAAATATAATTTCTATGATTGCAAGTATTAGTAAAACTAAATTGAGTGGGTATCGCAGTAAAGACGCCCAGTAACCCACAATATTCGGCCCAGTGGTAGTGAATGTTTCGTCTGTAATACGGTCGCGGCATAACACTAGTTTCCTTGTGCAGTGTTTATTTATATTGGCGTCGCGCCAGCGTTGTCCGCCCATCGTTCGCTGCTCGCCGCTTGTCTACACGCAAACAAGAATATAGCTCCACTCCTACGCTTTACTGCGAACTTATCGATATAATCTCTGTGTATCGATCGACGTATCGATCACGTCGGTTGCACACACGACACGCTACGTCAAAGTTCGTCACCTGGCGTCATAACACTGTATTCTTCACGACGATATGCCATCTATTCAATCAGTGCCCATTGTTGTATGCAAAAGGTAACCGGCAAACATCGGCATTCAGTCGCATTATGTTCCTATCAAATTGTATATTCTGTTTGTCAGATTTTGTTGGAATCGTTGGCGATGGTGCAAAGGAAAAATAATAAGGAAAATTGGTTTAGGTAACTCAAATAATTACATAAATAGCATTTGAGGACAATGTGTGATCAAGATTTTTGTTTTACAGCTTTGAAAGTGAAGCTGATGATGAGGCGGCCGATCAACCAGCTTGTGGCGCAGGGAATCATGCCGCGTAAGTGATATTTTTTTTCTATATCCACTTTATATATTCATTTTGAGTATTACTACGCATGCTTTGAAAATTGCGTATGCTTTGCAAATAGCAAATTAGTAAAAGACACGTGTCTGGGGTGCGGGAAGCGCCCACCGCGCACAGAGCTCACGTGCGTGGGTAAAAACAATTTTATTTACTATTTTAACGATGTGTATAATGAAGATTACTTGTGACCGAATTGAATATAAATTATGTACTTTTAGAAATAGTAATTAGTCACACTGGAAAATATCGTAATAAATCTTTAATAAAAAAATAATAAAGGAAAATAAAACGAATATTTTAAAGTATTATAGTTCTGGCCTAGTATTGATATACCTGTCTCGAAGAAGTCTCACACTTAAACACAATTTTAATCTAATGTTATTTATGTTTTACAGCTCTAAAAACACCTCCAGCCTATTTCGAGCAATGTAAGCAGCTTGAGAGGGCGAAAACTGGAGATTTATTAAAAGCAAAAATCCAGCGGCGTCCGGACAGACAAGAACTCGAACGAAGACATATATTGGAACAAGTAGGTGTAATGTCACTTTTTTATTTTCCTACCTAATTCTCTTATGTCCCTTAATGAACTAGAACTTAATACGTTATTTATGTTTCAGGAGAGCCATGTAGATCCCAGCCTAGCCGAAAAACAGCGAATGCTAAAAAAGGCACGTCTAGCGGATCAGCTCAATGACCAACTGTCGCATCGTCCCGGGCCACTCGAGTTAATAAAGAAGAATATACTACACACAGAGGAGACCATAGAAACTGCTGTAAAGAGTGGAACTCTAGCGTTTAAGGCGACAAGTGAGGGCGCGTCGGGCCGACCTCAGCACCCCTCCTCGTACTGCGGACCTCCCGAGGAAGTCTCTCCCTCACCCTCCCCACCCTCCACCCTCTCGCCCGTTAGCGTCGCCTCGCCACCGCAACACCCGGCACCCGGCAAAGACAAAAATAGGAAGAAAAGCAAACAAAAACAGCAACCAAAGGCGAGATTTAAATTCCACGAATACAAAGGGCCCCCGAATGCAGCGAAAGCGTCGTCTCCGCCGGGCTCCGTGGAGACGCCGTACGAGCTGCTCTTGCAGCAGCAACAGTTGCTGCTGCAGCTCATGCTGCCCGCCTCCCCCGCCGCCTCGCCCGCCGCCTCCGACTCGTCCGACGCCTACGCCGCGCCGCCGCCGCCGCCGCCGCCGCCCGGGCCCGGCCTGCAGCTGGTGGTGCCCGCGCGCTTCGAAGACATGAAGGTGTCTGATTTGCGCGCCGAGTGTAAGCGCCGCAACCTTAGGGTCTCCGGGCCCAAACCGCAGCTGATCGACCGATTGCGACCTTTTTTACTAGAGAAACAGGAGGAACCGCCCAAGTCACCCGCGTCGGTCGCGTCTTTTGTGTCGATCGCATCTCCGGAAGTGAAATTGGAGCCCGAGCCGGCCGAGGACATCGTGCAGTCGCAGCGGAGGCAAATCGAAGAACTGGAGCGCAAGCTGGAGGCGTCGCGCCAGCAGCTGGAGGCCGTGCGGCGCGAGGCCGCCGGCGCCGCCGCCAGCGACCAGAGCCGCCGCCTGCTGCAGGCGCACCTGTGCGTCACGCAGCTGCGCGCGCAGCTGGACGCGCTCACGCAGGCGCCGCCCGCGCCGCCGCCGCCGCGCTACGTGCTGGCGGCGCACGACGCGCAGCCGGAGCGCTTGGTGCGCCTGTTCACCGTCACGCCGCCCGCCGCCGCAGACGCCGGTGACGCGGCGCCGCAGAAGACCGCTAACCCTGCCTACATCCTGAATGGTGTGAAGGTGGTGCCCATCGCCATCCTGCCCAGCGCGCACTATTCACCAGAGCGCGCGGCGCCGCCCCCGCCGCCGCCGCCGCCGCCCCCTCCACCGCCCCCCATGCCACAGGTGCCGCTCACTCCGGACGTGCACGACGCTGAGAACAGTCAAATAATGGATGACGTTCTAGAGATCCTTGTAGAAAATGGTGAGTTGCCACCTTCGGCCGTTGGCGAAGCGACAGCTGCTCCGTCATTGGACACGAGCTACGTTTCTAACGGAACGCCGACTTATGCACCGACGGATGTCCTGACGGATGACGTGCTCAATGACAATCATGTTCGCGATTCGCTGGCCGCCGATGAACTACAAAGGGAACTTGACGATATTCAAAATGAAATTATGAGTCATGCAGACTTGCAGGCCGTGAATGCTAGCAACCGATGCCAAGTAGATCACTCTGCTACGGACATAGATACGGATATTACTGTCGATTTGCTATCAAATGGAGAATTTCACACTGACTTTGGTTCCGATCCCAATTCTGTAGACAACGACGATTTCTTCGGAAGTCTATTGTCGGGTGATGGCGGAGATAGATTAGAAGATAAATCACAGGCGATGGATATCGGTGAAGACGTTCCAGAAAGAATGAGTATGACGCCTCTAACCAACGGGGACATATTGGATCATACTCGAACTGGCTTCGAGTATATGGACGATCTGTCGCTGCCATCGTTCCAGAACGAGGAATCGCGGCACGACGCGTTCGAGTCGCGGCCCTGCGAGTTCGACCTGAAGGAGTTCGGCATCGACGCCGGCTCGCACATGCACGTGGACGACGCCTACGACTACATGGACACGGAGCTGATCCCCAACCTGTTCGGGCGCGGCCACGTGCCGCAGTGCGACCCGCTGCTGGGCGGCGCGGCGCGCGCGGGCCCGCTGCCGCACGCGCCGCGGCCGCAGCGCAAGCACTACTCGTGGGACCGCATCGAGTTCGACGCCACCTGACCCAAGGGCGGCCGAGCTCCAAGCTCAACTTGTCTCACGATGCTTACGCTATGATCTCTCACCGCCTCCTGTCGCCGTGGCTTTTTCGTTTCCTCACGAACGGCGGGTTCGTGTTCATCAGAGCGACCTGCGTCGAGTTACACACGTGCGGGGGTGTTTTGTGAACAGTACGATTCTTATCTTCGATCGGTCGCCACGGAGTGGTAACCGTCATAACGCTAGTCTGCTCTCGTGACTCGTTCTTCCATAATGATGACTTTTATTAAAGCCTAGAATTAAGAAATTGATGTTGTGAAACACAAAGTGTTTACATTTATACCTATATAGGACTGTATGATTTAATTTATTAGTATGTATTTGTACTTAATGCTGTACGTAACGTTTGTGTCGCTAGTTGATAATAGTTGAATGTTTCAGTTACTTCACTAGTGAGTGATCGCGCCTCGCTGCCGCGTGCGCAGACATACTTGGCTCACATATTATAATAAGTCCGTTTTATTTACTATTTATAGGCATAATTATTATTATCTACTTATGTATATATTGAGATTAATAATACTCAACATAGTTGTGGATTTCTGCATTCCGCCCGATGACTAAAACTTAGGGAAAAATTATCATAAGAAAAGTTGTTTTTGTTTAGGCACAGTCAATCTATGAGTCACCTGGTCACGTACACATTGTGTTAATTATTATTATATGATAGAAAAGCTTACGATTGATGTTGTGTCAATTATTAAAATCCACTTGACGCTGTCCCTAGCGCATGGATAGCTACTTCCCGAATCAATAAGTGACATTCCAGTCTTGTTGAAGTGCAAAATGTGGCATAAGAGTACTTGTCTCTCGAAACGATTATTTATTTTAACAATTTTGACCAGCTTATAAAATTGATGTTTATATTTAGTGAAAATTGTAAAATTTAGGAAAATATTAGAGAACAAGGTGCACATTCACAAGCCATCGTCATGGGTGGGACCAGCTTGGGAACAATGTTAGATACGAATTCATTTAGATAACGTAGGGAGCTGGCTCCTCGCGCTCGACACTTATGCAAGCATTCTCGTAATCACTTGTTAATCGTACACTTCACTGTCTCTATATTAATACTTGCAGACCTTCGACGTTCTTTCATTGTAGTGTTAACGTCTTGCCAAATTATCGTAATTGTTTGAGTTTACCTAGAGAATTATTTTAATTATTGTAACAACATAACATTCTTAAAAAATGTATCATTCCATTATAATGTCTAAAATGTAGGATAGGTTCGCCGTTATCAATAAGTTGTCGTTTGTACTCGATTACGCAATGGTTACCAGCATGTGATGGTAATTACTTTTATCTTAGAGACCTAAAACGACTGGACCAATTTTGTTTATGAGGCTTGAAAATGCCTGTATCAAGAGATAGCTACACTAATTTTGAATACTCAAATGATGAAACCATTTCATAAAGTGGCATCTTTTGTGTAGTCAGAATTTAGTTTTGTATAAAACTATTAGCTTGTTTATTGTTGTCCTTAGTTCCATACAAAGTAAATCTTAATAATTATTTTACAAAACAATTTCAGTTTGCTTGCATAATTGTTTGAGCGTATAATTATTAATTTATTTATTTATAAAGTCATTCATGTATACTTTCAGGTTTTTTTGTTTATGTTATATTCATTACTATGTGTGAGTGTTTTTTTACTAATGTATTTTGTATAATATCACGTGTTGTTTATCTAGCGTTTACCTTTGCTTCATCAAGAAGGATTAGATAAAGCAAAAATTCAGAATCGAAAACATATTGCCATTTTTTGCATTTACAATTTATTTAGTTTTGAATACATGTTACTACAACGAATAATTATGAATAACTGCCCTGCGTGTGCCAATATGTTCAAAATCCAGTTATATTTATTATGTATGTCAGTTCAAGCAGAGGCATAGAAATATTATCCTAAATTGAGTGTATACAGTCTTGTGTATTGGTTGCAGACGGTGGATGGGTATGCGTGTGTACTTTAATTGAATTCTTCATTATAACTTTAGAGTACATTCGCATACGGAATGGTGCTATTAAAAGTTAACATTGAATTTATATGAAAAATATTTTAACTTTGCGTAATTTGTATAATGGATTTGTAAATGTGTGTCTCTAAATGTAAAACAAAAACACTATTAACAATTTTTAAATCAATGTCGCTAGTTTCGGACTTGAAAAGTTTTCGAAAATACCGAGCCAGCGGGAGGCTGCGTTCAAAATTAAAACAGGGCTCGCAAATGGTAATTTGCTTTATTATTTAAGTAATATTCCATTATCTAAGTGAATTATACGGAATCTTTACACTAGATTTAAATATAAAATCTATTTGCTCATTATCAAAATTGTACCCATATTAGTCAAATATAATTATTCGAATCATAATTTATCTGGAGAGAGAATTTTCGAGTCATCTCCTATATTTATATTAACAGGCCTAGTGTGTTAATTAGCTTTGTATTTACTCTTCTGCGAGAGTTTAGTTTAAATGTATTTAACGAGATACTAAGTGAGATTAATGTTTGATAAATAGCATATTATCTGCATACTTGTTATTATTGTTGTAATTATTTTAGGAGAGTTTTAATATTTGTTTGTAAACTAAGCTATATCCAACCTGACGTTATAAATATTTGTGCACCTAATATTTACGACACCTACCTAATTTTGCTCTCTGCAATAAATATTTATATGATAATGTAATCGATCGGCTTCTTTAAACTTACTAAATATATTTATGGTTGAATACATTTTTACTGACTTACCTTAAAGTAAGCAATTAAAGCAATACCTGGCTTTAAGCCATTGGTTTGTAGTAGAGCCAAGTATTCAATAAAGTTAATATAATATGTGATAACCACAGGAGTCGGATTTGTAGTGTAACTGGATAGTTTTTTACCTTGCCCTGTAATGAAGCCTTGTAAATATTTACCAAGCCTTTATTAGAATAAGGAGAGAATGTTGAATAAAAAGTTTTTGACATAAAATATTGTTTTAATGGAGCATCTGTCATGGGAGCACTAGGTAAACTGGATAAGTAAGATTGTGTTTATGGATGGTATGGTCAGCCTTTTGACTAAAATGCTAGTGTGAAGCCAGACAGCTTCAAGGTTCGACCACAAAATTAGAAGGGATGGCATAGTGCAAAATGCCGTTTGCACATGCTAAAAGCTTATCGTGTGCAGTGTGTTTGTTTTTTAATACATGAAGGTGTATGATGTGTCGTCATCCGAGAGTATGGGCCAACTAACCCTGCTATGAATTTAGCGTGCGCCTGCGCGTGTACCCGTCACGTGACGACGCGCGTATGTCGCGTGCGGCGGTCCCCGTAGCAGAAGCCAGATTATTATCTGCGCAGTGTCGCTAAACAACACATTTTAATATTTGGCAAATTGGCAGCAAATGTATCGAGCAAGCCTTCTCGGCCAGCTTCGCTAAGGCAGTTAATTATATACCTACCTACTACAATTAGATTCTCAGCACCATTTTACCAATATGGCGCCTGTTTCAATGATTTAGATATTGTTCAGTTGTGTAGACACTTGAGATACAAAATTACATCAGAATATCCACTAGGAATCCATTTGTTAATAATATTAACAGCCACTGAACGCACTCAAACAATTCCGGCTTCCGCTAAAAACTCGTTAGGAAATATGGAATTTATTTTCCCCGCGAAATTTGCTGTGTTGCCTGATTATAAAGTAAATGTCTATGGTAAACGTTATTTTTGGGGTTTTGTATACAGTGTGAGTCTTTATAATGTGCACGTATTGAAATGAGGGAATCTATGCTTAATTTTATCGACGGAAAAAACATTTAAAAAAATCTAAATATTTATTTATATTTATTATGGATTTTTTTAAAATTATTGTTTGCTTTTGTTGGGGTCACAAAAGCAAACAAAAATTAAAAAAAAATCCATAATAAATATAAATAAATATTTAGATTTTTTTAAATGTTTTTTCATATAGATTCCCTCATTTCGATTGACGAAGATTGACAGATTGACTGATCTTGCACTTGACAGTGACAGTGATTAGGATTGAAACTTGGAAGATCTCGATTATCTCAATCGCAAATGGCGAAAAAGTGATCTGAAAACCACATAGTTCCTGATAAAAGTGAAATCTTAAACTATTGGGATTATCTAAGCATTTTCTTAACGTTGAAGTTGAAGTGGCGTGGTAAAATATTTAGTTATGATATTAGCTGAAACGCTTCTGTTTTCTTTGACATTGATCGATAGCGGTGGTATATTATTCCTTTTAGTTTACTACATAATAACACTGTCCGACCTGGAGTGCGACTATTTGAATGCTCAAGAATGTTGCGATAAGCTCAATTACTGGATGCTACCAAAATACTTGGCCCATTCTTTCATTACATTTATATTCCTGTTACATGGTCAATTGATTTTATTCATTTTGAACTTGCCTTTGTTTATATGGCTAACGTTCGAATTTTTTACTGTTCCACGTGGAAATTTGGGTGCGTATGATCCCGCAGAGATCCTTAACCGGGGCCAGCTCAGAAAACATTTAAGAGATATAATGATTTATGTTGGTTACTATCTAATTTCCTTTTTCATTTATCTTTATTGCTTTATACTAGCGTTGCTCAAAGGCGATCCCCTCCAGAGGTCAGGAGACGACCAAATTGTAACTGAAATATAAGATAGAAGATGGCTGAAGATTCAGTGTCTTTGTCGGCTGATGAGCTAGAGGCAAATTTTACATGTGCAAAATTAGGCTTACCAGCTCATATAGCTGCCTTCTTAAAGCGACGAGAATTGCATAGAGATTGTGAACAAATACAATGTGACCAAAGCTTGTTGGAGGATGTTGCTGCCAACTATGTAATTGTGAAAAAAATCCTCAGTTTTTTACCATGGCAAGATAAGTTAATGTGTAAGAATGTTTGCTCAATGTGGCGTTCAGCTGTAAATACATTGCAGAAGGAACAGATATTCCCTTCTGACTTTGCTATAAGTATGAGACTAACTCATATTAAGAATGGCGTCAAACTACTGCAATCTGACTGCTTCTATACTGAACCATTAGCTGTTTTGGTATTTGCAAATATGTCAGGCTTCTCAGTAACAGCTGTATGTGAGGTGTTAATACCATGTCCTTGTGATCCAGCATGTGGCAAGGAACATAACCGTGAGTAGTAATCATATCATGTGAAATATGAAAATATTTAATATCAATTGAATTGTTACAATTGAAAGCAGTACGAATTTTACAGATTCTATTAGGGCTGCAGGATTATTCAAAAGAGTTACCGTGGCCCTCGCTAATAGTAACTGAACAACACAGCTGGGTTTTAGTTAGTAAAAGTCTTGACACTCTCCACCCAGAGCTGGAGAAGTCATTTGATGATTTCCCATATAAAAAAATTATATTATGGATTTTTTATATGATTTTAATACACTTCATAATTTTTTTTTAAACAACTTATTACAAATTGATATTTTCAGTTCTAGATGTGGTGAAAAATCTAGTGGTTATGCCCAAGACATGTATGATAGCAGTAAAGACCTCCTATATATCCTACTTGCCCATGCCACACTCATTAACCAACCAAAACACTATCAGCCGAAAGTTTGGAAAACACCCTCCTTTTATAGGAGGAATCTACATACCAGTCATACCAAATGTGGAGTTCCAAGTAATTAATGTGAAATCATTAAGTGATATAAAAGAGAATTTCATAAAAACTGTGGATAAGTTGGCAGAAACACACTATGTCAAAGGTGCACTGGTTTTTGTAAATGGAAGTTTCATTCTCCAATCTGTAGATGATATTATATTTTTGAATTATTTACAAGATCTGTAAGTATTTACTGTTTACTATTAATGTACAGACTGTTTACAAGTCTTAATTATGTGATTTAATGATGATTTTTTATTATTGCAGCCAGCCTAACATACCATACGCCTTAGGAGGGTGCATAGTTGACGACACTGTGTCTGATACTGAGGATATGACCACATTGGTTGACGGAATTAACACTTGTAAAGATCTTGTGAGCTTTAACCTGATATCTGTTGGACTGTTCACAGTTCCTAAGAACTTTGATGAAATTCAAACAGAAACTGGTGTTTATTTTGATATGTTTACACTCATATTGGAGTCGTCTGATTGGTCCAAAACCAAAATGGAAAGTGCTATTAATGAGGTATAATGTTAATTATTTTGTAAATAAATTCAACTTAATAAATTAATGTAAATCTTGTGTAGCTGACTCTTCGATCATTGCGCCGCTGCATCGTGGATATTAACATTGACATTAATTTCTAGCACTAATGGCAATAGTCGTAGCCATCATTATCTTTTCTTTTTTCCTTCATTAGTCTTTACTACACACAAAAGTAGCCCCTACAATCCCTATGATCGGCGTTCAATATAGCAACCATGATTTAAGACATTTTAGTGAATAATGTGTTATTGCTGAAGGTTTCCCAGCTTTTTAATGTTTTGGGAATATAATTTTTCTAGAGGAAATATATTTTTTTGAATTAAAATGTCTTCTTATTTTCATGTTACAGTTCTCAAAGAAAGTTCCTCACTACGAACACAGCGTGGTGATAAAGATGTCGTGCGTGGGTCGCGATAGTAAGCATGAAGTCGAGCAGAATTACTTCCGAGCTGCGTTCCCGACGACGCGGCTGGTCGGTTGCTATGGCAACGGAGAGTTAGGGATCAACAAGCCGGAGCGCACGCACCCCGAGCCGCGCCCGAAGCGCCACCGAACACAGCCTGTACCACCCGGATTCAGTCTCATATACTCGTACGCCACAGTTTTCGTGTACATCGGATGGGGCAAAATTATAAAGCCAGCCGAAACTACCTAAAAGCATTGACTGAAACTGAAAGATGCATTTACATTTACAATTTACTTCAACATTCTAAACATCGTTTTGGTCACATACTTGTCCTACATCTATAAAATTAGGTGTAGTTTTATATATCTGTGTGTTTTGTACTTTTTAATATGGACATTTTTAGAGCTTATTTTACTGGGTAAACTTAAGATGAACTACCAAAGTGTATAAGAATTTATAGAATAAGATTAGTGTAGTTTAAGTCACATTGTGGTAACGAAAAATTGTTTTAATTAATTACACAGTAACAGAACTTATGTTTGAAGACTATATCTGCTGTGTCAGAAAACTGTATACACTGCATTTTTTTTGGTGAAATATTTATGCCAATCTCTACTAAGTAATAATAGCGTTATGGCCTAATTCTAGCAGATATATAATCGCAGGAGGAATGTTGCATTAGTTATATATTAGCATAAGAGTTTCGTTTTACAGCTGTAATACTAATAACGTTATCATAAGCTAATGAGACTTTGTTTAGTCCGTTAAGCGCTTCCATTTATTTGTATTATCGATTATTATGTCTCTGCAGGCGAAGACATACAGACTCGGACCTGTTTTGTGTGTTTTCATTCTTATTTCAGTGTGGGTAAGAGACAGAGTTATACAGGTTGTCTAGCGCCATCTTTTACCCACACTGGAAATAAGAATGAAACAATCATAATTTAAACGTCATGGTAACCCCCCATAGGGATGAATGTGTTGTATTATTATGTAGTAGCGGGACAATCAGATATTTGATGGCCGTTGCGACTTGCGCAGGATTAGACATGAATGAAAGGGTTGAGTTAAAGGCGATTTTAATTTAATTTTATACTAATAGCCACAAAATGACAAGACACTGCTATAGGAAACTAAAAAAAAAACTAAGTAACAAAGTCCGTGTATTGCATTTTGCTGCTTAGGCGAAAAGAGGCATGATATTATTTTTTATTGCATTTTTATTTGTAGGTGCTTCTATTTGAGATGCAACAAGTATTTATAATATATAAATATTAATCATCATCATCATCGTTTCGGCCGAAAGACCGTCCACTGTAGGATACAGGCTCTCCCAAGCATTTGGCACTTGGGCCTCTCCCAAGTGTCGCCACAATGAGTGGTCCTGTGCATCCTAAATATTAATAAATAGTATTTATTTGGGCACGAAAATCCAATTTTAAATTTAAGCTAGGGCCCTTTTTTGCAGTATCTACATAAATCTCCTGTAAGTCATATAAAAACAAAAATTGGTGTTTTTCCTAATTTACGCCCAATTTATGAAAAAAGACTTCCCACAAACTTTGCCCTTACCCTTCGGGAAATTTGGAATACTGGTGATGTTTGTTTTTCTTATTGTATTTTTTTGCTAATGTTTACTATTGGTTAGTATTGTAATTTTAAAATGCTAACTGTGTGTTGTTGACTCTAGTCAAAGTCTGTAATGTTAATTGTTCGTCTATACACTGATGGCAATACAAACAAAAAATTACGCTAAAGCTACTAATAATCTCCAGTTTAAATATTATATCTAACAACGATTTCAATCACTGGAAGTGATAAAAATCCCATTGTATAAAATAATGTATATGGAAAAAAAAATGTTCAAGAATGGCTACTCTTTTGTTATATTTGTTTTCATTTGAAACATGAATACAGGATCATGTTTTGATAAAATTTCTGATATTTAATTTGACTAGTAGTACGAGAATTGACGAGCAACTCCACTGTAAAATGTTCATTGGTTTTCTTTAGGTAGGTACCTAGAACTCCTTATTTAGTTTTTCTATTTGGCTAATTTACTTTTTATACTGACTGCCGGGGGTCGTCGATTCGATTCCCACCCAAGACATTTTTGTGATGAACATGATCATTTGTTCTGTGTCTGGGTGTAATTTATCTATAATATGTACGTATTTAGAAATATATAAGTATGTTTATCAGTTGTCTAGTACTCCTAACAAGCTCTGCGTAGCTTGAGACTAGACGGCGGTGTGTGATAGTTGTGGAATAATATAATTTAAATAAGCAGCTATTTGTGTGTTTCTTATAATTTTAAGTGAATTAAGATATTTGTATGATATTAGTTAAACTGATATTGAAAACATTGTAATCGAAATAATATTAGAAATTCTATTCTAAGTGATGATTAGGAGAACAAATAACTTATTTTAAGTTTAGTTCCAGTAAATCTTGATTACCTACTGTATGAACGCATTTGTATTAATAAGAGTGACCTACTATTGAAGGTCTATGTCTATAGGACATGTACAATCGAATATACATATGTAATTAAAATCACAATATCCAAATAACAATGTGTTTCATTCAGTTTGACGGTACAGTTGAGCGATTGGCTACTGCGCTGCGTGTCCCGGGTTCGATTCCTGCATGGAACAAATAATAATAATAATAATCTGTGGCCCGCCTGTCAAGCTGTCAGTCATATTTTTTCCGATATATTTTCAATTTTATATATGATATTAAATCATGTTAACAATAGTGCAAATAAGACTAAATAAACCAACGAAAAATACGTATCCTTCATAATGCAATAATAACATCCGAAAATTACAATATATAAACTGAAATATGACAAACGAATATGCTGACTAGAAGCCGGGCAAAGCAAAAAAACACACCCAACATCTTCGGGTTCGTCGCTCAGCTCCGCCTCGCAGCCGCCGGGACCAGCGCCAACCGTGAGTCCAGACATTCCGGCCGCTGCAGTTGCGTCGAGCTCGAGCGACGAATACTTCTCGCCGCCGACGACACTACCACCTGCGCGTCGGCGAGGACGAGGCCGACCTCCGGCCAGCTTAGGACCTCGAGGCCCACCGGCCTCTGATAGGGTCCACGCTGCCGGTGGAAGTGTACAGCGCATGCGATGGACACAATCCATTAACGAAAATGTCATGCGCTCATACTTTGGGGCTATCTACTGAGGAGTAACCTGTCTGCGTACCGTGGTCGGATGCTCTCTCTGTTTCAGGTGCTTGAGCCAGCTGTCAACGTTTCGGCCCAACGACTATCGGATCAGGTGCGGGTCATCCAGCTTAACCGTATGCTGGATGATGCCGTACTTGATAGACTTCGCCTTGAATCACGGAGTAGCCGTGTCTCACCTTCTTTGCCACAGGCCGCGGTGCAACTGCAGCCCAATGTTTCACCGCGACCCGACCACGTTGGAGAGGATGATGATGACGGGGCTATATCCGTAAGTACCCAGTGCAATGTACGTTTGAGGAGCGCTTTGAAGGATGCATTCAGGGAGTACCGCTTCACACCGGCTGAGCTTAAACCTAGATTACCTCGTTTGCCCATGCATAAGAAAAATAGGGCGCTGGTGTGTGCGCTGGATTCGCAGCTATCAAATTGTTTTGACAGCAGCGAAGACCTTACTGATACCCACTCGATCTTGTATTTTGCTGCTGTAGCGGCATGTCGTGTAGCTCGAGTCAAGTTTCCTAACAGTGACCGAGTTACACAACCAGCTTGGCAGTGCAGGATCGAGCGCCGTATCGGTGATTCCAGAGCACTCATCGGCAAGCTTATCTGCTTCAGGGAGGGCAACACTCGCCCTAGGGTGATGCGCTTTGTGAGGCGGGCGTTCTCGGGGACAGATATTAGTCCTCGAGATTATCGACCCCATAACACAGAGCGTATCGACTTCCTGAAGCAGAAGGTCTATGCATGGGCAAACCGTATTCGACGGTACAAGCGGCGAGTGGAGCGGTGCACCCAGAATCGCACGTTCCAAAGAAACGAAAGGTGGGTTTATACGGGCTTGGGAGCGACCGGACCAAGGTGTGGTTGATACGCGCCTACCGGATGATGATACCATGTGTTCATTTTGGCGCAGCATCTGGTCGGTGCCTGTCAGTCACACCGAGGGTGATTGGACTCGGGAGATCGAGCGAACGTGCGATTTTATACCAGAAATGGGGCCAATTACCATCAGCCCCCAAGACGTAGCGCGTGCAGTCCGTCTGTTGCCTAACTGGAAATCTCCAGGGCCGGACGGGCTGCACAACTTCTGGCTTAAATGGTTTTAAAGATCACATGCTCGCTTGGCATCCCAATTCCAATCTGCCTTAGAGTCAGGGTCGCTGCCCCAGTTCCTTACGACAGGAATAACCCACCTGCTCTACAAATCGGGTAGTACTGCGAAGCCTAAAAATTATAGACCGATCACGTGCTTGCCGACGGTCTATAAAGTTCTTAGATCTATTCTGAGAGGCCAAAATTAATAGTCATATTGAGACTAACTCCATCATGTCTGCTTCTCAGAATGGATGTAGGAACGGGTCCCGTGGTACTAAGGAGCTGCTCCTCATTGATGTTGCCATTAGCCAACAGGTTCATCGTTCTCGAAGAGATCTGTCGACATGTTGGATAGATTATAAGAAGGCCTATGACTCAGTTCCACATACATGGCTCATGAGGGTGCTGGAGCTGTATAAAGTTGATACAACTCTTCGCACCTTCCTGATGTCGTGTATGGGGCAGTGGAGGACGGCTCTTCACTATCCAGGATGTCGACAAATCGGAGAGAGCAGCGAACCGATAAGGATCGAGCGTGGCATATTCCAGGGCGACAGTCTGAGTCCACTGTGGTTTTGCCTAGCTTTGAACCCCCTCAGCACACTGCTGGAGGTTTCTGGCTTGGGCTACCGGTTGAGAAGAGGTGGTCAGGTTATATCTCATCTTCTTTACATGGATGATCTGAAACTTTTTGCCTCCAACAACTTGCAACTGATGGAGCTACTGAAGGTAACTGGAACCTTCAGTAGTGCCAACAGGATGGAATTTGGTTTGGACAAATGTGCAGTCATGCATGTAAAGCGAGGGGAGATTATGGAATCCGTGGGTACCCAACTCTCGGATTCCATATACATTAGATCCCTCTGCTCAACAGAAACTTACGAGTATTTGGGTATGTCGGAAGCGTTAGGCATCAATGCTGCTGACATGAAACAATCGTTGTGGGAGCGCTTCTTTGGCCGCCTGAATAATGTGCTGAATAGTCTTTTATCAGGTGGGAACAAGGTGCGCGCCTTCAATGGTTGGGTCATGCCGGTTTTGATGTACTCTTTCGGCATACTCAAATGGACTCAGACAGAACTGGACGCCCTGGATAGGAGGGTCCGCTCACTACTTACCGCAACTCGGATGCATCACCCACGGTCATCGGTGATGAGGCTGTATATCCCGCGGAAGTGCGGAGGTCGTGGTTTCTTAAATGCTAAGACCCTGCACAACCGTGAGATATGCAGTCTCAGGGAATACTTCCTGAAAACCAACATGGGGATGCACCGAGATGTGGTTGCGGTAGACAAAGGCCTCACCCCGCTCTCCTTGGTTAACGGGAACTGGCGCAAACCTACAGTAATGGATACTAATGAACGCAGGGCAGTATGGCAGGGCAAGGAGCTACACGGGCGTTTTTACCGGACCTTACATGGGCCCGATGTAGATCTTTTAGCGTCCGTATCCTGGCTGCGCTTTGGTGATCTCTTTGGAGAAACCGAAGGTTTTGTCTTTGCAATTATGGACGAAGTTATGATGATGAACAACTACCGGAAATACATTGTGAAGGACGGTACGGTTGACATCTGTCGGGCATGCCACCGACCCGGAGAATCAATCCGACACATTATTTCTGGATGTTCTCATTTAGCTAACGGAGACTATTTGCATAGACACAACCTTGTAGCCAGGATTATTCACCAGCAACTTGCTCTCAAATACAATCTTGTGGAATCAGAAGTACCGTACTATAGGTATGTGCCCGACCCAGTTCTCGAGAATGGCAGCGTTACATTGTATTGGGATCGATCTATCATCACTGACAGGACTATTGTTGCCAATAAGCCTGACATAGTGGTGATAGATCGACTAGAGCGTCGCACAATGATTGTTGATTTAGCGATCCCTCATGACGAGAACCTCGTGAAAGCTGAGAAAGATAAACAATCTAAATATCTTGACTTAGCTCGCGAGGTTGTCGACATGTGGGAAGTGGATAGAGCAATCATTGTGCCGATAGTCGTAACGGCCAATGGCTTAATAGCTAAGAGCCTCGAACAACATCTGAGGAGGCTCTCGTTAGGCAGCTGGATCAAGGGCCTGATTCAGAAAGCAGTACTCCTAGACACGGCGCGCATTTTTAGGAGATTCCTCTCTCAGGAGCCCTGACCGCCGGCAGCTTGGACTCTGTTCCCGATGCTGGTGGGCTACTATTTTTTATATTTTTTAATGTTTTTTTTATGTGTTTTTTAATCAGTCGAGTAATTTTTGAGTTTATTAAATTACCAACATAACTACAAATCTGTCCTCTTTATAATATTAGTTTAAGTCATAGATATCCGGAGATATGCCTTCATTGCCGATTAGTAAGGAGTCCTAGTGATGCCGCTTATCTCCCACCAAAATAATTACAACATTCACAAATAGTATATTTACGACACACACTTAAAATTTGCACACGCGCACTAAGAAGAAAGCAACTACACTAAATCAATTTCTAATAGCACACTAAGTATATGTAATAGATCAAACGCTTTTGTTAAAAATATGTACATGCGTAGAGATAGACGAGAGTGACACTCACTTTCGCAGTGATTATAGTGCGGATGAGATAATGGAGGTCAGCCTCATTGACGAGTTACTTTGAAAGAGAGTAACATCACAGTTTAGTAAGTAGCGTAGGTATTCATTGTTCTGAGTCTCGCAACATAATGAGCTCTAATGAGTTGCTTAGGAGACATTAAGCCGTGTTGTGTGGGAAATGGGATGCGACGCGGATTGCGAAGTGCGTCTGACTTCTGAGCCGCTGACGTGCCCTTATTTGTAACAAAAATTACCTCTGTGTAATTGTTACGCAGTAATTAGTAGCCATCAAGTCGTCATACATGGCTACGATATATTTCTAGCCATTTAAGATCTGTTGTAAAGTGGAGCTTCAGTTTTAACGCTTCTGGCAAGTGTTAGATGACTTATTTAAATTGATCCCTTAATTGAGTTTGAGTGGCATCTGGAAATCTCTGAACCGACTGCGAACTCAAGTTAGCCGCTGCAGAGATAATCTGGCATATACAATGCCAGTGTTGAGCCCCTTCTCAGCATAAGGATATGCGTCACCTTTCCTGCCCAGCATAGGTGCAGGTAGTTCACCTTCCACGACTTATACGAAGCCAACGAAAGAGCTGTCCAGGTGGGTAAATATTAATCGGACAACATTATATTCCGATCACACGAAATAAGAAGAATCCCTTTGCAATTATTATCATTGATTTTCTTCTACATATGTAATTATTTTTTCAGAGTCAATAGACGGCTGCTGAAACACATAGAGGAAGCATTTACTTAGAAAGTTTCATAATTATCCGCGTAGGTAATGAGGAGGTATGATAAGTTCCTCTGCACTACGCTTCCTTACCTCAATTAAGCCTCGTATAGCCGTTTGAAGATGTTAAGTCCATGTAAATTCCAATCATTCGTCGCTTTCTTTAGCTTCTCAAATTTTAAAAAACCGGGCAAGTGTGAGTCGGACTCACGCACTGAGGGTTTCGTACAAACTTATCTATGAAAACAGTTTAATTCCCGAATTTAGTTACGTAGATTTTTCTGAATCGCAACAAAAGTTGTTTTTAGTAACGTAAATACAAATTTACAGTTTTCAGATCTTTTTCTATACTTGTGCTATGAGACCTTGCTTCATGCCAAAATTCAGGATTCTAGGTCAACGGGAAGTACCCTATAAATTTTGATTACCTTGAGAGTGTCGAAATGTACGTTTTTTTGCGACTTTTTTTTCGTCAACTCAGTAATTTGATTTTTTCACAGTTTCAAGAGACCGCAGACTTGAGTATACAGTTTTAATTTCAACTCGATACCTCCTTCCCGAGATAAAGGGTCTTGACAGACAGACGGACAACAAAGTGATCCTATAAGTAAGGGTTCCGTTTTTTCCTTTTGAGGTATAGAACTAAAAAAATGTAAGTGGAATTACCGTTGAATCTGCATAGTTAGCAGTTTCTGTGTAGACCTACTATTTATGTACCTACTTAAATGGTTTACCTTCACATAGCTTTATTTTCTATTCGCTGTTTTCACTCCTTTTTTACCGATTAGCAGATGATTCTTTGAACTGAGCTTACTTCACAAGCTATGGAGGACTATACTTAGTAATTAGCTGTTCTTGTACCTAATTAGGTTCTTATCGATTGGCCTTTACCTCTGTGATTTGTTATAGAAATTACTCGATGGATTGGAAGCGTCCAAAATATCTGCTTAAATGAAACATCTTTCAGACTATAATGAATGTTTACAATACATTTTGCTTTTTTGTCTTTGAAGTAGGTACGAAGTTATATAAAAAGAATAAGAAGAAAGTAAAGTAGAAGAAGGAAGTTGTGGTAGTGTGGTAATGATAGTAGAAGAGTAGGATAACAAATATGCATGAAAAGGAATAAAATCGATATTACGCCAACCACTAGTAATATGGAATCATCCAGGTAAAAGATTTGGCTTTAATTGTAAAGCGAGAACTACACTAGACCGACGCTTACGTGGACCACGCCTGATTTGTACGTAGCGGCGCGTTGCGTGGCGTGGATCTAATGTAATGTAGCTCTGCAAGTCTCGTTGCCATATAAAATGTATGGAGAAAGCGATGTGCCCAGGCGTACGTGGCCCACGTGTGGGCAATTTAGTTCTGCCTTAAGGTCCAACGCACGAGTGTACATGTAATTTGCTTTGGAGTGGGGTAAAAGTATGAAAACTCGATAAGAGAAGCGGACTCGACTTCGACAATTTTATATTCACAAAACAACTCAGGAATTTGATGTTTTAGACTTTCCTTTGGCCTTTCATACTAATTCGTACGACTTCTACAGAATAACTATATATTGATGTAAAAAACTAGCGAGCGACTGAAGCTCGTACATAATATATTTTTGCAACCGTGTCCCAGTCTGATTTTTTTTTCATTTGAAGAGATTTTAACATCAATTTTTTGTTTTAAGTCACGGTGGAGAATGAGAGGCCTGCCACACTATGGGTACGACAATGAAAGCCAAATAAGGAGGAAACGATTCCTGATTCTAATAAAACCTTATAAGGCTTCTGCCAGCAGCTTCGCCCGCGTAAACGTTGGTTTTTCCATACAAACTTTGAAACCCCGATTCGTTCCTTTAGAGGGTGAATTTTGGAAAATCCTCTCTTAGTGCTCTCCTATGTCATAAAAGGAAACATGTGCAAAATTTCACGCTCCTAGTCCCAGTAGTTTCGGCTGTGCGTTGATATGTCAGTCAGTCAGTTTCTCCTTTTATATATATAGATATATAGATGACGTTTCACCTGTAAGCCTATGCCTACCTACGAAAATGTCTCACATCACGAGCTTTTGCACTTGAGAGGAAAGTGTCAGGTGAAATCTCGCTACCGTAGATTACTTAGCGCCACACCAGCTAGTCATTTATGTAAAGGCAGACACATTATGTTAATATTTGATCGCATGGCAACAGGCTAAACGTAGCAGTCATTAGGTATGACTTTCTCTCATATGCTGGTCGTCCTCAGTTTCCAATTGTGTCTTAACCTTCTTTAATTTCTCCGATAGTAACAGCTTTCGTGTGATTGTATTTTGCATTTTTATCTGGGTTGCAGGATTGGTAAAAAAAGTTACCGTGGCCCTCCGACGCAAAGGACAACTGAAGGAACACAAGTGGATTTTATTCAGCGAAATTCACTGACGTCTGATAGGTACGCCCTCTCGCTCCACCTAGAGCGGGAGCAGTTATTTGATGATTCCTAACTTCTCATCAATAGGGCACTTTTACCTATAGGTAGTAGAAAGTTTCGTGTGCTTTTAGACAAAGAATACGTTACTCTCTTATTGGACATCGTCATAGTCGAATGATTTTTTTTTTATGTGGGCTAGGTATCGTCAAATACCTTGTAGGAGGGAGTGTCAGACTGTTACTGACTAAAACCACAGAGCTTCTTCAGTTGCTCTTTTTTGCGAGGGCTGCGGTAACCCCACCAAACAATCTGCAGCACTGGCTTGGGTCGGCCCCTAACTTACTCATCAATATGGTCACATGAAATTAGGGAATTGGCAGGTAGCTCCACACTTAGGCAGTGTAATTGTGCATAATTATTAAGGTTAATGGAGCAGAAGCGGTAATTTTAAGTTATCGGGATAGGTATCAACCAATACGTTTAAGGTTTTTAGTAATAAGAAAGTGAAGAGTCAGTGGAAGATTCTACTTCCTACAGAGGACCTTGGGTCTAAGCAATAGTGACTGACCGAAACACGAACAGCAGCCGAAACCGAAAGTTCGGCTTTGCTTCCAGTTTCGGTGTTCACCGAAACCGGAATGGACGCGGTAACAGAAAATTTGCCAAAAAATATTTCGATACAGTTATTTCGAACTATATTTCGACATAGAAATGCTTAATTATATTGTTATAACTTTTATAGAATACTAAATTGTCGTAAAAATTATAGCACTCATAGACGAATGGTTCAGTCAGTTTTTAGGTATCTATCACAACCGTCTGCCCAAAGAAGCTAGTTTTGATCGAGCAGAATATTCGACAATTTTTTGGCGAAACCAGGTTTTTTGGCAGAAACCATATTTTTAGCCGGAACTGAAATCCATGCTTTGGTCTAAGTAATAACATAAGCATGAGTTGATCTTTCAGGTTAAGAAGTGCTTGTCGAGGTCCATGGATGGTTTACCTTCCATTAGGTATATACCGAAATTTCTCCGTGCTTCGGAAAGTGTTAAGCTGTTTTTCCTGGCTGTAATGTGCCTTTTACAATGTGACTTTTTTATGGTGTTTTTTCTCTGAGTGGTCAGATAGGAAGCAGCTCTTTATCTAGTTAATAACCTATGAACAAAATAACTAATAATTGTAATTACGAGTAATTTGTAATTTTATTGTTACGCCAGAAAATCTGACATCTATCTTGCAAAGGCATCCCTTTGCAGTTACTGGGTCGTAGAAATATAAAAGTCAGATGGACAGTCGCTTCATATACAATATACTTCAATTATGATCCGAAAGCTGAATCCGGTTACACCTGAAGCCGACTCCAACATCCTCCGACATCCTTGCTAGTGCCACGGGATTTTCCGAAAGAGATGCCGTGGTCTTGGAATGCCAAGAAGAACTAAAGGACACAGGTGTGGTTTTAGTCAGTAAAAGTCTGACACGCCTTTTGCTACACCCTAGAGCAGGAGAAGTCATTGAATGAGACCACCCTTACAAGACAAAAAAGCTTAGGTAGTTGGAAAAAGGTTAGGCATAGGTACTGATTAGGAGGGACAAACAGTTTGTCTCAATGGTTGTACACTAACTTATTGTTTGAAATAATTAGGAGGCTTTCTTTCTGCAGTGGTCCAAGGTGAGGATATTGACTTGGTTGAAAATTAAATCAGATCTGTAGTCATTCACGTCACGGTGAATAACGAATTAAATTGTTGATTCCTAACTGAATCTATTATCTGTAGTAAAACGGTGTAAAAGTATTATGGATTAGGTTTATTTGACTTCTGGTTTTATATGTATATATTTAGATCTTAAATTAATGTACATAGGTATGTAAAAAAACCCATTTTGTTCGTTTACTGGCTGAATTTTTAAAGTTTACAAAACAGTTTTTTCGGTGAATTTAAAAGTAAACAAGGCGGTTTGATATCAACTTATAAAATTTTAACGTTTAATTTAATAGTTAGGCCTTTTTTTGGAATCATCAAACAACTTTTCCGGTCTTGGCAGAACGAGAAGACGTGTCAGACTTTTACTGACTAAAACTCACCTGCGTTCCTTCAGTTGATCTTTGCATCCTAAAGTCACGGTAACTCTTTAGAAAATTCCCTTAGCTTCTGTTGAAACCTTAAATTGAATATGTATGTGATAAACAAGGCTAAGAACAGATGTTAAATATTTTATCTGCAAGAACAAGCCATGGTTCTCAGGCTCACCTATAGGTTGAATGACAGTTGAACCAAAGAAGCGCTAAAAAATTTAAGCAAATTTAAATTTCGAACAACAGCGTCTGCAAACAAAAAAATACGTATTTATTTCAGCAGTTCTCCAGGCAGCCAGTAACGAGCAAATAATAACTAAACAGGCTGGGCACGAGCATGTTTCACTATTATTTGATGAGCATCGCTAGTTACACCACACCTATCGTTATGCCAATAATCGCAGTCACCGTTAACTAGTAAATATATGCTTACGATGTTTACGATGCGCAGGCGCAATTAGACCGAAAAGTATTAATTCAAATTATGTGAGTTAGAAATTTCTTACACAAACCGACTATTGAGAACAACCGTAGCTATATATATACCCTATAGCGTAACCGTAGCTATATATATACCCTATAGCGTAACCGTAGCTATATATATACCCTATAGGTAATGGTATAGGATTTGGTTAGGACAATAAACCTCGCTGAACGTGCCTCGTTGGTTGAGTGATCGCAAGCGATACCGCTGAAAGGGGAATCCAAGGTTCAGTTCTCAACTGAACCTCTTAAGTTTTGCAGTGTTTTATGATCAGTAATTTCTTACTAATAACGCGGGGTATTAATCTGTGCTGGGTTAATGGGCCCATATTTAGTAATTAAGTAGATACCTAAGTTACAGATAGATAACACTTTTTTTAATGCTTGCCATGTGAACATTAGGAGTAACTGCTGTATAGTAACATCTCCATGTAGACAATACATTCTTCAGGGTGAGGGCCTGGAGATCCGTAACACAGGTTCTCCCTAGTATGGGCTCCAGTCTCTCGCAAAGGTGCTTGCTTCTTACTCATTTATATATAATAGATTACTTAGTTACAAAAACTTTTATGAAGAGAGAACAATAAAATTTTTATTATATTATTTATTATATTAATACAAATCTTTGCTCTGTCCGGAAATCGAAGCTGCGACACGCAGCGCAGCAGTCAATCGCTCACTCACTGCGCCAATCGTACCTTCAAAATGGCGAAATGTGGGTGTGCTATACTTGTACCAACTCCTTGATATAATACTTGATAGACATGTTGCGATGCTTTGTTTTTGAGATGGGAAATTATTAAATAACTCCTGCCGCTCTGAGTGGAGCGAGATATAATGTCAGACTTAAACTGGCTAAAATCCATGGAAAGACTTCTGAAAAGGATAGGCATGGTCCTAGAACGCAAAATGCAATTGAAAAAACATAAGTGTGATTTTAGTCAGTAAAAGTCTGACACGCCTTCTCCCTTCACCCAAGAGCGCGAAAGAATGATTTCCCATCTCAAATGAAAAGATTTGTGTTCCTTCTGTTGCTCTTTGCGTTCCAGGGGCCTTACCAAACCAAGATGTATTAAAATGTCAAGCGTGAGAGCGAGAAAGAAGGATGAAGCCATACTTACACTCTATACAGGGTATCTTTGACATCGACGCACAAACGAATACCACGGATCCAGTACATGATTCTGGACCCCCCAGTGGTGGAATTTTTCGCCGGTTTCCATTCCTAAATAAAAAAAATCTGTACTTTTTTAAAATTTAAACTGAGTAAAATCGTTATTGTAACCAATCCCGAAGATAATTTTAGTAAAAAAAAAAACAAAAAAAATTGAATTAATTAAAAAGTCATCGGGTAGATAAAACCGTTATCTAATCAACCCCGATGACATTTTTAATTTTAAAAGTAATTCATTATTTTTCACTAAAAATGTTAGAATATCGATTTTATACAGCATAAATAAAAAAAAGTAAAGTTTTTTTTAAATTAGGCAAATACCGACGAAAAATTCCACCACTGGGAGGTCCACAATAATATACTGGATCCATGGTATTCGTTTGTGCGTCGATGTCAAAGACACCCTGTATAATTCCATCCCTTTAACAATTCAGTTTAGGTCGTCCAATTGATCGCGTTGAGAGCTCGTGGTACTAAGGTCACGGTAACTCTATCGAACAACTCCGCAGAAGTGTTGCTATGCTTGCATTGACTTGGATCGCGTGTAGCGTCGTGTCCGAGACACGCAATGTGAAATGTGATAATTTCACCTTTGTTAGAATGACTGACATATCTAGACTCCAAATGATTTAAATTAACCACATTTATAGCACTTTAAAAGTGTTAATAATACATTATTTGTGGAGTTTTTATATTGTGTTTATGAATATTAATATCTGGTAGTTAACACGCTGTTGGATGATTAGGATGCTCTATAATATAGTGTTGGGGCCTTACCATGAATGTCAGTCGTGCGAATTAGAAAGAAGGATGGAGCTATACATCCTATATAGCTCCATCCTTTTAACAGTTTATTTTAGGTCGTAAAAAGAATCGCGTTAACAACTCGTGGTAGCATTGCGGATTCGTGATCATTAAGAAGACTGGTTAATCTCACTTAATCATGGGTTTTAGCTTAATTTCAGACAGGTACGGATTAGCAAACTAATGGATGCTGGCAAAGGAAACTACAATACCTACAAGTTTTTTTTTATCGGTTCTGAATATTGTTATTTCACGATTGTTTGTAAGATACATTGCGAACGAAATTAAGTATTACAGTCAAATCTACAATATGTGTAATATGTTTCTGCCTTCTCCTGAAAAAATTAAGCTTTGTGGTTTTGGAATAGTTAAGTAGTTAGACAACCAACAAAGCGTCTATATTTATACCTAAATTAATTCATTTACTCACTAACAGTCCTAACAGATAACTCTTACAGCAATAGCCCACTGGGTGTAGATAATGAAATTTTGCACGGGAGATCCTCAAATAACGAAGAGGAGCACTAAAGAACCTTTTTGAAAATAATTCCTAAAAGTTTGGAGAAAGAGAGATGGAAAATTTTTAGTCCGTATTTTTTCCGATGTGAAATCTCACGGTAGGTACACGGGTTGTAATCAAAGAATTAAAATCATTCACTTTTAAGGACTTTACGTAAACATACTCGGACTTTCAGCGGTGACTGTCTAATTCAGTCACTGCTGAAAGTCCTTATAGTTTTGTCATTGCCTGTCTACTATCCAACTGTGTTTCTAATGAGGGCTAACTCTAGCCGGCAGGGGATGGGTTAGCTTGCCGGTACCGGCGGCTGGCCGGCCTCAGTGCTCCGTCACATGGCCCCGTGGCCGCACGTTCCGCCGAGATACACGCACGCGGTAGAAAGTCGCGCGAAATTCACATTCTACTGCAAAAGTAATTTTGTTTGTTTTTCTTAAATATTTGTTTTTGTTTCATTTTAGTGACTTGTGATTTATGTCTTTGGAAAGTTTGGAAGAACAGATTTAAAAAAAAAAAAATATTTAATAATTTTCTCATATATGGAATAATTATGCGACAAAATTTGTAAACAGAAAGCTCATTAATTCATCATCATCATCAGAAAGCTCATTAATTATGCTATATTTTTTTAGTATAGCATAATTAATGAGCCCTTACTAAACTAATTGTAATACTTTCTGAAAAAAATATAGTGCAGCAGTTAAAATATTTTATGCAAAATATTTTCACACATCACGCAAGTGGAGTAATTTTATTGTGGAATGTAATTAAGTAAACGCTACTAAGTTCTTGCATGCTGAAGTTTCAGTCTACTATTTATAATATGTCATCATTAAGAACACGATACAATAGATCAGTGTCACCATACATTATTAATATTTAATTAGAAACACAGGGTCACTTTTTGATTTATGTTAGAAACCCGAATTTTATGTAATCAATACAATTTAATGTTTCTTAAAAAAAGTCCTCTTAACAAAAACTTATTAAATAAAGAAAATATGGCATCCGATATGAATTAAATCCGGTGAAATTAATTCCACTTTATATTTATGATTTAACGAAGATGAAAGGCGCTTATGATAGGAAACAGAAAATTGTAGACAATATTATAATCACAATGTAGGCAAGCAATATGTAGTTATCTGTTCTTTTCATTATGTGCATTCTTACAAGAGCTTGAAGTTCGCAAATTAGAAACAAAAATTAATTCGTGGTGTTATTAGAGCTGGTTGTGATTAATGTTAATGTAGCGAGAGGAGTGCGAGCCGCGGCTGCGCCGGCGCACCGCACGCCTTCACTTTCTCCGCGCGAATGTAATCGCTGCCAAAATGTTACAGATACCATCAATTAATTCATCTCGTTGTCTTCGCTCCAGTTTAGATTGATTACTCTCTCGTGTGTCATTGCCAACAAAACATCCATTATACTAGACGACGGCATGAGAGAACTAAACTTTAATTCATTACTTTATAGGTAGATCGATTTAGTTTAGTTTTAACTATTTTTTAATTGCTGATCGATTTTTCTGTAGTAAAATAAATTAAATATTGTACGCTCGGTCTAGTAAGTTATGTTATGCTAGCGTTAAAACTAAGCCTCCATTTTTTGTTGCAGACTGTAACATAGAAGATACTATCGTAGTGGTACAGCCGGCTCACTGGACCGTGTAAAGTTATCAGGGACACCTAAGGGTTTCAGTGGACCAGTGTGGACAGTGCAGTTATAGTTCGAAATAATACCGTGGACAATCCGGAACATAAACATAAGATTAAGTGAAAGTTTCTAATTTCCTATATTTGTGTGGGAGAGGCCGAGCTAAAGTGTAAAGACAAAGCAGAGCGCAGGAACAATGGACCACCTGTTCCGGCAGCGGCGGATTAGTGTGCCCAAGAGGTAAGCACTTTCTTAAGCTACTTTTATAATGATTATAGTATTCAAGTCTGACTATTCTCATTGTTCGAATGAGACTCGTTCAGTGTGTTATTCCGTATTGTTTGCCCGGAGTAACGTTGCGAACTGCACTTTGTAAATATTATCAAAAACTATCTTCAAAGCTCGGAAATTACCGGTTAATTTCTTTCCGGATTCGCACGACTGGCGTTGTTAATTGCAATTAATAGCAAAGAAACGAATGATGAGGATAAAATATCGTATTATACGAAATTTGATTCGATTGTCGAATCGATTAATGTCGGAGATGTAAACATCGATTTCCACGTTGGGGTGAATGACACGTAGACAGTGGCGGTGGCGCTTTTTGTCAACTTATCTCGAGCATTGTTGCCGGGAGCTGACAATGGTGCGTTGACTTCGATGCTAACGTACTTATCTTCTGTTCTCTTACGTACCTAGCTGCGGGTGTGGTACATTGGAGGCTTTTCAAAAATTCTTATCAATCAAAGAACTGGAAGAGTTCGGAAAACTACTAGCTGAAAGCTCATAGATAACACTTACATATATCAGACAAGAGTATTATATTGGAAAAGATAGATGATCAAATATAGGATACTGGAAGCTTGAATGATAATAATGCGAACGTCAAAATAGCAATAAAAATATCAGAAAAGCCATTAACAGGTTTTTCCCAACGTTACCGTAGGTACCTATGTATATTTTGCACAAACTTTAAATCAACGCTAGAGCAAGCTCGAGTTAAGCAGGACCGAACTTCTTAGCTGCGTAGTTGTTCCAAAATTTAGCAGAAATACCAATTTACGCCGACGTTAACCAAATCACGTGGTTATGCTAACAAAGTTTCTGCAAACTTCCACTATTCCAGCGCGGTGTTTAACTTCAGAGCCTCATGTGGCTTCGAGCCAACACATCAAGTTTTTGCTGCTAGAAATTTATCGTACAAAGGCAGGATCACACTATTCATTTAAGGCTTGTTTGAAAATAAAACAAGATGTTGGAATAACCAACTTCCGATGAGCAATTAAATCCAGCAGACTCATGTCATCATGTCGACTGCTTGTAAGAGCCACTGCGTAATCCCTGCGTTCAATTCCTGGTAAAACTCGGAATGATGATTCAAAGCTGTTAAAAATAGATTTAAAAATAGGTTATAAACTTCGGATATAAATGTTTTATGAGTTTAATATCAGGCTGTGTGGTCCTTCTTGGTTATGACCGGTCTAGCATGACTGCAAGACAAGGGTGTTTCAATGGGCCGCGGTTTTGCAGACATTTCCATATGATACATGATTCTATTCAACCAAACTGTGTTATTATGCTAAACACAGTTCGTCCTATTGAATTATTTATTCATTGAGTTTTCATGTAAGGGCATGGATACTAGGTTTTGTTTTCGTATGCTGTCAACGTTTTATGTATTTCTGTTTAGTTTATGATGTAATGCGCAGATGCGCGGTTCCGCATGTCGAATGTTTTATAGATTTCTTGAACTTGATCCTTTTAACATATTGCTTGCTTTTGTATGGTTTTCCAGAGAAAATCATGAAACTCTATAGTTTCAAGATTTTCTCTTTGATTTGTGTGTCGTTCTCAGTATTTGTGTGGTTCCTATTGAATACGATATGCTTATTAGAAATATGTAAGTATTTAGAATACATGGCCGTTAATATAGAGAGCTTTCAGCTGTTATTGCCCTGAATGTGATTTGCCTCGAGTTACGATCTGGTCGGTGTACATCTACTTTACATTCTGCATAATATAAAACAGTATGTGAGCATTAAAATGGAAATCTAGCTTCTGAGATTAGCTCTTGTGAACAGCGCTATAGAACAAAATATGTGAAGATTGTGTTGAACCGTTGACTATGTTGATTAGGCGATAGTTATGGTGCTAATACGTTTACAATCCTATCTATGGTGTGAACACATTCTTTCCCCTTTATTATCGAAACGGAAGAAAGGTGCCGACACAATGAAAGGAGGTGAAAATCACACACCATTTACACATCGTTGAAAGAAAAAAACTCAGTTATTTCATCTTTAAAGGCTTAACCTTTCAGTAATAATTGCGATTCATTTGTTCATCAATTACTCTAATTGACATCCGTATTAAGAGTTATTTCTTTGACATTCTTCCAATGTTCCTCATTTCTTTTTTTTGTTGGTTTCTGTTCGTCATCATTGTGTGTAGAGTGATTGTCGTCAACAAACAGTTGTTCTCCGAAGCAGACGGAAGTTAATTACCGTTGTCGTGAGTACGTTACATACGCAGCTTTCATATCAGAACATTCTGCTATTCATATGGCTACCGTGCTGAGAGAGAAATGCGGGCTACGCGATCTTTACTTGTTGTAGTAGAATGTCGGTTTGGGCAGCCTTTAAGTAACAGCATTATGCAACATCTACTACCATCACCAATGCTTCTGCTAATCTTAGTGTTATCTAACAGCAGAAAGACTTTGACATTTTAACTGAAAGTATTTTCCATGACCTTTCAATGGTAGTTCAAGTAGTGTTGACGCTGAGAAGCTAAGAAAGCAAAGATTTGGATTTGTTGATTGTAAGACGAAGTTGAAGGAGTGTAACGATGTTGACATTTCAAAGACCGTTACCAGTATCGGTAATTTAATTATTAAGTACCTACTTGTTTCCTTCAACGTGACATTGATATCATTAACTTATTAGCAGGATTATATAAAGGCGGGGTTAGTAGGTAATCTTAAGTTAAGCTAAACTCGTTAGAGCCAATGTCAGCTCGATTGGCCATAAAACTAAGATGACTCGAATCGTACCAGGTCAATCTGAGTAGGTACCGGACCTGTCTCCGCTATCAGTCTGTTTTGACTACCGCATTGAACTTTCTGGACTTGGGTGTTTGTCAAGTTTTGCGAGGCCCACACCTAACATTACTTTATGCCCTAACTAGTAATCCGATCCGGCTTCACTCAGATGCAAATTAAATATATAAACATTTCTCGTTTATCGCTCTTTCTGTTAGTAAAATCCTCATCAGAATCCAAATTGTGTGTACCGGAAGGCGCAGTGTCGATAAGCCAACCAGGTTGGGGTTGAGAACAAGGTTGACCGATGATCTGGTGAGAGTCACGGAAGTCCGAGACGCACAAGACCTGGCGTTGTGGTGACATTTGAGGTAGGGCTATGTCTAGCAGTGGACGTCTGTCGGCTGAAATGATGATGCGTCAAAATCCCGTGATTTAGGAAGAGTTAGTGGATAAACTCGCTAATGTAAAACTGACATTGTTTTATAATTAATTGAGATAAAAGTGAACAGAATTTTTTTATTGTTTTGCTCTTTAATTTTAATTGCTGCTCCGAAATGTATACCACAGTTTCCACCTGACAAAGTCTCATTATCATTCTCATCTCACCAGGTTCTTGATTTTAATCATCGATTAACTGAAATTTAACTTAAATTATCATCTACTCGATATCCGAGCTCTCGTATGGCTAATTCTTTCAGGCTGCAAGTAGTAGTACCCGTCAATCAGAAAAATATTTCTCACCGAGAAACTGCGTTTATGCTCCAGTTGCACGGCACCGGCGCCGGCGTCGCGAGACGAGCACTGTCGTCGCGAGCGCATCATTTTCGCGATTCTTCGGGTTTCGTCGTAAACTCTCGGGTTTTACGAGCGTGAAAGAAATCTCAATAATTACAATGACCTTAATTTCAAGCAATAAATAGTCAATGTCTCGAGTATAACATGGCAGATAGTCATTACGCGCCTTTTAATTTTTTTGCAAGAATATTAATGGTGGTTGAATGACTTGAATCTGATTTTATTAGGAAAGTTACTGCTGTGCTGAAAGTGTGAGTCATTTGTTTTGTGGGTATAGCCCATAGTAGATTGTATAAGCTTAACATGGCGAAGCTTACGTAATTATGCCTTTTTGGGACTTAATGGACACTACATTTCTACTTATTTACAAACAATTAATGATCTAATTAGTATTCAAGAAGACTGTATTTCATAATCCTTAAACAAATCTTTTCCGTAATTATGTAAACCAAAGCATTGACAAGCTGCAAACAGTTTTATTATGTGAACACCTCACATATCCTAATGGCTGAGTGGTGTAATGTTCAGGGAAATATCAGTAAACATGTATAGAATGTGAGTTATTAGCTATTCAGTGCGGGTTGTACGAATTAGTGGCACGAAGCGGGCAGGTGGCTCTGTGCTCACACAGGACATGAATAAGTGATCACATTACACACTACGACCTGTGTGTACTTCATGCTGAGTTTCTGATATAAAGCTTTGCAAACCGTTAGATTTACTACGTTCTCGTTTTCAATTTATTTACTAATAAATTAATGATGAATGATATTTATTTTTGACTGGATTGGACTGTTGGTATAGTGGTTAGTTGTCCTGATTGCTATGCTGGAGGTCATGGGTTCGATTTCCACCCAGGACAAATGTTTGTGTGATGAGCACGATCACTTGTTCTGTGTCTAGGTGTAATTTATCTATAATATGTATGTATTTAGAAATATATAAGTATGTTTAACAGTTGTTTAGTAATCATAACACAAGCTCTGCTTAGCTTGGGACTATTAATTTATAGGTTTACAAAAACACTTTTACACGTCAAGAATTTCCGTTGAATATTTTTTCATCGAAACTTTCCGATTCTTATAACTTATAGACGAAATATTCCATTTTAGGTATTAGCTACTTATTTGACAGCCAAATTTGATGACAATATGTGTTTTCTGAGAATAATAACATTCTGAAAAATGCTTTCTAATGCCATAATATACGAACAAACTCACTTATAGGTAATAGAAATAATGGCATTTAATCAGAACAACCCGCGAATTGTGTTAGGTGAAATCGGGCATGAGGTCTGCGACTGAGGATACAATCTTAGCTGGCGATAGTGCCGCATGTTCCGCTCTCTGCACCAACGGGGATATAGGTGACTGCCGACTGCTGCCGAGAGCTGACGAGCGCTGACAAGTACTGCTCTTCACACACCACCGGCCACGAAAACACACTTACATCAACACTTTCTCCAAACATCCATTATATCATATTACACAGATTTTGTGGTAAAATTACAAGCATTTTGTAGTTGTTTTGTAATAGCAGCACCATGGCGAACACACACGTAATGCCAACAATGATAGCGCAGTTCATATAATTAAATATCTAATTACGTGAGCTAGAGATTTTCCTTATCCCATCAGGCATTGATTTCATGACTCGATCAAGTGTTGATTATGTATTGAGTAAGAATCTTCGCATTTCGCAACCGCTGCATCTGTTTATTACAGTTCAAGTGCAGAAAAAAGTAATTTGTATTCATGATATTTTTAGTGCGTATTGATTAGTATTCCTGTCTATTGTTCTAGTATTTGTACTGAGGTCTAGGTCATCGTTCGCTCTACAGTTATCGCTTCTTCGCTTGACTTCCTTCCCTCGTATCGGAAAGCAATTCTTCAATAATTAATAGGTAGGTGGTCGGTGCGGCGGCGTGACCGCTTGTAACAGTTTCATGAACCAGTAGCTTGTAAGCGCATACAAATACATATTATCCGGTGTACGAAGAAGTCCCGGTAACGAGCCTTGAAGAGACATGCATGCTATTAGTGAAGTGTGTTTAGACTAATCGGATATTGAATAGGAACGGAGCAGAGAGTTAGACCTAGTAATCTTGATAGGAAGGAAGATATTGAGAACATTTAAAGGTCACTTTAGTAATATTTCCGATTGCCAATGATATACATATTTTTCGTTAAACCTAAGTTTTCTTATAAAAACCTCTTGTAAGACAAGAGTCGGATGAAGGCGTCTCGGTCCAGGATAAACGTAATGCCTTAGAAATCATGCTACACAGAACAGACAAGTGATTTTGATGATTTTCGTCATATTGTTCGAAAAAACAATGATTGTCTCTCGCGCAACACATCTTGGTAAATCGTGAAGAAGTGGCATTGTATTGTCCACATTACGCGCCGTACTGTAGAAGGACCGTGCCTTTGTATCGGACGCAGCAATGCGCAACTATTCAATCTATTCATGTCTGTACAATATCGTTACACTTAGAGGTAACGAAGTCTACAGCGCACAAAAGAATTTGTCTCTACATTACATACAAGAAAGTTTAACTTTATTTTGTTTTACTTCTAATTTAAAATTCAAATTCTAAGGCCTAATGGATGTTTTGTAGAGAAACATACGTGCTCTGCGTTCGAAAATTAAGTGTCAAACAGTTAGATAATTTTGTTGAGGTCAGCGCATGAATGGAGTTTTTGTAGCCTTAAACAGAGTTACCGTTCCATATTTGTTGGTCGCCCGCGTCGGTATCCATCGTTTACGTTGTCTGTTTATGGGTAATCGTCTTCGCTGTGAAACTCGGCTATTAGGTCGACAACAATGTGCTTCCGTGCGCCGGATGAGGTGTTAGAGCAAATTACTCAATGTCCATCAGTCCAACACTTACTCTGCTCTCACATTCAATTACATTCGAATTTTTAACCACAAAGAGAGCTCGGATGACTTTCTACATTTATTACTATTTAACTGGTTGTCATTCGCGTTAATGGGTGTCGGTAATGAAGTGTATCTGAATGTGGTAAATATTCGGTGCGCGTGCAAGTCCCGCAAGTGTGGCACCAGGACAAATGCCGCGCGCTCTCGCGTCGATGAAAGTTTTGACATTTAATGCGTGAATGCAATTTTGAAAGTATTTTATGCAAGTTATAAAAATGCAGTGTATGCGTCAGTGTTCCAAAGAAAGAGGCAATACATATTCGACTTTTGTTTAAATCAACCATCACCTTTAAACTGATGCTTTCAGCAATCTCATAAAATATTCTGCAACCTTTTTATGTGTAGATACAATTTCCCAAAATAATGAATTAATCGAGATATCAAAGAAGCACAAATCTGAAAAAATTCTCGAGAAATACAAGAGAGAACACGGAAGGCAGCAAATTCTTATCCCCCACGAAGCAACCAAGTCCAACGGAGACCATGGAGGTAAACCTATGTAAACTATAGCATTACGAGTTAATTGTGGAAGAACACGCACTAGGTTAAGATACTCCATCATTAATTATTCTCAATCAGGTTAATATGACAGCACATACAAGCTCGTACTCATGCCACGTTGTCGGAATACCCTGTATATGTACTCGTAGCATCGCGTGGAGAACAATCCATGCATCCTATGGTTGGATGACGCCTCAGAAAGTGGCCCGATTTACTTTTTTTTCGCTTACGCCGTATTGGGTCTAAACGGCGATTTTCCGTGAAAGTATGCGATGTGATCACGGAAACATTTAAAGCGTTCGAAAATACCGTTTTTTCGTGGTTATTGATCTGTAACATTAAAAACTTGAATGGGTCAATTGGTTGCAAGCGTTTTTCTTTTATGCTGAATGCAATGTCGCTGTTAGGGCCGTGGGAAATTATAATTTATGTATGACCTTGAACTCGCGCCGGGCGCTGCAATGAGTCTTGAGTCGTCTGACGAGGTGACAAATTATTATTTATGTCTTAATGTCTTTCGTCGTTATGTAAGGCTGCCATCGGAATAATGCTATGGGCTTTTTGAATGTTTTTTTTTTAAATATTGTGCTGGAACAATTGAAATACTGGTTTTATACGGATACATGAATTTTATTTTATCGACGTGTCCAAATTGTTCAAAACAACAGTTTGTATTTAATAATAAATTAATAAACGTGCCATTTATAATGAAATGCTGGATATAAAAAAAAAAACATTCTTATCTTAGCTGAATTTAGAAGAAATTAATAGAGCTGAATAATTTTGGTCCAGGCACAATACTAAACTAAAACTAGACATTGGTCGTACTATTTACGCTATCTACAATTTATTTATTTAAGATCTCCAACAAAGGGTGTTACTGTCACAAATTATTTACCTAAGAATTAGTGTTTAGGTATCTTGTTACAGCAGTATAGCGTAGTCTGACCGTGAACTAAGTCATTGGCAAAGTAATTGTTCGAATAATTTCCGTAATCACATACAATTTGCGAACGATTAACAAAGAACTACTGAAAATCTAAAATAGGAACATATAAACCAACAGGAGTTATAGAAGGTTATTTTAAAACGTAAGAGCATAATAGACGTGGACAAAAAGGCTGCTAAGCTCAAATGGGGTGGGTCACGTCACGACGACTGCTGGGCAAGATTCGCCACGCAGTGGGTTCCTGCAGAACGGAAAGAGGTGGCAAGATGATTTAAACGTGTACCACGAGGACTGGATTGATGCAGCTTGGGAGAAGAATGTCTGAAACGAATTATAATAATAATAATCATTCTTCATTGGCATAATTTACAATTTGGATTACAGGATTCCCTAACGCCTGCGTTAGTAGAAATTTTGTTAGTTTCTTCCCTACAATAAAGTGACATTAATCTTACGTCAGACAGAGTGTGTTGAGAAAGAATAAAAACAAAAGAAAATATTTTTTTATTAATTAAAAGTAGACAAACATGCTGCCATGAGTGTGTGTATGTGTTTTGTTTATGATGGTGTGAAATTGGGAGAGGCCTTGGCCCAGCAGTGGGAAAGTAATAGCTAAGAAAAAAAAGAAGCTTACAGATTTTTCAGCTTTCAGAAACTGAAATGTAATTTGACGTCCCCCAAATACTTACGTACAGACTTTCAGTTTTAATGATGGAACTCATGACGCTTTTTTGCCTAAATACATTTCGAATGCATTCAGCTTTCACTGCATCTACGGTTATAAGATACGGCTAGGTACAATAGTAGTATTGTATGTAAGATTTTACATAAGAACTTTCGTGACTGGCATTTACGGTCATAGATGCATCGTTGGTGTAAAAAGTAGTGTGTTAATGCAAGTATATTTGCATTTGTCAATCTTGGTAATGTGTTGTGTTGTATGTGTGTATATATGTGTGTGGTTGGGTGTGTTGTTTTTTATTATTATAGATAGGCTTGCGCCTGACCACTATCTCATCTATTTGCTTCATGATCTCGTCCGATGGAAGGCGACACTGTAGACGACGATGGAGCAAGCGTGGTATCGTCTCATCGCCTCTTGACATTAAGTTTGTATCTATCAGAAAACACAGACTCCGACAGGGTATTCCACTCCTTAGCTGTACGCAGAAGTGGTTACCAAGTATCTGGCGTTGGGTAGCTAGCCGTCCGACCGTCCGGTAAACGTCCGGACCGAGCCCAAATCGACGACACGGCGCGTAATGTTCCCCACGCGCCTTTAGCAGATGTCAGCAAACGTAGGGGCCCAGTAGGGTCGAAGCCTTCTGGTGCCATGGGTGATGCGAAAGAGAACCCCAGAGCCCTAGAACGAAGGCAAAAAAGGAACAGGAGTGGGTCTTAATCAGTAAAAGTCTGACACGAAAAGGGCGAGAGATGTCATTCGATGATTTCCCAGCTTAAAAAAAAGTATCTGGCGTTTTTTTAAACGAGATTTTTTTGCGTGTTATTATTCGAAAGAGTAACCGCAGCCCATTTAATCAGTAAAAGTCTGACACTCCCTCTCACTTCGCCTTTAGAAGTTATTTGATGATATTATCAACTGTAAATAAAAAGGAGCAAAAAGAGCATTCAATCTTTTTAACATACATTGTCTACGCCTATCTGCAAAGTCATCTCAAGGTGACCCAGACTCTGCCTGACTCCCTTACATACGAAGCAAGCTAGCGTGACGGCATAAAAAAGGTATCTGCGTTATCTCTGCACGCTGGCGTGACACACCAGCGTGACACGCCACCGTCGATCTTATAACAGTGACATATATCTAGGATGACAGTGCAATACAATGGCATTCTGCGGAAACCGCAGTCAAGCGTTGCGATAACTACCCAGAACAATAATATCCTCTATTTTTTGTGCTGTAGGGTTGGTTTTCGCAAACCAGGACAAAAGTAGATGTCTCCGTATCAACCGCAAGTGTTGGTAAGGCCTTATTTCGCGTGAGTTCCTCAAGCCCTAGTTTTTAAACATTGCTTTTAGCATTGTTTAGTATGTAATTGTAGTTTGTTTCACATGACTCGTAATTTTTAGCGGAAATCACACCTTAACGACATATGCTTAAAGTTTATTTTCGCAAATGTTAATTAGAGCGTGTTGTGCGTGCTCGAGGTGCAACAGAAGGTTGCATTGTAGGATAATCCAATTAAGAAACACGTTGACAAAAAGCGTTCCGTTATAAGTACGTATTAACGGCTAAATGCCGTACACGTATTTATAGTTGCATTTCCTAACGGTGACGGTATTTCACTAAGTTCCCATAGACAAGGTCTCATTTCCTTTGGTTCGATTAGTGTGTGTTTTCTTATGTTAGTAGGTAAAGGTCGTTGTAGTAAGTTCCGGTTTGAATGGTATCCATATGTGCAAATAAAATTGCTTAAATCTTTGACTTTTTTGCCAAAAACATTTAGTCAATTAAGATCTTAAAAAAATAATTAATTATTTAGTTCTTAGAATTGCAAACAGTCCACTTTATCAGGAGTATCAACGCAATATCTTTTTTAATATTTCCTTGCATTCACTCCCTGAGAAACGCGTTGAAGTCTTTTGAATGCAACAACATGTGGCATCGTTCTCAAACGAACATTTGTAACCGGCATTATTAGCGGGGATATCACAATGGTACAGTGGAACTAACATCTGGGTATGCAGGCAGGCTAAAATATTCATCTAATATATAAAAGGAGAAACTGCCTGACTGACATATCAACGCACAGCCGAAACTACTAAGACTAGGAGCGTGAAATTTTGCACAAAGCTTCCTTTTATGACGTAGGCTAAGAGAGACTAAGAGAGAATTCCCCAAAATTCATTCCCTGAAGGGATGAAAAAGGGGTCCAAAGTTTGTATAGAGAAATTTACTATGACGCGGGCGAAGCCATTGGCGGAAGTTAGTCTTTCCGTAACGCATGACATCACCCTTGCATTTCCCAAAGGGATAGGCGGAGGTGTACAGGTAGTGGGTACCAAACGTATATTACAGGAGTTTTTTTTAATGAACTGGTGAACTGGACTGGACTGTTGGTCTAGAGGTTAGTGGCCCTGACTGCTTTGCCGGAGGTCGTGGGTTCAATTCCCACCCAAGGAAAATATTTGTGTGATGAGCACGATCATTTATTCTGTGTCTGGTTGTAATTTATCTATAATATGTACGTATTTCGAAATATATAAGAATGTTTATAAGTTGTCTGGTAGCACAAGTTTTTAATTATAAGTAAAGTCAAGCTATAAAATAAAAAAATTGCTAGTCATCTGTCCATACACCAATCCCTTCGTTCCTCTGTACATTGTAAATTATATTGAATTCAAATGCTTGGTACATTAATTTAAGCCTAGTTTAGATAGCTTTACCTGGACTGTCAAAAGGCCGGATCTCGAGTTGTTCATTGGGCTTTGCCCATTGTTTCTTCCACAGTTCTCAAACTGATTAATGTTGGCATGTAGGAAATTTATGATAAAGCTTGTTGTGTATTTGTGTTCCGTTCGCCTAGGACCTGCGGTGGATGAGCCGTAAATATTCTTTACCTAAGAAACATGGCTCTTTACCTATGAAATTGCAGTTTTATGAAACTGCATACATTGAACAGTGCTATCTTTGATTAACTAAGAATTATAGAATATTTAAATAAACTTTATATTTCGTTTAATTTTTTTATATTTTTTTTACTGTATAATTCAATAAAAACACTTAACTAATTAAATGCAAAAACTACTAGCTATGGCGTCATAAAATTCCTCCACATCGCTGTCGACTGGAAGTGTGCCCAAAAGGCTGGCGGCATTACCACGTTGTATGGCAATGCTTAATCTCTGACCGAGGTAAAAGCCAACCCTTGGGTCACGCGAAGTGTCAACTAAGCATTTGAATAATTCTTTGAAAAGCTTATGAGCACTCGGACTCCACGGCCCAAGAGTTTCAACCTCAAACGGCTCAAAAATATAACTGCCGACGAGGTTGTTATATTTCCGCCACTTGAGGTTCTCCGCAGCCGCAGCGGCAGCACCAGCACAGCACGAAAAGCTAGGAAGATGGGATGGCGCAAGAGTGTTGACACAGGTACCGTCCCACACTAAAGGCCTACTCATCTTCCACGGAAATAAAGACATACCGTCCGGTCTCTTACCATCGTCGCGTGCCAGGCCTTGAGGTTCCAAAACAGCCGGAACGCCGACGGTGACAAGGGCTAGTCGGATGATGTCGTTAATATTCGCGTAACGTGCTATCCGTCCCGCGCTTCGAATAAACAACAAGTTATTCATTTGTTTCCTTAGGTTTGGTTTCTTCTATAATATCGCTATGTTTGTACACATTTTTGTATGAAATCGTACTTTGTATGAATATTATTGGAATATGTGTTTTTACGTGTGGTAACTATGCGTTAGTGTGCAAAAATGTTGAAAGTCTTTAAAGTATGCAAATTCATAGGTTCCTAATGTTCCTATTATTAGAACTTGTTACAAAACTATGTAACTTATATTCCTTTGACTATTTAGGGTTGTTTAGATATTGTCTTAAAATTAAGCGCAGGATGGAAATAAGATCTATCAAAAGTTTAGTAAATATTATTTTAATATATGATCATTTACATGTAACCTAACATTAACATGGCCTTAGAACGCAAAGGATAACTGAAGGAAACAGATGGGTTTTAGTCAGCAAAATTCTGACTAGCTCTCTCTTTTCACCCTAGAGCGCGAGAAATCAATTGATAGCTCAAAAAAAAACCTTCATCATTATCATTTCAGCCGAAAGACGTCCATTGTTGGACATATGCCTCCCCCAAGCGTGGAGACGCTTCTCGCATCACACTCACCAGGTCGTCGGTCCACCTTGTGGGAGGCCTTCCAACGCTGCGTTTTCCGGTGCGCAGTCGCCACTCTAGAACCTTTCAGATGGGGCCGACCATACGTTCTACGAAAAAATCAAAATAAAAAAACGCTTTGTTAATTATTATCCATCTGATGTATTCTTTTCGTTTCAATGAAACTTTCGCATTGTAATTAGTATTATTGTGTATATTTTACAGTCAAATTCGATGCTCTCACGTTGATACGCACAACTTTGCTTACATGTTGTTATTCAGTCGCTATTGTTAAATTGACTGTAATATAAGTTAACATCGTCGGTGGAGTACAAAAGGAGGTTCAATGAAGCCATAAAACATAAAAGTGTTAAGGGTCGGGTTCAAATCCCCGTTTGGTTTAGCTTGAACTGTCAAAAGGTTAGATTTAATTGGTTTTTCGTGATTAATGAGATTATTTAGCGAAATTGTTTATTGCTAGTTTACTGTCTCTTGACTAATATTAATATTGTGGTGCCTAGCAATCGACGAATTCATTCATCTTAACCAGTAAAGTAGATGGGAAAAGGCCTCGTGGCGCAGCCTAATATGTTGGTCTACCCAGATCCGCATAGCTCTTGACTCTACTGTATACAATGCTCTTCCCACCACCAGAGACAGAAACAGATAGAGGAATATCATACCAGTGGGTGACGAAGCAGGGACACGACCTTTAGCATTGAGGAATATGACGCAAGGATGAGGAGCAACCGAGGGCATTTCGATGCCAGTTTCAAGGTCATAAAGGCAGTTACTATAATCGCAACACTCCCCATTATGCATCAGTTGTAGTATTCTCACGAGGTTGTTGTTAATAAATGTCTATGAGAAATCTACTAATCATGTTTGAATAATACCTCCCAGGTAGGTTAATACAACTTGACGAAATGGGGTTTTACAGACCCTTCGTATACTCAATGTAAGTGCAGTGCCCCGCTGGTGTCCCAAGTATCTATACACCTGCAACTTGGAGGATTTGATGAGTGCCACCGATGCTGCAGTTACCGTAGCCACCTACTGGGCTCAAACTGTTTTACTAGTTTACCATCGATTTGAAAAGTAGAAGCTCCCGAAACTTTGCCCCACACTAGGCTTTATTTCTGTATCGTGGATGTGTATACAAACATGTAAGCTCACATGTGCAAGACATCCAGACCTGGAACAACTATCTGTAGGATACACAAATATTTGTTTCGTACAAGTATCAAACCCTCAGTACGCAGAGGAGTAGACAATCGCTTAACCAGTGTGCCAACCGGGCTATCTCTCTCTGCTTTTTGTAGTTCATACAAATATTTGTTCCGTGCGGAACTCGAACCAGCGACACGCAGAAGAGTAGCCAATCGTGCTGATCACTGCGCCAACAGTGCCATCTCTCTTTTCTTTTGAGATTTTATTAATGTCATGAACTTATTAATTTCTGATTGTTAGACTCCCAGATGTCTTATTGAATAAAATACATACGGATTTTTATTGTAAATTATATTCAGATATTTACTGTTTGCTGGTATGGGGCTGCAAAATAACACGTCACGGTTAAAACCTCTTCAAGAACTTGTAAGAACGTTTTCAGGCAACTCTGTTTTGTTTCCAAAGCTTTGAACGGTTCGTTTGTTCCTCAAACGTTACTAACTTGGAGTAACTCTTCCTTTAATTGCCTGTTACGATCGTCGAGGGAGGATTACTCTTAATGCGTTGAGTTGTGTTTTGTTTTTGTATAAAGAGACTTTTATCCTCACAGAAAACTTTATACTAAACAGTCTAAGGGTCAGGTTACACCAAGATGCGACAACGCATGCACGTATTAAGATACTACAATAAAATATACATTAAAGAACTTTAATTACTTGCCACATAAAAGGAGACATTCAAGCTAGAATTAAAATCATTTGCTGGCATCGCCACTTGAGCCATGAAAAAGATCGGTGTTTAAATTGTTGAAAAAATTGACGTGTAAAAGAGTTATTTACCTATTTGTGTAAATGTTAGTTTGCTTCAAATGTAATAAGTTCAAATTATCGAGTGTTTGATGCCTGCGTAGCGTATATAAATAGGTTTCAAAAAAACACTTTTACACGTCAATTTACACGTTCATTATTTATTTATTTAAAAGCACTTGTACAACGTTACGGAGGATGTCTAAGGCGTTGTACAGTAGAAACTTACTAACTAAAAAAATACATTTAATAAAACAATTATGATTCTTTTTTTTTCGAAATATCAAGATATATTCTAGGGAACTCATGTTAACTTCGAATTATTATAGAGAGGTTCGAATAATGTCCGGTTCGAATTAAAGAGAGGCGACTATATATAGTATTGGTATTATTGTATGGGTTTGACTTGCCATCACATAGACATTACATAAACAAAACTAATGAAGCAATAATGCCCACATTGCCTACCTCACGGCGGAAATCAAGCGGGTTTCAACCATGTTAAATATTCACCTGTAATAAATGATTAATGTCGAAAGTCATGTAATACTCTTCCGATTAATTTAATTGAATATTGTGAAAATTTATTGTTGGTTGATTAAATTATAGTATCGTGTTTATACAGGGTGAACTGTTTTCAAGTGTGTATGGCCCACTCGAAAAATAAATCTGAATCTCCGCATCAGATTTAAGTCCCAGAATTTTATCCTATTAAGCGGTGCTATCGGATGTTATAATAATAAAGCATGCTTTTTTTTTTCCAAAATGTACGTTTGATTCCTGGCTAGGAATATTTTTTTTTATAAATTCAATGATGCAGTTTTTGTTTTCTTCAAAAGCAAACCCGAGACTTCTTTGAATATTTTTCGCTTTTCGGCCAACCATCAAAGTTATATTTATATACCTTGATTATTAAAAAATCCTGAAACTCCTTTGTTTTTTATGATGATGATATTAGTAATTTACATATAAATTACCCTACTGTCAACAATATTGAAAAACTCTTTATGTTAAAAATTTGTTTGATATTGTTAAAATAGTTAATTTTTGTTATATTTATCGTGCATTTAAAACATTTTAAATATAATATTATGAATAACGTTTCAATACTGTGATATATGTGATTTTGACATTTATGATCATTGTATAATTATTAAGTTTTTTTTTTTAAACATACGATTCTTTCTGTAACAACTAGTTTAGATCAATGTATGAATAAAGCCTCTTTTTAAGCACGAGGCATCAGGCATCAGCCTGTTTTAGGAAACTCCTCTCCTCCGTAGCTGTAAGGCGTAGGTACAGATAGATGTTCCTAGTGTGGGAAATATATAAAAAAAGTCGATTGTATAATCTTCAATATTTCCGTCACATCACTAATTCCTAAAATGTGAGTCACTCATATCTGTCAAGGGTAACGTTAATATAACAAAAAACAGAAACAGTAATCACTTGTAACCTTGTGATCCTACAAATGGTTTGACTAATAGTGACAAATGAGGTGCCTTGTCATGTTATGTTTTGTTTTAATCTCTGCAAAAAACCTGTGACGGCCGGTACTTAACTGTATTCTATATAATAGACTAGTCATATGCGTACATAGACAATAATGTAATTGAGTTTTTTTGGATAAAATTGTCCATTGTATGCGGCTTGGGACTATTTGAGGCTGATAATTGTGATATGTTGATGAGGCTTTTTATCGAAAATGAATTTAGAAGACAGATACGATGATATCGTACATATTAGGTTGTCTTATGTTCAAAAAGTGCTCAAAAGAACTATTTTACAACTTGTATCATCATGCAGATTTGATACACTAAAAGGCCGTAGACAGCAGTTAAATTGGTCGTAAAATCTAGGTATTTAAAATAAAAAATAACATTGAAATCTATCCATGCATAATGTGGCGTGAAACTGTCAAATGAACGAGCACAATTCAATTCTTAGCATCATTTAAATTGCTTAAATATCATAAAATTACCCGGAGCAATATGAATAATAAACATAATAAATATTCATTAAGCGCGTCTAAATCTACAATTTGTAATGGACACCATAATAACATATTTAGTTGAGACTAACATCTGACTAATAGATGACTTAACGGTGGATTACAAAAAGGTGTTTTGATCATGTCAGTTGATTTCACAGTAATATTTTGACGTCTAATATCGCGAAGTGTTTGGTTTCGCGCGTTAATGTTACTCTGACGCGTCAGTCATGTCACTGTCAGCCGATTGAGCGGAAAAAAGTCGAAGAAAAACTTAAGTAGTTACGACAGGAGTCAGTGCTCCCTATTGATAGTAATGTGAAGCTAGAATCATCCGCGTTCAGGCTAAGTATCTGAGCGCGACATTTCTAAAATGTACAGACAAGGCGATCTAAAATATACAGATGGTTTTTATACTAAAAAGTTACTAGTGCCGATTCTTTAATTGGCACTAGTCACTTTTTTTTAGCACTGTTCTTCAAATAAAATCAAATAACGCAGTTAAACTATTTTTAGTATTATTAGTTTAACTACGTTAACGCGTTGTAGCAGTGCTTGTAGCAAATCAGTGAGTGTAGCGTTGTTTGCCGTAGCACATTAGTGTTGCGTAGCTTTGGCCGTAGCATGCTGTGTAGCGGCGTAGCGCACAGTGTAACGCATAGCAATGATGTCCGATTGTCAAAATTTCTATAAAATTCGACGTATTTTTTAAGATTAGTCACTTTAGATTTACAAAGCTAATCAGAATCTTAACAACACAGTATTCCAATGTACATTCGTAATAGTGTTCTACTGAACTGAAATCAAGTATAAAAGAAAATATCATTTTATGCAGATGGTCGGCACGCTATAAAAGAATAAATCATTTATATCTTTTGAAAGTACAAGTGACAAGAACCAGTTAATTGAACCTCAACAAAAAGCTGCATTCATCAAGGTGGGAAATGATAAATGTTTTACTGAGAAGATACTTTGTCTAAGTGTCAAAATAGTTATACGAGTACACAATAAATAAATGTCGGTTATATTAATAGAATACCGAAGTACATACAAATACATTTTATTATTTTATATATAATTGCAAGACGCCCTTATTAATGTATTCAAAGCGAATCTCGAATCATCGGTGTTTCGTGAATTAAAATACGTCTTACAAAAGCGAGCTGAAGGGATAATAAATGGCACCTAGTTACGGCACCCCGGGCAACCAGACCACCAATAAAACTAATAAGAGAAACCACTCACGAGAGGTGGCAGGAAAAAACTGGTAACACCTCACGTGGATAGCGCTGATTAATTTAAGAGTAGCCAGTAATTGAGTGTGGCGAGATATGAAGATATCAGAGATGCGATCTACTTTAGATTGGATCCCGATTGACTGTTAATTTGTTTATGTCGGACGCAACGCTGTTCGAAATCGGCAAAAAATTTGAAAGCGTCAAATTTTAATGTCGAATCATCATGTAAATGAACCAGCAAACAATGGGCCGTTAAAAAGATAGGCTTTTTATAGAAACGCGTATATTATGGGCGTGATACACATATGATTAGGTCCTCCTACGAGCCGCGACGTGACGTAACAAACTAGCTCTCAACTTGACTAACTTGATATGTTATGGTGTTTTTTTGCGAACGTAGAAAGTGTGACATTATTATTAAACAAGATCGTAGATTATTTAGTTACGTTAGGAGATAATTTGTTGAAAAGTTTCGACATCGTGGTGCCTAGATTTCTATATCGTATAATTATGTATAACTTAGCACAAAATTATCGTAAAGATAAGTTGACCAGAACTATATTAACCAAATGTTTTTGACTTTGGTTTCGATACTTCGCAGTCGAACATAAGTATAACTTTTAGACTTTCTAGAGCCTGGACAAGTTTTATTGCATTACAATTAATTTAATTATTTCCTTCAGAACTAATGCCAATTTATGATTGCTTTCATTTCTGCTTCGCATGACTATAAACTCGGTCGCGGTTGCCAGCAGAATTAAAGTTATGCCCTAAAGGCTGGGTATTATTCTCTGGCGGTCAGCGTCTGTATCTAACTCACAAGCTATCTCATTACATTGAGATTCCTGCCATGATATTCATGCTCACGTATGCATTATCTAAGTGCATATCCGACAAACACTTCTCAGAAGAGGATTCCCGAGTAATCACAAGATAATGTTACGTATGACTTGTCTGGTAATTTAATTTTAAACGCACGATGCTTAGGAGCAATTTGGAATAATTTACAATAATAGGAAGACAGTTAAGATGTTTATAATTCAATTAGGAAGATCGTTTGTTCGGTGATATAATCAGGTTATTGTTTGTAACTGTTGTGTGTATTTATTAGAATATATATATATATATATATATAAGTGCTCCCGTAAACCGGGCAAGTATCAATGTGATTTTTTCAAATTCATTGTACTTTTCTATATTTATCTAGGACATTTTTGACACCCCGTGACTCGGATTGCACGTAAAGCCGATGGTCTTGGTTGTCATTTGTAGATCTTTGACAACCGTTACAGGTAATCAAATGACAGAAAGTCTGACCATCAGTCTATCCAAGGAGTATCGTTACCCAGTTATCTACTGGTTTGTGGAGGTCTGATAGCCAGTAGCTCTTTGTAAAATACTGGTAGTCCACCGCAACCGATAAGACTGTAAGCCGATCCCAATGCAGTCAAGATTAGGCTAGTGTGATGATGATATCTGATATTTATTTATTGTGCACACCTACCACAGTAGGAGCGGTAACGGCCCCGACTTACGAGTTGTAGGTCGCGGGTTCAAACCCAGCCAGACGCATTACGATGTGTAATTTATCTCATCACCATTGCTCTCAAAACGGTGAAGGAAAATATCGTGAGGAAACCGGCATGTCCTAGAACCAAAAATTCGAAGACATGTGTCATTCACCAACCCGCACTGGGCCCGCGTGGTATCCCTCTCCTAGAGAGGATGCCTGAGTCCAAGCAGTGGGAACGTTAAAAGGCTGATTGTGCTTATGCTTATGCCTACCACAGTTTTGTCTTTTTTAACCCAAAGATTGACTAGTAGAGTATGCCTTGTTGCCACATCTGTATATGAAGTTTAAAAAAAAATAATAATAATGTATAAGTAATCGCACGGAATTTGGTATTTAGCGCAGATGTCGTGCACGTGACTGAGGAGAAATCAAATGGAAAGGACATTGGATTATCTTTCATCTTGGCGGCGTGTTTAGACTTACATAAGACATTTATGTGTTGTGATTGTACCTTGATGAATATTAAATGGATGACGAATAAAAATACATTAATGATTTTAATTCCAGGTTAAGAGAACTTACAATATTGAGACGACGCACTGAATGAAAAAGAAGTATTTCGGTTCGCCAAACATTTTCTACGTTTTTTTTGTTAAGAATGACGTGCAGACACGTTATAGAATCACATTCGTCTGTTTATTTTTAACATTATAGCAAAACAATAGAAATGTCTTTATGTAACTCGAATAACACAAGAGATATCATCCAATTATATCACATCTCAGGGATTAACGAGAATTATTGGCAGACCGTGAACTTAGACAATGCTGTTTTCTAAAATGACAAGTGAGCTTACACAATTGTTCAGTAGAAATCATGACAAAAGTTGAAAATTTATCATTACACGATTGTTTCATTGTACATCAAGCAGTTAAGACAACTAGAACCGACAAACAACAACGCTTGTGTTGTGTCCTTTCTAGTCGACATTGTACCGATGACATTGATCCGTGTCACGTCACACGCACCGCCACGATTACATCGATGCCATTATCAGATAAGATCTGTCATGTGCCTCACGCCAATATTAATAATAATGAAAGCGAAATTTTATCGCTGCCATCATGCTAATTAAGTCTCGGTACAATACACATTTCGAATGAAATTGCATTTTTTCAGCGACCAAAATGTATGTACAATGTGTACATATGTATCGATTTAGCTCGTCTTTCGAGTTACGCAACGATGTACTTTCTAAATTATTTCAAGTAATCTTAGAGAGTACAACCATTTCAATGGTCGAAATGTGGTCAAAAAGTAATACGGTGATGTCATGGCGAGTGTTTTACCTCTTCAACTAAGATGAGATAGAAAGTAAAAGTGGTTGGATTGGGCAGCTGCGGGCTTCTCAATAGAATAGATCATAAAAGCTTGTTATGTGTTATCCCACGCGCGCCGGCAGAAAGTGAGAGGACGAGTCAGCTGATAAAATTGATATGATGCGACCCGCGACTTGCGACCGCGCGTCACGTGAGCGAAGCTGCGGATGCTTTTATGCGATTTTAATGCCGCCTTCACACAGTTTAGAAAGTCGCATCTTTAATAGCTTCGGGATTCCTTGGATGCTGTTTCCTTCGTCTTTTATTTGTATTATCGTTTCCTATTTGCATGATGCGGATGTCGTTGAATTCTTGTGAAGCTTAGGGTCACCAGATATCTGAAAAAGAAAATTAAGGCTTTGCAGTGGGTAATGATAAAAGAATTTCGACTGAAGCTGACACATACTTTTCTTATTGTCTGTGTAATTAATAGAGGCACGTGAGAGTCATCGTATTTTCGTCGAAAATAACATAATTATATCTTCTTATATGTACCTCTTTCTTGTTGTCTAATCAAATAAACCCATTTTTTTTTGTATTCACTTGAAACTTCTCCCATATCCTAGAATGCAGAGCAGTCTGAGCTAGCTAGTCTACTCTAGTAAACTGTCTGTCACTGTCTCTAGACAGTGATGTCTAGGTCTCCAAATATTTTAGAAAGCGGTGCAAATCATACAATTGAACAGTTTCATTATCGATTTGGCATCGCTTTTACGCACCACACTTCACGTGTTTTTTTTCGTCTGTGTTGCAATTAGTCAAGGAAAATTAATTTAAAAATAATTTCATTTATAGACTTGAAGTTTTAATGACAGTAACGAGCACTATTCATCTTGTCTGAACTAATCATTCCGTGAGCGGTGACAACTTTTTTGTGTCCTGTCTGTCTTGGTGATTGTGACAATTTCTGCCTATGATTACTTTATGTAAATATAAGAATGTCATTATCAGCTGTCTCAGTTTACCTAGTTAATTTATTATTTATTTATAGTTAACTAAAACGGTACATGCTCATTTACATGAATTAACATAAAATTGCGTAAACATAAAAGATACATAATGTTTGTAATTCTATAGAATATTAGTATATAATTATATTTAAGTATAATTGTAATCAATTGATTTTTATTCTTATAAAATAATTCTAGTAAAAAAATAAAAAAAAAATCGTCTAGATAAATGTTTCAATGGGCGTGTTTTGTACGAACAAATGCAAAGCGATTACCGTGATCCATCAGCACCTACAGCCTAGCCAAGTTACAACCGTTTCGTTTCGAGTCGGCCACGCCTCCTATTCCTTTGTTCTGAACAGGTAACTGAGCGTTGGGATGACGTCAGAATAAAGGAATTGGAGGCGTGGACTACTCCAGGCGATTGACGAAAAGAGGATCGAAACGAAACGGTTGTAACTTGGCTAGGGGGGCAGTTGGAATTGCTTATAGGTAGTTCATACCGTTAGCGATTGGTGGGAGATAGCTTTTCTGTAAGTATGGTTATTTGATTTGCATTGTAAAAAAAAACATGTTCAATCCATAATTCTGGGCAATCTTATAAACTCTAGGCCTTTATCAACAACTTAATAAGGTAATCGTACTAATCGTCCTTATTTAATTTTACATTTCGCTAGTAGCAAGTTGAATGCCCTCTACAATAAATATTCCGTATAGAAAAAACTTAATTTGGTTAAATAACGTGACATGTTGGCCAAATTACTGAAGTACCGTAACTCGGTAATTAAAAAAGTAATTAGTGCGCGAATGAGTTTAGGATCATATTGTACCACTAATACGAGTTGGTGTATGTGTGTAGTGATTAGAGAGAATCGTAGGTATATACGATAAATTATATTATCGTGTTAATCGGGTTTTTTTAGGGTTCCGTACCTCAAAAAGAAAAAACGGAACCATTAAAGGATTACTTTGTTGTCCGTCTATCTGTCTGTCTGTCAAGACCCTATCTCGAGAACGCGAGGAGGTATCGAGTTAAAATTAAAACCGTATACTCGAGTTTGCGGTCCCTTGAAGCTGCGAAAAAATCAAACTTCTGAGTCAACGAAAAAAAAAGATACGGCCGTTTATGTCGCAAAAAAACGTATATTTCGACACTATCAAGGGAATCAAAGTTCATAGGGTACTCGTTGATCTAGAATCCTGAAATTTGGCATGAAACAATGTCTCATAGCGTAAGTATAGGAAAATATCTGAAAACTGTAAATTTAATGTAGTCACGTTATAAAAAAAATTTTTTTTTGCTATGCGAAAAAATCTTCGTGCGCGAACGAAGTTTGTACGGAACCCTCAGTGCGCGACTCCAACTCGCACTTGCCCGGTTTTTTTTTAATAAAATTAATCTGATTAGAAGAATAATGTCATAGATTGACCAGAAAAAAACTTAAGTATATTTATCATTTAATGGAGTTTAAACATGATTTTTATAAATTAAAATAATTCTGAATTTTTATTGAAACATAAAGAGATCTCACAACCCAAAAAAAGGATTTAGAAAAAAAGTTCAATTTTCAAAAAACACAAAAAAGTAATTAGTTGCTAAATACTACGAATTCCTTCACAATAATCATAAGCTTAATTGAATCTTAATGTCAAAAGCCTTTTACTCTGTTAGCCTACACAAAGGTAGATAAGTGATTAATGAGTGGTCGCTAATTACTCCGGGGCCGCGGTACACGGCGCGGCTCGCCGACAAAGGCGGCTCACCGCGGGGCACATCGCCAGCGTCATCCTGGATGATTGTGGATACGTCCTGCAAAGCACCATCCTTTATTTTATACGTGGATCGTTTCCGTCATATCTATGAAGAGATTTGCCCGCGGTGCGGTTGCGGTAAATAGTGGAAAGATTTGTATCTGTATATTTAAATCGCAAATTCCTGATTCACTCACTTCTTCTTCTTCTCGAATCGATAGTTTTCCCTTTCCTCAAAGTTTTTGGGCCTGGTGGGGTGCCACGTTTATAGCGGCGTCAGAGGTGTTTTTAGATCCTTTATAGTGCAGGTGGAGTGTACTCTAATAAACGACTCACTCACTGTTTCATCAACACCTAGCCCAAACCCTCGAACCTAGAATGCTGAAATTTTGTACAGAGGTTCCTTTTATGATGTTTACAAAGAACAAGAAAGGATTTCCCAAGATTCACCCCCTAAGGGGATGAAACGGAGGTCCAACGTTTGTATGGAGAAACCAACTTTCTGAGTGGGTGGAAACCACTAGTTTTATACATTTATTTGTCCTTTATCAAAACTACTAGACTGTTTTTAAAAAATATATCATCAATAGAATGCTATTTTATCACTGAGTGTCATTAAACTATAATATATATTTTCTACTTAAACTTTTACGTAAGCGAAGCCGCTGGCAGATGCTAGTCTAAAATAAGTTCATAAGTTCAGCTCAATAGCAGAAATCTTGTATTTCTGTGGTCTGCGCAGACAGAAAAAAACGACCTGTAAATTATGTTGAGCTCAAATAGTGAAAGAAAAATAAATATCTATCTAGGTCTATAATAACATCCTTCATTATGACATTTTCAGTTTTGAACCAGCACTTAGACAGGTCAAGCTGAATCTCCGAATTAAAAAAATATTAGTATTCAAAGTTGTTCCGTGTTCTTACGTAAACTTTTACAAAACTGCAAATACTTTTGGATTGTTATTTTTTCAAAATTATATTTGCATTTGGTGAAAGGATTTCATAAATATTAATGTCGTCACAGCCTAGTCCCATTGAATTGTGACTATCGGATGTTACACAATGCCTTCTTACCGATGTCCCTATTTCATATCGAAGACTATTATTACCTTCATATTTATTATTATTGCATTTCAAGTTTATTACAATATCGGTCGTTACTCCAGGCTTTGCGTGCAGAGTTAGGTTTATTAATGAGGAAGTACACTTTCGTATCTTTCTACTTCAAAGATTATGTATAATCCAGCCGCGATTAAATGTTTTCGAGGTAGTTTAGAACAGCATGAGGCTTTCAGCTCACTTAACCTATGGTTTCAAGAGAAGATTTTTGACGTAACCCAAATTAAATGCGAGTCATGTGATGCATTTGATAATTGTCAATTCATTCAACCGATCACAGCTTCTAACGAGTCGTGGAGGTAATCGGCGTTGGCGACCGTCACATGGCCTTTCTTGGCCACCGAGTGAGTGCGGGTTTGCGGGCGACGAACAATGAGTAGCTCGCTGTCCGGCCGTCTGGTAAGGACCGAGCCCGATTCAATGACACATAGTGTTCTATACATTTGGTTGGGAAATCATCGAATAATTCTGATGGACTGAGAGGAAGAGCCAGACTTTTAGTGACTTAAACTTATGTGTTCCTTCAGTTGTCGTTTGCGTTCCAGGGCCGCGGTAACTCTTTCGAACAATGCTGCAGCCCTGGAGATGATGCGCGTGAATTCTCAGCATTTGTCACATTATTTTTGCGATTACCTAGACTAATATGAATTGCAAGCCCGCGCTTACGGTGGCCGGGAATCGGGATCGGAATCTCGGCGGCTGGGGCACGAGGGCTATTGCCTCTCGCGTGCGGCCGCCTCCTTTGCTAGCAGAAGGAGGCGAATACCTGCTACTCCTTCTCGCTCCGGATCATGGCCTGTACTAAGGCCCGACGCGAGAGATCGATGCCACCGATCGGCCTCCATGAGGAAACGGCGGTGCTCTGCCCAGGTGGAGCACACCTCTACCGTATACTCCACCGTGTCCTCCAGGCGGTCCACACAATTGGTGACACCCGGGCATTTCTTCCGCACGAATCCGGTGCAGGAACATCTCGAACTTACCATGTCCGGTCAGGACCTGCATCATGCGGAAGGTAAGGACGCCGTGTTGCCTTTCCAGCCACTGCTCAAAGAGTGGACTTACTGCCATAATTATGTATGCCAGTCATAATGTATATACGATTATTATTTAGCAAAGCTCTTCATAACACTATGCATTTTAAATTACCTACCTTAAAAACTTTTGTTTTATTTTTCTTAAAAACTGTAAAAATATCAGACAAATAAATTATAAGTTCCAGTTCACTAGATTTTAAAGATAGCAAAAAACAAGTTGTCTTGTGATCATTACCACCAAATTGTCTAATTAATAAAATAAAATACGTGAGAATATGCATATATTTTTCTTTAACTTCGTCGCCATCGTCCAATTAATGTGAACGACCGAAATTAAATGCCTTATTTAATGTAAATTAACAATCTACATGATATATTATCATTTTTGTTAATATACCATGCAGATTGTGTGATATGACTGATTTATAACAGCTTGTATATGGTAGTATAAATTCACATTTATAATTTGGGAGTATGAAACGAAATTATGAATTTTTGTTGGTGGTAAAATCGTCAAATGATTCTTCCCGCTCTGTGTGGAGCGAGAGAGAGTGTTAAGCTTGTATTGACTGAAACACACATGTATTTCTTCAGTAGCCCTTTGTGTTCCGGAGCAGTGCCGGCTTGTAAATAGCCTTTTATACGCCCGGTGCGAGCTTCTTTAACTGCGCCCATAGAAAAAAGTATAATACAAACAAACTACACTAGACTAGATAGGTCTAAAATTTTTGGGCCCTCCCAGGGACTGCACCCTGTGCCTGGGCACTGCTGGCATCGCCCTAGTCTAGCTTAGTCTCGATAAAACTGTCGAAAAATCCCGCAGCCTTGAGACGAAATTATACTGCTTTATTAAATATATAGTAATTCAGTTTTACCGAGAAGAGTAGGTAGCATAGGATAGACAATAAAGGAAAGAACTAGAGGAAGCCTTTGCCAATAGACATACTGAAGTTAGGAGCATCTTATAGCACTTAATACTTTTTTAAACAAAAACTAAAAAAAAGTAATATAACGTAAAAAAATATACAAATTAAAAAAAAATACAACAAAAAAAGTATCAAACAAAAAAAAACTTTAAATACAATATTTCAGTAGAAGGTATATAAATAGGAATTTATTATTGTTAAGCACTCCTCCTACCTTTAATAAGTAAAGGCTAAATAAAAATTCTAAACTCCCTACACATTTTTACTGACCAATCAACCATATACGCATATGAATTACTTATTATGACTTATCTAGTGTATAATTTATGATCTGTACTCCAAATTTATATATTAGTAGCAGAACATTAATCTTTTGTTACAGTTACTCCTAATGATAAGACATGGAGTCGAGGCCGCTCGTCGAATAATGATCCTCGTCCTGTAATCATGTGAAGGCTATTGTTGGTACTATTGGTGCTACCTACTACCTATCTACATAAAATAATAGAACCTATGAAATTGCCGTTTTTTAAAACGGGTTGCTTTGAAGTTTTCTAACTTTGAATTATACTTGGAATTATAATAATAATAATCTTTATTGATCATTTACAAATACCCATGGTATTTGATTTTTATTTGGTAAAATTACAATTTTGCTACAATTGTAGTGGGTGCAGTTCTGATTATAAGATTATAAGTTCAAATAAACTTTATATTAAAGGTACGTAATTTTTTTTTTTTGAAATTAGGTATTTATTGGTTTCTTTGTGTTTTGTATTTTCTGTAATATCGCAGTACTTATAACCATGAAAGCTAATAAAAAAAAAGTTTTTACATAGAATGTAGATACATAAGTTGTTATGGTTATGTATGTTTCTTTCGTATCTGCCGTGTGTCATTTTTCTGTAGTTTTTTTTTTTTAGTCATTTTAGTGTAGATTTCTTTACACAGTCAAAGTCAAAAGTCAAAGTCAAAAGTTTGTATGTATGTGTATGTTTGATACTCCTTCACGCTGAAACAGCCGAACGGGCTTGGATGAAACTTGACACACGGGTAGACCATGACCTAAAATAGGACACACTAGATAATTTTTATTCCGGGAGTATGTTTGCTTTAGGTATCTTGCGAGAAAAGTCGCGTGGAGAAGCTAATAATAATAGTCATACTAGTTTATTTTAATAAGTATGACTGTTGGGCGTCCAGTACACGGTCATGCAGGCGTCAATCAATTCCATCAATCATGAATGATGTTTGAATGACGGAATTTTATCGCCATTAGGTTTTCGTCATGCAAACGACAGTTATCGCATTAGACGGTAAGTTTTTCGTCAATCACAACATTGACTGTGTCAAAACTGACAGCAAAACCTATCGTGTAATGGACGCCTTACTAATTATTGTCTTCTTAAACAATTTCACAATCGTTTATTTATTTTTTGTTATGTTACATGATTGTTTAAACGTTTGAGCTTTGTGTTCTGTGTCAGACATTCTTTTCAGCTAGTTACCATTCAGTACACTTTTCTCATTGCTTTGTTTCTTTAAAAAAAAAGGATTGCCCCACACTCGAAGTTACTCCTGAATCGTGAGCGCGTTCACAAACATGGAAACTTACATATCTACTAACACAAGATACCTACCTACACCCGGAATTACTATCTGTAGACCATGCAATGATACAAGTATTAATTCTGTATAGGAATTCACTTTGCGACACGCAGCGCGTCAGCCAATCTTTTCACCACGGTACACAGACACACAATTCACAGTGCCGTAAATATATAGTATAAAATAGCATAAACAGCTTTATAATGTTCCCACCGCTGGGCCTCCTATCTAGGAGAGGGAAAGACCCGTAATCCAGCCATACATGCCAGTTTCCTTACGCTGTTTTCCTTCACCGTTTTGAGAGCAGTTGTGATGAAATAAATTACACTAAGTAATGGGCCTGACTGATAGACAATGATAAATGGACAATGATTGATTGATTGTAAAATACACAGTGCTTCCTAGCATTCCCTTTGGGGACCATTTGAATTCTAATTATTCACCTGCGTCTGTAAGCCCAGATTGCACTGATTACTACATGCGCTCCACAGTTGCTACTAATCGAGTCTTACAGGCCCCTAAGCCAAGCCTATTCTTCAGATAAGCCTATATTTATGCTTAGACAGAACTGCTAACAATTTTAATTGCCTCAGTAGATGTTGTGCTATGTTACGCTAAGTGAGATAAAGCTACTTCAAAGAGGTTTAATTGCTTCAATTATTAACTCTGAGTGTCGAAGCTATGAGAAAAGTATTTTGGATAGATAGCTAAATAGAATACCTAGTAATACCTGCTGTACGTATCGAATCTTTGCATAGTATAAAAAAAGAAGGAAAAAAGGGGAGAGGAGGGGTAAAGGAGTTTTGGCCGAAGGGTGTCGTGTATCGACGATTTCGTGGAAGGATACCGACCTCGCAGCGGAGCACGACGCCGTCACTTCATGTGCCGGTACCTATAGTTTAGTAATTGTTATAGTTTCTTTTATACATATGTATTAGTTTATTATTTTGTAAGATTATTTGTGTATTTTATCTATGGGCCTTATTTGCTTGTTAATAAAAGATTATTATTATTATAAAACAATATGCTAAGGAGTGGAATTCCCTGCCGGAGTCTGTGTTTCCTGATAACTTCAATAGATAAATAGTCCTTTCCTGATAGCTTCGATATATAGATAAGCAGTGGCGTAACTTGCCTATTATACGCTCCGGTGCGAACTTCTGTAACTGGCCTTAAAAAGTTTTAAGGTTTACGGTTAACGGAATAACTAGATATAAAAATGTATGCGAGACTTGATGACTTCAAACACACCACTCACCATTAGCGCCCACTGTTTACCTCTTGTGGTGGCTGAACCTTTGGGCACCAAAGGAACGTGGCGTGTGGACTCCCTAGGTTGGGCAGGAGCTGCTTGAGGGCAGCCCCGGTCCGTTCCAGTTTGGGAGCCAGACGTCGGAAGTGCTCCTACTGTGTTCCGGGTTCCGTAATTTTATTTTTTAACTTTACCCCACATTTGAATTACTTGTGTGTGCATGTACAGTCAGGGATCAAAAGTGCAATAGCACTCTACCAATGCTAAAGTGTCTAAAATTTCTTTTGTTGTAGAAGTTCCATAGTCCACAACTAGTTTATTCAATACTTTAGATTCTATGCTACCAATTAAATCAGTCATAAACCATTGACCCTCGTCTACAAAGAAATTAAAAAAAAATATTTTCATAAACTCACATACGCAGACTGAAACACCTTTTTAAATAATTGTTCAGTGCGGAAATCGAACTCGCAACACGCACCGAAGCAAGCTCAGCTCTGCGCCAACCATGACCTCAAACTCTTCCGAACAATTCCGCAGACCATATTTAGGGCACCCAAGACTCAACAAGCGTTACCTGTCAAGTTACCGTAACCCATAAGTTACGACGGTAGTTAATAACTACGGCTAACCCGACTTAGTTAGCTCAGTACCGCCATTACCGAATTAACTGGGACTTAACGACTGAGAACTAAGAAGCTAATGAACCGTGTTCAGTTAGGTAGGTAATTTTACTACTTAGTTGCTATGCTATTAACATGACGTGACTTGTCCTGTTAAATTGAATGGTTATAGGCTGAGAACCACTTGTAATATTTAACCACTAACTGTCCCCCGAGGTTTCTCCCGCGACTTTGGTTTGGCTGTTCTGCTCCCATGCGTTGTACTTGATTTTATTTTATTTTTTGGTTAATAATAACGATTTTATACAGTTTAAATTAAAAAACGAAATATTTTTTTTAATTTGAAAAAAAAAAACCGACGAAAAATTCCATCACTGGGGGGTCCAGAATCATGTACTGGATCTATAGCATTCGTTTGTGCGTCGATGTCAAAGACACCCTGTATGTAGGTGTAGATGTACCCAGTACCTATTTCTTTCTTCGTACCCGTAACCGAGTAATCATCAAACATGTCGTGATGGCCCAGTGGTTAAGGCACCCGGCTCTCATACATGAGGTTGCGGGTTCAAAACCAAACAAGTAACAATGTGAATTGTTCAATTCATATGTACTTTTCTTGGTTTATCTAGGACATTACTGACTCCTCGTGCCTCGGATAATACGTAAACCATTCGGCTCGTGGTTACAGGTAGTTAGAAGCCAGAAAGTCGGACCATCAGTCTATCCAAGGTGTAGGGGAAAAGCCAAAGGGATTTGATTGTACTGACCTGATATTGATTGCACAGATTTTTACTGACCTATCTGTATTTCTTCAGTTGCCCTTTGCGTTTCAGGGCTACGGCGACTCTTTCCACTAATCACGCAGTTTATGTGTCATTTTTTTTATTATAATTGATAGGCTCGCGTTTGACCACCATCTGACCTGCACCCCTAGCCAAGTTACAATCGTTTCGTTTTGATCTCTTTTCGTTGATTGCCACGATTCGGCCACGCCTTCGATTCCTCTGTTCTGACGTCATCTCAACGCTCAGTGGTCGACTCCAGGCGATCAACGATAAGAGAATCGAAACGAAACGGTTGTAACTTGGCTAGGGGGGCAGATAGTAAGGAACGATGTGGTCGACGTGGGAATTACTTTAAACATTAAACAACTAAGTACCCATGTCTAACTTACTTACCTACTTAAATTTACAACATGCAATTGTTTTCTCCGCTGTGACGATGATTATTTTGCTCAGCTCCATATTCAATTAGCTTTGTTTTTCCCATTCCATCAAACATCTACTTACGTCCATTGCTCGGGCAAGTTTTGCATTTCTGCTAATGCTTTTGCTAAATAGATAATCATTCATTTCAACATCAGCTGTTCTTGTAAAGCTTGTTAATATGAGAGCAAACGAACCTTGAAAAATTATCATTAGAATAATATCAGATAAAATATACCTTACTGCTACAAGAAAAAGGATTTTTTTTAACTCAAGTTCACGAACTACGAGTGTCGCGAGTTGTTGGGCGCTGAGGGTGAGCAATGGGTAATTCGCCGTTCGATAAGGACCAGAAAGATGTGCCCGATAAGGCCGATGCTTGTCAGGGCTGAGGGATTGTTTGAAAGAATAAGACCTACTATCCACGGACGCGAAGCTTCATAGACGCGTATTCGTCAATATGCATCACGCCGTCGCGTCGAGTCGTTGCCGATGCGTCGTGTTGTTGCCGTCGCATCGAGTCGTTGCCGATGCGTCGTGTTGTTGCCGTCGCATCGAGTCGTTGCCGGCGCGTTGTGTCGGTGCCGATGCGTCGTGTTGTTGCCGTCGCATCGTTTCGTTGCCGATGCGTCGTGTTGTTGCCGTCGCGTCGAGTCGTTGCCGCGTTGTCGACGGAGTTTCATAGTTTTGTTTTTAGGTGAGCAGGCGTACACCAAGAGTATGATGCCGAATACGCGTCTATGAAGTTTCGCGTCCGTGGACAGTAGTGGCCTCACCGTATTCCTGGACCGAATATGGCAACTGAAGGAATATATAACATAGATAGATTTTATTCAGTAAAAGTCTGACACTCCCTCTCTCTTTCCTCCCAGTGTGGGATAATTTCCCACGTACAAAAGAGACCCACAAACTGCCCTATATAAAGATAAGTACAGCAGGTAGGTACTTAAACTATCTCAATAGATAAATACCTAATATCTCATACGCGCCGACAGCTAACTATGCCGTTAATCATTTAGCTTAACCAGATAGTTCTCAAACCCACGCAGTTTATAATGTGCCCATAACTAACGTAACCAGTAACCACATTATTTAACATAGCAGTTAATAATATTAAACTAAAGTTGGCTACTGTTTGTAATTCATAGCCTGAACATGACATGGGGTGCAGATTATCATAATCAAACCAGTCGGGGTGCTTATCGTTGCATTAAGTTATTAGTAAACATGAGGAGGTTCCTGCTTGCCTGTCGACTAAAATATGTCCTTTAGCTTCGTGGGACGTAAATGTAGAAGTTCTTTATTTATGTGCAAAAACAAAATGGTCCTGGCTTTGGCGCTGCGGGTGCCGAGCGTGATAATGTCTCATAATTTTGAAAGAATTAAAACATCTAGCTGAAATCTTTACCATGGCTTCAAACTAGAAATTTTACAGAGGTTCTCTCTTCCCCCTTTACATTTTGTAATTTATTTCATCATCGCTCTTAAAACGGTGAAGGAAAACTTCGTGAGTAAATTAATCAAAAATTCTAAGCCATATCCACCAACCCGCAATGGGCCCGCGTGGTGGACTAGAGCTCATTCCTTCTCCTAGAGAGGAAACCTGTGTCCCAGAAGTGGGAACATTATAAGGCTGATTATGCTATGCTGTGCCGCGGGTGTTAACCGAGGCAACGTCTTGTTATTTTTAACCGAATTCAAAAAGCAGGAGGTTCTATGTTCGGCTGTATGTATTTTTTTTATGTAAATGAACCGATTTTGAAAATTTTTTTTTTGATTGAAAGGTTATGCTTCCAAATTTGCTTCCATGGAAATATTGTTATGATCTGAACTCTTCATAAGATCACAGTAGAACTCTCGTAACAAGTAAAATTGGTTTGTTTATACGTGTAGTCGATGATTGAATGAAAGAAGAAGGGGGGGATATATAAAACTGATCTGATGATGAAGACGGAAGGTAGGCCTGGGTTTGGCTTATAGGAAATTTTCATGCAGTGTTTTAATGATTACATTCTATTCTATATTACCTTCCTATAGAACTTGCACACTTTAAATTTCACTGAGGGGTACTTTTCAGTTGTGGTAAGTACCGCAACTAAAAAGTGTAAAATAAAAACATTTTACAAAAAAAAAAAATACAACCGACTTCAATGGGCAAAAACCGACGTCAAAAAAACTGGGCAAGTGCAAGTCGGACTCGCACAATGAGGGTTCCGTACAAACTTACCTATGAAAACAGTTCGATTCCCGAATTGAGTTACGAAAATTTTTCCGAATCGCAAAAAAGATTTCTTTTATGAAGTAACTACAAATACTTATATATCTTTCAGATTTTTCCCTATACTTGTGTTATGTAACTGAACTCGGGAATTGAACTATTTTCATAGGTAAGTTTGTACGGAACCCTCAGTGCGCGAGTCCGACTCGCACTTACCCAGTATTTTTTTTTCTAAGCATCGCTTGTTAAAACATCTAGCTGAAAACTGGCGTAGTTAGATACTTCCTTTTTCGCATTACCTATCTACCTAAAGTCATAAACAGAGATCGGAATAGGTAAAGTATATTTGCCTATCGAAGAAGTAAGTGACATAGAGCTGATAAATACATCCTTCTAAATCCCGGAATCATAAACATGAATCAAACTCACGACACGTAGTGCAGAAGCCAATCGCTTAACCACTGCGCCAACTGTCCGTGCCTTTATACTTGTTAGTCACAGTAAATCATTCACCAAGATCCTCGTCGGGGCATAGACAATCTGTTCTGCCGAGTGACATGAAATGGGTGCAAAGATTATGCTAGATGGACTGCAGGCTGCACACACATTCTCTCAGTGCCACTGATTATATATATGGCCTTTCAAGATAAGTTATATAAATCTCTTCCGGATAGTATTGTGGTGACAGAGATGGTACTCAAGTGATATATTTATCCTTTTACTATCGTCCTAAAAATAACTACTTCAATCATCTACTCAACACCTATTGAATGTTTTGAGTAACAGTAACATTTAAAATAATTAACGAGTTGTGTAACTGGATAATCCGTACTTTTTATTATTATTGATAGGCTCGCGTTTGAACACTATCTCATCTGATGGTAAGCGATGATGTGGCCGATGATGGAGCACGCTTACCTAGAAGTAGGTTTTTTTTATGTGGGATTATCATCTTATGACAAATCTCGCTAGTGGGCGGAGCGCGAGATAGTGAGGTAACCTAATTACTCTTGACTTAAAGATCCGTATTATCTCACTAATATTATTAAGATTCGTATCGCACTAATATTATTGTGTTTTTTTTTAGGTGGTAAAATCATCTAATGAGAAATCGCGCTCTTGAGCGGAGCGGGCGATAGTACTACCCTTGGCCCCAGTAGGCTTCGATCCTGCTGGGCCCCTACAGTTGCTGACATCTCCTTGAGGCGCGCGTGGAACAGTACGCGCTGTCGACGACTTGGGCTCGGTCCGGACAGTTACCGGACGGTCGGACAGCAAGCCACCTATTGCTCGCCGTTCGCAAGCCCGTGCCTACGGTGGCCCGAAATCGGGATCGGAATCCCGGCGGCGGTTGGGGCGTGAGAACCGTTGCCTCACGCGATCGGCCGCCTCCTTTACTAGCATTACTGCATCGCAGAAGGAGGCGACCGCCTGCCACTCCTCCTCGCTTCGGGCCATGGCCTGTACCAAGGCCCGGCGCGAGAGATCGCCGCTGCCGATCGCTCCCACGAGGACACGGCGTTGCTTTGCTCCACCGTGTGCTCGACCGTGTTCGTTTCCGGGCGGTTCACACAGTGGCGACACCCGTGCGTCGCTTCCACACGAATCCGGTGCAGGAACTACCCGAACTTCCCGTGTTCGGTGAGAACCTGCGTCATGCGGAAGGTGAGGACGCCGTGAGGTCTTTCCAACCACGCCTCAAAGAGGGGACTTACCACCGTAATTGTGGCGTGCCCAGTGAGTGTGTGCGTGTATTTTTAATTACGTTACTTCTTCACACGGGAACGGCTGAACAGGTTTCGATAAAACTTGGTTCACGGGTAGACCATGTCCTGGAATAGCATACAGGATACTTTTTATCATGGGAGTATGTTCCCTTGGGATAATTGTCTACTATCACGCAGGCAAAGCCGATGGTACAAGATAGTATTTGCATAATAATAGCATTCTAATGCATCTTATGGTTATGTGACAAAAAGCACTATCGTACAGGTTTATATTTAAGTGGGTAGCAAGAAGAAGCGCCCAGATAGCTCGGTTGGCACTAAAGTCCTATTCTCAACACTTCGCCACGATTTCTCGTGATGTTTATTGAGATAAGTTCTGTCCACATTGGTAAAGGAGGAAAATCTAATAACAATGTAAGGTACTTACTATTAACCGATAAAAATTATGAAGCCGTCAAATAGCGAATGTCAAAATGGCGAGTATTTATTAGGGAATTAGTATAAAATCGCTATATTACACTATAGCGATGTTATACTAATTACCAAATAAATGTATCTAAATAATGTAGTAATCTATTATATATATATATATATATATATTTTTATCTATAATATATTTAGTAATATATTATATAGTTTTATTTTGAAGGTTAGTGCTGGCCGAGTGGTAACGACACAACTTACGAGTTGTAAATCGCAGGTTCAAACCCAATCAACACTGCTCTCAAAACGGTGAAGGAAAATATCGTGAGGAAACCATGCCAGTTTCCTCACGATATTTTGTTATCACGACATCCTAGAACAAAAAATTCGAAGACTTTTTCGAGACATTCCGTCTCCTAGAGAGCAGTGTTGGGCAATATGTAATCTAACTATTGATTAATAACTACGACTACATATTGTAGTTAATAATCACAACTATAAATTACATAAAACAAAAAAAAATGTAAAAAGTAGTTAAACATTTTGATTACTAACTACAAATTGTAGTTGGAATCACGATTACGAGATTACTTTTTATAAGTACATATTTGGTTCGTAGTATAATTTAGATCACCATTTTGATCTAACCTCAAATAATTTGCTTAAATATTCCAAAGTTTAAGTTTTAAGACACTGATATTCACATAGGTCATATTGTTATCAACTTTCTCAATTGATGTATTTGAAATGCAACACTATTATTATTTACTAATATTCAACATTCAAGTTCAAAACAGAAGCAGTATCAGTAATAAATAGGTACAAGTTTTTACATCAACAAAGCTGCCATTGAGCCATGGAGTCGCTGACTACCATTGTGCACCAGTCTTAAGTCTCGCATGCGCCTCGTTAGACGCCATTTAAGTACAATAAAACGATTATTACAGCCGTTAGGTGTATCTTTAACCTTCTGCTCTGCTTCCTCCATTTATGGATGTGGATGAGGGTTCTTTTATATGGGCTTACATTGTGTGTTATTGAAGCAGTCTCCACTCCCAACGATATCGCTAAAACGAGCTGCAAGTGGTAGGAATTGATTACATGTAGGAAACAAAAAAAAAATTACAACAATATATGTGTATCACCTACCTATGCATATTTTTTTTGAGATCGGGAATCATTCAATTACCTATAGCTCTAGCTCTAGTGGAGCGAGAGGGCGTGTCAGAAATACCCGGTAGCCCTGCTGGGCCCCTACGTTTTATGCACATAAATGAAAACACACGTGTTAGTTTAAGAGTACCTGTCATAAAATAAATAAAAAAATAAAACATATTTATTATCTATTACGTATATATGAATATACAAAAACAAAATATATTTAGACGTCGAAGCACTCCTTCACATCGCTGTCATCTGAGCATTCCAAAAAACTTCTCAGAAGAGTGGCTACAATGCTTCGATGAATGGTGATGCTATTTCTTTGCACAAAGAACGAGCGATCCCTCTGGTCACGCAAAGTGTCGATCAGTCGGCGAGAAATATTTTTGAAAAGATGATTATTTGTGAAAATCCACTTTTTGAGTACCCAGTAATCCACTTTATAAGTACATTTTTTGTTCATTCATAACAGAACCTCATGCCTGTTTCCTCCAGAGCTAGGTAAAAGTGTACGATGTACAACGTTTCACCAGTTAGGTTTGTAATTTGACCCATGTCAATATGCCCAAGTAATTGTCAGTTATCGGGCACAAAATTAGACTTAACAGTGTTTTTTTTTTAATGGCGAATCATCAAATAACTCGTATCGCTTTGGGTGAAGCAAGATGGAGTTTCAAACTTTCACTGATGAAAACCCACCTGAGTTCTTTCAGTAGCCCTGATGCGTTCCAGAGCCATAGTTCTCTTTAAAATAATCCTACAGCCCAAGATTTAAAGGTGTTACACAGACTTTGGTTGAAAAACCTGACCACAATAAAATTGTCTAAGCCGGGGATCGAACATGATACTACAGTCGACAGTCGCGCAGTGGAATTGTCTGTCACAGATATTATTAAGCCATTAGGAGCAGAGAATTCCCAAAAAAAAACCACTTACATTTGAATTCGGGAGCTTGAGTACAGACATGCTCTGTAGAATTCTCATTCGATTACACATTGTTGTAAAAACTACATTAAAGAACAATTTAATATTCTATTGCATGCAAAGGAACGATCCCATTGTTATGCTTATTTTATAGTTTCAGAAGAATAATAAAACTGTAACATTGTTTAAATGGTTGGATTGAGCAAGTTGCTTATTGTTAATTGTTTTATAAATATTTTATGATGCTTTCGAGGTTTGCCCACGAGCATGCACATCACAGGTAACTTGAAGCCTAGGTACCAATAACTAACAATGTATCACATTTCCTTCCTACCGTTTGCAAAAGAGCTCACTCATCAAAGCTTGAAGAGCGGCAATGAGTGACAATGCAGCACATTTACCAGTACCTATATAATGGTATTTGATATCAGAAAGCGCATCTCGGCATGGAAAGCTGCAGCAACCCGTTGCGGACCGGCTGCACCCAGCTTTCCAATCGCGCCTCCAGCCAGACTTAGTTTAAGCCTGCCACGCATTTATCAGAGCTTTCTACATCCACGCCTACTTTATGTGCCCTAATCTCCTCAGATAGGTGCTACATTATTTCACTTTATTTCTTAACACTTACACATTAACGTCTGATACCAAAAACACCTAACTTCTTCGATATTTCTTAAAAGCGCTATATTTAATTTTTAGTGAACAAAAAAATTGTTAAGAAAAACCGAAATTGCATTTCCTTTTCTCAGTTATCGTAAAAAATAAGGCACAATGTCTTCTTTAATAATATAATGTCGTTACAACATTATGACCTGCTTCGCAAAAAACGGAGTAAAATTTTTGACATAAAGCCGATCGGGGTAATGATCGCAAGTCATTGCGTGCTACGGTAAAAAAATAACAAGATTTCGGCTTACAACTGAGAAAATAATTCATCAATGTTGACAAAAAAATACTGGCAGTAAACAAAAATGTAGGGAAGGAGGCTGTATGGTGGACCAGATTTCTTTTAAACTTTTCATTGACACTTATTTGGCATGTAAAAGTTTTTGGCGGGATTTTTTCGCAAATTGATTCCTAGTGGATATTGTGATATAAAATTGTCTGATGCGTGTGTCTAATTAGGTACACAACAAGCCAATACGTGGAATCATTGAAAAAGGGCGCGATTTCAGTAAAATAGAGCTGAGAATTTTATTGTAGCATTGACCACTTCAGTGCAGCTTACCGAGAAGTCGGACTTGATCTTAAATACTGCAAAAACACTAGAATGTGCTACATCTGCATTGTAATGGAAAATAAAGTGATTATATTCTGTTTAAAAATAAATACTTTCTAAACTTGACACTGGATGTAGAATGCAGAAACCGTATGAAGTAAAAAAAAACAGGGCAAGTGCGAGTCGGACTCGCGCACTGAGGGTTCCGTACAAATTTACTTATGAAAACAGTTCAATTCCCGAATTGAGTTCCGAAGATTTTTCCGAATCGCAAAAATGTTTTTTTTATGACGTAACTACAAATTTACAGTTTTCAGATTTTTTCCTTTACTTGTGCTATAAGATGCTTGCTACATGCCAAATTTCAGGATTCTAGGCAATGGGATGTACCCTATGAATTTTGATTTTCTTGAGAGTGTCAAAATATACGTTTTTTGCGACATAAACGACCGTATCTTTTTTTTTCGTTAACTCAGAAGTTTGATTTTTTCACAGCTTCAAGGGACCGCAGACTTAAGTATGTGGTTTTAATTTCAACTCGATACCTTCACGCGCTCCTGAGATAAAGGGTCTTGACAGACATACAGACAGACAGACGAACAGACAATATTATGTTTAATAATAAATAAATTTATAAAAATAAAGTGATTCTATAGGGGTATTTTCCTTTTGAGGTACGGAACCTTAAAAATAAAAATGGCATGCAGGACATTGAGGTTATGTAAGTTAATAGTTACCGGCCTACTAAAGAATTTGAGATCAATGCTCTCGGAAATCAAGATTATATTTGAATACCTACCGCAAATGAATTCTCTTAGTGATTATTGATATTCGCATCAGCATTTCTACCTCAATAGCGTTTAAATACTTAGTAAAACTAAGATCTACACGAAGGTAATTAACGATTGGCAATCTAAGGTATTGATGATGATAACTTTAACTGGGCAGATGCAGAGCTGGACCGGGAGCTTCTCCTGGAAGCCGCGATGGTACAGGCCTGGGTGCAAGCACCGGACAGGCCTGTCGACATCGACGTCGAGGCAGAGTGGCTCCGGGAGGCCATGTCACAAATCTGCGACGTGGCAATGCCCCGAGTCCGGCAAGAACGTGCTCGGCGCCAGGTGTACTGGTGGTCGCCGGATATTGCTGCGCTGCGTAGTGCGTGCAATACCGCGCGGCGCCGGTACGCCAGACATCGCAGGCGCCGCATCCGCCCGCCGGATGCAGAGGCTAGAGAGGCGGAGCTGTACGAGGGATACAGAGCGGCGAAGCGTACCCTCCGAGCGGAGATAAAGCGGGCCAAGTTGGAGGCCCGCAACGTGTGGCTGGGGACTCTAAACGAAGACCCATGGGGACGCCCCTACAAGTTCGTGCGAGACAAGCTCCGCCCTTGGGCTCCCCCGCTGACGCAGAGTCTCCGGCCCCAGCTTGTGGAGGGCGTGGTGAGCGCTCTGTTCCCCGCGCGAGGAGAACACTCTCCCCCGCCCATGGCTCCACCACCTGCGGTGTCCGACGTGGCCCACGACGGCGACGGCGACGACAATGTTCCAGAGGTGACCGAGGTAGAGATGAGTGTGGCGGTACGAAGGCTGAATGCCAAGAATACCGCCCCGGGACCCGACGGCTTGCCTGGAAAAGCCTGGGTCCTGGCCATGGAGGAACTCGGGCCTCGACTAAGGGGGCTCTTAAGCGCATGCTTGGAGAAGGGCCAGTTCCCACTTCGCTGGAAGACGGGGAAACTGGTCCTCATCGCAAAGCAGGGGCGCCCTGCGGACTCACCGTCTGCGTACCGGCCCATCGTGCTGCTCGACGAGGTGGGCAAGCTCTTTGAAAGAGTTATTGCAGACCGCCTCGTCGCGCACCTAGCACGGGTGGGGCCGGATCTGGCGGACGGCCAGTTCGGCTTTCGCAGGGGACGCTCCACGGTGGACGCTATCATGCGCGTACGAGCCCTCACGACGGGGGATGCGGTATCCCGGGGCAGGTGTGTCTTGGCGGTGTCTTTGGATATCGCCAACGCCTTCAATTCCCTGCCCTGGAGTAGCATTAGGAGGGCACTCAGGTATCACCGGGTGCCCGACTACCTCTGTCGTGTGATCGAGGCCTACCTGACGGACAGGTTCATCATCTACCCCGGTCACCAGGGAGAGTGGAAACGGCGAGAGATGTCGTGCGGTGTTCCGCAGGGATCGGTACTAGGACCGCCCTTGTGGAACATCGGGTACGACTGCGTGCTGCGCGGCGACCTCCCTGACGGGGTTAGCGTCGTCTGTTACGCGGACGACACGCTGGTTCTGGCACAGGGAGAGTCGTACCAGGCGGCGGTCGAACTAGCGACACGCGGGGTTGCGATAGTCGTGGAGAGGATCCAGCAGTTGGGACTCGAGGTGGCACTGCACAAGTCAGAGGCCATGTGCTTTCACGGCCCTCGGAATGCGCCACCACCGGGTTCCCAAATAACGGTAGGAGGAGTTCATATCGGCGTCGGGTCGACGATGAAGTACCTGGGACTCGTCCTCGACAGCCGATGGAATTTCGAAGAGCACTTCCGACGTCTGGCTCCCAAACTGGATCGGAATGGGGCTGCCCTTAAGCGGCTTCTGCCTAACCTAGGGGGTCCAGACGCCTCCTGCCGGAGGCTCTACGCAGGAATCGTTAGGTCCATGGCCCTTTATGGGGCGCCGGTATGGGCGCCGTCGCTGCGAAAACGACCGGCGGCCAAGCTGAACGCATGCCAGAGGGTCATGGCCATCCGAATGGTGCGGGGATATCGCACGGTTTCTCGCGAAGCGGCGAGCCTCCTTGCTGGCCAGCCACCATGGTATCTGGAGGCAACAGTCCTTGCACGCATGCACGATCTGCGCGTGGAGATGCAACGCCGGGGCGAAACTCCGCTGCCGCGCCAAGTTGCGGCATGGCGGGAAGAACTCCGGCGGGATATCATGGTGGAATGGCGACAGCGACTATCGCAACCCAGTGCTGGGCACGCCACAATTATGGCGGTAATTCCCCTCTTTGAGGAATGGCTGGAGAGACCACATGGCGTCCTTACCTACCGCATGACGCAGATCCTCACCGGACATGGTAAGTTCGGGAGGTTCCTGCACCGAATTCGTGCGGAAGACACGCCCGGGTGTCGCCACTGTGTGGAACGCCCTGAGGACACGGTGGAGCATACGGTGGAGGTGTGCCCCGCTTGGGCAGAGCAACGCCGTGTCCTCGTGGGGGCGATCGGCGGCAGTGATCTCTCGCGCCGGGCATTGGTACAGGCCATGGTCCGGAGTGAGGAGGAGTGGCAGGCGGTCGCCTCCTTCTGCGAAGCAGTAATGCTAGCAAAGGAGGCGGCCGATCGCGTGAGGCAACAGCAACGGTCCTCACGCCCCAACCGCCGCCGGGATTCCGATCCCGATTTCCGGCCACCGTAGGCTTGCGGACGGCGAGCAATGGGTGGCTCGCCGTCCGACCGTCCGGTAACTGTCCGGACCGAGCCCAAGCCGTCGACGGCGCGTATTGTTCCACGCGCGCCTCAGGGTGATGTCAGCAAATCGTAGGGGCCCGGCAGGGTCGAAGCCTACTGGGGCCACGGGTAGTGTGAAAGCGAAGCCCGGGGCCCCGGGATGAAGGCAAAGAGGGAACAGGAGTGGGTTTTTAGTCAGTAGAAGTCTGACACTATCTCTCGCTCCACCCAAGAGCGAGATTTGTCATTAGATGATTTTCCCACCTTAAAAAAAAAAAAAAAAAAAAAAAAAAAAAAAAAAAAAAAAAAAAAAAAAAAAAAAAAAACTGGGCAGATGCGCGGCCACGCGCAGCGATTTTACTTTATTTATAGAACGTTTTAAGAGGACTACAGGACCTAAAGTGCGGTCACTCTCAGACTGCATGCAAAAAAAAAGAGAAGCGCAAAAACACAATGCCTTTAAATATGAAGTATTTTAGCGATTTATTAAAAATCTTTAGATTTGATTATAAAATTAACTATAACGGTAAACCGTTGCTTGTAGAACAATCTCAAAAAAATCGATTGCATGTGTATTATTAGTTCGATTTATAATCGAAAAAAGTTAATTTTACAGGATACTTCGTGATTTTTATTTATTGTACTAAGTAATTTCGCTGTATTATGTTTTGATTACACTATTTGTCTAACATCTGAAAAATGACATATTTTTTTCTGATTCTGTTTACTGTAGTGGTTCATATAATTGTGCGTATTATAAAACTCGCGATTAGCTCTTGTAGTCCTCTTAAGTGAGATTCGCTTACTAACCCGAGAAAACTGAGGCCGATGATCTGTTTTTTGCGAGCTCCGTGTAGAGTCAATAATTCTGAACGATTGGTCGCGCTCCAGGATCGTCGAAGAAGTAATTCAATTGTAGCTTTTTATCACCTTTTTCCAGTTGTAATAACTTTAACTTTTTATTTTCATTTTGCCAGCCCGATGGATCCATCTGGCGACCAAGAGCTCTTGAGTAAAGATTTTCAATCTCTTCTACCTTCTATCAATAATTTGAAACCATTCTTTATTGTATTCTACTACAGCTCATAAACTTTACCCCTTCATTGAAGAAAAGGGCTTATAACTTATTATTATTTGGTAATACCTAAGACACGCTAGCAGCTATTAGCTGATGAGTGTGTTTCATATAGTTTGGAGATGTTTAGTCTGTTCAACCAATTTTTAAATTAGTGAGTAATAAAAAATCCAGATAGTTAAAGTTGTCTTCCTGTAAAACCAGTTGTTGTTCAATATACCTGCCAGTATAAAGAAAAACCTAATGCCCAGGTTGCGTGGCCAATAGGTATTCGTAAGGTACCATACTTTGGTTTGTAAGTTAAAATATGACAGACCATATTTTTCCAAAAGGCCGAAATACGCGTGGGAATAAATTTAAACATAAATATTGCATAAATTGATGATTTATAACTGTCAAGCGAGAAATACTTTCGAATTATTCAAACCATAACCTGTAATGCCATAAAAATATATAATACTTAAATGAAGACGGCATCTTTCTAATAAATAATGTGATGTAATAAACGAGATCAATAGTTAAGTAGATAAAAATGATTTAGATTTATTGGATGAGCCTTTCGCGGCTTGATAGAGGCGCGGGGAGATCGATGCGCTTGCGCAGCCTGTGAAAGTTATTTATAGGTTACTATAACAAGTACCTACTGATGCGTTTTAGTAGGTAGACGTAATTGATGAGGCATTACTCATTGCATTTATACGGAGTCGGGATTTGGATCACTGCGTGCCAATGATATTGATAAATGAGGGAAATGACACTGATTTCTAAGTAGGTGAACAAGCGATCGGTAGTATTAGGCTGTGGCTACACTAGACCGTGATGCGACCGGCGATGCATGAGTGATTAAAACAAATAATTGAAATTCACGTTTATGGCTGCACTGTACGCCAAATATTACTAGCGATATTTGGTTTTTGTAAGCGATTGGAACAACAGTAGGAACTGTAATCATAGCGTCGGCTACATGAAATTATCAGCGAAATCAAAAGCGAAATTTAAGCGAATTAATTAGATAATTTCTCACTTACGTGACAAGTTCAACAGTGCTTTTTAATATGTCTGTGGCTTTAATATGCGTATCGTCAACAGCGACAGACATTGATCGCTAGTGGATAAGCTTGTAAGTAATATTATGTGCTACACTACTGGAGCGAATTTAAACCAAAGAGCAATTTTTTTTTGCGTAATGTTCAAAATAACAATTTTAGAGGGTTCGTTGTCTAGTGGCTACATTATCGCGCTAAAGATGGAGATGGCTCACATCGCGGTGACGCGTTCAAATCGGTTTGTTTTTATCGCTCGTCGAAAGAACATTTTTGTCTACAATAGACGTTGAATTGTTTGTGTCCGAAATGCAAGTGCGTTCTTGTATTATTCAAAGAATGTTTCTGGATATTGACGCAGGTCTTTATTTATTTCATGAATCCAATACAATCTCTTTTTCAAAAAAAGTTCGTACTTCAGTTAAGAATTTTCTACCAAAAACACAAGGTTTGGTTTCGACAAAGCTATTCAAATAATACACATCTTCACAAAGATGACAACGATTGGCGATTGCTGAACCAAACGAGCTTCCCCCCGCGCGTGTCGTGGTTTTCGCCACTGTACCGCTTCTATATAGCCGCCTTGTCGCGATTAGTATTAATGCGAATTCGCTGCGAAATCGCTGTTTTTCTCCTTTTATAGTGTAGCCGCATGAATTGCTCATCTAATTCGTTGTAAAGCATATGTACAATGCCGCCACATTAATACCATATTTAACTCGTTTCGCTCTTCCAGTCGCATCGCAAATCGCTGGCCACTGTAGCCTCAGCCTTATTTTTAGCTGTTTCTGTACTTTTAAAATAAATATTTATTTTGTGCTGTAGTAGAATCAAATGTGGTACTGAGGATGGCTTGTTCGTTAATCTAGTTGGTTTTGCACACTTACAGTGCTTTACTTTTTGTTGCTTTTTGACAGCTTTCTGTAAGTCACACGATTTTAGGTGTGTACCTGATTTTATGCAATGTCAAAGTAAATCTAAGAGACATAAACTAACTTACAAAAGTGTTTGATTATAACAGTCATAATTATAAATGCAGGCAACGCGAAATCGAGTCATCTTCTTTTCATACGTTACGCTCTGATTGTATCTAACTGCTGACAATTAAGGTTCTTATTTCATAAATAGAAATAAGATAATTAAAAAGCTCTTGAGAAATTTTCTACCATATAGGAGTGATTATTTTTGACGTAGTTTTCTCAACGTATTCTCAACAAACCCTTTTAATTGAAACCCATATTATGAGGGTGCATAAAAAAAGAATAAGGCGGCCATATTGGATTTAGAATGACGTCACTTAGCTAAGCATGAATAACCTAACTCAAACTCCGAACTGAATGTAACTGCAAAATTTCAGTTCAATCGGTTGTTTTAAAATCCATTTGCAAGATTTAACCTGAACGTCATACAAATATTGCAAGTTAAGTAAAAGCTTGTATTAAACATTTTAGCCTTGTGATAAGTTTAACTATTGGTTTTATAGGCACTTGCATTATTGCATCGTAGAAGGAGGTGACTATTTCGAGCTTACACAAAATTTGAATTAAGAACTTGCGAATCAATTATGAAACTAATCATATTATGGATGGATTGTTTTTAACGAATGTATTATTCGAAAAATTCACCATAGCTGCAAAGGGTAACAAAATGAAAAGCTGAAGAGGAATTATTAGACTTTTACTGATTAAAAAGTCTAACAGTTCCTCTCGCTCCACCCAAAGTGGGAGAAGTTATTTGAAGATATCCCAAAACATATTCAATAAAAAAAAGAACAGCATGTCTATTTTAGGACTAGGATTTTGATTTGTACGATTTCTGTAAGTAAGTAGGTAAATGGTAGTTTGATTAGTCATCAAATAGGTACGCAGTCATGAAAGTCAAATCGTGTGACACATTTGGGTCCTGCAGACAACTTTCCTCACAGGCGCCATTGCAAATTGACACGTAGGTACTGACCACAGCCTATTTTAGTCCCGCGTGTGGTTTGAGACACGATCTCATTTGTTTAGCTTTCTTATTGTAACAATATCGAGCTTCGGCGGAGAAAACCACTCTCATCTATATATCTTTAACCCACTGATATTTACAATAAGTATGCACTGTGGTTTTATTTCGTTTCGAGGATAGTTATCGCAAAATTAGTGTTATAAAAAGATTTTTATAAATAAATACAGCCAACTTGAAAAGCGAACTAAAAAATGCAAAATAACTTTGATTTTGGAAGTAGGTGTTTCTGATTTTGTTTGGTAATTTTTTGAAAAAGACTTCTTTTTCATTTTTCACTTTTTAGTTGTGGTATCCAACAGCTACCTACTACTAGCTACTACTAGCTACTTTGATAGAAAATTTGGGTGTAGGTACCCTGATATACTAAATACAGCTGCGAAACACTGTCGAGTGTACAGGCGTGATGTTTATTTTATTGTGTGATTGTGTAAACAATGCATATTTATGCGATAGTAACAATCATAGTTCATTTGCTGTCATTTTTTGAAGAGTTCCGTTGTCTGTCTCCGAAACTCATCATCAGATCTATATGAAATTGAAAAGCGACCATTTCGGAATACCTAAACCCCTTTTGACCAAAAACAGAATTTTGTAAATTCGTCGATAGATGACGGAGTTCTGGCAGAACATACTTATAAATATACTTACATATACTAGCTATCCAGACCGAAGGCTTTTTATCTGAAAAAAAATTGACCACTCGATAGCAGTGCCACCGGGTTCAATTGTATTTTAAAATACATCCAGGTCATCTATTCAAATATACACACGAAGTTCCATCCAAATCAGTAGAGCCATTTAGGAGGAGTTAGGTGATAAACACACATACAGAAGAATTATATACATAAAGACAAACATCCGAATTGATAACTTCCTCCTTTTCGAAGTCGATTAAATACAACAAAAGAGAATATACAAAAGTGAGCCAGTCCATAAATAAAGTGCAGTTTTAATGCTCTGTGTAGTAGGTTTATTGATTTATTTTATTTATTTCGTTGACCGCGTAACCGGATTGGTGTCAAAGTGTGTTTTTCATTCCAAGATGAATGTGAAACACGATTGTATGGAGATAATTATAATCATGGCTGCCTTTGTTTAGTTAACTAAGAAATAACTTTTTATCCGTGTCAGGATTAATGTTACGGATAAAAGGCGCGGTGACTATTGCGTTACTTTCTATCTGATATAGGTTCAGAACCGAGATTAAGTTGTTTACGCCGTGTTTACTGAACAATGACAACTACTCGTATCAAAAGTAATTCGTCTGTGATTTAGCCGTGAACTTCTTCGTACCAGATTTGTTTCATTTTGTTGGTATTTCAAGTAGAATGTTCTTAATTGCTCTGTGTAGCATAAACGGCCTACTCTTCGATTAAATCGCAATCCAATGCTGGAAATAAATCTTAGTCACAGTAGGAGGCAAGGTTCAAGCACTTGTCAACTGTCAGTCAAGAGGATTTATTTCCAGCTATTGAACATTTCTTTAACCGCGATCGAGAGTTAAGTTAAGATTTAATTATTTTAAATCCAGTTTAAAACTCCACAGAACCGCTTGCAGTTTTATAATCTATAATTTAACCACATTTTAACGACTGACCAAGAATTTATGGTACAATTAAAGAATATCGCAAGTTACTCTACAATTACTTTATACTGTATATAGTCTGTGTTAGATCTGAGATTTTCCCTCTTTAATACATGTGCGTGCCATGAGCGGCGGCGGTAGTAGGGCCGTTTGTCTCGCGTCCTGCGCCCACGCAGGCACGTGTCGAGCGAGCCAAGTTTAGTGCGCACGCGATCATACCTTTTATTTACACAGTCAGGCTATATGAAATTAGATGAGTACTATTTTCATGACTACTGTTAAATGTAGGCTGCGAAGGTCTTTTCATAATAACTATAATTTGCTATTGTTTTCCTATGGATAGTGTGCCATACGTACTTATCGACATGGTTCATCAAGTTTCATATTAGATTTACAGAATCAGTCGATTATTTCAGTGAGTGGCATTTATAGAACCTATGAGTGCCACTCAAAGTTGCCGCTCAAACTTGCTTCTATATATGAAGTTCATATTTCGATTCAGATTGCTCAATTTAAACTAAACTATGGACACCTTCAAAACAAGTGACCGATAAAACGATTTCTTTCTTTGTTCTACAACGTTATCGAACAAAAGCACGAAACAACGACCTACTTTTATCCCTCACGACAATAACACGCCGTCGTCATTGTCTATCAAACCACGTAGAGATGTAATACAATCATAACACTCGAACAATAGTATTTCTCTTTAGCAGTGCAGTTTGCCGTCCCATATGTGGCCATTTGTAGTTTATACCACGTGTGTCCCGCAAACATGCGTTGACCACTTTCTATTTTATTTAGTCTTGTATCCATTCGCGTACGTTTTATATCTCTGAGGAGAAGTATATCCTTTAAAGGTTTTTACTGGAATTTAGTGAAAGTAAGAAGTTCGATGAAACTCGTACAGAGGTGAGAGACATTTATTGCAATTTGCAATTCAGTATCAGATAGTAAGGTAATAAAAATATTTTTTCAGTAGCACTATGTACTTATTTACACAATTTTACTCATTAATCCATCAATATAACTCTCGGTAATAATGTGCCATTTTAATAAAAGCTTGAAGCTTGACTTTAGCTCGTCTACGTCTCTAAGTTACGAGTTAAGATGATGGTCTTAATGAGTAATGTTGTGTTAATACATATATATGCTGCTTGAAAAGATTTTTGGAAACATGTTAAGTTTTGTATAAAGTTATGTTCACATTACCAAAAATCTTTTTTTAGAAACGGACATTAGCTTAGGTTCTTCAACTCATCTGTAAAGTAGAAAAGTAACAAAACCATAAACTAGATTAACGGTAAAAGTAAAAATTTAAAACTAGAAAGATTTATTTAATAGTAAATAAATAGGACGTAGATATTACAGCAAAATTTTGTAACCGAACTGCATGCTTTCATTAAATGTAAAACATTCTCGCAAATTAGCTGAACCCATTAGTTTTATAATTAGAACTTGAATGAAACCAGTCCGGTCTCCGTTAATTTCTTAGCAAGTTACAACGTCAATAATAATTAAGGGCTCTTTATGGCCGCCGGCTTCGAGTATTTAAAAGTTACTTCATTTTGAGTATTTATTTACAGCTAACATGAAACGCGTGCAAATTGAACACGAGGCTAAACTTTAATTTAAATACGAGTATATGTAGGTACCTTTAGACAGTAAACTCCTTCGAATAAGTTATTTAGAAAAGGAAAGCATTAACTTTACAGTGTTATTTATTATTTTGTTTTTATTTTTTAAATTTATTTATTAAATAAACACACTATCTACACACTAACCCAAACCCAACAATCTAAAACAACACTAAACTTTATTACAATATATACTACTAACTATGAAAATAAAAGAAGTACATAAAAAATAAAATGTGCAGGCTCTATGAATAACCATAAATAAGAAGATATGTCGATTTTTACGATTTAAATATAATTAAGTCGGTATCTGAACGATTTTATACTTTTCCAGCTTTTTAGTTAAAATTTATAAACATTGGATTTCAAACTTGAAAAAAGGTAGGATACAATTCTATGGCGCAGTAACAACACAAAAATTAAATCAAATTGAAATGCTAAGTTGTGCAGAGGTGTGGCTTGACAGAGTGCGAAATGAACATAGTCTTCAAAGTCGCACTAATATTCGATAAAACGACAGAAAATCGCTTTTGTTGTAGGGATGGCAATTATTTTTAAGGAATATCATTTTTAACCGACTTCAAAGAGAAGTAATGTTTTTTTTTAAATGAGATGGGTGGACCGCGCAGGGTTAAGCATATTATCTCTGACTACATAAAATAAGGTATTGCAAGAAAACCGCATCAGAAGAACATTTTTTTTTTCCAAAGGACGGTATTAAAACTTTTTGCTCAATGTTTTCTTACACACCAGCAGTTCTTGTCCTCATATATTAATAGATGGTTTACAGCGACGAGTGACGTCTGTAGGATACCTTGCACGCCTGACTTGCTGACAGGAATGAGGCGGCAAAAAATAAGACACGGTCATCGTTCACAGGTAGTCCTCGCGTTTTTATTGCACAGTAGGTACACTCTCATAGTACAATTGTAGACCTATCTAGATACCGATCTACAATTTTATCTATATATAGATACCAGGGTCGCCGGCTTTTAGAAAACCTCATGGGTGCTCATGCAAATTCGATGGACTCGAAAAAATGGCGAAGTGTGAGAAGAAAAATGCACACTGGTAGACCGACAAATAAATAAATGTCCTACTTATATACTGCGTACTTAATGACTTATTGTTGTTGGATGTTGGACTTATGTTTGATAAAAATATAAAATGAAACCATTATTTAAAAATGAAACTAGTTTTTAGTATCAAGAAATAATATAATTTATACGTAACCTAAAAGGCGATTACTGATCTGTTTCTTGATGTCTATTCTCAGGGGTGCTCAGCACCCTCTGTTTATTTCTCATGGGTTTTCGAGCCCCCGAGCACCCACGGAGTCGGCGCCCCTGATAGATACCTACAACTAGTAACTATACAGTACTTGTGTAGGTACGTTATTGCTTGTGGATTCAGTGTGACTAAAATAAATTACTTTATTTGTGAGCCTCACTTACATTAGGAGTTGAGGAACATTTTGTCTCCTAGTGTGTCTGGGGCTTTAATAATTTGTGAGACATGTTCTAATTTCCTTAATTATACAGTGAAATTTGGTTAAGTGGGACCTGGATAAGTGAGAAACCTCCATAGCTGGAACTCATGCCGAGGACCTGACACTTAGCCTGAATCACCTCTGTTAGTGAGACAAGGCAAACCTCTTTATCTAGGATTCGTTCTTTCGATTTTATCGTGTTAGTTACCTCTATAATTGAAACAGCGAATGTGTACTTCTTTTACTGAGACTTTATTTAAAAAAAAATACTTCCCAAAATGGTTTACTTTAATTTTAGAATTTTAAAGGCTCTGTATCTGAGATAATATAAATTTTTCACCTCTCTAACTCAACTTATGTAAACATACAATTACATAAATACGTTATTTTATTTAATAATCGCACCTCTATAACTGAAATAAACTCTATTCTCACCTCTAATAATGGAACCCTCTGTTTTTTTTTTTTTTTTTTTGTGTGTGGCCTCTCGCAGGTCAACCTAGGAGGTTGTCGGCTGCTTAACCGGACTTGCCTGTGGCGGCCTCAATTCGAGAATCAAAGCCTCCAGCCAGGGCTTATTTAACTAAAACTTAAAAACTAAGCGACTACACGCTAAGGGCACCCCCTGTGGGGTACGGACCTCGGCTTAGGGCGTCGCTGGGGGGGGACAGCAAGGGACGGGCTGGATCGAACAAAGATTTTATTATTATTATCGGGGAATTTTAAAACTACGGCTCAGCGACGCGGGCTGGCTCGAGCAAGGGACGGGGAGGACGTTTACGGGAATGTCGCGGCGGGCCTCGGCGGCGAGGACGGAAGGACGGCGGTCTGTATTGTCTACGAACTGTACTTGTTTCCTTACGGCTCTCTTGGAGCAGGGTAGTGGGGTCATCTGGGGTGACGAGAGTATGCCTAGGACGGCGTACCTTAGAGATGCGGAACCCTCTGTAAATGAGACAGATATTTATTTATATCTGGATATCTGAGACACTGGTTAAGTGAAATACCTCTTTAAGTGAGACAAATCCGGTTCCTTGAAGTCTCATTATCCGGGTTTCACTGTATTTTATCATAAGAATGTTCCATATTGTTTGGTTTTTAATAAAATGCATATAAGTAATAGTAAAAAATTATTGGGACTAATGCATTAAGTTTATTTTTTTACTATAACACCTACTTGCACAGATCTGGAAGTACGGGTCTCTGAAAAGCGAAAGTTTCGCCTCAATTTAGTTATTTACAGATATTATTCGTTTCTAACAATAAATCTTACATTTTCACGCAAAAAGGATATAATGCACTTTCTTTAACACCTTTATGAATATACACCTATTCTCTATTATTAAAATGGTTGTGAAAAATAACTTACTTAACATTAAAAGTGACAAGAAAAATTATTGTTATTAGCGATGCCACGAGTATTTAAGTTTTCTAAATATATTCGTTTCATCAAATAAAATGCATCATCTTTCACACTTTCGTGAATATGAGGAATGTTCAATGACAATTAAAAAGACGAATCATGCGTTGTTTTAGGAATAATATTCAATGGCAGCAATTGTACAAGAAATATGTATTGGATTGACAATTACCTACTAAATAGCATATAAGCATAATCAGCTTTACAATGTACCTGTGGGGGTGCAAAGGTATCATCTATAAATATAATGGATTAATAAACACAGTTCAGTTGGCATTCGAACCTATTACGTTTCATTTCTCTCTCAATACACTATCGTCCTGTCCCCTACACTGATGACCCCGCGTCCGATTCGCAGTAACGTGGGCGACAACTGACTGAGGTCTCCTCTCTAGAAGAGACAATTACGGCCCGCTACTCGGACAGATTGGTAGATGTCACATGTCTTCGAATTTTTGGTTCTAGGATATGCCGGTTTCCTCCCGATGTTTTTCTTAACCTTAAAGTTACAGAAAATAAAGAACCTGCCTTGAACCCACGACGTACAACTAGTACACGGCTGTACACGTCGGGGCCGTAACCAGTGGGCGACCACTGCTCTTTTATTACTTACTTAACAAACAAATAAATTCTTAAAAACGATAAAAACAAATATACATTCAATTAACATAAAGCCACGCATGCCAAACATGTTTGTTTGCAAACATTACGTCTTCGAACAACACTCATTTACGAGTATTTTTAATTTGCCGATAGAGAATCGAAAGTGTATATCTGTTAGTGAAAGGATTATCTACCGGCAGCTTTTACTCGACTGTTTTGATGGCACCTGTCGCAGCCGGAGTAAGGGAAAGGGAATTAACACTAGCAAAGCGGAACAGAGAAAAGACTGGAGATGACGTAATCCCAATTAGCCAGTTGAAAGATGTTCTTAGGACTTACGTGGGTTTACTTCTGATAAGTGATTTCTAAATATTTGCCATTTAACGGGTTTTACACTTCCTTAGTGCTTACAATAATTTCCCAGGAATGATGAAGGGAATTTTTATGGTTGGATGTCATAACGCTGTTAAAGACAATATTTACTTTTCACTAGTATTCATCTAAACTGATGGTTTTGTTTAAACGGCAGCCCGTCCAATGAACGCGATGTATATCTTATTTGTCACGATTTTCGGTACAATAAAAGAAAGAAGAAAGTTAACCGCTTTATTTGCCAGATAGCAGACAGGCAAGCAAAGCAATAAAACGTAATATCTTGCCGAAAATGCTCCAAAAGTAGCACCACGATGTTACCAAATAGTTTAGTCGTGAGCTTACTGTACAATTGGAAAGTTTATCCAAACAAGGCAATAAGAATCCATACTTTCAAGGCTATCTGAGAAGGTAAGAGTGCATTAAAGTGAATTTGTGCTGTACAAGATATAAAGTTGCATATTACCACAGTCGAGCAAGTGTCGCGAGAAAGTAGGAATGTCACATTGCGCGTGATATCAGACAGATGTCAAAATATAATCTTCCTAGCAATTTTATGCGTAGCATAATATCACGCCTGCCTTGAAAAGAAGAGGCGTATAGTACTAACACCAACAAATCATAAGATATCCCTAGCATAGGTAATCCCTAGTATAATTGAGCCATGTGTTGCTAACCTAACCGAGGACTCAAATTCAGGCTCTTGGCTGTTCTCTGAAAATTTCCTTACAAGAAATCCAATAAGTATTACTGTGGTCTATCCTACGAATATAAGCTTATATTTTTATGAGCCATCATAATTAAATATGTAGATATGTAATAATCGGAATCAATGAAAATATCTGGAATATTGGATGTAACCATAGCGGGGATACCCCAGGTATTAATATTAGACTAATAATTAATCGACGACGAAGTTGACAAACGAGTAGTCGAGAGAATCAATCGATTACTCGAGTTGCGAAATCGGTTTGTCCTCGTGCCTTTCAAGGAGCGCTAATCTCCAATCGATATTTTCAAATTATCATACCAATTCAGAAGACAGTTGTTGCTCACAAACACACAGTTAATTTACACAAATTAATTAAGTTTTAAGATATTATGCAAAATAATAATTATCATAATGTACAAGAAGGTATGGAAAGGATGATTATAGAACTAACTGGGCATCAAAAATTCATTGCTGAAAAAACAAAGACGAAAAATAAGGCCGATCTACCGACTGTTTGCCGATGTCCCAAAAAACATTGTGAGCGCTTGAACTCTATTATGGCCTAATGTTTCAACCACAAACCGCTCAAATATGTACCTAACTCATTTAAAGTTTAGTAGACAATTTGTTTATTACGGTTAAACATAAACTTATTACCGCAAACAGACCAACAGTAACGTTTAATGAAGTGACGAAGTTACCTGCAACCATTAATAACATCCGTGTGAACTACAATACAATAGACTTGATCAAATCAAAGTCAAAAGAAATTATATTGCTTACCTATTCAATCAATTAATTGTTTTTTTTTTCTATTCCATTTCATTATTAATTATAAATTGTTTATTATGTATTTTTTTTTTGTTTTATTAATGTTTATTGTATTATTATTGTTAAACAAATAATTCAAAATATAATTAATGTTAGTACTTTAAGGGGTTTCTTGCGTATTCTTCTCCATAGAGATCTACGCTTTCTTGACTTGACTAGACTTCTTGACAATTCAAAAGTGCCTGTAAAAGGTTTATTTGAAATAATGCTTTGAATCCGTGATTGTTGTGTTTTTATGACAAGTTCTTACAGTCCATCCTAAGGTTGTCTGGTAGAAATCGCTGTTAGCGATAAGACCGCCATTGTACCCATACATTAAGTTAGTTTGTAAGTTTTTGTTACTATTTTGGTGTACAATAAAGTTTTATTCTATTCTATTCTATTCTATTCTATTGTTTTTTTTGTAAATATTTCTGCGATCTATTCGTTGAAGTGTCGTAATAAACATAGTCTGTATTATTTTCTATTATCGATGTGTAAAAACGGTCTTGTTACTAGCCTAAACGGATCCAGCGTTTAACTGGTGAGTGGTTAATCATTATTTTCTGTAAATGGTTAAGTAACGGAGGACTGTCTGCAGTTCTTGACCAGGTGTCTCAAAAAGACCTGATCACCGGATGGTTCAATTTGTGCCTTCGCTGGATAATGATGCGCTCCGCTTGATATAGTTTTTCTATTTAAGTAAAAAAACTCTTTCCTGTAATGTCAAGAAACATCTGTAACTGTCATGAAGCCTACTTGCTGTATTTTTAAGAATAAAAAACATTTGTGGGAAACGATATCATTAACTACGCTTCGCAAACAGGTTGATGGTCGTTGATAATATTTAGTTCATAACTTTTCCCATGATCTTATAATCTTTATGTCTGTCTGTAATTGGATTTAAATCTGAAAGGAGATAGCGTACCAATTAAGGCGAAAAAATAAAATAAAAAGGTAAAAAAAGAAAATTCAGCAGGCTCTCCCATTTTTTTAATGAAACGAAAGCGGTTGCCTTTACCTTCTATATAAGGGAGGATCTAGCAGTTCCTGCCATTTTGTAATATTGATACAATTAAACCCTTTTCATGTTTGACGTTGCCCCACATTAAGAATTACTTTTGTATTGTTGGTGCGTTCACAAACATGTTAACTTACTTACACAAGATACTGACACTCAGATCCAAAACGACTATCTGTAGCATATTAGCATAATCAGCCTTATATAGTTCCCACTGTTGGGACTAAGGCCTCCTCTCTATGGGAGGGAATGGTACGGCCTATTCCCTCCCCACGAAGATGAAATTCGCGCCCAGTGCGGATTAGTGGACGTCACATGTCTTCGAATTTTTGGTTCTAGGACATGCCGGTTTCCTCGCAATGTTTTCTTTCACCGTTTTGTGAGCAGTGGTGATTAAAATAAATTACACAAAGTAATGCGCTTGGGTTTGAACCCGCGACCTACAACTCGTAGGTCATAAGTCGGGGCCGTTACCATTCGGTCACTACTGCTCACTACTATACTATCTGTAATTATACAAATATTCGTTCCGTGCGGGTATTGAACACGTGATACACTAAGCAGGAGCCAATCGCTCCACCACTGCACCGACAATGATGATTATGTTAATTTATTTGTATTGTTCCAGGACGAGTGAGCTAGTAGCTCTGGTGGCGGTATCATGCACTCTGTTCCTGTTCCTCCACACTCGGGACCTGAGCACCAAACTGCGACGGATAGAGGGCAGGCTGAACGATGACGTCACCGCCTTCAACCACCTCACTGACAGTCAGTATCTCCTATTATACACATGTGTTAACGTAATAGGTATAAGGTGTTATTGAAGTAACTTGAAATTTTAAACCATAGACTTAGTAATTTTTTCTTACGGGTTACCTGTGCGGTAGTTACGGGTTAAACAAGAATGTTTATACGAAAGTATATGGAAACATAGTTCAAAATCTGCGAATGGATTTATCTATTGATATTTGCATGTCTATTCACATAAATTGTGTAGGTATCACAATAGTTGTTGGAATCCGACCCCGAATAATTAATTTGAGAAAGTAGTTTTTCAACACAGTAATAAAAAACATACAATGATATTCATTAAACCCCAAGCAAACGCTGGCGTTCGCTCGGTCATTGTCTTTCTATTGTGCCTCTAATTACTGTACACAAAAGGTTGTCATCGCATCGCAACCTTAAGCAAATACTTAAATAGACGTACTGGGCTGCGCGTACACACGGTGACACGGCCATGTCGCCCTGTCCTGTTTATGGCACTTACTTGTAATTCTGTTTTTATTTTTATTTTCATCAATGTATTATTTTATCTAGATTTTTAGATAAGTCTGGAACCACTATTCCTCTCACTAGCAGTCGCACGCTGGTAGCTCCGCTACAGTTTTAACGATTAATATTATTACTATTATAAAACGCGGAGAAACAGAACTATACAAGCGAGGTTCGGGAAATAAAGTCCGCAGGAAAGCCTTTTTTTTTGTAGGTGGGAAAATCATCCAATGACATCCCCCGTACTTGGTCGGAGCGGGAGGGCGTGTCAGACTTTTACTGACTAAAAACCCACTCCTGTTCCTGCTTTGCCTTCGTCACAGGGCCGAGGTTTTCTTTCAGAAACAAACCTTTGGCCCCAGTAGGCTTCGACCCTGTTGGGTTCCTACGGTTTGCTGACATCTCCTTGAGGCGCGCGTGAAACAGTACACGTCGTCGACAACTTGGACTCGGTCCGGACGGTTACTGGACGGTCGGACGGCGAGCTACCCATTGCTCGGCGTCCGCAAGTCCGCGCCTACGGTGGCCGAACATCGGGATCGGGATCCCGATTCGCTGCTGGGGCGCGACGGCCGCGCCCTCGCGCGTGCACATGCGGTTTCTTTGCTAGCATTACTGCTTCACAGAAGGAGGAAGCAAGTCTGACCTGTGAATTTTCCGCCTTATTGGAGCAACGCTGCTCAACACACGAGCTATGTTGCTTCAACCTCAGCCATCGGATCTATTAACGTAGCCAATCATTCATACGTACCGATCATATTGAAGATATAAACTAGGAAACGACTCAATCACACCTAGATTCTGTGCAGATACAGGCTAATTGAACCGAGGATCTGCAGCGGTGCGTTTGAGAGTCTAATGACCAATGATCATTGATCAAAGTGTCAGTTGAACTTGAAATAAGTTGAGCACTTTCATCTGAATCGAATCGATGTAAATGCAAATCAGTAACAACTTCCACCTGGCTCAGTATGTTTTTTTATGCTATCTTATTTCATCGACATGCGGATATTTTTAGATTTCACTGGATGTCATTTCAGTAATCGTGGATTTAGAAAACTGGTTCCTAAGGTTGTGCTCTCTGAGGCATGCAAGGATATTAGTGCATAGTTTAGTATATCTATGTTATCAGTGTTGTGTATTGTATATTTAAATAGTACACCACGAATTACCTGAATATCTTTTCTCTTTCTTTGTTTCTTTTCTTTTTCCATTCAAAGGTTATCTCTAAAAATAAGCTTTTAGCAATAAGACCGCCCGTTGTTACAGTAAAATAAACAGTATTTCTATTTTTTTGACAGGCATGTTGGTCTAGTGGTCAGTGACCTTGACTGCTACGCCGGGGGTCGTGGGTTCGATTCCCACCCAGGACACATTTTTATGTGATCAGCACGATCATTTGTTCAGTGTCTGGGTGTAATTTATCTATAATATGTATGTATTTATAAATATATAAGTATGTTTATCAGTTGTCTACTACAAGCTCTGCTTTGTTTGGGACTAGATGACGTTGTGTAAAGGTTTTGGAATTTTAGTATTATTATATATATTATTTATCTAGACCGCAGCCGAATCATGTAGAAACTTAGAAGTTCCAGGCACACTGGTGTTATTGAAAAACTCGTAAAAGCCTCTCAATCTTTATTATTGATAGTCTCGCGTTTGATCACTATCTCATTTGATGTAAAGCGATGATGTAGTTGACGATGGAGCACGCTTGCCTAGAGGTAATCTATTCACTCTTGACTTAATGACCCCAAGGTTGTAGCTATCACGAAACATAAACTCCTACAGGGAATTACTCTCTTTTGCTGTACGCACCATGAAATTGTAGAATATTTATAATATGTATGTATTTAGAAATATATAAGTATGTTTATCAGTTGTCTAGTACTCATGACACAAGCTCTGCTTAGCTTGAGACTAGACGGCGTTGTGTGATAGTTGTGGAATATTATATTAGATATATATTATATTTACGTAAAAAATATTTTAGATCTACTGTCCAAGAACGTATAGACGCACGACTGTGCCGCTTCGTCGACCGAGTTTCATAGTTTTTTATGTAAGCTTCACGCAGGCGTATAATGACGAATACGCGTCTATGAAGCTATGCGTCCGCGAAGTCATAATTACTCCTTGTTGCTCGAGCTTCCGGCAGTTTAGATTCGTCTAAAATACTAACTTCCTATTCCTGTGATTCTCACAGTTAATATTCTAAATAGCTCTATTGTTCTTACTCTAACAACTGCAAAAAGTTGTACAAAACTATAAATTATTTTATCTCAACACAGCTTCGCAATCGTGTTCAAAGTCTGAGATGTATTAGATAATGGTACTTGACATGAAATTCAATTTATTCTCCGTGTTGGATCGTAACAGGGAGGAATCTGCTGAGGTACTGACAGTCCGTGAAACGAACAACAGCGGCTAATAATATAATAAAGATATATTAATGAAATGGCCGTCCGTGCATGATTGTACAGCGTAGCGCCCGTCTTACATGTCGCTGCTTCGAAGTTAATCATGTTTGACACGAGACAAGAGAATTATTTTAATTATTTACTTTGTTTATGTCACGAACACGTTTGTGTTGTTTTTTATTTATTTTTGTTACTATTTATACTTGTGTAAATACAAGGTAAAGAATTCGAGTAGCTTGTGGCTAAAATAGAGTTGGGTGCACAGGTAGGTTAAGCATCGCTTGCCAAGGTCGATCTGTGGATACCATCTTAACATATCGAACCTTACTTTCCGTATCTAGGAAAGCACGTTAAGTCGTTGGTCTCGGTTGTCTTTTGTAGATCTTTGACAGTTATGAATAGTCTAAAGCCACAAAATCTGACACCAGAGAGCTTAGCCAAGTTGACAATCTACAATCGTTAACGCTAGTATAAAACTTCAAATGTATGGGAACGACATCATCTCAACGTTAAGTCACGTGGTCAGAACAAAGGAATCGAAGACGTTACCGACTGTAGAGATTCAAAACGAAACGGTCGTAACTTGGCAGGGTCTGCAGTCTTGCTAAGGGGTATCGTGTTACCCATTTACTGAGTTGTGGGGGTCAGACAGGAAGCCGACCCCAATACAGTTGGAAAAAGCTAGGCTGACAGTCAGAAATGTGTAAATTCAGGCTTTTCTGAAGTTATCTTCTACAATACAATATATAGTCCGCATTTAAAATTAAGCTGAAGCTCATAGGAGATGATTGTAGTATAGCTATAGTGTAGCTATGATACAGTCATCTCCTTTTGATCACAGAGCCTACGTACTAATCACAGCCGAGGACCTTTTTTTAGGGTACCGTACCCAAAGCGTAAAAACGGGACTTCACCAGGCTGTATTTTAGAAGCTAGCTAAACAGTTGAAATTTTTGACAAATGATGTATGTTGCTGTTTAACAACAAATAAAAAAACAGATCAACATAAACTGTGTAAAAAAAATTGAATAGATAATGGTACAGAACTCTTCGAGCTTGAGTCCGACTCGCACTAAGATGGTTTTTTTTATTTATTAGCTTGGCTTTGCATGGTTTGTGAATTTAGCCAGTGTCAAGTTTAGAAAGTATTTAGTTTTTATACAGAATACAGTTTTTGCAGTCTTTAACAGCAAATGTACCGAGTCCGTCTTTTCGGCCAGCTTTGCTGAAGTAGTCAGTGCTTAATACATTAAAATTTCTGCTTCATTTTAACCAGATCGCCCCTGTTTCAATGATTCTATATATTATTGTTCGGTTGTTGTAGATACTTGAGATACAAAACTACATCAATTTTACATAATATAATATTCACTAGGAATCAATTAGCGAATTGTTCAAACAGCTATTGAACTGCACTCGAAACCTGAAATCCTGCCCTAAAAACCCTCGGTGACAGATATTTAAAATCGAAAGAATTAAATTTTCGAATTTCGAATGTGGATACGCATATCCTTTCGAAATTCAAAAAGAAAAAAGGAAAGCGAAATTCCGCCTAACTCGTCATAATAGATAATAAAATATGTGTAAAATCATGGTGTGCCAGTTATAAATGAGTAGAAAATAAAAACAAAGCGTTCAACGTCAGGTACTTTATTGTTAGCCCCAGCTGGTCATACGCATATCACAGTTGAGCGCGCTCTCATTTAGATTTAACTGTACAGCTTCCGCGATAAGCATCTAGTGACAAATGAAATATTTCTCTACAGTTAATAATGACATCAACATTTATCTTAAATTCTTAGCTTTTTTTTGGAGCAATTAGCCAAATTCCTGCTGATTAAATTATGTTTTTATGACATATTTGGATAGTCATTAAAGTTATACCAAGATGCTTTAAAAATATCAAGTTGTGAAAGTAAAATAAATAAAACACGAGCCATTTCTTTTCATACAAATATTACCACTTTGCCAGCACCGACTTCGTTCGTGATTTTGAGGATAGTTTTAAAAATGAATAATGACAGTCTTTATAATTAATTTTGATCACAATTTGTGCCAAGTTTCATGTATAGATACGGTCTCAAGGAATTTTGGCATACAAACGAATTCCCCCCCCCCCCCCCCCCTTAAAAGTTGCATTTTAAAAACCGCTACTATGGCAAAATTTCACGTTCCTGGACCTAGTAGTTTCGGCTGTGCGTTGATAATGTAGACTTAGTTTTATCTGTTTCCCTCATAAATAAGTCGCTTTCCTCTGAAATCACACGTACGTCGTACATATTTTTTTTTTACGTAATATTGTTTACTTTGTATCAATACCATGTTTAAGTTACCGTGTTACTATGAGAGTAAAAAAGAAGAACCATTAAAAAAGCAAACAAAGAAAATGAGGCTAAATTTGAAAATTGTTGCCATCGACGAAAAAAAAACTCGCGTGACGTTATTTCATTATGCATGATGCTGGCCTATTGTCTGTGGCGTCCGAACTTTCACTGGTACGAAAAAAAAAAAGAAAAATCTGATGGTGTCTCAAGTCGTGATCCACCACGATACCGTTCACTAACTTAACTTATTACTGTTTTTCTTTCACCGAGCCTTGACTTGAGTAGATGCGGTTTTAAGTAAATCGTTGACCACAATCACGCGCCCCGTTCCGTTCCATTGACTTATTCGATCAGTTACACAATTAAGTTAATTACATTATTTGCATCTTGTTTCGACAAAACGCGAGTGTTCAAGACCTGCCATAAATTACTTATTCTCCTTTTACTGTTAAATTGGGGTTTAACTTTAAATGATCCGTTATGACTGCGGGGCGGTATTAGTGATGTTCCCACGTGGTCGCGGTAACCGCAGAATGCAGTAGGCTCTGGACATGCGCATGCGCACCGCACGTACAGACGTTCCACCACTTCCTCATTGACTGCTCCCGATTGCAACGATTAGATTACACCGAACAAGTGTATCGCGTAAGTCTTTATTTACAGTAAGAGTGATATAACGTTACATGGTTGAATTATAAAATACCAAGGATAATGCATACAGATTTGCCTACTGCAGTCTTCCCGCCTGATTATAATTTAGGTGCCTTCAAGGCTAGAGTGAATAGGCTTTTAATAAACTAGTGCGATTCACCATCAGCGATTGCATCGCTGCTTACCATCAGGGGGGATCGCAGTCAAGCACTATTTTATAGCATAAAAAAAATATCAGAAGTGTTATCAGAGAGCTTTATTTTTTGGGTGGAAAATCTTCCCGGTCTAGATGGAATGAGAGCGTGTGTCAGACTATTATTGACTAAATCTCACCTATTTGTGTTCCTTTAGTTGCCCTTTGCACTTCCAGGGCCTCAGGAAGCAGTATTTATTGTTACAAAGTACAGTTAGGTACAGTCTATATCTACATAATGTAATTACAGTAATGTTAACATTATTGAATGGCTAATAGTTATTAAATTAACGTCTACACCATACTTATCGCTTGTGAGCGGCAATTATTTGATGATTGCCGGTGAGACTACAGGTACTGTTTGTCAGAGGTGTAGCGTAGACTAATTTAGAGGTGGGCGAAGGCGCATCACTGACGCCATTTTCTTTTACAAATTCAAAAATGAGACATCGACTATCAAAACCCAGTGTTCGAACTTATCGTCGCTTACTATTAGGGGTCAAACGTGAGCCTATCAATCATAAGAAAAAACTTCGTTCTTAAAGAGCCCCCGGTACGAGGCCCCTTTGGGAGGGTGCCCTTGGTTGAGGGGTCGCTTCGCCCACACCTACCTACGCTACTACTGTTTGTAACGCAGGGTAAATTGCTGCTTTTGGTAGTTTTACCCTATGATTGTGTTGTATAACATGGGCCATTATGCTAATGAATGCGGTCTGCTGAAGCCTCAGCACAACCGTGAAAGGTTCTTGTACTGTTTAAGAGTCGAGCTTGAACAAATAAGGGAACGGGTTTTTGTGGTTTATTTGATGCTTGCTTTAGTTGGCTTTGGGCTTTTGATATCAATAGTGTAACGTACCTGGGTTTAGTTTCGTGAATAGAACTTTGAACGAAATGGTTGTAAAGCTCGGAAATCATCACATCTTTCACTCTAGTTAGAGCGAGAGGGGGTGTCCGACTGTTACCGACACAAACCAACCTTTTTTTGAGTTGGAATTTTATCCAATGACTTCTCACGCTCTAGGGTGGAGCGAGAGTGCGTGTCAGACTTTTATTAACTAAACCCACTCCTATGTTCCAAAACCACCTGTCTTCTTTTTTTTAATGAACGCGTTAAAATGTCAAGCGCGCGAGTGAGATAGACGGATGGAGCTATCTATACCCTCTATAGCCCCATCCCTTTAACAGTTCAGTTTAGGTCTTCAAATGGGTCGTGTTAAAATCTCGTGGTAGGGTGTCTGATCAGTGACTATGACCCTATGACCCGTCAAAACTGTTATAATTTCAATCCCACACTAATCTAAGCTAAAATAAAATGAAAGTTAAAGAGAGCAGTGGTGGCCGAGTGGTAACGGCCCTGACCTACGAGTTGTAGGTCGCGGGTTCAAACCCAGCCAGGCGCATTATTTTGTGTAATTTATTTCATTATCACTGCTCTTAAAACGGTGAAGGAAAACATCGTGAGGAAACCGGCATGTCCTAGAACCAAAAATTCGAAAACATGTGACATTCACCAACCCGCACTGGGCCCGCGTGGCGGATTGGGGCCCATTCCCTCCCCTAGAGAGGAGGCCTGAGTCGCTGGGACTCAGGCAAAGTGGGAACATTAAAAGGCTGATTATGCTATATGCATTTTAAATAAATATGCTGTTTTAGGTATCCACATGGACATTATTCTTATCACAAAGTAATAAGATGTAATCTTCCCCATTAGCATTAAGGCTTTTATCCCGTGGTCTAGTCAAGTTATAAAGATAAGGCTTTATAAGAGTAGAGAATAGTGTAGTACATGGGTAAACCACTTGTGTGATAAACGCAGGTGATCCTCATCAGCTGCTAATAAACTAGGTATTATCTTTTCCATTTCCATTCATATACATTTTTCGCCGCAGTCCTGCTCCTTTTTTAAATGCTATAAACTAGTACTTGACTGCGATGAATCATCTGATGGTCACCAGTGATGTAATCGTTGATGGTGAAGGCAATAGTTTATTACGAGCCTATTCCCTCTAGCCGTGAAGACACCTGAATTATAATTGGACGGGAAGACCACTGCTGGCAAATTGTTTCAACCCTTCGATGTTCGTGGTATAAAAAAAAATAGTGAGGCGAAACGCTTGCTCATGTTTCTTTGTAAGACCTTAAAGCCCCAGATACATAAGGGAACAAAATAATACTTCCCCAACATGACACACAACGCTCTATGCCATGTCAGGGAACATTTAGTCTTCTAGTGACTAGACTAGGTGGAGTTTGACCCGCGACTCAGTTTCTCGACACGTTTCAGCGTCCCGCGCGATATCACCCGATGTTGTTTGCGATGTCTACTGGTTGCGGGACTTGCCGCGTGCGTGACACACACGATCTCCGTGTCCCTTGGCCCTTGAGTCGCCAGACCAGCTTTGAATTGTGAGAACGAGTGTCACTTTGTGTTCCGAGAAATGGCAGTAGTGTGTTCCAACGAGATCGTATTGGTCTCCTCGGGCCACATACTAATCACCACTTTGTAGTGAACAAGACAAATATCGAGCGATATTATCTCACTAGAGTAGCTTCTAGAGTGGCGACCGCGCATCGGAAGACGCAGCGTTGGAAGGCCTCCCACAAGGTGGACCGACGACCTGGTGAGGGTCGCGGGAGTGCGGTGGATGCAAGAAGCACAGAGTCGGTCGTTGTGGCGACGCTTGGGGGAGGCCTATGTCCAACAGTGGACGTCTTTCGGCTGAAATGATGAAGATGATGATGGTTATCTCACTAAGTCGCAACACACACTACACACACACACACACACTATACGTAAATATCCGGTGTTATTTTCCTGCCATAAGTCGAAATATGAAAGAAACAGAATAAATAAAAATATTATACAAATCTTGGAGCAGTGGTGGTCCAGTGGCCAACGATTTGTAGGCTGTGAGTTGAAACCCAGCCAGGCGCATTATTTTGTGTAATTTATTTCATCACCACTGCTCTCAAAACGGTAAAGGAAAACATCGTGAGGAAACCGTCATTTTCTAGAAAAATCGAAGATATATGACATCCACCAACCTGCACTGTGCTCGCGTGGTGGAACACAGCTTATAGCCTATTTCCTCTCCTAGCGAGGAGGCCTGAATCCAGCTATATTATTTTCATACTTTAATCACATGTTTTTTTTTTATAAATTTGTAGATATGTTGCTTTTAGATAGTTCTACCAATGTCTCAACTCAACAAACAATATAAAGGACAAGTAGAAAACACAACTCAAAGAGTCTTTACATGATATTTAATAAAACAAAGTCGCTTTTAGCATCTGCCTCTTTATCTGCTAACTCCTCTTAGGTAAACCACGCTACGGATTATGATGTGGTTTCCACTCATAGAAAGAGCAATAAACAAGGAAGGTTTGTGTATATAATTTGCACCCGAGCGAAGCCGGGGCGGGACACTAGTACTATAAACTAACTAGTACTATCTATAATAGAAACTAGGTAGTAGGAACCTTTTCTAGGAAGATCGGGAAAGCATTCACGAATTTATTTAATTTTTTATCTATTTCTCAACAAAGGTAAAAGAATTCACGAAGGTAAGGATATCAGGATACCCCTCTATCAACACAGCTCTAGTTCTAAGCAGGAGCAAGTTCATAGACGAAGTCAATGCATCAAAAGGTGCTCACACGAACGAACTGTTCACTTACAAGTTCATCTTACGAGCTACGCTGTCCATTCGCACTTCCTATTCTTTCTTCCATTTCCTTTTTTTTTGGGCTCTCGTTTGATCTCTAACACACCTGGATAGGAAATGATGATGTGGCCGAGGTTTTTATTCGCTGGGAAATCATCCTATGACTTCTCCTACTCTAGGGCGGAGCAGTCATATGTTCCTTCTTTGCCTTGCGATCCAGCACACCGGGTTTTCCTTTCGGAACCTACCCATGGTCCCAGTAGGCTTCGGCCCTGCTGGGCCTCTACGGTTTTGCTGACATCTCTTTGAGGCGCGCGTCGGTCCGGATGATTACCGGATAGCCAGATGGCGAGCTACCCATTGCTCTTCGACGTCCGCAAGCCCTAGCCTTCGGTGGCTGGAAATCGGAGTCGAAGGCCCGGCAGCTGGGGCGTGAGGAGGTCCATTCCCTCACGCGTGTGGCCGGAAGCGGACGACGTTGGAACCCACCATCTAAAACTAACCTATTCACTCTTGATTTAAAAAACCCTAGGTTGTAGCTACCAAGAAAAACCGATTCCAGCAGTTAATTCTGCTCTTTAGCTACTCGCACAATTAATATGATCCTAAAACGTTTTGTGCGTATGGGTGGGAAGTCCATCATATACCGGTGACCATCACCATGTGTCTAGTAGTCCGATGATCAAATGGGCTTGGCGGAATAGTTAATACAATTCCGGCGCACATTGCCTCATTGTAATCGATAGAAAACCGACAGGCTAGCAACTCGGTGTCGATGCTCATGCTAACTTCCTCATCAAGATACTGATAGCCGTACAGCATCTGTAAACCTACATTGTAATCTTAAGTTGCATAAATCTGAGTAATGGTTAAACATTACGGGAGATAGGACGGAAACGAACATATCGTACAGTTTTAACGGGTTATAATCACTGATCAGGTGCCTCAGTAACCGGTCAATAACAAACTTGAGATTAAAAATCTCGTAAAAGTAGGTATCTACGAGTATGTAGAGAAATTGCTTTATTGACTGACGAAATGTACTTGACAATCAGTGAGTAAATTCTCCTAAGACATTGTCACATGGCATGTTTAGGATTTTGCTCGCTTAGGTTATGAATTTTGAATCAATTCAGCTTGTTGAACAATATAATTATTAATATTTATTTAATAATTGTATCACGATTCGGGATATACGAGATACGTATCAGATTTTTACTGACTAAAATCCGCCCAGGTTCCTTCAGTCTGCCTCCATTGGCGTACCAGGGCCGCAGAAACACATTCGAACAATTCTGCAGGCCAGTAGTTAGGTAAGCATTTATCTAACTATCTAAGATGGATGTGTGGTGTGACGAGAATGGATAAAGTGAGAAATGAGTATATTAGGGGAAGTTTGAAAGTGGCGCCAGTGACTGAAAAATTGAAAGGGAATCGTTTGTCTTGGTGTGGTCATGTGAAGAGGAGGGATGAAGCGCATGTTACTAAAAGAGTTATGAGTTTACATGTGGATGGATGGAGAGGGAGAGGGAGACCAAAGAAAAGATGGATGGATTGTGTGAAGAGTGATATGAAAGAAAAGGAAGTTAATGATAGCATGACGAGTGACAGGGCAGAATGGAAGAAAAAAACATGTTGCGCCGACCCCAAATAACACGGGACAAGGGCAGGAAGATGATGATGATGATGGTCGTCACTGTTTACCAGTGTTAACACAGAGCGGGCAATCAAAATAATTTGATTTCATTACAGAGTTAATCCGTATCTGGCATTAGCTTATCTCCATGACTTCTTCCAGAGTGTTCTACATTTAATTGCAAAGTACAAAAAACGGTGTGCTTTAGTCTAGGAAAAATGGTGTAAAACTACAGTACCATATCTTGGTCACGTTATGCCTATTAATTCCAACTCACCACGATAACCCGTGACGGTATTTCACAGCTGAATAAAAATCTGTGTTAATACCTTCCATAGAATTTAACTTAAGCAGCGTGCTTATTCAGCAGACACTCGGAAGGACGGTTAAATTTTATGATGAAACACGCGTGCGTGAACATGACCGGTTCCCGTTACCTTGTCTTGCTCTACATTACGATTTATTAAGCTGTGTGAATTACAATGCGCGGTATATAGGGCGAGCCCTCGGTACGTGTCTTATTACCGCGACGTGAAAAGTAGGTGCACTGCAATCAATGCGTATCTAAAGGTGTGTCTAAATCGATGCTTGGTGAGTTCGTGACTGTCTCAGGATTTAAATCTACTGTTGTTTGGTTACAGTGGTTTTTAAATAAATATACACTTATGTTCATCATAACAGCCTTTAGCTTGCTCTAATCATCAGTCTTGTTAGGAGGAATGGTCAATTGATCATAGTCTTTTGCACTAATTAGTAAACGGGAAGAAGCTCTGCCGGCACTTGGACGCTTGGCCGTCGTAAAGCTTATCTTACATATAATTGCGTATAATTGCATATAATGCGTGTATAAAAATCAATTGCTGTTCGTTGGTCTCGCTAAAACTAAAAAATGTTATTTTTTTATATCCTTTTGTTTTCTTGAATCGTGGTTTAAAAAAAATGGAAATTCTCATAAAACAGTTTAAAAATAGAAATATTCAAATTGTGTTTGTATGGGAATCGCCTCTTAAAGGTACTAATTTTACTAAAAGGGGGCGGAACCGCGGTTGGCAGCTAGTATATAAGATGCGTTTCTCGATACAATTTTGAAGTCTATGCTGGCTCTGTCGTGTTTAGCTTTGAACGCGTTCAAGTGTGAAAGACTGTTTACATAAAATTTCGAAAAATGTAAGCACCGTGACGAAGCCTTCAGCATCAGATAATGTTATACCAACAAAGTTAGAACAACTATCAGATAATATTCAAGATTTATCGAATAGTTCCAAGTTTAATGACTTTGTATGATTCGTTCACATTGTTTCAAACATTCAAACTCCATTGTTGTTTCAAGGAGGCAAGACCAAGAATAATTTAATTTTACTTCGCCTTAGTAATATAAGCCCCGGTCGTACACGTAATATGAAGATTATAGACAAGATTGGAAAACAAACAAAGGACTGTGATTATCAAGTGACGTTTATTTCGCGCAAAAGGGAAGCCGCATGTTGACATTGAAATGATGTACTGTAATTATGTCCACAGAATTGAGGACATATTTATCGTTACTTTGTATGTAAATTATGTAATGATAGTTGCTAACGGCCGTATCTTTTTTTTCGGTAATTTATAAGTTTAATTTTTTCACAGCTTCAAGGGACCACAGACCTGAGTACCTATATAGTTTTAATTTCAACTCGATACCTCCACGCGTTCCCGAAATATAGGGGTTTGACTTGACAGACAGACAGACGGACAACAAAAGGATACTATAAGGGTTCTGTTTTTTAGTTTTGAGGTACGGGAACCCTAAAAAATGAATCAACTTTGCTATTTGAGTAAACTTTCTGAAAATTTGTAAAAAAAAGGCACGATCTAAATAGGTACAGTTTTCTCTTAGTAATATACCTTGTTGACACTCAATCACAGAACTAAATACTCAATATATTTATAGCAGCTTTTATTTTGATTCTAAATTTAAATCTAGATAGGTGTCTACTAATCAAGATACATTCAGCTACAGTTAAGAGTTTAACGAACGGAAATTGGCCAGTGCTTGTCAAACGATTGTATGTTTAAAACCGGCGTTAAATTTTAAATACTGTCCTAGTTAAACTTGCACGATTGTTACACGAAAAAAACCAACATCGATAAACTATATTGAATTTCGTGAGCTAAAGATATAATCAATCAATTCTCAGCTGGATAGTAGTGAAAAAATAACACTGCGATGCGAAAATTGCATGTTTTATACACTTTTACAGTGGCCTCTAACGGGGCGTGGAACAAAGTAGCTTTAACAGTAAATATGAATAAAAACACAATTTCATTTTGTTCTCGGTGAAAAACGTGACAATATCTGATATGATACGTTGGCGTATGTTATGAAAAAGTATAACAATGCAACGGGTCCCGCATAAATAGACATATTGGATATTACGTCGTTATTAAACTGACGAGCATAAATCAAATATCTTTGTTGTATTTTTTGCTGAATCTACTTATTCTGAGGTCAAAAAGCGTTGAGAATTTGTTCAGCTTCAACTCTGCAATGTTTACTATGATCGAATTTTGTTAGTAATCGTACCTACCAATGTACGAGTACATTACAATCATGTGTATTGTACTGTTGTTCTATTGTAGTAAACATAGTGGGTCGGTATGCCGTCATTGCTTACGTAGGCTTGGCCCCACATCAATTATTGTGATTACAATTACGAGAAACTAATAGTTTCGACCAATTACGGAAATAAATTACAACTTTCTTACAAAATAGACAATTTAAAAGCCCACATGTTAGCTAATTGTACCAATGGACAGTTCTGTATATTTCTTCTTTTACTGGTTTATAATAACAGCTGTACTGTGGCATAATGTTTGCGCCTCGAGTGTAATTGCGCAGGCGTTTTCCTTCGGAAACAAATAAAAGACGATCGCGTTAATTCTATAGAAAGCTTAGAATCGAAGCGCTTTCTTGTAAGATTATATGTTATGGACACCGCGCCGGGTTATATGGATACTTTGTGATTACATATTGAGTAATCATTTAATTTGTGAGCTTCTATCGAACGATTGTTCGGTGGGAACCTCGGGTGAAGGCGTGGGTGAATTTAACTTTCGTATTGTTCTGTTCCTAAGGGAAGGGCAGTCGTTAACGTTTGAATGCAAAAGGAAGATAGATTGATAAACATGTAACTTATTGGAACTATCTAGATACCTAACTATAAATGATTCATCATCATTCATTCACAGGTCATCTATAACCGATCATCATCATTATCATCATCATTTCAGCCAATAGACGTCCACTGCTGGACATAGGCCTCCCCCAAATGTCGCCACAACAAACGGTCCTGTGCGTCTCGCATCCCTCGAATTCCCACAACCTTCACCAGGTCATCGGTCCACTTTGTAGAGGGCCTCCCAACACTGCGTCTTCCGGTACGCGGCCCTAACGGCCATCTGTTCTGCGAGCAATGTCCCATTGCCACTTAAGTTTGGCGGATCTTTGTGCTATGTCGGCAACCTTGGTTCTCCTCTGGATATCTTTATTTTTGATTCGATCACGAAAGGACACTCTGAGCATAGCTCTTTCCATTACATATCACCGATATTTAATACTAAATCCAAAATTAATAAATTGCAAAATATTGGGTTGGCGGCTAGTGTTGCTCACCGAATAATTGCAAAGATAATATTGAGAGAGCTTAACTTGAGCTCTAGATAAGCTGAAACAAATAATGCAGATAACGGAAAGGTCACATGAAAAACCTTTTAGCACGACAGAATTTCATTAAAAAAGCGTTGAATAAGAAAAAAACTTGTTTACAACATTGCGACCATGTCCCGAGGGTCATTAGTGTACCTAAGTCTATAAAAAAGCAACAGGAAGAACTGACGCAACATTAACGGTCGTAGTAAGGAGAAAATCATGCTTTTTCTAACCTGTGTCTCAACTTGAAGAATCCAGACAACTTTATTCAAAAACCAGATCGTTACGTACGCTAAACGACATATATATCTGGCATATAAATAGTAGGTACACTTTATCGATGGAGAAAGTCCCATAAGGACGGCACAATCGAAGCACAAATCATTACTGACATATTCGAAGCAATTTGCATTTTATATTCGTTTATTTATTCTAACAAAAAGCAAGAAAGTCTAATAACAATGCGTACATTTACCATATGTGAAATAATACTCATTTATTAAAACAGTGGGAATATTTTGTAGTTCCATGCATGTGTGGTTATGGTTTACCTACTTTCATTGACCTTAGTGACAATAGCACGCCGCACGATCACAATACGTATCTATATTAAACCTGGGTAATTGTAAATTTTGTGCGTCGTATGTTAACGGATTTGATTGTATGTGTGCCATAGATTAGCATATTCTTGCATATACTTTGCAGACACAGTATGACATTGTATAGCGGTTATATTAACTGACATAATAGCACGTTTTATTGATCGTACCTAATAATTGGCAATTAAGTGCGAATAGAGAGAGAGGGTGTTTGTCACGAGCAATAAACTTGACTTAGTACAAGTTCATGACCTTTCTGGTCCCGACTGTTTCAGAAAGAGGAATACTTTTTAAAATACATAAACATAAAGATTTGGAATTTGTTTTTCATATTTTTTATTAGTTTGCTTAACGTCGAACAAAATGTTAATAAATAAGTACATTATTTCATAACTCCTCTATGTTTAAAGCATGCCGTGGAAGCCTTTATTTAAGGCTAAACTTTGTTGGTTCTCTTTATATAAATAAATAAAATTGCTTCCATAGTTTTAGGCAATTAAAAAAAAAACCATTGATAACAAAATCGGGGGATTCAGTTTGGTGTTACAGCTACATAACTATCATCTACATCAAAAATTTTATTACACCACGGAATATCTAAAGAATCAAAGAATTTGTATGCTAAGTGAGGACTGTGACGCATCGCACGAGGTGGAGGGAGAAGTGTCGCCATTTTTAAGTCATTTTTTATTATTGATTAATTAAGACCACAGCCAAGCCAAATCGTAATTCAACTGTTGGATTTCAAAGTCACGACTAAACCTGACCGCAAAGCTACTGCCATCGACGAACATCGATCCGTCCATATTTGGTACAAAACATGCACTTATAGACCTTCAAAAAGATAACTATCCATTACTTATACCAACATAGTACCAGTGGGGCAAGTTCATTGACACGCAGCCGCCTGCCGCCTCTAAACTCTCGCCCTGGGTCCCGGAAGGCTTGTCGTGACTCCTTTATCGCGCGGTACCATTGTGTCAGGCCAACCTGAGGCCAACCCGTACATGGTCAGTGTACAGGCGCCCAGTGGATTACGCTATTAACGTTATATCCACACAAACTAGCTCTGGAGTTGGTTGCGTTTGTGGAATATGAATGAGTGGCTTCGGGCGTAGAACACTTTCAGGGGTGAAATATTCTTGTATTATTATTTATCATTTATTTCAGGCATTAACCCATAGAAACATTATTGAATTAAATTTAATTTTTACACCATAATAGATAAATTTTACTAGCTCTGGAGTTGGTTGCGTTTGTGGAATATGAATGAGTGGCTTCGGGCGTAGAACACTTTCAGGGGTGAAATATTCTTGTATTATTATTTATCATTTATTTCAGGCATTAACCCCTATGGATTCAATAATGTTTCTATAAACATTATTGAATTAAATTTAATTTTTACACCATAATAGATAAATTAAATAAATTAGATTAAAGAAATTATTGAATTACATTATCAAAAAAAATGCATTTCAATCTCACGTCAAATATTTTCATATAGATAATAACAGAATATGATAACGGAGTTCCTTCATAACATTAAAACAAACGAAAAAGCTGTTCCAAAACTTATGATACAAGTAAAAACGTTGCTTCACACCATGAATTTCTGTATCGTGGGTGCATTGGTACTCACATAAACAAGACACCCAAAGATATATGAAACTCAATATGTGCGAAAGATAAACATGGCAGTATTATATAATGGTTCATATATGGACATCTTTATCGTTTTTCATTCAGTCGGTTACAGCCTAATAGATACGTTTAAGTCGCCCACTTTTGTTGGACCGTAAGTTCGTAACAGATTTACTTACATCATCCACTTTCCTTAAAAGTACTTGGGTACTAATTTATTTGAATTCGTAACAATTTTCTTTACGCAACTGCGGCATTTTTCCAAAGCCTTCTGTTAAGGCACAGTCTATCTGTATTTTACTGTTATGCAATTTTATGTCGGGAGAATGGACGGCAAAGTTGGAGTGTTTCCTATAAATAAAAAATCGATCTTCAGTCGGCTAGACGAAATTGGTTGTTTTGGTAACGTTTGGGAATTACATTCATTCACTTTGTTTTGTCCAATTGCATTCACTTTGTTTTGCTCTATGAAGTCTAATCTTTTTCAATCTTCATTTCGAAAGTTCATTTGATTTAATGATACAACGCCACCGTAAACTGATCTGGATGACTTTTTTCTACTTTGTCTCTAAATTGGCAATACATCGGTTACTTCTGGAATGTTATTGTTCAACGATTTATTCTGGATTCAGCGACCCATTAGTTTAAGTCTAAACCCTTCAGAATAGTAGTAGTAGTATTTGCATGTTTGTATATTGTTTCGACCTGATGAGGGTCGCGGGAATCCGATGGATGCGAGACGCACCGGACCGGACATTGTGGCGACGCTTGGGGGAAGTCTATGTCCAACAGTGGACGTCTTTCGGCTGAAATGATGATGATAATGTTAGTGTTTAATAGTAGAATTAATAAACACAAACATCCAAATACGTAAATGTCTTACAGGATTAACTAAATTTAGTATTTTCAGTAGTGGACACTAAGTCCCGTTCCCGATCTTACTACAGATAGGATAGAGCGATTCAAAACGACGATAAAACGTTCACGATTCAGTAGGCGTTGGTAAAATTAGCGCAAGGAACTGTTACACTGCGATTTACGGAGCAATAAATTAATAATTTAATATAGACGTTGTGCCCACAGAATAGACGGTGCTCATGCGCTGTTCTCGAGAACTTAGTTTAGTTTAGCGTCCCTGGAATCTGTGGTGGAACGGTACAGCGCGGCCGCGGGTCACGCCTCTAAATGTCATTACCATGGAACACTCCCATGAAATCTCATCGTAAAACGCTTCACTTTGCATAAGCACGTGTTGGCAGTCGTCGGCGACGGTTCTCGGAACGTCGGTTTCTGATCTCAGCCGTGTGTTTCCAGTTTCGCACATTGTATAATGTCATTCCTGTTAAGTCACAAATTCATGGTCGACACACGTTGTAATGTTATGAAATTGTCGACTTGAGATTGAAGATGTGTTATCAAGGTGTCATAAAATCTGCATTACTCATTTAAATTTTTGCCTTTTAAGTCTTGATTAAATTACCAGTTTTTAATATTCACTTCGTTTCTCGTAGCACGTACTCCCGTTTGATTTCTTCCATCTCGCAAATATCTAAAATTCTATATCTATCCTATGACAGCATTATCTTAGTTAGGCTGCAGGGGTCAGGCGGTACAGACGTTCTCTGAATATTAGTGTTTGGTTGTTACTAAGACAGGAACTGAGGAAGCTAACCCCAACGTAAACATAGAAATTATGTGATAATGACATGACCATAAAGCTTGAAAATATTTATTTCTTAAGGAAATGTAAACATGCAGGAATGTGATGCTATCGCCTACGAGACTTGAGAATTCACGATGTAGGAAAAATGTTTTGATTGTATCGTCCACTGTCCTAAAAAAATTGTTATCTACCAAACCCTTACTGAATATTATAAAAAAAGAAAGTCCCCCGCTGCATCTGTCTGTCTGTTTTCGATAAACTCAAAAACCGTTTGATTCTTGAGAAGGTTTAGATGTATCTATATACATATATTACATACTACAGTAGAGAAAAACCGAGAATATATAAGATTTGTAACCCCCGTGAAAAGCTGGGCGAGGGTCGCAAATGATTAAATAATTTTGATAATAAAAGAACGAAGAAAATACAATAGGATTATTAAATTACATTCCTATTCAATAAATCGCAAAACAACGTAAAATATATATCTTCCTGTCCAAGCGGCTTCGATCGAATCACAATTCACGATTGACTTAAGTAAAGCTGACCTTTACAGCGGCTCGGAGAAAATAAGAGCGGGCAAGCGTGAACGATTACATCTCTTATTAAAATTTTCCAAGGAAAAATAAAATTATAAATTATGCATTTTTCTTTAAAAAAAACTGGGCAAGTGCGAGTCAGACTCGCGCCCTGAGGGTTCCGTACAAACTTAGATAAGTAAACAGTTCCGAATGGAGTCTTGAAGATTTTTCTGATTCGCAATTTTTTTTTTTATTGTGTTGATAAAACAAACTTACAGTTTTCAGATTTATTCCCATATTTGTGCTATAAGACCTTGCTTTATGCCAAATTTCATGATTCTGGGTCAACGAGTACCCTATGTATTTTGATTCCCTCGATAGTGTACGTTATTTGCGACATAAAGGGTCGTATTGTTTTTTTACAGTTAATTTAGAAATCTGAAATTTTTACAACTTCAAGAAACCTCAAACTTCAGTTGAGTGTAAATTTCAACTTGTATCAAGTTAATTTCAACTCGATACCTTCACGCGATCCCAAGATAAAGGGGTCTTGACAGACAGACAGACGGACAATAAAGTGATCCTATAAGGGTTCCGTTTTTTCGTTTTGAGGTACGAAACCCTAAAAAGTAACATATATGTCAACAGGTAAATGACAAATGACATTTATTATGCAAATAGGTTTTAAAATACACTTTTACACATAATTTTTTTCGTCAGTTTAAACTAGATGAGGACGGTGTTTCCTAGCTTGAAGAAGAAACGCCGAATCCATCAAAGTTGTCACGGTGGTCTGACACGCACTATAGGATGTTGTATCATGTTAAATGTATATCCTGAAAGTAGTATCATGTTCGGAATCGGTTACTGAAATTTCAGCTATTTTTAAAACAGGCAATATTTTATTTTAACACAAAAAAAAAAATACAAAAAACAATACAACCGATTTCAATGTAAAAAAAAAACACTGTAAAGTTCAAAATAACTTTAATTTCGGATGTCGGTGTTTCTATAATAGTTTAGTCTTTTCGTTATTTAACCTTTCATCCAAATACCTTATAGCCAGAGTGCATTTCACGACAATTCTTATAATCCGAAACACGGTTAGATTTCATTAATTTATTACATTTATTGAGTTCCGGTGTCTAACTTCAGGCTTCATCATCAGATCAGTTCGATATATTCCCCCTCTTCTTTCAGTCAGTCATCGACAACATGTATAAACAAAGCAATTTTATTTGTTAGGACGGTTCTGCTGTTAACCTATGAGGAGTTCTGTTCCATAACTTCGAAGTTCATGATCAGATCATAACATTTCAACCAAAAAAACATTTTCAAAATCGGTCCATAATTGACATAGGAATCTGTGAACATACATAAAAAAAACATTCAGCCGAACATAAAACCTCCTCCTTTTTGAAGTCGGTTAATAAATCTTGATTACTTTTACATAAAAAATGACCTATTTTAATAAATTTTTGATAAATCTTGATTGGGTCCGTCGTGTTTGTGTGCGTGTGTAGGTACCAATACCCATGTGCTACATACCAATGTGCCCATATTATTTGCCTGCAATTACCTCAGTAGCTATGGGTAGTACGTAGGTATACATAACTACAGTCATTATGAAAGTTTCAAATACGGAAATACGAAATAAAATTAACAAGAGATCGTCCGATTTTAATTCATTTTTTGAAAGCAGGAATTCCGTGTTTTATTATATCTAATAAATAAATTGTCTTTAACCGACTTTGTTGATAGGTAGTACGCACGCGTAGGTTGTTAGTCGTCAGAAAAAATCAACAGTATGTAACTGCTGTAAAATACCTTTCTACCAATTAAAACGTCTTACATGAACGTTGATCATAGAAGAGATTACAGGCAAGAAGTAGTGGAGACATTGGTATTCCACTTCCCATCTCACCATACTCGTTTGCTAGTCCCACAGTTCCCGTCCCACGGTCCCATCAGTGGGCCAGATCGCGCCAGGCTCTGTGCCCTGTACCTCGTTGGTTGTTACCGTGTATCGGCTAACCTATCTAACCCCGTATACCTGCTGTACACCAAGTCCTTATACTGTTTAATTTGGCTTTACAGAAAGATGAGAATTTTAAACAGTTATGTCGCAAACACAGAATTCCTTCTTGGGTTTTTAGCTAGTACTGCAGAAATATAATATAAAATGTTACTAGATATAGTTAAGTTTTCATCAAAATAAAATGGAAGTTCTATAAGTTAGAGAGATTTACTACAAAACTTTCGCCGTAAATTGCAAACGTCTGCAGTTAAACCTTCACTGATAATTATAGTTCCTTTTTACCGATATATAATTAGATTCTTGTTTACGTTAGTCTAACACATAAGTAGCAAAAAAAACCATAATGTTTAGGTGGTTATTCGTCAAACAACTCCTCCCTCTCTGAGTGGAGCGAGACTGGGAATGTCAGACTTTTTTTTGACTAAAACCGACCTGTGTTCCTTCAGTTGCGCTTTGCGTAGTCTTATAAAATGTCCTTACCGGACGGCAACTTACCTTACCTATTTGGCGGTCACTCCTCCTAACTTTTCGGTGAGACGTTTACAGAAATGACTATTTTTGTACCCATGTCAAACACTACGTTTAATCTCTTTTATACTTAAACTAGCATCTGCCAGCGGCTTCGCCCGCGTGAAAATAGGTTTCTCTATACAAACTTTGGACCCCCGTTTCATCCCCTTAGGGTGTGAATTTTGGAAAATCCTCTCTCAGTGTTCGCCTACGTCATAAAAGGAAACCTTGTACAAAATTTCACGCTCCTAGTCCCAGTAGTTTTGGCTGTGCGTTGATATGTCAGTCAGTTTCTCCTTTTATATATATAGAGATATAGTTACCAATATTATGTCATGATATAACGAGGTGTGATGTAATATTCCCAGTTACCGGCACATCTTATATGTCATCGTCCAAATATCGTCCCATTAAATAGTCATTACTTTAATGTGCGCTTTGTACGCCCGTCGCAAAAAAGTGTTTCCTTAGTATTCTAAAGAACACAATTATTACAGTTTTTGTTGAACTCTATTGTATTTGACGTGACTGATACGAAAAAATAAGCAATTTAATCATTAACGTGGCCTTTTTTTAAATTTAGTCGGCCAAGCTAAGTAAGGTCACAGGTAAGTATATGATCGCCTCATTCTGCGAAGCACGAGTGCTAGTGAAGGAGGAGGCCGCACGCGTGTGGGAACGAACGTCCTCACGCCCCAGCCGCCGAGTCCTCGACCCCGACTACCAGCCACGTGGGCTTGCGGACGTCGAGCAATGTGTAGCTCGCCGTACGGCAGTCCGGTAAACAGCTGGATCGAGCCCCAGTTGTCGACAGCGCGTAGTGATCCACGCGCTCCTTAGAGAGATATCAGCAAACCGTAGGGGCCCAGCAGGGCCCATACCCACTAGGACTGCGAGGATTTTCTGAAACGAAAACCCGTACTACTAGAACGCAAAGGACAACTGAAGAACACAGGTGTGATTTTAGTCAGTAAAAGTCTGACACGCTCTCCCGCTCCACCCAGGCCGGGAGAAGTTTTTCCGGTCAATTACCGGTCAGCCGGACGGCGAGCTACCCATTGCTCGATGTCCGCAAGCCCGCGTCTACCGAGGCTGATAGTCGGGGTCGGAATCGTGAGGACGTTAGTTCCCTCACGCGTGCTGCGTTCCAGGGTTACGGTACATCTTTCGAACAAAACATTCTTCATAAATATGCCACATGCGAGAATATCGATAATGTGTGTGTAAATAACATCAGCCATGATCTCATAAGTGACTAAAGTATACAAATCCTATATAGAAAATTTTTCCGATTTCCACGCCCTTGAAGATGCCTGTTTATGATAATGTGAAAGGAATGTTTCGTTACACGTGTTTTGGATTTTGTCTTTTGATATTTCCATACCTAATGTTACGATAATATACGAGGAAAAAATATTTTATAGTTAAATCATAATAGCTTTTAACTTAACCTAACCGAAATGATTCACTAACATTAGAAGGCGATCTGGCACTCGGCAGCAATGGTCACTGTTCTAACCTAGCCTAAACCACATGATCGCTTCGTTCGCTTGCCATCGCGTTCTAATGGTCACTATTCTATCCTGATCTAACCCAAATGATTCACTAACATTAGAAGGGTATCTGGCTATTGTGATGACTTTGGATTGCGGGTAGAAATAAAAATAACCTGGCTACTTGAACTTGGAGGGTCTTGAGCAGGAAACTACGGTAACTTTGAGTTGTTAGTACTTTTAGATTAGTCTTAGCCTGAAGTATTTCATACCTGCGCCTGACGCCCGCGCCATGGCGCTGTGGCCAGGTCATGTCATGAAAAAAATATGTGGTTGGCTTTGTGATCAACAGGGACCAGGGCTTGATCTGCTATTACAATAGTGTCAGAATGGTCCATCATTGATTTCATAAACGTTGATTTTGACAAATTTGGTAATGTACTAAATTAATGGCGTCATTATAATAATAATAATATTCCACAACTATCACACAACGCCGTCTAGTCCCAAGCTAAGCAGAGCTTGTGTTATGGGTACTAGACAACTGATAAACATACTTATATATTTCTAAATACAAACATATATAGATAAATTACACCCAGACACAGAACAAATGATCGTGCTCATCACACAAACATTTCTCCTGGGTGGGTATTAACCCACGACCTCCGGCTTAGCAGTCAGGGCCACTTACCACTAGACCAACAGGCCAGTCATCATTATGACTTGCCAATGGTCAACCACTGACACTCCATTGAAAAAAATGGAATAGAATGGTATTCTCGTACACACGGTGACTTTGATAGCGTAGCAGGGCACACTAACATGATAAATGTGTGCGTAAACGCTAGCGCGTGAAACACAACAGGTATTATCGTTGTGTGATATAAAGTAACTCGTTTCTACACTCACACTCTTGCAAAAAAAAAAATAGTAGCCGTATAAGTTACACGACTATGAAAATACAGCAAAAATTGGCCACTGTTATTAATGGCGCTGTGGCGCAATGCGTATGATACATAACTAACGAGTAAGAGGTCCCAAGTTCGATTCCAATTATCTGTTATTTTCTTTTTGTTTTACTCATGTTTTTTTTGAATAGTAATGTTATGGTTATTCTCGTAATAATTAAAATATTCGAAATATATTTTTGTAATTTTATACATATAAACTATGTATATTTACGAAATTAATTAACGAAATTTTTGTATATAACTTGTAATATAAATAATTTTATAATATATATATATATCATTTACGTAATATAACAATACGTTATTATTAATAGTTGACAATCCTTTCATTGTCAACTTTTTTTTTTATTTTCGCAAACATTCACTTATGAAATTATTATAGTTATTTAAATTAGCATCAAACACTTACACTTAATCTTTGGAAAGTAATTTTGATGATATGGGTAGGTAATCAGCAATAATGTTCACAATAATCAAGTAGCTGTGGGTATCAATACAAACAGAAGTAAAACCGAGCGTGCCATCCCACAATAATTCACCTATTCAAATAATATGTCTCCAGCTCAACTCGCAAACAAAATAAAACTCGTTTACTATTCGATATACACACACACATATTTGTATATGTGTTTGCTACGAATTAGATAAAAAAATTCGCTTCGTTCATTAGATGGAAAATTAGCACTGATTATCAAGTGCTTGCTTGCCGTTAAAGGTGTATCGAGTTCGATCCTAGCCATTGACAAAACATTATTTTCTATTTTATTGTAGTATAATGATAACGAAGTTTATTAAAGCTAAAACTTAGAATATTTGCTTTAAAAACTAAGTGTATGAATATTATCATCTACCCACTTTATTAGTTATTTACTAAGAAATGAGTCGGATAATAAGTTAACCTGGCATAACGCTTTTGCCTATCACGATCGTGTGTTCTACAACTTACTCCGAGACAAAAAATAATTAATCGTTGTGGAAAGTGATACTTTTTACAAGTAATAATTAACATGTCTCATTTGTCTACACTTTTGAGGGCTGAGATAGTAGTATTATATAAACAAAATGTATCCATAAGTGAAATTTCGAGGAGACTAATGCTACCGGTAAGTAACAAATCCAAACTTAACATAATGCGAAATAATTTAACATTGTTGATATTTGTTAGGTTTTAACGTAATTTTGTGATTGTTTACAGAGGAAAACTGTGCAGTTTTGGGTGCATAGATATACAGCTGAAGGGACAATCGATGCCAAACGTCCGGGTCCAAAAGCAATTGCATATACGGATGCCAACCCACTGCATCGAAATATTGTTGCTACGTATAGCGCTGACGGCTTTGCTACAACAAGAAACACTGCGATTATGCACGACGTGTCTATGACAATTGTTCGACGCCACTTACGAGCAGCAAAAATTAAATGTCGCAAGCCTGCGAAAAAAATTTTACTGACGGCGTTGCATAAGGAAGAAAGGATGCGGTTTGCAAGAAAATTTATAGATTTTGATTGGTGCAATAACATAGTTATATTTAGTGATGAAAAGTGTTTTAAGTCAGATAAGGATGGGCGTAAAATATTATGGAGAAAAGATGGAGAACGTTACCATCAGAAAAATATTCTCCCATGCAGGTCTAGTGGTCGCATTACGTTAGGTTATTGGGGCTGGATGTCATCGATGGGTCCCAGTGAGTTAGTGGAGGTAGGGGGTCGCAATACCAGTCAAGGTTACTTGGACATCTTGCAAAATGTTATGTTGCCTACCGTGCGCGTGGCATACCCGGACGAGCATATTTACTTCGTGCACGATAACTGCTCGGTGCACCGCGCACGAATGGTGCAAGACTGGTTAAGTGTCCAAGAAAACTTGACTGTTATTGAATGGCCCTCTAAAAGTCCCGATTTGAACCCCATAGAAAATCTATGGGGTCACATGGTGCTCAACTGGGATTCATCTGATGTGAGATCTAAACGTAATTTAGATAATTTAGTGTCATCCATGTGGGAATCGTTTCGCGGCACTGACCTGTGTGAAAATTTGGTGGCTAGCATGAGAACGAAGTTACAAGAAGTAATCGACAATAAAGGTGCACCAATTAGATATTAATTTTGATTTAAATTGAATCCAATTATAAATATTTTTAAAAAGCTGTATTACTGTATGCTGTTTTTGTTGTTGTTGTTTTTATCATGTTATTGTTATTGAAATCAAGAGTTACGATACCTATCATAGTTCATTTTTTAAAACATGTTGATTGATATGTTATAAGTAAAAAAAAAAAGACTAAGAAGTAAGCTGTAGGTAATTATACTGTTGTTGTTATTATGTGACATGATGTTATTGTTATTGAGATCAAGAGTTGCGATATCTATCATAATTCATTCTTGATAACATGTTGATTTATGTCACTAATAAAAAACTTAAAAAAGTGACGTCCATCCTTGTCTGACTTAGAATATTTTCCCTTTATATATTGTATTAAAGATAATCATGAACAGATTCGTTAATTGTGACCATTCCGTTTAATGTATGTAATTAATAAGTTGTAATAAACATAGTTGGATCGTTATCGCAGTTTTCTTTGTCACAATATTTTCAAAATATTTTAATTATTATGAGAGTAACTATAACATTACTATTAAAAAAAAAACAGGGGTAAATCAAAAAGAAAATAAAAACAAGCAAACTTTTTGTTACATCAGACGATTGGAATCGAACTTGGGACCTCTTACTCGTCAGTTAAGTATCATACGCATTGCGCCACAGCGCCATTAATAACAGTAGCCAATTTTTGCTGTATTTTCATAGTCGTGTAACTTAGACGGCTACTATTTTTTTTTTCAAGAGTGTGAGTGTAGAAACGAGTTACTTTGTATCACACAACGATAATACCTGTTGTGTTTCACGCGCTAGCGTTTACGTACACATTTATCATGTTAGTGTGCCCTGCTACGCTATCAAAGTCACCGTGTGTACATATTGACAAATTAACGTCTGACCATGTGAATTAGCCGATTATGAACTTTTAGTAAAATGACAATGGGATCGTGTTGGAATGACGAATTTATAAAAATAGCAGACTTGGGCCCCAGGTGATGTACAAACCATTCAATTTTTTTTTACTACCTACCCCCAACGCAATTGGAGCCCTTAGTAAGACTACTACTCTTTCATGCCAGTTCTCGCAGTTTTCCTCTCGCACTTTCATTCCGCATACTGAAATCTTTCGGTCATGCTTCTCCTTTTCTCCTATTTGCTCTATCTAGGTCTTTATTTTCTCATTTTTATTTCTGGGAAATAATTTTTCATTTTGTTGTATTTACAATATTAAATCTATATTTTTAATTTCTACTTTACCTACATAATACTGTTGCAGTAAGTGTACTGCAACAGAGTATGTAGGTAAAGTAAAAAAAGTTTTTGTCAGTTAAAATGTTAAAATAGAAATAGCATGTATCTTATCTTATCTTGATGTGGGGCTGGCCTTAAAACCAGAGCACTTCGACCCTTCTGGATCTTTTGTGCTAGCATATTACTATTACATAGCTACATATTACATAGCTATTTCTATTTTAATATTTTAATTACACTTCTGTTGTTCTAATTCTAAAATCGTTAATCATTTTTTGGTTGCGCGAACTGGTAGTAAGTCACGGGCCTTAGATTTGTACAGACTAAAACCCTTCAATTCTTTCAGTGGCCCGTTCAAGTATAAGGCCACAATATCTTTAAATTATTATTTTCATAATCCACTATGATATCATATTTAAATTATTATCTCTTCATTGAACATCAATCAAACTAAACTTTTCATAACATAAACTTTAAAAGTAAAACATGCCAGTTGTGCAAGTTAATTATAAGTGTGAACTCCTTAGACGTCACAGTACCTAACTGGTTTTACAGAAATCAACGTCCTATAACTCTCGGTTTCAGTGTTCCCTAAATCCTCATAATGAGTTGATTCGTTTTCCAACTGTTGATGTAACATCGGTTAATTTCATTAGTTGTTTATGATATCATAGTGGCATTTGTCTGTCATATCAATTAACATAGATAGTATGCATTGTCTTTTCTTAAAAATACCTTTCGCAACATATTTTCTCAGCAGTGAATGTGAATGCAACTTTCAATAATAGAAATGAAAACACTACAGTCGTTCTTATAGGTGTACCCATGTATGTGGAAAGTATATGAAGCAGGTGCATTATCATCTGTCTATGAATAATAAAAATAAAAACCTGAAGCGCTAATGTAATCACATTTTAGCACTCTATCGGATGACGCCCAAGGCATTAGGCGAGCGAGCTGAAAGATACATATGCATTGATTATAAGATACGCTTCATAATGAACTCCTCAGGTTCGCATGAGGACTGCTTGTTACTGCCTAAGTGCCTTCTTTCAATGGCCACTGTTTCAGAGTGCCCAGTTTAAATAGACAGGCGGCGCAAAACAGAACTCAGCTAAAATGTACTGACTTTGACCCACCGTTGACAGATGCCTTCGTAAGCAGCGCCACCGTCACCTGCCAAGATATACTGGTCACTCTGTTCTCGATCGCTCATTTAGATATAACATGAAGGTTGTATACCACTACTGTTCAAAATATGCGCATAATTGCAGAATCTCAACTATTAAGTGAGAACCAACTGATCGGAAAACAAGTTAAATTAAATTCCATCTCCTTATTTTTTAATGATAAAAAGCAATTTTATGCCGATTTTAAAGGAAACCATCGTTCTTACATTCTTTTTAAAATAAATTAAAAAAATTGGACAGCTGATGTACAAAGGCGAGCTTAACCCACAATTGGCTTTTCTTACAGCAAACCTAAATATACATAATAATTTGTAAGAAATTTTATATAAGAGGTTAACTAAAACAAATACTCAACAAAAAACTAAATTAACAAAAATCAGAGCACACTTATGACTAAAATGATCTACACAAATACGTGCAAAGCACAAAATATGTATAAAAATACTATACACAATAAACAAAACGTATACATATATATTTATAGGTCATGTTTAATTGATATGAAATGGTCCTTAAGATCTCCCTTCTTGTGTTAATCGTTATTGATGATTTATTGCTTGAGTGATTGAAAGTTCTCTATTGTTATTGAATATATTTGCGTAAAAAACAGGTTGAGTATTGATACTTATGAGTTTTAAAAACCTTTTTATTATGAGAGTAGAAATAGAATGGGAGTTGTTAATGGTCAATAACCGGTCGACTGCGGTCCTCCTGTCTGTATTTACCCTTATAAGTCCCTCACAAACACTCGTTAGACTGTTAGACGGCTATCACTGGGGTATTGACTTGAACCACATGAGTGCTCTGTTCCAGACTAGAGAATAAGCAATAAGCATACATTAAGGAAACGTCAGTCAGGAATTTCTAAGGAATACTTCACATGCAACAAGATCTGAACAATGGATACCAATTTTTTAATATTAAGGTTAGATATTCAGATCAAACAGACACTCTGTTTTTATTTACCCATATTTGGTGCGTTTCATAAACTTAAGAAGCGCTTCAATTCAAATTCATAATCATAGACAAAAAAAGGTGTCAGACGTCCAGAACTGGCAATAAACGACTTCTACCGTCTCATCAACCGGTCCTGAGATTAAAATAAAATGAGTAGGCTTACCTATTAACGTGATTTTCATTTCATTTCGTGTGTCTGGTAGGTACCTTTTTTTAAGATTGAGGTATTGTTTGAAAGAGTTAATGTGGGAGGGTTTTAGCTAAATACCAGCCGACGAATCCGTTTCGGCTAACAACACTGATTTCGGCCAAAAAAATGGCTAAATATTCGGCTCGACCGCAACTAGCGTCCCCGAGCTGGTTGTGATAGATATGTAAAAACTGACTGACTCGTTTGTCTACGTATGTTATAATTTTAATGTAAACGTCGACTTTTCCATTTAATTAGTACTCGTATAACATGAAAGTTATAACTATCGAAATATTATTAGTTTTTTGTTACTATTTCTGTAACCGCGTCAGTTTTGATTTTGGCCGAAACTGGAAAAGAAGCCGAACATTCGATTACGGTTTCGCTTCGGTTGTAAATCGTTTTTCGTTCGGTCACTTGTTTTAGTCAAACAGAATCCCCTCTCGGAGAAGTTATTTATGATTTATCAGCCTAAAAGAAAAAAAAGGTACCTTCTTAACTACTTCTTCAGTAATCCTTCAGTGTTGCAATCGGCTAGTATCATAATACAATGTGCAATGATATTTGTAAATAAAGAATAAGACAAAGAATTGATTGTACACTGTACAGTTGTGTTGTCTATTAGCAAATCTATGAGTTAACGCTGCGGTGGGAACACGCAAGCAATAATCTTGAACTTGCTTGCATAAATAATGCCCGTCGCGGATAATTCGATGCTAGATGCGATCTCGATGCCGGCGGCATCTATTCGTGTATGTTGGGACTGCGCCTTGGAGTATGAAGCGGAAAATGTTTCATTATAAAACCGCACTACTAAAACTGAAAGTTTGTAAGTGTGTATGTCTGTATGTATATTTCTTCTTCATGCTCGAACAGATGAACGGATTTCGATGAAACTTGTTACATGGGTAGACCTGGAATAGTAAATAGGATAGTTTTGTCCCGGGAGTATGTTCCATTGGGATAATTTTCTACTATAACGCGGCTGGAGCCACCGTAAGCCGCTAGTTGCGAATAAAAGGCTCTTATATATAGACATCATAAATTAACTCCTGGGCGTATTCTCTTAAGAGACACCCAAAAGTTCTGAGCATCAGCTCCAGCACTCAAGCTATTATTGTTGCATTCATTGTGTGTACAGCTAAGGACTTTCGACGAAATTCCCTGCTGAAGTCTGTGTTTCCTGATAATTATAATCTGAGGGTCTTTAAGTCAAGAGTGAATAGGTTACTTCTAGGCAAGCATTAGCTTTACCATCCAGTGATGTATATAGGTACAGGTCTATTGGGAGCCTATCAATAATAAAAAAATAATATGTAGGTATTTAATTTTCTAATGAATGGAATGAAACAATTTTCATTGCTTCAATCAACATTTCATTGCCTTCTGTATTCTTCACATTTCGATGCAATCGATTCTTCTGTTAGCGCACTCTACATATGTAGATTTTCCGATGAATACTGCAATGTTGCGCCAATCGAGGCCGCAGACTATTCTTGTCTAGATGTCTGGTTCCTGTGACTGTCTGAAGTACCCTTGAGGCTTGCCGGCTCTAGTTTAATATTAACAGCAAACAAAGACTGGCTCTAGTAGATCCTGTCTGTATTCGATATCGTCCTAATAGTCCACACAATGGGCCATGTTGGACAATCTGCGTTTGCATCACTCGCTTTGTATTTAGTAGATTTACGAGGATTGTGAGGTCCATCAATGTTAGTTACGAAGTTTCTCATAGACTGTTGATGTGTATCTTAAATTGAATGCATTGCTTGCAATGAGGTAATTTTTAGGATTCCGTATCTAAAAGGTAAAACGGGACCCTATTACTAAGACTCCGTTGTCCGTCCGTCTGTCTGTCTGTCTGTCCATCTGTCACAAGGCTGTATCTCATAAACCGTGATAGTCAGACAGTTAAAATTTTTACAGATGATGTATTTCTGGTGCCGCTACAACATGAAATAGATACTAAAAAACAGAATAAAATAAATATTTATATAATATGCTCTCATACAATAAACGTGATTTTATTTGCCGTTTTTTTTTGCTACGGACGGTACGAAACCCTTCGTGCGCGAGTACGACTCGCACTTGGCCGGTTTTATTTATTAAACAAAAAATATTAATGTACATGCACAGACAAGAATAAAGATAAGGTGCCTATTTTGTTTTTAATTTTAAATTTACAAGATATATATGCTTTTACATATTCACTAAGTTAAATATTGGTTGAACTACAAGAATATTCCCTTAAGGGGTTCAACTCGTACACCTTTCCCCTATACGTATTTTATTTGGGACCTGACAATCGGTATCCACAATCTTTTACCGACAATTATTTCAAAAGGATTTGCTTAACCCTTCTAATTTTATTACTTTCCGTTGTTTGTGTGTGAACAATGATACCTATACCTAACTGCCTATATACATATCTAACAATATCATATTTGCACACACTGATAGGTATAAAACACAGCAAATTGCATTATTCAAGCGTATGACTCACGGCATGCGAAAAGTGAGGAAACATTTTATCAACAAAAGGTTTTAATTGCACACTTGTGCATTCACAAGTTATAGAAGAACAATAAGATAATTTATAATTATCGGATTTACAGATGCATTTGTGCTGTAATTAAATCCATTTTCTAAGGTAATTATTAGGTTTAATGATTGTCAACAAACTGCAACTGTCTTTTCAATTAAGTACCACTTTGTGTTTTTTATTTTTTTGGCAAAACAAAAAGACTTTGGACGTATAGTCTAAAAATCCGTCCAAGTCCGAGTCGGACTCGTATACGAAGAGTTCCGTACCGCCCGTAATAAAAAAACGGCAAAAACCATCGCGTTTGTGGTATGGGGGGCTTAAATATTTACTTTATTCAGTTTTTAGTATTTGTTGTTAAAGCGGTAACTAAAATACATCATTTGTGAAAATTGTAACCATCTAGCTATCACAGTTCTTGAGATACAGCCTGGTGACAAACGGACAGACAGACAGACAGGCGGATGGACAGCGGAGTCTTAGTAATATGGTCCCGTTTTACCCTTTGGGTATGAAACCCTAAAAACGATGTTTTCTTTCTCTGACTTAAAATTGAGTTGAGAAGCTTTTGTGTTTTTGACTAAAATCTCATCCAATTAAAAATGTGAAAAGTTTTCCGTCTTGAAGACATTTTCTTTAAATTTTCGCACATTTCTTTTTCATGTAACATAGAACCATTGCGAGATGTGCAGAACCCCTACCTCAAACACTCATTTGCACATCTTAATTACTAATCGTAATAAAAAGAAGTAACGATCCTTTGAAACTTTAATGACATCAATGAAACTCCTGTTAAAGTAACTACAGGCTTTTAATTAAAGTATTGGAAAAAAAACTAGTCTTCTAACGTATCCTGCAGACGTGATCTGTGTTAACGACGGCTTAGAGTTATTCCAGGTATTTTATGTCATTGAATTATTGGAAAGACGTTTATTAACAATGATTCTTATCTATGGAGTTCGCATGTGGTATTTATATCTATGGTCTATTTTTTTGCCTTGTGGTTATGGCTAAGCAGTGACAATTAAAATTGTGTAAATTGCAAGCTGTTAAATTGTAAGTTCCGTCACCACATGACACTGGCAGAATAGTCGACACCGGCTCAGTTGCCATAATTTTTTTTTTTAATTTTTAATTTAATACGGATCTATTCCAAGTTTTTAACGTTAACATAAACGTTTGCTTATAATAATATCAAAAAGTATAGAACGAAAAAAGGTTTTCCGTTATTGCTATCAGACGGTGAGGGGCTTACAATAGTACAAATTGACGTAGGTCTCATAAGCATTATCTGTTCAAATGAATTAATCAATATTTGGTTTAGCCTATAGGATGAAACTCCAAGTATTTATTTCAATTATACCATCGACAAGAGCTTTTAAATTTTTAAGAAGTAAAAAAAAAAAAAATTACTCATTTCAAGGCATTTTCAAGTAGATCTCTATGAAGAAGAACGCTTGTTGCTTCTATTATGTGAGAACAAAGTAAATAAAAAAAAAACAATTGAAAATATTATACATATAAAGATGCGACAGAAAGACTCGAACGCTTATATCAAACATTCTACTCAACTATTTTGATGAGAACTGAATAAACCAACACACGTGCCACTATCAGTAAGACATTTTGTGTGTGCACGACGTACTCTCAACTGTCATGCTCATTCATGAATGTTAAATGTGTAAACATTACCTAATAACATAAATGGCCCACATTACTTATGTTATTAGGAAAGTAAACAAAATTTTAAAAACAAAATTTTCAAAAGATATAAAAAAAATTGACAAAAACAAATTTTCAAAGTTAAAAATGTTTACATTACTTCTAATATAGAATAGGATATTTTTTCCAAAGATTAAAAAATCTATCTAATGGACCCAAGTGGCTGGGGCTGTGGAGACCAAACGGTCGGATATTTAACCTAATGATTAGACATTATGTAATTAGCGAATGAAGATGAATGTTAAAGCTAACTCAATAACATACATACCGTTTTTACGTACATACCATCACGCACAACGTAAAGAAAAAAATGGTCGAACACAAGAGAAAATCACATTTTTCTGATGATGTTTGTTCTAACACTCGAGGCTATCAATAAGAACAGTCCGTATTCATAGCTCAGATAAATGCTGTCTGCGTTTCACATACTATTATTATAGCTTCTAATAAATATTATTAGATGTATCACGCAATCAAATTATTAAACATTTTTCCAAATTAAATTATATTTTTCAAGCAAGCTTCAAGGCATTTTAACAAAAAAGTAAATGGCCGTGAATGCGTCTAATATTAAATTAAATTAGATCTAATTTTAACAGAAGACATGGTTATTGCTAACTCTGATGAAATTTTGTAACAGTTCTTTTTAGTTCAGCTAATGGATTTAAGTATTCCAAGAAGCTATTTGAATCATCTTTGACGTTAGGGATGCATTAATGATTTGCAAGTCGTTATTTTTTATTGGTGAGTGTATGAGTTGATTGGCGGTATCTATAGTCATTATTTGGCTCGCGATCATCGGTTAGGTATCAATTTTCGTGTCAATCGTGAGTCGTGTTTGCTCATTGGGGTCATCAGTATCGTGACGTCACTACCGGCTCGCAGGACCGGATGTGCTCCGTTACACTTGATACGTTTTTCTTTCTTCAATATCATTATTACTCACATTATCAAAGATGCCGTCTTATTTATTTTCTTACTTGCCGTTATTATTCGGAATGAAGATGTAGTTTTTATGAATCCATCAGGCACGGCACAGCCTATTAGTATAAGTTCACGCTTTAATGGTAACCAAATAGCTTTTGTTCTATTTCTTATTGTTGGTTTTTTGATGTATAATAAAGTGATTCAACACTAGAGGTGTAAAGCATATAATAGATTGAGTTGTAATGACAGGAAAAAACTAGACCACTAGACACTACTCTAAATTTTATTTTGTTAATGTAGTACATACCCAAAAGTTAAATTAAAACTTCATGCAACACATAGGAACAAAGGTGGACTTAATGCCTTAGGCATTCTCTACCAGTCAATCAAGGGAGGTGAGACAATAGGTGTATAAAAAAGGTTGTTAAGAAAACAAGGGTACAAATATGTATATAATATATATATACATTAATTTATAATTTTGTATATCGTTGTTAAAAAAATATTTTTTAATAAAATTAATATTTAATAATTATTATAAAAAATTAGATCAGATCAAGCCTTATTTTTAGTATATGCGAAACCTGAATAGTATTTTTATGTAAAGAATCTGTGTACAAAATTTGCGAAGGGCGATATAAATACATTGACACCGGGCCACCCGGGTGACTGAAGGGTTGTTTTACTTCCGCACCCAGTGGTGCGCTGGCGTTTAATGCCCGCTATTACCTGCCGTGATCTGTTTTGTACTTAGTGTCAGTCGTGTCCAACTTATAACCTTTTTATAAATATTTTTGGAATAAAATATAACATGGTGTAAAAATTATTGGAATCGATTTAGTTACTGATTCAAAACAAACTCTAATCAGGTTTCGCATATACTAAAAATAATGTTTATACATAAAATAAAAATATATTCAATTTTATTTTTAGAGTAAAAGAAAGGGGGTTTTGAGAAGATACCGCTATTTGTGTAAAAAATAATCCCGAAACTTCCGCTTAAACGCTTACCTACTTACTACTAAAAAAATTAAAAATAAAGATACGGTATAAAGCACTAACAAAAATTAAAATACCGAAGTAATACCTACTGTAATCAATTTTAGTGTAGGTACCTATGATATTGAAAGTACTTTTAGCCTTTGTATTTTAAATTCCTTTTTTATTTGGTCTCACCCACCACGGACACCTAAACGCTGATAAACCATTGTTAACGAAACAATACTTGTGAACTACACAATTACTAACGGGTCATTCCTTATCATTTCCAATCTTAACATACTGTAACAATTTTTCGCTGAAGTCAACTGTCTTGGAGCCTCGGTGTTCACTTTTACGGCACAATTGAACAAAAGGCCATTAAGATTCATCATTCTCTTTGTTCTGTAGAAAGTTGTTAGGTTTCACACCTACTAAGTTTGTCTAATTTTCATAATGTACGATGAGCTTAACTATCAGTAATTGAGTAATTTTGTTCGATTCTTAATAGCTATACGGTCATTTCTTTGGAACATTTTCTTGTATTTCTTCATAAGGCTTAGCGACCACATCGATACATAGAGCCAGTGTCAAGATGGCATTATGTGAAAGTTGTGGAATATTATATTATTAAGTTGGGAAAGTACCTATTAAGTTTTCAAACACATTCTATAATGTTTTGCAGTATTTGGCAGCAAATGTCTTGAGTCAGCCTCTCTCGGCAAGCTTTACTGAGATGGTCAATGGTACCTACTACAATAAAATTCTTAACTCCATTTTACTGAGGTTGCGCCGCTTCCAATGAGTCCACGTATCGACCACGTCGTCCACGTCGTCTAGTTGTGTACACTTGATATCCAAAACTACACTTATTTTACAAATTGATTCCTGGTAGATATTGCGACACAGTACAATATCCTCCAGGAATCAATTTCTAGGTACATAATTATAACAGCCACTGAACTTCACTCGATAAAAGCCCAGTAAAAATTTCCATCTGCGAACATAAACGCCAGGAACTCGATCATGAACCTCGTTTTTGTTTTAATTATCAATTTGACACCTATTTCAAACCATAAAAAAGGTAAACAAAATTTCACTATAAACACAGTTCGCATAGGCATTCTATTTTTATTTATTTTATTGTTTTAGCTTCGTACGGTTGCTCAATTTAGCCAGTTTCAAGTTTAGAAACTATTTCGATTTTACAGTCACTTTGAGTTCCATTAGAATGTGGATGTAACTTATACTAACGTTTTTGCGGCATGTGGCAGCAATTATATGGAGAGAACCTTCTCGGCAGGCTTTGCAAAGAATGTTAGCATTTGTAGGATTGACGACCTCATTCAATTCTACGACTACAACAAAATTCTCTGCTCCATTTTACTGAGATTGCCTATTCAATGATTCCATATTATCCATAATTACTTGAGATACAAAACTACACCAATAAATCATAATACCTATCCACTAGTAATAAATTTACGAATAATATAAATAGTCTCTGAACTTCACTCGAAAAAAATCCGACAAAAAAGCTGGAGGCATTCTTGACAACGGTTTTTTTTGTTATCTTTAATTTAAAAAAATGTTCCAATTTTAATATTACGGGTTTGTATTGCTTTGCGGCCAGAAGAATAGGTTTGAAAATGTTTATATTTAAATAAAGAGTCTCATTGCATATTCCGAAAGCTTTTATTCGTTTTTTATTGAAGCTCCTTGCAGGTGGTCCGCAGACCACAGTGATTGCAGACAAAAGGTCCAAGCAAAAGTTAAGTAGCCTAACGAAATTGTAACCGAAGTAAATTGCTTTAGAGATATAATTTAGTAAAAAAAAATAACAACAAAAACTGCCAAGAATCTAACTATTATCTTCTTTTTTATGCAGTCTGAATTTTGATAAACAGAGAAACTAGCTAGCAATAACTTTCATAGCTATTCCACAGATTCAATTAGAAAAGCACAGTCTTGATTTCCCAGAATTTCAAATTGTCTGATTATCTTCACGTAAAACAGTAACAATTTACAAAGCACTAACTTGATGTGAATGCCTATTTCCACAAAACAATAACTTATAAACTATACCTACCGTAGATATATACATAGACAGAAACATATATGTACACAATGAAACGGTTACAGTAAATCATAAATATCATGGTTATACATTAACCCCGAAAGCAAGAAAGTCGTACAGTTATATACAATGGTAGTACATTACCGATTTGTGAAAGACAATTTCCATCGGTTGGGTCGTGCGAAGGAAATGCAATCTTGTCGATATTATTGTACTACTATCTAACAGGAACACTTTATTGTTGTGTTATCTTCAAAGAGGTCCGATACGGCTTTGATAAAGTGTTATGGATGATGTGATTTGTAGACGCCAGACGCAAATAAATCGCTGGGTCTCTTTACACAAAAACGTTGAATATAAGCCCTTAAAGTTACTGGCACACAAGTTACTGTCTAAAATAACACAAGCCGTTGTCGCTGAAAAGAAAAAAAAAAGAAAAAAAGTCTGAAAAAAAAGTGTTCTTAATTTAAAGTTCACAACGTTGTGTTAACCCAAAAAGTTTTTAGAATGGCAGAAAGCAGACTTTTTGCTAACATTATTCGTGAATAGTGGCACGAGTATTTTTTTACCGACTGAAAACGCCTCCTAAGTTCCACGGAATTACTTAGTTGATACGCAACCGGTAATTTCATTTCGTCCGATTAGTTCTAGAGTCATCAGCCGCGCATTTTGTACAAACCACTAATATAATTGTACGTAATGAAAATTATAAAGATGTAAATTATGTGTTAGCGTCCATTCCATTCCATTTGGGGATTTTGTTTTTGCTGCATATACGACCATGTACAACTGACAAAAAAATAAGTAAATACAGTGGTAGCACGTAATCTTGTATCTTAATATTCATTTTGGTTATTAATTTTAATGGGTTTCTTGATTCTTTAGGATTTGTTTACAAATTACAGACAGACTAGGTAATCTATTTGTTCGAAAAATTTATATTTTTATAACAGTGCCACATTAAGTCTATGTTGATTTGTTTCCCCACTCCAATAGTTCATCTTACAACAGCCAATAAAGCACCATCACGCAGCCAATCAATAACACTTTTACTAACAATGTATTAATTTATTTTTTCGTAGGAGTCCCGACGGATCGCACGGAGCACGCGTTCGCCTCGGCGCAGGAATACAAAGACGCTCTCGCCGCGATACGAAGGCACACAGGCGCCGTAAGTAACACTTTATGCATGCCCAGGGCTGATACACATGAGCCTTAAAAAAACTGCATCTAAGAGCACTACGAGCACGCACACCTCTCCGTTGCTCCGTTGTGCTGTCTTGTTCCGAATAAAAGTATTTCTATTCTATTCTTTCTTTCTAATCTATTTTCAACGGTTTAGCCTACTGAGGAACAAACAGTAGGATGAGCGAGAGCAATATTGTTACTTTTGGGCGTACTCACAATGCCGAAACAAAGCCATGGCAAACATTAACAACACTAACGATACGCCTTAAGGGACTACCACACGCATAAGCTTCACCGCAGTTTTGATTGCGCAGGCGGTTTTGTACACGGAACACTTTTTCTTTCTTTCTTCTTTTTAAAAACGTTAACGTACGTAAACGTTATCGTGGGTGCGATACAGTTTTACACGGTGTTCCCATGGTAGGCCCATTAAACTGACTGACTTGACAAAACGCCAATATTTCTATGTTGGTACGCAAATTTAATTGTTTTTAATGTATCCACAAACATAATAAAAAATGGGAATAAAATTACTAAATGATGGACATAACCGCATTTTATTGCGGGTTTGATCATAATGTAAGTAGTTTGGAAGAACAACACAGTCCAGTTTATTCTATAATGATAAAAGACAAATGCACGTGGGCAGCACTGAAAAATTCGGGAATCAAGGAAGTGACACAACATTACAATTTAAAAATGTATTTATTGCTTTTCGAAGTATTCTCCGCGAAATTTGACACATTTTTCCATACGATGGAACCAGTCATTGAAGCAATCATTCCATTCGGAAGTTGGGGTCTCCAAAATGGCCGTTTTGTTGGCGTCCACAGCTTCTTCAGGTGATGAAAATCTCTGACCACGCAATTTATTCTTTATTTTAGGGAAAGTATAGAAATCATTAAGGCTTAGGTCGGGTCTGTACGGCGGATGGTCTAATAATTCTATGTTTTCTTGCTCTAAAAACTCTTTTGTTCTGTGCGCGGTGTGAGAACTCGCATTGTCGTGATGGAGGATGATGCGGCGGTTGCAGTTCTCTTTACGGAGTTCAGAAACGACCTGTGGCAAACAAATGCTAGCATACCATTCTGCATTAACCGTTCTTTAGAGAAGAATAGTCGCAACATAGTCGGTTTTGGAGACAAACGTGGCCACCATTTTTTAACAGTCCGTGAACGAACAATTTTTGTTGGCTTTAACTCATTTTCGATCACCCAAACCCGTGACTGGTTTTTTGTTTCGGGTTCGTACGCGTATATCCAGGATTCGTTACCTGATACGATATTGTATAGAGCATTTGAGGATCCTGCGTGGAATCTTTTGAGAGTTCTGATGCACCAAGTAACGCGAGCCGCTTTCTGCTCTTCACAGAGCGAATTCGGTATCCATCGGGAAAACAACTTTTTTACATCTAATTGTTCATGCAAGATTATTTGTATTTGACTCATGCCAATGTCTAAAGTTGCCTGAATTTCGCGGTATGTTACATGTCGATCTTCCTCAATCAGCTTACGCACAGCATCAACGTTTTCTTGGGTGACTGCAGTTTTTGGACGACCTTGATGGGGATCATCACTGAGCTTGACACGTCCACGTTGAAATTCAGCAAACCAACGATAAATTGTGGTTTTAGATGGGGCTTCATCACCAAATGCAGAAATCATCCGGTCAACACACGGTTTTTGTGTTAAACCACTTTGAAAGTCAAAATAAATCATCGCTCCTTGAATTTTCTCGAGTCAATTCCATTTTCTCAACGACTAAACAAGTTTGACAAGAGCTTGTGACAAGACCGAGACTCTTTTTTTAAATAAATAAATGGTATTTTATTTTTAAAACCAAGGAGTTTTCTATTAAAAAGATTTTAATATGACAGGAACAGTGGAAATATTCCATTCCCGATACTTTTAGTGCAGCCCTGTAACGAAATGTTTTGTCTAAAGTTAGGTTAGATTAGGCTCGGGATTGTCTCATTTAAAGTTTTGCTAAGATATCCGTCGAGGGTAAATGGTAAGTAAGCAGATCAACGAAATGGCCTGACCTGTGCAAAATTCTGAATCATATGTTTTTATTGCGAAAATAACAAGCTGAACTTCACTGCCCGGGAATTTATCGGTGGACCAGAACCAGGAAACAATAGAAGGTTTCGAGTGAAATCTTTGCCCAGCAGTGGGGCAGCACAGGCTAGATCATACTATATGTATATTATTATATATTATAATATTACAAAGGCGAAAGTTTGCGAATGTGCGTATGTTCGTTACTTCTTCACGCTGAAACTTGGTACACGAGTAGAACATTTCCTGAAATAGTACATAGGATACACTTTTCATCCCGGGATTATGTTGCCTTGAGACAATTTTCCACTATCACACGGGCGAAATCGCTGGCAGTATCTAGTATAGATAATAATAATAATAATGTCTGTGATGTATCTCTTTTATGTTTTCTGTTCTGTGGGTCAATGACAGCGAATAGCGTACAAAAGAAGTTTAAGAAGATACTCGTACATAATTCATGTTATGCCGATAAAGCCATCCGTACTCAGGCTATACACTAAACCAATTTGTTACCTGTTTGCCAAAAAGTCTTATACATTATTATTTGACGTGAAAACTAAACAATACTGTTTTCCAATCTTTATAAATTGAGAAATTCTAAGATCTAACGTTAAATTTGCAAATTATTATGAATAAAATATGTTAAACAATTTGTCATTATTTAGTTAGAAAAAATCTTTTACGCTTATACGGTCCTTGAAAACCACTAGTCTTCGGGTAAATAACCTTCGAGTTATTTACCCGAAGTTAACCTAAGTTATCCTAATTGTAGGAAAATAATATGGGAATCGACGCACTACGTTGGTAGCTCATCGATATTGGTATCTACGCACACAGAAATACGCTCGGACCCAGTCAAGATTTATTTAAATAAGTAATTTACGTAAAAAATTACCTATTTTAAAATAGCTGAAATCCATTCAGTAGCCATTTCTAAATATACTACTTTAGAGGATGTGCGCTTATTATGTTTATATGATTTAATTTAATCCTGGAATCATTACCTAAACCTAGTTTAATTTACTGTAATCAATTGAATTTAAAATCCTCAGATTATCGTGAGAACGATGACTATATCAACCAGCCAACCCTACATAACACAATTATACTTACATTGCGTACGAATTTATAATGTAATAGTCTATTACACTGGCTGTGTGGAGCGAGTGCCTCCATTGAAAGGTAATGGAGTCGGATCGGGCCTGACCACTGTGTACTCTAATAGAAATACCTCTATACCATCAGTACAATCGGATCAGTTTTAACTTCATCTGTAAAAAACAAAAATCCGTTAGAATCCCAAGTTAGTACCGGACTATACAATTTCGTCACTACATATATGGGTAGATCTGGCTGACCAAATTGGCTTTTGAACTCCAGAAATGCCTGGCATCATTTAGAAAAAGTTTCGTTGTGGCCAGCTCATCGAATTATTGATCTTCAGAAATACTGTTAGAACACTGGTTACATATTCTTTCTCGTAGGCAAACATTCAAACGTGCACTGATATAGGGGCGTACATTACGGAGCGAGAGGGCTTGGGAAGCAGTCACCTAAGGAGGTAGCAAAAAGCGTTAGGAAGAGGATATCCTTTCGCTCCAGCCGCCGCAGCAGACGCCCTGGTTGTGGGAAGGAGTCGCAGGGCTATTCCCGGCCATAGTAGGCACGGGCTTACGGATGGCCAGGACCAATTTATTTTGTATTTCGCGCGCGCCTCAAAGATCGCTTAGCATATTTGACAGCTATGCCCGATGTCTGCCAAGGCTGTGGGATTGTTCGAAAGAGTTATACCGTGTCTCTGGAACGCAAAGGGCAACTGCAGGAACAATAAAATCCAAATTATTAGTCAGTATTATACAAAGCCATATATTCAGTAGAAGTCTGACACTCTCTCGCTCTACCCGGAGGAGTAATTTGATGATTTAACTCCTCAAAAAAAAAAGGAGCGTTCATACCATATTCTTCCATCACTGTCATAACGAAAACGAAAAGAAAAGGATGCACCGTCATATAAAACATAAAACAGCAGACTCGGGCATTTTATGTGCATAAATTAATTAAGCCCTGAGGCTCTGCAGCTACTAAGCTATTAAAGAAACTTCACTTTTATTCTGATTTCCAAATAGAACAAGTTAACAGCGATTGCCTGTACTATACGATACACTTGAAATAAATACGCACTTGTAATTTATACAGTTTCTCGATACCTTTTTATGTGTTTACACCTAACGTTGTAAGTTATGTTCCTCTCTTGAACTGGTTTATTTCTTCCTAGATCTCGAAGGAAGGTGTAAATCGGCTTGAATAATTTATTGATCTAAGAGATTTTTTTTATTAGATTACTTATTAGTGTCCTGCCCTAGCACAGACGTTACAAATATTTAAATTTTGGGGCTTTTCTCTGCTATAATATGCTTAAATATACACTTAAACCTTTCCCATGAATCGCTCTGTCTATTATTATCTACTTATAAGATAAAAACCACATGATTTCTTTTTTATTTATCGCGAACAGACAGACGGAGAGACGTGGTAGAGGACTTGTTTGATTATGTTATAATAATATGTAATAATATATTTTTTTGGTTATAACTATAATATCAAGTTAGCTAATAGGCATAGCAATCTCGTCTAAGAATTACTTCATCAGTCGGTTTTTCTAAAGTCAAGAACAAAATGAGAAACAAACCTGTCCCGATTATTATAAGAACTTATCTGTGATAATACATTGTATGTTGTTTTAGATATTTTTAGGGTTCCGTGCCCAAAGGGTAAAAGGAACCCTATTATTAAGACTTTCGCTGTCTGTCTGTCTGTCCTTCTGTTACCAGGCTGTATCTCATGAACCGTGACAGCTAGGCAGTTTAAATTTTTACAGAGCTTAATTATATTTCTGTTGCTGCTATAAATATTTAAGCGGGGCTCCCATACAACAAACACGATTTTTTACTGTTTTTTTGCTACTGACAGTACGGAACCCTTCATGTGCGAGTCCGATTCGCACTTGGCTGGTATTTTTAATTTTTCGACCTCTCTGACTTGGTGGAAAACTGGTTTGGTGCGATAATTAACACACAACAAAAAAAATTGTTGCTTATAGCAAACAATAGTACAAAAACGAAAAAAAAAAAACAAATATCAACTGTCCATGCCTAACACTGTTCATGAGACTGCTGACAGACAGACGGACTTACGGACGGATGTACGGACAGCAAAGGCTTAGGTAACAGGGTTACGTTGGTTATCCTACGGGAACGAAAAAAAAACTCGAAAGCCCTATACGCTTGTATTCTTGTAGCTGGTTCAGGTATATGTCTATAATGATATTGATTATTATTACATTAAAAAACTGGATTTTACTGACCTATACTAATTTCACAGGAGCGCAGTAAACCTCAACGAACACTAGAAGCAGAGCCTGATGACTCACAGCAGGAGACAGAACAGGAATACCTGGATGAGCTGCTGGTGCCCGAACCCTGGGAGCTGAACAACACAGCCCGAGCTGGCACGGAGATCTTGTTCTTCAACAGGGTGCCCAAGGTTGGAAGCCAGACCTTCATGGAACTGCTACATCGACTGGCCTTTAAGAATCAGTTTAGTGAGTGAACATATGTGATTTTATTATTATTTTATATATATTGTTATTTTAGAATGGAATTGTCTAAAGGAAGGTGGAAGGAGAGCACAGAGGGATTTGTCTGGCTGTGAAAGAAAAAAAGATCAAATAAAATAAACAGCAGTAAGGACAAAATATGCAAGAATACCTAATACTTGTAAGATTAGATTCTATGATCACGGTGGACCAACCAGTGGTATCTTACGGGCCCCAACTAGTATACGGTACCAGAGTTGTAGGTCGTGGGTCCAAACCCAAGCAGGCGCTTTACTTTTTGTAATTTATTTCATCACCTCCCAAAACTGTGAAGAAAAATATCGTAAGGAAACTGGCAGGGTCTAGAACGAAAAAATTGAAAGACATGACATACACCAATCCACACTGGGCTAGCTTAGCCCATTTCCTCTCTTAGAGAGGAGGGTCCTAGCAATTGGAACATTATAAGGCTGGATATACTTATTATATGAACTTGCTTAAATAACTAACCAAAGTGAAAATAAAGAAGTCAAAAAAAGGTCCCTTTTCTCATAACCAATTTGTAAGATGTGATATAAAATACAAAATTTATTATACGAAAGGTTAACAAAACGGTACACCGGGTTTGACTTCCGAAAATATTTAATTAAATGAATTTATCTTGAGTTATTAATGAGAACGTCTTAGTTTACTTTAGCTGGAATTCTCTTAATATCTCAAGTAATTAAGCCTTAAAATAAAATACTGATTTTAAAATGTATTTTGAGGCTGTGGTTACCGTGTTCTCTTTTTTGGCAATTACCGGTCGTCATTAGTGCGAGTTTGTTGATCCATGAAAAAGCTAAATTTTAAGTCCTAACATTTTTAAATATATGTGCTAATTGCACATACATTTAGTTAAAAAATTACTTTTATTTGTAAGATTTATGTTGCAAGTCAGCCGTTAGTAAGTAGGTAGAAATACAAATAAATCAATTTATATTTAAATACTTATTAATAAGGCCCACTTGTGTAAACCGGGGTTTATCATTAACTCCGATTTAGTTGCTAACTCGGGTCTAACTATGTATGGTATACCTATTTGTCATTAAACCTAGTGTTATTCAACTAACTCAGAATTAGTAAGTCCCTGGTTTACGCAAGGGGGCTTAAGAGGGTTAAGGGTTCTATTTTTGGCTTATTAAGAGCCAAGCGCAAGATCATAATACTCTTGTCTGACCAGCACGTATTACTTTCTTTTACCAATTTATTCAGTCAATCATCTTTTTATGTCATCGTCTCATAATAATGTCGTTCAATTTAACGAGCATTGCGCAGATGCTAATTGAAATAAGAACACTTTAACGTCTTTTATTCAATCACTTATATTCTCATATTAATTTATCTTAAGCTCCAGATTACTAGCGCTAACGACCTTGTTAGAAACATTCTATAATCATCATGCACTATAAGCTGCTCTAGCATAGTTTGATGCACCCAATTGTGCAGCTCATCGTAAGCGCTTTTATCGCTTACTTGTAATTATTATAAGCACTAGTTATTTTATCGTTTTCAACGAGGTACTAAAAACGCAGCTATTCAGGATAGCCACGGCACTTGTAAACACATTGACACAAGTATAATTATAATAATTAACAACTCATAAAAGAGTTTTAGATCAAGGAAAGGTTTTTATGATGATCATAACGATTAAGACTATGATTTAAAGTTAATATAATGTGTGTTAATCATAGTGTATGTTAAGGTTTCCACCGGGATCCCGTGCAGAGGGTGGAGACGATTCGCCTGGCGCCCGCTGACCAGGCAGCCCTCGCCGGTCTGGTGTCTGCGTACGACCCTCCGGCGTCATACATCAAACATGTCTGCTACACCAACTTCACAAGGTAAATCTATATAAATAAAAAGAGAAATTGGCTGACTGACTGACATATCAACGCACAGCCTAAACTACTGGGATTAGGAACATAAAATTTTGCACAAGGTTGCTTCTTCTGACGTAAGCGAGCACTAAGAAAGGATTTTCCAAAAATCACCCTGTAGACTAAAGGAATGAAACAGGGGTCCAAAGTTTGTTTAGAAACCTACTTTCACGCAGGCGAAGCCGCTGGCAGAAGCTAGTTGTTAATATTTTATTTATTTACGGTTTATTTACAAACAGGATTTAGAAGAACCACCCTTGATGGGCTAACATGCTATGGTAAAAGGAATTTAATTACGGTTGCCAAAAGTTTTAATGTGAATATCACGTGAACATAAACATTCATCAGAAACTGTCTGCATAATAACACCACCAAGCAACTTCACTATGAAACAGGCAAAAGTTATTCGGCTTTCAGAGTTTGTGTTTCACTTTTATTTTGGTTAACAGTACAGGCTTCTCTATACAAATATACACATTTGTCGGTTGCACGGCACACCATAGGAAACCATAATTTCGGATATCAATCGCAACCCATTCGCTTACGCAGCGTCATAGAATTGTTAATGTTACTTATGTGTCTTCAACTGAAAACCATTGTTTTCCTTTTACCTACACCGAATACTTTTTGATTAGTCTGTGCAGGGACTGGTTGGTTTCATATTTATTATATACACACACACTGGTATTTTGTATCCAACATATATTATGACATAATATACGTTTCTATGTCTGTACAGCGCCTGAACATCCGTCGGCGACCCAACCATGAAATGAGCGCAACGAATTCAAAATAAATATCCAAAAACTCCTCGCTGAACATTCATGTTTACAACTTGTTAAACCGAAGCAGTAATCGGTAAAATTCGGCAATAAAACAATGTTAGCATCTAGTAAATTACTGCAATAAAAATATACCGGACATGATCTAGGACTATAACAATCAGAATGCAGCTATTATATTCAAATTCAATCATTAGTTTGAAGAGCATTCAAAGAAACAAATCAAGCATAAAGTAGCGGTATTTGGCGCTAAATCTCAATCGATGTGAAACAAAAACTTGAACAGAGCTACAGCTATCATTCAAGACATTGATACTCATATTTACGCATTGGCTCACAGCTCGTTGTTCCATTTGCCATAAGAGAGAAGCCGCCTCTGGTACATCAATCACATGCACCAAACTTTATTGGTCGTATAGACGTACATATAAACTATGATTAATGAATCAAGTAGACGTTAATTGCGATCGGCTATTACCTGATAGCGAGGCTCTTGTTAGTGTTAATTACAGAACAGCGGCACGTGCAAAAAGTGTGTTCAAACGCCATTGTGTAGCCGTCGCCGTCGGCCGTTGCAATGAGAGCGGAATGATGCATTTCAGTGCTACAGTTTTTCATTTTAGATTGCATAGAATTCCATCTCCAAGGTTATACAGTTTATGCAAAAACGCTTGACGATATCAGTGGACGACATCGATATTATGACTTACAAAAATTGTCATTGTACTGTACCGTAATGTAATTATCTGAATAATGCTGTGTAAGAACAGGTATTGTTGCGATACTAAGAAATAAAATATTTGGCGTTAACGGAAAATCAGTCGTGCTTGCGATGTGGGCATTGATTCAATGATGGTGACGTCCAACCATTTCAAGTAATTACTAAACAAAAAAATCTGAAGCGTCTTTTTGATACTCCTTCCAGGTTGGGTTTCCCGTCTCCGATCTACGTGAATGTGGTGCGCGACCCTGTGGAGCGGGTCATCTCGTGGTACTACTACGTCAGGGCTCCCTGGTACTACGTGGAAAGGAAAAGGGCTTTCCCTGACCTGCCACTGCCTGACCCTGCTTGGTTGAAGAAGGTTTGTTTATAATTTGTTATATTTATATAAAGTATATTCATTCTCGTTCCGTAGGCTCTAAATAAACCGACATGGTATCGGCAATAGCAATTGCTGAGACGCCTAAATATGGAGGGCTAGCTTCTAACATCGGGCCCGCAAATAGATAATCATCCCAGAGGAATATACTCTCGGGATAAAAAGTATCCTAATGCTATTCCAGGACATGGTTTACCCGAATGCCAATTATTGGATTTTATACAAATTCGTTTTGCCGTTTGCGCGTGAAGGAGCAACAAACATACACACACTTATATACAAAATTTCCTTACCTTTATAATATAAACTGATTGTTTACGGGACATTTCGATAACCGTTATCGAATCGTTATAACAGAGACAATATAAAAATATTTTTGATGGCACGGTTGGCGCAGTGGTTGAGGGATTGGCTGCTGCGCTGCGTGTCGCCGGTTCGATGCATGGAACAAATATTTGTGTGATTTGTGTGAATATTTGTGTATTTGTGGATCTGGGTGTCTTGTGTAACTGAGTTTACAAGTTTGTGAATGCACCCACGATATAGGAGTAATTCCTAGTGTGGGGTAACGTTAAAAAAATGTCTCTTGTCTAAAACCTCGAACCTCTAATTAGATAGCATGCCAGGTAGGTGAAATGTTCATTAAAAATGATCTGGATGAAGTCTTCTTTAACACGATGTAACTTTAGCAGAGCCGTTATTACGAGGATTAATATCGTGCATACAATACTTAATGATGACATATTACCAGCCACCATTAATTTTATACAGCTGTATTGATGAACGTCTATCAAAATATAGCAATGCACGTCAGTGTAGACTAAGCCATGGTTTAACGGAGCCTTTGTACTCTGTGTTAAAAATTGACACCCATACTCCTACAAAAAATAGACACGCAATTATTCACATCATCTATTAATCATCACGCTTGTTTTGTTATCTGATGGTAGAAGCAGTTGCGTAGCTAGGCGGGGGCAAAGCGGCCCCTTGCCCATGGCCTGGCACTCAAAGGGGCCTCGCTCAGGCAAAGGCAGAAAAAAAAAATCATAAAAAAAAAATCATAAAAATAAATAATATAAATCATAAAAAAACCTCGTTCTTTAAGAACGAGTTTTTTTTATGATTTATAGGCTCGCTTTTGACCACTATTTCACCTGACAGTAAGCGACGATGTGTTTGAACACTGGGTTGCGACAGTCGCTGTCTCGAATTTATTAATAGAAAAGGCCTCGCTGATGGGCCTTCGCCTACGTCTAAGTTAGTCCACGCTACACCTCTGCATAGAAGCATGCATAACGCATGTCAAAAAACTTCTTGACAGGATAAATAACAGCTAACAGCACCGACTACAAAAGTACTACTATATTTTCATAGTTTTCTTACGTCTCCGTGAGAACGCATTAGCCATTCGATTTTTTTATTGTTTTTGTAACAATCGTGACATGATCTCTATTCACGAGATGCGTTTTTATTTGCTAACGGTGAAAATGATCTGGTTCGAGATGGAGCGCTTCAATCGCTTCATATAGCAGTGATTACCGCTGTATCGTATATTGTTCGTGCGAGATATTCGGTAAAATTACATGGAACACTTTGTGGAGGAGCCTGCAACGTGTAATGTAACATGATTATCGTAACAGGCACTTACGAGTATTAGGCTTTATTACAACTTAATATAAAATCTACTACGTGCAGGTTGGTGGATGTTACACTTCTTCGAAGTTTTGGTTCTAGGACGTGCCGGTTTCCGCCAATGTTTTTCTTCACTGTTAACCTGTGCGTTTACCGTGTGTGGCCATTCCATTCCCTAGCGAGGAGATCTAAGTTTCAGCTGTGGGTACAGTATGAAGCTAATTATGCTATGCTATATAAAAATTAGATCTAGAGAGTATCGTAATCGCGTTGCTTTATTTTTTAATCATTGATCTTATTACTACATAGTTTCAAGAATTTACAATTTAAGTTAATAAATAGGTTAGGTTATAAGTTCTGAGGTAATACAGAAAATACAAAACACAAGGAAACCAATAAATACCTAATTTCGAAAAAAGAATAACGTACCTTTAATATAAGGTTTATTTGAACTTATGATTCCAACTTAATCCAAAGATTACACTTCAAAGACATCCATTTTAAAAAACGGCAATATCATCAGTAAAGACCTTTAGATTGATGATGTTGTATTCTCAACTTTATGTACTTATTTGGTTACAAAACGTGCGTGTTAAAAACGTTGGTTCTACTGTGTTTTTCCAGTACCTACCATCACTAACTTTTACTGCTAAAAAAAGGTTCTTTGTGTGAACAAAGAGTTTAGCTACGCGTGGCTCCGAGCGGGTTGATCGGCCGCAAATTTACGGATGAATCGGCTCGAATCAACCACGTGCCGGGGCCGTTAGCTGCGCAGGAGTTGATCCTAGGGTTTATGGCAAGGCTACCATTACCCGGGAATGTTTATGGTGCTATCTGAACTTGATGATATAAACAATATATAATAATATAATACATCTGATAATTTTGATACTTACATTGTTGATGTACCATACCTGCATTAAAATATTGTATTCGACCGTTTTAAGTGACCGTGATTTTATGTTTGCGAAGATATTTATTAGACATTATGTAACACGACCGCTAAATGCATCTTGTCTACTTTTAAAATAATCAATTTATTAAGAGAAATGCGTTTGATGTTTTACATAGTAGTTGTAGATGTAGCTACAAATAATTGCTTTTACCATCGTCGCTAATCTAATTCCTACAATGGTTTTTCGAATTTTCATGGTGACAAGCTCAGTTGGTGTAAAAGTAGGTAAGATATAAACAAAAAACATTGAATTACCGATCATTAAAACCGAACATGCGTGTACGCAAACAAGCAGTTGTTCCTATCAGAATCTCTCTCGAACACAATAGCTGAACAATTATATCGGCTCACATCTACAGTATAAATCAATTGTAAACGCGACCGTTATTGCCATGATATTGATCATATTAATAACCATTACATACCGACCACCGTCCAGTGGTATTCTCTCAAGCTTTCGCTATTTCCCTGATCCATAAACCTACTTCATGGATATCAAACACTATCCGGATTTTAATTCGAAACAGATTTTCCGATTTTACACGATTTGCTGTGTCAAATTTCCTGCTTTTAGGGTTCCTTAGCGTTTCGCTTTAGTGACGCCGCGCCGTCTCGCTTGTTGACCGCCTGCCCAGGGTCTGTACATCTTGTCATATCAATCTATTAAGTATCCTGAGATAACACTGGTCCAGTTGACACAAAGCACAGTTTAATTTATTGAGCCCTATATTCGAAATTACGAATAACAAAATAGTAAGCCTTCTTTGTAAACTGAACTGTGGTGATGGTGTTGTGTGATGCTGCAAACTGTGGAACAGCTCTAAACTGACACTATCACACTAATATCATAAAGGCGAAAGTATGTAAGTGTGTGTATTTGTGTATGTTTGTTACTTCTTTACGATCGAATGGCTGAACGGATATGAATGACATTTGTCACACTGGTGGACCATGTTCTACGATAATTTTTATCCCAGAAATATGTTCTCTTAGCAATATTTTCTACTATAACGCGGGCAAAGCCGCCAGGCAGCAGCTGGTTATTATATAAATCCACGGACGCTCGCGCTTGTAACCTCGAAAAAACAATACTTCAAGATTTTTCTGTTTTTCTCTATGCTCTATCTTATGGTACGGAACCCCTTGCGCGTGTCTGCGTCTCGTAATTGACCTTCAAAGTGTGACGTGCCCCGTTAGGGCTGTCAAAACGTTCATTCAGAAGAATTAGTAGAATCCCATGGTCAAGAGTTCAGATTGTTCGGATCATTCGGTCACGATCAGCGCGCGGTTAACACGACACGATCAATGCTCACGATCGAATTACAACGAAAGGTAAATCGAAGCAATGCGTCTAACGACTCGTGAATTAATTGGGTTAATGTATCGATGGGAATGAATGGAATGATACATCACTTTACTGCAGTTAACAAGTTAATAGTGATGTACACTATTCTAACAGATTAATGTTGCGCTTTATAACTGCTACTATCAAATATTTAATAGGTTTATGGTTTTGTTAAGACTGTTTTTAATGAATTTGGGTAACTGTGCTGCAGTAACACACTTTTTTTTATTAATTACTAGTTGTTATCCGCGGCCACCTTCGCGTGGAGTTTAAGAACATTCCTTTTCTTTTTTGGGGCAATCCCCCCCCTCCCCCGGATTAAGTCCTGATCCTGCGGCAAAATGAAAAGAAGCTTTAGTTACGCATAATAACATTAGTTATTTCTTAATGAAAATCCCGTTAAAATCAGTCCAGCCGTTTCCGAAATTAGCCGGAACAAAGAGACAGACAGACAGTTTCTTGTTATAGGTATCTATTATAATTTCATACGATTTTAGTAAAATAATGTTATTTTAATAATACATACAAATAGTTAATTTATACCTGTATATGTGATAAAAGATACAGTTTATAAGACTAAGCTTATAAACATTTAATTACATTCAGTTGATGCCCTCGGTGTCAGCAGTATCTAAATCTAATTTCGCTAATTTTTTTTCTTTGTTCTCCATGTGGAAAGAAAACGAAAGGCAAAGCAACTGCAATTACATAAGTCGTTATTGTTATTAAAGTCCCAGCACTCTAGTAGCTATTTAAATTCTTAATCTAGAATCTAAACTGATCACTTAAATTGCATATTCGCACCTTAAGCGAGATGCTGTAATCTTGATCAGGTAAGTATTGTATTTTATGAGAATAACCAGCAATGGCACCGGCACACTTATGGTTATTTATTATTCTCGTAAAATGAATAAACTTATGTATGTACGAATAACCCAGCTAAACACTTACCTCTTAGCGATATAAGTAGTAATAAAAAATAGGATGCTTTGGTCATTAGTTAGGGGAAACTGGGGTAATTACATACACTTAAAGAAAATTTAAATCATGTTCATAATATTGCAATAAGTCAAATTCTAACTAATTACTTGTTTACATTAGTAATTGCTATATTATGTTAATACAAGATTTTCTTTCAATAGCTAATCTTTAACTTTCATATTATAGCTAGTTACTAGTTACGCTGCACACTATTGTTGGTTATAATAGGCTTCACCTATGAAATTGCCGTTTTTTAAAACGAGTTGCTTTGAAATGTTATATCTTTATTTTAAAGGTGCGTTATTCTTTTTCGAAATTAAGTATTTATTGGTTTCTTTGTGTTTTGTATTGTCTTTAATATCGCAGTACTTACTACGTAACATAAATCTAAAATGCATCCAAAATATAAAACTTATAATAAAATACATTTGAAATTAGTCCTTATATACTGTTCGCAATTTATTATCCCCTAAACTAATAAACATGACAATTAAAAAACAATTATATTATTCTTTAAAATAATAGTAGTAAAAAATATAGAATTCCTCTATATATTTTAGCCAATTTTTACGGCTCTAAATCATAAATTGTAAAGGATTTAGCCGGATAAGTATGACAAGTCGGCCCCCAAATTGAATACAGGTTTCTATTTGGGGGCCAAATAACCACAAAAAAAAAAACAAGTTCAGCCCAGTAGTACAGAAAGCAATTTTATTACTACGGCATCGAAATAATCGATAAACACATAGAATAAAACAAAACAAATAATAAATTACATTACGGAACATATTGACTGCAACAATTGGGACCCATATTGGATAGAATGATTTTAATCTAGATTATTTAAAATTTTTTTTGCTATTCGGAAAAATCTATAAGACTCCATTCGGGAATTGAACTGTTTACGTATGTTTGTACGGAACCCTCAGGGCGCGAGTCCGTCTCACACTTGCCCAGTTTTTTAATACTTTTGTAAAATTGACCTGAACTAAATGCTAAAACATCTCTGTTTGTAGGTGATTCACCGCTATCCGTTTGTACCCCACTCTCCCCTAATGCAACTTTACTGTTTTACGAAAAATAAAATATCAAAGTCGATATAGAGCCTCGATTAAACACACGAAGTAAGGTCATACAACTTAGTAGTCCGCAGGTGGTTGAATCTATACTAATATTATAAAACTGAAGAGTTTGTTTGTTGAATAGCCGATTTACCTAGGAGGGCTATTGGCTACATATTCATCACACCAGTGGCGCAGCTAGGAGACCAACGGCCCTAGGCCAATAAAAAAATGGAGCCCCTATTTTACATCAAATAACGTCTCCTGTAAGGACAGTGGTGGCTGAGTGGTAACGGCCCCGACTTACGAGTTGTAGGTCGCGGGTTCAAACCCAGTCAGGCGCATTACTTTGTGTAATTTATTTCATCACCACTGCTCTCAAAACGGTGAAGGAAAACATCGTGACGAAACCGGCATGCCCCAGAACCAAAATTTCGAAGACATTCACCAACCCGCACTGGGCCTGCGTGGTGAATTACGGCCCATTCGCTCTCCTAGAGAGGAGGCCTGAGTCCCAGCAGTGGGAACATTAAAAGGCTGATTATGCTTATGCTTATACTTAACCTCTCCTGCTCTGGGCGGAGTGTCAGACTTTAACTAACTGAAATGAGTTGCCATGATTGTGTTGCAACCTATTTTATTTAGATTTCGAAGGTGGGAGAATTTTTCGGTAGTTCAATAAAAGGTTTGATAGTCAGATTTTGGGGGAGCCGGGAGCACTGCCCCGCCTAGGCCTTAGGTCGCTACGCCGGTGCATCACACTAAGACCCACGAAGACCGAGCAGTAACCAAAGATGCGGAAAGACTGCTAATTAATAATAATGATTTAACGGATTTGACGATACGGTTAGCGCAGTGGTTAAGCGATTGGCTTCTGCGCTGCGAATTCGATTCCCGCACGGAACAAATATTAGTATAACCTACAGATATTTTTTCCGGTTCTGGGTGTCTTGTGTATTACATGTGAGTTTACATTTGTAAACGCACCCACAGTACAGAAATAATTCCTAGTGTGTAGCAATGTATTATAAAAAAACCGTAACAGCTTAATAAAAACTTAAGCATCAAAATGCGATTAGCACTGATTTGAAGATGAAGAAGAATCTAACCTGAGTATCAGCATACAATAATAACAAGGTATGTGCATAGTACTAACAAATATTAAGTGGTCAATCAATCAACGTATTAGAAACAATGAAAAAAAAAAACTTTCGGAATTACTTTTTGTTTGAGACTCAAACAAAAAGTAATTCCTAAAGTTTTTTTTACGGTAACAGCTCATTAATATTTAAAACGGTTTTAGTTACCTAGCTTAGATCTATTTCCAGAACTGAATTGGCTTTAAGCTACAAGCTGACAAAACAATCAGCACCTATGTATTAGAAAATTAATGATAGCAAGATCGGGGCGTAGAAAATATTTCGCAAATATTTTTTGTTATATAATTCAACAAATTATGTTGAATTATACAACAAAAGATGTTAACTGCCCGTTAACTTCCAGTTCTACGACTAAATATGGGTTAACTACGTGGATATAATTAGCATAAGGATATCGCATAATTAGCCTTATAATGTTCCCATTGCTGGGACTCAGGCCTCTTCTCTTGGAGAGGGAATGGGCCGTAATTGCGGGCCCAGTGCGGATTGGTGGAAGTCACATGTCTTCGTATTTTTGGTTCTAGGACATGCTGGTTTTCTCACGATGTTTTCCTTCACCGTTTTGAGAGCAGTAGTGATGAAAATAAATTACACAAAGTAATGCGCCTGGCTGGGTTTGAACCCGCAACCTACAACTCATAAGTCGGGGCTGTTACCACTCGGCCACCACTGCTACAAAGAAAGATATAATTAGGTATCATAATAAAGGCATCTTCGTCATCAAGTAGTAGGTATAATAAGTACTTATTAAATGTAATTTCTATATCGAAGTTATAATAGTTATTGTATCGACTAGTTTAGTTATTCTGCGCATATCTGTAATTTGTTACTCTTCAGAAAAATCTTGTAACCTAGCCTTTAGCAGAAAGTCATGGTTGTTTAGCAGGAAGTATAAAAAAACCAAAATATCTTTTGAATACTACGCGCCGTCGACTGCTCTGTCCTTACCGAACGGTGAGCTGCCCATTATATGAATATGAAACTTGGCTTTACTGATTTTTCAATGTGAACAAAAAAGACCAACGTATGACTTTACCCAGTATTTTTGAAAGAGATCCATCCCGCTTACATTGAAGTTTGTACCAGTGAAAAGCTTGTGCTTTTTTTAGAAAACAAGAACTCAAATAAACCGTATATTTAGAAAGTTACGACGAAATCCCTTGTGACTTCATTCAGTATTATAACTTCTTTTGCCTATGCAAACTAACACAAAACCTAAACCTAAGTAGTTAAAGTTATGAATTATAGTTCCTTTGAGACAACCCACGTAAGGACCAATTTCATCGTCTATCGCTTGATCTGAACACAAGATGTGTTTCCAAGTAGTCGACCATCCATCAATAGGCTTGGGAAATGCATAAACGTGGGCTATTCTGTACTCAGACGTAAACTAGTCGACCTGCTCCCGATTCACGAGACTGTTTCGAATGGCTTTCATTGGTTTCTGTGAATATTATGGAACGAAACAGTTTTTGTCGAGTAATCTAAATAGAGCGCGGTTTATTAGTTTATCGCACCATTTGAAATATTTACTAGAGCTTCTTAGATTTTTCGGTGAATAAATTTTCAATGTTCTTATGGTTTGCCGTCCAAAAATAATAGCTATTAATACCTACTTGTATTAATAGTTCTTAACACATTTTAAATATCTTTGAGCTTTAAGTCACTTTTTTCTGTTATTTTGGGGAAGGAACTGGAAATCATCGAATAAGTCCTTCCGCTCTGGGTGGAGCAAATGAGTGTCAGACTTTTACATACTAAAACCCACCCATGTCCCTTCACTTAACCTGAATCCTACTTGTTTGAACATATTGAACATCAAGTAGGTATGTAGAAACTTAAATGAAACAGAAAAAATAAATAAAATAACAACAACAACAGTGTGTTGTGTGTCTCGCGGCTGTCCTCAATAGGTCCAGTTCAGTAGACAACTACACGTGACGCTGGTTTTTAACAGCTGGTGGCTGTAGGTTCGGACAAAACTCTGCTTTTTTATTAAGTGTGTTTTGCGTTCCAGAGCTGCGGCAACTCTTCCAAACAATTCCGACGCTTATCTTTGAGTTACTATATATTCATAGAAATAATTTAATTCAGACCTAACAGTCTACTTCGGTAGGTTGACGACAGTTCAAGGTTACTGCAAACCAAATTAGGGTTCAACTACTCTGCAAAACGTTTTCCTGTCACTCTTTCAATAGACATTGGAATTTGTAATTAAACCGACAGATCTAATTCTGATAAGTTGTATGATTACAGCCACATACCTACCCAATTAGTTTTCAGCAGAAACATGCGATCATACGCACATAACAAGATACATCAACTCCTTATTTACTTACTGAATAGGACTCGGCTTACGCCTGCCTATTCAGGCCATCCCCTCGACTGAGTCAGCGCCGAGGAAAAAATAAATTAGTTTTGAGTCAACAAAAAATTGATGATATAATTAGTATAGCAAAAAAAACTAACTCTTACGTGTTTAGTATTTAGTTTGAACTGAGATAATAAGCAGTCGATAATTAAAAATATTGTTGAACAAAGTAGATGATGACTAACGTTATGTTACACTGGGTGATGGACAAGCTAGATATTTGAAAATAATTTGAATATGAACATCTTTATTACGATTATTAAATACCTATTTAAAGTGGTCATTTCTTTAGTAGAACTGAGATGCATCATTAGCACATCAATTGAAGAGGCAGGAGTTAGCGCCTATTAGGTACCTAGAAGATATCTAAGACGACCCCATTTTCTATTCTAATTCTCAATGATACACTATCTTCGGTCAAGCTAGTTAGCGAGTTACTCAGAGTATCTTAAGTGCCTATACCAACCTAATTTTTTTTCTGTAGTGTTCCAATCAATCGACCTAGCCTTTTTCAACCTACTACGTTTGGATCGACTTCCAGACTAACCAGATGCAGCTGAATATATATGTGTATTTTACAATAGAGATTGCTTATCTGATAGTCAATGATGTTCAAATGACAGCCGGCACCAACGGCTTAGCGAGCTTTCCGGGAAATGGAAGAAATTCATGTATGCAATGTCTGGTCACGTCCCAGCCTTCCACAGAGCGACTACGTCAACAAAAGTAGCGTAACTACGAATTATTTGATTTATGGATTTATTCAAAAACAATGTACATTGTAAGCAAATTTAAACTAGAAACACAAGTAGTCAAAAACTAATAATAATATTAAATTAGTTAAAATTTAATTGCACTACAATAAATAGAATTGTAAAAATAAAAATGTCAATAAGATTAGAATCTAAAACCTAGTTATAATATAATAATAATAATAATATTCCACAACTATCACACAACGCCGTTTAGTCCCAAGCTAAGCAGAGCTTGTATTATGACTTATGAGTACTAGACAACTGATAAACATACATAAATATTTCTAAATACATACATATTATAGATAAACTAGCTGACCCGGCAAACGTTGTTTTGCCATATAAATAATTTTTTGTCTAAAAAATAAAATAAAATTTTAGGGTGGACTACCCCTAACATTTAGGGGGATGAAAAATAGATGTTGGCCGATTCTCATAGATACCGGATAAGCACAAAAAATTTCATCAAAATCGGTCAAGCCGTTTCGGAGGAGTATGGCAACGAAAACTGTGACACGAGAATTTTATATATTAGAATAGATTACACCCAGACACAGAACAAATGATCATGCTCACACAAACATTTGTCTTGGGTGGGAATCGAACCCACGACCTCCGGCATAGCAGTCAGGGCCACTAACCACTAGGCCAACAGGCCAGTCAGCTGATAGGTTGCCAGTTAAATGATAGATTATCTAAAACCTTACAATATAAAACAATAGTGAAAATAAACAATGTCAATGAATGTTAAAAAGATTAGAATAACCAATAATAGTGTTGATAAATAAATAAAAGTATGTACGATGTCAATACAAAAAAAAACTGGGCAAGTGTGAGTCGGACTAAGGATTCCGTACAAACTTAAAAGGTAAATTGCGGTTAACGATTTATGACGTATTAAAAAAAAACTACTTACTAGATCTCAGTCAAACCAATTTTCGATGGAAGTTTATAAGGTAATGTACATCATATATTTTTTATCATTCTTTTCTTTTAGAAGTTACGTGGGACACACATTTTACCACTTTGGAAGTGTCTCTCGCGCAAACTATCCAGTATTTAAAAAAATTATATTAGAAACCTCAATATCATTTTTGAAGACCTATCCATAGATACCCGACATGTTTGGGTTTGATGAAAAAAATTTTGAGTTTCAGTTCTAAGTATGGGGAACCCCCAAAATTTATTGTTTTTTTTTTCTATTTTTTGTGAAAATTTTAACGCGGTTCACAGAATACAGCTACTTACCAAGTTTCAACAGTATAGCTCTTATAGTTTCGGAAAAAAGTGGCTGTGACATATGGACGGACATACAGACACATGACGAATCTATAAGGGTTCCATTTTTTGCCATTTGGCAACGGAACCCTAAAAAATAAGTCAAATAACAATATCAACACCATGAGCTTGTCGTTTTTTTTATGTTTGTGAACGCACCCACGATACAGGAGTTATTCCTAGTGTGAGACAAAGCTTAAAAAAATAGCATAGCAATAATGTTCCCACTGCTGGGACTCAAACCTCCTCTGTAGGAGAAGGAAAGAGTCGCCACAATGAGGAACGATCCACCACGCGGGCCCAGTGCGGTTTGGTAAATGTCACATGTCTTCGAATTTTTGGTTCTAGGACATGTCGGTTTCCTCACGATGTTTTTCTTCGCCGTTTTAAGAGCAGTGGCCGTTACCTCTCGGCCACCACTGCTCTAAAAAACAGTATATATACATATTTCCGGACACTATTTTCTTGCACCGCAGTATTCGCCTAAGTAATATAAATTTTTGTGACTTCAGGACTTCGAAACCTGCGTGCTGAGTGGAGATCGGGAGTGCCGCTACGTGGAGGGTCAGACTCACGAGGGCATCGGAGACCATCGCCGGCAGACGCTGTTCTTCTGCGGACATGAACAACAGTGCACGTTAGTATTATGCCTTAAAAGCAGGTTTAAGGTAGAAACTATACTACATTATAACGCTGCGCTTTTAGCGCGTCAACAAATCGCCTGATGTATGCATTTACGGTAAATCGGAATGACTGTAGACGTGCTAACATCGAAAATATCTTAATTCGGAACGAAAGGTATGTGTTATGAGACATATCTAGTGCAAATAATAACACAACCACGTCTAATTAAAATAGACGTTGTTGTGTTAACAATAAATTATACAAAGACGTTATAGAAAGTTGCTATTCCGAACGTGTTGACTACGTAATGCGCCTGCGCATTCTGTCGTGTCTGTTTAAACATTGCTAAGATTAATTGATGAGGAAGGCGCAACGTTTTTTTTTTATAGCGTAGGTAATACGTATTCCCTTTTCATCTACTTACTATTTTATGAATTTTGATACGGTTGTGATTTACTATACTTTGTATTTTGCAGGATGTATTAAAAGTTTCATCATTTCCTAATGCTACAAATGCTAGGATTACCTGGTTATAATATTGATTTATTTATACCTCTAACACCTGCCTTTGTCCCGTTACTGTGTCTATCCCACTAGCGTTTTACGAGCGTTGGCGCTTCTCAAACGTGTGTGCAGCGATGACGCAGACGCGACGTTAACGTAGCGAGTTTCTAGTGGCAAGCGTTACATCCGCTGAACGCAACGTACGTCTCACAATTTAAAAAAAATAGAATTCGTCGGGCTATCTTTGAGAATCCCCCATACGCAGAAAGCTATGAGCCCGAGCGTGGCTATGTTCTCACTAGATGGCGCTTAACTCAACAATTTTAGTTTATTTTGTTTTTAGGTATATCGAAGCATTCTTGAGTCTTGGAAACGGTATTTAGGTACTAGATTCGGATATTCCACTTTATTGAACAGTCAAATTACTGCCTCAAAAACTACATAATTCTGACTGTTCATATAAAAAAGCTATACCTAGAAAAAAGTACACACGGGCCCGTAGTAGGCAGGTTTCATTTCATACATTATCCTGAACCTTCATTTTGTATCGAAATTAATTAGTTTTTGTTACATATATTTCAGTTCAATATAAGTATACTGGTCTTTGCAAAGGCTTTCTAACATCTTCCATTGCATTCTGTATCTAGCAACCTTTCTCCAGTTTGGCTTTTTCATGATCTTAACCTCATTGTTGCTTTTTGATTGATTCCAGGCCATTCAACAGCGTGGAAGCTCTCCAGCGAGCCAAGCGAGTGGTAGAGGAACAATATGCGGTTGTAGGAGTGCTTGAAGACATGAACTCGACTCTGACTGCGCTTGAACGTTACGTACCGCGGTTCTTCCGAGGAGCGCGCAAACTGTACTGGGGTTAGTAACATTGATATTAGCGCCATCTATATGATATTTGTACTACGTGGTCGGCTAGTGAAGTAAAGGTTCTAGATGGAGCTTCAACATACAGTTCCTACATCGCGCAAGCAACATTAAACCCAGTTGCGGACAGCATCATCTGCATCGAGATATTAAATATAAGCAGAGAAAAGTCAGGTCTTGGTTATGGGAAGAGTCCTAACAGTTTTCAAAATTTCTGAAAATACACCACACTGAATTACACACAAAAAAAAATGAAGAACCTAAATAGATGTGCCAACAGTTTCACCGCGAGATATTTGAAAACCTATCCTTTATTTCGAGAAAAAGAAATTGTTCACATCTCTCAAAAACAGATAGATATTTAGACCTTTTCTATTTGCAGGATTTACTAAATTATTTAAGGATAGGTTTGCAAATATCTCGCGGTGAAACTGTTGGCACATATATTCAGGTCCTTCATTTTTTTTTTGTGTAATTCAGTGAGGTGTTTTTTTGAAATTCTTAAAGTTGTAAGTGCATTTTTGGTGTTACCTCTTGCTCAATATCTAGAAAGCTACGAAATCCCTCGGTCGCTTCTAAACATGTCACTCCTCTAAAAATAGCACCCCTCTTTTTTGATCGCGGGTTAAAAATTAATTTCTAGAACCATCAATCCTAAAAGTTCCGGTAATAGCGCCTGCTTTATTACCTACTGCTTGTATTTATAGCCACACTCTACTACAAAAAACATGCAACAAAATAGAATTCATAAACCAGCGGAGATGAAAAAAAACCACCGGACAAGTTCTTTCTGAGGTACCTCGACGATGTATTTCGATTCAATAAGCACCGAAGAAATGGAACGTTTGCTACCCATCGATAAAACAGTAAAATAAAATGGGAAATTGTCACAAATTTGAAATAGGTATTTACTATCTACGTAATCGAGAACATGTCCCTTTATTGCTTCTATTTTCTAATCTGGCAGACAAAACCACTAGAAACAGTAGACCTTGGTCGTACGGCCGTCAATATAATGTTCATTTCTATAATCTACAATATTGACTTGACCTAGCTTACACACTAGGCATTCCAATATTTAAATGACTATATTATTAATTTACTATCACAGGGTCCAAAGGATTCATAAAAGCACCACCACCACAGCTTTGATACCATTCTTGATAGTAAAGTCCTTTTCCACTCATTCCAGAGGAGGTAAACACATTCGCCCGGATCAACCGCAACAACTACAAGCCACCAGTTTCAGAAGAAGTGAAAAATATCGTCCGAGCGAATTTCACCAGGGAGATTGAATTCTACGAGTTTTGCAAGCAAAGGCTTCACATGCAGCTGAGGGCACTCCGGGACCCCTCTATCACCCTCCCGACCCCCCGCAGCTCCCGGAGGCGGAGGGCGCGCAAGACCACCAGAGTGTAACCATAGACAACTGATGGGTGTCCCATCGCTTCTAGACTGTGTTAGGTTAGAAGTTGTTTAACCGCCTCTTGGGCAGCGTGACGCATTAGAGCAGTGACATTTCATCGTGAATTTTGAGCTCTGCGTTCTTTTGAGTTTTCGTTTCGTTCTGCTTTTCGTTTTGACGTCTCCTAGTTAAGGCCATACACGCAAAATATCTAATCACCTGATAGTTTTCTAAAGGCAAACTATGCCCAAGTCTTTTGGACCTAAACTGGCAAGTTTACCAGTGCGTGTATCGCTTGTAACCACTACGCCAGTGCAGTCAAGATTTTGCTTTATTTTGACCTAGTAGTCTAGTTTATTTTTTATTTATGTGAATATGAATAGATTTGTATAAAAATAAAATAGAAACGTTGTACATTTCAAGTAAATTGATTTCATTATTGAGGAATTAGGAATGAATTAAATTAGCCCCTTGGCTTTGTTGTGACGTTGTTTTATTGTTGAGATTGTAAGTCATAATCACCGCCATCTTGGCTATTGGCGCGAAATTGTGGCTTTTTATTTTAATTAGTAATTATTTAAGTGATGTCCATATTTTTACATTAAGCAGCAACCATGTATAAGTACAGCTTCTATTTTATGGAATTGTAAATTTTAGTTATGACTTAGCTTTAGTTTAGGTGTTGCTACTAACTAATAAATCGCACTACTATTTAAATATTCAGTTTAAATCGTGTGCAAGGCAGAAAGGTCACAATGTTCTTACTAGAACCGTTAGTCTATCTCTACCTGATGAACTGTACCTTAAGCTGCATTAAATAATTTATTATGAGATCAAAATAAAGTGTAATTGTGATATAATATTTCGCTTATTGATAAGATTCTGTAATTAAAGTACTTGCATAGTTAAAAATTGGTATGTTTTCATTTAAATCACTTTTTGAAATAATGCGTCTTGCTAGTCTCCATTTCGCTTTGTGCCAACCAATGATATTCCACGGATAGGGGCCATATGAATCTAGGTACTCTAAATACTGGATATGATACTTCTTCTTGTTCCTGCCCTTATCCCATATTACTTGGAGTCGGCGGAACACGTTTTTTTCTTCCATTCTGTCCTGTCACCCGTTCTTTCAAATTACTCCTCACACAATCCATACATCTTTTCTTTGGCCTCCCTCTCCCTCTCCATCCATCTACATGTAACAGTCAGAACTCTTTTAGTAACATGCGTTTCATCCCTCCTCTTCACATGATCATACCATGACAAACGATGCAATCTTTTTTTATCCATCTTTTTCACAGCCCAACATTCTGATTCATACAGTATGACAGGTCTTATCACGGACTTGTGAATTTTACCCGTCAACTTGAGGTGTATTCGTTCGTGGGTAGCAAGTTGTTCCCGTGACCTGTCGCCATTTCATCCAGCCGGCGTTGATCCGATGTTTTACGTCTCGGTCTACCTCACCATCCCATTGGACGAGGTCGCTCGTCCGGAAAGTACCGAAAGTCGACGTCAGAGCGTCCATTATCATCAGGAAGAGGTAAGGGCTGAGGGCCACCCCTTGATGTAAGCCGACAGCCACATTGAAGCTTCCAGTGGTGCCGACTGTGGGTGGAACGGACTTGGGTACTGCATCGATTGTACATGGTACAGAACAGAAGAAAGGTGTGCCTAGGAAGTATGTGCAGTTGATCCCGCTCGGATCAACGGAACAATCGGAATCAACTGCACTTACTTCCCAGGCACACCTTAAGGGCCTATCACAAAACCATATATCCATAATCAGAAGTCAGTGCTGTGAGGGTTTGCAGTCTTTGACGTGCTTTATGTTGTTGCGCCTGACTAAAAAGTAGTAGATTTGTGTCCTGTGGTGATTGCTTTTGTACGTGATCAGGTGCTCCTCCTTTTTGGAACCAAGTGTTGCTTACTGCCAGGTCAAAGACGGTAGCGGATTGCAGCAGCGTCTCTCCCTCATTATTCGGACTTCCGAAACCCTATCCTCCTTGTAATTTTTCATAAATACCTTTCATTCTTCCCACATTACCATTAAAATCGCCTCCAACTATCAATTCCTCATGTACAGGGATGGTCATTAAAGCAGTATCAGAATCCTCCCAAAACTTCTGTTTCACTATTTCATCACATCCTACTTGTGGTTCATACATTCAACATCACTTTCTCTAACATAACTTTCACGACTATAAATCTATCATTAATCCTTTATACCTCCGTCACGCTTTCTTTCAATTTACTACCTAGCACTATTCCTACGCCATTTCCATCACTTCCACAATAATAAAACTTATATCCCTCGCTTTTGGTCCTCTCCATTTAGTCTCCTGCAAGCATGCTATATTTATCAGTTTTCTTTTCAATACATCCGCTAACTCTCTGGCCCTTCCAGTCATGGTTCCGACATTCCAACTTGCTTATCTCAATCTTATTTCTCGAGCTAGCTTCTTACGTTGCCGCCGTCCGGTATGATGCAACAACCTTGGTCTATTTCCCATAGGAGCCTGATGCTGCCCCTGCGCGTCGCCTGTGGGATACGCCCTAACCCTATCATGTATTCTGCAACCATCATAATTCAATATTGTCGCCCAACATAGGACCACGTCCCAGGTTGGGCGCCATTGTTCCTTAAATCTATATATCTGATTGATCACGGAATCTCAGAAACTATAACACCTACAAATTTTAAGTTTGGCAGGTAGGTTCCTTATAGGATGTAGATATCCGCTAAGAACAGATTTTACGAAACTCCACCCCTATGGGGGTAAAACGGGGGTTGGAATTTGGAGAAACCTATTTTTACGCGGGCGAAGCCGCTGGTGGAAGCTAGTAGTAAATATTGGAGAAAATCACACTCGCTGTTTTGGAGTCCTAGATTTGAAATGAAATGGCAAATCAGATCACTTATCCTGATGTGATTGATGTTGTACACTTTCCATGTTCAATTCGATCAGTTGCGTTTTGTTTTCAAAAACAGTGCTTAAAAGAAAACCGAGTACCTACAGTTTCAGTAGAAATTTATCACCATGCTAAAAAAACGTGGTTTTGTCTCGACAAGACTGCAAAAATGAAAATACCCGCGATTAGTTTTCAAGAGTATCACTTTATTTTGTGATTCCCACGTGACTTACGATTTGCGTGGGGTTTGTTCCACAATTCATTGGCAACTTATCAATAGCGAATAATGTAATACTTATGTTTGAAAGATAAATAGTTAACTCAGTTTGACAGTTTCTTTACAAGGTTAAACTAAATAAAAACAAGTACATTATAATATATGCACATTAATTTATTAGGTAGGTATTTATTATAAAACAGGAGTCAATTAGAGAAACAATAATAGTTCATAAGAGTAGCATTAAAATTGTGTAAAAATAATATGGCCACATTTTAAGAATTCAGGTACATATACAAAATAGACAAAACATCGGCCTAATAAATAAATTATAATATCGCTTAAAAGTAACAATAATTTAATTTCGTAATTTCTAATAGTCTCATTTATTAAAATCTCAAAACTGAATCAACAATTGGTTATTATTTATCAGTTCTCACGTAAGAAATATGTCATGATACCGTGATTATAAAAATATAAAATATAAATATATCCAGATTATAACATCGGTATAAAATATTTCAGTTACATTATTATTCGCATAGGATTCATAGTTTTGAAACAGTTTTAAATAACACGTTTTCGCGTCTACTTTAACAATTCAATAACATTACAACGGTCTAACGAAGGAAGATATTATGTCACCATAAACAGGTACTACAACTAGAAATATTCGTATTACATACAGTTCATAAAGATGTTATGTGAATAAATCTTTCTATCTAGGTGATACTTCTAATTCGACATATTATAAACTATTACAAAGGTCTGATAATGTCATAAAAACTGTATTAAAATATTAAATTAATATCATTCAGAATTCATCTCTCTTATTATGTACAAGGAGAAGAGGCGCGGCTGCGCTCGCCGCCCGCGCCTGCACGCACATTCATCACATTTTATTGTCCTACGGGACGCTAATCTACAATTAACATTACGAAACAAAAATCGATGAAATATACACATAACTCGAAATGTCGTTACTGCAAAATGGCACTCTGCGAACGAGTCGCTCACTCGTCGTTGCAAAATCTATGTCTATGCTAATTTATATCACAAGTACGCTTTACAACGTGAAGCCTCATCAATTCAGGAGCTCAGGACCCGCGTTGCCAGCGGGAGCCGGCGCGCTCGAGGGCAGCAAGCGCGGCAATGTGTGGCCAGCGTCGCCAGCCAGCGTCACCAGCGTGTCAGCCAGCGTCACCGGCGCGCCAGCCAGCAGCAACAGCGAGCCAGCCAGCGTCACCAGCGTGCCAGCCAGCGTCACCAGCGTGCCAGCCAGCGTCACCAGCGTGCCAGCCAGCGTCACCAGCGTGCCAGCCAGCGTCACCAGCGTGCCAGCCAGCAGCACCAGCGTGCCGGCCAAAATCACCAGCACGCCGCCCAGCCGAACGCCGCCGCCGCCCGGCGCGCGCTCGTTGCTCCGACTCTGTCACATCTCGGCTCTTCGAGGCCGCGTCAGTAGAACGACGGGTGCCAGTCGACCGTGGGGTGCAGCGGCCCAGACGTACCCACCACAGTCGGCGCACCCGAAGCAGTCGTCGAACCTAGTGCTAGGCAATCGAAACTGTAGTTAGAACCACTGTTGCTGTCCCAGAACTGTTGGCCCTTGCACAAGAACCTCACTGCTAATTCCAGCCGCTGCCCCGACGATATCGCCGGAGCATACAGTACGAACTGAAAGCGATCAGAGAACCCGTCGCACGAACCCTGCACATAGGTTGCCTGAAGGTCCGTGTACGTTTTCCAACCATTCATTGTGTAGCGTATGTGTACAGTCTTGTGGAAGTCCAAGTTCCGTACGCGTACGGAGCCGCACACGGTGACGTGCACCCCATCGCATACGCGTGCGCTTTCCATGCACACGTTCTGCGTTTCGAGTTTGTCCGTGATATTTACAGGCAATTGGAACAACGGTACGAGTGTTAGGGCCCCAAGCCGCGTCGTGGCTCGCGCTGGCGGAGTACTCTGAACGTCACATCCAGTTAGGTCGTCATAAGCTGATTTGGGTATTACTGGAATTTCATCCATAAAAGTCTTCACATCAGCAAGATCGAGTCCTAAAACATCCGCGAAGCGTACAATTTTCTTGCGACCTGGCGTGCCGGGTGGCGTTTTTCCAGTTTTGAGTGAGGAGCAGCGTCGTACTCGCTGAGGCCAATTGTCTTCTACTTCCACTTCTGCTTCATTCTCATTTCCTTCTGTAAATTCTGCATTCAAGAGGGACGGTTCAATTTCAGATGCAGGAGAAATTTCATTTTCAATAGGAACTTCACTGGTTATTATTTCTAAAGGTTTCGGACTAGTTTCATTGCATACGGCTGGTTCTAGCTCGGGAACTTCTTCCGGGGCTTCTGTCGGCGTTGCCTCATCAAGTGGAATTTCAATTTCCGCGAGTGATAAGTTTTCCAGACACTCTGTTGTGTAAGTTTCAGTACTTTTTTCATTCTGAAAGTCTTCTTCAACTTCTACACCATCTGAAGGTTCACTCTTTGCAGATTCAAATTCTGAGTCACTGTCTACTGTGGCACTTGTAAAGTTAGGTAAACTAAAAGAGTCTGTATCTAAGGAAGCGATTGGTCTTGCAGCACAGTCGATTTCATCGAGGCTATTTTGTGGTGCACAACCCTCAAATGTAATCGCAGAATATAAGCGTTTGTTGGCATGACCATTTTCACGCGGGATTGGTTGAAGTTTCACTGGTGGAGTGCACTCCGTATAAAAGGCGGTAGAAAATATAAAACCATTTTGCGTTTTGTCTGGTTGTTGCAATAAAAACTTGGTTTGTTCTTTCGCCAATTCAGGTTCAGAATCAACATCGTAGAAGGGTTGTTCTTGATCTTCGGTGGGAGATCTCTCCGGGAAGGCGGGTTCGAATTCATCGACGGGGCTGTAGGGGCTCTCACACTCGAGCTCGAAGTCGTAAAAGGTATCGAGCTCCCTCGCGCTGGCTGAGGTAGTGGGCCGGTGCGGCGCGGTGGTAGGATCGCGCGTGAGCCAGCTGCTCTCGCAGTGGTCCTCGTGTGCGCCGCCAAGGTTGCTGAGGCGCGAGTGCAGGTCGCGCGCAAACGCCGCGGCACGTCGTCCGCACGACATCGGCAGCAGCGAGGTCAGTCCGCACTGCGACCCTGCACGATCTCCGCTCATCTGCGTCTGAAACATACAACATCAACTATTAAACATTGAACTGTTTGCAGAAATTGTCATCTGGTTTGGCGATTATTTATAATTCAAAGGTGACCTAGATGGTTATTTTATTCACTTTGGCACCAACAACATAATAAGTAAGCGCATTAAACAGCTGCATATAATATGCGAACATTTCTTGCAGCCTATTTTGGGACCATAAGAATGAAGTCCTGTTCTGACAAAGGCCAGATTTTCAGTATAATATATGTACATCTTTGGTCATCAGCTATTTATTTCTCTTTATCACGATATGAAAGTTGAATGTCAAATGTAAACGACCTCGTTAAGATAATGAAACTACATTGCTTCTCTGTGATCAGCGAGCCCCACGGACACATGGACCAGATAATGTGCATACTGTACATGCTCACCGCACAGCTGATGTATGTAATACTGTAGGTACAACATCCCGTTGAAATATTTAAACTAAATCATAACACTAACTTATTTTTCAAGATATTTCGAGAGCAAGAAATCATAATCAAAATATTTCACTAATAAATATTTGTACTGGCGTTTAGATTAATCAAAGAATTGGGCTCTCAGCGAGATTCAAGGAAAGTCCCATTTTCCGACAGGTGCTTTGCAATCGCAACATAGTGAAGGTATTGCCCGACCTATTTTAGAGGCCATGCTAAAGTGGGACGCCTAGCCTTGACCCCAATGTCAGTAAGCCAGCTCTCGTGACACACGCTGATAAAAATCAAACTACTTAATCAATTATATACCTACTTAAATTGCAGTAGTCATGAACATAATTGTAAAAAGCAATGATGCTGTGAGAATTAATCAAGTAATGAGGACGTCGCCGTCGATGACAATAATTCTGCAGTAACTCAATAACTTAGTAAAAGAATCGCGAAGAGAATTAATAACAATGACCTATCAATCAGACATCAATCATTTCATTAATGTTCGAGAATGACAAGAGGTCATATAATGCCGACTACAACAACACGTCGGTGCTTGTATTCTGATTTGCTGAAGCGGATGAGCTCGTTTATAACCTCAAACGTTCTGTTTGTTGTCTTCAAAATTGATCTAAATTAAAGTGATCTGTGGCGAAATTGAATTGAATGCGCGTGACAGTGACGAGAGTGGAGCACACATCTGATAACAGTCCATTTATCCTGTTATATCTTTATCTACCTAAGCACGTACGTAATTTAGGAAGCTTAATACATGTAGCTGACGATTTTGTAATTAGATTCCGGTGCCAAAAAAAATACGTCACGGAAGCGGGGGCGGCCTACATGAGCATCTGGCGACGGTAGCGGTGGCGCGTGGCGCAAGTCCGCTCGGAAGGCGAATTTTAGATTTGTTTAGACAAGCCTGAATGTTGAGGTTTGCAAATTAGGAGATAACTAACATCCATTCCGACAATGAAAACAAGCAGTGGCCATAAATTTCAGATTCGTGTGGATGGCATAAAATAACCGCTATATAATTAAAAACGTATAATATGATTAAAGGGAACCAAATAACAGACCACCCGATGCCTAGCAATATTGTTGTTGTTGCCTATTCATTGCTAAGTGAATGAACAACAACAAGTCTATGAATGAAGTCCGATAACATCGTTGTAGGAAAACCAGATATTTTAGGGAGTTCCTTTATTGATTATATGAGTAACTGTATCAGCGAACTGAATCCCTTGGTTGACTAAAGCTACTGGCACAGCCCCAACTCCGTATTCCTAGTCATTCCAATTGAATTAGTTACTTATTACAAAAGAATTATAGGTTACACATATTTAAAATTAGTTAAATTCCTGATTGCAGACTCATTACAGTCATGCACGATTTTATTTCTGAAGACCCCTTAGTGCGTAGGATTCGGTGTGATGGACACTCGTGGAACAGCATCACGTCATTGTTCTCTAAAGAAAACCAACACATTTCCAAATCGTAGGAGGTACATTTTCAGTTAAATATAGTTCAGTAATGCATCGCGGCATCGGTGGCCAGCTCGCCATTATCCAATCAGGGCGAGTCGGTCACCGCTCCGAGGCTCGCAACCACGCCACTCGTTATTGTTCATAAATAATGGCCGGCTCAATTCACATAATGTATTATTACTACACGATTTGCGAGAAACAATACGAAGACTAAGATGGTGGTCCAGAACGCCCCTACACAGAGAAAGTGGCTTCAACTATTACAATAGAAACTAAGAGGAAATATAGACAAAAAAGAGGATTTTATTAAAAAGATAACCTCTATAAATAATACTATTTAAGCAATTTGAAAAAACTCTTTTGCTAAGATTTAAACCAGTTCCACAAGATTAAACCGGGTCACCAAATTGTATTTAAGTCGAAATAAAATAAGACAATCGCTGTAGAAAAAGGAGCATTGTGTAATTCAAGAGCACACTGATTCGTGAAAAGTACAGTACCTAATACATAGTATCTGGAGACACTAACCGTGAAGAATGAAGCTTGCAAAAGTAGCAGAAAATACAAAGAAGGACTCAATAAACATACCGTACCATACGTAGACCAGAGAAACGAATCAATTGAGTGTCTATCTCTAACACAAACATAAATCCAAATTTATCCCAAAAATCATCTCATTATATGGCCAAAAACTAAAAAAAAACATTAGCAGAAAAAGCACTAAATAATAATTCAAATAACGAATGAATTATCTACCGCAAATATACCGTCTTTCCTTCTAAGCCTAATAAAAGCCTTACTAACCTCACATTACCTTAAGTGAATTTTAATAAAATACAGCCAGATAACACTCTATATTTATGAAACTTGACAACAACGGAATAATCCATGAAGCAACGGTTATCTACAAGAATAAAGTCGTGTGGTTGGTGGCTTTTGTAAACATGGGAACGTCTTTCACAGGTGATTGGCAACCAAGGTGACTCAATGTAAACAGAGAAAGTTCTCATTCATCAATTGATACGATAACCTTTTGTTATTACATCTTCATTATTTACATAATAAATAAAGTTGTATCAGAATGGAGGCCATGTCAGAGGTGGTCTAGAAAGGCCAGTGTGTGGAAAACATGAAATTAAAACAGGGAAGAGAGAAGATTCGCAAACGCTGCAATGAAATCTCATTTTGGAAAAACGGTTTTTATGCCAATGTTGTTATTTAAATCCAGAATCCAATAAGACATCAGCGGATTTTATTTATGTAATTGATGGATCAAGTTTTCAGATAGCTGAGAATTTGATCCGTCTAATGTCAAACAAATCTACATGTTATACATTTAATTTGACATTTCCAGAAACCTTTTCATATACGAGTATTTTTAGTGAATCATATATTGCACACATTCATTGGTCATTTTTCAGTGACGCTTTATTAAAGTTCATGATACATTTCTTATAATAAACACTCACAGATATCTGATATCAATTAACTACTTCTAAAGAATTGAAAGAACTCATGCATTTTTATTCTTAAACATAAGGAAATTTTTCTTCATAAATCTGTTGACGACCGGCTGACAACCAAACTTGAATTTCCAGTTTCTTTCAAATGCAATTTGAAGTATGAACATAAATGGCAAATATAGCATATTTTCTCAAATCACTTCATCACATATTTACGAACGAAAATGCTTTAACTTTTGATGATAGCAAAATGGTTAACGTCCTACGTGATCAACGCTATTTTTTGTATAATTTTAAGCTAATCGTCAAAATACTAGCTATCTATTTTGTGAAAAACGGTTAAACACTAATTAATTCATTATAAGCAACGTTCTCGAATATACCTTAAGTTTGTAGAAAAGCTTCTATTTATATAGAAAATATCTGCCTCAAGATTGCACTTGTAATTGAGGTAAATGATTGAGGTTCACTGCGTAACATATTGTATATCTGCTAGGACATAAGTACGCAGCAAACAATCGAGCCGATTATCCTCGGTAGATCCTTTATACTATAATGGTTCATCCATTTATTCATAGAACTGTAGTTATCAATCGCGCGACTGCGCACACCCACCGTTTAGGGTTCGGCGTAGAAATCTAAATTGCTATAAGTACTCTTGAAATCTTTTGCCTGGGAGTAACCACGTTTATTGACCGAAGGAAACTGCTTTTTAAAACAGTCAACGAAGTTTTGTATTATCTAGCAGAAAACGCTTAGACCTACCTTATTGGTTTACGTTAATGCTAGTTAATAGCGACATTGATACTTTAATTGGTTTCTCTTCCATTTTTGTATTTTTTTTGTTAAAAAGTTCTCCTATAATTTTTGAAATTGTTAATACAGTACTATCCACTAACTACCCTCTTTACAGCATGCATTTTGCTAACATTTCCACTTAAACTATCATCATCACCGTAGGCTTTTCCCAACTAGCTTGAGGTCGGCTTCTAGTCTAACCGGAAACTTAGACTATATTTATTTCGTAATAATAAGTCTCTTTACTTTTAAGATTTATTTAATTAATCAAAAAATATACTTTAGATAAACTTTATCTAACACTTTATTGCAAATCTCTTTTTCAAACTTTTTCTGCTTTAGCCCGCAATCAGTTTTTCCGTAGCAGGATGTCAAGTAAATAGCCTATGAATCGGGTAGTAGATACCAATTGAAATAATAAAGTAATCAGGGACTAAGACACAATCAAGGCCTGCATATCATTTTACATTCACAAGAGTTTTATCAATTTTAGTTTTTAAGTGATATGGATGCAGTTATCTATGTATTTTCGTATAAATTCAACATTCTATTGCAAGTATGTAGGTTTGTCCAGCCGGAACAAGACTCAACTATGGACTATAAAACTTTTATGGCAGCAATTTTTCCACTGTTTAAGTAAAAACTGCATAACGTTCCTTTTTTCAACTAGTGCAATTAGAGCCGGTATGGATACAATCCACACAAGAGGAAAACTAAAGATATCAAAATAGAGGCGATTATTATTATAGAATCTTTAAAAAAACAACGACAACGATAACAATAGATTACTTAAACTACTTAGTAGTAAATGAAACAATAAATTACATTATTTATCTTTACGATCTTATCCAAGACGGAAAATGCTAACATGTTGTTAGTTCCCATACCAACGCGGCAATGTAAGTATATTCAACTTTGCTTAAAAATATATAAATAATCAAGATAATGAAGCATTCCTTACAACATGGCTACAAGAATTAGAAGTGGCTACGTCATAAGGCGCTCAATGAAGTTCGATAAGGGCGGTCAGTGAACCGGTAGATAAGGCACAATTGCTGCAAACGACGTCCTCAGATATTAGTAAGTATTGCCAATGAGACCATTGTGCGGCGACTCTGTTTAGCCTGCACTTTAACGTTGCAATTATGAGAGATTTCGCAACCACCCGCCCGATAGCGCCTGACATAAGTACCTACTCATTGACTCGATTCAGAAATAACTAGAGGACGTCGCATCTATTGTTAAACTTCAGATCCAATAAAGTAAAGCTGAAGAAGGTTTACAACAAATTATTTACATTTTTAATGAGTTGCATTGTGCCCTGTCTTGTCGTCAAGGTACTTAATATATACATTGCACAATTGAGGTAAAACGAATACGAGTTTTACTGCAATTTTAATATTCCAAGCGGCATTTCACATTTCGATTTTACAACGTCGTCGCAGTGTCTTCAAGTTTTTATATTATTATATGCATATATATATTTTTTTTTTGTGGTAAAGTCATCTTATGACATCCCCCGCTCTTGGGCGGAGCTGTAGATAGTGCCAGACTTATACTGACTAAAAACCCACTCCTGTTCCTTCGTTGCCTTTCGTACCAGGGCCGAGTCTTCCTTTCAGAATCAGACCCTTGGCCCCAGTAGGCCTCGACCCTGCTGGGCCTCTACAGTTGCTGACATCTCCTTGAGGCGCGCGTGGAACAGTACGCGCCGTCGACGACTTGGGCTCGTTCGGACGTTTACCGGACGGTCGAACGGCGAGCTACCCATTGCTCGCCGTCGGCAAGCCCGCGCCTACGGTGGCCAGAAATCGGGATCGGAATTCCGGCGGCGGTTGGGGCGTGAGGACTGTTGCCTCACGCGGTCGGCCGCCTCCTTTGCTAGCATTACTGCTTCGCAGAAGGCGATGAAGATGGTCGATGACAGTTAATGTTTAAAAATCTTTGTTTGTTTTTGTCAAAACACGCCTGTCTTGTGTAAATGTGACCATTATGATGAAGTACCATACATTTTTGCAAACATTCCTGAAAGGAACGCAATCAAGTAACCATGCCCATATGACGACGGATGCTATCTCGACAGCTGTCTCATTCATCAAAATCATTAGATGCTTATAATTAGCCTTTTCTTTTTAGCCGCCACACCTACGGCAGAAACTGTCTACATAAAAATGTGTGACTTGACGATGACAGAAATATGAAAGGTCATTGTAGTTAAAGCAAGTGTTGAGACCTATGTGAAAAATGTAAACACCGTTTTTATGAAATAAATTTACATAATTTTCCTTATCCATGCTCGTTTAGAAAGTTTATAAAACCACAGTTCTTTTATCATCAACTTTTACATCAATACTACTTCATAAATACTTTTGAAATCTACTAGAAAGTATTTATTTAGTTGGATCTTTAATTAAGTATCTTTAAATGAAAAGATTTTAGTAACGAAAATAAAGGAAATAGTTTTCAAGTACCTACCTATTTTTGTATAATATTTCGTTAGTGACTTGGAAAAGATAAGAAATGTCCAGTTTCAGAATTCTGGCCACCTTATAGAATTGAAACCACTTGGTGAGTTATTATTATAATGAAATGCCAAATTTTAGGTGGAAAAATCATCTAATGACAAATCTCGCTCTTGGGCGGAGCGAGAGATAGTGTCAGACTTGTACCGACTAAAAACCCACTCCTGTTTCTTCTTTGACTTCGTTCCAGGACCCCGGGTTTCACTTTTACACTACCCGTGGCCCCAGTAAGCTTAGACCCTGCTGGGCCCCTATGATTTGCTGACATCTCCCTGAGGCGCGCGTGGAACAATACGCGCCATCGACGACTTGGGCTCGGTCCTGACGGTTACCGGACGGTCGGACGGCGGGCTACCCATTGCTCGCCGTCCGCAAGCAAGCGCCTACGGTGGCCGGAAATCGGGATCGGAATCCCGGCGGCGGTATCATTCACCTTTAGTAATACGTTTTATTTTTCATTTATTACAAGTATCCTATCCTACCCTATTTATATCTTTTCCCTGGCAACAGTTTATCACAGAAGATTACCTATTACAAGTAGGTAAACAATTATTGACGTAAAATGTCGTATGATCGAATTCTTATAGTACAGTAACTCCAAAGATAAAGAAAATAAAAGAAAAGAAATACGTAAATCATAATCTATGTGAAAGTACATTAATCAGAGGATAAACAGAGCCCTTATCTTTGCATTATAAATATATATATACATATACTTATGTCATATCTAAGAGATAATATAGAATTTTAATTCTGGAATATTCAATAGGTAGACAAGATAAGAAACTACAACCTCATATTTTTATGGCTATAAATTGACTTCGTCATATCTACGAATATCTTTAAGACACCAATAGGTATACTACTTAAAGTTTTGGGAAAGACAAAATACATACGCAAATAAAGACGAAATGTGTGAATGTGCTGTGTTTAATATTCATTAAATCTATTTACTATAGAACAGGCAATGACCCCCAAAATACACATATCACAAAGGTTAACAACGATTATCCACTCAGGTGACATTTTTCTAATAAATATGTAAAACAAATGACTCACCGCGATTGTTAAAGAAACTTTATTTTTCATGCACTGAGCCTGAATTATATAACCTCGATTTCATGAAATAAACACCTTGACAATGAATTTAGGATACAATAACATGTTTGACGCCATTTTCCCCTTAGGTATTAACTAACTTATACATTTTTTTTCGCATGTTTTGCTTCACTAAAATATACGTAACCAGGAGAACCAGAATGAGTGAATGCCCACTTGTATAAAGATAAGATTGTGTACGGATGATTAAACTCCAAACATGACGACTCACTACCTACTGTATGTGAAGCAAATTCCTTAAAACAAACTTTAACACACTAATTTGAGATTTGGAACTTGTACAAGGAAGGCTATTAGTGTATATGACAGTTAACACCATGAAACAGGTTGACCAAAAGTGAGAAACTCAGCAGAGGACGAATAGCGGTCATTTTGCTCGTGTGCGTTGCCATCATGACGGTCACACAGCTATGCGGAGTGCGAGCGCGTTCCATGAAACAATGAACACAGTGAAACTGACGGAGACTCGTCGCTCGACCTTATCACTAGTCAAACAATACTCGATTAGCGACAACGACAATCTTGCCATCGACGAAAGTCGCCCGAACGAAGCGACCCTATCTAGAAACATTTTTATCACATTACGATTACGCATATCATCAGCGTCCGAACAGATATACTACTTTCATTACGTACTATAGACATTGGCGATAAGCCAACATCAATAAATGCATTAGGATTTTTATTGATCAAGCATTAATTATATACAAATTCAGATTTTAATACTTAGTTTCCAAAAACTAAGTTATTCAGAATAAGTTGCGAAAATATTACATATCCTTGTACAACTATAACACTGTCATACAAGAAAAAGAAAAATTTAGGCCCACAAATGAAATCGGGGACAAAAAAAAAGAAAGTGCAAGGTTTTTGCATGTAAATTTTCCCTAATACAACCGCAAAATCGGTGTGACGAAGCGCGACGGGACTATGTGATGAGGAAAAACATCCTGCGTTAAATGCCAAAAACTATTATATGTTATTTATTATTCCTTCGAATAGTAATACCTAACCATGAAATAGCTATATCGTGAATGAGCGTAAAACCTGTTAAATAATGCATTAATAGAGGCGGGAACATCCTCGTTCAGATATTCGAGTCGTGACTTTCACTTTGTGAACTAAAATAGTGCGCAGACACATCCAGACGTCACAGAGATATATAAATAGATATAGTGGTCACGCGCTTGGCACTATACATATATTGCCTTGCTATGCCCCCTCACTCAACATCAGACCATTGTAGATTATGCCGACTATTTGTAAACAGCTAGGGCCGGCCCCTCGCTTCTTCCTATTCGTGAAATTTGGCAAGACTCTCTCTCTCAACCTGTATGTGTTTCTGTTTGCACCCACTATTGTCACTTCTCCGTCAGTAGTACCACTGAGCGGCCTTGTTCTGTCCTTGGACTGACAGCTAAACAGACAACTAAACTAGTCTTGTAATTAGATAATCTTTTTAATTTGGTATGTGGGGTAAAGGTTTACATAATAAATGTAATTGTATGTAGACGGTGCAATTTTGATGACTGCAAATTAACATTTTGGAAGAAAACAAGAGTTAAAAAAACATTAACTGGAAACAAAGTGAAACTTGAACTCAAAACAAACTGTAAACATTAATATATCGTTCGTATATATTTTAAAAATAAAAATTGCTGTAAAAAGTTTATAAACTACATAAACTTAATATGAAATTAACTGCAACATTGTGTGACTGCAGCCAGTTCATCCCTAAGCCACAACATCAGCCCACGACATAACGGTACTGAATAGCTTTGGCTTTATTATTATTCAAACCACCGGGAGCGAGATGGAAATTAAAGTTTATAAGCGCGACAAGCTATTACTGCGATCGTTACTGAGCACCGCAATGATTCTATCAACGCAGCGGTAATACTAGGGTAGGGAGCCGAAGAAAATCGCTTGACAGATTAAAGGGCTGTAAATAAGGATGATAATACTTTACGAGCAACTGATTCTAAGTTAGACGACGACTCGGATGTAGAAGATATTAATCGTTCAGACCAAATATATCTTGTAGGCAAGATTGCTGTATTTATGAAAGTGTCCGCACAAAGCAAATTAGCTACGATAAATGGACTAGGAGAATCCATGTCAGAGTCAATGAAAGAGAGATTCTAATTATAATTCTTAATTAAAACACGCAGGAGGAGTAGCCGTTATAACTCGTTCTGACATCAATGCCATAGTAGGGTAAGCTGTTTACATCTCTGATATCCATGTTCATAGTTAATTTACAACGTTCAAGAGTGTAGCAGTGCGATGCAATGGAGCAACTGCGCTCGATTGTCAGTCCACGACCGGTTCTGAAGAAAATTCAATGCGCTTTCACAAGTGACAATTCATTATAGGTTTCCCATAAAGAATTTGTTATGGTATTCAAGCTTACATACCACAACCATATTCGGTAATGTGAAACTGAGTTGCTGAACAATTTTCTAAATTTTTTCAAATTGGTTTCTGCGATTGCATTCAAAAGTTTGTTTAGTTCTCAGGGAGCAATAACATTGATGGTCAAGCAATCATTTTACTTGTCAATTCCGTACCGTTGCGACGGTCTTGTTTAAATATTTGTGTGAGTGAAGTGGCCATCGCACGATCAATTATGAGCACGCCCCATCGCGTCGCCTTTCTATTGTGTTTGTAAACATCAATTGAAAACTTGACATACAATAATTGCTAACAACTACCAAATAAAGACCTCATCTTTCAAATTGATTCTTTCAATGTGACAATTTGATCATTGTTTTTGTAACCAATAAAGTTACTGGATTTGTTCTACATATATCCGATATCGAGTATCTTGTGTTTTGTTTTTATTATATTGTATTACGCATCCAAGGCAAGTCCTGAGATACACAGAGCTATATAATTAATTGTCAACTAACTAATAACTCCATAAGTACGTCTCAATGTCCCGCTAGGTAGATAGGATGTTTCAATGCTTTTCTTATTTAGCTCTGACAAGGACTTGTTTATTTGCAATTTGGTCTTAGTGTTATTTATGATCACATTTTCCAAACATTTCCTTCAATTGAATGACTTTTTTATGGGATTTCTTCCTAAATATGTAAGTTTCGTGCCAGAACAGTTTACAAGTCTTTACTTGCATTTGATCATCGCTCGTAAAAATTGTTTAACGTAATAAAATGGTGTGAATTTAACGTTAATTTCTGATTTTATGGTGGATATCCGAGTGAATTTGCGTCAAGTAAGCATCATGGCTTGTTATATCTTCGCTGATGTAAGGAGTAAACTTGTACTAATCTTGAAGAGCCGTCGCCCTTGTCTGATACTTGCTGTCTGAAGAGTGTGCAATAAGTGAAAGTTATAAATCACCCATTATAACCAAGTGCATGTATAATTCAGTTCTATTGTTTCTTATGTCCGGGTTAATTTCGTATTCGTGTTATATTGGTACTCAAATGTTATAGATATTGTCATAAACTTGTATTTTCTTTTAAGTAGGTACGTATATTATATATAAATTAGCTTTATGTTTATTCAAATGCAGTTAAGAATAAATTAACGATGAAAATTAAGACAGCAAAGACTTTAAACGTTGTCTACAAAATTAAATAATGTGCTAAATAGTGTACTAAAACTGTTACGGCACTTAATATTTAATTACCATTTTTGTTTACAAACATTGTGGTGTCATTGTTTTACTTTTAAGGTTGGGCATTATCTTTCTTTACATGTGGCCTATGTTCAGAATGATAAATTGATAACAAATCAATGACATAAAAAATGTAAACAAAGTCATGTTATGCATTTAATAAAATAGGTACCCACAATGCGTTCCAAATAATAATAGGATCGATTTTTAAATGAAATTGAAATGGAAGAAGGCGAATTGTTCCTAACATTGAAAATAAGAAAGAAAATAGTTTTTTAGTTAAATAATATATTTAGCTAATTTAGATTGAACAATAACTTTTTAATTTCATATAGATCTAAAATTAACACTCAGTAATGCAAAGCAAAAAAAACCGTTATTAATACGAAAATAAGTTTTCTTTGCAAACCTTACTTTTCAATCAAGATTTGACAGATCGAGGTTAGTGATTTTCCTATCCTTATTTGGAACGCATAGTACCTATTTCTTACAACAATGCCTACAGTAATTCTGTTTCTTATCAAACGCGGTGCAGTTCTTGAAGTCAATAAATTAACAATATAATTATGTATGTAGGATGAACCATTCGATCATCTACCTACGTGTTGCTTAATGAGTTTCGACATTTTCCGAAAATACTTATTTGTGCAACAAGAGAGCAAAGTTGTTTTTTGCTGCGAGTGCTAATTTTGAGTCCCGAGCAAGCGAAGGATTCTTTGATTGAATCACGAGCGTCAGCGAGTGATTCTAAAGTAGAATCCTGAGTGAGGGGAGGGATTCAAAGGCACGAGATGCAAAGTTTTGCTCTCGTGTTACACACATAATTTTTTACTTCAGCAGCGAGAACACATATTACTTGGGAAATAAAATAATTAACAGTAATAGCTTTAATAATGATTCCAATTAAAATAAATTCCAACTCTGTTGCTAGTTTTGCTCATATTTTACAATTATTTTAACATTCTTAATCTTATTTGCCACTATTTTATTTCCGCTGTTTTTTTAAAGCACGTTTAAAACAGTCAATGTTGAAACTAGAAATAGTTATTTAAAGGTTAAATGCCAGTTTTATTTGCTGCTATAAGTACTCAGGTACTCTTATTTTTGTTCAAATACAATAATAAATTTAAAATTCAATAATTTATTTATAAAAAAAAACACATATTTTACAAATATTTTCTATTTATTACGCATTTCCGAATGTGTTTTTCTTTGTGGTGGAATTTCAAAATCGGAATGAACTTCGAAATGGCCTGTTTCTCACTCGCTTTTTTATAAGGGCGAGAAAGAGACAGAGTACAGTGCAGTTCGACTGTTTCGAATTGTACGGCTTAAAAAAAAAAAAAGTTACTTTGTCTCACGCAGTGAGCAAAATCGAGATTTGTTCACTGTTTTCAAGCAGCAAAACCTACTTGTTTGAGCTGCTGTAGTGAAAAATAAAATTCTATACTTGTGTCAGTATGATTTTTGTTATTTCACCTATGGTAATAATAATGAATGACTTTTCTTTAATGGAAAAAATAGGTGGAACAAGAATAATGTACCTACACATACCTATATATTAGTGACAACTGATCAATTGGTTTTAAATTAATATAAATCAGGCGTAAGAGTAGATGTTATCTATAGGTGCATATTTTATTAGTGACGGCCTAGCTACTTCGGAATAAATTACGTTCTATTCTTTATAACTGTATTTTTTGTTACACTTAACCATAGGCCGTTTAGTCATCGGTGTTTATTTTGTAAAAGATTACTATTATAACAAAAAAAAATGATGCTATACGGCGCTCTTACTACCTACATCTTATCTTTAGGCTCTGGTTTCAGCACACAGTCCTTGATTCGACCACTGTACGTCAGTCATTGTGGCCTTTATTCCACTCAGCCTACCCTCTCCAGAAACAAAATTTGGTTTCCCAGTTTATTTAGGGTTTCTATGACAGAATTCGGTAATTCTAGTGTCTGCATGCATATGAACACAGGGGAATATTACATATTATGTAGGTAAGTAAATTTATCACAGACATTACGTATATTGACTAACAAATTACAATTACGTAACCAATACAAACAATGACAATAAATTCAATAGGAGACGGAATGACTTTGTTGACTGTCTCCTAAAAACCTATACTGTTACATTTCCATAATCACTCTAAGGTGGTCATTATTCGTATTCTACTGAGCCTCTCTAGTATAAATCCGTCGTGCGGCGCCAAGAATCTAGAATCGAATTTTCCTATTTTTGATACAAAAATGTTCTAGAGACACGGTGGTAGACATTTAGATTCCACCACTATTTTGAGCGGGGTGAATGACCGCTTAGACTTTACTATTTGGAAGTTATTTATGTGATATTTAAATGCAAACGTAAAGCGAACTAACAATAATGTTAACATTGAACAAATTCAGGGACATTTGGCTATAAAAACGTTTATTAGATCTACATAGAAAAACAAAAAATCAGAAGAGAAGATTTTCAATCAAAATAACGCGATAGAAAAATCAAATATTAAAAAGATTATTTCTTAAAGCTTGAGAGTAATAAAATATCAAATCATAGTAAAAATTATAATAATATAAAATTTATCACAACCATATATAAATCTGTCATTGACCTGAACTTGTATTTTCACCATCGGTTTTCCTTGTTTTAATTAGCAACATGGATTTAGTCCCAAATATTTTTATAATTAGTAAGGACATGGGCAGTGTTCGCATGAAATAAGTATATACCTACTTGACCTTAGTGGTAACGGTTTAAATTCGACCTTTCTTCGAATAATTTGCATCTATAATCTCAAGAACACTGAATATTGTGTTTATTTTGTTTTTTTATGAAGGTTATCTTACGCTGCATGCAGAAATGTTGACTTAATTGACAAATAGCCTATAAGTTTTAATAAATTTTAATCCTAAGTGAAACGTCAATAAAATAAACATTAAATAAGTAGGTCGCTAGCTATTTTTCTAAATTAATTTCAATACTAATTACTGATGGCAAATTAATTGGTGTTTGTTGTGACAAGATTAACAATAGTGTCTGATACAATATAATATTATCAACATCTGATATAGCGTCTAATCGGGAAGTCCCACAAAAAAATTAAAACACTATCTTATATAATTTATCACTGAAATTATAAACACGCTCTCAACATTCCAATAAAAGTGTTTGTTCACGTAAAGTTAGAAGAAAACATGTGAGTATCCTCGTGTTTGACAATACTGATATTATAGCTGCAATCATAACACATAAGTATATGACCTGTCGCCTTGCTCCGTGATATGCAATTGATAACAACATACACAACAACACTGAGGTCTAAGTTCCTTCCTACTGTGTTCCAATCACAATAATTTGTTGCAAACATACTACAATATTCCTCAATTCTTGGCAATAAACACAAAGTCTTACAGTTTGCAGACATCAGACTAAAAGTTGTTGGTAGTCAAAACAAACCCTAATCAATCAAATACAACACCAAAAAAATCGAACTCTGTCCACTTTTTTATCACTCTTTACAAAAATAACACAGAAAGCTAAATTAAAACCTCAAGAGATAAATAAGTATGACCTTACCGTGTGAACGGGTAAAATTGTTGTAAATATGTGTCGGTCATGTGTGAACTAGCGTGCTTTTACGATGATCGAGATTCTATGGCTGCATTGATCGTAACATCTGACCTGTCACCGTACTGACGGTTTGTCTCTCTGATAAATGAGCGCAAACATCGCCTCGTGAAGTCGTGAGTGACATAAGGATGGAAAGTGACATCAGACTATAATTTTGATGAAAGTTCAACTGCTTTTTTCGATTGTACCACACTATTCCGACAAACGAAATCCCGTCGAATGCTATCCCATCAGAGTGATATGATGGGATAGCATTCGTCGGGATTTATTCGTGGGGACTACAGGTCGGGATAGTGATATATCCCGACCCTTTCCATTGTGGGTGACTTTGAGCTTTCTGATGAGGCTCATTGTGAGCGACCACGTTTCGGAACCATATGTCATCATTGGCAACACGCACTGGTCATAGACTTTCGTCTTGAGACACTGTGGTATATTGGATGAGAAGATAGCGAAATAAGGGCTCCAAAGTGTTTGCAAGAGATCTGTCTATTGGGCAGAGCCAGCTCACGAAATTGAAGACCGACGATGGCACAGTCATATCCGCCAAATCGGAGCTTCTGAGAGCGATCGAGGCTTTTTATGGACAGTTGTAAGCGTCAATCACAAAACCCACTGCGAATCTAGCAAACGACCCAAGAGCTAGATTGACCCTATACCGAAGATATCTCGGACGTCAGCTTAATAACAACAAGGCACCGGGTGATGACGGAATTACGGAAAAGGCGGGTGGGAAACCGATCCTTAATTCCGTCATATTCGAAAAACACCACAGGCATGGAGCGGAGCTGGTGTGGTGGTACTCTTCTTTAAGAAGGGCGACAAGGCCCTGCTCAAAAATTATAGGCCCAACTCACTTCTGAGCCTCGTCTACAAGCTGTTTCAGAGTCATCGCGAACCGTCTCGGGCGCGAGTTCAGCGACTTCCAGCCTCCCGAACAAGCCGGATTCCGAAAAGGCTTCAGCACCATAGACCACATACGCTACGGCAGGTTATACAGAAGACCGAGAAGCATAGTTTGCCTCTCTGCCTAACGTTTGTAGACTATGAGAAAGCCTTTGATTCGATTGAGACTTGGGCTGTGCTGCAGTCTCTCCAACGGTGCCAGATTGACTATCGGTACATCTAGATGCTGAAGTGTTTGTACGAAAACGCCACTATGTCAGTCAGACTGCAGGACCAGACCTCGAAACCTATCCTCCTGCAGCGGGGTGTGAAGCAGGGAGACGTCATTTCTCCGAAACTGTTTACGGCCGCAATGGAGGATGTCTTCAAGGTTCTGGACTGGAGTGGATTAGGCATTAATGTCAATGACGACAATTCTATTCTTCGGTTTGCCGACGACATAGTATTTTTTATTATTATTATTGTTATTTATATTCGAAGCTGTGGACGATTACGTTTACCTTGGACAGACATTCCAGTTGGGTAGATCTAATTTCGAGAAAGAGGTTAGCCGTCGAATCCGACTCGGCTGGGCAGCGTTCGGGAAGCTGCGCGATGAAGATATTCGTAGGAGAAGGTTGCCGACATAGCACGAAGAATCGCCAAACTTAAGTGGCAATGGGCAGGGCACATTGCTCGCAGAACAGATGGCCGTAGGGGCCCAAAGGTTCTGGAGTGCCGACCGCGTACCGGAAGACGCAGTGTTGGAAGGCCCCCTACAAGTTGGACCGATGACCTGGTGAAGGTTGCGGGAATCCGATGGATGCGAAACGCACAGGGCCGTTCATTGTGACGACATTTAGGGGAGGGCTATGTTCAGCCGTGGACGTCTATCGGCTGAAATGAGGCTAAATATCAGAATGTAAGGAGCGATTGTTTATCTAATTCAAAAATGAGTTACTGGCTTAAGAAGACTGATTGTCAAAGACCTTTCAGTGACAGCTAAGACCAACGGGTTAATGTGCTTTCCAAGGCCCAGCGGTGATACGAGATCACACATAGTAAATTCGATCTGTCGGGATAGGGTTCGTCGGGATTTCGTTTGTCGGAATAGTGTGGTACAATGTTCCCAATGTTGAGACTCAAACCTCCTCTCTACGAAAGGGAATAGGCCGTAATCCATAGGTTGGTGGATGTCACATGTCTTCCAATTTTTGGTTCAAGGACATGCCGGTTTCCTCACGATGTTTTCCTTCACCGTTTTAAGAGCAGTGGTGATGAAATAAATTACACAAAGTAATGCGCCTGGCTGGGTTTGAACTCGCGACCTACAACTCGTAAGTCGTATATATCACAATATGATGATTTTAATCATGTATAATATTTAATTTACAGAAGTTGTCAGACTAAATTAGATGCATTGTTAATTAAAGGAAAAACTTGTATTTCATTTATTTAAATCCAAGCGAGCGTTGATGTCTTTAAAAATGTTACAGTGTCAAATAAATTTAAATTGATGAGCAACTAAACAGATCAGTATATCATATGAATATTACAATCTGTGACAGTTTCTATAGGCAATTTTTAATTCTTTAGATGACTGTAACTGTCTTCGGGGATTTCCAAGAGTCACCGAAGGTCGAGGGTATCTGTGTCCTGAGATAACTTTGTATGGTCACACTACGTGCAAGATAGATGCATTATTTGGTACGGCTTGCATAATAATAATTATGATGACCAAAAAGGAAGTGATGCTCGTCTAAAGTGAAAAGATGCAACTGCCACAATCAGTTTTGATTTTATAAACTTGATTCAGCGATGCAAGCGCTATTCTTGGACTAGTATAAATTAAATGTTAGATGCCATTTGCACAAAATTGATGATAATGTAAACATTAGGTACTTGTAATTCGTGAATTTAAATGAATACATCTAACCGTTACTCAGTCTGTGGCGTGACAACCTCCAATCCTTATAATTCATTGATAACAAATGAGGCCGTTCCCTACTTTTGGTTTTAATAACAGATAAATCAAGTAACCGCTCGCTGCAACAATTTTATTATCACAGTCTTAAAGACTTGAGGCCGAATCGGTATAGATAGATATATTGTCTAAGAGTATTTCTTAGCACTTAAGTATCAGTTTGGCTCGCATCCTGTTGTACTAGGAGCGCTGCAACCCCAGGAGTAGTTCATCAATGTGATTACATGCTGAGCCGCCATAACTCGACCGGTACGTCCGCCCCGTCGTTACCGTCGTCTACATAATAACCGCACATAAGTCAGCCCGAGGAACACCTAATAATTTACAGCGAAATCCTGAAACTGGATATACTGGCACCGAGGTGGTTTGCATACTAAATTGCAGTAAATAGAGTCCACTGTTGGGATAAATATTAGTATTTGAACACGGATGCGCTGGCATAGCCGCTTCTTGTGTGCATCGCTATGCGTCCGAAGCCGGTAAACCGATAAAAACTGCTTTATTTTATTGCTACTTGACTGTTGTTATGCAAATTCGTTTATCATACTAAGTGTTTAAAATAAAGGCCGAAAAAATAATAATGTCACATCAGTAGTAAACATTATTCTGTTAACAACAAAGATAGGGCTCTTATCTGCATGTTCACTAAATATCAAAACATTCACAAAGATCTCAGATGTGTCACTTTATTTATTTTTAAGTAAACTTTACGTACCTATTGTATTTTTACTAATATTTGTAATATCAGGTTAATTATTGAAAAAATATTAAGACATCGTTTTAATTGAGTGACCGGGCGCAAGAGGTCAAAGACTAATGACAACACAGTTGATAAATCTGATATAATTATGTTAATTCGGTTACCTTTTTCAACAACACAGGGTGCTGATGCTCCAGGGACATCTCCAGCTTAGGAGAACTCATGGAGGTTCTCTTTTTCGGTAAACACGGGCTCATTAATAACACCTTAGTCTTGTCCTGTTCCACTTAGTTACAATTTATTTATTTACAGATACATTCATAATTAATGAAGACACTAAAGATAACTGTCACTCGATGCCGGCGTGTTATTCACGATATATTTTGCGTTTTATTTTTAGGGAAACTTGTTCATTTATTTATTTTTGATTTAATTGATAATTTATTTCCGTTTGTTAGAGTTCGAGGGTACATTAAAAAATTATCGAGAGTACGTGTCGTGCGCAGCCACCCGGCGCCTGCGCTTGGTGCGAATGAGCGCGAGGTGCGCGCCCGCGGCGGCCGGGCCGATGCGCGCCGCCCGCGCTTCACTAGACAAAACCTATTTGAGATATTTAACCTATACATCAATGTTCCGCATCGTTAACTTTTGTTTATGCATATTAATGTTAATAATTTACCGGACCTTAATGATAAACTATCGATTACAGGGATTTTGAGCGACTTGTAAATATATTTATAGTGTCACGCCGTCGGCGCGTGCGCATCACGTATCGAGCGTGTGATGCGGTGTTGGCGCCCTCGGCTGGCGGCTCTTCGGTTCGTAAGAATGCCCGCACAGACGTGTAAGCACAAATATTAAGACATGTCTTATGTAATCAAAACAAATGCAAAATATCGACCAGTTTACCGGTTCACACACGGTTTAACTTAATTAGGTTTGTACGATCAATGACAACCAGATTAAAAAAATATTTTTTTTATCGAAACTTGGTTCATACCCCAAATACAACTAGGTATTTGCAATAATCAGGTTATATTTATAGCGCGATTTGATCAAATAACTTAATAAATTATTCATAAAAATTTGCCACTATTATATACTATATTTGCCACTATATATTATACGGACATCTGCCACTATCTAAGCGAAGAAAACTAGTTTATGTTTACACATTCAATTACATTAAAAATCATTTACTTACTTTATATTTTAAAATAATACGCATGTTTAGTTGTCCTATGTATCCGTGAGGAAGACAGTCCACAGACTAACGAGTTGTTTATACGTTCGAGAAAGTCGTAGAAATAGCAAATAAATTAGTAAACAGTGTCCATCTTACTGTCTGGTAGATAAAGTATTAATTAACATGAACTTTGGTTAGAATTAATTAGGATTAACTCACAATACGGGCATCTATTTACGGCAGTTATAGGAAAAGTGGAGTAGCGAATTCAGCAGATTCGACACGTGACAAATAGAATTTGTTTACTAGTTTAGAGTACCTAATGCCTAATTAATATGTTATCGTTGACTGCTAATTGGTTCCTAGTTAAGCAAATAGACTGTTTTTGCGACGATAAATGGTGAAAGTACATATGAACGTTATTTGAAGAAAGCTTCAATGTTGTGTTGTGTTGATTTTTATCGTGAATCTAATCGTGTAGACTTAGCCTAATATACCCCAATAATAATAAAATAAATTGATAGTGATTGCCTTCTTTGATTTTTATCGATGAGTTTCAGTTCGTTAAATTCAATCGATGCATGTACCTGGTGTACCTACCAAGGGATTTTGGAGTGCACGCCAGTAAAGCTAATGGAATGCCTTTCTGGATCATTGACTTTGATGTTTATAGCTATGCTGAGGAAGTTGTTGAAAAAAAAACAGTTTTAAAGTATTTATAAAAATAAATTAAATGTTTAGGCCTTGACTAATATATGTAAGGTAAAGGTAGCGTATGACAGGGTTTACTATGTCTCAAATAAATAGGTGTTTTTTTTATCATACAGTGACGGAGTTTTTAGGTAACAAAAGTGGAATAAAAATACAATTGAATTACGAATCTCCTCCTTTTTTAAAGTCGATTAAAAACTACCCCATATTTTTAGTTGTTTTTCTTTATTTTTAACTGGCAATTACTTTCTTGTATTCGTGCAATCAGCATTATTTTCAGTCGGTTTCGTTAAGTGAAATACGTTCTAAATTTAAATTTCTACTACAGCAAGCTTCTAAACCTGCAGTATAACTACGGGCTATGGAAAGTGTGGCCATTCCTAAAGCAGCCGTAACTCAGCCATATTTAGGCTTTCAACCTGGTATTTTTAGCGTCGGGAGCAATGCACGCTGCCTGGCCTGTGCTGATAGCTTGCAGACGTAAACTGATAAATCTCTTATTTAATATTTAATAAACGTAATTGATAAGATAAGAAATTGTAACACTTTGTATTTGGGTGATTTCAGATATGTTATTTTAATTTTGCAAGTTATTATCAATGACCGGTTTTTAGCTGTTAACCCGGTCTAATACTGGTCTTGTTATTATGATTTTATGTTAATGGATTTAAAAAAAAAGTTATATCTATTGGCTCTACTCATGATAAAAATCTCTTTTTCACTAAAATGTGAAACACATTTACATAATCAACGTTTGAGTAATTATTCACACTAATAGTATGAAGGTGAAAGTTTGTAAGTAGGTATGTGTGTATGTTTGATAGTCCTTTTTCATGATCGGATCATCGGCTGATCGGATTTGGTATTTGGCATACGGGTAAACCATATATCCTGGAATAAGACAGAACACTGAGTTTTTCTTCCAGTAGTTCAATAATTCGCTTTACAGCAAACCCACGAGAAAACGCCGATGCTTTTGCAAGCTTTTTATACCATTCGCCAACTCGCTCACACAGGTGTAGAACGATTTTTTTTTGTTAAACGAAAAACCGATCAAGTGCGAGTCGGACTCAGACACGAATGGTTCAACCCATTTCGAACTTTTTCTTTAACTGCCGCTAAAGTCTCGCAGCACTTTGCCAAATTTCAAGATTCTAGGCCAATGGGAAGTATTCTATAGATTCCGATTCCCATAAGAGAGTGAAAATATACGGAATTGATATTAATTTCAACTTGATACTAGTGATGTAACGAATGTTAGATTTCTCACATTCGCGAATGCGAATGCGAATATTCAAATTCAATATCTACGAATGCGAATGTTGACTTTCAAATAAAGTACGCGCAAAATATCATACAGGTTTGACATTTCGTGTCAGCTAAGTTTAAACCTAACATAGCAGAGCCGTTACAAACTGATTGAACAAAGCTAATCACATTAAGTTCATTCGAAAAGATTTATTATGATTTGAGGTTAGTTACTATTGTTGTACCTATTTGTTAAATTTAAGTGGTATAAAAACATGACTATGACTCCAAACTTCTCTAACATGTTTTTTCGTTTCAATTTGTGACATTGAAAATGTGAAATGCAAGTTGTGTGACAGAAAAATATTAAAGTAAATATAAAATTATAAAATCATATCAGTTGTATTGTAATTCTGTATCCATCCAATCAATGTATTTATTATCTCCTTTTTGTTTGTCAAAAACATTCGCCGAACATTCGCATGTTCTTGCGAATACGTCAAAAAATGTCCGAATATTCGCTGATGTGTTTGCGAATGCGAATATTCGTAACATCACTACTTGATACCTGCAAGCATTCCTGAGAAGAAGATCTTAACAGACGAACAAAGAAATGATCCCACAAAGGTTCCGATTTCCCTTTCGAAGTCCGGAACCCTAAAAAAAAACCTTTGAAATACGAGTAGCTCCTACTCACAAGGAATACGCAGCTATACTTAATTTTTTTTTGTTTACATATCTTTATTTTTACATGTTGTTTACTTATCCGCGCGACATTCGTCCACTGGGCGCACTAGTGATGGATGACACCCCTGCTGAGCTCGCGCATCGATAACGCAACGCGACGGATGCCCATCACTAAAAATATTCATAGAATTTTAATTTAAGCCTTTTTCTTATTTGCCTATAATAGAGAACGAATGAATACTTTTACAATCATTTTATTTTCGTCTTAAATGCTCTGACAGTTTTATTTTATTTCTCATCTCATGGGCCCTAAAATATGACATAATTAATTCTAATTTAGTATTAATAATTATGAACTGCCAAGAATTTCTACATAAAACTAGTTATGGAAGTTATGTTCCAAAAACTGTACGATACATAGATAATCACCTCTAAATATTTTCTAGCAATAATAAATAATCAAGAGTGAAGCAAGATTACAGTCGTAAGTAATAAAGGCCGATCAGGGCGCCTATGAATAAATTAAACTGTTAATACTACATTCGGAACATCCACAATTAAGCCGACATCTAGTCAATATCTACGATAAAAATGCTCGGTTTTAAATGACGAACAATTTGTCTGCTGCGGTCTTCCCGTCCGATTATAATTTAAGTGTCTTCAAGGCTAGAGTGAATAGGCTCTTAGTGCTTCTCACCATCAACGACTGCATCACTGCTTATCACCAGGTGGGATCGCAGTCAAGCACTAGTTTATAATTATAACATTCCACAATATTCCACAACTCAATTTAAAAAACAACTTTCGGGCCATCAAGCACATTTTTACGATTTGTCACGTCTCTGTAGCTATGTGTGTGTATTGTCAAAGTTGCTTCGAAACATAAACGTATCCACTCTATTCAAATGCCCTTTACCTGCTTCTCGACAAAAAAAAATCTAGAAAAGAACATAAACGACCAGCCGAGGAGGAGCTTTACTGTCGATTTTATGATGTGATTAAATGATTACTATCGTTTATGATTTAGTAACTCGATTATCTCGGTGCATCCTATGATTTGGTAACCACTGCATGCTTTACAATATTGAGGCGCTTGTTTTAAATTAATAGTTTATGAAATTAGTCACCAGTTAGAAACTTTAATTGCTATAATCAAAGAAAAATATATAAGTATAGACCTTAAATATTGAAATATCCAGTTTTTTTTTTTGCGTAGAATGTCCATTTTACCGTTGACATTTAAGAATCCTTTCTTCGATTTTTTTTTCCGAAAACAGAATAACCGAAGACCACAGAGATTTCAGTCTCTCAATCGAAACTCAGCTCGAAACCTTATACAGAATTTAGACGAATATTTCTGAGAAAATATCTTTTAGATGTGTGTATGCAATTGCATTTTTTGCTTCAAGTAATTGCATCTAAATTATATTTTTTCATACACATTTATTTCGATTGAAATTCGAAGTTATCATTCATGTTTTTCACAAAAGCATGATAAACGGATTTTCTTAGGAGTGGCATAGCAAGCAGAACTAAAAACTTGGTATTCATTTGCATCATATTTAAATAATGCAACTGAACGATAAAAATACTAACGAAACATTTAAAATTAGCTTTGCAACCTAGTTTAAAATTTCATTTCAATGTTGCTCAGAAAAATAAAAATGTATTGGTCTTAGCAATGTTGTTGCAAAATTCCAGAAACGCACCAAATATTCATGATATATAGAATCAGTTTATTTTGGTGGAACTACGCAATGGGCGCTTATATTTTACACAGGTACTCAATCGCTCTCAGCTTAACCATTTAAGCCATGCCCATGCCGGTATTAACAACAAACATTTATAGTTTAAATGGGGCACTAAGTTGTCACTATCAAGACAACCAACATTGGAATTCATCGTTAATGCAATAACGATATAAATTCCTCGTGGACCATTCGCTCTAGGCTTGCAATCTGTGCTGAAAGCTGATACAAGTTTCCCATAGTGTACTTAATGAATTTAGTTGTCATGGTGCCGACAAAGAGAGGTGTAGGCTTGTGGTAACCGCAGCAGAGCCGACACTGTATCGAAGAACGGGGATAATGTGAAATGAAGCCAGGTGCCGCTAGCTCGATATATCTTCCGAGGGTCTAACGCTGGCAGATTCTGATACGAGTTCCAAGAACGTGTATTTATTATCTTCAAACTGAGCCTAGTACAATACAAGTTTCAAGTGCAAGATACGCAAGCTATGTAAATGTGCATACAAAATAGTGTATGCTAAATAACAATAGACTTATTTATATGTACTGTAAGCTCAAGATCGATCCACTATTCGATACAGGATCTTCGGATCATGTAACAGTGTAAATACATTTCTAATTACACTAAGATTGTTTGTCACAAACCATTACTGATTAGTACTTACCTCTACATATGTAAATACACGTGGTCATCAGCCATTAACTCCAGATAGTAAACGTTAGATACATAAACGTGTACATACAATTAATTATGTATTAACTTTTGATATAATTAATTATTTGCGCAGGTATATGTAACCAGATAAACAAATGGCAATCTTACGATACTAAAGGAAACATTGGAAATGTTAGCTAGTAAGTAAATTTACTGTAGTTATCTATATACTGAAGTATATAGTGAAAAACTAAGACTGAGTTTAAAGGTAGGGTAACAGTATTTTGTAATAAAACTTGCTATTTCCAAGGCTTCGCTTCTGTAGGTTTACCAACCCGTGGGCTATGCTGACGGTGTATCTGTCTCCCGTCTTCAAAAATTGGAGGGAAATGGCCTCCTGTGAGACTGTGTTGCTCCAGAAGGAAGCCGCCAAGCCCGCTCTGAAAAGGTAGCATCTGGCAGGCAACATGACAACAGGATGTTGGAGACAAATCTGTAAGACTGAATTAAGACTCGGCGCGTAACACTCTCAAAATGTATGAGGACAGATGGGCAAAGATCATCACACAATGAGTACCTAAACACTAAAAACGCTGGTGAGACGATCCGGACACGTTCCTGATAAGAGAAGACCAGGCACAAAGAGTTGAAAAGATATGGGGGAGGCCTTTGTCCAGCTCTGGAAAGAATTAGTCACCTAAATCTTTGAGTGTAGATTCAAATAATCCTATAATTACAAACACTCAAAGAAAGCAATACCAATAAGTCACAAACCGCATGGGTTGCCTTCCAAAAGGGAACCCCGGGGTCCTGGCACGCAAGGGCAAAGAAGGAACATAGGTGTGATTTTAGTCAGTAAAAGTTTGATACGCCCTCCCGTTCTGCCTTAGAGCGCGAAAAGTAATAGGATGATTTCCCACCTTAAAAAAAGAAAACCTATAAAAGTTAAATTTTAACCGATAAGGAAACTATTTGTGTTAGGTAAGAGTACTTAACTTTATCTAGCCAGTATGCTAATACTAGACTAATTTGGCAACCCAGAACACAGCCAATCAAGATAGCAAATTACAAGACAATGCTACTTAGGTGTGAATTCCTTAACTGTCTGTGTCGCTACAGGATTTGTTTCTGAATTCTAAAGAGGTACTCAGAATTAAGTTCTTATACTACCAATAGCGTAACACATAGTAAGGAATGTATCAATTAAATTGGACTAGAAACCTAGTGACTCTCTCAGGGAGATAGCCATCTGCCAGAGCTGTGGGATTGTTCGAAAGAGGGCATGGGCCTTGTAAATGGTAACTAAAGAAACAGGTTTTTTTTGGCATTTAGTCGCTAAAAAATTAACGCTCCCGCCTTCCTGTCGCTCCTGTCGACGTCCGACGTAGAGAAAAGAGATGGCTATGCCACACACATGTTTAGTTATCATATTTCTTCAGAAATAAAATCTCTTCGGTACTTGATACCTTCCCACTCCAATACAATAAATTCTTGCTATAAATATTATGACATAGACTAAAATTAATACAATTTTGAGACAAATGGAATCAATTTTAACTGTTACACTGAAGTGAACGTAAATCCTAACCCGCGCAGACTGTTCAGCGCTTGCCGTTGCGCGGAATGCGTGCGGGAACCGGTCGCCAGCGCAGGCGCACGCAATGCACCCCAACACTCTTTCATACAGACAGTATGCGACTAGGCTCAGGAATGTCTGTCTAGGGCTACTAGTATAATGTGTACAGCTGTAGGGCCTACAATGAATTATTCTTTGTGAGTTTGTGAATGGCGATCAGATAAATGGATGCCATTTTTAACCGACTTCAAAAAATGTATATGGACCGATATGCAATTTTTTTTTCCTTTAATATTTAAAGGAAAAAAAAAATTGTTAATCGCTTCCAGATTGGTCCCATTTTTTTCAAAATCCAGTTCTGATGATAGGATGCATGAGGATTCGAGGGAACTCCTCAAATAGTATAGGCAACCATATAGTGATTTTGGTATATTCATCGAGTACCTACTTAAGCATTTACAGTCAAAAAGTAACATTTGATGAAGTGGAACTCATGAAGAAGACCAGAAAAGGTCAACGGAACTTCATACTCACATAGATATCACAATGAAGATAGTTCAGCGACTATGACAACACAAATGAACGGTTCTGAATAGTTACGTTGCAAATGGTGTCATTGAAGTGATCTGATGATGATGCTGGAGCCGGAAGGTAGTTAGATTAAATAAGAAAAAAACAATACCGAGAAACACCAACTTCCAAAAATAAAGTTATTTTGATCCTTTCAGTGTTTTTTTTTTTTTAGCGGACGGTTATTTTTATTTTGAAAAAAGATTTTGTTAAAATGAAAAACTTCTCTGCTACTCGTTAAAAGGTGTCAAGGATAGGCAATCAGTTCCTTTTCCGAAAAATCATCATCACTTAATTTATTTTGGGGCCGACTTCCAGTGTAACCGGATGTAGCTGAATATATTTATATAAAAAAGCTCTTTAAATCACTTTCATTATTCAGGATTTTAAAATCCAACAATAAATGCTGAAATCATTTTCATTTAAGGAACATTGAAGACAGGCAAATAAAACATGAACATTAAATTATATTTTCGTACAGACGTTATTCTACAGCCATCATGTGAGTACATGGTATGACGTAATTAGACGCTACACTATGAAATTCTAATGAAAATATGTTTAAACGGATGCAGACCGAAATTTCGAGTTTGATAAAATAAGAAAATTTGTTTATAATTATTATCAACTAATACCTACCTAGCTAGGTATCGGTGAAAAGCCATAAATTATGTTGATATGATTGACACTGTGAACTTTTGCATACTTTTATAATAAATTACCTGCTTATCTCGTGTTACGATTCGCTGCTTCACATGAAAAGTTTAACCTGGCACACATATTTTTATTATTGTTCTGGAAACAAGACCAATCTCGGAACAATGAAATATTCAGGTGTAGATGTACTGTGAAAAAACTCATTTACTGCACAGCTGTTATGAATTACCTATATCATCCTTATATATCACCTAAGTGAATCAACCTTGCATGACTGTTACAAAAATAGATTGAAATAAATCAATTGTATAAATTTTCCTTAACAACAATTTTTAGCTACTGTAACCGAAAAATCTCGATTACTCAACCATGTGAAATGAAAAGCAATGTCTGAGACAGTTTAATGTGTCTAAAACGTTCAAGATGACACATCTAAAACAAATGATTTGTCGAAAGACGAGACTATCAGTAGCAAATTATGTATTTTTATCCTCTGAATAACAAAGAAGAATATTAAGTATTTATTTTTGGTGGCATACCGTCGCGGCCAGCCTACGCTTTTGGCGTAGTTTGCAATGTAATTGAACGTCATTGGTTCAACGCATTTATCTCACTTGAGGACTGTTTATGTCCATCCAAATTAATCGAAAATTTTCCGTTAAAATAATTCCTAAGGAAAATTTATCGTTAAAATAATTCCTAAGGAAAATTTTCCGTTTTTCGAAGTTTACACTTCAGGAATTTAGAATTCATGAAAACCTTAGTAAGCTAAGGTTTTTTGGAAGTCCTCTGAAGAAATAACTGAAATTCTTGGCTAGAAACGTGATTTTAAGTATCTATGTCTAATTGTTTTACACGTGCTCTCGTTACCTCACGTAAAACGGAGCTATTTGGTTTCTGCCAACAAGGCGACGATAATTTGATTTATGTGTTTTTGGTTTCGCATACATCTTTTTTTTAAGGAACTAGTTCAAACCCAAATTAATTTTAATTTTAGGCTAAGAATTTTAGGCAATTATTTACATAAAATAGCATGTGTTTTATCATTTATCACAGTTAATTTGATTAAATAAATAAACATGATGAATTGCAATTTATTCCGTTCAAATATTATTTTGAAATCATATTTATTTTTCATTCCGAACGAATACCAACAACTTGAATTTAGTAGTCAGCTCGGTCAAAACTAATAAAAACTAAATTTATCATTACTCATACTCTGAAAGTAGGTCTGAAGTGGCCTGAGTAGCGGGTTGAAAGTAATACGAGTACTTTTCATCCCTAGGGAGAATCAACTCTTCAACCGACAGCTGTCAAATTATTAAAAAAAAACTAGTTCTATCTTGACATTATTATTATTATTATACAACTTTATTGCACATCTTAACATAATACAGGACAAACATTTATATAAATAAGTGTACAATAGGCGGATATTTCCATTGAACCAGGTCCCAACTTTCTATACAGCCAGTGAATTACAGCGCGAAGTAAAATTGAAAATAATTTAAAGACAAGTATTAATTAAAGAATATACCTATATATTTTAAAGTGATTTATTTTTTTCAACTATTTCTTTAAAATACTTACTTTATTTAAAAAAAAAAAAATATTATGGAAAAATATTGTTATTATATTTTTTCAATAATGAAAATGAATAATAAAAGCTGAATAGCTGGCCGGACACAGAAAAAAAAAAACAAAATAGGCGGGAAAGTGGCAATCCGGCAATCCGGTCTTCATTTGTTCTTTCGAGTTGTAGTTTTGTTTACATTTCCGTACAACATAGATTTCTATTAACACGATAAGTTCATAAGATTCCATGTGGATATAACGCCTGACTTCATAAGAGCAGAGGGTAAAGCAGTAGTGGAAAACCTTATATCGCTTCAATCAGAAGAATGATACCTGCCTAAAATCCTACGACGACTCAGATTTTACAAGTTTTTTAATTTTATTTTTACTTTCCATATATTGTAATGAAAAGCACAGTGTTTACCTCGCGATAAAGACTTACGAGTATTTAGTCCCTCGAAGTAATGGCGACCTCGCTACACTTGGACGCCAAACTCTTTCTCGGGAATAAATAAATTACTTTCACCCCTAGGGAAACAATTTACTATTAAATAAGAGTCCAAACCCACACCAGTGGTAGCTATTAGTAGTTGGTATAAAATTTAATAAATCATTACCAAGACAAGAACACAACCACACTTCTTAAAATTTAGGTAGGTAATACCAGATATGAAAACATTTCAAGCAGGCAGTACCAACAGCAACTTGATCTAATAGCCTGTTGCAACAAAATTCTCTTTACATAAATCGGTTCCGCGTCAAATATGGAGTAAAGGCGACTAGATAGGGCTGTGCCGTGCCGTGTCCGGTTCGAGCACGTACCTAGGCCAGATCTCGCAGGGTGACTTATAGAGCACGAACCGGTAATGTATGTGCCGGCACCGGTAAACGATGTCGTCCACGATTTATGCCCCGCAGTGCCCCGTGAACCGTCTCACGATCCCGAAAAGTGCAGGAATGTGTAGTAATGTGGACCGTTAGCGGAAACAATGTGTTTTGAATTATGTTTTGATGTGCTGTGCTTAACCGATCACGACTGTGTTTTATGGATGTCCATATGTTCTATATCTGTACAATCGTGTGCTTAATCGAGCAAAGTTACTGCAAAAGTAAACTTATGAAGCCTACGCTATAGTTTGTTGCGTGATTGTTGCTCACTCTTGTACTTGGTTCCAATACTGCAGTTTTCAGCGTTGTCACACATCCTTAAGATGCTAGCCTCTTGTTACAATTGATAATAAAAACAAAAAACATTTCTACTAAAATCTATAAATAATCATAGACAGTTTTATAGGAATGGTTTCAAATCCGGCGACAAACCTTGCTATAGGATCAATATGTGTTTATGTAGTTACTAAGTATTTCTATAATACTTTTTGTGGGTTACAATCAAGAATTCTACTTTATTACCATTGGAAGAAGCATTTGGATTACCTACCCATACTTTTTATAATAACTTACTTTGTAATGATTGATTCCTTTTCAAAAAATAATATCAGTATCGTTTAAATTACTCGAATAATAATATTTTTTGTTCATAAGAATTTTTATCCTGGCTTTAGTCAGATTTATTGTCAGTAAACGTGCAAGTATTTATATAATAATTATTTGGATTTGTTGTAGAGATCAGACACCAAGCATTTTCTGTGTTCGATCAGGCATTTAGAAAATTCTGGCTCTCGTAGAATGAAACCAAAATGTACGTAGTTAGAGTCTATGATACCTAACTTTATAGGTTCTCGTACCTATTTGAAACCGCATTCCTCCTATATAATTACTTTGAATTGGAAGATTGTCTTGTAAGGAGAACGACATAACGATACGAGCAATTTAAATGAACGAATAACATTGCAATTCCATTCAGTAATAAATCCTGAAGCGGTACATTGATGACGACACTAATTTGTTCAATATAAAGGGTTTAAATCAGAGCGCGGCCGTTGACCTCTAGTTGTTTGTGGGGGCGGCGGCCGGCGCGTGCGCATTTCGCGCGTGACCTTCGACGACATTCGGCGGGAAATAGAATTAGATCCTAAATGTTCCGCTGAACGGCTGGACTAATAAACAGCAAGTTTTTCTTCATAATTTTCGCATAAAACATAAACATGAGATGATATTTGGATGAGCCATATTTTGTTTCGGTGTCTGTTTTAGTTACCAACAGGATCTGTTCAAAATTCTGCTTATAATCAAGCGTTAGACAGAAAATGCACAATTTCTTTTACAAAAAAAAAATAACCGACTTCACTACAAAAAAAAAAAAACGATCGAAATAACTTTAATTTCGGAAGTCGGTGTTTCTGGTATCGATTTTTTCTATAAAAATGCATGGAGTGAGAAATCACGGAATGTGCTACGCCGTAGCCGGAAATTATAGTTACATTGCTACGCCAACATTAGTCACATGATGCTGTTAGTTGATATTATTTACAAGGATTGTGTTTTCTTCAAGACAAAGAAACCTCTTAGTGAAATATTATTGAAAACTCGATTATAAAACAGAGTTTATTTATATAATGCAAGCAGCTCTATCCTGGAGCATCTGCTGCTACTGTGCCCAGTATACCTTGACATGTGGAAAAATAGCTAACTAAATTCAAATATACTGCATTTGACATATCATTTGTCATAGTCTTTGCATGTAGCGCCACCGCTAAGTGTCAAGACAAAGTGGGCAACGCGCACATTGTAACGCGACCCAGCGCAGCGTGACGGGCCAGCAGCGCGCACCGTGACAAACAACGACATCACTCGACACACTTACCTTCTACACGCCTACTACATTATACAACTAAAATAATGTCATAGACTCAAACTAGGTACAGGAATTTTTACTGGGAAATTCTTATAATTTGACTCAGAGATACTGATAAAGTTTCAGCACGAGTAACGAGTTTACAAGGTAGTTCTTCAGAGACAAAATTTTCGATGTCTATATTTCTGTAACAAACTAACAAAACGGCATGTAATTTTTTTTGTACAGATTAGCTTTATCCCTGACCGCGACAAGTTACATTTTTTTAAATAATTGCTGTCTAAGAACAAAGTATTTACCCTAAGGGCCTGACACATTAAATCTTATGGAAGTATCCGCACAGGCGATAAAAATTCGCGCGTTTAAAAATTCTAGGATTTCATGCAGATTTGACGCGATGCGGTGCGGAAATAAGTCCGCGCAAATGTTTTGTGCAGTACATGTAGAGTAGGGCTATGTCCGCACTACGAAATAAAATTCGCGCGTTTTGCTCAGTCCTCCACGGCGGTGCTATGTAAAATTTTTGTTCGATTGTCCATTCTAGACGTCCGTCTCAGTCGGGAACAGCATTAAACTGACAAAGATCGTACGAAATTATTAATTTATTCGCAGTGCCGTACTAGTGTAATTCCGATCGCGGAACATAATACGCAAGAATAAAAACCTCGCGGCTAAAAATATTGCTGTGTAGACAGGCCCTAAAAGTGTATTTTAAAAACCTATATTGCAACATAAATATAATTTATCATTTACTAAAAAATAGTCACGTTGTACAATTTTGAACCAATTCCTAATTCAAACAAAGTAAGAACTATTTTTTTAAGTAACACGTTCAGGTTCCTTTAAGCAAGCAAGCTTTCAAGTACTACCTAACCCTTTGAAAAATTATGTCTAACTATTGCTACATACCTCGTACCTCCAGTTTGTGACAACCAGTTAATCTGTTGTCAGATCTTATGTTAGCTGTTGTGATTGTTGGACAATGATAAGAACCACCAAGCTTTAACACCGTCATGGCATAAACAACGGATTAAATTTAATAGGTAGGCTTCATGTATTTTGTAAGTTAATCTTGATTCAATAATAATTTTCAATTCGTAGATAGAAATTACAAATATAATCACTAGTACAAATATAATCACTCGAAGTGATACCAAAGCGGAAATCCAAATACGCCCAAAAATTTCATCATCATCATCATCATTTTAGCCAAAAGACGTCCACTGATGGACATAGGCCTCCCCCAAGTGTCGCCACAATGAAAGGTCCTGTGCGTCACGCATTCATCGGATCCCAAAAATTTTAAAGTAGGAAAAATACTGAAACATGAATGAATATGTATAGTAAACGATTGCCCAATCTACCAATAAGGCAATGGATATTTACAGTGTTTGTATTCATAAACCTTTTATATCTTGTTTTTACAAGAACCTACGTAATAGGATTACTTCTCTCGCTCTGGGGCGGAGCAGGAGGGCGTGTCAGACTTTTACTGACAAAAACCCACTCCTATGTAAGGACATGGGAGTGGGTTTTTGTCAGTAAAAGTCGGGGTCCTAGAATGCAAGGCAAAGAAGGGTCTGCCTTGCATTCCAGGAGCCCGGGTTTTCCTTTCAGAGGCGTACCCATTGACCCAGTAGGCTTCAATCCTGCTGGGCCCCTACGGTTTTGCTGATATCTCCTTGAGGCGCGCGTGGAACACTACGTGCCGTCGACGACTTGTGCTCGGTCCGATCGGTTACCGGATGCTCGGCCGGCAAGCTACCCATTGCTCGCCGTCCGCAAGCTTAACCTACTTAATAGGTTGTACTCCTTTCGAGTTATAATCGCATTCATCTAGAAGTATTCACACTCGAAAAAGTTCCAACATAAACATTTCAGCGGATAATTTGTTATGTAATTGTTTACGTTACTTGCTACGTAACACATCTACATAAAAAATTTCTATCGAATATGGGGTTGGCGCCAATAATCGCGTTTGAAGAGACAGCCAGGCGCGTCAAAAAGAACATCATCACTCAATACAGTCATTTGTCTTATATTTTTATTTATAAATTTTTTTAGTCATACCTTGTCATATTCATAGTCATTTATTCGTATACAAGTAATTTGTATTTGAATTTACACACAAACAAATCACACAGTCATTCAGTCAGTTTTACAATAAAATAATTAAGTAAATTTGCAATCACGGTCAAACCTTATAATGTAAAATAATTGTAATAAAAATAATAAATACAGATAAATTAGCAAAGATAGACAGAATTTTTGTCAGTTACATCTACTACGGTTTGTTTATACAAACCGTCACGTTGAACACATTTATATACGTACGTTGAATTTCCTGAAGATGGAAATTCTGATCAGCATAATATGTTGAATTTCCATTTGATATATACGGTTTTTAAACAGAAAATTAATGGAACTTTTATAGGATCCCATTTTACTTTATTTTTTTGTGTTTAAAATCTAAGTGATTTTAAAATCCCCTAAAACCTATTACTTTTGTAAGACGAAGGAGACTATTTTCAACGACCATTTAAATTTGTGAAACATTTTTCCTAACAATAAAGATTATACTATAATATATATTATATAAAATCTATTTTTTCTAAAAGTTTCATATAATCTTATTCAGTGATTACTATCGTATTGTTATTTTCATATTTCTGAGTCCCCTACCACAGGTTGACCTCAGATATTATGCAGTGTGGTTACAGAGTCATGTCTCTACGTAAAGACTGAACATGCGACATGTGTGATGAATATACGTGAAGGAAAAGGTAAATAATAAAAGAGATATCTTAGTGTATGAGCAAAATCGTAAAACTAAAACAATGGGTTCTTCATATTAATTCATGTGCAAGATTGAAAACGCCACGTGGTAGGTGGTAGCATTCTTAAAAGAAAAATAGGTAACAGTCATTACTGCTATGGCTACCAGGACATTTTAGTTTATTTCTCGTGAATAGTGACTATCTGTTTCCTATACTATCCCTTTTTTTAAGTTGAAAATTATCAAATAACTTATCCCACTATGGGTGGAGTGAGAGTGGGAGTGTTAGACTTTTACTGACTAAAACCCACCTGTGTTCTTTCAGTTACCCATTGCGTCACGGTAACTCTTACAATCCTGCAGCCTTCCTATAGGTACTTACTATCCCTACATCTTTCGTTTTTCTCACAAAAACGTTAAAGCCATAGATCTTACCTCTGGCAGGTACAGTTATCTTATATAAGAGTAAAATTTTACAAATATGGTAGTCAATAGCAACACTATCATGTTAGATCGTAATTAAGTGCTATCTGCATGCACGATCAGGTACCGACCACAGGGAGCACCGAGTTAATGTCACTACAGATAATTTGGACGCTTATGGCAATAACGAGTGCTCTCAATACCGGACGCCGCCACCCAGCCGGCTTTACCTGCCCATATACAGCCGCACAGCACCCATTCCATAGAAACTGGCGATATTCGAGTGAATGCAACAAGTGCTCATGAATATTATAACATTCACTACATTTACATAAAACACAAATAAAATATATATTTTTGTTAAACCTTGAGACAGATATAAAGACGATTGTAATGTTTTTAATCCTCAGTGAAGGATACAATATTGTTAAACGATAAATTCAATATCGCGAAAAAAAAAGAACTGATTACAAGTGACTGGTATTCCGATAATTGTCTTATCTATTTCTAAAACTATTACGCAGTCTAATTACTTTCGGCCGTTGTTTTATTTATTCGTAGTAGTAAAAATAAAAATAAACGCCAAAATGCATGTTCCACTAATTGTCAAATAAATACATAACTATTAGTCTAGAAAGAAGAAAATATAGACTGTTAGCGTAATTTAACAATTAGTTACTATTTCTATCTAATTATTGGTTGAACTCTGGGGATCAAAAAACTAGCCCTTGGTTATTCTTATATATATTTTTCCACACATCGAGATTTGATTTAAAAAACTGGGTTAGTGCAAGTCGAACTCGCATAATGAGGGTTCCGTACAAATTATGTAAATAGTTCAATTCACGAATCGAGTCCCGAAGATTTTTCCGAATAAAAAAAAGTATATTTTTTTGTGACGTAACTACAAATTTTCAGTTTTCAGATTTATTCCTATACTTGTGCTATAAGAATTTGCTTTATGCCAAATTTCAGGACTCTAGGACAGCAGGTAAGTACCCTATGAATTTCGATTTCCTCAGAAGTGTCAAATTTACGATTTTTGCGCCATAAACGGTCGTATCTTTTTTTTTTCGTTAACTTAGAAGTTTAATTTTTTCACAGCTTCAAGGGACTGCAGACCCGAGTATGTGGTTTTAATTTCAACTCGATACCTCCATGCGTTCTCAAGATAAAGGGTCTTGACAGACAGACAAACAGACAGACGGACGGACAACAAAAATGAAAAAAAAGGAACCCTTATAGGATCACCTATAAGGGTTCCTTTTTTTTTTCATTTTGAGGTACGGTACCCTAAAAACGATGTAACTCGTAAATATAGTGTACGGTGAGAATACGCAACCATTTCTGCAGAAACCGAAGGAATGCGGCCGATTAAAATGCATCCTGATACAAGTTCCATTTCAAATGTTTTACATTTCCTGGTAGAGACCTCTGGGCTGATGTAACCAGTCCAGTATATCTGGAATTACTGGGGACAGTGTGGGCTTTCTCTTAGAATAACAAGGCGTTATCGCGAGTGGAATAACAAGGTAAATCTCATCGGGTGTTTTGCGCCGGGGTCAGGTCGCGTGGTCAGGTCCTGCGTGCACTATGTACCTACTAATGAGTCAAAGATCCAGATAACACGAGATCATCTTTACAAATTGTAACATGTTATTTTGCACATAGTGGAATCTTACATTCTAAAACCATGAGTAATTACGATGTCTAATTATATTTTCATGTCTGGATTTTCCTGGAATTTTAAGAGACGCGGACAAGCAACAAGCGGATTACTCACTTATGTAGTGCATTGAATCAGAACTACTTACACTCAAGTGTATGTATAGGGTTTAACGTCTGATGTATTCTGGCTTTCTTCAGAATTTAGTACAAGATGGTGGAACAATAAAGCACACAACTAATAACAGCTTTAAAAACCAGCTATTGCCAAGTGATAACTCAACTTGTTTTTGTTAAGAGTAAATCAGATTAAAGATTGGTAAGAGAGTGCTTATTTGCAACATCTTCGTATTATAATTTCGCTTAACAAAAAGTGCATGACTTAACTATCACTAAAAAATTAAATTAGTATATTTATAACCCTTTGCCGTTTAGTTCTTTTTTTTTTTGTAGGAAATCATCAAATAACTTCTCCCGCTCTGGGTGGATCGAGAGGGAGTAGTTATTTAATTTTAGTAGCACTTTACGATCCAAAAAGAGACTCTCATACAGGGTTGAATTCCAATTTAGCTCAACATTTGAGTAAAATAGCCGACATTTTTTTTTAAGTCTAATGAAACAACAATAAAATTAGCTGCTATAATAGCTAGTCCGCTCCGCTTACACTAGCGATACAAGATAAAGTAGATGACATGACAAATCTAAAAAAAAAAGGCCGGACTTCGCCAATTTGGCCGGACACGCAACTAAAAAGCCTGACCCTGTCCGGCTTTATCCGGACGCCTGGCAACGCTACCCTCAGTGACTCTTTCGAACAATCCCACTGCACGGATAATAATAATAATCCAGAAGTTTCACACAACCACAACTCCATCTAGTCCCAAAATAAGCAAAGTTAGTGCTATGAGTACTAGACAACTGATAAACATACTTATTTATTTTTCTAAATTTTTTTTTCGATCGCAGTCGAGTATAGTTTATATTAAATAAAATATAAAATATACTTGACTGCGATTCCCCCTGATGTTAACCAGTGATGCAATCATTGATGGTGAAGCACACTAGTTTATTAAGAGCCTATTTCCTCTAGATAAATTACACCCAGACCCAGAACAAATAATCGTGCTCACCACACAAACGTTGGTCTTGGGTGGGAATCGAACCCACGACCTCCGCCATAGCAGTCAGGGTCACTAACCACTAGACCAACAGGCCAGTCAGTTCGGCATCCCCTTCATGATTGTCATTAACAACATGGCTACTTTAGTCAAACACGAAACCCATTTAATCGTTTATTTCCAATAATCATATTGTCTTATAGAAACTTATCTATAGATATCCTCCACCCCATTCACATAATTAACCTCACATATCTCTTTTATAATTGCATGTTTAATGCGGTGTTTTCATCCACTTCTCGATTGCACCATCTCAACACAACCTGTTGGCTCAGTTTTGTTTTTTTTTTTTTTTTCGATGGGAAAATCATCTTATGACATCCGCCGCCCTTGGGCGGGGCGGGAGATAGTGTCAGACTTTTACTGAGTAAAAACCCACTCCTGTTCCTTCGTTGCCTTCGTCCCAGGGCCCCGGGTTCCGTTTTCACACTACCCATGGCCCCAGTAGGCTTCGACCCTGATTGCCCCTACGATTTGCTGACAACTACCTCAGGCGCGCGTGGAACAATACGCGCCGTCGACGAATTGGGCTCGGTCCGAACGGTTATCGGACGGCGGGTTACCCATTGCCCATTACCGTGGTCGGTGAGAACCTGCGTCATGCGGAAGGTGAGGACGCCGTGAGGTCTTTTCAACCACGCCTCGAAGAGGGGACAACCTCCATAATTGTGACGTGCCCAGTTGGCTCACAGTTAGATTTAACCTAATTGAGCATGGGATTTGTGAGTTTATCATGCTCAATATCTTGTTGATGTTGACTCGTGTTTGAGATGATTCAGGGGCATGACATGTTAAAGTGTCAGTCGCACGAGCGAGAAAGAAGGATAGAGCTTTATACCCTATATAGCTGCATCCCTTTAACAATTCAGTTTAGGTCGTCAAATGGATCGCATTAAGAGCTCGTGGTAGGGCCTCAGTTCCGTCAAAATGGCTGAGTGGTGCTGAAACGCGTGACATATTCGAAACTGTTCTTAGCTGTCAGTAGCTTATTTTATTTTTATATATTTGGAATTGTTTCATTTTACTTTTTTATTTATTTACATTGTTTTCACATTACAGCGACAACAAATATGTGCGTACTTAACTAGTTTTTTCTTATATATATATATAGGTTTTTTGTATGGTCTTCTCCATACAGACAGATCTGTAAATGCGGTTCGGAAATGTACAATTAGCCTCATTTTTCTTACTCTCCGACTTCTTGACAATTTAAAAGTGCCCATGAAGGTCATTTGAAATAAATGCCTTGAGTTTGAATTAGGTCATTTAAGTTGGTACTGCAACCTAACCTAACCTGCTTAAACCATACAATTTACATACCTTTTCTTTTTTGTTTTCGGGGGGACCTACCTAAATGCATTTACAATATATTGCTGTTAATGTTTTTCGGATCGATGGATCAATTGAAAGTCATAACTAGTGCTAACAGTTTTAGACCAGCTGTGGACTTCTTGGTCGTTATAGCGACACTTGGGGGACTACTTTCGGCTGAAATGATGATGATGATGATGACGTGGACTTCTACGCCAACAATGATATATATTACATATTGCAGTTGAAGTTTTTTGAGCAAAATTATCGTGATGAGTATCGACGAAGTCGTGGGTTCAAACGCTACAAGGTCTAATAATTATGACTTATCTTTCTCGGTTACTCTTTGACATCACTGGATGGTTGAAGAAAAACTTATGAGGAAATAAAACTTTATATAGTGTGTGGGTATTCTCTAATCTACAATCACAACTGGATAAACGTAGGTATTTATCGTCACTTCTCCAAAATAAGAAGAAACTTAGCCCATGAAATGGGACCTAATTACGAACCCGATTTAGTGTTAATATTATCTACACTAATATTAAAAAAGTACGAACCCGTTTTAGTATTAATATTACACTAATATTAAAAAAATACGAACCCGTTTTAGTATTAATATTACACTAATATAAAAAGTACGAACCCGTTTTAATATTAATATTACACTAATATTAAAAAAGTACGAACCCGTTTTAGTATTAATAGTACACTAATATTAAAAAAGTACGAACCTGTTTTAGTATTAATATTACACTAATACTAAAAAGGTAAAGTTTCTAAGTTATGTGCGTGTGTATGTTTTTACCTACTCCTTGTTGCTGAAACGGCTGAACGGATTGGAATAAAATTTGGCCTACGAGTAGACTCTATCCTGGAATATATTTTAGATACTTATTAACCCAGAAGTATAACCGCTTGGTATAATTTTTTACTTTCACGCGCGTGAAGCCGCGTGAAGCCGCTGAAAGTAGTTAGTATCAATATTCCACGATCAGTTCAATGATTAAGAGAGCATCCGAGCGCTCATCGAGATGTTCGGGATATCAGCAAACAGCTGGTCGACTCTTCGCGTGACCAGGGGGCTGGGCTTTTGTTCGGTCAACGAATCAGCATTGCCATCCAGCGTGGCAACACTGCCAGCATTCTGGACACTTTTCCCATTGACATTGATGTCGACGAAATTTTTGATGCTCTATATGTTCTTTTTCTACCCGTTCGTACATATTATTATTTTCAGTTTTTTTTTAATACCTGTTAAGTTATAATATTTAATAGTTAAGATGTATATAAATAAGTTAGTCGTACTATTTTGAAACAAAAAAAAAATTAAAAAAACTCCGTGTTTGTTTCAATATCTAAAACAAAATGAGTTACAATTATGCCTCGTTAGTGTACCCGCACTCTAATGACTTTATTATGACCAATAGAAAGGCGTCTATTTGTTAGTAAACATTTTTATCTTACGGCTTATCATTTCTTTTATAAATATTGCTCACTTCGATATAATTAAAATTAATTTAATGACAATTCGGATCAGTCATAAAAGTAATAGGTAATTGAATATTAACGATGACAAAAATAGAGTGTTTACTAATGGGTTGCTGGGAAAAATTTCATCATTGAACTAAGCCCTAATAACCTATACACTAATATTAATAATGAATTTATCTTTTTCTATTTCGTGTGTGTACATCTACACTAACATTATAAAGAGGTAAAGTTTGTTTTATTTTATTTTTTGTTTGTTGGAGGTAATCTCTGAAAATACTGGTCCGATTGCTAAAATTTTTCCACCGGTAGAAAGCTGCTTTATTCCTGAGTGACATGGCTATATTTTATTTATGAACGCGGGCGAAGCTGCGGGAAAAAGCTATTAAATAATAAAATAAATAGGTTAGACCAGTTTTCTTATGAGACCTATTATGGCTCGCTCTTGACCACTAATTCGTATGATGGTAAGCGGTGATGTGGTCGAAGATGGAGTACGCTTGCCTAGAAGTAACCTTTAATTTAAAGACCCCCAGGTTGTAGCTACAACCACACAACAAAAACACATAGCTATCAGAAAACACAGACTCCGGCAGGAAACTCCAGTTCTTCGCTGTACGCACAATGAATCTGTTCCAGCGTTCCCAAATCGTTTTGTGCATAGGGATGGGATAACCAGTCCATCATTTACCGGTGCGGTGCGGTGGTATAGCACCGTACGAGTTTGACGGAATTAAGTTATGCAGATAAGTTAATTATATCGTTACTTTTCATATATTAATGACGGAACTCTGGTAAATACACAATATATGTATATTTATTTATATAGAAGGAAACCATCCCAATAATCATAACGGTTTTAATAATTAAATAAATATTTTTGTTTTCGTTATTTCGGTTATTTTTTTTCCTGCACGTATCACTGTAATATTGTTCGATAAAACAAAAATAAATAAGTTGCTAGGTATAATTGTAATGTACTAATGAAGTAATTACATAAAAAATCTCTTGCGCAATAATATTTTTCTCACAGTTATCTTAGCACGTAGGCACCTGTCACACCAAAAAAAATAACATAAACAAAACAGAGCACTCACCCGTAGATCCATTTCATGGCAAAAGCAAAACACTCACACATACACAATACTCATCACGATATAACTCGATATAAATAAATAATACCCCACTATCAGTAAGTATGCGAGTGGACGACCGATAGCTGTGTGGTGCGCGGGAGTGCGCGCGACAGGATGCGCTCTGACGGCGGCGCGCGCGCAGGATCAGGGAAGCAAGCCTCCCGCACCCCGCCACACAATAAATACATCATTTATATTGATTCTCAACATTTACATTGTGACTTCTTATTTGAGTTGGACCTTACAATTGGACCTTGGTTCGACAACTATATTGTAAATCCGAGCACATAAATCAGCTCTTCTATAAATGAGTGGCATTCTATATTTACTGTCACACAAACCAGGATGTGTTATTTTAATGAAATAAGGCGCGCTACGACACACGAGCGTGCACTCTCTCCAGTTATCGCTCTGGGGTTAACGATTTTCGCATGGAAAAGTACTAGTATGATTACGCCTGCCTGTAACAAATAAAACAATGTCACATTTATCTATAAATAGTGGGTCGCACGATGCAGGGCGGGTGCGCCGGAGTGGGAGGGTTCGTTGGTTCGGGCGGGCGGCACAGCGCATGCGCGAAAATTTGGCACACTGTTTTACTTGCATCTAAAATTGACTGACACCAATTTATTGATGGTTAATAAAATATGCGAGATGCAGTCTGGAACGTTTGTCTGACGTCAGAGAACGCTTGAAGACGTTAATGCGTCCCTTTATGAATCAGATCCCACTTTAGAGGCACGGGATGTAGGTGTGTCTGTGTACGTATAATCTCGTGATTATTCTTAAAGTGCATTCACTGTATGTACTACCTAGCTATAGCTACTTGTATATTTATGACTAGATTGATGAAGTCATGCCGCAACAAAGTCTGGTCAAGACCAAATTGCCAAGCGTACGTGACCACGTGTAAATATTATTTTCAGTTGAAATTGAAGCGTTAAGAACAAGAATAATTTATTGTAACTAATAAAAAAGAGAAAGCGGATGAATTTTTAGCACATTAACGAACTGATTTTAGATCAAATTATAAATACAACTCTTTTGAGAAATAGAAGAAGGTAAGTAGACTTGTTTAAGGTAGGCTTAAGGTAGATAATTTTACTCCTTATTGTACACTATAAAAAAACAGTAGAAGCTAAAAAATTATGGGGTATAACAATAGTACATACTGAGCTGTGTGGCCCGATGGAGACACCATCTGCTGGTGGTGCGAAGTACTTACTTCATAACCTTCATAAATGATTATTCCCGCAAAGTTTATGTTTATTTTCTCAAGAACAAAATGGATATTAAAGCAGTTTTTCAAAAGTTTAAGCAAGAAGTAAAAAAGGAAACAGAAAAGAAATTAAAAATTCTAAGAAGAGATAACGGAAAAGAATATTGTAATAAAGAATTTTTTGATTTTTAACTGCTTCTGGCATCAAACACCAGACTAGTACTACATATTACGCCTGAACAAAACGAGCTGGCGGAGCGGATGAACTAGATATTGTTGGAACGTGCAAAAGCATGTTATTTGAAGCAAAACTGGATAAACAGTTGTGGGCAGTAGCAGTCAGTTCTGCTGAATACGTTGCCAACCGATCACCATCACGAGTTTTAGCAATGGTAGGTATAGTCCCTATGAAAAGTGGACTGGTAAAAAACCAAACCTTTCAAATTTAAAGATCTTTGGTTCTAAGGCCATGGTACATATTCCTAAACAAAATCGCTTAAAATGGGATCGTAAATCGAGAAAATTAATATTTGTGGGATATTGTGACAATTTCAAGGGCTATAGACTGTATGATCCACTAAATAAAAAGGTTATAATTAATAGGGATGTCAAATTTATTGTAAATTTCATTAATAATGTTCTCGCGAAGCGGCGAGCCTCCTTGCTGGCCTGCTACCGTGGGTTCTAGAGGCAACAGTCCTTGCACGTATGCACGATTTGCGCGTGGAGATGCAACGCCGAGGCGAAACTCCGCTGCCGCAACAAGTCACGGCATGGCGGACAGAGTTCCGGCGGGATCTCATGGTGGAATAGCGACAGCGACTGTCACATTAGATGAGATGATATATCAGTCAATATGTTCCGTATTAGAATTTATTATTTGTTTTATTTAAATTGGTTTTTACGCTAATGGACTGAACTTGTTTTTTCTTTTTAGTTTTTATCTATAGTTATTTTTTCGCAGTCGGGTTTTTGTATTTTTTAAATTTATTTTTTTATATTACACGTTTTGGTTATGATAATCTAATAACACTATTTATTTACTATTTTAGGCGTACATTTATCACTTTAAAGTTCACAAACCTATCGAGTCATCCGGCGGGACTTTCCCTGACGGAAAGGTTTTTTATGTATAAAAAACCTTTCCGTCAGTGAAAGTCCCGTAAAGGGTAATCATCTAATTATTCTTTCCGCTCTATTGCAGAGAGGGAGAGCGTGTCAGACTTTTACTTAGTAAAACCACACGTAGGTTCCTTCAGTTACTCTTTGTGTTCTAGGACCACGGGTTATCTTTTCAGAAGTCCCCCCAAGGCCCTAGTAGGCATCCGCCCTGCTGGGCCACTACGGTTTTGTTGACATCTTTTTAAGAAACACGTAGTACAAGACGCGTTATCGAAAATCTGCTCAGTTCGAACAATAGCCGGACAGCCAACTGCGAGCTACACATTGCACATCGTCCAAAAGCCCGCGCCTACGGTAGCTGGTAGTCGAGGGTCTCAGCGGTTGGGGCGTGAGGATATCCATTCCCTTACGTGTGCGGCTGTTTCCATATTGCTTCGCAGAAGGAGGCGGCCGCCATCCATTCCCCCTCACTCTGGATCATAGACGCGCGAGATGTCACCATCGCCGATTGCCCCCACGAGGTCATGGCTCACTTCCACCGAAAGCTCCACCGTGTCCTTCGGGCGATCCGCACTTTGGCGACATCCCCGAGCATTTTCGTTCGCCTGAATCCGGTCCAGGAACCTTCCGAACTTACCATCTCCGGTGAGGGCCTGCGTCGTGCGGAACGTGTAGACGCTGTGACGCCTCTCCAGCCATTACTCAAAGAGGGGACTTACCGCCATGATTATGGCGTATTCAACTGACGGGTAGTTGATGTTACAAGGAGTAACTTAGACTACTTTTCATTTTCCCGTGATATATCTTTGGAATAGATTACATTTTTTTACACAATTGCCCCAAAAAAGGAGAGTAACGATGTTGCGAGTAACCTAACCTAACCCAACAAGTTAACAGAAAAATAAATGACATATTTCCTATTTTTTTTTTTTAATATGGCTGTGATATACCATTTTGGAATCCTCATAATGAGCTCTTAAATTTGATATCCATATTGCACTACCTAAAAAGAAATTATTTTTTTTCACTGTCACCTATCTAAGAACACTTGGGTTAACAAGACGAATCTAACGATATGCTAATTGTGTAAATCCGTTCAGCGGTTTGGAAGATATGAGGTAATAAAAAATATTACATACATACATACATACAAGATACGCGCGAAAAACATATTGCAGTCGGGTAAAAAAGGTTAACACCGTTTGTGCTTGTAGCCAGTGTCCAGTTTCGCAAGTACCGGCCCAGACAATCTACGGTCAGTGGAGAAACCAACGAATACGTTTAGTTTTGTCCTATTATTAAAAACAAATCATCATTACAAGCCGTGCAAAGCTATTAACCAAATGATTAGTATATTTACCTTTTTGGTATCTTAAGTTGAACACATAATATTAAACAATGTTTAAAATAGATACCCACAACCTCTGCAATCACCTTAGATTGCGTCACTTTGATAAAACCAATATCCAATATGTGTCACTCAATATAATGGTGATGCAAAGTTAAATAGCTCGCTTATGCCTACTCTCCAATGTTTAGTGAGTGCTCATATTTGTTTGAAACAAGCGAGTGCCCCGGATTTGCGTGGATGCTAAATGTAAACATAAACCTTCCTAAAGTTGTCCATGTTGACGAAAAACTTCAAATTCCAACAAGTCATTTAACAGACATACCTACCTAGGATATTTGCTCACTGCTGAGCGTCGGCGTCGTGATAGCCCTTTTTGTCCATCTACCTATTTGTGTTTTTTCTTTTTCAATTGGACTATTTTCTTTAATTTTTCCAGTTCGCTTTTTTGAAGTTATCGATTAGCTTTCGTGTGATATTGATCGAAATAAGGCAGCACTCTTTTAACTTAATATAAATATTCATTGCGTACATTCGTATGTGTGTTCTACAGGGTGTGCACAACATATAATAAGTCTCCAGCATCAAATAAACAAACCTAAATAAGGCAATAAGTACTGCTACCTAAAATTTTATCGTTTTTACCACCACTATTCAATTTTAACATCCCCCCTATTCTTAGCAATAAAGACAGACATGTATAACTAGTGTCTAACATTCCTGGAAAACAGTTGAATGGTATGCTAATCCTTAGAACAATCAGCAAGCCGGTCGCTATCTGCACAGTGGACAAATATCTTGTGTCTGCGCAAATATTAGCCCGTTGCACACGAACGGGCGCTGAACAACTTATCAGGGCGGTGTGAAGTGAAGCCCGGCTTTAACTTGAAGTCCTAGCTTGTCGTTAAACTTAGACAATGTTATCGATAGATACCTACTTGAACGTTAAAGAAGGATTTTATATAGATTTTGGTGTTTACTTGCAGGACGTCAAGTTCAGAAATCTTAAAAATAATATTGATGGTAAAAAATAGAGTGAGCTCTTAGACACCAGCCGAAAGGTATAGTTTAGACCTTTATATACGAAGCTGATTGAGGAATTCTCTGCCGGAGTTTATTTCCTGATAGCTATAACCAGAAGTCAAAAGTGAAAAGATTAAGTGCATGTAGAGAAAATTGGTCCGTCGTCAAGCACATCATCACTTACTGCCAAAAATTTTATTGTGATAAGAGTAGGTAGGTAAGTGATGAACAGCAACACAAATCTCTGGAAATCCAATCGACAATATCAAAAATCTTCACCTCATGAGACAGTGTTTTATTTTCAGAAACCTTATCTGTACCATTTTTCTAAGCAAATGGTTTATTAATTCGACAATTGTAATAACGTACAACAATTCAGCAATGCAATATAATATAAGTAATTGTAATGAAGTTGCAAGGGCCGAGATTCAAACTTGAGAACTGCGGTTGACCGCACGCCTCCTGCTCAAGCACCCCCACGACATGCGACACCACCTCGCATTGTCCGATCTGTTGTAATGACCAATAGTTCTCATTGATTAGAATATGAATCATTAATTTATAATAGGTACAAAGAAATTGAGTTTTGCAAAAGTCGGAAGTATTATTCGTACCACGCGACACGCGAAACAATTGTTGAAACCCATAAAGATGTTACTATTATGATTGCTGGAAGATGCCATAGAGATAAGTAGTACTCCAAACATGGAGAAATAGCTATGTCGATGTGTCCTATGTATAAGGGCGAAAATGAAAAACACAGCGCGTAGTATTTTCTAGTAGCAATTTTTATTAATGATTAAATTATGAATTTACTTACCAATTATGTAAATTTTTCGGACAAATTTGAGTTTTCGTTTTTTTTACTTTTGACTACACAAATATGATCAGTAACGGGTCCCTACGGATAGAGCCTCATTTTTTTCTTACTCCTTAAAAAATAGTGGTGTTATAGATTCCGCTTTAACAGATAGCTGTGTTCCCTATTTTAAATCGTCAAAAATGTTAACTTTTGCTTATTTATATATATTGGAAACAGCTTTGTTTGTTAAATGTAACCTTCGTCTATTTAAGAAAATTTCAGAGGTCAAGAAAAAGCCAATACGGAATCAATATATTAATCAAATAAGTCAAGTTAAATGTAAAACCGCATAATGCAAAAAAAGGGTTTTTTGGTATTGCACCACGCATTTATAATAAAAAAAATATGACAACAATAGAATTTAAAAGGGCGCTAAATGAATTTTTAATTATTAAAACTTATTACACGATTGACGATTTTAAACGTGGTTTGACATTATTATTTTAATCCTGCTTGACTAACTTTTTATTTCCGTTTGACATTATATAATAAAAAAACACCTATGTATGTACTATACCAACGTTTGCAGAATAAATGATTAGGATTATTATGATTATTGCTTTCATCGACTCTTGTCAACAATATTTGTCTAAAGGAGATCCTCTTTGACATCTCGCTTGATAACCGAAAATCTGAAGACATATTTCAATAATGATGAAAACTTATTTTCTAGCCTAAACACAGTTTTAAGCTAAAACAAATTTGGGGACGCAGCTGAAAGGTAGTCTGCGATGAGGTGATCAGAGCCGGAAGTAAAACTCCAACTTGCAGTTAACAAAATATATTTTTTACATTGTGGCATTATGGTATTTATAAGCAATACTGAGCAGGTAAACTAACTATTACTAGTTAGATAGATTAGTCTAACGAAAATAACTGTAGTAGTCCGTGTCTTGCGACGGTTGACAAGCAAGAGAGCACGAGACGCTGCGGTGAATCGTTGCCGGACTTCACGTTGCCACTTAACTCTCTCTTTGCCTAGCCTTGTCCCATTTCATTTGGGGTCGGCTCTCCTCGTCATTTTAAGCCAGACATTTCGGTTCTGGGTCGTCGAGTCATTCACTTGGGTTTTCTTTAGGTCATTGCTAATTACAGACATCCATGTTGCCACTTAACGATCTTGACATAAATACTAACATGCAATAATAGATATAAGGTGCATTCACATATGCAATACGCGCCGCCACACCCTCCTCCCCCATTAAAAACGATTAAGTCGATTAAGCCGAAATCGGAGAAATCCTTAAATTTTACACGCTTTCCAGACCGCGAGGTATAGGTACCTGTCGTACATTGTAGATACTATAACGATCGTTAAAGCGGAATCTAGGCGAAGCCTTGACCTATTTGTCTTAAGGACAGGTCCTTGTGCCTGTCTCCGGAAGCGCCAGAATACTTACTTAAATAGATTGTGAATGCTGACCAAACTCACAATAGTATTATCATTGTATTATTGATCATTTTTATTTTAGAGCAGTGGTGGCCGAGTGGTAACGGCCCCGACTTACGAGTTGTAGGTCGCGGGTTCAAACCTGACCAGGCGCATTACTTTGTGCAATTTATTTCATCACTAGTGCTCTCAAAACGGTGAAGGAAAACATCGTGAAGAAACCGGCATGTCATAGAGTGAAAAAAATTCGAAGACATGTGACATTCACCAACCCGCACTGGGCCCGTTCATTACAGCCCATTACAGCCCATTCTCTCTCCTAGAGAGGAGGCCTGAGTCCCAGCAGTGAGAACATTCAACACACAACAAGGCTGATTTATTATACTTATTGATAATTTATCATTATCATCCATCACATGCTTAGCGACCTAAAATTGTAGGGACCCCCACGAACAATTGTAGGGATCTATCGTAACCTAGCCTACCTATGTTTATAGTATCGTCTGAATGGGATTGCAAATAGGTATTTGCAACGCTCTGACCACAATTTTTTCAATGGCGGTTTCGAAGTCCCTGAAATTTTAGGTAAGCTTATCTCAAACCTATTTCAGAATAAAACAGAACTATTAAATTGCTACTTTTAAGTCGCAATTTAATTATTTAAATTTATGTCCGTCAAGTATACAGATTGCAAACTGAATTGATTCTGTCAATAAATCCAGCAATTGAATGTGAATTGACAGAAAGACATATATTTATTGACGATTGGGACAAGTTGCCTGACAATTCACCACTCACAGTAGCTAACCAGTTAGCATATTACATCATTCATTTAAATAAATGAGAATTACTGCTATTGCTATTTCTGCCAGTGAAATTACAGGAACCCAAGACACTAAAACTAAACTTTGTCTTTAAGAAATGTAAGATTGAGTAGGCCAATCTTTTTAAAGTTTCGTATTATTATGTCCATACATCGAGGATCAATTATTATTTTTCTCCTTGACATCTTATACAATGAAAATTAACTTAATAATATTGTATTTTTAAATCAAATGTTTTGTGATAATTAAGTGATTGTCTCAAATTAAAAAAAATATATTTATTTAGATTTATTATTTGAGTAATGATAATTTTATTTATATTATTATTTAATAATTAATTTAAAAGTGTTGCAGCACTTGAATAGTGATATAAAATGAACCTGTAAATTTCCAGTGCCTGTAATATTGTCGATCCTAATAATATAAACAAATCAGATCTATTCATCAGGGCCAGATTATGAACCTGTGAACCAGCTTATAATATAAATAATTAGATAGGTATATGTTGTGAATAAATACATAATAAGATCTGTGTTGTGATTGTAGTAATAATATGCATTTATAGAACGATCAAGAATAAAAGTGTGAGTCACACAAATTGATTTGTGTTGTCGTCGTTGTAGACGATTTAGCTATGTACTTGCTCTTTCACTTACCCCTTTCGACGAACGATACATTTCATTTGCCTTTCTTTTCGTTCCACGAGAAAGGCTTCATCTTCATTCATTCATCATTCTCATCATCAAGCTTCTCCCAATACTTATTGTTTTTCGAAAGCGACACTGGTCATTAGACCGTGGACCATGCTAAAAATATGGTAAGCAAATAATGTCACTAGGAGAGCCTAGGGTGCACCAACCAGTGACTGGCGTTATTGCGTGGACAACGGAACAGCAGTGTTTTTAGGGTTCCGTACCCAAAGGGTAAAAACGGGACCCTATGACTAAGATTCCATTGTCTGTCTGTCACCAGGCTGTATCTAATAATTAACCGTGATAAATACTAAAAACAGAATAAAATAAATTGTAAAAAAAAGAGTTGTACCTATAGATAATGGTCCTACTTGAGTCCTAATCGCACTTGGCCGTTTTTTTTCTGTTCCGTGGCATGGACAGTAAAAAATAAGCAAATCTCCCTTGTTTTTCTTTTAAGCTATGCAAGTTGCTGTGACAAACCGAATACGTAAAAGTTTATAAGTCACCGCAGTCTACACTTCTGATATAAAATTAGGTATTTAAGCACTTACATGCCATTGTGATCATTATCTTTCTGATCATTGTAGTTAATTAAATATTTTATTTATCGGCACCTCGTCTAAACAAGTCTTTTGTTTTTTGTTTTGTGTTGCCGCAAGTAAATTATCTCAAGTGTCCACTCCTTGGTCTGTTGTATTTACTCGAACTTAGGCTATAATCCCAGGGCGTTGCATTATGATTGTAAACACATCACTATAAATCGTGGTAAATATATGTATATATTTATATATATATGTCTAAAGTAATCATAACTACCGCAAAGTAACCTGTAAAAGTCCAAAGATAACGCGGCAGACTCAGGTGTAGGTGGTGACGAGAGTTTGACGCCTGGGGACTTATCATGATGTGCTAAAATATCAGGCGTGCGAGCGAGACGGGATGGAGCTATACACCACCATAGCTCCATGTATTTAACAGTTCAGTGTAAGTCGTCAAATGGATCACGTTAAGAGTTCGTGCTAGCACTGCTATAGATAGTATAATTTTGCTACTATGGAAGCCTTTATCCTATAATGGGATCACAGCCTGAACTATTGTTTAATATTTAACCGTTGAACCGCCTACTTTGGATATATCCGACAAAAACTCTCACGTTTATTCCACCAGGGTCGCACATCCACGACCAAATACTCTATCTCCTCGTCAGCTCTTGGGAATTAAAAAGCTAAACAAGGTAAAGTCGCTAAAACACGACCCTAGCGAATAAAATACGAAAACACTCGTCGGACTAATCCGACGCAAACGGTTAAAGAGTTAGATATCATGGGTTGGTATCAAGCAAGAGTCCCACATGAGCTTGTTATTGCAGTTAATGCACATATACAGCAGCTTTTGATGTGTTGCCATCCCAGAGACAACGCTGAATGTTTCATGTCTTTCTATTACATACTTTTATTATTACAAGAGCGGAGCCGTCCGGCTTCGCATGGATGTTGGCTTTACGACTTCCTTGATATAAAGCTCTGCTAATATACAACACATGTCCATTTAATTAATCACATTAACCTTCTCCGAGGGACTACCTGTCTATAGGCGAAAAGTTGGACACAATCGGCTCAGCATCGTTTTTGAGATTCGCGGTTAAAAACGGACAAGAAATCTAATTCCCGTGACACTTGATAACACCTTTTGCTTTGAGATACAAGGAAATAAAGAAAGAAGGAAGGAAAACACGTTTATTTAGCACACAGATACACAAAACAATAACAAAGAACCTTTAAGAATAGTTGGTAACTTGATAAGACAGCTCTTTTAGCAGCCCTGCTGACTAGTTAATCTTTTTACTGCGTTAAAATCTTTTATTTACCTACCTCATGTCGTCAAAGTAAAGGAAAACATCTGTTAAATTCATAAGACTATATAAATCGTACATAATATGTTTGTCCACTACTTAGTATCTGGTAATATTCCACGCAAGATATTGATTGATATTATTACTGAACTAACTATCCCGAGTAAATAACATGTTATATACTTATGCGTTTATTTACTCAACGATTTCGTAATAGGATCGTGCGATATGACCTTACATGTCACGTAGTTCCTTGAAAATAGTAATTTCTCCTATATTAGCGAGATGAATGCTAATTACGCAATTTTAATATAGTGGCATCATGTGATAAAATACATTGTACCTAATCTGTAATAATCCTCTATTGTAATCGGCTTGTAGTGTGCGATATGATAGTAAACGAATGTGTCATAATTTCAGTTCTATGAATTATTGAATAGACATCCTGCTAATGAAAGTCTGCATGTTTATGAATAGAATAGAAAAAACTTTTATGAATCGTCACGCCTCAATGGCTCACCAAACGAATTTGCATGAAACATGGCACATGGTTCTCTACATCATCTCTATAAGGACGCAGGATTTTTTTATCCTAAGTATACGTTCTTGCAGGATGATTTTTGATTTCCACGTGCTGAATACAAGATAGTTATTATGCACACGTTTTAGTTTTTGAACTGTTTCACTTGGGCACACAAAATAATGAAGGAGCCAAAAAAACGTAGGTAAACCAATTTTTTTTTCTATTGATTACAGTATACTTTTTTACAAAGATGATTTGCATGTAATTTGAACATATTTGCAGAAAAGATGTGTCTAAGATCAATGTTTTGTATAGCCACAAATTATTACAGAATCTACCAAACCATAGAGAGATTTATGGCTCCAATAGCCATATGACCGTATGATCACTTATGAAAAATTCCATTAAAAATAAAAGCAATGCTTGGGATGCACTGTCTATTAAAAAAACTGTCTTCTCTTCACGCAGTATCTATCATCACCCTAGCAGATGACACAACCAGATACGTTGTAGGTACTATTCCAGAATAACAATTGAAGTTTTACAATCATCAGCCTTTTACATAATGATCAGCAGCGGTTCCTTGCACGCTCGCTAGTACAGATGCATCTCGAGACAGCTCAGCTGATCGGCATACTTGGCAGGCTTACAGACACCTAGTGCCAAGGTACGCACTTCCTAATTTCCTGGCTGAAAACATTAGACGTGATCGCGTGAACTAATTTCATTGTAAATTAATTAGTAGGTTATACGAGAGACTAAGATAATTTTTCTCCAAAGGCTCGTCATGACCGGAAAAGTAGATCGGAAAAGGCCTCGTGGACGCAGCCCAATACGTTGGTCCGACCAGATCCACACCGCTCTTGACTCTATGGTATACAATGTCCTTCACACCGCCAGAGACAGAAACAGATGGAGGAGTATCATACAAGTGAAAGTGATGAAGCAAGGAGGACAGGACTCTCACTCTTGAGGACTACGACGCAAGGAGGAGGAAACATAGACTTCATGGAACTCTCACGGAATTCATTCTACTAGAGTTCCATGAAATCCATCTCGTATCCAAGTAGGCTGCTACTAAAACTTGACAGAGTATATAAGTTCTTGGTAAAGGAGGCCATTTATGTTTACAGCGAGAGAAATTCTTTAAAACCATGTTTAGGTCTTCCTATGTCACCAAAAAGTGCACTTTAGAAGATCTCATGCCCCGTTTACACGTGGGCCAAGCCTCGGCCAATCGCCGGAAAAATTGTTAAAATTCTTTAAACGGTGGAACCCCGTTTAAACAATGACGATTGGTCGAGGCTGGGCCCACGTGTAAACGCACCATCAGAACGGACCAATTTTTTAAGCCCACACAATTTCTAGCAATGAGTAGGTAACCTACTAAAAAGTTTTGACCATGGTTGAGTTTCTTTCTGCTTTTGTAAACATAGGGCTGTGTTGGAAAGTCTGCTTGTAATTCAACAATCTTTCTTTCTTCTGTTTTTCCCGATTTCCGGCCACCGCAGGCGCGGGCTTGCGGACGGCGAGCAATGGATAGCTCGCCGTCCGAGCGCGTCGACGGCGCGTAGTGTTCCACGCGCACCTTAAAAAGATGTCAGCAAAACCATAGGGGCTCAAAAGGGTCGAAGCCTACTGGGGCCATGGGTTGTGCGAAAGAGAACCCCGAGGCCCTGGAACGAAGGCAAAGAAGGAACAGGAGTGGGTTTTATTCAGTAAAAGTCTGATACGCCCTCACTCACCGGCCAAGGGCGGGGATGTCGGGGATGTCATTAGATGATTTCCCACCTAAAAAAAACCCCACACTAGGAAATTCTCCTGTATCGTGGGTGCCTGGCTGCAGGCCATACAAATATTTGTTCCTTGCGGGAATCGTGCCAGACACACACAGCGCCAATCGTTCAACCACTGCTCCAACCATGGCGTCAAAACGCTGACAACTGAAACAATGCTGCTAAGACGAGCTAAGAAGAAGAACAATGCTGCTGTTTTAAAAATATATCGAAGAAGGTTACACGGCACCACCCAATCTAAACACGCACAGACTTCAGTTTAATTTTAATTACATACTGAAAGATATGTGCACGTGGCTGTCAGGAGTCAGAATATGATGACAGCTGGGATGCCAGGAATATTCCGTTTGCTTTATTCCATTATAGCATCCTTGAACCTCTTTACTTTTTAGAAGGCAAAGATATTTAGGTCAGATTATTAAAGTCAATTTAATTGTTCTCAGTCAGTTTTGTTGACGCCATATTTTAGATAGGAATATATTATGTAATTTTAATTAGTTAAGTGTTTTTATTGTTCTACATTATGTTAAATAAAATATCTGTTTATTTTTCTCAGGTCAGATTTTTAGGTTTAGTACACTACAGTACTTTCACTGTAGTTTTTTTAGGTGGGAAATCATCCAATCAATTGTATCTAGGGTCAAGCGAAAGGGCGGGTCAGCTTTTTTCTAACTTTTAGTCAGCCCTACCAGAGTCTTTCAATTGCCCCTTGTGTTCTAGGACCAGGGTTTCCTTTTTAGAAATTCCCCGTGGCCTTAGCGGGGACGCACCGTAAGTTGACTGGTAGAAAATGACATGCATTAAGTACCTTCCATCATTGGTATGTATAACTATAATTTTAGGAAAATGCATCCTGCATCCTTAGCTGAAAAAAATTAAGGTTTAAAACTTAATATTGTCTACTTTCAGCCGTGAAAGACGCCTTAACATTAAGTACGCAATGTAAGTAATACACGCGCACGCAGGCATACGTCACATGCGACGAGCCCGGATTTATACCAAAACAAATAACGCAGGCAAATGCAAAAAACTTATTATTTTTGGAAACAGTCCAATAACGAAATTTTGTTTTTGTCTGGTCTCTTGTGTATTTTTAAATGTCCACAATTTATACCAAAATAATGTTTCTTTTGAACTCCAACTGTCGTCGAAATAGTTGTTTAAGGTCGTCTATTTAGATACTGATTATAACACTAATACATATCACACTTCACACTTATATAACTAGCATCTACCAGCAGTTTCACCCGCGTGAAAGTTTCTCCATACAAACTTTAGGCCGCCATATCATCCCCTCAGGTAAAGAATTTTGAAAAATCCTTACTTATTCTCTGTATAAATCCTAAAAGGCAACTCTGTGCAAAATTTTAGCCTTCTAAGTCCAAGGGTTTAAGGGCCTACACTAAGCGATATTCAGACCAACTTACGTCAATGTCTTGTAAAGGAATGAAACAGAACGATGAGATACATAGATATACACCAGAATAGTCGCAAACGGCTCAAATGCAATAAAACAAAAAAAAAAATAGATATACATAGACTAAGACTGTCTGAATAACGCGTAGTGTAATAGACCCTTTAGGCTGGGTCTTAAGTCAGGACTTTGACTTTTATTATATAAACATGCTGATATTATATAGGCGAAAGTCTGTATGTGTTTATTACTGGCACACGGGTAGATCATACCTATATATCCTGCAATAGCACATAAGAGACTTGTTACCCAGGAAATACGTTTTCTTGGGATAATTTCTACATTCACGCGGGCCGAGCCGCAGAATAGATAGATAGATATATCTTTATTCTACACCATAAATACAATAAACAAACAAAAAATATACCTACCTATATAAACATAAGTTGTCATAATAACTGTCAACACTGCGCGGAGTAACTTGTACGTTCTTAGTAGCATCTGGATCACACACACACACTATGCACAGGCAGGGTATCATGCATCACGGGAAAACTCATGCATAGTTATCAAAAAAGTGAATTATTATTCCATCATAGATTGAATATGCAAATTAAGCCTTTAAGATAAAGTAAAATTCAGTCATTCATACCTATCATACTATGTATACGGAAACTTACATAAAACACATTAATCAAGATAGCATACTAGCATAGCTCTACCTAAAATACGTACAAGTAACGCCATCTATTTGCCACTTGTATAAGATAATACAGAGCGCTTGTCAAAAGATTTTAGTGCGAATTAAGTGCAATTACATACAGCCAAGACCTTCGCAAGAGCTTCAATCTAAGAAATTAAATTCATCAGTTAGCTTTTTTGGAATGAACGATGGTAGGCGTGAAATACCCACCTTTAGAGGTACGCGGCCGGCATCGGACCCCGTCCACCTGTCGCAAGTATAATGCAAAATGTTAGGATTTATTTTACAATAGAATAGATTAAACTATTTATAGACGTTAATGAAACATTTATGCGCCTGCATTTATGTTGTAAATAAGCATGAGATCTTACTAAATGCCTGACTAAAAAAGGCCCACAGATTTAGAACTCTGTGCTCAGCGTCGAGCGTCTCGATACTTTTACGTAGGCATTCATTTACGAGTCACCAAGTATCAGAAAACGGGCATTACGCAGATAAATACAATTTGTAAACAAAACTTCGTTCAAAAGTAGTGACATTAGAAAAAGAAGACACAGGAGAAAGTGAATTAAATATCCATTGAAACATAAAAGGGAATCTGACTGGCATGTTGGTCTAGGATTAGTGGTCCTCACTGCCGGAGGTCGTGGGTTCGATCCCCACCCAGGACAAATGTTTATGTGATGAGCACAATCATTTGTTCTATGTCTGAGTGTAATTTATCTATAATAGCTTAGCTCAGCTGCATATGCTGTTAGAAAAATCCGCCAATTTACGGATGTTGATACCGCTAGACTAGTCTATTTTAGTTATTTGAATCTTTGAATATGTATGTATTTAAAAACATATAAGTATGTTTATCAGTTGTCTAGTACTCATAACACAAGCTCTGCTTAGCTTGGGACTAGACGGCGTTGTGTGATAGTTGTGTGAATATTATTATTATTATAATCACACAAACCTACAAACCAAAATAAGTAGAATGTATCAGTAGTTCAGTATATTACAGACGCCTGCAGTAAATATACAGAAATTCTGCCCGACACATTGAAAAGGAGGTAACCGATTAACTACAGGCGTAAAAAACGTCGTATCGAATTATACACACCTTTACTACAAATACTACATTTTTTGCAACGAATTCTTCGTATAGTTTTCTATAGAGCAAGAAAAATATTCGCCGCTAAAGTGTGTAAACCATGTAAAAACTTAATTAGGTACCTGAGAAATTTACGAGATGAATATCTACCATTATGATAGATAGCACAAAGCGTATAGATCCAGATTGCAACAAAGATTAAAATAGGAATAAGTACAAAGTAGGGTTGTAACTAATCGAAGAAATTTGTCAGGTTGATCCACAGAAATGAAATTATACACAGACATAGGTAATTATTATAATGATGCCAACGCGCACACGCTGATTCTTGACTATGTCACACGCTACACGCTGCCGGACGGCTGAGTCGTCGTCGAGCATAGCTACTCGCACGGTATTTTTCTATGATTATGACGTAAATGAAACTCCACAAAAATTTTGCGGAGCCTTTTTACTTCTGCAGTAACGGAAGTAGAGGCGAAGTTCCGTAACAACCCTAGTACAAAGGAATTGTATCAATCCCATCAAAGTAACAGAAATTCCTATGCTAAGATCACACGGAGATAGTGGCTATTGGATAGGCCCTAGATTCCATAAATAAACCTATACAGTTTTATAAGGCGGCCTGCACGATGTACCGAATCGAAGAAACAGCCGCATAGATAAGATTTGTATTGGGAAGCAGCTCGGGGCATTCAGAATAGCATATAAACCAAATGGCCATGCACTTGAGCAGACTCAACTATAATTGAATCTGTCGATAACCGTCGTAAATAACAATTATTCCGCACACCGTCAAGTAATGAATTGAACTGAATAGGTAATAGAAATCGAATGTAAGAAGGTAGATACGGGTTGATGGCTACAGTGGATGTACTTTGTATCCCGATTGGGCAGTGACGGAATTGCCGTGGCCTATTATAAATACTTACCTAATTGTTTTGACTGGAACTGCCCAGAAAACTGACTTTTGTTGTTTTTTATTTGTTGGCACTTTAACGAAGATAAAGAAAGATAAGTTTGCAATCGATGTCTATCTCAAAACTAAAAAAAACTTTTCCGACACACTTGAAAACTGTGTTGAAAATAGTACATTATGATATAAGTGTGTAATGTTAGTGATTACCTTCGAGGCGGTATTTAGACCCGAGCCGTGGCGAGGGTCTTGAGAGCCAAGAACGGTAATCATTAATTACTCACGTGTGTCATAAGACGTTTTTCAATACACTTGTGAAGAAAACAACAGTAAAACTAGTAAAATTTTCTGTGACGTGGTAAAAATATGTTTTCATAAGCACGCGCATAATTTTTTTTCATTTACCCCTAGAGGAAGGCTAAGGTATTTTGATCATACTGCCTAGTCTTACGTTTATGTTTTCTTGCGTGGAAAGTTTTTATGATAATTTCTTTCGTAGTAACAATAGAATACGAATGTAACATTTTCTAATGATTTTGTAGTATTTAATTTAATATAACTAGGTATATATATATATATACAGCCATTGAACGGAATAAAAAAAATCATGCCAAAAACCGCGCGCATCTTAAAATGGCGGCCATAGACCACAAAAGAAAATTTAAAATTATTTGAATGTACGATTTATTTACTAAATAAGTCGTTTGTACAAGTTAAATTTGTCCATTTTAATTTCTGATCTCTCGCGCCGGGCCTTGGTACAGGCCATGGTCCCGAGCGAGGAGGAGTGGCAGGCGGTGGCCTCCTTCCGCGAAGCAGTAATGCTAGCAAAGGAGGCGGCCGATCGCGTGAGGCAACGGTCCTCACGCCCCAACCGCCGCAGGGATTCTGATGCCGGGGGGCTTGCGGACGGTAAGCAATGGGTAGTTCGACGTCCGACCGTCCGGTAACCGTCCGGACCGAGCCCAAGTCGTCGACGGCGCGTACTGTTTCACCCGCGCCTCAAGGAGCTGTCAGCAACTGTAGAGGCCCATCAGGGTCGAAGCCTACTGGGACCAAGGGACTGATTCTGAAAGGAAGACTCGGCCCTGGTACGAAAGGCAACGAAGGAACAGGAGTGAATTTTTAGTCAGTAAAAGTCTGACACTTTTTCCCGCTCCGCCCAGAGCGGGGGATGTCATTAGATGATTTTCCCACCTAAAAAAAAAAAAGATAAAGGACAAATGTGTGTGTTATGAGCACGGTCATTTGTTCTGTGTCTGGGTGTAATTTATCTATAATGTATGTATTTAGAAATATTTATAAGTATGCTTATCAGTTGTCTAGTACTCATAACACAAGCTCTGCTTAGCTTGGGGCTAGACGGCGTTGTGTGATAGTTGTGGAATATTATTATTAAAGACACCTTTATCCCCGTGTTCGATACTCTACTTTTTACACCAACAGTGAGATAATTAAAAGACAATTTACTTAAACAAATTATATTAGAGAAATATGTATAAATATTATTTACGAGTTAATCTTAACTTTTTAATTACTCGACTTTTTTTTAGATTTGAAACACCAAAATTCATTATTCTAAGATTCTATAGTTTTAACTTTCTATAACGCTCCCGCTCTTTCATAACTTTTTTTTCATAGACTCGTCAGTAACCACTTTTTTTTGTTAGTGGCCAGTTTGATCTTTGAATGTACTTACACGTACATTTCTCATTCACTTAATGTTTTTGACGTTTCAAATTCAAATCTCATTATTCCCTAGGGATCGCCCATACTACATTATCTCCCTAGTGACAGAATGACTTAGGGCATTATCGAGCAGGTGGTGTAAAAAAATATAAATTTTTAGGCTCACAATCTCGCACTAGTGCTATAAGTTTAGTAGCCACTAGCCAGGCTCCGTTACAATTTATTATATTTATTTGTATCAGGTTGGTCATCGAACAGTCTCTCTGGTCGTCAGGCAGACCTACGTGGGAAATAGTCATTGCAGTTTTTCGGCTCCCAAACAACATCATCTTTGGCTTGGGCGTGTATTCCGCCTCGGCTGCAATGACATAGCTTGACTACTTACATCAAAATGTACTAAAAGTACCCGCATTTGTTAATTCAGTTTGATTATTTAATAACAGTTACATGGACCAAACCTAATTAAGGGGGAACGCTTTGTAAACAAGTAGGTAGATACACTGATTTATCATAGAGCATAAAAACTAAATTGTAGTAAAATCACAACGAAGATAGTTTGTCGCCAGACAGATAAAATAATTGAACATGAAGATAGTTTCTCTAAACCTTAGCCAGACAAGCAGACAGGTCAACACTCTCATATACTTGCACATTGATGCTTTCAAATTAAATTTTCTTTCTTTGTAGGAGAATAAATCTCATATTGTTTTATAGCTCATCGTAAAGTAATGATGTAATTGAGCGAAGAATTAAAATCTAAAAAACTTTCTGAACATTTAATGCTGACATATCAGTAAAGATGTTTGATAAATCGGGCGGGTAGATGAAGGATGTTTGATATATAAGTAAGAACCTAGGGTCATCTTAATAAAGATTTGACTTTGACTTAATTGTACCTACAAAAACGAATGAATCTAAATGACGGCGATGGAGAGGATACACCGATAAAGAGCAGCCATTACTTTGTGATCTCGCCTCCTCAAGAAATAAAAATGTGTACGTAACTTAGTACGATAGTAGTAGCCTTCATTAGAGCTAATAAAATTATCAGCTCTTGAGATACCTGAGGTGCAGGTTTATCCTAGTTCAGGTTAGATATTATAATTATTATTTTATACAATTTCTGTCCTAGTTTAAGGCCGCACTTATTGTAAACTTGCACGTTATTCTTTTAAACAAAAACAACAAATAAATTTTGATGTTGAGGGGAAAATCTTTTCTTTTATTTTGAGACGATAATAGCTACTAAATATTTTAGTTGACTTCTTTTATTCATGATTAAACACCTCCACCATAAGTTCTTCCTTCTTCTTTTATTACGTACCAGCAAAAAGATAAAAAATGGAATACGAAATCACAGTTCGTCTATAGGCCCGTTATTCCGTCTCAACCTTTCCACGATGCCACGCTACAATATCAATTTATTGCCATTAAATTGGCGGCCGGCCAGCGTGGAGTCCATTGCCCACACTGGCCACAATATCGTGGGTTAAAACGCAACCCTGTCCCTTTTAACTGTTATTTATGATCAGGCCCTACTTGACCTCGACTGTTTCGTCTTCAGAGAATCGAGGAGCATGATTTTATCATTCTCTTGTTGGGACATACATTTATCTAAGTAATAACGACTCACCCTAGCTTCCCAGGGATGTTGTAAATCTTTGAAATTATTTGCTTTTTCTATTATACATGCAGTATACATCTTAACCTTTCTCTCACTATTGGTGAAACCTGCATGAGAATCCGTTCAGTAGTTTTTAATTTTATCGCGTTCCTACAGACAGAGAGACGCGATGGGGACTTTAATCAGTATCATTTTTCAAAGTCTGTGGCGCAAGGCAAAACAAGGCTACACAAAAATAAATTCGATCGCAGGTTTATATCCTTATTCAGTAAGCTCCCTTTCTTACCATTAAGTGAGAAAAAGGTAGGGTGAGAATATATTAAAAGTGAAATAGCCGGATATAATAATGAACGACATAAATAAATCTTTACCTATTTTGAAAATTACTGTGAGAGATGATTTCATTAATATGTGGTGTATATGTCGTGGCCAGATCATAGAAATTGATCACTTCATGATATGGCCAACTAAAACTGGCCAGATCGTTTTAAACGTTAAAGTTTTACGATATTTCAATCCTCGTTTGGCCTACTTTCTTTAGACTTTTAACTATCATAGAAATCCTACATCAATGATAAGGCCACACGAGGATCGACATATCAATGTTCTGGCCAGTTTTTGTTGGCCATATCATGAAGTATCAATTTCTATGATCTGGCCACGACACATATATGGAGAACGTCACCGGAAAAACAATGCTGTTGAAGGATGGCATCCCAAAATTAATAATGAAATTAATAAAAATAAAGGAAATATTTTACAAATATTACACATTCTTCATATTGATTCACTAAAACTCTTAATTTTCCTTCTTACTCACAAACAAAACGTCAAACGTCGATTTCAGTGTAGGTATGTGTATCGACAATGATGATTTTGACATGCAATTAAAATTAATAACTAGCGAAATTACCGTGGGGCACTTTTTAGAAATGATTCGGTAATTAAGTAAGAATGTAGAACTATAGCAATCCAAAACCGTCTTCTAGTTAGATATACCTAATAGAGGTCCTGCAATAATAGAGCATAGTTTTAAAAAAATATCTGGTCTCTTCCTCCATGTAAACTTAATCTGTGCCAAATTGTACCTATACTCCTCAAAGTATACTCGTAGATGTAGAACATTATTTGACATTTATATTTTCTTTTACATAATTAATGTGTCTTAAATAAATATTATTACAATATTCACCATTATATAAACAATGTGTCTTTTAATTAATAGTGTTGTAATGTTTCCAGTAATATTTATGTGTCTTTTAAACCTAATATTGAGATACAAGTGGAATATTTGGTATTTTACTACCATTTCTAGAACATATCAAAAAGTAGTACTACTGAGAACAAAATACCTATCCTATTAGTTCTACCGATGGAATAGGTAGAACTAGTGGGAATATAGACTCCCACTAGTTGTACTATTTTGTAATACAGTATATATCGTAGTACTAGTGAGAAAAAAAAACCATTAGTTCTTCCGATGGAACAGGCAGAACAAGTGGGAATAGAGACTCCCACTAGTTGTACTATAGTAGGTATATCGTAGTACTAGTGAGAAAAAAAATTCCATTAGTTCTACCGTAAAACTGTTCTATAGAACTAGTGAGAACAAACGGTATTGCCAGGAAAATTTTTAAATAACTATCAATTAATAAAAATTCTTAGTTAGGTATCTAACGAGCAGATAAGTACCTACCACAGAGTACTTTGTAATATACTGTACCTACGTCACAGGACACGAAAAGCCGCACCGCACAGCGTATTTTGTATTCGACCAAAATAAGAATACCTACATAGTTGACCTTTTATTTTTGAGGTGGGAAATCATGAAATAACTTCGCCCGCTTTGAGTGAAGCAAAAGATTGTCAGTCTTTTACTGACTAAAACCCACTTGTACTCCTTCAGTTACCCTCTGCGTTCCAGTTCCCCGGGCCCCGGTAACTCTACCTAACATTTCCGCAACCCAAAATATTACATCTTTACGTCATAGGTACCTACCACCTATTGTGCAATTTGTAAGTAATTTTATTCTGAATAGTAGGTACCTATGTGATCGCACGTCACAGCGTTATTGCAAATCCGATAGCAAACGTTTTGATTTGATCAACTGGAATAGGTAGCTATTGCATCTTACGTAAACTGATAGACCGAAAGAAAAGTACAAAATTAACATTTGTTTCATCACCCTGGGAATGATAGACACGGTCCAGTTTCTAGATTAAATTAGTAGGAAATTGGTGACACCGCCAGAACATTTGTTTACATGACCTATGCCAAGAGTTCAAGGTCACGACCCCAAATGCTTTGCTATCATTTCCGCCGACGGTTTCGAACTGATTTTTGTACAGCAATGAATAAACGATCCTCGTAGTATCACTAATAGAATAACACACTTTATGGTCTAAAAGGATTCCTTCTTATTGCGTGTCATATTTATCAACATTCTAATTTCTAGGTACACACCTGATTTTCACGCCGGCGCTATTATAATGCCACTATTCAGTAAACCCGAGTTCACATCACCATATCACTTCACGTTCAGTCTAGTTTGGTGTATATTGCTACTTCGTTGTGATGGGGGAGGACCGCGATAACTCGGACGAAAGCGAAAGTGGATCGGTTTATTATTGTTACCCCGGTGTTTACATGTGTGGCCGCGCGGCGTGAGCCGTCGACTGGCGGTAAGGACGCGGGAAGGTCGCCCGCCATTGCTGCGCATGCGTCGTAATACCCATAAAACCGCCAAACGCTGCCATTTTTTTGACCTCTGACCAACTTTCGGTATCAATAATAGCGTCATCTCATGGGTTCTTTTGCATTAAGGTGGTTATCTTAATTAATCTCTCTATGTGAAAACTATGATCTATGTTAAAACTTTAATAAGTAGGTACCTAATTTCGGTATTGCTCGCCGTCCGCAAGCCCACGATTACGGTGCCCGGAAATCGACTGGGGCGTGACGGCAGTTCCCTCGCGGGTGCGATCGCCTCATTTGCTAGAATCGCTGCTTCGCTGAAGGCGGCAACCGCCTGCCACACCTCTTCGCCACCAAAGAGGGGCGCCATAATTGTGGCATGCCCAAATCTTCAAAGCATGCCTTACATTTACCAAAAAGCATAAAAAACTTCTTCAAAACTTAATCAGATTAAAATAATTCATTATCTAAGTATATATAAGGAGAAACTGACTGACTGACATATCAACGCACAGCCGAAACTACTGGGACTAGGAGCGTGAAATTTTGCACAAGATTTCCTTTTATGACGTAAGCGAGCACTAAGAGAGGATTTTCCAAAATTCACACCCTAAAGGGATGAAACAGGGGTCCAAAGTTTGTGTGATGAAAACTTTTCACGCGGGCGAAGCCGCTGGCAGAAGCTAGTTATTAAAATAAAAACCAAGTTATCTCGAAGGTTAATGCACAACCTTCTAGTTGAATATTTCATGTTTGCTACTCATTATACAATGCGCTCCAAATAAGAATAGGAAAGTCAATAACCTCGTCAAATGTTGATTGAAAAGTAAGGTTCGCAAAGAAAACATTGAAAAAAAAAACAAAAACATATTTTTCACCACAGCAGCTCTGCAACTTTTTAATTATTTTTTTTTTGCCATACAATTCGAAGTCTCTTTCTCGCCCTTATAAAAAAGCTAGTGAGAAACATGCCATTTCGAAGTTCAATCCGATTTTGAAATTCCACCACTCGCCAACGCTCGTGATTCAATCAAAGAATCCTTCGCTTGCTCGGGACTCAAAATTAGCACTCGTAGCAAAAAACAACTTTGCTCTCTTGTTGCACAAATAACTATTTCTACAAAATGTACCTACTACTTTCTTTCTTATTTTTTATTGCTGACTACAATTCACTAGAAAGTAAAGATTCAAATTAAATTTTATTAAAAACAAATAATATAAAAAACGATGCTTATTTTCATTTGAAACAACAGTTGGTGAATTAAATATTAAAACCAATGTCAAATCTACGTTTTATTTTATAGGGGAAAGCAGCAGTGATGATGATGGTGATGACCACTCAAACAGTGATGCAGACATGAGCGGAATTTAATAACTAAATTCTTATTAAAAATTCTTCGTTCATGATTCTGAAATAAATGTTATTTTAAAAAAAATCTTGTTTTGCTCACCCTATCCAATTTCTTCGATTTGACTGCTATGACATCACAACATGGCGAAAAATCGATCCTATTCTTGCCTGGAACGCATCTGCTTAGACTTTGCAAACTAAAACACACGTGAATAACTACACGTGACGTACACGTGGTATACTTACATTATTTATAAGCACATGAAGCACAAAGTTGGTGGGTTAAATGAGGCGCGCCATTTGAGTTATGAAAGATTGTTTTAAATAAATGAGGAAAAATAGATTAGTTTAGTTAGGCTAGCAACATTAAGCGCGTCCCCGGCCGTACGCGGGCTTTACGCTTTAGTCATACTTATTGGATAATGTGATGTAAAAAAGGTGTAATTTTGTATGTCAAGTGGAGTACTGTTTTATTTTGTGAGTTTTTAGTGATTTTTTCCCTAGTGAAGTTTAGTGACGGTTTTAATGGTTCGCAAATTAATTCTAGTGTATATGATGTGATATAGGTTTAATTTTGTATGTCAAGTGTCTACACAACTGGACAATATGTGCCCGCCGTATAAGGATTAAACCAGTCGCAATTAAACCCTGATTATAGTAACACATTTATTCTTTATACTTTGGTCCTACCTAGTCTACCTGATATAACTAAATAACCTAAACTAGTGATGCCGACGTGATGCACCCGCATTACAATGTAATTAACAAAAGATAATATTTAATACTAATGACGAGGCGATATGGGCTACGACCTTAGCCTTTCCAAATAGTGCAAAGAAAAAATTCATTTTAAATTGTGTGCAATAGATATTCTCAACCAATTTACAGATTTTTTTATTTTTTATTACTGGCAACTGTTGCAAGTTGTAACTTTTTTTTTGGACTTGGCACAATGGCTTTTTATTTAATGTTCTATTCGTAAATTCGTAATTCAAATCTGTTGATATAATTAAAAATAATGTATACAGTAAAAAAAAAAAAAATTTAAAGGATTTCATTTCAGACCCCTAAAAACTTCTCATGCCCTGTGGATTTTTTTTTCATCGACTTTTAATTGTTTTATAAAAACAAGACCCACATTTTTCATTCAACATTTTTTTTTTTAAATGTATATGTCGTGGACTCTGAATTATAATTTTATTTAGATAAATATTGTATTAGAGTACTTTTAAATTTATAATTAGTGACATAAGTTATCTAGTCTTTTTTAATTGACTTGCAAAGTGTTGGACTTAAATTAACGCTGTTCATGTTACAGATACTCAATTAAAAAAAAAAAAACTTGAATTCAGACCCAATAGTCCATAAATTGTTAGTGTATTAATAACAGAAAGTGCTTAAATACTATATTAGTGTTATTAGTAACCTATAGCTAATACCACCCAGTGTCTCTGGATGGGGCAATCCGGCCTGTCAGCAAACATTTTCAGGATGCTGTTACAAGTGTTGCGCAAGCGTTGCAGTAAGGAAGCCGCTTTCTTACGCATGATGGCGTGAAAGCTATCCGTGTGAGCCGCGGCAAACATTCCTGACGCACTTTAATGCCGCGGCAACCGCTACAGCATCCTGAAAGCGTTGTTATATTGTACGCGCAGAACGTTGTAAGGCCGGTTTGTATATGACACCCACGGGCTGCTAGAATAGAAAGACTGACAGAACGCCTTAAATAAACTAATTTTGACGTCTGCCGTGCAGCGAGCGAACCTACGGGCGAGCATATTACCCCGCACTGCCAACGCCCTGCGCTCGCGCTCTATGTCACCATCATCACGTAGGACACTAGTGACAACATGACCCAGGTACTTAAAACTATCAACCACATTGAGTACCACGCCGTTAAGATATACTGGAGGCACACGGCGAAGCTGTTGTTTAGGTGCTTTGAACACTAAGAGCTCACTCTTTTTTTGAGTTGTATTTAAGGCCGTGTACCTCCGCATACGTCTCGCAGATTGATAGTAGCTCTCTCAGTCCGCTTATCGACGGGCTGAGCAGCACCATGTCGTCCGCATAACTTATGTTATTGACACACGTATTGTCGATGTGACAGCCGACATGTGTGCTGCTCAGTCGTTCGATAAGCTGGTTGATATAATTATACATTAAAAAACAGGGGCGAGCTTAACCCTCTCTGCCTTACACCACATTCCATTCTGTACTCATCCGACAGAGTACTGACCCACTTCACCCGATTCATCTGGTAAGCATACCAGTACCTGAGGAGGGCTTGTACTCCACCGGCACACCCGTGCCCCTCAACTTGTCCCATAACACATTATAGGAGACAAGATCGAAAGCTTTCGACAAATCGAGGAAACACGCGTATACCGGCGTCCTCCTCGCAGTGTAGTACTTGACGGTGTGTTTCAGGCTAAGGATGGCACTCTCAGTAGACACTCCCGCTTTGAACCCGAATTGCGCATCATGCACTTCTACTTGTTCAGAGAGGCAGACATTTAACAGACCGTCAAGGACCTTGGCCGTGGTGGTAGCGAGCGAGATGGGTCGATAGTTGTTCATGTCGGATGTGTCTGTGACAAAACTCTAGGCAGATGGACTCCCGCATGTATAAAGTGTTCGATACTGAGACCTTCGTGACCCGGCGACTTTCCGCGTTGCATTTTTGTAATAATTGCAGCTACTTTCTTAGCGGGTATTTTTGCGTTCCGCCCAGTCACAATGGCCCCAGCATCGTCCGCTTCACCAGATCCAGTGCACAAAGGTGACCGCACAGAAAAGTGATCCCTAAAAGCATCAGCAATATCGTTGTGATCACTCATACCACCGACACTCACCGGGAGACTAGGCCTCACATTCATTTTATTTGTGTTTTTCCAAAAATGTTTAAAGTTTTTAGTCGCATGATTGGAAGCGAAGCGATTCATTTTAAGCTGCTCCTGCCTGTTCTGACACCACTTGAGTTTGGTCTTAAAATGTCTCCTCGACTCTGACATATCAGAATGTACACGACCACTTTTTGGGCGATCGGCCAATGTCCACACTTGGAACTTAAGCCGCGCCTCACGGTAAACGTCTGAAACATATTTGTTCCACCCAGTGACATAGCCACCCTTCCTCCTACACTTTGTCCTATAAGTCTGTACGGCTGCCATTGCCAGTAGGTACATTTGTTTGTTTCATTATGTATCTGTACTTTTTAGTAAATAAACTTATTATTATTATTATTTCCAATATTTAATCGAGAACTGAGCAATTTTGTCTGTGATCACAGAATTTATCACAACAATCACTCAGCTCCCGAGGCATATCTATAAGTTTTAGCTTAGAGTGACAGAGGTCGTGGTATTCGCTAATCTGCTCCACTGTCCTCTTGCCCCACATAATACGATTAAAGTGATTATCATTATGTATATTACTTTGAATTTTAGGACAAATTTTATGCAAATCACATTCAATCACAATCGGAAAGTGGTCAGACCAATACACGTCATATCGCGCGAATTTACAAATTTGTAGCAGTTGTTGTGCAGTAATGATAGTTGGGAACTAGGGACTTGGTACTAGTTCAACGCGTTGAAACGGCACAACAAAACAAAAAAGAATTTTATTATTAAAATTGCTCCAGCAAACAGCTGACCAAAACAACCCTGTAATGATTGATGATGAATGATTCACATAAGACTAACTTGCAAACAACGCATTGAAACGGCTTTCAATACAATTGAGGAGGAAATACGACTTCGTACAACAACTGTCGAAATACAAATCAGATGTTGGACCTGCATTTACCACAGAGGCCAACAATTTGGGCAGGATTTGTAAAAATTATGAAATAAATGTTTAAAAATGCAACTTCATTTTTTTTATTTCTACTAAAACCCACGAAAAGAGAGATATGAGACAGATTTTACCTTATAAGATTGAGATAACATTTTTAATAGGTTTTTCAGGTATAATTTATGCAAAAATATTTTTTAAATCATAATTTTGAATATTAGTCCTAGGTGACTCGATTCACAATTCTAGCGAATTCACAAAGTTATAAAAAGATTTTAATGGCATGTGGCACATCACTAACAAGAGAATAAACTAGAGAATTTTTGAAGAAGTTGGAGACTCCGGTCGCTTTTGTTTTTTTTATAGCCATGTAAATAGCTGTAACATGAACAGCTTTAATTTAAGTCCAACACTTTGTAAGTCAATTAAAAAAAACAAGACAACTAATGTCACTAATTTTTAATTACAAGTACTATAATACAATACACATCTAAATAAAATTAAAATTCAGAGTCTTCGACTTATATATTTTTTTAAATTTGTGTTTGAATGAAAAATGTGGGTCTTATTTTCATAAAACAATAAAAAGTCGATGAAAAAAAATCCACAGTCAACCATTTCAATTTGGCACACAATTCACCAAACAGCCTGTATAATAAATAGAGTCAGTGCAGAGAACACAACCCTGACACATGACATAAACGTCAAGATGGCGGCAAACGATTAGTTCCGATTTCGGCCGCGCGCAAACTTAACGTGCGCGAATTCTAGGAATCAATTTGTGAACCAATAAAACCGTTACTAAATTACACTCGAAAAAGCCCACCAAAAACTAACAAGATAAAACATTGATAAGGTGTTCGACTTCTATCTATGTTACGCTTTAAAAAGTTACGAGCTCACAGGAATTCTTTTGAACAGTTTTTTCAGCCAGGTGTAAAGATTAATTAATTTATGTTTGTACAAATAACCTAAATAAACATTGTTTCATTGATTTTAAATAACTTTGTAAAATGGCAGTACAAATTCATTTATTTTAATCCATCTCCAAAAATAAAGTTAATTAGTATTTCCATGCAAGAAACTACAAATGTTGTTGGTGTTGTTTTCGAATATGAAAATTGCCCTCATTGTTACTTCCTAATACGTAATATTATTTAGCACAAATTAATTAATTAATAAATGTTGGCCTACTATCAGTGACGGATTAAGACTACTTGATGCCCTAAGCAATCTACGCCTGTGGGCCCCCCTATCCGTATGTCAACTAGAATCGGTCTTTAAACCTTTACCGCCTAAAAACATTAGTTTTTTGTAAAATAAGGTGATTAGCTCAGACCAATAAAAAAGATGAGATGTAACGTACCTTAGAAGTGGAGTAAGTGCGACAACAATAAAAACCAAAGCATAATTTATTTATTAGGGGTTAAAGTATGAAATTGCCGAATTGAACTGAAATATTTAAATTCGTTTTTGTTTTTCATTTAACATATTTATTTAATCAAAATAATTACTGTTTTTATCGAAAGGTCACTTATGCCTTTACGATAGAACTCTGGTGATCTAGAGGCGCCAGGCGCGGGGGGGGGGCACGGGGTAGGGGTGGTTTGTGATTGGCTGATCGCAATTCCGGTGTATTTGATTTGCCGAATGCACTAGCGAGCAGCGAGTGGGCAAGCGGGAGCGGGGTTATGACTCTAGGTCGGACTGTATGTCAACTTAAAATGCGCGAATTTTGAAATTAGTCCTAGAAACTTTTTTTTGTGGTTTTTGATGACATGAGATTGAGGCGTGATGCCCTAAGGACGGATTTTTTTTGTGCTTCTTCTGGTGCCCGCACAGGCGTGATGCCCTAGGCAATTGCTTAATTTGATTAAGGGTTAATCCGTCACTGCCTACTATTATATTGTATCATCAATTGTCATGGCATGCCAATACCTATTTTTGTATACGGAGTACAAGTCCATGCCGAGTACACACACACGTTCGACCATAGATATAGAATTCGTTCGACAGTCCCAATCTGTCAAAAATTTTCCCGACCAGTGTAGCCAACTTAATGGATTTTCCACTAAATGGATAGAAGGAATGGAATGGATTTCCGACCCATCTTTTATTGGAGAAATATTGCTTTTAGTGACTAAAGCTTCCACGAATTCATTTTCTTTCTAATTTAGAATTTTATTTATAGACCATAGTAAATAATTTTTGTTGTTTTCTTATATTCTGTAACTAATAATACTTACCTATTAATTACTTTTTTTTTAAGTTTCTGTTCAATCTAAAACTTTTGTGTCCATTTATATATGTGTTTCAGTATTTATTTAGAGTTATTTAATTTATTTATTTTTGTTTTTCTTTTTGTCTAACTTATGATAAAATACTTTTATTGTAGGTATGTTTTAATGTAACTTTTATAATGTTAATACGATTGGGCAAGCCACAATCGTGACGCAGAGGTAAAGCGTGGACTAATTTAGACGTGGGCGAGGACACATCAGCGAGACCTTTTTTCTTTCATAAATTCGAAAACGAGACAGCGATTGTCGCAACCTAGTGTTTGACCACATCGTCGCATACCATCAAGTGAAATAGTGGTCAAACCAGAGCCTTTCAATTATAAAAAAAACCCTCGTTTTTGAACAGCCCTGGCTTGTGCGAGGCCCCTTTGGGTGCGAGGCTTTGGGCGTGTGCCCACTTCGTACACGCCTAATGTCACGGTGGCATCCTCACTTTCCACCTTATGACCTGACGCAGGTCTTTACCGTACATTATCAGTTTCGGATTAGGCAGGAAGAAACGCACGGGCGTCACCATTGCGGATCATCTTAAGGTTACTGTGGAAATCAGCTGCACTTGGGCGGAGCACCGCCATGGCGATCGGCTGCAGCTACTATCGCGTTCGGCCCTGGTTCAGGTCATTGTCCAGAGCGAGAGGGAATGGGAAGCGAACATCGTCTGCGAAGTACTAATACAAGCGAAGGAGGTCGCCGAAACCGTAAGGAAGAGAACATCAAGCCGCAGTCACAGGAGACATTCCGGTGGCTGGAAGCCGCTAAGCGATTAATGGCCTCCCGTTCCACCCAGAGAAACTCCAATATTTTTTGCTATATTAATTACATTTTTCAAAACCCACTTTAATATATTTGGAATTTAATAAAATAATGATTAGTTATTATTACGAGCCTACGAGATCATCGTTTTTTTTTTACTAGTTTTCTGGTGGAAGGCTAGGTTAACTGTTGGCAGCACTGTTCCCTAGATTTTGACATCGAATGTCACAGAGATGATAATGCAGAGATAATTACCATCTCTTTGTTGCAGAGTAATTGCGACTTGAATGTTAACGCTTTGAAGAACGAATTTGCCTTCTGATTCTTCTGATCAGTGGCAGAAGGAATTAAGCCCTACAATGTAATACTTTTTAGGGTTCCATACCTCAAAAGGAAAAAAAAACAGAACCCCTAGAGGATCACTTTGTCATCCGTCTGTCAAGACCCTTTATCTCGGTAACGCGTAGAGGTATCAAGTTAAAATTATAACCATATACTCAAGTCTTGAAGCTACGAAAAAATCAAATTTCTAAGTTAACGAAAAAAAAAAGTTACGGTCGTTTATGTCGCAAAAAACGTATATTTCGACACTCTCAAGGGAATCAAAATTCATAGGGTACTTCCCATTAACCCAGAATCTTGACATTTGGCATAAAGCAAGGTCCTATAGCACAGGTATAGGAATAAATCTGAAAACTGTAAATTTGTTGTTAATTCACAAAAAAAAAGACTTTTTCTGCAATTCAGAAAAATCTTCGAGGTTCCATTCGGAAATTGAACAATTTACACAGGTAAGTTTGTACGGAACCCTCAGTGCGCGATTCCGACTTGCACTTGCCGAGTTTTTCTTAGCTTAGGGTACTACTTACCTGGATACCTATCAGTTAATTGATTGACGACTTATCAATTACGGCCGTTTCTGAAATGAGAATTGGGAGTTAGAACTGTCAAAATAATAATTATCAATTCAACTATTATACGGATTGACCGTTGATTAATTAGCTTATTTTAATATGATATTGCTCCACACTAGGAATTACTCCAGTATTGGGAGTTCGTTCAGTGTTCACAAACATGTAAACTTACTTATACAAGATATCGGGTCTGGGACCCGGAACAACTGTGTAAGCCATAAAAATACTTTTTTCCATGCGGGTATCAAATCCGCGACACACAGCGCAGCAACCAATCTCTGAACCACTGCGGCAACAAATAAACATAACTATAGGTATCTTCTGAATTTACGAATTGAATTCTTCTGTTCCTGCCAAAAAATGATTGCTGTTGCATCAAGTCTTCTGCACTGAAGGTTTTAAATACTTAAACAAAAATCTATTTACCTATTTGTAAATTGAAGTGAGAGAAACATAATTCATTATGATTAAGACTTTTAACAGGTTTTCATGACAACTCGGTTTTGTAACTTTTGGTCGAATAATGTATGTACAAGTTCAGACTGTCACTGTACCGAAAAGTTATTTTTCTAATTGTACGTCTGTAAGACTAGCTAGCACTAACTAACTTCTGCCAGCGGCTTCGCCCGAGTGTAAGTAGGTTTCTCCATACAAATTTTGGACCCCCATTTCATCCCCTTAGGGGGTGAATTTTGTAAAATCCTCTCTTAGTGCTGACCCACGTCATTAAAGGAAGCCTTATGCAAATTTTCACGCTCCTAGTCTTAGTAGTTTCGGCTGTGCATTGATATGTCAGTCAGTCAGTCAGTTTCTACTTTTATATAATTATATAGATTTAAGAGACATATCACAGCTGCTTCACCATTTCATAACCACCCATTAACTTCCGGTTTCCGGTAAGAAAATTAACGTGACGCGCCTTCACAAGTCAATTGATGCAATGGATAATTATGAAATAAATTGGTCATTCACAGAATATAAAGTCTATCTTATAAATTTGTCCCATAAATTTGGCGATAATTTACATCATAAAGACAGTTTCATGGTTAATAGTGAAATGTATTAACATGATTATTGATAAATATATTGTCGACTAATTTGGTCATATTAGAATGGTCACACAATCAATTGATTGGTCTAAAGCGGATACTTTACCTACCTAATCTACTAAAGTCGAGCCAACACCGATACGCTACGTCATTGCATCATCGCTATTTGGGTCGCTGCACACGGGCCACCGGCCACAACCACAAAACGCCGCCATCCTCACCATATTTCCTGAAGGTTTATACATTTTATATGGATTCGCCGTACACGGTTGACGCCTGTGGCCGCCACACGCTACAAACCGCCGCTGCTCTCTTCTTGTGGCTCGATTGCTCGAACCGGCCACTAAACGCCGATACAAAACGTCGTCACACGCCACTTGCGCATTTAAACCTTCTTCGTCAGAGTCCATAATGATACTGCGCGTATGGGTTAAAAAAAAAAAGGAGCAGCCACCGGCCACAAGTGGCTGTCGCGGGCTTCCAGCTTCCTTTGTGGCCGCTTCTAGCTTCTCGTGGCGGCGCTTGTGGCTGTGGCATGTGGCACATGTGCGGCGACACGTAGATAAGACGCCATTATCTCATTAATGTACTGAAATAGACAGATGACATTAAATTTTTGACTGTTGGGTAAAGAACGGACGTTTAGGTACAATTATTACTATAATAGTGAAAAAAAAATATTCCGTTATTAGTGGCAATCTGCCAATTAATAAAAAGTCGTCGTGTATTTACCTACTTCTTAATAGCTTAACCTAGTTTTGTTGGTCATTTGATAGGTAGCAGTAGTGGTAGAGGTACCTACACATTTGATATAACTCGTCATACCTATAGTCATGGTCTGGATGATAAATGTGCGATATATTCACACTGCAACTGCACACATACATCAAGACGTATCTAGTTCTAGCTTGTGGCAAATAAAGGAATGGATAACATTGTTTATTCAACACAATATACATACTTACATACCTGTTATTGTACCTATAGCGTCGCAATGAGTGCGCGTTACCGTAACGGGTATCTCACTCTCGCGTCACAATACTGAGCCCTAGACACAATGAGTTTTGCGGGAGCAGCCAGCAATCCTTACAATAATATTTCCGGCCACGCCTTTCCTACACTGCAGAAACATAAAAAAACATTCGTTTGGAATTTATATGCAAGTTTTCTACATACAACCAAAAACAAAAAATACCTATTTCTGGCCCCAACTTTACTAGAGGTAGGTACTTAGTAGTACCGACCTACTTATATTATTCCCAAATGTGTATAATCATTGTTTGGTACATAATATGAGCAAGTCCCTAAATACATCAGAAGGATCAGTAAAAAAACGAGAAGAAATTTAACATAAAATAAAAACAAAAAATAAACATAGTAACAAGCTCGTTTGGACATTTTATTCATGTAAATTTTTGCAGATATAATTAATACAAATTATGGTCATGTAAATTGGGATCTATGATAAATAATATTGTTACTATCAGCTGGTTTAGAGGACACTGTCTTATATCGACTCCGAATAGCTTAATTCCCAGCCATTGTTAAATTTTGATGACTCATCGAAATATAAAAAGGCAGTCTCGGAGGTGTGGCATTACAAATACTGTCTTACTCCTAAGTTTACATAATGAGATTTTTATTGTGATAGTGATAAAACACAAACTTAAACTATGTGAACATTCTACTTCCTGAATGGCTACTATATGCATGCATGACTCCTTTATATTAGGTTCCTCACTTTCTAGAATGTTGTATTAAGTGCAGAGCTATGTCATTATGTCAACTAAATTTCTAAAAGATTAATGTGACAAACCCTATATTGTCTACATGTCATACATCACAATTTTTCCTAAAGTTATCTGTACAGTTTGGGTAATTTGAGATGTTTAATATAATGCCAATCACTATACATTATGCCCAAATAATAACTTTATGCTGAGCAGCTGATGTATTATATACTTTGCTGCTGTTCCCTTTCCGGTTGTGTTTAAGAAGTTCAGCAACATGTCTTCAATAAGTAGTCATACACAATTTCTATTTTTAAACAATTCTGGATTGCTACAAAACAATCTAGATACAAAGTAAATTATTCACAAAGAAATCCATAAATAAACTTTTTATTAAAATTGTATAAGACTGAAATACTTTGTATGTTGACACTACTGATTTCATGAATGTATGATCATTCATTTCAGAGAGCAATATAATATTATTTGTCAGACTCGTTTTGTTCAGGTGGTTCAAGCAGTTTCAACCATGGGTGCTGAAGGCACTCATAGGCAGTGGCGCGCCGATTTGGATCAAAGTCGAGCATAGGCTTTAAGAAATCAGCAAAATCTTCTGCATCCTTTTGACTCCACTCGTACTTTTCAGTTAGCACGGATACTAAGCCCCATGGCTTTAAGCCAGTTATGTTCCTCAACTCACCCTTTTTATTGAAGAATACTTTTGAATATTTTCCAGAGGCTGCAATTCGTTTTGGAATATCACCTAGAAGTTCTATAATATGAGCAAGGTGATCTTCATCACGGCTATAGCCATCACCAGAATGAGGCTCAAATAAATAGTCTCCTGTGGCCAACTCAAAAGCCATACATGCAGTGCTCCATATGTCAGCCGAGGTCCCATAACCAGCACTCAGCAACACTTCCAGAGATCTATACTGCCTAGTTTGTATATCTTCAGTAAAATGCCGGTGGACCCAACATGCATTACCTAGATCTGCAATCTTTACTTCTAAGTCACAGATATCAAAAGCTGGATCAAATTTTTTATCAAGAGATTTCCCTTTTGTAGACTGAGAATTGAAAGAAGGTGGAGTATCAGTCATTTCCCCTTCAGACATCGGGGTGCCTGCATCATCTCCACAGCCATATTGCTTAGATCTTACCTGTACTGCATCAGCATCAGTATCAAAAGCTTCTTCGTCAGCTCTATCATCTCTATCATCATTACAACCATTGATATTAGTTTCAGTGTCAGAGCGAGTAGTCTCAATAACACTCGCCTCTTCAGGTGTTGGAGGTGAATCATCATTGTCTTGCGACATAGGGGCTGACTCACTGTTATTGACAACTTTTTTCTGTTCTTCCATTTCTTCTATTTGTTCCATTTGCTTTTTAAGTAACATAGATTGACGTTTTGCTTTCTTCTTTAACTTTTTCTTTTTATTTCTACTCATTTTAGCAGTGACTACCTGTTCTTGAAATTCCTTTGGTGCAGTACTAATCAAGGAATGAGGCAGTCTCAAGCCTAAGGAATGTAATTCAGTAGCCTCAGCTGCCAGCTTACGGATGTAAGATTCATCAACACAAACCAATACATTCTCAGGCTTAATATCTGTATGAATAATCTTACATTTAGTGTGAAGGTAATCCAAGCCTTCAAGTACTTGACGTATGATTGTTTTCACGTTTTCCCGTGGTATACCTCTATAATTAGACTTGAGTATCAACTTCAGTAGGTGGTGACCCAGAACTTCAAACACCATGCACACATGGGTTCCATTTACACCAGTTATTTTAAAGTCATTAAGTAACTGAACGGTCTTGTTCCTCTTGGGATCTGCTGGATCGCTGTCACGAACTGCTTTTAGTATTTTAATTTCGTCTAAAGCTGTCTCCGTGAAATGAGGCGCAGACTTAACGACTTTTAATGCAACGAAACGCTTGTCAACAAGATCCCAACACAACCACACGGTAGAAAAATGACCCCATCCCAGTTTTCTAGTGACGTGGTACCGATTCAGGAATAAGTCTCCAATTTTGACAGGATGGTAACCACCCTTACAATAGTCGGCGCTATCCTCCTGTTCCTCGTCGTCGCTCGCATATTGTTCGTCTTCATCCTCCTCGATCGTTTCATTGGAAGAGCTATGTGTAGGTTCTAAACGATTCTGATTCTGGTTGCGCAGACCGTTTCCTTGTACACCAGCCCCGTGGTCCTCCTCGCGATTTTTCTTTTTACCGAGTTTATGCCGTTTCTTTTTCGCCTGAATGGCGAGCACTCTTCTATTTACATCTGATTTAGAACTCATTTAGTAAATTAAACACTTTCAACAACGCCAATATATATATAAATTTATCTTTTCATCTCAAATCTTTTTGTTTGAGTATGGCGGCCGGTCGCAGAACAAAATGCGCTCGAACATGAACTCTAAAATGTTGCTAGATTAATAAAATCAAACAGAATACAAAGACGACAACGTTTTATTTTTTCATAAAACAGTATTTTTTCCCCAAGAAGAATAAAGGCCTTTCAGTTAACATTACAAAATTATTGTCAAAAATGAAATGATAAGGATCAGTAGATCTTTTAAAAGTTTTTAGCTTTTTGTACAATAAAAACAATCCAAATTTTTAATACAAAAATCATTCAATCAGTTCAATAGCGTAGTAGGCATAGATATCCGTGGCTAGGAGGTATTCTATAGATGGCCATAGAATACCTACAATATATACGGACATAGCCATAGTGTAAAGAAAGCATCGTGTAGAGGCGGAATGTAAAGAATATCATTGGCGTCCATACACGGTCATGCAGACGTCAATCAATTCCATCAATCATGAATGATATTTGAATGACGGAATTTTAGGTAGGTATCGCCATCAGGTTTCGTCATGCAAACGTCAACGACTGTGGCAAAACTAACAGCAAAACCTATCGTGTAGTGGACACCTTAGGTGCGTTAATAGGTACTAAGCTCGAGATGCTAAAGGTCCCATACACACTGTACGATTTGTCTCATCCGTCGCTTCAAACAGATTGTAACGACAAATTGGGTAAAAATTCTAGGCTAAAAAGCTTTATATTATTGTTGCGTGTCATATGCTACTAACAGCACAAGTAGGTATTAAGTTTTCTAATAATAATCAGTAACATTGTAATGTTATTATCATCATCATCGTCAATTCTGTAGAAAGAGAAATGAATGGCAGTCCGGCTAAACGTGAAGTAACCGCTTTACGTACCTATCAGGATGCGACATAATATTATGTATACAAATGTTTCGTCATATGACGAGGCGAATAACGGGGTGAATGGCAAGCACGGTTGTGTAAATTGCGATAATAGATTCTGAATATCCACTTCCTAGCAGTGATTGCAAAGGGAGGGGGGGTATCATCAAAAAAAAAACTTAATTGACGATAAAAATAAATAAATTAGGTATAGACAATCGAAAATGTTGTGATTATCAATCGTAATCATTAACTACTAAAGCTATTGTCAATTATCAATTATTATTTTTTTCTTCTTCCCATTTTGACAGGGAAAGGCAAAGGCAAAGCCATGCAGCCATATCAATTATCAATACATTTTAGCGTAGACAGGAATGCTATGTCTACGCATTCTAGAGACAAAAAAATATGTTGCTGTTGTTTGAACTAATTCCAATAGTACCTACCTACGTTTTGTTATTGGAATGTTACAAAAAGTCTTAAAAATTAGAATGACTGAAATACAGATTTGTAATTTTTTATCTTATGGAAGATAATTCAAGTTGTAAATGAATTAAATTACGATTTCAAGATTACTCTTTTCTCAAATAAATCGTACAACAGTTTGTGGGACCTATAGATCAACCACACTATTTATACCTACCTACTAGTTACTGTTGAAAACACTACGCCCTAACAAAATAAAATAACAAATGTTTATTGACATTAATATATAGCAAAACTTAACAAATTAATTAATTGAAGTACTTATGGATATTATACCCACATGTTAGACAAGAGAATGAAAAAAAAAATCGATTATAATATTTTATTTAGATTTTCCAACGTTTACTACAGACATAACAAAGAAGTAACAGAAAATAAAGAAGTAAATGTAACAATCAATAATAGGTAAATACAGCATTTTCTTATTATTACCAACTAGATGTATAATCTTAAAGTAGTACAATTAAACTAATTTAAATACAAAAAGAGATTGTCATCTCATATCTAAAGAACATACTTCGGAAATAGGTACCTTTTTATTTTTTCAACACACTTGCTCGTAAAGTGGCTTTTACAGTACCTACTGGTTATCACATTGCCTTCCCTGAAATTCCGTGAATTCCCGGCTCATATAAGCTACTTTTCAAAAACATTGTAATTTTAGTCACATAAAAATAACTAACGTTTTGTCTAGGTAAAAGTTGGTAGGCCCTGGATCACTTTAACTACTACCAGGGCCATTTTAACTACTACCTACTTTAGGATATTACGTCAGCGCTGCGGGAACGTTTGAAAGACTGACCGTGGCTCTAGAACACAAAAAGGGCAAGTGAAGGACACTGGTAGGTTTTAGTCAATAAGTCAATCTAACACGGGCGTGTTAGAACGATTTCGGTCTTGGCGGCTGGATAAGCTGGCAAGATATTTGATGATATCCTAAATAAAAAAAAACAGGTTATAGCGTCATGGCGTTTAGAACGTCATTTATCTGGGTTATGTACGATAAATCGAATGTAGTTTGCTCGAATAAGAAATCTCGAAACGTCAGCTCGAATGTACCATAATTATAATGAAGCATGGAAATCATCCAATAACTTCTCCCGCTCTGGGTGGAGCAAGAGGGCGTGTCAGACTTTTATTGACTAAAACCACACCTGTGTCCTTCAGTTGCCCTTTGGGTTCTAGGACTACGGGTTTCCTTTTCAGAAATTCTCCGCGGTCGGTCCTAGCTAGCGAGCATCAGCCCTGCTGGTGTGGATATATATACAGTGTGTTTGGTGCATCGTGTACCAAATTGAAATGGTCGATGGGAGGGGTCATCTGCTAACCTTTCAGACCCCTAAACACTTCACATGCCCTGTGGATTTTTTTTCATCGACTTTTTATTGTTTTATGAAAATAAGACCCAAATTTTTAATTTAAATACAAATTTTAAAAAATAATTATACAAGGCGTAGACACTGAATTTTAATTTTATTTAGATGTGTATTGTATTAGAGTACTTTTAAATTTAAAATTAGCTATCTAGTTTTTTTTTAACCGACTTAAAAAAAACGGAGGTTATCAATCAATTATTATTACCACAGAACTCCGTCGTTTATAGACCGATTTGCAATTTTTTCTTTTCCTTTTATAGGATATGCTTCCAGATTGGTCCCATTTTTTTCATAATCCATATCTGATAATGGGATCCATGAGGAATCGAGGGAACTCTTCAAAAATTATAGGCAACCCTATGGTGAATTTGGTATTTTCATCAAGAACTTAAGCACTTACAGTCAAAAAGTTACATTTGATGAAGTGAAACTGATAAAGAAGTTAGTTAAGCGACTATAACAATAAAAATAAATGAATGATTCTGAATAGTTACGTTGAAAATGGTATCATCGAAGTGATGATGATAATGGAGCCGGAAGGTAGGCACTTCCAGTGCCTACCTCCGTAATCCTCAGTCGTAGTCCTCAGTGCTCCGTAATTAATCAATGTAACCTAGCCGTGTTTGGACTTATTAGAATTTTCGTGAGATGCTCTTTGGCTATAAGGTACTATCGAACTGATCTGATGATGGAACCGGAAGGAGGAAGGTAGACACAGGAACTTTATAATAAAACAATGTAACCTAGCAGTATTTGGGTTAATTGGAATTGTCCTGACAAATAGGCACTCTCTTTATAAGTGTATCGCAATTAAAAAGTGTGAAATAAACACTTTTTACAAAAAAAGCGACTTTCGAAATTAAAGTTATTTTGATTCTGGTGGTTAGTTATTTTGTTGAAGTCGGTTATTTTTTTTTTTTTTTTGTAATAAGTGTTTTTAATTTACTTGCAATGTGTTGGACTTAAAGATGTCCATGTTACAGCTATTTACTTGGCGATAAAAAAATAAATTTTATAATTCTTTTTTGTGTTCAATGCGTTGAACTAGTACCTCCCTAGTTTCCAACTATCATTACTGTACAACAACTGCTACAAATTTGTAAACTCGCTAGAATTGTGAATGAGTCATATAAGAGTAACTTGCAACAACACATTGAAACGGCTTTCAATACAATTACTAGCAAGAGGATAAACTAGAGATTTTTGAGGAAGTTGGAAGAATCCGGTCGCTTTTGGTTTTTTTTTATCGCCAAGTAAATAGCTGTAATATGGACAGCTTTATTTTAAGTCCAACACTTTGCTAGTAAATTAAAAAAAGAACTAGATAGCCAATGTCACTTATTTAAAATTTAAAAGTACTGTAATACAATACACATCTAAATAAAATTAAAATTCAGTGTTTACGCCTTATATATTTAAAAAAAATAATATTTGAATGAAAAATTTGGGTCTTCTTTTCATAAAACAATAAAAAGTCGATGAAAACAATCCACAGGACATGTGAAGTGTTTAGGGGTCTGAAAGGATAGCAGATGACCCCTCCTGTCGACTATTTCAATTTGGCACACGATGTACCAAACACCCTGTATATACCATATATGTAATTTCACTCCACAAAAGGAAATAAAAAGTAGTTCCCTACATTTGATATAGGTACATAACAGCTGATTTATTTATTTGAATTCGTTTTTGCACAGGTAGGCTACTTAAATTGTGTATACCTGAAAAAAAAATTGGGTGGTCAAAAATCATCAAATTACTTATAAATTAATACATATTTGTGTTCTAAATAGGAATAACTTTAGTCAATATTTTTTTAGACTAGATTTTTTGGCGGCTTGGCTCTCCTTTAAAATCTATTATAGCCCACAAAAAATATTCGCAAATTTTATGAAGCCTCAAAATAATTACCTATGTTTATATAATTTTATTTATCGTTTCTTGTTAAGTGTGTTAAAATCGTTGTTCGAGAAGTGTAAGCATTTGTTAATGTACTCTCACCACCGGAATTCCTTTACCTTTGGATTGAGTGACAATCCCGCTACGTCTTCTTCGGCATAACCTGAACGCCGAGTCGCCGAATAAGAAAATAATTATACAAAGTACAGAATCAATCGTTTGTACTATATTCTGTACTTTATTAATTTCTGCAACGATGTTCCCATCACCTTGGATTAATCCCTGCATTTCAATTGTAGACAAATAGTCGAATTTCTACATTCTAATTTATATTCCTCACTTTATGTCCTTCTTGGTGTCGAAGGCGGATCAGGTGTTCCAGGCTGTTGAGGTGTTGCAAGCTGCGGAGGTGTTACTGGCTGTTGACGCATTACAGGCTGTTGCCGCGACGCAGGCTGTTGCCGCGGTCCAGGCTGTTGTCGCGGTGCAGACGGTTTACGCATTGTAGGCTGTTCTACTGTTGGCGTAGCAGGTTCTTTAGGAGATATATCCTTTTTCGGCGTTTTAGGCTGTTTAGATGGTACATCTTTCTTCCTTTTCTCCTTTTCACAAAGGCTACGAACTGGTAATAAAATAACACCACTAATGATAACAACCGCTCCGGCCACATAGAAAGATACTGTGTATCCGAACTTTTTTTCGATTATACTGGATATCGGTGTACTTATTAAACTTCCTAAACCTTGAAACATTATCATCATACCAGTAGCGTTAGTTAACATTTCTAAACCATACAAGTAGACTATTGCTACACTTCGTACGCAACTTAGACTAGCAATATGGAATCCAAATATTACGCATATCGAATACTGATAATATAAGTTAAACGAAAAATTAAATGACATCATTGCTATTCCCGATATTACACACACAACTAAATACAAATTTACTGGATTTAATTTCATTGCCAATGTACCAATAGCTAGGCGGCCGAACGCATTTGCTAAACCAATGACACTCACAAATAAACTGCAATGCTCGGGAGGAATGCCTTCGCTCTTATTCCTATCGGGTAGAAAGACATAGGGCACTAAATACCCTAAATACGTGAAGAAACCACTGGCACATAACAATTGGAATGAAACTCGTTTAAGTAATTTTGGATCCAGCATGGTGGCAAGAATCCTTCTAGCAGCAGTTGTGAATACTCCTCTTTTTTCTGTTAACTCTGCAGCAGTTACGGCACGCGAAACAGCCATTTGATATTCAAGGCCAGTCCTAGCTTCGGGCGGGGTTTCCATCATACTTTTTTGATAGGCTGGTAACATATCTACCCTGCCTCCATAGAAAGCATCATCTCTATACATTGGTCGGGCTTGGGATACATGCTCTTCCCATTGAAATAACTTCTGCCACCATTTTCGTTTTGGTGTTTTTTCAATATTTATATCTATCGCTATTTGTTTCTCAACATGTTCTTCATTTTGTCGCACACTTGTCCTTGATTTGGATATTATAGATTGAACTTGTTTTAACTGTTTATGACTAACTCCACCTGGATGACCCTGAGCTGTTATCGTAAGCTTTGATACAGCTGCTGTCGATGGACCCGCTTGAGTTGGTGTCGCTACTCCAGAGTCTCCAACCACTGCGGCAGCAGTTGGGAAGTGCGCATTAGATACTGCACTAAAGAGGCGTTCTGCAGCACTTGGCATTGCGCCTTCTCTTTTCGTACTGGATGGAGAAGCTTTAATAGCAGCCAAACTTGGTAAATAAGTTACTGTACGAGTTGGGTCTGTCACTTTATCTGTATCAGTTGCAACTGTCGTAGTCACAGTTAAAGAGAGCAACGGTCGAAAAGCCATAGAAAAAAAATAAATCGTGCCAAGCAATCCAGAATGAAACAACATTATGACACGCCATCCAGCTAATTTTACTATTTTTGAATTAACCGAAAACATAATCATAACACCAACACTGGAACCAATACTTGATATCGACATTGCCAAAGATCGTAGTCTTTCAAAATAGAAGCCCACTATTAATCCAGAGGCCATACTTGAGAGACAGGCTCCAAATCCACCCAAAAGTCCATATAATAAAAGGATTGCTACAAAACTAGTAGACAAATGTGTGCATAAGAGAGCTAAAGAACTTATTATTGAACCGCTCATGCAAATAGCTCGAAATCCAAATCGGTTAATAAGCGCAGACGCTAAAGGACCTGCCATAAAATACACTGCCACTGCTACAGAATTAGCAAGTGCCACCAGTGATGTATCAACTCCAAGATCATCTGCCATCTCGTGAAATATACTGCCAAACGTGAAGAAAACTCCGTCTAGTACGAAAATAATCATAAAGCTCGCAGCGACTACGACCCACCCCCATCCTCCTTCTGTTGGGAGTGATATTTGTGCAGTAATTTCTGTTTCTTCAACACCTTCAAGGTTCTGAGGTTCAACGTCAGTATTGGTGTAAATTGTGCTTTGTACGACTCTCTTTCTTCTTTCCTCCTTAGCTTTGTCTCCAGTCGTTGCATTATGTGGCATTTTATTATTTCTCATAAAAACATTGAATCATGAGAAAAATGATGATTATATTGTATCAAAATCAAGTTTGAATTAAATACAACAAACAAAACGTAGCTTGTTTTTCAACAGAAAAGGTAAAATAATCACAACACATTTTGTATTTTCAACAGTCCACACTGTCTTCAATGCTTCATTGGTTGTTGACAGATTTTTTAAGCGACGTCTATACAAAGGCAGATCCAGTCCTCAAAAGAGGCTGTGTCCGTAGGTTACAAGGATTTTGTATACCCTACGGACTAATTAAAAAAATATATATAAATAAATCTTAGTACTTATCAGTTCTACCAACTTATCTGTGAACTGAAAGAGGAAGGCACCGTCGATTCAGTGTTGCTAATTAATATAAGGTGCCCAAAGTTGAGTAAGTTTTCAAGAAGAAAATTTCACATTAGACATAATCGTTTAATAAGAATTACAGTTTTTACAAATGAAAAACAATGATACTTATATACAAATAATAAAATAAATAAAAATAATTTGATAATTTACAGTTACGTAGGTACGCTAACAGTTTAGTCTCTCAGCAATAAACAATGACTTTATCTAAAAAGTAATCCAATGAAGCGGAAATTCAGCAGATAAAATGTTCCACTGGGGGATACAACTTTCATTTAATGCGAAGTTAACTAGGTACCTACTTTGCAAGAGAATCTGGTGTTAGGGGTTAGGTACGGTCATAACTAAATCATAACTAAATAACATCCAGGTTTATTTAGTTATGATTTAGTTATGACCGTACCTAACCCCTAACACCAGATTTGACTAATTATAATTAGCAGTGGTACCTAGTGGTAGTGTAGTATAATAAAAAAAAAACAAATTGCTTTACAATGATTTATTGAAAACCAGGTTTACAGTAATTGTCATCCTGCATACATACACAACTTCATCCTGGTTGTGCGGCCATATTCCGCTTATTTCCGCACCACTATCATCATGGTCGCCGGAGATTGCGGCACTGCGCAATGCGTGCAATGCTGCGCGGCGCCGGTACGCCAGACACTGCAGTCGCCGCATCCGCCCACCGGATGCGGAGGCCAGAAAGGCGGAGCTGTATGAGGGATACAGAGTAGCGAAGCGCACCCTCCGAGCGGAAATAAAGCGGGCCAAGATGGAGGCCCGCAACGTGTGGCTGGGGACTCTGAACGGAGACCCGTGGGGACGCCCCTATAAGGTGGTGCGGGAAAAACTCCGCCCTTGGGCTCCCCCACTCACGCAGAGTCTCCGGCCCCAGATTGTGGAGGGTGTGGTGAGCAATATTTTCCCTGCACGAGGGGAACACGGGGAGTGTTCCCCTCGTGGCCCTCCCCGCTCATGGCTCCGCCACCAGCGGTGTCTAACGCGGATCACGATGGCGACGACGACGGCAATGCTCCAGAGGTGACCGAGGTAGAGATGAGTGTGGCGGTACGAAGGCTGAGCGCCAAGAATACCGCCCCAGGACCCGACGGCTTGCCTGGTAAAGCCTGGGTCCTGGCCATGGAGGCTCTCGGGTCTCGATTAAGAGGGCTCTATAGCGCATGCATGGAGCGGGGCCAGTTCCCACTTCGCTGGAAGACGGGGAAACTGGTCCTTATCGCGAATCCAGGGCGCCCAGCGGTCTCCCCGTCCGCGTACCGGCCCATCGTGCTGCTCGACGAGGTGGGCAAGCTCTTTGAAAGAGTAATTGCAGACCGCCTCGTCGCGCACCTATCGCGGGTGGGGCCGGATCTGGCGGTCGGCCAGTTCGGCTTTCGCAGGAGGCGCTCCACGGTGGACGCCATCATGCGCGTGCGAGCTCTCACGACGGGGGATGCGGTATCCCAGGGCAGGTGTGTCGTGGCGGTGTCATTGGACATCGCCAACGCCTTCAACTCCCTGCCCTGGAGTAGCATTAGGAGGGCACTCCGGTATCACCGGGTGCCCGACTACCTCTGTCGTGTTATCGAGGCCTACCTGTCGGACAGGTACATCATCTACCCTGGTCACCAGGGAGAGTGGAAACGGCGAGAGATGTCGTGCGGTGTTCCGCAGGGATCGGTACTAGGACCGCCCTTGTGGAACATCGGATACGACTACGTGCTGCGCGGCGACATCCCTGACGGGGTCAGCGTGGTCTGTTACGCAGACGACACGCTGGTCCTGGCGCAGGGAGAGTCGTATCAGGCGGCGGTCGAATTAGCGACACGCGGGGTTGCGATAGTCGTTGATAGGATCCAGCAGTTGGGACTCGAGGTGGCGCTGCACAAGTCCGAGGCCATGTGTTTTCACGGCCCCCGGAGCGCGCCGCCCCGGCGCTCCCAACTAACGGTAGGAGGAGTTCACATCGGGGTCGGGTCGACGATGAAGTACTTGGGACTCGTCCTCGACAGCCGGTGGAATTTCGAGGAGCACTTCCGACGTCTGGCTCCCAAACTGAATCGGAACGGGGCTGCCCTCAAGCGGCTCCTGCCCAACCTCGGGGGTCCAGACGCCTCCTGCCGGAGGCTCTACGCAGGCATCGTCCAGTCTATGGCCCTTTATGGGGCGCCGGTGTGGGCGCCGTCACTGCGAAAGCGACCGGCGGCCCAGCTGAACGCGTGCCAGAGGGTCATGGCCATACGTATGGTGCGGGGATACCGCACGGTTTCCCGCGAAGCGGCGAGCCTCCTTGCTGGCCAGCCACCATGGGATCTTGTAGCAAAAAGCCTTGCACGCATGCACGATTTGCGCGTGGAGATGCAACGCCGTGGTGAAACTCCGCTGCCGCGACAAGTCACGGCATGGCGGAAAGAGTTCCGGCGGGATCTCATGGCGGAATGGCGACAGCGACTATCGCAACCCAGTGCTGGGCACGCCGTAATTATGGCGGTAAGTCCCCTCTTTGAGGAGTGGCTGGAAAGGCAACACGGCGTCATTACCTTCCGCATGACGCACGTCCTCACCGGACACGGTAAGTTCGGGAAGTTCCTGCACCGGATTCGTGCGGAAGCGACGCCCGGGTGTCGCCACTGTGTGGACCGCCCGGAGGACACGGTGGAGCATACGGTGGAGGTGTGCCCCGCTTGGGCAGAGCAACGCCGTGTCCTCGTGGGGGCAATCGGCGGCGGCGATCTCTCGCGCCGGGCTTTGGTACAGGCCATGGTCCGGAGCGAGGAGGAGTGGCAGGCGGTCGCCTCCTTTTGCGAAGCAGTAATGCTTGCAAAGGAGGCGGCCGATCGCGTGAGGCAGCGGTCCTCACGCCCCAACCGCCGCCGGGATTCCGGTCCCGATTTCCGGCCACCGTAGGCGCGGGCTTGCGGACGGCGAGCAATGGGTGGCTTGCCGTCCGACCGTCCGGTAACCGTCCGGACCAAGCCCAAGTTGTCAACGGCGCGTGCTGTTCCACGCGCGCCTCAAGGAGATGTCAGCAACTGTAGGGGCCCAGCAGGGTCGAAGCCTACTGGGGCCAAGGGTCTGATTCTGAAAGGAAGACTCGGCCCTGGTACGAAAGGCAACGAAGGAACAGGAGTGGGTTTTTAGTCAGTAAAAGTCTGACACTATCTCCCGCCCCGCCCAAGAGCGGGGGATGTCATAAGATGATTTTCCCACCGGAAAAAAAAAAACCACTATCATCATTATCACTATCGCTTTCAGTTCCAGTGTCACTTACCACTTTTATGATTAAAGGTTTATCTAAATACAAATCATGTTCTATGTATTCTCCTTCTAACCTGCGAACGTGTTTACAATGCTGTGCCCACTCATGAATTGTAATAGCGTCAAAAACTTCTCTAACTAGGCGGGGAATTTCAGCATTTTTGTGCTCAATATTTACATTAGCAACTTTTCTTTTCATTGTGCTCCATATATGAGTTCAATGGTATTGAGATCACAGTGATAAGGTGGTAAATATAAGCATTTGTGTCTATTGTCTTCTAAATTTTTTTCAATCTCATATACAGGTTTAGGCTTGTTTCTCTTAATTATTTCTAAAAGCTGAGGCTGAATTATTTCTCAAAAGCTGAAGCTGAGGCTGAAATTTACTACGGAGACAATTTGACTAAAGTCAAATTCGTAGTAAATTTTATTTTGGGTCAACCATAATTGCACATCTTTTTTTAAAGAATTCATATTTCGGATTTTATTCACACAAATACGGTGACAAGGAGCATTATCCATCACTATTATGGATGGCTCTCGTAAATTAGGCACAAGTTTTTCAATAACCCACTTTTAAAGTTGGTACTATTCATCTCGTCATGATAATCACCACTTTTTGTGTTTGATTTAAACACTAGTAGTGCATTTGTAACAAATCCAGTATCTCCTTCCGCATGAACAATAATATATCTTTGCCCTTTCGATACAGGCTCCAATACTCCGTCTTCACCCTCTCCTTGCCAACATATACCCGATGTATGCGAAGAGTGAATATAGGTCTCATCTAAATGAATTATGGGCCGGGGCTGGGGAGATTAAATATTTTTATCCACTGCATGCAAGTACTTAGCTCTCCAAGCTGTTTTTCATTACGGTCCATAAGAAGCTTCCGAATTGGATTGAGATTTTTTAAAACAAAATCCCACCTTGTGAAGCAGCTTTCGCAGACTCTCTCGCTGTCCTGTATAATTTATTTCTGTCTTTAAAACCACTAGAAGCTTTTTAACAGTAGGGACCTCTTTTTTAGCGGAATAAAATTCATGTACTTTCCGCCGTATAACTCCCATACTTGAAATTAGTCCTTCGGGGTTACCATGAAGTTTAAAGTAAGATCGTTTCATTCTTATTTCAGTGTGGGTAAGAGACAGAGCTATACAGGTTGTCTAACGCCATTTCTTTCTTTGTATTAGGAGGGAAATACTCCGGAGTATTTCCCTCCTAATACAGGGGAAAATTTACAATATGGGAGATGGCAAGTGATCAAGGATCGTAACGAAAAACGTATAAAAATTAAACTAGTTTTCATTATCAAGAAATATTATAATTTATACGTATCCTAAAAGGCGATTACTGATCTGTTTCTTGATGACTATTTTCAGAGGTGCTCAGCACCCATGGAGTCGGCGCCCCTGGTTAGATAAGCGGAACAAATAATAAGTTGTCGAAATGTCGAGTGAGAATCAGTAAAAGGTTATTCTATCTGATTTTTGCAGGCAGTTCCGGACCTAGTTCTTTTTTTTTTTATAATTAGCAGAGGCTTAGCGTGGATTACTTTAGACGTGGACGAAGGTGCAGCAGCGATACCTTTGTCTTTAATAAATTCGAAAACGACAGCGACTGTCGCAACCCAGTGTTCGCTTACCATCAGAAGAAATAGCGGTCAAACGCTAGCCTTTCAATTATAAGAAAAACCTTCGTTCCTGAAGATGAGCTCTCGGCTGCTTGAGGCCTCTTTGATTGCGAGGCCGAGGGCGAGGGGCCGCTTCGCCCACGCCTAGCTACATCACTGATGGGTAGTGGGTTAAAGCTTGATCGCTTTAGGCTCGTTCGTAATAAATCAAACAAGCGCCAGAATTTATTAACAGAATGAACACCGTAACATAAATCAATGAAGCATTCTGTGTTAGATGTTTGCCATTTAAAAAAATACAGTAGTGTTATAATACTAAAAAGTGGTGTCTGTCCGAAACTAGTTATTTCGGCCAATACCGAAACCGAATTTCGGCTTCCATCTCAGTTTTGGCCGAAACCAAAATATTCACTTCTTTTTTCTGTTAGCTAATCATTCAATGACATCCCCTGCTCTATCTAACATTACTGCTTCACAGAAGGAGGCGACCACCTGCCACTCCTCCTCGATTCAGACCATAGCCTGTACCAAGGCCCGGCGCGAGAGATCATTGCCGCCGATCTCCCCCACTAAAAATTCAATCGTAATCAATCAGTCTCTTTTTATTTTTAAATCACATATTATATAGTATACTAGTTTTTGCCAGCGACTTCACCTGGATGAAAGTAGAAAATACATATGAATTATTGGTGAAAAATAATTCAGGATTGGTCCAGTAGGCTCAGAGATTACCTTCTACATAAAAACTTAAAAAGTTCACCTCTTTATAATCTTAGTATAGATTAATTCAATTCAAATATTTAATACAGATAAACATTCATATATGTTAGTAGAAGTATAAATTAGCCTAATGTTAGTATTAAATTAAAACAATAAACGACTGATGAACTATTGAACGAACCGTTAAACAATCAATCTTTGACATTTGAGGTACAAATAAAAACTAACATGTTACATGTTTGATCGCAGTACAAAGCCTCTCGAATTCAGTTTCTGATAGGGCCGTAGTGTCGGCTGGCCGAAACCGACGCAAAGCCGAAACTCGTTTTTTTTTTTCTGAAATTAGGTCGACACCGACACTGTAAGTTAGGTCGCACACTACTTTATAATGTACGAGAATGCTTGGATAAAATACCAAATCAGATGGCAACACTGGTACACTCGTTTTCTGACTGTACTCTTTTTTAAGCTTATATTGGCGTTCAGTCTATGTGGATTTCCATGAGTTCATTTTACGTTGGCAAAAAACGCGGTGTGATCCTGCATAGCTGCGGTAACGTTTGGAAAGTTACAGTGGCCCAAGAACGCAAATATTGACTGCGTATAACTACGCAGTGGGAGTCTCGCAATAGAAATACTTAATATTATTTAGTAAAATCTAGGGCTCGAAACCGCACGGCACTCCCGTTCATTGTGGCGACACTTGGGGGAGGCCTATGTCCAACAGAAGTCTATCGGCTGATGATGATGATGAGGGCTCGAAACTAGGGCTACGAGATTGTTTTGAAGAGATATCGTGGCGACATGACATGAAACGTAAAGAGTAACTGAAAGAACACAGGAGGGTTTTAGTCAGGTAATGTCTTACATACCCTCTCGCCCCCAGAGCGGGAGAAGACATGATGACAAGATGATTTCCCAACTTAAAAAATCTACTAGCAAAGTAAGACACGACGGAAAATGGAGAAAGAAAAATAGTACTTATTTACTTTTTCCATGGTTTGAAATATTTTATTGTGACGTGTGAAGGTGCTGCACTTCCGCAAGACGAAATGAATTCATAGACATGCAGCCCTTAAGGCGCCCCTTTTACGATTTCAAAAATACGGTTTTTGTGACGATAAGCAATTTGAAATAATTAAATTACAAGGTTTGTTAGAAGTTAGTAGTCGCAGCCGCATAACTGCTATTTAGTGCCGCATCCACCACGAGACTTCTTACGTGAGACAAAGCCAGAGACAGACCAAAGAGTATAGTAAATATTGGTCAGACTTGAGACAAGCTTGGTTGATTTGACATTACAATTGACAGTTCTTTGACATTGACAAAAGAGATTTGCGACAGGACTGACGCCAAACGCGCGCGCGATTTTACTTCGTGTCAGTTATCCAGCTAACGGTCGTTTTGGAGGGAAAAAATTGTTGCCGAAGGCTTTATTTAGTCTTTTAATTCTCTTTTTTTTTAATTTACTTGTATGTAAGTAAAGCTATCATGTCTCAAACATCTATTACTTCATTCTTCAATAGTAGAAAAAGACCTGCTACGGAGGATCTTATAACTTCTAAAAATAAAGTTCCTCACATTGACCGGAATTTAGAAAAGAAAATTTTATTCACTGGTACAGCTCCCTTATTTAAAAAATGTGATATCGTAACTAGAGAAGTCAAGCAGCCAGTTAAATCAAGTGAAACTGTAAAGGATGAACTAAAACATGCTGAAAGTCAGCCTGTTCTGACGTCTAAAGATGTGAAACCAGTTCCACCAAAAATCGCAGCTGCGTTTGGTAAGAAATTGAATGCCTCTAACACAGCTAAGATTGCTGAACCTTCTAAAGCAGAAGTTATTACTACTTCTCGCAAAGAGTTAAGTCTTGGTGACATAAGGAAGAAATTGGCTGGAAGTTCGAGGTTAGCTGAGTTAAGGGCAACCGCTGATCGACTAAGCAAAGGAATACAAGAACTCAAAGAGTCTAGCGAGAAGCGAAATCTGCGAGAGTTCAAATCTATTGATGTGGAAGTACCAGTAAGGTATGTATGAGCTGATTTGTGCTTATATAGTAAGAAATCAGTAAGACCTGTAGTAGTTTATACAAAGAATAGTTAAATCCTTTACAAATGGTTTTAAATATTGATATTCATTTTTAACAGCTGAACTGTGTTTATGTGAGTTTAAATTAATACACAGCATCTGGTAGCTTGCTAATATCCCATAATTAGTTTGCATTAACATAAATGAAGTTAAGCATATTTTTTATGCTATCTATTGTTGATGCCCACAGCAAAATTAAGTGGAACATTGCATAGAAATTGCACAGAAAGCAAATCACACTATTGTAATTATACAACTTGATGACATATCTGTAGATAGATGCCCTAGATTGATCCAAATATTTTTATATACTTAAATAGACTGTGGTTTGTTCTCCATTTGGTATATTTTTTGATTTTCTTAAATCAGTATGGAATTAGGTCAGCATCAGATTCCTTATGAAATTGTATTTTTCTTTTTACAGTCCAAGCAAGAAAGCACTAATTCAGAATGAATTACTCTCACCGAAGAAATGCATGTCCATGCCTGCACCTCAACAAAGGCCTCTCATATCACCTCGAAAAGTGGTTGTCAGTCCCATTAAGAGCCCAAGCAAGGTTAGTATTTATAAAACAACTAGCTTCTGCCTCTCTTACTGCTCACTTACGTCTTAAAAGGAAACCTTGTGCAAAATTTCACCCTCCTAATCCCAGTAGTTTCGCCTGTGCATTGACATGTCAGTCAGTCAGTTTCCCCTTTTATATATACAGATGTACAATGTTCAAAGTTTCAATTTGATATATTTTTTACAAGCTTGTAAAAAATATATTAAATTGAAACTTTGAGACCCTCTATTGAAAAGTTGTCAATTCGTGCATTGGCCCTTATACATAGGACCCATAAGTATCTAGGAAAATGAGACTTCTACAAGTAACAGGCTGGTGTTATTATTAAATGCCCTTGGCCAGTTTTGAAATTTTTGATACCACTTTTTCAGGTTCCAGCATACATCAGGCATGCAGCACTTGCCACTTCCTCCAGCAGTTTGCCGCTGCCTCACCACTACAGATTCCTTGCTGAACTGTTCCGAGGCATGGAGACAGTTGTTGCTTTACTCTATAACAGAAATGAAAAGATAACCTTTGCTAAACTGAAACCTTCTGTTCAAGAAATGCTGAAACGCTCATTCACTCAAAAACATTTAGCTCAAATAAAACATTTAGTGCCTGATTTTTACAATTTCGAAATTCAAAAGGTGAAGAACTTCAGTGCCTCAACTCATAAGGAACAATATGAGCTAATAATTTCACCTAATTTTCCTAATGATATCAAAGTGATGAATCCAAGTGTGCTACTGGAGAGGCGCAGATACTTTTACGATATTTTGCTTCAGTTAGTAAAGAAACATCATGCACAGTATTTACAAACACTTGATCCTCCAATGGTGATCCCTGATGACAAACTGACACGTTGGCATCCCGAGTTCGATATTGAAAAGGTACCAGAAGTTGAGAGTGGCAAATTGCCTGAAATGCCAAATGTTGAAAAGTTCTCAAGCGCTCAAGATGTATTAGCAAAAGCGCGCGAGCTATTTAAATGTAATACAAAAATGGAAAGAGCTTTAGAGAAGCTAGCTCAAGCAAAGGCCCGTGGACTTACCGAGCAAGAGAGGGCCGCAACTGGCATCACAGACAGTAAACCAAGTACTTCTGTTAATGGAATGCAGAGCAACTCTACACAGACAAGTCAAACAACAACTGGTGCAGTTACATTATTGAATCCAGCACTACGTAATCTGCCGACTGCTCTCCTAGAGAAGGTGAAAGCTAAACAGGCAGCTAAAGCCCTTGAAGCAATGACTAGATCTTCTGAAAATGACCAAAAGTATTTGGTGTATTGTCGTCTACCAGATCTTGCTCGCACACTCCGCAATATCTTTGTGACTGAGAGGAAAAATGTTCTAGCATTAAACATAATCCTCTCAAAATTAGATAGCAGCTTCAAAGCAAATGTATCAGCAAATGATTTACAAAGAGATATTAAAGTTCTCGCTGAGGAGCTGCCCGATTGGGTTAAGTTACATGAAATACGAAACAATACTTATTTAAAACTAGATAAAAATGCTGACTTGCAAAAAAATTTGACCAAGTTAGAGGCTTTAGCTAATAAATATAAAAATGAATAATTGTAGTATAAAACGATTTGACATTACAAATTAAGACTGAGTAAGTATAGCACAATGCTGTTTAAATTATGAAAAGCTAACTCTTAATCAGTTTATTATTATAAGTTTTGTTCTGTTATCAATCTTAATGTTTGTATGATAATATACAAATAAACATGTTTGTACATACATACTGTAATGGTCTAATGTAGTGCTAATTAGTTAATGTTCAGAAAAATAGCAAATTGACTTGATATCAAACCACCATACCAAAAATATATATTGACATGGTTGAATCTTATAGATTTAAGCTGACATTTTATATTTTATTTATTTTGTAATAATTATTAAAACCACCATTTCTCAGCATAATTTTATATATTTTGCAAAACATTAACTGCATAACAATGTGAACCTTTTTTCAGTTTGTATTAGTTTTAATTATCTTTTACTGTGTGGTATTCTTTATTAAATTAAATATTTTTTTCAACCAAGTGTGCTTTTGAACTTTTAAGCTTTTGCTGTTAACTTTTAAGCAGGCCTTTTTTTGGGGGTAGGATATCACCAATGACTTCTTCCACTCTAGGGTGGAGCTGGAAAAGTCTGACACGATCAGACTTTTACTGACTGAAGCCACATCTGTGTCCTTCAGTTTTTTTTAGTGCTTCAGTTCGATATATTCTCCCTCTTCTTTCAGTCAGTCATCGACTACACGTATTTTTACTTGTTACGACAGTTCTGCTGTGTTTCTATGAGAAGTTCTGTTCCATATCTTCGAAGGTATATCAGATCATAACAATATTTCTTTGGGACCAACTTGGAAGAATAAACTTTCAACAAAAAAAAAAATCAAAATCGGTCCACAATTGACCGAGAAATCGGTCAGACATAAAAAAAAATACATTCAGCCGAAAATTGAAGTTCCTCCTTTTTGAAGTCGTTTAAAAAGGAAATCTTGGCCCTAGCAGGCATTGGCCTTATCTAGGACCTATTTTATGAGCTAGGTAGAATTGCACTACGCTTCGTGAAATCTTATTTAAATGACAGGCAACAGCAAGTTCAAATAAACGGTGTCAATCTTCAGTCAAAATGGATGTGCCACAAGGCTCAATATTGGGTCCTTTCCTCTTTTTAGTATAGGTATATTAATGACCTACCGCATCTATTAAAAAAAAAACAACCACATTTACTATTGTTTGCTAACGATACGTCGTCAATTTTTAATTTATTAATCTAAGCGAACGCGCGTTCGGTTTCATATTGTCTTTCTATTGTGTCTCTAATTACGGTATTCGAATGGTTAAGATCAATACACTACTTGTACTATTTCTTATTCTGTGACACTACACTACACAAACTTTGATGACGGAAGCAACGATCTACAGCAGGTCCAAAACTGGTTCACTGTTATCAATTTAGTATTAAATGGAAAAAAAAAACTGAGTGCATGAGATTTGCTTACCAAATGTTAAAAGTGATAACTCTGAAATAATATCAAACAAAGACAAACTCGAATTCGTCGAGAACACAGTTTTCCTGGGGATCAAGCTTGACACGAGGCTACAAGGGATCTTCATTTAACCGCGATACCGCGAGGCTAGTCTATTTTGGTTACTGTCATAGTACCTATTATGTCTTATGGTATTTTGCTATGGGGACGGGCTGCAGACAATCATTCTTATTCCGCAGAAAAGAGCTATTAGAGCCATATATAATCTTTGCAGGTGCGATTCTTTTAGGGTCAGATAGCGGTCAAGCGCGAACCTATAAACAGTAAAAAAAACTACTTAATAATAATTCAAATATAAAATTCATGTCATGAAAGTTAAATATTATTATGACAGACATGATGATACTCATTAGACTCAAAGCGAAACTAATTGTTTACTAAGTCATAAGTCATTTAATTTCATAATAATGGAACATTGTGTTGAAAAAAAAATATAAGATAAAAATAAACAATTGCAGTAATGAACATTCTACAAAATCCTAATAAACAAAAATATTGTGAATAATTATTATATAATAAAAAATTTAATAACTTAGAAGGTATAAAAATAAATTTTACAGTATGCAAAACAAATATATATAAAAAGATTAAAAAATCACATAATATAATAATCCAAATTCCAATGCAAATAAAAAAAAAATCATAAAGACAGCAGGGTCGAAGCCTTCTGGGGCCAAGGGTCTGCTTCTGAAAGGATGACTCGGCCCAGGTATGAAAGCCAATATAATAATAATATAATATTCCACAACTATCACATAACGCCGTCTAGCCCCAAGCTAAGCAGAGCTTGTGTTATGAGTAGGTACTAGACAACTGATATACATACTTATATATAATTTCTAAATACATACATAATTATTATAGATAAATTACACCCAGACTCTAAACAAATGATTGTGCTCATCACACAAACATTTGTTCTGGGTGGCAATCGAACCCACGTCCTTCGGCATAGCAGTCAGGGCCACTAACCACTAGACCAATAGGCCAGTCAATGAAGGAACAGGAGTGGGTTTTTAGTCAGTAAATAATAATAATAATCAATTTATTTCAGGCAACATGTACCCATATCATAAATACCTTATAGACTAACATACATAATTACTTATAATAAATCATTTTGTTAGTAAACATGATTTAAAACTATGTTAGTAACACTTCACTTCGCATTATTCATCTTGGTGCTACCACACCAAGATGAATAATGCGAATGAATAACGTTTTTTCCGCGGAAGCGACGGAACACCACACCCTGTGGCCAAAAGCCTTCGTCCATAACAAGGTCTAGAAAACAGTTCGGTACTCGCACCACAAATGCCTTAAAATTGACATTCCGGTGCGACTCCAGCAACTGCCCTCAGTGTGTACTTCAACTTTTGGCGCACATAATCGACGATGTCCTCCACCCTTGTGGTGTAATGCAGGCGGGAGATGTACACCAGTGTGTTCGGCTGAGCGGCACGCACACTCGCACCAGGCGATGCTGGTGCTTTGCCGCAGAGATTTCGGTTGGCTTGCTTTCGGCGTTTCCTCCTTTGCACCGTAACGAAGCCATCTTCATTTTCAGCCTTATTCATTGCCTTATTAGGCAAAGGCTTCGATATAGAAGCGGCAGGGGCGCTCGCGGTGACGCTAGCGTAATCCTGATGATGCAGATTCGCTGGGGCTACATGTACAGGTAGCGGGGCGGGGCGGAGGGGTCGGGCGGCGGCGCATGGAGGAGCCGCGGTGACCGGCACGGCACTCTGCAGTCTCAGCAATCGACGAACATACAACAACGAGTAAAAGTCACACCCTCTCGCTCCGCACAAGAGCGCGGGATATTATTGGATGATTTTCCCACCGAAAAAAAAAACAAATGAATAAAGGGTGGAGTAGTGGTGGTTCAGTGGTATTGGCTCCAATTTAAGAGTTGTATGTCGTGTGTTCAACTCCAGCAGGCGTTTTAGGTATTTTGTGTAATTTATTTCAACACTACCTACTTCTCTCAAAACGGTGAAGAAAACTGGCATGGTCTAGAACGAAAACATTCAAAAACATGTTATATCCAACAAACTTTTCTAGGCCAAAAATGTAATATAATCATTTGTTTGTCAGAAAATTATTCCCATAATAAAAAAAAAAATAGGATTACAATTAAAACTAATACACAATTTTAGACATTACATTAAAATTCAATTCTATTTATGTCAAAGTAAAATTCTAAAATTATTTCAATGTAATTCATATAGATGGTATATTTTAGCATTACGGCCCCTTCTCTCTCTTAGTGAGTAGGCCCGAGTCCCAGCAGTGGGACCATTATAAGGTTGTTTAACTAAAAGCATAAAAGAGTTACATCTCTGAAGCAGAACAAAGGGCAGTGACCATCCTAATAAAAACAGTCACGGATAACCTTTACTCCCGCCTATTCAGATATACTCCATTTTGTGGAGGGAGTGATCAGGTAAGAAGCTTACCGTTTTCGGCACGACCTGTTTCATTATTAGTGTGTATCATATTGATTGTTACTAACACTAGTTATAAGGAACTAACAAAGTTACATAATGGACTGTTGTCCGAAACATTCAATAAATTATAAGTAATTATTATTATATAGACATGGTAACATCGGGGTCCGTGCACCTGATTCGTGCGGAAGAAACACCGTGGTGTCACCATTGTGATGAACACCCAGAGGAAACGGTGGAGCATATGGTTCCGCTTGGGCAGAGTACCGCCGTGTAATCATGGGCGCGATCAGTGGCAACGGCCCTGCGCGCCGGTCCCTGGTACAGGCCATGGTCTGGAGCGAGGAAGAATGGCTTTAGCGCAGCAGTAATGCTAGCAAAGGAGGTGTCCGTACGCGTGGGCCAGCCACCGGAATCCTACCCCAATTTTCAGCAGACGACGAGCAATGGGTAGCTTAAAGTCTAGTAGGTAACCGTCCGGACCTAGCTCGAGTTGATGATGATGCGTAGTTTTCCACGCGCGCCTCATAGAGATGTCAGCAAAACCGTAGGAGGTCCAGCAGGGCCGAACTACTACTGTAGCCTGGGTAGTCTGATAGGTAACCCTCCGGGGATTCCTTTCCGTAATGGAACGCAACGCAAAGGAACTTAGGAGTGGGTTTTAGTCACGTGTAACCTTTGTTTATGATAAATAAAATATTTTATTTAAACATTAACTAAAACGTAAATAAATCAAATAGCAGTTTAACTATCCATCAAGTATCTTACAGTTAACGTATAAAAATATAAATAAGAGCTAACACGTAGGCCGATGTGTCAAGACAGCAATGAGAATATTAAGTAGCCTTCATACGTGAAGTACTTAAAAAGACTATGTGATACACTGGCGGCCAAAAGTTTGGGGACACGTTTTTTTTTTAAATATTGCCGACAATATCATCTCCCTAGTCTTTATACCAACTATCATGGGGTCGGCTTCCAGTTTTTTTTACCCGACTGCAAGAAGGGTTATGTTTTTCCCTCGTATCTTGTATATATGTATGTAATATTCTTTACTATCTCATATCTTCCAAAACACTGAACGGATTTATATAATTAAGATTTCGTTAGATTCGTCTTGAGAACCCAAGTGTTCTTAGATAGGTGATGTTAAAAAAAATTACATAACAACTGTAAGACGCTATACATTAGAGTATTTTTTTATTAAAAACAGCAATATGGGTATCAAATATGGATTCCAAAATGATATATCATGACCAGAACAAAAGAATACAATAGGAAATATGTTATGGAACTATTTAAGTATAGTACATTTTGATACAAGTGCAGAAAGTTTGTCATTGCGACCGAGGCGGGATTCGCACGAGCCGTAGACTAGTGTGTTATGGAGTTGAGGGCTGCAGTGACAAATTTGCACGTGTATCAAACGGCGTTTTCAATACACTTACGCAGAAAAATAATACGAAAGTATTTTTAATATTAAAATATTTAATTATTGAAAAAGTACTGAATTATTGAAGGTGCAGTTATGAAAATGATACACAGAAGATTTTGTTGGCATTTTCACGGTTTGTGAAATGTTATTGTTAACAATTTCATTAATTACACTGTTTTGTGTATTAGTGAATGTTGGAGATGATGAAATATAAGAGGCGGAATGTTCTATTATGCTCTTCAGTAGCTATAAGAGACGCCAAATCGTTATTGGCATATGAAGTAGAATGTTGCGGTTCAAGGCAAAACTTCTTAGGAGATGGCTCCAAATTTATTGCTTGTGTTATCTTGGTACTAATAATTGTTTTGTTATGTATCGAGTCTTCAATATAAGATTCAGCTACTGTGTTAGACCTCCATCCGCCATGACGTTTTAGAGTCAATATGTCGGCTCCAACATCAGCCAGCAATGTAGCTGAAGTTCTTCTGAAGCTATGACCGGTGTATAAATCAGCATCTGGTAAACCTAAAAACCTGGCGATTTCCTTTGGCATAGCACCAAATTTGTTCACACCAATAGGTTGAGCCGTGCAATTACCCTTTTGGTAGTTTTGAAAAAAAAAAAACGATAATTTGTTGCTTTTGTGGAACGCAGAGCTTGGTATTTTTTTACTATATCTTAAAATAGACCGTGAATTGTGAATGATCGAGGAATATTGTTTTTTGTGTTGGTGATTTTAACTAATAGTAAATTGCCATGATTTTCAAAATCTTTTATTGTTATCTCTAGTCTTTTTAGAAACGCAGTTAGGTTTGAATATGTTATGATGTCCACGCCGTGTTTTTGCAGAACCGTGCTTTTTAACATGGAATGTATACTCCATAGCGTGTTAGGCTTATATTTAATGGCAAATTAATTGAAGTATGCCAAAAATACTTTTTCTGAAAATGATGACGCGTTTTTGTTAATTTACCACTGAAGAAAATTATCCAAATTTGCCATATATTTCCGTTTAGATTTAGATGGCAACAAGCTATCGCAAGCATTTTGTGCCTCAATCACAATATCTGGATGCGTAACATCTAAATAATTGTCTTCAAAACTTAAATTCGCCATTTTTTTTCACCAAATCACCAATAACACCATTAATGTGATATTGTGATTTAATTTACTTTTTTTCCCGCGCTTAACATTCACAGGTTAAAGGAGAAGCAAAGGTATAAAGTCGATATACATCCTAATATTAAAAATAACAAATTCAAATATTTTTGAATTTAGAACAAGGATAAATGTTAATTTGTTGGTAATAACCAATTATTGTGTAAGTAATCATGTTTATTTATTTAATTATTCTCTTAGCTTAAAAAAAACAATAATCAGCGTTGACCGTAACGAAATAGGAATGAAAAAAGCCCTTGTTGTGATAAATTAAAAAAAAAAACACAAGGATGATAAACATGGCATGTTGAACCTAATCGTAGTGCGATAAGAGCCAGTTTTCGAGTAAGAGAATTGAAAAATAAATGTCATGACGGTCCATGGCCGTGAACTTAGCAGATCATTTTCCAGCAAAGTATAAAAAAATTAGTTCTACTTGCATCCAGCATAGTTCTGGAATTCCTGATACTATTTAGAAAAAGTTCTGGTTATTTTCCTGGAAAAATATCAAATGAAAATATTATCTGTTAATTTCCGGTAGCAGATAATTTTTTCCAAAAGAAAAATTTTAAAAGTGCTAAAAACCACACAACAAAGACAACAAGGCGTACAAATGCGAGTTCTATAGTTCCTAATTACTTTTAGTAATAGTTTTGTCAATTACCTAGAGCTCACAAAAAATAAAACATAATTATCAATTTAATAACGGGATAAAACAATGATCATAAAACTGACGATAATTACGCAATGCGACGGTTTTCACATATCATTCTGAACGTTATCAGTAGTTCAGATGTTAAAAAAGCGAATTATAACGGTAATCGATTTTAAGTATCAGCAGAACATGATTGTAGAAGGCGATTAGCAAAAATCATGAATATTTTTAAACGACTTCAAAAAGGAGGAGGTTATATGTTCGGTTGAATGTATGATTTTTTTTCAGTAAGTAACAGTTTAAAAAATCATAAGAAAGTTCTGGAAGCACCCAGGACCGGGAACTCCTCAGTTTCTTAGACACCTGTATCAGTTCTATATAGACGCGTAGAAACTAAACTCGAAACAGCATGGTTGAAGATGGCGATTAGCAAAAATCATGGCTATTTTCAGTGTTCAAGTTAAAAAAATCGCAAGAAACTTCTGAAAGTACGCAGTACTGGGAACTCCTCTGTTTCTTATACACCTGTATCAGTCTTTAATAGAGTGGTGGAAAACAAACTCAGAACTTCGACGCAAGTATCAGCTGAGCATGGTTGAAGATGGCGATTAACAAAAATCATGAAAATTTTCAGTATTCAAGTTAAAAAAATCATAAGAAACTTTTGGAAGTACCCAGGACTGAGAACTCCTCGGTTTCTTATACGCCTGTAACGGTCCTAGTGGAAAACAAAGCCAGAACTCCAACACAAGTATTAGTAGAGCATGGTTGAAGATGGTGATTAGCAAAAATCATGATTATCGCAACTAATATTGTGACGTAGTTTTTCATGTACGTCACTGTAATGATGTCACTTTGAGATTACAGCGAGTGCCATGCTGGTATCAAGTGATAATAGAGTGCGCGCGCGGCGCGTCTACCTAATATATGTTGTAAGTAGTAATCTAATAGTATCAAAAGCACGTGCCAGTGCGGTTTCAAGGTTCAGTTTTTTTTAACTTAATTATCATTTAAGACCATTTCGAAAACAACAATAATTACAAAAAAAAAACTATGGCATCTGTAAATTATAAGTACCTAGTAAAATTGAATGCAATGTCTCGGCCGTAGACGGGATTTATAAACAGCAGTGTTAATATTATGCCATGTAAAATTTTAGAAAGTGCGAGTAACAAGTACTTACCTAACCAATAGTATTTTACCAACTTTATTAGGTGCCTATTTAGAATATTTTATTTTGACTCTCATTCTTATTGTGGAAAGAAACTTGGAGTGCATTAAACAGTGTATCGGCTCGCTTGTGAATAATACCTACGTAAGTAGCTATATTACCGATAACGATCCTGCTCCTTTCATGGGGACATTTCTTCTTAGCGTGTTGTACGCTAAGAAACCTCTCTTCTCCAGTATTCGGCCCCGTCAATGCTTTCCGTTGACGCTGTCATAGTGAATAAGTAACAGGAGATACGCTGTCATAGTGAGCAAGTAACAGGAGAGACGCTGTGCCTGCGCAAACAAAACATCGGAATCGTCCCAGAACTCCAGCCAGTGGAGAATGTCTTTGCTGCGTGCGGAGTCTTATTTAAAGGTTGACCATGATTACGTGTGCCCAGGCGGGATAGGTTCTCGATGAAATCATCAGAATGTTTAAGCGTCTCCCGCCTGGTCTTCAAGATGGTGTTACCATAAGATGAACTTACTCTTTCAAGAAAACTTTTTCGACTTTTTAAGTCTCTGTGGCACTGAGTTATAATTGTTCATCAGATGACGAGTTCATTTTGTTATTTCGTCCTTTCTATGAGGCTAGTCCCAGGGTGGTGCCACACCGACTAGTGGGGTTGGTTTAAGGCAACCAGTGTCTATCAAAAATCACATATCTCATTGAGTTGATACCTACAGTATCAGTGGATACAGTGAAGCGAGAACTACACTAGACCGACGCACATGTGGACCACGCCTGATTTATTTTAGCTCTACAAGTCTAGTTGCCATATAAAATGTATGGAGATCGACGCTCCCCGATGTGCGCAATGTGGTTGGAGGGGGCGGAATGGCTCTGTACTGGACAGATATTCGTCGGGCTCACCGGTGGAGAAGCAAAGCGCCATTCCAGTTGTTCGCAGGTCTTGGAGAGATGCACCCTAACTGGTGGATGTAGAGCGATGTATCAGATTGTTCTTTGAACGCAAATTATTTTTTAAAATTCTCGCAGTGCGTCCTGTAGCTGAGATATCATGCATGAGGATGAGGAGGAGTGCACGACTGTGTTTTTACGGGATTTTCGTCAATGCGTTGTCTGTATAATAATGGCTGCTGAAAATGTGATGGCAAAGTTAGTCTCAATCTCGTCAAAGTCAGTGGGTAGGCAAGTCAATGCCAGGCCACTATCTATATAGGTCGTGGCCAGATATTAGAATTGAGGCCAACTTAAATTCGCCAGATCGTTTAAACGTTAACATCATTTTGTATGGGCCCTAGAATATGCCTATAATAAGATTCCTAAATCTATAAAAGAAGCAAATAATTAAATCACCTTTAAAAATAAATTAAGAATGTATTTCATAAATAAAACCTTTCATAAATAAAATTATTCAATTACCTATGGATTATCTAAATGAAAAATATAAGAGGTAAAAAATAAAATAGAAGGACGCAAAAGTATTTAACAATTACTTATCTAGAGTAAAATAAAATAAAACTATTACTAAAAAAACAAATAAGGGGTTCGAACCCTTAATCATCCTACGTGCAGGTCAAGGCATGAGACCACTGCGCTACGGCACTCGTTGATGCGACTCTAAAATAGGTGTTCTTATATTTAAATGTCATGATTGACTACTTGACCCTTTGTCGATGATAGCGTGATGATTTTCGTCTAAGATATTAAATTAGAAGCTAAATAAAAAAAAAAGAATAGTATTTTTTCTTTTCGCCGCTTCGATTTTATTATATATTATGTTTTGGTTACTTTTTTATACAAAAATATGGAGTAAAAATGTCTAAAATTTGTTAAAAATATGCTAAAAGTCGTTTTGTTATTGTAATCGATGTACCGTCGTATATTATATATAAAAAAGACGATAAAATTATTTCTATACCTGGGGATTGAACTTGAAGCAAATGTCATTCAATACCAACATTTTGGAATATTGCTCACCCCTCATAGCAAATAGCCTATAAGTTGACCTGGCCTATAAGGATTACGTATGCATTTGAACAGGATTGGTTCAGTAGCTTTTGAGCCAATTAATACTATCGATCCACAATTTTACTGTTTTATTTTATGTATGTACAGTATATAGATAGACAATTAATTTTATATGTATATTGAAAGTTATTAAAACATGCTGCAATCAGTAAGCCTGATTTTCAGGCGAGAGTAGAGTAGCTAACGGTTATCGTTTGGTAATCGAGTAGGGAGTAGGGGGCCCCAATATATCGCGGGGCCTTGGGCCTCTAATCTGCAATCTAACTTAAAACTAAAAATATACTAAACAGATATGTGTACAACACACTATACATAAACAAAATATATATAATAAACTAGCGGTCCCGGCAGACGTTGTTCTGCCCAAAAGCGGGATTTAGTAAAAAAAAAAAAATTACCTTACTCTACCCTACTCTACCCTACTCTACCCTACTCTACCCTACTCTACCCTACTCTACCCTACTCTACCCTACTCGTTAAAAAGTACCCTATGTCCGTCTCCTGGTTCTAAGCTACCTCCCCACCAATTTTCAGCCAAATCGGTTCAGCCGTTCTTGAGTTATAAACAGTGTAACTAACACGACTTTCTTTTATATATATAGATTATACCTATAAACATACATATTTATGGGTCATGTTGACTGAAAATGTTCCTTAATTCTTCTCCTGAAAACTTCCAACGAAGGGTTCGCTCTCAATGTATGTGGAAGAAAATTCCAGAGGCGCACAGCATGAACGGTAAAAGATCCACTGTAGCGACTTGAAGAGTGGAGAGGAAAACGAAGGCGACAAGGTTTTCCTCTCGGAACAAGATTCTCAAAGCGTTCCCGAAGATACAAGGAGGAATTGGGATTATGAAGAACAGAGAATAGAAAAGAAAGAGTGTGGTAATCCCGACGTTGCCGAATAGGCAGCCACTTGAATTGCCTTCGAAGTTCCGATACATGGTTACGAAGGCCAAAAATGAAGCGGGTACACAAATTCTGCAGACATTCCAGTTTGTTAAGTTCCTCAGTCGCATCAAGGAAGCTCTTCATTGTTCTAAGTAAAAAAATATATAAAATATTTTATTTATTCATAGGCAAAAGCTGGCAGTCTCCGGTGGCCTTCAGCTTCGAAGCTCAGCTGTTCTGGAAACTAAAACTTATAAAAAATAATTGCATCACCATGGAGTCCAAGGTGATACTAACGGAGACGAATCCTCAAGATAAATCCAACTTTCTTTCCAACACTTTTTTAACGTAAGTAGTAACTGTCAGTTCCTGAGTAAGAATCGAATGTGATGACTTGTAAATAAAAACCTTCTTTACAATATTATAGTACTATTGTTGACAAGCAGTCATCACAGTCGATTAGGAACTGAAGATTATATAATTATACCTAAACAGTGTTTAGTTATTTTAGGGCAAGTTACTACTAATTTTGTAATTTAATAAGTACCTATATATAAATATATTTGTTAATTTATTATGCATCTGCGACAGTGAGTTTTATCTAAGACACCCTGTATTATCATAGGTAACTTTGTACGGAAACCTCGGTGCGCGGGTGCGACTCGCCCATAACCGGTTTATTTTTAATTGTAACAGAATTTACGGCCATGTAAGTAATATACCCATGCAAAATGGACAGACAGACGGGCAAACAGACCGACATGACGAAACTATAAGGGTTCCTTAGCAGGAATACAAAATCCTTAAAACACCATATACTTAATTGGTTAAAAGTTATGTTAATTGAATAATGTCGTCTTATTAAGCATTAAAAGGGCTGTATTGAAAAGAAAAAAACCGGTCAAGTGCGGCTTGTAGACAGTTGCAGACTTATCTCAATTGTAGACACTTGATATGTTAAGCTTAAATATTATCAGATAGTGTCGGAGATATTTCCTGAACGACTATTTCTCTATATAACGATAACAATTATCTCTGTTATCTGTATCTTCAAAAGACGATGACAAACATAACCATACGCACTCGAGTAACATACCTATGCGCAAAAAATAGTAACATTTCGATCTTCAAATGTATGAGAAAAAGTGTTAGTTCCCCCTTAGGAAAGTTGAATTTAGGATCAAGGCATATTGACGCACACACAGCCGAAGGGAATTTCTTAAAATACATATAAAATGGTGACCTTATCTTCCACAATAGATACAAAAGAAGAGGATCACATTCGAACATTCGAAGAACGAATACAAGTGTTTTTTTTAGGTATTAATGAAAATAGATTAACTTATTAGTATTGTTTTCATTAATAGGTACTTAGGTATAGGGAACTTTTGGTCGGATTTTTCGAATAAGGTTCAGTAGTTATTTTAATTTTTCCTTAATTTTTGCTATGAGACTTTGCTTCTTGCCAAATTTCAGGATTATAGCTCAACAAGAAGTACACCCACTACAATTGCTATAGGAATGGTGCGGGTGACAGCTGTCAGATTCATACAATGTAGCTACCTATCCTTTCTCTCATCTTATAGATGCATATTTTTGTCCAGCTGTCACCCTACCCGTTCTATCTAAAAAAATACCTTAGTTTTAATTTCCTTGCGATTGTCAAAATGTGCGCCGTAAACGGAGCCTATATACCTTATATTTTGATTACGTTAACATAGAAGTTTGGTTTTTACGCTGCTCCTTGGGGTAGCAGACCTGAGTATTTGTTATTAATTTCAGCCGTTTTAATAATAACATTATAATTTTGTAGGCACATAATCTATACCGCAATAGAAGGAAGAAAGGAAAAGGAATTAAATAGAACGCTAGGAGGGCGTTCTTCAGAGAAAGAATCTTGCCATATGGACAGTAAAGTGATCTTATAAAGGTTCCGTTTTTGCCAACAGAGATAAGGAACACTAAAAAACGAATCACAGTTAAGCATCGCTATAATGGATATACCTACAATCAGAATTTAAATCTCTGGTACTATTGGGCACGTCATAATTATGGCGTTTAGTCCCTTCTTTGAGGAGTGGCTGGAAAGACCTCACGGCGTCCTCACTTTCCGCATGACGCAGGTTCTCACCGGTATCCTGCATCGGATTCATGCGGAAGAATCGCATGGGTGTCACCACTGTGTGGACCGTCCGGAGGACCCGGTGCAGCATACGGTAGAGGTGTGCCCCGCTTGGGCAGAGCACCGCCGTGTCCTTGTAGGGATGATCAGTGGCAGCAATCTCTCGCGCCGGGCCTTGATACAGGCCATGGTCCGAAGCTATGAGAAATGGCAGGCGGTCGCCTCCTTCTGCGAAGCAGTAATACTAGCAAAACAGGCGGTCGCACGCGCGAGGGAAAGGCCCTTACGCCTTAGCCGCCAGGATCCTGATCCCGATTTCCAGCCTCCGTAGGCGCGGGCTTGCCGGACGGCGAGCAATGGGCAGCTCGCCGTCCGACCGTCCGGTAAGCGTCCGGACCGAAGTGTTCCACGCGCTCCTCAAGGAGATGTCAGCAAACCGCAGGGTCTCAGCAGTGTTGAAGCCTACTGGGGCCATGGGTACGCTTCTGAAAAGACAACCCAGTCCTGGAATGCAAGGCAACAAAGGAACATAGGAGTGGGTTTTAGTCAGTAAGTCTGATACGCCATTGGATGATAACCCTCCTAAAAAAAAACTCTGGTACAATTTATTAATGGTCTGTGGCAGTACCGGTACTCCCTGTATCGCTAATAGCTTAGTCTTTAAGAATTTAGCTTGATGAGCTTGATTTATAATTTAAATAAGCTAAACTAACTTTAGCTAAGGAGTGGAATTCCCTGCCGGAGTCTGTAAGTAAAGAAGTTTACTTGCTCCAGCGACCACCTCTTACTCAAATATATAAAAATATTAGAGATTGCGAACGATATCGCCAGGGTCTTGACTGGTAGAGTAAATGGTCGTCAGTAAAAAGAGCCAACTGGGCCTTTTTACTTTTTGAGATATCGTTGGTAAACAGTGTATAAACTAAGGGGAATAGCACAGAGCACTGAGAGACTCCAGCCCGTATGGTGGGGGATGAAAGTGTTCCCTCTTTGCGATAATGGAAGGTACGATTCGAAATAAAGTCTCGCAAAATGAGTACGAATCGATATGGCACACCGAGATATATCTACGTAGCTTATATAATGTAATAAGCCAATGTATCACTTAGTCGAAAATTTTTGTTATTTCGAAGATTCTGCATATAAACTTCATTTCGGAAGTTGTTCAAGTCGGAATTCTTCATTTAGAAGTTTCGCCGACACCGACTTCCAAAATGAAAAATTAATTTGAACGTTTTAGTGTTTCTTGTAGTGAAGTCGTTTTTTTTAAGTTTTGTTTTCAGTCTTTTTAGTTGTTATACACATATAGCCAGAGTACCAACATCTCATGACAATTCCAATTAGCAAAATCATAAACACTGCTAGGATACATTTTTTTATAACGTAGTTTCCGTACTGGGTAGGTACGGAAACCTACCTTCCACCTTCCGACTCCATCATCAGATCAGTTCGATAGGTAACATTACTATTCAGAACCATTTATTTATTTATTTGTACTGTAACAGTTGCTTAACTATCTTCATTGTGATATGTTTGTTTAATTGGAATTGATGAAAAAGACCAGAAATAGCCACCGGAACTTCACGGTGTGTGTGAAGTTCCAATTGATCAAATGATACTTTTTGACTGAATTTGCTACTAAGTTCTCGACGAAAAATAAAAGCATAACAAAAATAACTAATTAATAATAATTAAGCTATTTCTTAACGTCGACACCTGATAAAACTGGCAATTATTATGTTTGCCAGTAAGTAAATAATAATAATAATTTATTTAAGTACTTTTACAAAGAAATACATAAAACAAACTTAAGAATACTTAGTAGTACTAGTTTCTATAAAGATTGGCTTAATTACCTAATTATATAAAGACTAGTTTCATTTACACATGTTTATATTGACCTTTTAATGGTATATTAGCAATGCCATAACAACTTGTAGCGAATTGCCCGGGCTAGGTTAACAAAAACCTGTGTTTCAGGCCATCACTAGACTAAGCGATCAGTTTATTTTGGTCCACATTTAATTACTTATTAAAGAATACTATGATATAACAAATTCAGTTTAAAAACAAAAACTACAAATATAATATTTATAAAATTATTGAAGTAATTCAAGAAGTTTTTCTGTGTTCATGTAGCCAAGTTTTCTCAAATATTCGTTTAACTTAAGACTACAATGTTTATAACTAACACTATAAATATTAAGTATCCTATTGAATTTATTAAAACGGGTATAAACCAAGTCCTAAAAAGACAAAGAAACGGCTTACAAAAGCATGTCTAGTACGAGGTTTTCTGAAAACCAAATTGACTATCTGAAAGTAATTGGTTGTCCTCAAGATATTTTATTAACCTATTATTTATAATTCATTCCAAAATTTTTGAGAGGCCAGTTAAGACTGCAATGTGTTGACGCTGTTCTTGTCTCCAGATTTAAAAACAGGAGTGACCAATGCTTTTTTAAGTAGACTAGGAAAAACTCCATTTGACAGACGTAACTGAAAGATATGTGTTAAAGGTTGGACAATCAGGTATTTAAATTTCTTAAAGATCCTATTTGGTATTTCATCCCATTTGACAATACAGTCATCTCTCAACCCGGAAATTATACCTAATCCTGGAAACTGGATGTACTGATTGATACACTTGACTGGTTTTAGCAAGGGAGAGTTCTAGTTCCAGGTGTTTTGTCAGTCAAATTTTTACCATCATTAACAAAAAATTCATTTACTTTATCTGCTCCTTTAGATGGGCTAAAATCTGTTGGAAGAAAACCAAGTGGAGGGTCGGAGTTTTTTGCACTAAAAGTATTTGTTCTTATAAACTTCCAAACTAGTTTACTATTTTTGCCTGCTGTTTGCAGCTCATATTTATCATGCAGGATTTTTATTTTCTTCAGAAGGTTGTTTCAGAAGTTCCTGTACCTTTTATATGTTATGCTAAATGCTAAGTATCTCGTTGTCAGGTGCAAGTTTAGATTTTAAGTGCATCTTTTTCTATGTCTTATACAACGGTCGAGACCTGGTGTAATCCAGGTTTTGACATTACTAAATTTTCTTGGTATTTTTACTTATTGCATTCAGAAAACTACTTAATAACCAACCTTACTTAATATTTGCGTCACGTGAGTTGTATACTGGGTCAAAATTTATGCTACTTAAGTCAGATTCAAGTTTTGTCATATTGACTTTGGTATAGCTGCGCATGCAGTCTCTCCCAGTTAACGATAATTCTAATGTTAGTAAAATTGCACTATGATCTGTCAGCGAAGAATTAGTAATGAATGTTTTGGATCGTGTTTTCGTTTTCAGAATAATATGATCCACTTTGATGCGTGGGGTAATGATAAGCTGGCAACAGTACGTGATATGAGCAAATGTTTAAGTAATTATGTGCATGATGATCGATTTTCTCGGAAGTAATGTTAATATTTATGTCGCCTACTAATATAATATTTTTGTAATTGCAAAACTTTTCTAGAAGTGTGTTAAGAGAGTCTAAAAATCGGTCAATATCCTGAGAAGTCGAAGCTAATTGCAATGATAAAGTACTTACTATCCTGAGCTATTGGTTCCTCTATCGTCTACATCGCGATAATAGCTGGTTATAGTTTTTTTACTTATTATTACTACTGATAATTAGAAATACGTCTCATTTCTGCCGGTGCTGGGTTTTTTTTTGAAGAATTCACCTTTTCAGTTTTGGTTCCAAATTAAAATCACATTATTGATCAGAATAGTATTATAACATTCAATATAACACTATTGCCTCCAGTGGCACGTCTTAATTTATATAATATATATATTTCCAGATGGAGCTTCAGCCTATTTCGGAAAGGGTACAAACAAGGGCTCACGCTGAGTGACCTGTGGCAAGCTCGAACACAAGACGCGTCTGGCCGCCTCGGCGACCGTCTCCAGAAGGCATGGCAGGAAGAATTGGATAATGCGAAGAAAAATAGCACTAAACCTTCATTCGCGAGGGCTATAGTCAGATCCTTTTGGTTTGAGTACATGTTGTGCGGTCTTGTTGTCGGCGTGATGATGATCATTGTAAGGTAAACCTTAATTTGAACATCAAAAAAGTTGTAGGTACTATAAATTAACTTTAGAACTGATTGACCATTTCGTTATACTTTTGTTTCAGGCCCCTTATCCCTTTTACCTTAGCCATATTTATAGACTACTTTTCAAACGAGAAGACTCCAGAAAGCTACCGCATCGCTCACATATTCAATTTTTTGATGAACTTGTGTTGTATAATGTCAGCTCTATTGTACAACCATACACAGCTTTCTCAGGGTAGAGTTGGCATGAGGATCAGGATAGCCTGTTGTTCTTTAATGTACAGAAAGGTGAGTAGTAGGTCTATTTTGAGACTGAATATTTATTTCTGTTTTATAAGATACTAGAACTTTATGATATTTGAAATAAAAAACTTTTTAAATTTTTTCATACTTGAATCTCATGACAATTCTAATAATCCCAAACACGGTTAGGTTACATTAATTTATTACAGAGTTTACCTACCATCCAGCTTCATCATCAGATCAGTTCGATTTATTCCCTCCTCATCTTCTTTCAGTCAGTCATCGACTACACGTATAAACAAAGTAATTTTACTTGTTTCGACATTTCTGCTGTGATCCTATGAGGAGTTCCGTTCCATATCTTCGAAGTTCATGATCAGATCATAACAATATTTCTATGGGATCAACTTGGAAGCATAACGTTTCAATTTAAAAAAATTCAAAATAGGTCCATAATTGACCGAAAAATGGGTGAACATACATAAAAAAATTCATTCAGCCGCACATAGAACCTCCTTCTTTTTGAAGTCGAAACAAAGAAGGTAACGTGTATCTTTGGTTTTAGATACTAAAACTCAAGCTCGCAGGTTTGAGCAAGACAGAGCCCGGGCAAGTGATCAACTTGATGTCTAATGATGTAAACCGGTTCGATATGGTGACCTTATTCCTGCACCATATATGGATATCGCCGATTGTGGTGCCTATTGTATGTTATTTGGTGTGGCAGCATATCGGCATCGCCACCCTGGCTGCATTGCTTGTCGCTGGCGTACAAACTATTTTTGTACAAGGTAAATTATGATCCAGCAAATTGAGGTAAACCTAACATCAGACTCATGAAATAATAATAAATTATAATCTTCATTTTGTTTACAGTATATCTAAGTAACCTCCAAGGAAAACTCCGCGGTAAAATAGCAAACCGAACTGATGAAAGAGTGAAGGTGATGAGTGAACTGGTTGAAGGAGTAAAGGTGATCAAAATGTACGCTTGGGAGAAACCTTTCGAAAAACTAGTCCACCGATTACGGAAGTCAGTATCCTCATGAAATAATATAAATTAAATAAATAAAACAAAGTCGAGTCGAGTCGAGTCAACTAACACGAAGGTCTAGTCTTGATATTCTGAATAGATTGTAGACTTTTGTAGTTGGGAAAATCATCCAATGACATCCCATGCTCTGGGCGGAGCGAGAAGGCGTGTCAGACTTTTACTGACTAAAAACCCACTCCTGTTCCTTCGTTGCCTTTCATACCAGGGCCAAGTCTTCTTTTCAGAAGCAGACCCTTGGCCCCAGTAGGCTTCGAGCGTGCTGGGCCCCTACAGATTGCTGATATTTCCTTGTGGCGTGCGTGGAACAGTATTCGCCGTCGACAATTTCAGCTCGGTCCGGAAGGTTACCAGACGGTCGGACGGCAAGCTACCCATTGCTCGCCGTCCGCTAGCCCGCGCCTACGGTGGCTGGAAATTGGGATCGGGATTCCGACGGCTGGGGCGTGTACGCCGCACCCGTGTAGTAATTAATTGTGCGTACAGTTACGGAATCAAATTCTCTGCTAGAGGCTGTACTTTCTGATAGCTGCAACCTAAGGGTCTTTAAGTCATGAGTGAATAGGTTACTTCTAGGCAAGAGTCCTCCACCAATGACCACATCATCGCTTACCATCAAGTGAGATAGTGGTCAAGCGTAAGCCTATGAATAATAAAAAAACCGGGCAGGTGCGAGTCGGTCTCGTGCACTGAGGATTCCGTACAAACTTATCTATGAAAACAGTTTAATTCCCGACATAAACGGCTGTTTTTTTTTTTATTTTCGTGAACTCAGAAGTTTGATTTTTCCACAGCTTCAAGGGACCGCAGACCTGAGTTTATGGTTTTATGGGTCTTGACACGCGGACGGACAGCAAAGTCTTCCTATAAGGGTTCCGTTTTTTCCGTTTCAGGTACGGAACGCTAAAAAAAAACAGGCGTGAGGCACTTACGTACACGGAAAAAAATTAAATAAATGACCACTTTAATCGCATCCGACTTAAATGCTTAAGTACTAACTACCCACATGCAAAACCCACTTTACACCCAATGCGGATATTCTTTCCAGATTGGAAGTCGGCTACATATTGAGATCGACTTTTGCCAAAGGGTTTTCAACTGCCTTGGGTGTATTCACCGAGCGATTCATTCTGTTTTCTGGCATTGCGACATTCGTCCTGATTGGCGGCGACATCCGGGCGCAGACCACTTTCTCACTGGTCCAATACTTCAATCTGCTGCAACTGGCGTGCATCGTATTTTTGCCTATGGCACTAGCGGGTTGGGCTGAAACAAAAGTGACAATTAGGCGACTGGAGGTAAAATAAAATTGATTGTATGACAAATTCTTCAACTTTTTTTTACTTAATTGTTAAACACGTTCAAGAACCTGTAACCAGACTAATGTGTTTTTATCTCCATCAGGAATTCTTATTGTTAGAAGAAAATGAGTCAGAGAAAGTTCCTGCTGACATGGTACTCGATTCAACACCCCTATTGGCCAATGAAGCAGACAAAGAGGAGAAAGTTCAGGAGAAACCTAGAGTATTGGGTCTGACGATATCTAACGTGACGGCATGTTGGCAGGTCGACTCTAGCTTCGATACCCTGAGTAATATCACATTGAAGGCTGAACCTGGGGAATTTATTGGCATTGCAGGACCGGTCGGATCTGGCAAAGTAAAATTCCTTATAGCCAACTAGCTGTAAGGCTGCCTTTTTTCTACACAAATATGTAGATGTTATTCAATTTTGAAAAGCTTAAAGTGAGATGCTAAGAAAGTACAATGCGCTATATTTTTTTCTTGTATTATTGACAGTCATCCCTTCTTCAACTGATCCTGGGTGAGCTGACTCCTAAAGATGGAACGTTGTCCCTTGGAGGAGCGCGAGTGTCATACGCTAGTCAGGAACCCTGGTTGTTCGTCGCGACCGTTCGCGATAATATTCTGTTTGGACTGCCTTATGACCCCATCAGGTACAAGAACGTATGTATTAAGACTTTTGGACTCTACTAGGTTTACGAACATTTGAAACCGTTGAACATTAAAAAAGGTCTAGAGCACTAATTGCCTATTAGGTCCGCGCTTTGTAAAATATATTCGCATGGATCGAAATCCAACCAATGGATAATACTAGCTTATTATGGCAGCGACTTTGCCCGCGTGAAGGAGAATGTACAACCGGGACAAAAAGTATCCTATTTCTTTTACCAAGGTACAATATATCTATCCTATATATACCTCATTTTTTAAAAATTGTTCAGCATTTTAGGTATGCAAATACTACATTTGCAAACAAACAAGATAGACAGAGTTGCTTCCGCATTTATAATGTTAGTATGGATGTAAATGCTGTCAACGCTTTGTTATAGGTAATAGCAGCATGTGCTTTGGTGAGGGATTTTGAATTGTTGCCTCATGGTGACTCAACTCTGGTGGGAGAGAGGGGCATCAGTCTCAGCGGTGGCCAACGAGCGAGAATTGGACTTGCTCGCGCCTGCTACAGACAAGTAAGTCATACCTAGCTACTTCTCTTATATCAGCATGATTACTTTCATCCAGTGGTATATAGCAATAATTACTTACGGACAGAATTAATTAAATTTGTTTTAGGTCTTTTTGGATATCACACCATCTACTTAAGTTATTTGTTTTTCTGCAGGCGGACATTTACCTCCTGGATGATCCACTATCAGCTGTAGACACACACGTGGGTAAACACATAGTTTCCGAGTGCGTGATGGGGCTCTTGGAAAAAACTACTAGGATCCTGGTAACACATCAACTGCATCACCTCAAGAACGCAGATAAAATCATCGTATTACGGCATGTACGTATAACATTGAATTGTTTTGCTACTAAAGAAAGACGTGTTACTGTAACGATATGATAATAATATGCGACGTTCATCCGTGGTTCATACATGGAATCCCCATGCCCTCTCAGTTAGCCAGCAGTATACAAATATACTGCTGGCTATCATTGATTAGTGTGTTCAATGATTCTGGCCAGTTTCACTTCAGTTTTACTTCATTATATTTAACCTGTATCATTTTTGGACAAAGGCCTTCTTTATACCTTCCATCATTCTCTTCTTTCGAAGTTTTACCAAACCTCTTTAACTTCTTTCCGAAGTTTTACCAAACCTCTTTAACTTCGTTCTGCGATCTCATAAATCCAATATTTTACCAATGTTTTTTTAAGTAAGCTTATAATGTTAAAAAAAATTAGTACTTAACCAAAAGCTTATTTCTGCAGGGTGTAATAAAACATCAGGGATCGTTTGAAGAGATATCTCGAACACGACTGTTTTCCATACTCTTAAAAGATCAAGAAGATGCGCACGCTGGTGATCACACGAAGTTGCAGCGAAGTATCTCTGTCATGGTAAGTCTCATAAAACTTATTAATATTATAATTAACACAAAATAACAGAACAGAATCGAATCAAGCCGAACAGAATAGAACAGAATAAAACAAAACGGAACAGAGCAGAATAACCAGCTAATAGATACAAAAACGGCTTGATTTCTTTTCAGTCACATGCAAGCATCATAAAGAAAGGCGAAGGTATTGAGGACTTGACAGAAAAACAAGTGGGAATTGAGGAGATCACAGGAACAGGTAAGATACGTCTTAATAATATGGAAACGTTACCATAAAATGAAATAATTTATTTTATAGACGTATTACTAGAGGTATTACTAGAGGTTTCAGATTTCATCATGATTATTTATATGTTTATTGGAATTAGTCGTAGTATCTTAATGCTATTGAGATGAGGATCATATATTACTTATTCTACTTGTAAGTTATCTCCAAATAATCTACCTCGATGGCTTTTTCCAATCTGCAACAAGTATCTGGGACGCATCTTACAGCTAGGGAAACTCGACTGTAGATTTAATTGAAGATTCTTTATTTTACCAGGGATCATCCTGCACGAAGCTTTCTAATATACCGTTAAATTTGTTCCAGGTCGTGTCTCAGGAGTGGTTTACACTAAATACTTCGGCGTGGGAGGTGGCTGGTTCTTACTCAGCTCTACAGTATTTGCTATCATACTAGCTCAGGTTATCACATCCGTTAGTGATCTCTGGCTTACCCACTGGTAAATTACTTTTGAACTAAATAGTTTAATATACTTTCTTGAACATACCATTTTTTATGTTATCTCTTTCTATCTAATTACTTTGTATAAAACCATTATTTTTTATTGTAGGATGAACGACGTAGAGGCACAATACGCAGGAGATGTACCTCTTTTCCGCCTTTCAAATATTACCATTGACTACTCAACTGATTTGCCGTTGACAATAACGGGGTATACTATTACTGCCGACCCACAGAATACAAGTACAGCTAACATCAGTTCAGCAGCAATGTTAAATGATACGACAGACGTAACTTTGAATAACGGTACAGCATCTGATGCTGTTGTGGCACCAGCTAAAATTGATGATGGTTTCTACATATATATTTGGGCAGCTACGATTTTCGGATGCATTATCGTTACTTCTGGAAGGTTTGTTCTTTTATCTCTTATCCTGCTTAACTTTTGTTCAGCCACATTAAACCTTACATAAATTATTTTCAATATTTTAATCTATTTCAGATCCTTGTTGTTCCTGTGGCTGTGTATGCGCAGTTCAATCAAACTTCATAACCAAATGTTTAGCAACATCTTAAGTGCCACAATGCGGTTTTTTGACACCAACCCCTCTGGCCGCATCCTAAACAGATTCTCCAAGGACATGGGCGTCGTCGACGAAATACTGCCTCAAATGTACTTGGTCGCTATTCAGGTATATTTGTAAAGGTCTTTATTACTCCACAATATGACAAACAAGTTTTGTGCTAGCTGTCTGCAATCCTTATTAATAACTTAACAGGTTTTCATGGTGATGACGGGTATTTTGGTGATAGTGGCTATCGTAAATCCCTACATGCTGTTGACGACCGCCGTCTGCGCCATTTTTATGCATGGCATCACACTTGTCTACCTCAACACAGCTCTGGCTCTTAAAAGGTTTGTTAAGTGTAATCATTTTAACATTGGTCACAGATTAATTAATTTCTATAATATTTTTTAACATTATGTAATGCAATTATTAATGACTGACCACAAGAATGGAGGGCGTGTCGCGCAGTCCAGTATTCTCACACGTAACGGCGACCATGTCAGGTATAAGCACAGTTCGCGCGTGTCAGGCGGAGGAGCTGCTGAAGATGCAGTTCGATGATAAGCAAGACGTGCACACGGCCGCATGGTGAGCAGGGAAACCTTTTCCTAATTTTATTCAGCGATACATTTCATTTTAATTCAGGAAATACAGTGAAGATGACTCGTCGGTTAAAATGTTCATGGAAATATATTCTTTTACAGGTTTTTAACTCTTGTCACCAACACTGCGTTTTCTATCTGGTTAAGTCTTGTTTGTAGCATGTACGTCATCGTGGTCACTTACACTTTCTTGGTCTTGGATGATGGTAAGTTGAATTTTTCTGGTACTTCAAAATGAATAGTTCTGATTGTGGAAAGATAATTATGTATAATACCAAAGATTTAACAGTATTTTAATGAAAGTAACATATTTTATCAAACAGGTAAAACCAAGTCTGGCAACGTCGGCTTGGCCATCAGTCAGGGTCTGATTCTAGTGAACATGGTTCAATACGGAGTGAAGCAGGCGACAGAAGTGATGTCACAGATGGTGTGTGTGGAGCGAGTGATTCAGTTCACGTCGCTGCCACAGGAGGACACCGCGGGACCGAGCCCGCCCACGGACTGGCCGCAGAAAGCGCGAGTCGTGTTCAAAGACCTCACTCTAAGATATGATAAGGACGCTGATCCCGTGCTGAAGCGACTGAACATTGAAATCGAAAGTGGCTGGAAAGTAAGTATCTTAAATTAACATCAGCTTTATATTGTTCCCACAGCTGGGATTCAGACCTCATGTCTAGGAGATGCCGTAATCATCACTCGGTCCCTCTGCGGGTTGGTATGTAATATGTATTCGTTTTTTTTTTTGTTTTATAATATGCCGATATCCTTATGATGGGCCATGGATTGACTTCCGAAAGGGAAACCCGGGGTCCTGGAATGCAAGGCAAAGAAGGAACATACCAGGGCCTGGCACGAGAGGTCGCTGCCGTCGATCGCCCCCACAAGGACATAGCAGTGCTCCGCCTAAGCGGGGCACACCTCCATTCAAACTAACTGGAGTTCCTATCTAGAACCTCTTATTTTTTTAGCCAGATATTTGTATACATTTCCTTGTTTGCAAAACGACTACTTAATTTCTATTCTCTATCTCGTTTACTTCAGGTTGGAGTAGTTGGCCGAACTGGAGCTGGTAAATCTTCACTGATCTCTGCTTTGTTTCGTTTGGCGTCTATTGAAGGCAACATTTTCATTGGCAATGTAGACACCGGAAAAATTGCTCTGAAAGTACGTACTCTTTTAATGTTTCGGGAGATAGTTGAAACCTTTTGTTACAGTCAAGTAGAACTAATTTAAACCTGACATATTTTAATCTTACATTATGTACTTTGGCAGGAATTACGCTCCAAGATAGCTATCATCCCACAAGAGCCAATGCTATTCTCTGCCAGCTTGCGTTACAACATGGATCCCTTCGACAAATACACCGATATACAGATTTGGGAAGCTCTAGAACAGGTAATACATATCTTCTCAATATCAGAAGCCTGTACTCCTGCTTTGCGTCTGTTCTATCATGTTATTACAAACGTTTCCTCCTCCAGGTGGAGCTAAAGGACAGTATCACGGCGCTGTCGTCGCAGGTGGCGTCGGGCGGCTCCAACTTCAGCGCGGGTCAGCGCCAGCTGCTGTGCCTGGCGCGCGCCGCCCTCGCGCGGAACAAGCTGCTCGTGCTCGACGAGGCTACCGCCAACGTTGACCCTACGTAAGTATCTTTATAATGCACCATTGTTAGATGCAGACCACGCCATTAATGTTACAGCACATACGAACCTACCGCCATGGCTGTTTGTGCAAACTAATCAATTTTCATGATGGATTTTTACAATCTTGTATGGAATTAAAAAAAAAATTATGATGATTTAGACATTAAACTATTTAGTTGATTGAATTAATTTGTTTACAACAGTCACTCCAGAACCTTTCGGTCCGTCGTTTTTTAGTATTTATGTTGTATTTAATAGGTGAGTCCAGTTGGACCCACCATTCCAGTTTGGTAAGTTCAAAATAACGATTGCGATTAACGTTGACGTGCCGTATTATTTGAAAAGCGCTCCCACTACACGATACTATGTATTATGATAAAAATCTTTTATTTCCATTGCAGCACGGACGAGAAGATCCAGAAGTATATTCGCTGTCACTTCTCGGACTGCACGGTGATCAAAGTTGCGCACAGGCTGCACACCGTGGCGGACTGCGACAGAATTATCGTAAGTAAAACAAATTATTGCTTCGGTTTGATCTTTTTTAGGGAAAAAACGGAACCTCAAAAGAAAAAAACGGTACTCATATAGGATCACATTGTTTTCCGTTTGTCTGTCTATGTGTCAAGACCCTTTATCTCGGAAACGCGTAGAGGTATCGAGTTGAAATTAAAACCATATACTCAAGTTTGCGGTACCTTGAAGCTGTGAAAAAATCAAACTTCTAAGTTACTGAGTAAAAAAAATATGGCCGTTTATATCGCAAATAACGTATATTTCGATACTCTCAAAGGAATCTAAACTCATAGGGTACTTCTCGTTGACCCAGAATCCTAAAATTTAGCATTTAGCAAGGTATAAGAATAAATCTGAAAATAGTAAATTTGTTGTTACCTACGTCACAAAAAAAAACTTTTTTGCTATTCGGAAAAATCTTTGAAAGGCCATTCGAGAATTGTAGTTTGTACGGAACCCTCAGTTCGTGAGTCCGACTCGCACTTGCCCAGTTTTTTCTGAATCAGTCCTTCTCTTTATTCTCAACCACTGCAACTCCTGAAAGCCAGAATCTACAGTGGTGACCACTAAATATACGCCGAAAAATTAAGCTGGACGAGTCCCGGAGATTAATATATATTTTTACTACTGTTAACAGCACAGTAATTACATACACCAGTAATTTTTAATCAGTACAAATACTTAAGGGGCTCATTAGAAAAGGTCTTGTTTTTATTTATGTAGTCTCAATAAATAATTTTCATAAACAGCAAAGTTATTAGCGTTTGTTTTTGTCCCAAAATTTCACTCAATTTATGGGAATATTGTACAATTTATGAATGAATAAATGACGATCAAAATGGAAAAAATACTGCGTGTAGTATTTTCTAATAGCAATAGTTTTCAATGATTGATTCTATTATAAATTTACCAATTGTGACAAATATTCGTACAGTTTTTGGATTTCGTTTCTTTTTACTTTAGACTACAAAAATATGATCAGTAACGGGTACGGATTAAGACTCATTTTTTTTCAATCTAATTTGGTACCGAAGAAATTAACGTCAATAATAAATGACATAATATAGGTAGTTAACAACAAAAAAAAACAAGAGCAGTGGTGGCCGAGTGGTAACGGCCCCGACTTACGAGTTGTAGGTCGCGGTTTCAAACCCAGCCAGGCGCATTACTTTGTGTAATTTATTTCATCACCACTGCTCTCAAAACGGTGAAGGAAAACATCGTGAGGAAACCGGCATGTCCTAGAACTAAAAATTCGAAGACATGTGACATCCACCAACCCGCACTGGGCCCGCGTGGTGGATTACGGCCCGTTCCCTCTCCTAGAGAGGAGGCTTGAGTCCCAACAGTGGGAACTTTATAAGGCCGACTATGCTAGGTAGTTAACATGATAAATTATTAGGCAGGAGACAGAACAAAGCTAGGCCTATGGACCCATTGAGATAGATATTCCCTCTTGGGATTTGTGATTATTGCTCATGTTTGCGCTATACCAAATGAATATTTATTATCTAGCAATAAAGAGGAGAATACTTTCTTCTCTTTACCTACTTTCTTTTTTTTTTTTGTTTTGTCATTCTTTGTACATTTTCTGTGTTGCAGATTAATGTTCTTTTCATAATTCCAGGTAATGGAAGCAGGCCAGATAATAGAGTGCGGTCACCCGCACGAGTTACTCCAAGACGTTGACGGTCCCTTCTCGAAGATGGTGAACCAACTGGGACCAGCCTCCGAGCAGAGCCTTAGAGAGCTAGCGAGCAAAGCCTACTCTGAGCATAACATAAGAAATACGATTGAATCTTAAACCAACTTAATATATGTCATATATTAGAAGTTAGTCGTGAAATCAAGGTTAAAACCTCGAATCGTCTATCATCTTTGAATGACTACTAAAATAAGATCTGCAAAATACGATAATTAGCGACTCCCACTATGTTGTACCATGTTTTATTTATAATCTGTTAAGCTACCTAATATATCACAAAAAAATAAGAATAATTTTTTTTTTGAGAGCCAGTGTTTATGATTATGATTCTTTGTTATTGAACACCGACTTCCAAAATTTTAGTTTAATACCTTCATGACTAAAGAGTGTAATACAGGTATTTCTCCTACTGGTTTCGCTTCTTAGAAGACGTAACTGCATCCTGGGGAACAGATTTCCTTTTTTGCGGGTTTTCTACGACGTGTTTTTTGTGTAGGTTTCTATTCTCGTCCACTATTCCATTGCTAAAAATCGAGACTTGAATTACATATAAAGGGGAAATTATAGAATGTTTTGTGTAGTCGTGAATGCAATTGCGAGCGGGCAGGTATTGGCGCACGCCTTAATAGGGGAAGTTTTTTTTTAAGTTGGGAAATCATTCATTGACTTGAGACTCGAGCTCTTCGGCGAAGTGGGAGGGTATGTCAGACTTTTACTGACTAAAACCGACTCCTATGTTCCTTCCTTGCCTTGCGTTCCAGGTTTTCCTTTCAGAACCACGATGTTTAGTAATAATACTAATAATCATGTGGTGGGTCAAATTAACGGTAGCACAATGCTATGAATACTTTTGTAAAGTGTACGCGAAGGAGGTTCCATGTATCTGTATACGTACCTTTGGAAAATGCTTTACGCTACAATTAGTTACAACACACTGCCAGGTGATATTATAGATTTAGAGCCAACTCCGGATAGTCAATTAAACTAATTTATAAGACAACAGAGAGTACCAGTAACACCATTCTTATACCAATCAACAAGGTATCTTCTTGTTCTCAAATAGTTATACAGCAAAAAGGGTCTCAGCTGCATGCATTAAAATTGTTTTATCAAAATATTCAAGGTATCTCTTCTAAATTATTAGAAACTGAAATGTTTCTAGAAAAAACAATGTTGTATGTTTTAGTGAACATTGGTTGAAGAATTACCAGGTGCTACTCAGTTATGAAAAAAACTGGGCAAATGCGAGTCGGACTCGCGCATTGAGGGTTCCGTACAAACTTGAAAGGTAAATTGCGGTTTACGATTTATGACGTATTAAAAAAAAAACTACTTGCTAGATCTCGTTCAAACAAATTTTCGGTAGAAGTTTGCATGGTAATGTACATTATATATTTTTCACCACAGCAGCTCAAACAAGTAGGTTTTGCTGCTTGAAAACAGTGAGCAAAAATCGATTTTGAGACAAAGTAACTTTTTAATATTTTTTTATTTAGCTATACATTTCAAAACATTCGAACTGCACTGTACTCTGTCTCTTTCTCGCCCTTAAAAAAAAACGAGTGAGAAACATGCCATTTCGAAGTTCATTCCGATTTTGAAATTACACCACAAAGAAAAACACGTTCGGAAATGCGTAATAAATAGAAAATATTTGTAAAATATAAAATTGTTTTTTTTTTTTTTATAAATAAATGATTGAATTTTAAATTTATTATTGTATTTGAACAAAAATAAGAGTACCTGAGTATTTATAGCAGCAGATAAAACTGGCATTTAAACTTTAAATAATTATTTCTAGTTCCAACGGCAACATTGACTGTTTTAGAACGTGCTTTAAAAAAACAGCGGAAATAAGATAGTAGCAAATAAGATTAAGAATATTAAAATAATTGTAAAATATGAGCAAAACTAGCGACAGAGACAGTATTTATTTTAGTTGAAATCATTATTAAATCTATTACTGTTAATTATTTGATTTCCCAAGTAATATGTGTTCTCGCTGCTGAAGTGAAAAATTATGTGTGTAACACGAGAGCAAAACTTTTTGCATCTCGTGCCTTTGAATCCCTCCCCTCGCTCAGGTTTCTACTTTAGAATCACTCGCTAACGCTCGTGATTCAATCAAAGAATCCATCGCTTGCTCGGGACTCAAAATTAGCACTCGCAGCAAAAAACAACTTTGCTAAAACTAAAACTAAAAAATAGTTATTTGTGCAACAACAGATGTTGCACAAATAACTATTTTTGACGTGACAACGTCTTATAAATTGGTTTGCCGGGTGACACTTCAAGAAACTGCGTTACGCTCCGCTCACGTTATGCGCTCACAATGAGAGCGAGTGAGAGGCACGCGTCCCTTCCACTCGGGCATGGTTAGCCCGCCTAAGAGCGAGAGAGACAGACATAAAAAGTGAAAGGCACATAGTATTTCATCCTTCTTCCTACTATACGAATGAATATTCACATTAAAATTATTTTACCACTCAAAGTCGTTGTCACGTAAAACTTTCGCCCGTATACCGACTTTACAGGCAACCAATTTTTAGTTTTATCATTCTCTTATTTTAAAAGCTACAGGGGGACACATTTTACCACTTTGGAAGTGTCTCTCGCGCAAACTGTTCAGTTTAGAAAAAAAATATATTAGAAACCTCAATATCATTTTTGAAGACCCATCTATAGATACCCCACGCGTATGGTTTAGATGAAAAAAATTTTTTAGAGTTTCAGTTATGAGTATGGGGAACCCCCAAAATTTAATGTTTTCTTTCCCAAAATACGGATACGGATCTTTTCCAAAATACGGACGGACAGACAGACTGACATACAAACGTTTTACACTTAAAAACGTAAATTAAATCACCTAAATTACTAACTTAAATGCTGGCTGGTTCTACAACGACTTCGATGAGTCAAATCCAAAGGCAAACCGACGTTTGCAGCTGCTAGTGGTGGTGGGAAGAGACAGAGAAAGCGATAGTGTGCCATTAGGAAGGGGAACGGATGCGAAAAAGGGACGGAATGATGGCTTCTCTCTCTCATATTAAATTAGGCTTCCAATTTAGGTAAATAATTTAATTTTGGTTTTATTTTAGGTAAAACGTTTGTATTTGAAATAAACGTTTCTGATTTCTGACGGTTTGGCTGACATCTCTTTGAGGCGCGAACACTACGCGCCGCCAACGATTCGTGCTTTTTAACCGACTTCAAAAAGGAGGAGGTTATATGTTCGATTGAATGTATGTTTTTGTTCCATTGCTCGTATGCAACTAATAGTGTGACGTGTTTTTCAAGCACGTCACTGTAATGATGTCACTTCAAGATTACAGCGAGTGCCATGCTGGTATCAAGTGATAAGAGAGTGCGCGTGACTAATATATGTAGTAGGTAGTAATCTAATCGTATCAAAAGTATGTGCCAGTGCGGTTTCTAAGTTTTGTTTTTTTTTTAATTATCATTTAAAATGCAATGAGCATAATAAAATTGTACTTCATATGAAGTAATAAAATTGTATGTCCCAGCCGTAAACGGGATTTTTGCATAGTAGTGTTAATATTACGGCCCGTAAAATTGTAGAAAGTGCGAGTAACAAATAACCAATAGTATTTTGAAGAAAGTTTAAATGTAATTTTTATTTAAACTTGGAGTTCAATAAACAGTGTATCGGCTCGCTTGTGAATAGCACGTAAGTACCTATATTACTTGCCGAAAATCATCCTACTCCTTCCCTGGGGACATTTCTTCTTAGCTTGTTGTACGCTAAGAAGAACACCCTTGCCTGGCTCAGTATTCGGCCCCGGCAATGCTTTCCGCTGACACTGTCATAGTGAATAGACAACAGGAGAGACGCTGCACAAACCGAACATCGGAATCGTCTCAGAACCCCTGCCTGTGAAGAATGTCTTTGCTGTGGCTTGTGTGTGGAGTCTATTTAAAGTTTGGCCATGGCTACGTGTGCCCCAGCGAGACGTTCTCAGGTGGCTCGATGAAATCATCAGAAGGTTAAAGCATCTCAGGTCTTCGAGGTGGTGTTACCATGAGATGAACTCACTCTTTCAATAAAACTTTTTCGAGGTTTAGGCCTCTGGGGCACTGAGTTAGAATTGTGCATCAAACGACGAGGTCTTTTTGTTGTTTTGTCCTTTCTATGAATCTAGTCTTGTGGTGGTGCAACACCGACTAGTATACAGCATTCTGAGTGAAGTTGGAGAGGGTGGAGGTGGAGTTGCTCTTTACTGGACAGACATTCATCGGGCTCACCGGTGGAGAAGAAAAGTGCCATTCCAGTTGTTCGCAGGACTTGGAGAGATGCACCCTAACTGGCGAATGTAAGACAATGTAGTAGATTGTTCTAAGAGCGCAAAATATTTTTTTTAATTCTCGCAATTCTTCTTGTACCTGAGATATCTTGGATGAGGATTATGGATGATTGGCACGAGATGTTGAGTGTACGATTGTGAAATGAAAAGAAAAGAAAGAAAGAAAATGGCTAGGCAAGTCAATGATAGGCCGTCTGTATAGGTACACGAAACGGATTGTGCTAGGGTACATCGGTTAGTCATCAGTGTAAATGTTAAACAAAAAGGGAGCCAGAACACTATCTTGAGGCATTCCATTCTTTTGGGTTCACAACTGACGTCATCTCAACGCTCAGTCACGTGGTCAGAACAAAGGAATCGGAGGCGTGGCCTACTCGAGGCGTTCGCAAACGAAACGATCGTAACTTGGCTAGGGAGGCTGTTTACATGTCCCGCCTGTACCATGCCACAAGGGTGGAAGACATTGTGGAGTTAGTGTGCCAAAAGATGAAGTTCACACTGAGTGTACCTACAGCTGCTGCCCCTCATGTTGTAGGAAGACTTTTGGCCGCAGGGCTTGGTGTTCCGTCGCTTCCGTGGACAGGTGCCACAGAACAGCACGATTCACGAAGTAACCATAGTGCAATGTGAAGTGTTACTAACATAGTCCTAAGTCTTATTTACTAACGATTAGTTGTAATTACTCTATACATATACGTATAACGATTTTTTTTTTTAGTTGGGAAATCATCTAATGGCTTTTCCCGCCCTTTGGTGGTGCGTGAGGGCGTGTCAGATTTATTGGTGTATCGGTGCGTAGTAATGAAACATCCGTCTTGCTCGCTAGCTAAACATATCTTTTAATTTTTGATTAAGCGCATTACTCGAAGTACCACGGTCCATTTGAACACATTCCAGCCCTTTAGAATACGCGTCTACGATAACAAGATATACCACCGGACCTATGGACATGAAGTTGATGTGAATGCCGTGCCATGGGCCCGGCGGTCGCGGCCAGAGCGTGGGGGCCGCCCGCGGCGGCGGCGCGGCGTCCGCGCGGCGAGGCGCGCTCCGCGGCGCACGTGCTGCATGCTCCCATCGTAATATATCTCCGTCATTGCCAGGCCACCACATTCTACTACGTGCTGCACTTTTAGTTTTAACTTTGCCAAAATGAGCCGAATGCAATTCTTCCATCATCTTGCGTCTGTAGACGTTCGGAATCACTACCCTATGGCCGGAACAAGCAATCATCAAAAAAAATTATTAAAATATAGCATTATTGATTTACATTTTATTTCCCTATTTCCCTAGGCCAGCCATTAGTCATATATTTGGTTACAGTTTTCAACACTGTCGGCGGCAACCGCACGCTTAATATCATCGAACAAAACCGGTTTTACGTTCGCCTCTAAGAATAGAAAATAGTTGGAACTCCCTTCATCGGACCGATAACGGGGACCGAAAAAAATAGTCCGCAACCTCATTATTTTTTCCATTCACGTATTGCGCCGTATATTTGTATGCGGATAAAATGATTGCATATCTCTGTAGCCGTAGGGCGGCCGTTACAGAAATACCATTTCCTTTACCAAAAATCGACAACAAGCGCCGTCGATGACTTGGGCTCGGTCCTGACGGTTACCGGACAGTCGGACGGCGAGCTAACCATTGCTCCGCAGTCCGTAAGCCTGCGCCTGTGGTGGCTGGAGATCAGGATCGGAATCCGGCGGCTGGGGCGTGAGGGTCGTCCCCTCACGCGTACGTCCGCCTCCTTTGCTATTACTGCTTCGCAGAAGGAGGCGACTGCCAGCCACTCCTCCTCGCTCCGGACCATGGCCACGGCGGTGCTATGCACACGAGGACACGGCGGTGCTCTGCCCGGGCGAGGCACACCTCTATCCGTATGCTCCACCGTGTCCTTCAGGCTATCCACACAATGGAGACACCCGGACGTTTCTTCCGCGCGAATCCGGTGCAGTAACCTCCGGAACTTACCATTTCCGGTGAGGATCTACGTCATGCGGAAGGTAAGGACGCCGTGAGGTCTTTCCAGCCACTCCTCAAATAAGAGGACTTACCGCCATAATTGTGGCGTGCCTAGCACTGGGTTGCGACAGTCGCTATCGCCATTTCACCATGAGATCCCGCCGGAACTCTGTTCGCCATGCCGCGACTTAGCACGGGAGCGGAGTTAGGCACCGGCGTTTCATCTCCACGCGTAAATTGTGCATGCGTGCAAGGACTGTTGCCTCCAAATCCCATGGTAGCAGGCCAGCAAGGAGGCTTGCCGTTTCGCGGGAAACGGTGCGGTATCCCCGCGCCATTGCATCCCGATGGCCATGACCCTCTGGCATCCGTTCAGCTTGGCCGCCGATCGCGTGGAGGGCTCGAACGCGCATAATGGCGTCCATCGTGGAGCGCCCCCTGCAAAAGTCGAACTGGCCGTCCGCAAGATCTGGCCCCACCCATACTAAGTGCGCGACGAGGCGGTCTGCAATAACTCTTTCAAAGAGATTGCCCGTAGTCTGTAAGGCTTGATCCTAGATACATAGGATCTATGGGCCAAGAGGCCCAAAAAAAAACTGGAAACCCTGGAACCCGGCCTGAAAATAAATGATTAATATTATTATTATTGTTTGATTATTGTTTCAAGACAGACCGATTGGGTTTTCTTGCCATGGGACCACAAACCAGAAGAAATTACCTACGTTACAATACCTTAGTATCTTATGAACTTATTTGTCGTCACTGTGATACTACCTCTAAGAAACAGAATATAATACAAGAAATAATAAAACTACAATTATACTATTCTATTAGCTTATCTAAATTTTTTTTTCTTGCAAATATTAACACCGGAAAGTAACTGTAACCTAGCTCAGATGCCAGTGTGTAGTCCCGACATTGGTAGCAAAACTGACGTTAGCTACCGGTCGTTAAATTACCGACTATAATAACTACCTACTAAAATAATTGATTTTCTTGAAATACTATTTACACAGAGAAAAGTAGACATATATTTTATCTATAAATCACAAGGTATAATAATATTTCTTAAAACTTATCATTTGTTTAAGTTTTAATTAATAATTTTATAGTTTGTAAGAAATAAAGTACTTACCTTACTTAGATACAATAATAGTACCTAAGTAATTTTATATGTTATTAACGTTTAACTTGGATCGTTACGCGATCATTAACAAGATAGACAAACAAATTAGTACACAACTAGAAACACAATTAAAAAGATATGTACTTGTAATTTATTAATAATTTTATAAAGTTTTACAATGTTTGTTTTTATTCGCAGGCAATTTTAGTTATAATAAGTAAAATTTGATTTTGAGTCAGTTTTATTTACACAAAATATGTATCTGCTTTGATCTTAAATTGATTAATGACATGATTAATTGATTAGGTTCGTAATGAAAAAATAAAAGTGTTTTACAAATTATTTACCTAAGTAAGTATATTAACAATTACAAAAAAATGGCTCTCCTGAAAAAAATGCACTTTTTGCACAACCTTAGGAGCCGTAGGAGGTATCTAATTTTACATTATTTGTTATAAAATTTCGTATCTGGACATTAACTTTTTTTTTAATTAATGGATCAAATTGTTTTTTATTTATTTAGATATAATAAACTAACACTTAACTCATAAAAAATAACATTTAACTGTTATTATATTATGTTACCGGCAATCTGTGTAATTCACGTATTCTATACATTACCTAGCCAATGTATATGTACGCGAACGCCACGTCTAAGTTGCTCGCAGATTTTATTTCAACATTTCTAATTGTCCTCGTTTTCGCAATATCAAAATTATCAAATCATCCTGTGACATACATATTAAATAAATATCGATATTTAGGAAATTCGATACTCTGTACTTTGATATTTAGGACATTTGATACTCTGTACTTTCGATATTCAGGTATTTTGATGTCACTTTTGTAGATAATTAGATTTTAGATATATTGGACGTAGGTTATCTAACCATTCGACATCATAAACTTACGTTATTTTTAATTTTCGGTTAAATGGTCATTCGATATTTGATGTTTTGAAACATTGACATTTTATTCGTAGGTATTTTAATGTTCGGCATTCAAATATGTACCCACTCTTCGTTGTGCTAAGTAATATATTTTTCACCACAGCAGCTCAAACAAGTAGGTTTTGCTCACTGCGTGATACAAAGTAACTTTTTAATTATTTATTTTTTTAGTATACCATACAGTTCGAAACATTCGAACTGCACTGTACTCTGTTTCTTTCTCGCCCTTATAAAAAAGCAAGTGAGAAACATGCCATTTCGAAGTTCATTCCGATTTTGAAATTCCACCACAAAGAAAAACACGTTCGGATATGCGTAATAAATAGTAAATATTTGTAAAATATAAAATTGTTTTTTTTTTTTTTACAAAAAAATTACTGAATTTTAAATTTATTACTGTATTTGAACAAAAATAAGAGTACCTGATTATTTATAGCAGCAGATAAAACTGGCGTTTAACCTTTAAATAATTATTTCTAGTTTCAACATTGAAAGTGCTTTAAAAAAAAAAGCGGAAATAAAATAGTGGCAAATAAGATTAAGAATGTTAAAATAATTGTAAAATATGAGCAAAACTAGCGACAGAGATAGTATTTATTTTAATTGAAATCATTAAATCTATTACTGTTAATTATATTATTTCCCAAGTAATATGTGTTCTCGCTGCTGAAGTGAAAAATTATGTGTGTAACACGAGAGCAAAACTTTTTGCATCTCGTGCCTTTGAATCCCTCCCCTCGCTCAGGATTCTACTTTAGAATCACTCACTAACGCTCGTGATTCAATCAAAGAATCCTTCGCTTGCTCGGGACTCAAAATTAGCACTCACAGTAAAAAACAACTTTGCTCTCTTGTTGCACCAATAACTATTATTTATTCATAGGTACGCTGGCAGTCTTCGTTGATCTTCGAAGCACAGCTGTTCTAGAAAACAAAAGTTATAAAAAATAATTGCATCGCCATGGAGTCCAAGGTGACACTAACGGAGACTAATCCTCAAGAAAAATCCAACTTTCTTTCCAACACTTTTATGACGTAAGTAGTAACTTTCAGTTCCTGAGTAGGGAACTACTATTGTTATGAAGATTTATATGCTTATACATAGAAATTTTTTAGTTACTTTAGGGCAAGTTACTATTGATTTTGTAGTTTAACACGTATACTATATAAACATAGAACTTCTGCCAGCGGCTTCGCTCGCATGAAAGTAGGTTTTTCCATACAAACTTTGGACCCTCATTTCATTCCTTTAGGGGGTGAATTTGGGGAAATCCTCTCTTAGTGCTCGTCTGCTTCATAGGACATCAGGTGCAAAAATTAAAAAAAAAATTCACGTTGGATTGTGAAATTTTTAGGAAGTCCAAATAGTTTCGGCTGTGCGTTCATATATTTTAGTCAGTCAGTTTCTCCTTTTATATGTATAAAGAGATTTCTAAATTTTGTATACTTCTACAGTAGTAAGTTTTTTTTTTTTTTGAGACAATTTGTATTATCTTAGATAAGTTTGTGCGGAACCCTCGATGCGCGAGTCCGACTCGCACATGACCTTTTTTTTATTGTAACACTGTTTATGTCCAGAATAAGTAGGTATATGCAAAATGAACAGACAGACATGGCGAAACTATAAGGGTTCCTTATCAGGTCTATGACATCCTTAAAACAGCGTATTATTGGTTAAATGTTCATTAAATAATGTAGTATTATTAAGCATTAAAACATTGAACAGAAAAAACCGGTCAAGTGCAGCCTGCAGACAGTTGAAGACGTTAATCCCCTTAGAAAAATTTAACTTAGTATCAAGGCATATTAACGCACACATAGCCGAAGTGAATTTCTTAAAGTACACATCAAATGTTGACCATTATCTCCCACAACAGATACAAAAAATAACGTCAAATGTGACGTTGTCTATCAAATGACAGATGATAATAGATGTCACGTGTCTACAACTGAGATAGTTAACACTTTTCCTCATGCATATAAAGTTTGTTCGAAATGTTACTATTTTTTGCACATAGGTGCTCGAGTGCGTATGATGGTTGTGTGCAAAAAGTAGTAACATTTCGAACAAACTTCATATGCATGAGGAAAAATGTTAAATCCATTTAGGAAAATTGAACTTAGGCTGCCTTGATGGCATATTAACGCACACATAGCCGAAGTAAATTTCTTAAAACACTCATAAAATATTGACTTTTAGCTCCCATAACAGATACAAAAGAAGAGGATCGCATGCGAAAATTCGAAGAACGAATACGAGCGTTTTTTTAAAGATATTAATGAAAATAGATTAGTATTGCTTTCATTAATACTTAGGTATAGGGAATTAATTATTGGTGGGATTTTCCGAGAGAAGATTAGTAGTGGTATTTTAATTATATCTACCTTGTGCTATGAGACTTTGCTTCTTGCCTTTTAGGATTATAGGTTAACAAGAAGTAAACCTTAAACACTACAATTGCTATAAGATGAAGCAGGTGACAGCTGTCAGATTTGACAGCTGTCACCTGCAATGCTGCCACATACAATGTTCTTTTCTCTCATAAACGGCCGTATCTTTTTTTTCGTTAACTTACAAGATATAATTTTTACAGCTCTAGCGACCACAGATCTGAGTACATGGTTTCAATTTAAACTCGATACCTTCACGCGTTTCCGAGCTAAAGGGTCTTGACAGACAGACGGACAGAAAGACGGACGGCAACAAAGTGATCCTATAAGGGTTCCGTTTTTCCTTTTGAGGTACGGAACCCTTCTCCAGTACTTTTTTTTTGACGGCCAATGCCGATACCGGTACTCCCTGTATCGCTAATAGCTTATTTTTTAGGACGCTTCATTTATAATTTAAATAAGCTCTGTTGGAGTGAATTCCCTGCCCGAGTCTGTATATCCTGATAGCTACATCAGGAGTAAAAAAGTTTACTTCAAGAAAAACGTGCTTCATCGACGACCACCTCTTACTAAACTTCGCTTAGCTGAGATACTTAGAGGTGAAACGTGAGCCGATCAATAAAAAAAACTTAAAAATAAATAAAATAATAATAATGATGAGGAGGACTTTAACATACGCGCGAAGCGAGTGACCTGATACCAGAACGCAGCGAGGGATTAACACACGGCAAAGATGCCTTTATCCCCGAGAATAACACTTTATACATAATACTATTACGGGCATTTACGGGATAATTGAAAGCGGCGGGCAGCTTCCAATGCTACGTGCAGGTCTTTGGTACAAGATTACTCACCAGTTTTAGTTCCAAATTAAATCACATTATTGATCAGAAGAGTATAATAAAATTCAGTATAACACTATTGCCTCCAGTGGCACGTCTTAATTTATATATATATATATATTTCCAGATGGAGCTTCAGCCTATTTCGGAAAGGGTACAAACAAGGGATCACGCTGAGTGATTTGTGGCAAGCTCGAACAGAAGACGCGTCTGGCCGCCTCGGCGACCGTCTCGAGAAGGCATGGCATCATGAACTGGATAATGCGAAGAAAAATGGCATTAAACCTTCGTTCGCGAGGGCCATAGTCAGATCCTTTTGGTTTGAGTACATGTTGTGCGGTCTTGTTGTCGGCGTGGTGATGATTGTTGCAAGGTAAACATTAATTTGAACACAAAAAAAACTACTATAAATTCACTTTAGAACTGATTGACCATTCCGTTATATTTTTGTTTCAGGCCCCTTATCCCTTTTACCTTAGCCATATTTATAGACTACTTTTCAAACGAGAAGACTCCTGAAAGCTACCGCGTCGCACACATATTCAATTTTTTGATGAACTTGTGCTGTATAATGTCGGCTCTGTTGTACAACCATACACAGCTTTCTCAGGGTAGAGTTGGCATGAGGATCAGGATAGCCTGTTGTTCTTTAATGTACAGAAAGGTGAGTAGGTCTATTTTGAGGCTGAATATTTATTTCTGCTTTACAAGATGGAGCGATTAAGGTAGGTAACATGGTATCTTCGGTTTTAGATACTAAAACTCAAGCACGCAGGTTTGAGCAAGACAGAGCCCGGGCAAGTGATCAACTTGATGTCTAATGATGTAAACCGGTTCGATATGGTGACCTTATTCCTGCACCATATATGGATATCGCCGTTTGTGGTGCCTATTGTATGTTATTTGGTGTGGCAGCATATCGGCATCGCCACCCTGGCTGCATTGCTTGTCGCCGGCGTGCAAACTATTTTTGTACAAGGTAAACTATGATCCAGCAAATTGAGGTGAACCTAACACCAGACTCATGAAATAATATAAATGATAATCTTTATTTTGTTTACAGTATATCTAAGTAACCTTCAAGGAAAACTCCGCGGTAAAATAGCAAACCGAACCGATGAAAGAGTGAAGGTGATGAGTGAACTTGTTAAAGGAGTACAGGTGATCAAAATGTACGCTTGGGAGAAACCTTTCGAAAAACTAGTCCACCGATTACGAAAGTAAGTATCCTCATGAAATAATCAAGTCGAGTCCACTACAGTTACACGACGATGCGTAAAATTTGTCTGGATATTTTGAATAAGATTGCGAAATAAACGAAAATCAAGTTTAGAATGCAGCCTTTTAAGACTCACGAGCCCGTAGAGCTCGAGCTTTAATGATTCAACTCGAGGTTCAAGTTCGCATCTCGAAGCTCATTTTTCTCAACACTAGTACGAATTTCAACGTGTCAGCTGGTTATAAATTATAAGTTGTAGTCATTAATTGTGTGTACAATGAAGGAGTCGCGATTCCCTTTAGGAGGCTGTATTTTCTGACAGCTACAACCTAAGGGTCTTTAAGTCAAAAGTGAACAGGTTACTTCTAGGCAAACGCGTTCCACCGTCGACCACATCATTGCTTACCATCAATTGATATAGTGGTCAAGCGTAAACGGGAGAACAATGAAAAAAATCAAGCGTAAGGCAATTTATTTTGTAAAATAGTATATTATGATACAAGTAGCGAAAGTTTGTCATTGTGACCGAGGTGGAAATCTTATGGAGTACCTAATTGTTATGGAGCTGAGTGCTCCAATGACAGATTTCCACATGTATCAATCGACGTTTTTCAATACACTTATGAAGAACTAAATATACGGGAGCTGCCTGGCGACTCGTGAGGTTCGCTTAGCGCTCAGCCTGATACGTTAAATACATACCGTATTACAAAAAAAACGACTTCAAAAACAAACTAAAAAATGCAAATAACTTTAATTTTAAAAGGCGGTGTCAAAAAACTAAAAAACAAAATTAGAAACAACGACTCCCGTTACTTTGCATGTTTAGTGGTCGGTTATATTTTTTGTAAAAGAGTTTTGTTGTAATCTATTTTTGTATGTTTTTGTATATTTTATATTAAATGAGTACCTACTGTCTACATCTTGTTTTATTGTGTGCTCACGCTGCTCGGTTTATTTTCATAGGATTAAAAAAAATATTATCTCAGCGTAGAGGTAAGAAAGACACAATTTTAGAAGCCTATTATTTAGTAGAAATTTTCTACTAAATGATAGGTGCATTAGACTTTCTGATATATCTCTCGTCTAGCAGCTAGAACATGCTCATATATCAGTGGAGGTGAGGATTGATCGACCAGTTTTAATAATCGCTATCCTTAAATTACATTGATGTTTCTTTTACATTTCTTTTTTACAAAATGTTTTAAGATTCTTAATAAAACTTTGTCAAAAAAGAAAGATTTTATTTTTTAGTTTCGGTAATATTGACTAAGACATTTGTCTTTATGAGGGACCACAGTTGCTGTGTGATCTGAAATTCATTAAATATCATTACGCATTCTCTACTAAATGCATGTAGTCACAATACTTCAATTTTTCTGATACTTTTCGAGATCTGATCCGATGTTGAGGACTGAGGGACCGCACTCTATGGGCTTACAAATTCACAGTTTGTTCTGCAATTGTTTTAAGTGTTGCTACTAAATCATATAATTTGTTTTTTGCTAAATACCAGTGTGGTCCCTCAGTTCACACGCACATAATGCCTAAGTACTGAATACCCCCATTGCAAAACCCACTTTACACATACGGTATTATTTTCAGATTGGAAGTCGGCTACATATTGAGATCGTCTTTTGTCAAAGGGTTCTCAACTGCCCTGAGTGTATTCACCCAGCGATTCATTCTGTTTTCTGGCATCGTGACATTCGTCCTGATTGGTGGCGACATCCGGGCACATACCACCTTCTCATTGGCGCAGTACTTCAATCTGATGCAACTGGCGTGCATCATACTTTTGCCTATGGCACTAACAGGTTTGGCTGAAACCAAAGTGACAATAAGGCGACTGGAGGTAAAGTAAAATTGATCAAGTATGACAAATTCCTCAATTCTTTTTTTGATTTATGCGTTAAACACATTCAAGAACCTATAACCAGACTAATGTATTTTTACTCCACCAGGAATTTTTATTGTTAGACGAAAATGAGCCAGAGAAAGTGGCTGATGTGGTACTCGATTCGACACCCCTATTGGCCAATGAAGCAGACAAAGAGGAGAAAGTTCAAGAGAAACCTAGAGTGTCAGGTCTGATGATATCTAACGTGACGGCACGCTGGCAGGCCGACTCCAGCTTCGATACCCTGAGTAGAATCACATTGAAGGCTGCACCCGGAGAGTTTATTGGCGTTGCAGGACCAGTCGGATCTGGCAAAGTAAAATTCCTTATAGCCAAACTGGCTATAAGGCTGTATATAGATGTTATTAAATTTTGAAAAGTTTAAAATGAGGGATTAAAAAAGTACAATGCTATATTGTTTTTCTTGTATTATTAACAGTCATCACTTCTTCAACTGATCCTGGGTGAGCTGACTCCTAAAGATGGAACGTTTTCCCTTGGAGAAGCGCGAGTGTCATACGCTAGTCAGGAACCCTGGTTGTTCGTTGCAACTGTTCGAGACAATATTCTGTTTGGACTGCCTTATGACCCCATCAGGTACAAGAACGTACGTACGACCGTTTGAAACAATTTAATAATAATAATATAATATACTCCACAACTATCACACAACGCCATCTAGTCCCAAACTAAGCACAGCTTGTGCTATGAGTACTAGACAACTGATAAACATACTTATATAATTCTAAATACATAAATATTATAGAGAAATTACATCCATACACAGAACAAATAATCGTGCTCATCACACAAACATTTGTCATGGGTGAGAATCGAACCGACGACCTCTGGCATAGCAGTCAGGGCCACTGACCACTAGACCAACAGGCCTGTCAGTTGTCCTCCTGTCAATTGAACATTCAAAAAGGTCTAGAGCACTAATAGTCCATTAGGACTTGGCTTGATTAGGCGCTTTGTAAAATATACTCTGATGGATCGAAATCCAACCCTTGGATAACACTAGCTTATGACAGAGACTTTGCCCGCGTGAAGGAGCATGTACACCTGGTATAAGAAGTATCCTATTTCTTTTGCAAAGATACAATCTATCTCTATATATAGATAGACAGAACTCTGTCTATCTTGTATCTTGCTTCCGCATTTATAATGTTAGTATGAATATGAATACTGTCTACGCTTTGTTGTAGGTAATAGCAGCGTGTGCTTTGGTGAGGGATTTCGAATTGTTGCCTTATGGTGACTCGACTCTGGTGGGAGAGAGGGGCATCAGTCTCAGCGGTGGCCAACGAGCGAGAATTGGACTTGCTCGCGCCTGCTACAGACAAGTAAGTCATACCTAGCTACTTCTCTTATATCAGCATGATTACTTTCATCCAGTGGTATATAGCAATAATCACTTACGGACAGAATTAATTAAATTTGTTTTAGGTCTTTTTGGATATCACACCATCTACTTAAATTATTTGTTTTTCTGCAGGCGGACATTTATCTCCTGGATGATCCACTATCAGCTGTAGACACACACGTGGGTAAACACTTAGTTTCCGAGTGCGTGATGGGGCTCTTGGGAAAAACTACTAGGATCCTGGTGACACATCAACTACATCACCTCAAGAACGCAGATAAAATCATCGTATTACGGCATGTACGTATAACATTGAATTGTTTTGCTACTAAAGAAAGACGTGTTACTGTAACGATATGATAATAATATGCAACGTTCATCAGTGGTTCATACATGGAATCCTAATACCCTCTCAACTAATAAATGATGGCCAACAGTATACAACGGGAGTTCATTGATTCAGGCCTAACATACACAATGCACTTATACACAAAAATTATTTAATTTTACTTTATTATATTAGATCTTTGCCTATAAAATTGCCGTTTTTTCATGATATAAGTTAACTCCTTTTTTTTCTTTATATTTTTTATTTTAATTATTCGAAGTAATTCCCCATCCAATCAATGCATTTTTGCGAACGTAGTGGTAGCCCTTTGATGCACTTTTTGAAAAAGTCTGCAGGACGGGAGTCAACAAATTCTTCCAAGGCATTTTGAATTGCCTCTCGGTTATTGAATTTTTTTATCGCCAAGAAGTTATCCAAATTCTGGAAAAAGTAGAAGTCTGTAGGGACAAGGTCTGGTGAGTACGGTGGATGACGTAGAACTTCCAACCCCAGCTGCAGTATGAGGTCGCGCATTGTTATGCAGGATCAGCAGAGCCGAGCGATTGACCAAAGCTGGTTGGGGATGTGCCCATCTGCAGTAATGCTCATCCTGTTTACAAAACGGGATGAGCATTACTGCAGATGCAGAAGCTGTGATGAATGACACCGGCGCTATACCCCACAGAAAGACTCACTCAGACCCCTAAGACTCACAGATATTTACACAGTATACCTACACTATACACGTACACAACAAATATATACTAATCACCAACACCCATTATATCTATTTACACTTTACACATACTCACTAAGACTAAACACTACATACAAAACATAATATCGTAACGCATGGGACGTATTTTTTGTGTGTTACCTCAGAACTCGATCGTTTATGGACCGATTTGCAATTTTTTTTTTCCTCTTAGAGAATATGCTTTCCGATTGGTGCCTTTTTTTCAGAATCCAGTTCTGATGATTGAATCCATGAGAATCGAGGAATCTCCTCAAATATTATAGGCAATAGTGGTTTTGGTATTTTCATCGAGAACTCAAGCACTTACAGTCAAAAAGTAATATTTGATGAAGTGGAACTGATGAAGAAGACCAGAAATTGCCAACGGAACTTCATACTCACATAGATATCACAGCGACTATGACAATACAAATAAATAAATGGTGCTGAATAGTTATGTTGAAAATGGTATCATCAAAGTGACCTTATGATGATGATGGAGTCGGAAGATAGGCACCGGAACTCTGTAATTAATCAATGTATCCTAGCCGTGTTTGGGCTTATTAGAATTGTCATGAAATGCAGTTTGGCTATAAGGTACCTACTATCGAACTGATCTGATGATGGAGCCGGAAGATGGACGGTTAAAAGGTAGAAATATGCACTCTGGTTATATATAAGTGTATCGCAACTCAAAAGTGTGAAATAAAAAACTTTTTACAAAAAAAAAAACCGACTTCACTAAAAAAAACACCTTTTTATACCCTTTCCTATACATGCCTTCTATGAGATATTTCCATTAAAAGGAGTAGGTAATTAAAACGCCAGCAAAGTCCCGAAGGCAAGCTATTGAAGTTATTTTATTCAATTACAAATCGATTCAAAGCGATTAATCTTTAAATATAAAAAAATAGCTGTTCGTTAGTCGCGCTTAAACTCGAGAACGGCTGGACCGATTTGGCTAATTTTAGTCTTGAAATATTCGTGATAGTCCAGGGAAGGTTTAAACGGTGAGAAAAAATTTAAAAGAATCACGAAAAAAAATACCGAATACCATCTCTGATTAAATGTCATTATGAAATGAATTATGCTGTTCTGGTAATGCCAGTAGATGGTGTTATCCTTACTATTAGGCGGTACGAAGTTCGACGTTTTAACGAGTAGGTATTTTTAACTTATATGTAATGAACTTGGGTGTATTAAATGTTTACATTTTGTACTTTACTTTTTTTTATTATTAGATATTTTATCACTCGGCATTTCAATGTTAGGCATTTTAACTTAGGTATCGATATTTAAATTTTCGACATTTTGAACGTTGACATTTTACCCGTAGGTATTTTAATGTTCGACGTTCAAATATGTACCCGTACCATTGTTAGACAAAGGCCTTCCTTAATACCTTCTATCATCCTCTTCTTCCCAAGGTTTGGTAACATTTCTTTCCAATCCAAGTCATCCTGCCATTTTATAAATCCAATACTTTACCAATGCTTTTTAAAGTAAGCTCATAATGTTAAAAAATATTTAGTACTTAACCAAAAGCTTATTCCTGCAGGGTGTAATAAAACATCAGGGATCGTTTGACGAGGTATCTCGAACGCCACTGTTTTCCGTACTCTTAAAAGATCAAGAAGATGCGCATGCTGGTGATCACACGAAGTTGCAGCGAAGTATCGCTGTCATGGTAAGTCTCATAAAACTTATTAATATAATAGAAAAGATTAGAACAGAATAGAACAGAACAGAATAGAACAGAACAGAATAGAACATAATAGGACAAAATAGAACAGAATAGGACAAAATAGAAAAGAACACAACAGAATAGAACAGAACAGAATAGAACAGAATAGAACAGAATAGAACAGAATATAACAGAATAGAACAGAATAGAACAGAATAGAACAGAATAGAACAGAATAGAACAGAATAGAACAGAATAGAACAGAATAGAACAGAATAGAACAGAATAGAACAGAATAGAACAGAATAGAACAGAATAGAACAGAATAGAACAGAATAGAACAGAATAGAACAGAATAGAACAGAATAGAACAGAATAGAACAGAATAGAACAGAATAGAACAGAATAGAACAGAATAGAACAGAATAGAACAGAATAGAACAGAACAGAACAGAACAGAACAGAAAAGAGCAGAACAGAACAGAATAGAACAAAATAGAATAAAACAGAATAGAAAAAAACAGAACTGAATACGATACAAAAACGGCTTGATTTGTTTTCAGTCACATTCGAGCAGCATAAAGAAAGGCGAAGGTATTGAGGACTTGACAGAAAAACAAGTAAAAGTTGAGGAGATCACAGGAACAGGTATGATGCGTCTTAATAATATATTATGGAAACGTTACCATAAAATGAAACTATTTATTTGCTTGACATATTACTAGAGGTATATTACTAGAGATTTCAGATTACATCATGATTACTTATATGTTTATTTGTATATTACTTATTCTACTTTACTCTCCAAATTAACCAAATAATCTACCTCGATGGCGTTTTCCAATCTCGACTGTAGTTAGTGTAGATCTTTAATTGAAGATTTTTTATTTTACCATTGATTATTCTGCACCGGGCTTTTATATATACGAGTAACATTAAATTTGTTCAAGGTCGTGTCTCAAGAGTAGTTTACACCAAATACTTCGGCGTGGGAGGTGGCTGGTTCTTACTCAGCTCTACAGTATTTGCTATCATACTAGCTCAGGTTACCACATCCGTTAGTGATCTCTGGCTTACCCACTGGTAAATTACTTTTGAACTAAATAGTTTAATATACTTTCTTGAACATACCATTTTTATGTTATCTCTTTGTATCGAATTACTTTGTATAAAAACATTATTTTTTATTGCAGGATGAACGACGTAGAAGCTCAATACGGAGGAGATGTACCTCTTTTCCGTCATTCAAATATTACAATTGAGAACTCTACTGATTTTTCGTTAAATATCACAGGGTTTACTGTTACTGTTGACCCACAGGATACAATTACAGCTGCCATCACTTCAGCAGCAATGTTAAATGATACGACAGACGTAACTTTGAATAACGGTACAGCATCTGATGCTGTTGTGGCACCGGCTAAAATTGGAGATGTTTTCTACATTTATATTTGGGCAGCTACGATTGTCGGATGCATTATCGTTACTTCTGGAAGGTTTGTTCTTTTATCTCTTATCCTGCTTATCTTTTGTTCTGTCTAATTAAACCTAATATAAGTTATGTTCAATATTTTAATCTATTTCAGAGCCTTGTTGTTCCTGTGGCTGTGTATGCGCAGTTCAATCAAACTTCATAACCAAATGTTTAGCAACATCTTAAGTGCCACAATGCGGTTTTTTGACACCAACCCCTCGGGCCTCATTCTAAACAGATTCTCTAAGGACATGGGCGTCGTCGATGAAATACTGCCTCAAATGTACTTGGTCGCTATTCAGGTATATTTATAAAGGTCTTTATTACTGCACAATTTGACAAACAAGTTTTGTGCTAGCTATCTGCAATCTTTATTAATAACGTAACAGGTTTTCATGGCGATGACGGGTATTTTGGTGATAGTGGCTATCGTAAATCCCTACATGCTGTTGACGACCGCCGTCTGCGCAATTTTCATGTATGGCATCATAGTTGTCTACCTCAGCACAGCACTGGCTCTCAAAAGGTCTGTTAAGTGTTATCATTTTAACATTGGTTTATAGATTAATTAATATCTATATTTTTTACAATATGTAATGCAATTACTAATGATTTTGTGGTCAGAATGGAGGGCGTATCGCGCAGTCCAGTATTCTCGCACGTGACGGCGACAATGTCAGGTCTAAGCACGGTACGCGCGTGTCAGGCGGAGGAGCTGCTGAAGATACAGTTCGATGACAAACAAGACGTGCACACGGCCGCATGGTGAATAGAAAAATCTTTTCCTAATTTTATTCAGTGATACAATTCATTTTCATTTATTTTGATTCAAGAGTGAACGTAGACTAAAATGTTCTTGGAAATATTTTCTTTTACAGGTATTTAACTCTTATCACCAACACTGCCTTTTCTATCTGGTTGAGTCTTGTCTGCAGCATGTACGTCATCGCGGTTACTTACACATTTTTGGTCTTGGATGATGGTTAGATGAACAAATTTATTAATTCTAATTTAATTACGAATTTAAACCATGTTTCAAAATGAATAGTTCTGATCTTGGAAATATATATATATATATATTATACAATCCCAAAGATTTAACAGCATTTTTATTAAACTAACATATTATTTTGTCAAACAGGTAACACCAAGTCTGGCAACGTCGGCTTGGCCATCAGTCAGAGTTTGATTCTAGTGAACATGGTCCAACACGGAGTGAAGCAGGCGACAGATGTGATCTCACAGATGGTATGCGTGGAGCGAGTGATACAGTTCACGTCGCTACCACAGGAGGACACCGCGGGACCGAGCCCACCCGCGGACTGGCCGCAGGAAGCGCGAGTCGTGTTCAAAGACCTCACTCTAAGATATGATAAGGACGCTGATCCCGTGCTGAAGCGACTGAACATTGAAATCGAAAGTGGCTGGAAAGTAAGTATCTTAAATTAACATAATCAGCTTTATATTGTTCCCACAGCTGGGATTCAGACCTCATGTCTAGGAGATGCCGTAATCATCACTCGGTCCCTCTGCGGGTTGGTATGTAATATGTATTCGATTTTTTTTTGTTTTATAATATGCCGATATCCTTATGATGGGCAATGGATTGACTTCCGAAAGGGAAACCTGGGGTCCTGGAATGCAAGGCAAAGAAGGAACATACCAGGGCCTGGCACGAGAGGTCGCTGCCGCCGATCGCCCCCACGAGGACATAGCAGTGCTCCGCCTAAGCGGGGCACTTCTCCATTCAAACTAACTGGAGTTCCTATCGAGAACCTCTTATTTTTTTGCCAGATATTTGTATACATTTCCTTGTTTGCAAAACGACTACTTAATTTCTATTCTCTATCTCGTTTACTTCAGGTTGGAGTAGTTGGCCGAACTGGAGCTGGTAAATCTTCACTGATCTCTGCTTTGTTTCGTTTGGCATCTATTGAAGGCAACGTTTTCATTGACAATGTAGACACCGGAAAAATTGCTCTGAAAGTACGTACTCTTTTAATGTTTCGGGAGATAGTTGAAACCTTTTGCTACAGTCAAGTAGAACTAATTTAAACCTGACATATTTTAATCTTACATTATGTACTTTGGCAGGAATTACGCTCCAAGATAGCTATCATCCCACAAGAGCCAGTGCTATTCTCTGCCAGCTTGCGCTACAATATGGATCCCTTCGACAAATACACCGATGTTCAGATTTGGGAAGCTCTGGAACAGGTAATTCATATCTTCTCAACATCAGAAGCCTGTACTCCTGCTTTGCGTCTGTTCTATCATGTTATTACAAACGTTTCCTCCTCCAGGTGGAGCTAAAGGATAGTGTCACGGCGCTGTCGTCGCAGGTGGCGTCGGGCGGTTCCAACTTCAGCGCGGGTCAGCGCCAGCTGCTGTGCCTGGCGCGCGCCGCCCTCGCGCGGAACAAGCTGCTCGTGCTCGACGAGGCTACGGCCAACGTTGACCCTACGTAAGTATCTGATCTAAAGGACAGTATCACGGCGCTGTCGTCGCAGGCGGCTCCTACTTTAGCGCGGGTTAGCGCCAGCTGCTGTGTCGAATCGTACCTTCCACTATCGCAGAGTGCTTTGATCCCCCTATTTCATGCAAGCAAGAGTCCCTCAGAGCTCCGTGCTATTCCCCTTAGTTTACACGCTGTTCACCAACGATACCTCAAAAGTAAAAATGCTCTTTTTACTAACGACACGGCCATTTACTAAACCACTCGGGACACTGGCGCTATCGCTCGCAATATCTTATCTTCCGCAAATATTTTTCGCAAATAGTTCTGGAAAAGTGGAAATGGACAATCGGAGTTAACCGCGTTAAAAATCAGGCAGTCCTCTACTCGAGACCTCATAAAAACCTCCCACCTTCGACCATCATGTAGGTATATTAAACCAATCCTTTAGGAGATGCAAGATAAATATCTCGGTGTGATACTAGATCAGCATCTGACTTTCACTGGTACATAAAGCAAGCTCGTTCGCGTGTCACTTTCGCTCAAAGTAGGTTCCACGACATCTTGACCGCCCGCAGCAGTTGTCTTTCAAGTGCAAATTGGGCCTTCTCACGGTGGTCATCCCTACGGTCGTGACATCCCTTGTCCTGTCTTTGCACACGTAAACCCGTCACTTCCATGGGATGCAATGGCTCCAAAACCGATTGCCCCAAAAAGTCCTCGGAGCTTCGTATTATGTTTGAAATGAGAATTTATATTAGGTCGCAAAATACCCACGATAGGAGTTTACCGAATATAATGCACCGAATCAATCAGTCTACGACTGCTTAGACTCTTCACTTCCTTCAAAATCATCAAGTCTCAAAATCCTCACGTTAGAAGTTAGGTAACATAAAACGCGAAATATTAAGCGAAAAAAATATTTTGAATTGAATTTGAATTATGTACATAAAAACTATAAATACTATTATACTAAACCTAACTATGTACATATAATACAAAAACACCTATTACACTCAGGCGTCGTAGTACTCCTCCACATCGCTGTCATCCGGAAATGTGGCAATTTGAATTGAATTGATGCAGAAATAATGCACCGAATCTTATTTCTGAATAAAGCCATTGAAAAATAATTAAACTTTCATATTTTTAGTCGACGCCTGAAAAAAAAACTAGCAATTTTTATACGTTAATAATCAAAAATCAAAACTGGTTATTATTTTATTACTTATTATTATCAGTAATTTGAGATAAATTTATTTTCCGCCGGAGCTAGGGTTTTTTTCTTTGGAGCATTCTCTTTTATATTAAACTTTTATACAACTATAATCCTTTTTTGGATTAATAATAAGTTCTTGAGTTCGTTGACGTGCCGTACTATCCGAAAAGCGATCCTACTGCACGATACATATTATAATAAAAATCATTTATTTCCATTGCAGCACGGACGATAAGATCCAGAAGTATATTCACCGTCACTTCTCGGACTGCACTGTGATCAAAGTTGCGCACAGGCTGCACACCGTCGCGGATTCCGACAGAATTATCGTAAGTAAAACAAATTATTGCTTCGGTTTGGTCTTTTTAGGGTTCCGTACCTCAAAAGAAAAAAACGGAACCTTTATAGGATCATTTTGTTGTCCGTCTGTCTGCCTGTCTGTCTGTCTGTCAAGATCATTTATCTCGAGAACTCGTAGAGGTATCGTATTGAAATTAAAACCATATACTCAGGTCCACGGCCCCTTGAAGCCGTAAAAAAATTAAATTTCTAAGTCAACGAAAAAAATACGGCCATTTATATCGCAAAAAACGTTTCGACACTCTCAAGGGAATCAAAATTCATAGGGTACTTCTCGTTTACCCAGAATCCTGAAATTTGGCATAAAGCATGGTTAAACAGCACAGATAGAGGAAAAAATCTGAAAACAAAAAAAATACTGTTACGTCACAAAAAAAACCTTTTTTTGCAATTCGGAAAGATCTTCCAGACTCCATTCGGGAATGGAACTATTTCCATAGGTAGGTTTGTACGGTACCCTCTAGGTAATGCAAATCTCGCGAGATTGGGGTTCAAGCGAGATCCCGCGAGTTTATGAATAACAATACTGCGAGATCTCGCCAATTTCGAGATCTCGCGAGATTAGCAGTTTGGTGTTTTTTTGCAAATAATCACAATATTTGAATAAATTAGGAAAAAAATAATAAATATTATAAGATAAACATTTATTTTCATGAATATTTTCAATAGACTCTTATGCATCAAACATTGTTTGACATATTGGTCTATAATTTTTTAATAAACTCCTAAGTAGTAAACTTTGACATACGTGTCGTACGTTAGTGCTATCGTCATTTTAAATTCACGCGCCGACATCGCGCGAGGTTTAATTCCGGTAGCGTCACAGATAGTATTTTTCTACAAAATGGCCGACACAGCTTAGAGAATAAGACGTTTTTATGCTCAAGTGCAATCTCATTGAACTCGCGAGATCTCGCCTTTTTTTCGTCCGAGATCAATCTCGTTAAAAAATGCCGAGATCATGCGAGAACGAGATTTCGCGAGAACGAGATCTCGCGATAACGAGATTGCATTCCCTAGTACCCTCAGTGTGCGAGACCGACTCACACTTGCTCAGTTTTGTTTTAGGATATATTGTCTATTTGTCTATTCTGTGATCTGGTTTCCGCACTTAGTCTTTAACGGACCACTGTGCATGGGCCATGGCGGCCTTTACTCCAACCAGCCCAACTAACTCCAGAAGCAGATGGATGAGTCTTCAGTTTGCATAGGGCGTCTATGAGTGAATTCGGTGCTCCGAAGGTTCGTGTTCTTATCTCGCTGACGGTTGTGCACTCAAGGAGCACGTGCGCGACAGCTTCTTTTGACTCCATGGATCCTCTGCACATAGGACTATCCGTGATATTCATTGTGAAGAAGTGTTTGATATTTAAGTATGGCATGGCTTCTTAAGCCTGCTTGCAGCCCGGTGCCAGGGACCACCACCTTTCCGCTTGTGCGTTAGTGCGCTCTCGTAGCCAACCACGCAGCTGACTAAAGGGTATTGGCACGATGGGTTCAGGTCCGAAGATCAGACCAGTTCATCAGCTGCGTCGTTGCCCAGTGAGCCACTGGGTCCTTTAAACTACCAATTACAGTAACTAAACAAAAAGTTTGTATGAAGTTGCTGGTCTCAAGATCTGTCCGTGTATAAATGTTGTCTGGTTTTTTCAGCGCGCCGAGGCGACGGTGCGATGCTGTTCCTTTGATAGGATCTTCTTCACTCGTGCGGTTTCATTGTTTGATTCTATGTTCCCACAAAAATTCCACCAGGCAGTTTTCTTGGCATTTCTTTCTTGTATGTATATTGGGTTTCTTTGTATAGTTCCCAGTCCTCTAGGAGTCTTGAGTTTTTAGCTCTGTTGAATCGTTTGGTGTCCCTAAGTTTACCAAGTTCTGCGTTTCACCAGGGGTTTCCTTTACTCTTGGTGGGTGGGGATATTAGTGTGATCTTACAGTGGGTGTGGTATGCCTCAATTATGTTGTCTGTGAGTTTCGTCACCGAGTTGTTTAGTTGTAAATTATTTAAAAGAGTTGCTAAAATACACTTGAATTCGGGCACGTTGGTTCGACGTGGGTTACGCCGTGGCTTGGGACTTTTAGTATTGTATTAGTGTGAAGCATATGGTTTTATGATAAAATCTCTCCTAAACCTTGGTTAACGATATCAAGGTTAGTAGAGAATTAATAAATAGATAGTGTCTTACCTCTTTTTTGGGATCAGTCCTCCGCTTTGTTCCCAGCTACTGCAACTCCTGAAAGCCAGAATCAGTAGCAGATGTATATCTACTGGCGGCCACTAGATATACGCCGTAAAATTAAGCTGGATGAGTCCCGGAGAGACGATGAAACTGTTTTGGATCTCGCAATTAAATTAATCAGAGAAGAATAGTGGAAGAGTATGTTTTTTGTTCCACCCCACTCTTAAGCAAAGAGCCCCCTCCACTTCTTCTAACATTCGCGGGTCCACACTTGCTCCTTCTAGTTCTGGCAAAATTTGTTTAGTTTGTTCTGTCATCTTCTTCTTGGTTTACCGCAATTCCGTGTCACTGTCTCAGGGCACCACTTTTGTACTACTTTGGCCCACAGTTTGTCGGGCATGCGGCAAACATGTCTTGCCTCTATGGGTTGTCCGAAAGGGAACCCCGGGGTCGTGGGACGCAAGGCAAAGAAGGAGCATAGGAGTGCGCTTAAAAGTCACTACAAGTCTACATGCCTTTCCACTGCACACGCTAGAAGTTTAGTCATTGGATGATTTTCCATCTTTGTAAGTCAATTTAAATTGGAATGGGCAAGACATGTCTTTATTGTCAAAGATATGTCTTGCCCATTCCAATTTAAATTGGGTAGTTTTGAGCCACATGAGCTATCCTGGTTTAGAAGCATAGTATAGTGTTTCGAATTCGATCCTTTTTATTTAACACTTTTACTGAGCTTTTTAAAGTTTGCCAACAAGCAATGGATTGTTGGCAAACTTTGAGTTTGGACTTCTGGATGTTTCTCAAAGACCGAGTCTGTGCGCCATAAGTCTAGCAAATAAAGAGGAGAATAGTTTCTTATCTTTACTTTCTTTTTATTTTATTATTGTCTATTGTCCTTTTTACATTGCCTGAGCTGCATGCAGATTTAATATTCTTTTCATAATTCCAGGTAATGGAAGCAGGCCAGATAATAGAGTGCGGTCACCCGCACGAGTTACTCCAAGATGTCGACGGTCCCTTCTCAAAGATGGTGAACCAACTGGGACCAGCCTCCGAGCAGAGCCTTAGAGAGCTAGCGAGCAAAGCTTACTCTGAGCATAACATAAGTAATGCGATTGAATCTTAAACCAACTCAATACATGTCATATATTTGAAGTTAGTCGTGAAATCAAAGTCAAATCCTCATGTATAAATAACGTCTCGAAAATAGTCTATCTTCTTTGAATGACTACTAAAATGAGATCTGCAAAATACGATGATTAGCGACCCCCACAAAGTTGTACCATGTTTTATATATAATCTGTTATACTACTTATATCACAAAACAATATAAATAATTTAAATTTTGGGAATCAGAACAAAAAAATCAGAAACACTGGAAGGGTGTTTTTTTTTTCTTTCTTTTCTTTTTTGATATTTTTTGTGTGGTCGCGAACGTGATTGCAAAGCGGGCAGGTTTTGGGGCACGCCTCAATTGTAGTAAGGTAGTAAGGCCTATTCTTGAAGAGCGGTTATAGAGGTCGCATGGTGTCCTCAGTTTCCGTCTGAGGCAGGTGATTACTGGACAAGGATGCTTTAGGAAGTACCTGTGGATTAATTCATCATCATCATCATCATTTCAGCCGGAAGACGTCCACTGCTGGACATAGGCCTCCCCCAAGTGTCGCCACAATGAACGGTCCTGTGCATCTCGCATCCATCGGACTCCCGCAACCGTTACCAAGTCATCGGTCCACCTTGTAGGAGGCCTTCCAACGCTACGTCTTCCGGTACGTGGCCGCCATTCCAGAACCTTTCGGCCCCAACGGCCATCTGTTCTGCGAGCAATGTGCCCTGCCCATTGCCACTTTAGTTTGGCGATTCTTCGTGCTATGTCGGTAACCTTGGTTCTCTTGCGGATATCCTCATTCCTGATTCGATCACGCAAGGAAACTCCGAGCATAGCCCTTTCCATTGCCCTTTGGGTGACTTTAAGTCTTCTGATGAGGCCCATTGTAAGCGACCACGTTTCGGAGCCATATGTCATCACTGGCAACACGCACTGGTCATAGACTTTCGTCTTGAGACACTGTGGTATATATACCGCGCAGCCTCCCGAACGCTGCCCAGCCGAGTCGGATTCGACGATTGATCTCTTTCTTGAAGTTAGACCTTCCTAACTGGATCGTCTGTCCCAGGTAAACGTAGTCGTCTACAACTTCGAGTGTAGAGTCCCCGATCTTGATAGGAGTGGGTGCTACATGGCTGTTTACCATGACTTTGGTTTTGTCCATGTTCATTTGAAGTCCCACTCTTTCGGAAGCTCTACTGAGGTCACCAAGCATTGTACTGAGCTCCTCCGTAGTCTCAGCCATGACTACTATGTCGTCGGCAAATCGAAGGTGAGTGATGTACTCGCCATTGACATTAATGCCTAGCCCTTTCCATTCCAAAACCTTAAAGACATCCTCCATTGCTGCCGTGAACAGTTTCGGAGAAATAACGTCTCCCTGCCTCACGCCCCCTGCATCACGTGGATTAATTAGGAAGTGTGTATCGTTTAAAAAAAAGCGCCAAAATTTAGCCTTTTTGGCCTTGCACAGATCTTAAAGTTATTTTTTATACTTAATTATACTATATTTTAATTCCAATGTATTCTACTGTATGTGTGATTTAAATTTTACTGTATGTGTGATGTACGAATAAACGTTTTTTCTTTCTTTCTTTCTTTCTGTGGTACATAAATCGGGAGCGAATGCTCGTTTGTCATCACGTACCAGTACCGTACCAATCACCAGAAGAGCAGTCTAGGACTCGAAGGGCGCTCAACGATCTAGTGGTCACGATAAGGAGGAGGTAAACTTGGGGCTTGATCGTCACATCACCAGTCAGACATAAAGAGGTGAAGTGCAGCTGTTCCATGCACGACTTCACAGGGACTCCTGTGAAGTCTATGCGGTCATTGGGTCGACCACGCTAGGTGATGGGGCTCGCTGGCAATGACGGGTTGATACCGGTCGGAGGCTCTTTGCAGCGGCAGGAACTGTAGGGTTTAAGTAGGTAAAAGTTTGACGAACTCCGTTCTCCCCAGGCGGAGAGTTTCCATGAGGATTTATCCTCATTTACACTTGAATTTAGATGTCATCCGGGCCTCCGACTTATGGTAGCGGTAGGAACTGTGGGGTTTTAGTGGGTAGGAGTTTGACATAACTCCATTCTCCCCAGACGGTGAGTATCTATGAGCATTTACTCACATTTACACCTGAATTTAGACGTCATCCGAGCCTCTGACTCATAGTAGGGGTAAGACCGTGGCGTTTAAGTAGTCCTACCTACGTTTGACAAAACCACATTTTCATCCGAATCTATATGTATTTCAGGCCTCCGACTCATAGGTCGGAATTGAGGGTTTGGCACATAGAAGTTTGACATAATTCCATAACGGAAAACTCCCCAGAAGGAAAGTATCCATGAGGGTTTAACCACATTTAAAAAAAAGTTCTTAATTAGTTACTAGAAATTTTAATTTAATTCTGATTTAGTCGTCCTCTTTACCTTGGAAGTAACTATCAGTTCCTACTTGTATTTGACACAAATAACAAACATAATGCTAGTCATCTAACATAGGTAGTCATGCGATAGTCACGGAACCATGCACTAGCTTCTGAAGTTTTATAATTCATTTTTGTAGTCTTTGGTGAAATTAAATATTTTAACTATTTTAAGTTTTTAATTTGAGAACAGGGACTTTTTAAATAAGTATTCATAAAAACATAGCGGAAAGTATAGTACCTACGTAAATTTTATCTACTTCAATATTTGTGCTTATAAGTTAAATAAATACTTGATAATACGAAGCCTGTTTCAACAACTACTTTATTCAAATGACTATTTTCGTTATATAAATATGTTTGTATTGTACACTTCTTCAGCAATAATTCATAGACAATCTAGTAATATTAAACAAGTAGGTACCTACTTATTTAATATTAAGAAGCTGTAGAGTTTGTTTGTTTGAAAGTGCTAATATCAGGAACTTCTGGTTCGAATTGAAAAATTTAGTACTGGTTTAGTATTCGATAGCCCATTTATTAAGTAAGCCTATAGGCTATATACTCTCTTACATTAAAATGGAAGTGGGCCGGACACATAGCACGCCTGCAAGATCAAAGGTGGACAAGAAGAGACACGGAATGGAGGGGGGCCAGTGGGCAAAAGAAAGTGGGAGACCTTGCAACAGATGGGAAGACGAAATTAAACGGACAGCGGGTCCAAACTGGATGCAAACAGAGCAATCCAGAGGAAACTGGCTCAATTTGGACGAGGCCTTTACCCGGAGAGCGGTTCCTACAGAATAATCAATTAAACTACAATACTAACATTATTAATAACATTTTTATATACTAACAAAACCACTTCATTTTGTAAACTAGTATTATCTGTAAGAAATAAAAGGCTTTATTTTTATTATAGGCTATAGATATAACACCAAGCTGAGAGGACAGGACTTGGGTAGTATTCAAAGACGCGTGTGAAACCGCGGGGGTCAGCTGATATCACAGTTCTAATGAACTGTAGTGTGAGTGCACGTGTAAAATCGCTACAGGAAAAACGGCAGTCATAAGCCTTAAGCCTACTAGATGAACTAAGTATATCTGCGGCGTAGTTCGTTAATTTCATTTAGAATACATTCCTTAGATTCCAAACGAGACGTCTAAATAAAAAAAAAACCGGGTGAGTCGGACTCGCGCTCAGAGAGTTCCGTACAAACTTACCTATGAAAACAGTTCAATTTCCGAATCGACTTTCTAACATTTTTCCGAATCGAAAAAAAGATTTTTGTGATGTAACTATAAAGTTATAGTTTTCAGATTTTTTCCTATACTTGTGTTATGAGAGTATGAGACCTTGCTTCATGCCAAATTTCAGAATTCTAGGTCAATGGAAAGTACCCTATGAATTTTGATTCTCTTGAGAGTGTCGAAATATACGTTTTTTGCGACATAAACGGCCGTAGGTATCTTTTTTTTTCGTTAACTTAGAAGTTTGATTTTATCACAGATTTAGGGATCGCAGACTTGAGTACCTACCTACATGGTTTTAATTACAACTCGATATCTCCACGCTTTCCCGAAATAAACACCTTAACAGACAGACAGACACAGACAGGCGGGCAACCAAGTGATCCTAAAGGGTTCCGTTTTTTTCTTTTTGAGGTACGGTACCCTAAAAATATATTACGTCTGTATTCTCCAAGGCGGTCAGAAGAGTGGTTTCGCATTTCGCACCCACATTTTGGTAGTAATGCCAAGTAGGTACCTACTAACAACTGCGATTCGAAACCTGCATTGTTCAACTAGCAAAATCTTAATACCTAAATACCTACCTATAGGTATTACCTGGTATCCATGAAGAATCCGTGAAACTGATATTAATGTTATTTTGTTTTTATCAAACATCTTCCGCTTCCAATACTAAAGTCTTATCAATAACGACTCTAAGCTGAACGACGATGAAGATTAGATACACCCACGAAGATTGCAAAGTGATCGTAGACCCGAGGCCTTACCACGAGCTTTTAGCGTAATCCATTTGACGACCTAAACTGATCGGTTAAAGGAATAGAGCTATATACCACTAATTTTTTATTAGTACAGATCCTTAAAGGGCTTATTAGAAAAGTAAACACCCAAGCGTTCGCTCTCTCATTGTCTTTCTATTGTGTCTCTAATTACGGTATCTATTCGAAAGGTTAAGTAAAGTCTCAATAAATAATATTCATAAACAACAAAGTTATGAGTGTTAGTTTATATCCCAAAATGTCCCTCAATTTATGGAAATATTGTACAGGCTATCGAGATATTTCACACAATCTGTGTGTGGAAGGATTTCTGGTCCTAGTCTCACAGGAGGGGTGTTTCCGTATCTAAACGCAAACATGATGTGTTTAGACTAAGTAGCACTGGTGCGTATCCGCCACTTACAGAGCCATTTGTGGGTCTTATCAAGCTGTTTCTTTAGCTATTTCATGTTTGTGGTCAATAGATAAGTATGCTATTTCTTCAGCGTAAGTTGCTACAGTTATGCCATCGATTGCGGGCATATCCGATGTAAATATGTTATACAGCACTGAACGATCAGCTAAGTATGGCTGAGTGGGTAAAAACATCGAGTGGGGAAGATTTTCCTTTACTAAGTAATCCTTTGTGCCAGACATAGTCAAAAGTTTGCTGTACATCAAGAGCTTGTCTGCCGGTTTGGTACACGCAATGAACCTGCTCCGTTGTTGAGTGTTTCCGGAAGCCAAATTGGTTTTCAGCCGGTAAAGAAATATCCTTACCCACAGTTTGGAGAAGCTTATCGGGCGATAGGACGACGCTCCGTGTTCAGGTTTACCTAATTTGTGGATCATGACAATTTGAGATATTTTACAAAAATGGGGAAAGTGAGATGTTTGGAAGATTGCGTTAAACAAACTTGCTAAGAAGGCAATGCATATACAAAAATGGTTATAAGTACTGCGATATTACAGAAAATACAAAACACTAAAAATGACGAGAAAATAAAATGACACCCATACGGACGGTCCCATACTATAATTATAATTAGAACCCGCAGCCAGCGAAACAAAACCTATTGCAAAAGGTTGAGCAACAATGATTTTAGGTATTACATTGTGATATGTGCAGGAGATAATGTTCTATCTGATAAATATATATAATTATATATATATATAATTAACGATGTATACCATAGTTAATTAAACAGGTAAACATATCACATGCCCCCGACTATGCTTAACAATAAAGGTAGGTAACATTGGACACACGTTGGCCACGTACGCCGATCTGGGCACGTCGGTCTCCATACATATTATGTGGCAACTAGACTTGTAGAGCTACATTAGATCCACGCCACACGACGCGGTCAACGTATAAATCAGGCGTGGCCCACGTGTGCGTCGGTCTAAAGTAGTTCCGAACTATGAGGTTTTCGACTCAGTTGTATTTTTTTTTTCATTATATTTTTTTTTTATGTTTGTTACTTCAGAACTCCGTCGTTTGTGGACCGATTTACAAATTGTTTTTCACCTTATAGAAAATGCTTCCAGATTGGTCACATTTTTTTCAAAATTCAGTTCTGGTGATGGGAGCCATGAGGAATCGAGGGAACTCCTCAAATATTATAGGTAACCATATAATGATTTTGGTATTTTCATCGATAACTTAAGCATTTACAGTCAAAAAGAAACATTTGATGAAGTGTAACTGATACAGAAAACCAGAATTGGTCAACGGAACTTCATAATCACATAGATATCACAAAGAAGATAGATAAAGATACAAATAAATGAACGGTTCTGAATAGTTACGTTGAAAATAGTATCATCGAAGTGATCTGATGATGATGATGGAGCCGGAAGGTAAGCACTGGAACTCCATTTTTTGTTTGTAGGAGGTAATCTCTGAAAGTAATGGTCCGATTGCTAAAATTCTTTCACCAGTAGAAAGTTGCTTTATTCCTGAGTGACGTAGGCTATATTTTATGTACGCGAGCGAAACCGCGGGCAAAAGCTAGTATTTCAATAAATCGACGAAACATCTGCAACAGCTATTACAACAGCAATCCCAAGCTTTTTTTACATGTAATATCAAAGTTTTATTAACCAGTGAGATATAGTTAAGCTTCTGCAACTTAAATTTCACATCTACTACGAAAATATTTTTTATTAACAGCCGACTTGCAACAGTCATATTGAAAAAAATATCTGTGTTATCACTTAGAAAAAATATAAAAAGGGGGCCAGAAAATATCATAAAATTACTAGCATTATAATAAAGCGTCTATTCACAGTTAGTTTGCTAATATTTTTGTTAGTATCAAATACCTATGGTATGGTTACGTTACTATGGGTTAGGTAAAGATGCTATGTTTTACGGTACTTATTTAAATTCGGACACAAGTCCTTTAAGCAAATAAATCAACTATATATTAATAAAAACATAATTCTACTGACATCAAAATAATTATAACTATCTCTAAAAACGTAAGTCCGTCTTCGAAGCGACAACACATCATTAAAAGGACCAGGTGATGAAGAACAGAATTCCCATTAAGACATACTCGTACATACATTAGCAAAAAAGGCTCACCTGTCATCGTTTAATGGAATTGTTACCTTAAGAACTTCATTTTTTGTCATTAAATCACGTGTCTTTTTATGATGAGTAGCGACTTCCTCAGAATGAATTAAATTGCACGTCAATAGATATAATAGTTCTCTGAGTGACGTAATAATCGTAATATTGTTTCAATGAGTTTACTTTAAGTTCTAAGGTCAGACATTTTTGTGTCATTATGTGTCCGGCTGGCGGAAGGCGAATATGCTTTTTTGGCTGCCAGTATTCATCATCATTTCAGCCGAAAGACGTCCACTGCTGGACATAGGCCTCCCCCAAGTGTCGCCATAATGAACGGTCCTGTGCGTCTCGCATCCATCGGACTCCCGCAACCGTTACCAAGTCATCGGTCCACTTTGTAGGAGGCCTTCCAACGCTACGTCTTCCGGTATTAGTAGATGTGATATCGAAAGAGATCGCATGAGCTATTTGTTGCTCGGACTGTCAAGTTAAATGTACTTTTTAAGGATAATGGAAATAGAGTAGGTAGGTAGGATTTGATTTCTTGAAGAACTTATTCTATTCTTGGAAGCCGTGCCAAAGTGTCAAAGTATCAAAATGGAGCAATTATGTTTCTCCATTCTACTCTACTTTTTCGGACTGTCTGACTTATAGTAAAGAATACTTGAATTTGCAAGTGACCTCGATTATGGTTTTAGTGCATACAGTACGTGGCCTTCAAATGTCAATGGACTTTTTTTTTTTAGCTAAAAGTGTTTTTATCGATTGCACAACATTTTGCAATATCGATTATGTAAGGAGAATCGAGTGGTAAAATTACAGACTTTATTTAACCTACGATTTAAATCACAAACCAGTTACAAAAAAAGAAATGGTTTTCCCGTGATCAGTTCTCAAATAAAGAGTGATCCAAGAAGGTTTCGGTTTTTTTTACATAACGTGGGTAGGATGACAGGAGGATGAAAATACATTTTTAAGATGAGAGAAAAGGATAGATATCATTTTATGAATCCAATACCTGTCACCCCGCGGTGTAGAGAAAGAATTGTCACCCGCGCCATCCTATAGCAATTGTAGTGTAATGGGCATCCCTCTCATATGCACAAAAGGTTTTCATTGTATGTACAGCTATGGAGCGGAATTCCTTGCAAGCTATAACCTGGGGTCCTTTAAGTCAAGAATAAATAGGTTACTTCTAGGCAAGCGTGCTCCAGCGTCGATTATATTGTCGCTTTCCATCAGGTGAGACGGAGGTAAAGCTCGAGCTTATCAATAAAAAAAAATAAAACACTAATTTCTTAGTTTTATTCGACAGTACATTTGCAAAATTATTGTTGCTAATTGTTAACTAAGTTTGTATGCCAAAACGTCACATTTCCCAATTCCCGGATTCTGAAAAAAAATATAGCTAAATATAACGGTGTAATATTTCGTTCGCGCGTAGCTTAGTAATATGTCATAAAAATCGGAAAAAAGCACGTGTAATAGTGTGACGCGGCTTTACAGGCTCGTCAATCGCGTCACTGTAATAATCGCACTACGAAATGACAGCGAGAACCAAGCAGTCACCCACTAGTGATAAGAGAGTGCGCATGAGTATATATTATGTAGTAGTAACCCAATTGTGTGTACTATCAACTCCGCGTGTCAGTGCGGCTTCAAGGCTTGAGCGATCAGGATGTCATTTTTATATTAACGTTTAAGATACGACGTGTAAAATCGCACCTGATTATTTATTAACTAAGTAATAAAATTTGATGAAATTTCCCAGTCGTAGATGGGAGTTTTAATATTAAACGAAAGATTAAACGTAATAAAATTTTGTAAAGTACGACTGTACGAGTAACCAATAGTATTTTGAACAAAATTTAGATAAATTAAAATATTTTATTCTGACTTTAATTTATATTGTGTAAATAAAATTTGGAGTGCAATAAACAGTGTATCGGCTCGCATGTGAATAGCATGTAAGTACATAACTGACAACCATACTCTTGAGGTAAAGCTCCAGTGCCACAGAAGAGTGATGAGTGATATTTTTCTGTCTTCTTTAACTGTTCTGTTTGGCTGTTCAACCAAAGACATGCAACAGGACATAATAACATACATATATACTTTTTTTCCCGCGACTCTCACCAGGTCGTTGGTCCACCTTGTGTTTTCCGGTGCGCGGTCACCACTCTAGAACCTTTCGGTCCCATCGACCATTCGTTCTACGAGCAATGTGCCCAGCCCACTGCTACTTTAGTTTGGCGATTCTTCGGGCTATGTCGGCGACCTTAATTCTCCTGCGGATATCTTATTCTTTATGCGATCACGCTAGGAAACTCCGAGCCTAGCCCTTTCCATTGCCCTTTGGGTGACTGTAAGCCTTCTGATGAGGCCTATTGTAAGCGACCATGTTTCAGTGCCATATGTCATCACTGGCAACAAGCACTGGTCATAGACTTTCGTCTTGAGGCACTGTGGTATAATGGACGAGAAGATACCGCGCAGCTTCCCGAACACTGCGCAGCCTAGTCGAATGCGGGAATGAGGTGGATGCGAGACGCACAGGATTGTTCGTAGTGGAGACGCTTGGGGGAGGCCTATGTCCAACAGTGGACGTCTTTCGGCTGAAATGATGATGATGATGATACCTTTTTTACATTGAAAATAATTAAATGAACAAGAATGGTTTAAGTTTTCCGTTTGAGTTTATGCCGTAGCAGGCGACGTTGCCAAACAGCTTAGACGAGGTTCACCGGCCATAACAAAATGCTTCTATGGAGGCAGGAAACTATCATATAACTCCTTCTGTTCTGGATAGAGCGAGACTGTCAGACTTCCACTGATTAAAACCCTCCTATGTATCCCTTTGCATTCTAGGACCGAGTTAACTCATTATTTTGCCCATTGCTACAGTGCATTTTGAACCGAAAATAATACGTCTTTATTCTTCAAAATTATTGATGAGATTTTTAATATATTTACTTAAAAAATCGCTCCTACCCCTAACTCTCTTAAGCTCGCAATTTACTGTTTTTCGCACTAGTGCAGAAAAGTGCGCGAACTTGCCACGATTTTATTATATCTTATCTGGCGGGGCACTAAGCGATCCCCACGAGTCAACGTCGTTTGATACACATGGAAATTTGCCACTGCAACACTCGGCTCCATAACACCCTTGCCTACGACTCGGGCTAATTTCGTATCGGACGCAATGACAAACTTTGCCGACTTGTATCAAAATACACTACTTCTAACAGTTAGGTTAGAAGTTGATTTTTAATTTGTATCCTAAAACCTGCAAGATTTATAATATAATTAATAAAAAAAATCTATTCATCAGTTATCATTTGATATTAGAATATATTTGACCCGCTTTTGCCAAGACTATCATAGAATTGCTATCAGTTCAGATAATACTTATTATTAAAGGTACTCAGATAATATTTTTATCTAACTGAAATCAAGAAAGAATACTTGTTTGCGTTGCTGTGTTCCGAAGCAAAAGTGATTCCCCAATGTTGGCGTAGGTACTTTTTGTTGAGCTGCTTAGTAACATATATAATTTTTATTTGTTCATAGGTAAGCTGACAGTCTTCGCTGATCTTCAGCTTCGATGCTCAGCTGTTCTGGAAATTATTAGTTTAAAAAAAAAATTACATCGTCATGGAGTCCAAGGTGATACTAACGGAGACGAATCCTCAAGAAAAATCCAATTTTCTTTCCAACACTTTTTTAACGTAAGTATAACTGTCAGATCCTAGGTAGGGTCTTGTAAGATTTCCCTTTACAAGCAGTCATCACAGTGAACAACGAACTGAAAATTTGAGTATGGGGCGTTATAGGGGCGCCGGCTTTTAGATAACCTCTTGGGTGCTCATGCTCATTTGATGGACTCGAAAAAGTGGCGAAGTGTGAGACGAGTAATGCACACTGATCGATCGACATATAGGTAAATGTCCTATTTGCATACTGCGTACTTAATTACTAATTATGTTTGATGAAAATGTAAAATTAAACAATTATATAAAATGAAACTACTTTTTATTATCAATAAACATTATAATTTATACGTAACCAAAAAGGCGATTACTGATATGTTTTTGATGTCAAGGTTGCTAATAGGCACCCACTGTTTATTTCTCATGGGTGCTCGAGCTCCCGAGCACCCATGGAGTCGGCGCCCCTGTGGCGTTAGATATTTACGAGATTTATTCACGGTTGGGGAGACCAGGGCCACAATTAAAAATCGTTTTTTTTTTTTTAATTCTATAAAGTAACGCTAAAAAGTTATGTTTTAATTATTAACGTAAACTTAACTTAAAAATAGTAATGTCTAAAATTTTAGCTCTAAACACGGAGTTAGACTTTTAAGATAACGTCTAATTCCGGGTTTACGGCTAAAATTAACAGCTCTAAGATAAGTAAAGGGTGTTCTAATAGGGATGTTTCACCTTTTTCTTATATAAAACAAAAATAGTTGGAGATATCAATGAGTTTCATTTTTTTTTTGTATTGTTATTAAAGTCAAATTGATTACCGTTGAGTAATAAAATGATTTCTAGCCAAAAATGAACGTTGTCACTGAAAAAGATTTTTAAGTGAACATCTGGATCATTTTCAAGTCCCAATTTATGAAATTGCGACATTATAAACGGTCCATCAGCTTTAGTTCTTGATTTAACTTCATCTTGTACGGATGTAGTACATGTATGTACATTTTAATTTTGTTGAACCGTTGCGCTTTTAGACACAACATTTAAAAAAAAAAACATTTTTATTTTTGAAAAATCTTTATCTAGGCTAAAAACCGTTGCAACAGTGGTGGCCCAATGGTAACGGGTCCGACTTAAGAGCTGTAGGTCGCGAGTTCAAACCCAGCCAGACACATTACTTTGTGTAACGCCTCACTCTCACGGTGTTCGGTCACCATGTATGACAAGCTAATCCCTTAGGAAAAGCGATCCAAATACCTCGGTATGATCCTAAACCAGTATCTGACCTTTGTTGAGCACGTAAGGCAGGCTCGTTCTCACGCCGCCTATACTCAAGGTTTGTTCCACTCTGCATACTGACATCATGCAGCAAATTGTCACTCAGGTGCAAATTGATATTTTTTTTGCGAGAGACACTCATAAAAATAATACCTTGAGCGCAAATGATCAGTCCTAAAACTTGCAGCGTGGTCTAGTCGCCATTTCAATACAACCATCATAGTAGCGTTCATTACTAGTGGTACTTACATACCTCTGTTAGTAGCCCCGTCTGTGAAAACCATTTTTAAAGAAATTCTTATTTGCTGTCTTAATTATATATAAAAACTTAGCTAAATGTAGATGGCTACTGAAGCAAAACAAGAAATAACAAAACTTGCTACGAGAATGTTGTGTTACCGCATCTTTCATCTGTCTCACATGGATGGTTACTTCTAAAGGTAGCCCAAAAATTTAGGGATACGCCAAAAAATTAAAATATCGGCACTTTTTCACGTTATACCAGAGATTTTTTTTTTAATTAACCGTAAAAGAACGATGTCAAAGAATTGACCGTAACCGGTAGACGCACAAAAAAAAAAAATTGTTAGTTAGTAGAGTTGTAAGTGCCTAAAGACTTATCTCAGTTGTAGACACTTGTTATGTCAAGCTTATCAGAGAATGTCGAAGATGTTTCCTGAGCGAATCTTTCGTTTGATAATGATAATATTGCCTTGCCAAAACACAAAGAATATTTTGGGTACGTTCAAACTTTATATTCATAAAGTAAAGTAATGTACCTCTTTCAGTTAAAATTATTGCCACATTGACGCACTATCAAAGCGAAATTTCCAAAAATGCATAAAGCATATTGACCTCTATCTTCACGACAGATAAAAAGTCACATTCAACAATTTGAAAGTCCAATGCGCGCGTATTAACGAAATATTTCTAATACCAAAATATACTAATCACCACCATTTATCAATTTATGCAATAAATATGTCTTTACCTTTGTAGTTTATTTTTACTTGTTCGGCCTAGCGCCGCTCTCGTGTACATTATGTGCGCATGCGCACAATATTTTCTCATACAAAATGAACATACTTTGATAACCTTTCTGCTCTACAAGGAGCGCTAGATATTTGATATAAATTTGCAAGTGTTGCAGCGAAAAAGTATAACTAATAGAATTTACTATGGCTGCTTGGCGATATGAGGCGTCGCGTCGTGCAAATAATGACATATTCTTATTTGACGTTATTGGACGTTGTGTTAACAACAAATTCTACAAATTTGATGTGATAGGACGTTGCTGGGCCGAACGTGTTATGATCGTAAAATGCCATTCTGTGACTTAGGTAAACTTAATAAAATTTTGTTTTATACAATAACTATTTACTTAATTTATTAATAAATATCTATATATATAAAAGGAGAAACTGATTGACTGACATATCAGCGCACAGCCGAAACTACTGGGAGTTGGAGCGTGAAATTTTGCACACGGTTTCCATTTCTGACGTAGGCGAGCATTCAGAGAGGATTTTTCAAAATTTATCCTCTATGGGGATGAAACGGGGATCCAGAAATTTGTATGGAGAAACCTACTTTAGCGCGGGCGGAGCCACTGGCAAAAACTAGTCATAAAAAAAGAATTAGTATCCGAACAAAGTTACATCTCAATCTTCGTATGATACTAATGACCTTGCCTTGTACAATACATAGCGATTCCTTATGCTAGTGATGACACGGCAAGAATGATTCGCTGATTTACGAATACATTCCGTCATTTCGATGAGATAAGAAAAGAAAACATTGAAGCAGCGGTTTTTAAAAACGGTAGTCATGATAATAAATAGATTGCTGATATGTATATGACAGTACAATTTATTACACCATGTGTATGATAATGCAGTTTTATTAATATAATTGCATTGTAGGTGCGGTCCGAGCGCGCGTTCACGTCGCGTTGGAAATTTATAATATTTTGTTGAGCGCCCAAAACACAGCGTACTGAGCACAAGCCTCGGGCGCCCTAAAACAAACTAACCAATTCGTTTTGTTCTAAACGACCTGCAACATGATTTAAAAGACTGTCCATAGAGTTTCTTGCATATTCTTCTCCATAGAGATCTACTCTTTGGAATGTGCCATTAGCATCGTTTTTCTGACTGACTGACTTCTTGACTATTCAAAAGTGCCTTTAAATCGTTTTTTTTTAAATAAATGCTTTGATTTTTGATTCTTCAATTCGAACCTGAGATTACCGCGTTCAAAAACTCTTCAGCTTTATAATAGCTTAATATTAAAATCGATAACACTTTAGTTTAAGCTACGAGGAGTGGTAGCTGGCTCGTATACCCCTGCATGTAGCAGCAATGGCTAGCCACCAAAGTTACGTGCCTTGGAAAAATATTTCAGTTTGGGTTCCAAATTAAAAGACAATTGGCCAGCAGGCAAATCTTCATTTATATCATCATCATTTCAGCCGAAAGACGTCCACAGTTGGACATAGGTCTTCCCCAAGTGTCGCGATAATTTATATATAGGTATATATTTCCAGATGGAGCTTCGGGCTATTTTGGAAAGGGTATAAACAAGGGCTTACGCTGAGTGACTTGTGGCAAGCTCGATCTGCAGATGCGTCTGGCCGCCTCGGCGACCGTCTTGAGCAGTCATGGCAGGAAGAACTTGATAATGCGAAGAAGAACGGCACCAAACCTTCATTCGCGAGGGCCATAGTTAGATCCTTCTGGTTTGAGTACATGTTGAACGGTCTTGTTGTCGGCGTAATGTTGATCGTTGTTTGGTAAGCTCTAACTCAAACTACAGAAAAAGCTACCATAAATTCTCATTAGCCTTGATTGACCATTCCGTTGTTTTGTTTCAGGCCCCTTATCCCTTTTACCTTAGCCATATTTATTGATTACTTTTCAAACGAGAAGACTCCTGAAACCTACCGCATCGCACACATATTCAATTTTTTGATGAACTTGTGTAGTACAATGTCAGCTCTGTTGTACAACCATACGCAGCTTTCTCAGGGTAGAGTTGGCATGAGGATCAGGATAGCCTGTTGTTCTTTAATGTACAGAAAGGTGAGAAAGTCTCTTTTGAGGCTGAACAATTATTATATTACCTACTTCTTAGTCCTTTATTAGATAGAGCGATTCAAGTAGGTACCTATTATGGTATTTAAGAAAAGCGTAGGTAACGTATTTCTTTGATTTAAGATACTGAAACTCAATCGCGCCGGTTTGAACAAGACAGAGTCCGGACAAGTGATCAACTTGATGTCTAATGATGTGATCCGGTTCGATACGGTGACCTTATACCTGAACCATATATGGATATCACCTATTGTGGCGCCTCTTGTGTGTTATTTGGTGTGGCAGCATGTCGGTGTCGCCACCCTGGCTGCACTGCTTGTCGTTGGCGTGCAAACCATTTTTGTACAAGGTAAACTATGCTCTAGCGAATTGAGGTGAATGTAACGTGAAACTCAATAAAATTAATAACAATCTTTATTTTATTTACAGTATATTTGAGCAACCTTCAAGGAAAGCTCCGCGGTAAAATAGCAAACCGAACCGATCAAAGAGTCAAGGTCATGAGTGAACTGGTTGATGGAGTACAGGTCATTAAAATGTACGCCTGGGAAACACCTTTCCAAAAATTAGTCCACCGCTTACGAAAGTAAGTACCTATCCTCGTGAAACAATTATAAATAAAAAGTACTTATAATTAATAAATGTATGTAATAAAACCTATATTCGCGCCCGATTCAAATGTACAAGTACAAAGCACAAAACCTAGTTTACGCCAAATTTGGATCTAATTTCCAGACTGGAAGTCGGCTACATATTGAGGACGTCTTTTGTAAAAGGGTTTTCAACAGCGCTGAGTGTATTCAGCGAGCGATTCATTCTGTTCTCTGCCATTGCGACATTCGTCCTGATTGGCGGCGACATACGTGCGCAAACCGCCTTCTCATTGGTCCAGTACTTCAATCTGATGCAATTGTCGTGCATCATATTATTACCTTTGGCACTCACGTGCTTGGCTGAAACAAAAGTGACCATCAGGAGACTAGAGGTAAAATAAAATTGATTGATTAACAAAATCTTCTAAATTATTTTACAATCCAAGCGTTGTACAACCAACAACAAGCAAAGCATTAGAATGTAATTTTTTCTCTTCCATCAGGAATTTTTAATGTTAGATGAAAATGAGCCAGAAAAAGTTACAGCTAATATGGTACTCGATTCGAAATCACTTTTGGCCAATGGAGCAGATAAAGAGATGAAAGTACAGGAGAAGTCGAGAGTGTCTGGTCTAACGTTATCTAACGTGACGGCAAGTTGGCAAGCGGACGCCGTCGTCGATACCCTGAGGAAAATCACGTTGAAGGCTGAACCTGGAGAGTTTGTGGGCGTTGCAGGGCCTGTCGGATCTGGCAAAGTAAGACTCTTTTCCATTTTTGTACCGGAATATGGATATAGTCGTTATTTAATTTTGAAAATCTTAAAGTGAGAAGTTAAAAAAGTGCAATGCTATATATATTTTTTTTTTTGTACAATTAACAGTCATCTCTCCTTCAACTGATCCTGGGTGAGCTTACTCCTAAAGATGGAACGTTATGCCTGGGAGGAGCGCGAGTGTCATATGCTAGTCAGGAACCTTGGTTGTTCGTCGCGACCGTTCGAGAAAATATTCTTTTTGGCTTGCCCTATGACCGCATCAGATACAAGAAGGTATGTTTTATTAGACTTTTGGACACTACTACAGTCAAAAATTTAAATTAAACAAAAAATAAAAATGAAAGTTCAAGAGCAGCAATTGCCCATTAAATCTGCACTTTATAAAATACACTCAGAATGCATCGAAATTCGACCCTTGGGTGATACTGGCTTAGGACAGCATTATTGCCCAGGTAAAAGAAACGTACTTCCAAGATAAAAAATATGCTACCGCCTTCACGGTACAATATATATTCTGTCTCTATATCAAACTATAAAAGTTGGTTCAGCAGCTAGGCTTCACCAAACAAGCAGATAAAGTTACTTTCGTATTTCATTTAAAATATTAGTATGGATATATACCATCAATGCTTTGTTATAGGTAATAAAAGCCTGTGCCTTGGTGAGAGATTTCGAATTGTTGCCTCATGGTGACTCGACTCTGGTGGGAGAGAGGGGCATCAGTCTCAGCGGTGGCCAACGAGCGCGAATCGGACTTGCTCGCGCCTGCTACAGACAAGTAAGTCATACCTAGCTACTTCTCTTATATCAGCACGATTACTTTCATCCAGTGGTATATAGCAATAATTACTTACGGACAGAATTAATTAAATTTGTTTTAGGTCTTTTTGGGTATCACACCATCTACTTAAGTTATTTGTTTTTCTGCAGGCGGACCTTTATCTCCTTGATGATCCACTATCAGCTGTGGATACACACGTGGGCAAACACATAGTCTCCGAGTGCGTGATGGGACTCTTGGATAAGTCTACTAGGGTCCTGGTGACGCACCAGCTGCATCACCTCAAGAACGCAGACAAAGTCATTATATTAAGACACGTATGTAAAATATTGTCTTATTTTGCTGTTGATTAGAGACGTTCTAACTGACTGTTATGCTGTGATAATTATCCAACTTTATGTCAACCCCTAATCCACTATCAATCATTGATGCTGGCGACTTTACCTGTAGTTTTGTCCCAATACTGGGCAAGCTGCAGGGAGGCTGCAATACTTTAATTATTCTTGGCTCTGTTACACTTTTACACAATTCTTAAGCAAGATACCGTCTTTCCATAAGTCCATTACTTTACCCATGAGATTTATTATCCAGTAATAATCTGTAGGTATCTATAACAAATGTTTATAAATATAACAGGAAGACCCGGAAGGCGAGAAAAAAAAAGACATTAAAAAAACCAGGCAAGTGCGAAACGGACTCTCGCACTGAGGGTTCCGTACAAACTTACCTATAAAAACAGTTCAATTCCCGAATTGAGTTACGAAGATTTTTCCGAATCGCAGAATTTTTTTTTTGTGACTTAATTACAAATTTAAAGTTTTCAGATTTTTTCCTATACTTGTGCTATGAGACCTTACTTCATGCCAAATTTCAGGATTCTAGGTCAACGTGAAGTATCTTATGAATTTTGATTCCCTTGAGAGTGTCGAAATATACGTTTTGTGCGACTTAAACGGCCGTATCTTTTTACTTCGTTAACTCAGAAGTTTGATTTTTTCACAGCTTCAAAGGGTCCACAGACCTGAGTATATAATGGTTTTAATTTCAACTCGATACCTCCTCGCGTTCCGGTGATAAAGGCTCTTGACAGACAGACAGGCGGATAACAAAGTGATCCTATAAGGGTTTAGATTTTTCCTTTTCAGTTACAGAACCCTAAAAACAGGTTTAATTTTATTGGCTGTCTCTCTGCCTATTCACGCCGACCTACTGAACAGAGTTTGATGGGGTTTACGCAAGCAGATTAAAATGAGTTGTAGGGAATATTTAGTCGTGTTTCATAAAAATTGGTGGTCGATATAATTCGAAAATAAATAACCAAAAAAAAATATTTCTGCAGGGTGCAGTAGAAATTGAGGGATCATTTGACGAAGTTTCCCGAACACCATTGTTTTCTGAACTTGTGCAAGAGATTGATGAAGAAGTAGCACCCGCTGGTGATAACATGAAGGTTCAGCGCAGCATCTCTGTTATGGTGAGTCTGCGAAATGATTAACAATAAAAATCCTAAAAACTAGGACACAAAATTAAATTACTATATTATATTACTAACAAATGTACAGGATATGTGGAAATTTTGATCTTAGAGTCAATTCTAAAAGCAATGAACATAAGGATACAAAAACACTGTTTTTTTTTTCAGTCACATGCAAGCAGCGTAGGAAAAGGGGAAGGTATTGAAGACTTGATAGAAAAACAAGAGGAAGTTGAGGAGGTCACAGGAACAGGTATAATATAATTTTATTATAAAATCAAATCAAGATACCATTTTACAAGAAATTACAGATTGAATTTTATGACTATAATATTCGTTGGAATATAATGTTATAGTTAGTCCTTAAATTTGTATTTTTTGTTAAATTAAGCAACTTGAAATTTTAGGTTTAAATAAATTTTATATTTAAGGCATTTTCCTTACTGCATGTATTTTGTAGTAGCTTATTGATAAGAAGATGAGCAAAATACGTGCTATATTGCTTATTCTGTTTATAACCAAATCTACGAACTAATCGGTCTCGACCGCGTTGTCCAACTGTAGCAAGGGTCAGGGACGCTAGTCAAGAAAACTGGACTGGTGGCCGCCAGTGGAAGACTCTTAGGCCTCCTATTTATCAATAGTCACTCATATTTTATTAGGGATCCTCTTGCAACACGTTTCTAGAATCTTAATGTACCATTCAATTTATTCCAGGTCGTGTCCCAGGTGCAGTTTACACCAAATACTTCAGTGTAGGAGGCGGCTGTTTCTTACTCAGCTCTACAGTTGTTGCTATCATATTTGCTCAGGTTATCACATCCGTTAGTGACCTCTGGCTTACCCACTGGTAAATTACTTAAACTATTTACTTTCTTCAGCATAGATGCTGTACCATTAAAAAATATAGTATCATCTAGTTGTATAACAATTTATATTTATAATTTCAGGATGAACGACGTAGAAGCACAATACGCAGGAGATGTACCTCTTTTCCGCCATTCAAATGTTACCATTGACAACTCAACTTATTTGCCGTTGAATATCACAGAGTATACTGTTACCGAGAACCCTTTAACCACAACTACAGCTGCCATCACTTCAGCAGCAATGTTAAATGATGCGATAGAGGCAACATTAAATAACGGGATAGCACCTGATGTTGTAACTGTAGCACCGGCTAAAATTGATGATGTTTTCTACATCTATATTTGGGCAGCTACGATTTTCGGATGCATTATTGCTACTTCTGGAAGGTTTGTTAATTTATCTCTTATGCTGTTTAACTGAAGTCCAGCAAAATTTACATTCAGATAAGTTTTGTTTCATTATTTTAATCGATTTCAGATCTATTATGTTCCTGTGGGTATGTATGCGCAGTTCAATCAAACTTCACAACCAGATGTTTCGTAACATCTTGAGCGCCACAATGCGGTTCTTCGACACCAACCCCTCTGGCCGCATCCTTAACAGATTCTCTAAGGACATGGGCATCGTTGACGAAGTACTGCCTAAAATGTACTTGGACACTATTCAGGTATGTATTATGGGCTCTTTACTACTACACAAGATTACATGCATACAATTTTTGTACTTGCCATCTGTAATCATTATGTTAGTAAAAAAGTTGAACTCAACTCTATAATTATTCAATGATTTTTAACCCTTGTGCAGGTATTCATGGTAATGACGGGTATTTTGGTAATGGTGGCTATCGTAAACCCCTACATGCTGTTGATGACTGGCGTCTGCGCTATTTTTATGTATGGTATTACCGTTATCTACATCAGTACTGCACAGGCTCTTAAAAGGTTTGTAAAGTGTAATTATTTTAACACCTGTCATAGATTAAGGTATATATTCGCAATATGTAATTCAATTTACTGATGATTTTGTAAACAGAATGGAGGGCGTGTCGCGCAGTCCAGTATTTTCGCACGTGACGGCAACAATGTCAGGTCTAAGCACTGTTCGCGCGTGCCAGGCTGAGGAGCTGCTGAGGATACAGTTCGATGACAAGCAAGACGTGCACACGGCCGCATGGTGAGTAGGGAAACCTTTTACTAATTTTATCAAGTATCATAATTCATTTTATCCAAGTAAGTAAAGGTACTGATTCGACTTCGAATAAGTGAAGATGATTTAACTCAAATACTAAAATTTTTATGAAAATATTTTCTTCTACAGGTATTCAACTCTTGTCACCAACACTGCCTTTTCCATTTGGTTAAGTCTTGTCTGCAGTATGTATGTTATCGTGGTCGCCTACACTTTCCTGGTATTTGATGATGGTAAGATGATTTATTATTTTTAATTTTCTTAATAATTTAAAGTAGGTGTCAAAATGAATGTTTCCGATTGTTGGGAGATATAATACAATCCCAAAGATTTTACCAACATTTGAATTAAAATAAAATATTATCAAACAGGTAACACCAAGTCTGGCAACGTCGGCTTGGCCATCAGTCAGGGTTTGATTCTAGTCAACATGGTTCAGTACGGAGTGAAGCAGGCGACAGAAGTGATCTCACAGATGACGAGCGTGGAGCGATTGATTCAGTTTACATCACTGCCACAAGAAGAGACTGAGGGACCGAACCCGCCCACGGATTGGCCACAGAAAGCGAGAGTCGTGTTCAAAGACCTCACTCTAAGATATGACAAGGATGCTGATCCCGTGCTGAAGCGGCTGAACATTGAAATTGAAAGTGGATGGAAAGTGAGTATCCCAAATTGATTTATTATTGTGAAAATTTTGCAGTACCCCTTTGAACCAACTAAGTAAGTACCTAGTAAGCAAGTAGTTTTCAAAACAACTAAGTACTTAATTTGTTTTCTATCTTTTACTAAAGGTTGGTGTAGTTGGCCGTACTGGAGCGGGTAAATCTTCTCTGATCTCTGCTCTGTTCCGTTTGGCACCTATTGAAGGCAACGTTTACATCGACAATGTTGAAACCGGAAAAATTGCTCTGAAAGTACGTATCGTTTCTATGTATTGGGAAGACCATCGTGGTTGCAACCTTTTGTTGAAGTCAAGTAGAACCAATTAATTAAATACTAATTTAAAACTTTCATATTTTAATCTTACATTAATTTGGCAGGAATTACGCTCCAAGATAGCTATCATCCCACAAGAACCAGTGCTGTTTTCTGCCAGCTTGCGCTACAATATGGATCCTTTCGACAAATACACCGATATTCAGATTTGGGAAGCTCTGGAACAGGTAATTCATATCTTCTCAATATAAGAAGCCGGTTCTCTTGCATTCCCTCTAATCCATTATGTTATTACAAACGTTTACTCCCTCCAGGTGGAGTTGAAGAGTAGTATCACGGCGCTGTCGTCGCAGGTGGCGTCGGGCGGCTCCAACTTCAGCGCGGGTCAGCGCCAGCTGCTGTGCCTGGCGCGTGCCGCCCTCGCACGGAACAAGCTGCTCGTGCTCGACGAGGCTACGGCCAACGTTGACCCTACGTAACTATCCACCTTATAATCCTCCACTGCTAGACATAGATCTTGCTATTAATATTGCAGCACGTATGAAACAACCGCCGTGGCTATTTGTGCAAACTAATTGATTTTCAGGAATGACGAATTTTCAGTCTCGCATGGGATCGTAAACTTTACAATGAAACTGTTTGGATGTTTGAGTTTTTTTATTTACCACATAAGTAACATTATGTGGTAAATAAAAAAACTCGACACTATACTACTACTCTACAATGTACTAAACAACAATTGAACTACTAAACAACTTAATAGATATTTAAATATAGAGACTGATGATAATAAAAATATTTGTACAAACGCGAATAAAAATAAGTCATTGGGCATCCAAAAAATTCGTCTATACCACTGTCAAAGGGAAAAGTACTGAGATCACTGGCACCATTGCCACAATGAACAATAGTGCTAATTTGTTGGCTAAAGAAAAGCCCAGTCTTCTGTATCTTTGACTTGATTCGACTAGCTGTTGAGCTTTGATGACCACTGGGACCATAAGGCCCTACTGTTTCAACCTGTTGTTACAGCGTGATCTCGACCGATGCTATCATTAATGTTGGCGTACCGAGCTATCTGACCTTTCCACCTGTAAGATATTATTTATTATAATAAAAATAATTTAAATAAATATCTCCATTGCAGCACGGATGCAGTGATCCAGAAATCTATCCGCCGTCACTTCTCGGACTGCACAGTGATCACCGTCGCCCACAGGCTGCACACCGTCGCGGACTCCGACAGAGTTATTGTAAGTAAAACAACAAACACATTGCTTTGGTTAGACATTTTTCCCAACAACTGCAACTCGTAAAAGCCTTGGTAATTGCTACAAAATTAGTCGGAAAAGAAAAAGAGAGTGAATGTGAAAACAAAATTACTACTGTCCTCCTTATCAAGCTGTACACACACAGTGACGTTTTATATCACATAACCATCGTTACTCTTTTATTCGTAACCTAAAGTGTTATGCTTCCGTCTTTCCGTGTTATTTTTAGACTTTTCCCTTTTGTAACTTGTTATTTTTGCTATTGTTTGTACCATACTGAATAAAATATTTCTGATATTCTCTTCTATATTTGCTTTTTTGGTGTACAATAAAGTATATTCTATTCCATTCTTTTTATTATTTTTGTAGCTTTTTATTATTATTATTCCGTTATTTTTCTTTAGTCCTCCTTTTTATGTGGCCAGTACTGCATGTAGTTTTAATGTTCTTTTAATAATTCCAGGTAATGGAAGCAGGCCAAATAATAGAGTGTGGTCACCCGCATGAACTACTCCAAGACGTAAACGGTCCTTTCTCGAAGATGGTGAACCAACTGGGACCAGCCTCCGAGCAGAGCCTTAGGGAGTTAGCGAGAAAAGCCTACTCTGAGCATAACATAAAGAATGCGATGAAATCTTAAACTAACCAAATGTGTCGATGTGTTCAAAGAATATTTAGACGTCATATCAGTCAAAACGTAATGTAAAATGAAATGAAGTCTCGAACGCAGTCTATTTTCATTGAATGACTACTAAACTGTGATTGGGGACTCAGGGTGCCTCGTTACGAACAAAGAGCAAAAAAATGTATGCTTTAATTACTTTCCGAAGAAGAAAATGAACTGAAAAGTATTGGTTTATTTGTTATGTAACTGTAAATAGATGATTTATGTATGTTTAGAATTTGATGGGTGTAAATAAATGGCCATAGTAAAATAAGGCAGTGGTCCGACCGCCGATGATGAACGAGAAACGAGTGGAACTAGAAACTATAAACGAGTTGGCGATCAGCGGGAAGTGAGTGTGTAGTTTCGATAGTTTTGTGGCCGGGCTAAAAGCGAGTGTGCAAGTGCGACGAGTGATCGCGCAAGTCGCCCGCGGTCGCTCACAGTATGGCCAACGTAAGCAATTTGTCGCCATTTAGAAATGATCGAGCGAGCGAGTATCGCTGAACGAGTATCGGTGAGCGAGTTTATTTTTGAAAGCTCGTGGCTCAGCGACAAAACAAGTAAAGCGAGTCGTCGCCGGCAGTGTGAACAGTCAGAGAGCAACTTTTAATATATCGACGATTGAAAGGCTAATTGATCTAAACGACATTTTAACTAATATTGAGTTATATACATATTCGGAATCAGCAAATTTTTCTCCTTCGTTTGGGTCAGGTTTCAATTTTTTTTGAAAAAATGTCACTTTGGTCAATTAGCCTTTCAACCGTCGATATGCATCTCTTTCGTTTACATATAATGTACATTTATTGTGCGTTTCTTGAGAGAAAAAATCGCTGATGGTAAGTCGTTTTCTCGCCAGCGGTCGGACCACTGTCTTAGTGCCGGAGAGCAGTGGTGGCCGAGTCGTAACAGCTCCGAGTTACGAGTCGCGGATTCAAACCCAGCCAGGCGCATTACTTTGTGTAATTATTTCATCACCACTGCTCACAAAATGGTGAAGAAAAACATCGCGAGGAAACAGTATGTTCAGAACCACAAATTCGAAGATATGTGACATTCACCAACCCGCACTGGGCCCGCGTGGTAGATTATTTATTTAATTTATTAGACCTATTGCATCTCCTAGAGAGGAGGTCTGAGTCCAAACAGTGGGAACATTATAAGGCCGACTATGCTATGCTAAAATTAGTGCCGTAAACCCAGTGTGCAAGGTTATCATGCTGGCAAAATTCGATTTTGTGTGTGTTGAGTTATTTTACTTTATTATGATTGAATATTGTGCAAGTTTAATTACTCGTTACATCTACACAATAATATACCTCGAGTATTATTAGTATTACACTACAGTCTTTGGTTGACTATATTCTCTATTACTTTTTAAAATGTGTCAAAGGAAGTTTATTATAAGATGTGTAAAATTTATCTATAGCTTTAAACTATGAGGAACTAAAATTAATTCTTAAACGATTTTTTTAAATATCGTAGAGACTTTTGGTTAAGTTAAATCAATCAAGTTATCTACCCAGTATGATACGTTTTTATACTCCTTAAGTTATAGACACTAGGCCATATTGTTGTTCATCATGATGGTAATATTGTAATATTGTTATTATTTCAATTTAATTTATTGTTATCTTTGTTTTTACCTAGAGATTAAATATTTTTTTGGTAAACATAATCTTTTTTTTTTGGATAACTATCCGACTATGAATAGTCAGATAGTAGATAGATTACTTTTTAGTAGAACATACACAGTTTATCTTTTGAGCATGCACTTGACCAAAACATGCTTGCACATCACCATTGCTGTATCAAACTGAGTACTGGCTTCAATATAAACAGCAAATAAGGTGATAAATTATTTCGTTGGGTGCAAAGTTAAATAAAGTTATCTACAATTTTGCGATTTTCTGATAACTAGTATTAATAAGCAGTAATTTAGTTATTTTTTTTTCAATATTGTTGTTGATAAAACAACTATCATTTCTGCATTTTTGACACTTGAAAGACGATTTTCCATGTCTTACAATATGAATATTTACGAGTAGTAAGTTTCTGTAACTATCAGAAAATCGCAAAATTGCAGATAACTTTATTTACTTTGCACCCGTCGATTTAATCATATAAAATTAGTCATCCAGCTGAAGTCGAGTCTAATTCATCTCCTTTAACTATTTTGTAATGTGCTTAAATCCTAACGGATGGCCTCTCAAATAGGTCCATTGACCACGATGCATAACGCCCACATAAATATTGTAGTTGGATATTGTAACATTTTAATGAAGAATGTTGATGTTGAAGACCACGAACGATGTCGATTTCTAGGACTTTTACGCTTTTACTCTAATATTTCTTAGTCAGATCGCTATGGCGATGCTAAAATATAACTGCTACAGTTTAAGACGGAATTGGAGGGCGTCTGCTCCTGCCAATATTTAGTCTCAGGATAACACGATATAATTTTTCTGTCTTTATTATCATACCATCGTCTAATTTATTTATTTATTAATTCTTTATGCACACAAAAGTACAGAGGCGGACTTAATGCCTTAGGGCACTTTCTACCAGTCAACCTTTGGGTGATGCAGAGACAACAGGTGGTAGGTGCAATATTAAGCATTAGGCACATATTGTTATTAATACAATATATTTTATACAAACATACTTACTTAAATACTATTTTTTTTTTCTTTCTTTCTATATATTTATTGAATTATTTATAGACAAATAATTAAACATTTATAATTTAACTTACTGACATTTTTATTTTAAGTTTTAATTAAATTAAGTTAAATTTAATAAATACTATATACATAATATAATTCTTTTGTATTTCTGTTTGTCACTTAAACGGTTTGACCAATTCGGATGAAATTTTATGTATATATTTAAGTACGCCCCTGCATGGTTTGAAAATACAATTGGACCCGGTAGGTAGCACTGCAATCGGGTTCGGTCCAATTTAAAAAGCCTAACAAAAGCTGGCTGGCCCCGACACCGTCAATTTGGCCGGACACGAAACCAAAAAGCCTGACTGTGTCCGGCTTTATCCGGACGCCTGGCAATACTATCTATTTACATAGTCAGAAGAGTCTATGCGGACAGGTACCTACTGTATTCGTCACAAGAGGATTGTCAACTTTCTATAGTGTATCAATAATTTCACCCGCCCGAATTTTGATCACGGTGGTCAAACTCAACAGAGATTAGCCAAGTAGGCAGGATATATGTGCACAAGTGTGTGTGCGCAAACACAGGTGCACTCACTATTCTTTTACTCTCATAGTCTGATGGTAAGGCACAACATGACCGGAGAGAGACCAGGTGCAGGACCAACGGCTTTGCAAGGTAATTTTATTTTTGTTGCTACAGATGAAACAAGAAAAACATTTATTACCACTGGGATACCGGTGCATCTTTGCAGAGATCAGGAGACAAAGCAAAATTGCTATCGTGTTTGCGTCTTTCGGAATCGCTGCTTCACTACTTCGTAGTGTGAAGACAGGGCACGCCATGTTTATGGTTCTCATCGACTTAGGAAACAAAGAAACATCTGTTGTTAGAAAAGAATAGAATTAAATAGCATTTATTCGACGCAGACAATATAATAGGCAGCAAAACAAAATAATAAAAAAGGGTACAGAAATACAATACAGTTGCGCTGAGCGTGCCCGAACCGAAAGGGTCGCCAACCCAGCAATTGCTGGGTGGGACGCCACAATAAGAAAGGCTCGTGCTTAGTGATTGTTCTTTGATCTCATGGGAGGAAAAAGAGGAAAAACAGACGTATGAATAACGATAAGGCTGTAATCGAAAACCAGCAGAAAATCTAGAGAAATTAATACATGATATGGTCACAGTTCTATTTATAGGAAATTTCAGAAAAACCCTACCTGTGTTTTTTTTTATTATTTGATATAAACCAGTGCTTGACTGCGATCCCACCTGATGGTAAGCAGTGATGCAATCATTGATGGTGAGGCGCACTAGTTTATTAAGATGATACGAAGAACTAGGATTGACGTTGTGAACGCGTTGTTGAAACGGTCGCCTCTATTGTCGCGACTTCGCGAGTTTGTAGACTACACTTGATTATTAATATGTGACCTCAGTAGGCGGATATGCATGCACCCAAGAATTTGACAAAGATCGTGTAGCGACATTAGAACATATAGAATAGCCCGAAATCATCTGCCGGGCAGGTGCTCACCAGTCATAACACCCGTCTGGTCGGAGGATCCTCCCTTTTCAACGGAGGTTTGCGGGACTTTAAACTTTGTTCCGCTTACCACCAAAATCGTTTAAAAGCTGGTGGAGGCACTTTACTTCTCGGGTAGGCGGACCTACCAGAGATTCTCGGTAGTGTACAGTTCCCACTATAGAAAAACTTAACGTCCGATGTCAGTCGATTACCGCACCAAAAAGTTCTTGGGTGTGTCAACGGGCTATGTAAACTCCTAAAATGATCAAACTGCAACAATCAATGCAAGCATTATCTCTATTATTATGGATAGCTAAAGTTTGATCACTGTCTCACGCTTGCCTTTTTTTTTTTTTTTTTCGGTGGAAAAATCATCTTATGACATCCCCCGATCTTGGGCGGGGCGGGAGATAGTGTCAGACTTTTACTGACTAAAAACCCACTCCTGTTCCTTCGTTGCCTTACGTACCAGGGCCGAGTCTTCCTTTCAGAATCAGACCCTTGGCCCCAGTAGCGCTTGCCTAGAAGCAACCTATTTACTCTTGACTTAAAAACCCCTAGGTTATAGGTAAACCCAGAATCTGGCAGGGAATTCCACTCCTTAGCTGTACGCATAATGAAAGTGTTTCCAAAACGCTTTGTACGTATGGGTGGAATGTCCACCATGTACCGGTGGCGCAACGCCGTACGTCTTGTGGTCCGATGATGGTACGGATTTGGCGGAATTAAATTGTGCAATTCTAATGCACACTCCCCAAAATGTAAACGATAGAAAACCGAAAGGCTAGCAACCCGGTGTCGATGCTCAAGACCTTGGAGTTTTGACTTGACAAGTGCATCATTGCCGATGATCTTCTTGGCTCGCTTCTCAATCGACCTTAGTGCATCAAGCTGGTATTTTGGAAAAAAGACATATATGCCTGGGTTTTAGTAGCATTGAACTTGACCAGATTGGCATTACCCCATTCTGAGACTGCCACCACGTACAAGTTCAAGCGCTCAACCATAGCCTCTCAGAGAGACTGGAACTGTGACCCACTATCTCACGCATTGGACATGTAACTGTCAGCAACAGTGCTGTCGTCTGCATACCCAAAGGTACCGGGTTTAAGTAGGTCATTTATGTGCAGTAAGAATATTAAAGTATTGCAGAGAGTACCCCTGAGGGATTAATATCCATTTGACCGGACGAGCCATCAATACCCACTCGGATAGATCGATCCCTCAAGAAGTTTACGATCCAATCACACAGACCAGTGGGCAGACCGAAGGAAGGAAGCTTAGCAATAAGGCTTTCATTCCAGACCCTATCAAAAACCTTCGAGATAACAATTCCCCATGCTTCTCGGCCTCGCTTCAGCTTCAAGATATGCCAGAAGCTTCCTGTTAAGCACCCGTTCCATACTCTTACAGAGGATGGATGTAACAGACAGATGAGAGATGAGAGATGTATCATCGGTAGTTTGCCGGGTCAGCTCAACTGCCACATCAATTTAACATACAAATACTGTTGTGAAGTAAGATAAAGCCTCAAAGTGCGTCGCGAAACCCACCAAGTAGTAATACGTTGCTACAAAAACATTTGGAAAGATATTGCCATCGTAACGTATGTACAAAAATAAAACACATTAACAAAAAATCGATGTAGGCCTTTAAAATTTCCATAATCAGGAAAGTTCCAGTAAATAAGATAAGATAATGTTGCTATCATTTTATAACTTCCTCGTTAATGACTGCTTGGATTCATGAACGATGCAAGAAAGATTAAACCAGAGTTTATCTTCTGTGTACATAAAAGTAAAAACTGACTAAATCTAACTACATGATAAATCAAAGGACTGTCGAAACTTTTTTTTAATTTTGTAAAAGGCTTCTTTTTGTAACGTAGGCGCGGCACTAACAAGATGTTTTTAAAAATTCAACCTTTAAGGGTGTAAAAAGGGGGATTTTCGTTTGTAATCAAAATATCATTTTGTACGTATATATAGTATAAATATATATATATCAATATACTTAAAAATCAACACAAATAGTAAACTAAGTAAATAATAAAGGTTGTCATTATTTGTTTTCACAACTAAATTCTAATCAAAATGAAATTAATAGGAAAGACTGGTCATTGTTAGTTTTTCAAAAATACCCTCAAAATACAAAGTTTTTATGAAAACATTTTCGCGAACGATGTCGCTAGCAGAAGCTAGTTGATAAAAATTACAGACCTTTTTTAGGTGGGAAATCATCTAATAACATCTCCCGCCCTTGGATGGAGCGCGAGGGCGTGTCAGACTTTTACTGCTACTTTTACTGACTAAAACCCACTCCTAGTTCCTTCGTTGCCTTGCATTCCAGGGCCGGGTTTTCCTTTCAGAAGCGAACCCATGGCCCCAGTAGGCTTTAACCCTGTTGGGCCCCTACGGTTTACTGACATCTCCTTGAGGCGCGCGTGGAATGCTACGCGCCGTCGACGGTTACGGGACGGTCGGATGGAAGGAGGCTCGCCACTTCACGGGAAACCGTGCAGTATCCCCGCACCATCGGGGTAGCCATGACCCCCTAGCATGCGTTCAGCTTGACCGCCGGTCGCTTTCGCAGTGACGGTGCCCATACCGACGCCTCATAAAGGGCCATGGCGGGAGGCGTCTGGACCCCCTAGGTAGAGCAGGAGCCTTTGCTGCTATCAAAATAAATAATAAGACAAACACCACATATAATTATGTGGTAGATATAAAACAATTACATCTTCTCTCTTCCTTCAATTAAATTATGAACCACAATCATGAGAAGGCATACCTATCTACTTATCGCACCTACATGCTTATAAAAATATGAAACGTAATTTGCTACATTTTGTAAGCAAATTTTGTATTTAAACTACGATTACAAGCTAAAAAAGGCATTTAAAGCTTAGCATCAGTTTTTATAACTGAAAATGCGTACCTACTCGCGCACGCAACGACAATATATTCAGAAGTTCCGTACTCACCACAACTTTGTTTTTCAGGAACAAAATACTTTCTATTTTCCAAACGCTTAGTTGACACTTCGCGTGACCTAAGGGCTGGCTTTTACCTAGGTCAGAGCGAGAGTTTAAGCATTGCCATACAACGTGGCAATGCCGCCAGCCTTTTAGGAACACTTCCAGTCGACAGCGATGCGGAGGAGTTTATAACGCCATATTTTAGCTAGTAGTAACTCAATGTACTATTTGTTTAATTTTAAGGTGTTTCCGTTTTTTTAACCGACTTCAAAAAAAAGGAGGAGGTTATCAATTCGGTTTTTTTTTTTCATGTGTGTTACCTCAGAACTCCGCCGTTTATGACCGATTTGCAATTTTTTTCCCTCCGAGAGGATACGCTTTCCGATTGATACCATTTTTTTTAGAGTCCAGTTCTGATGATTGGATCCATAAGGAATCGAGGGAACTTCTCACATATTATAGGCAACCCAATAGTGATTTTGGTATTTTTATTGAGAACTTAAGCACTTCGCGCGTCAAAAAGTAACATTTGATGAAGTGGAACTGATGAAGAAATTGCCAACGGAACTTCATACTCACATAGACATCACAAGTTATGGAGAAGATAGTTAAAAGCGACTACGACAATACAAAAAAAATAAATGGTCCTGAATAGTTATGTTGAAAATGGTATCATCAAAGTGACCTGAGGATGATGATGGAGCCGGAAGATAAGCACTGGAACTCTGTAATGGTAAGGTACTATCGAACTGATCTGATGATGGAGCCGGAAGGTGGAAGGTAGACACAGGAACTTCATAATAAAACAATGTAACCTAGCAGTTTTTTGGGTTAATTGGAATTGTCATGAGAAATATGCTCTCTGGTTATGTATAAGTGTATCGCAACTAAAAAGTGAGAAATAAAAAAAAGTTTTTAATGTATAGCCAATACGTGTTGCGCCGACCCCAAATAAGATGGGGCAAGGGCAGGAAGATAATGATGATGATGATGATGTTATGCCAATAAACGCAATTTTCTTGCTTTCATTTTCTTTCTTTTAGTTTTTGCCTTTAGTATGTACAGTTTAAAATTAGTTAAGTTTTTTTTTATTGAAATAAATTAAAATAAAGATGCCGTTAAATGAATAGAATTTATTCGATGCAGGCAATACAATAGGCAACCACATAAAATAATAAAAAAAGTGTACACTTGTACAGAGATACAATACAGACAACGATTTTCAATTAGGTATCTCTCCGAAAAGAATTTAGCAACTGTAAGTAATCTGCTATATAAATACTATAGACGTTTAATTAATTGTTTCTATCGATTTAAATATAAAACGTTTGAGGATCGAACCCCAGACGCAATGTTTTACAATGACGTTTATACCACTTACATCGAAGGACTGGAACAATTTGCCTGCTGCGATGTTCCCGTCCGATTATAATTTAGGTGTCTTCAAGGCTAGAGTGAATAGGCTCTTAATAAAATAGTGCGCATCACCATCAACGATTTCATTAATGCTTACCATCAGGTGGGATCGCAGTCAAGCGCTAGTTTTATATTTATATTTATTTTGTATTTAGTGCCGGAGACTAAAGACCATATTTTAAGTATAACTATTAGACTTAGAGCGATGATGGAACCGTGAAAAGATATTTCGGCTCAGCTCTAGTTTACGACATAGCTTTTATACTTTTTCTGTTTTAAAAAGTGGCTATATTTGGACAATCTATAGAAATAATTGATCTTTTTAAAGATTTCCTTTAAGGGCCTATTACACTACGCGACATTCAGCACACGACATTCAGACTGTCTTATTTTTTGTTCCTAGTAAAACCGGTCTAACCCTTATTACACTATGCGACATGGAACATCGGTACATCTTCAGAATAAAAAATAGGTCTTTTTGCAGAAGAAAGATTAGTATATTTCAATTTATAATGAAACATAGAAATTAAAAAACAGAAAAATATGATAACATAGAAATTTGTCAATACAGCCCTCGGCTCTTTATGGGTGCCGCCTCAGTCGCAATGACAAACTTTATCTCTCTCTCTCTTTTTCTTTCTTTTTCTCTCTCGTTTTCTTTCTTTTCTCTTTATTTATTTTTTATTTTATTGATATGTTTCAAAATGTAATTTGTCGTCACTTCACCTTCACATCACAATTCAGTTTTCCACTTGATTAGAAAATTTACCGGTAACGATGACACTATGAAATCACAGCTAACAGTGAGAGGAATGCACAATTGCGATAAGAGGAATCGGCGTTCACACTAGGAGGCACCCTGATAGTATATATACTTAGTAATATAAGAGAGATGTAGCCGAGTGTTGAACTCACTGTATGTCAGTGTGACATCTCCACTCCACCGATCAGTACGCGGACATAAATGTACATTCGTAGATACAGTGTGCGAAATCGTAATCGTTAATGAAGAAACTCTGTTAAAATAATATCCCTGGTGCAGTAAAATTATTTTTGAAGAACACTGAACAGTCAGTGTGCATTTTAAACCAAGTTCCTCTGTGTCGATTATTATATTTTGTTTATCTCAAAGTGAAATTATTAAGTGCATCGTCTATCCAGTAAGTGATGGTTAATAATTAATTACATAATATGTTGTTGTGGCCCAGATATATTTAACTGAAAATTATGTCTGGGCATTCTCTTTATTTAAAGTTATATACCAATACAATCCATACTCAACTTGTGGTGACCTACATGAATAATAAGAGATAAGTACCTACTCAAAACATACAATACTTACACTGAATTGATATATTTCAAGAAATACAATAAACAGACATATTAAGAGAAGATCTTCGATCCTGATTTTTTATTATTTACTAGCTGGCCCGCGGTTTCACTCGCGTCTTTGGTTACTGCTACGCTCTTATTGGTCATAGCGTGATATATAGCCTAGTCGTCTTCGATAAATAATAATAATAATAATCCACAACTTTCACACAACGCCATATAGTCCCTAGCTAAGCAGAGCTTGTGTTATGAGTACTAGACAACTGATAAACATACTTATATATTTCTAAATACAAACATATTATAGATAAATTACACCCAGACACAGAACAAATGATCGTGCTCACCACACAAACATTTGTCCTGGGTGGGAATCGAACCCGCGACCTCCGGCATAGCAGTCGGGGCCACTAACCACTAGACCAACGGGCCAGTCAATTGAACTAGTTCGAATTGAATAACTCTTTTAGTTTTATAAAATAATTGTTCATTTCGAACCAGTATAGTTCCGAACATTTAGCGCGTTTTATCAAACAAACTCTTCAGCTATATGTATAATAATAATTTTATTTTGTATAAGTATAATTATGTAGATGATCACAGTATCACGTATAAAGTGATTTTACATAACTATTGTAGTCGGTTTAATAAGACTATATACATAAATACCTAGTTAAAAATAGTAACTTAATTGTTTGATTACACTAAAATATTTATACTAAGGAAGTATAAATATTTTAGTACTTTTTCCTTTTTTTATTTTAAACTTATTTGTTTTTCAATATTATTGTTGAAATAGAATAGGTTCTTTTTATTTCACATAATTTTATAAGAATATAAAAATGAATCCCTATTTCCCTTGGTCACGCGTACGGCTGGACCGATATAACTATTTTTTTTTTGTTGTGTTTGTTATTGTCAGGAGAAGAATCTTATAAAAGATTTTTTTTTAAATGGTAGAGTAGGGTAGAATAGGGTAAAGTAGGGTAGAGTAGGGTAGAGTAGGGTAGAGTAGGGTAGAGTAGGGTAGAGTAGGGTAGAGTAGAGTATAGTAGGGTAGAGTAGGTTAGAGTAGGGTAGAGTAGGGTAGAGTAGGGTAGAGTAGGGTAGAGTAGGGTAGAGTAGGGTAGAGTAGGGTAGAGTAGGGTAGAGTAGGGTAGAGTAGGGTAGAGTAGGATAGAGTAGGGTAGAGTAGGGTAGAGTAGGGTTGAGTAGGGTAGATTAGTCAATTGACGGGAGCGAATAGTTATTTATTTGACTATTGGTGAAACTAGTAAATGATTGAAAAACACTTTTAACCATTGACCGCACCGGGGACTTCCAGCATTCGGACCCCGGTTGCGGTGAGCCATTTGCGAAAGCCCCCAAAGGCTCCGAGCTTGTCAAGGCCCACCACCGTCTGCCTCGCTTTCTTTATGGCCATGTTCACGCCGCGGTTTTCCGCAGCTGGTTGTAATGTAATCACTACAGCCGCGGAATCCGGGGCGTGAAGCCTAGCCGCATTGACCTGCTTCTTCCGCCGCTGCCGCCTTGTGCGATTTTTGGCTGCCCTAGCTGCCTTGCCCGCCTTCCTCTTGGCACCAACAACCATCCATACTGCGTCAGCCGAAGATTCTGCAGGCGGGAGAGGCAGCAGGGTCAGCCTAGTCGCCGCCACGGCATAGTACTCGCCTACGTCATAAATGGAAACCTTATGCAAAATTGTCCGTTCCTAGTCCCAATAGTTTCGGATGTGCGTTGATATGTCAGTAGAAAGAATAACGTTATGAGAACCATAATACAATTTTCGTACATAACTTAACTTTTTCATTTTATTAAATTTTAATTAACTGTTAGTCTGCATTAGCAGTTAGACGCAAGGTCAAAACCAAAAAAACATCTGTTCTTTTTTCTTTTTGTTACTGTCAATTTTTATAGTACATTATGATGTAAGTGTGTAATGTTAGTGATTACCGTCGAGGCGGTATTTAGACCCGAGCCGTGGTCTTAAGAGAGCCAAGAACGGTAATCATTAATTACTCACGTGTGTCATACGACGTTTTTTAATCTACTTGTGAAGAAAACAACAGTAAAACTAGTAAAATTTTCTGTGACATGGCGGTAAAAATCTGTTTTCATAGGCGCGCGCAACATTCTTTTTTATTTACTCCTAGAGGAAGGCTAAGGTATTTTATTCATACTGCCTAGACTTACGTATTTTTTAAAATTGTTTTTTATTAAATAAATCGTTTTTACTGGTTAAAACGGACAAATTTAGTCCGTTTTAACTTATAAATTGGATGAAACAAGTAAGACACTAATTTAAATACTATTAAACGTAATAACTCATTGGGAATTAAATTCGAATTCAAAATTTGTTTTATGAACAAAAAGGTTTTAACTACATTAGTAACGGTAATCAAAATGTCACAGTTTGGTAACGAGTGTCATATACCTAAGTTCAGTGCAATAAGAGTCACTTTCTGAGCAAGTGTGTTAAAAAATATATGATGTATCTTAATATATTTTATTTTTATAAAAATTTATCTTAATAAACGAGTAATAGTGTAACACACGCTCGAACTTGATAGCACGGATTTCGCACTTCCGCAGCAAGGTCGAGCGTGACTCAGCGTAAATAATATTAACACACGTTCAAATTTGGTTCGACGGATCAAATTCATAATCAAAGTCAAAGCCATTTATATGCATTATATGCGGTACAAGAGATGGTAACTTATAATTTATTAGAGCAAAGACACATTTTGCCATGAGTAAGCAAAACTACAAAATTATAAAAAAATTTACCTTCTGAACACCTGACAACAAAATATTATTTTTATATTACTTACGAAACGAACGTTAGAAACAAAATAAAAACTTTACACAAATGATAATTAAAATTCTTATAAACCGTATTTAATCGTAGCACAGCGTTAGCCAGGCATAACACAGCTTAGCTACGGCGTAGGTCATCCGTAGCATTGTGGAGGACAGTTAAAGAAAGTTATTACAAAATTTCACATTTTGTAGAGCAACTAAAACGGTTCAAATGTTTTTAAACGTTTTCATATAAATAGTGTTAAAGATTATCTTATCAATTACTTTTCTTGAGTAAACAAGTCAAAAGCACATTCAGGAATAACCAAGTACATCCTGTGGGTCACTTCGATGTCAGTGAAAAACACTAACAGGCTAAAGCCAGGCTAGGGACCTGGCTTTACACTCTTAGCTTAGATAGTATAAACAGAAAAAGTCAAAACAGACAAAAAATAAGTACCTAACTTAATTAACAACATTACCTATTAATATATTAACACCATAACTGTATTTTGGAACATGTAATTTTTCCATGCCATTGCTTTGACTTTCCATCACGTATAAATATCACGTGTCTGTTTATCGATTGTCAGCTGAGATTTGCGAATGGCTAACATGTTTTCGATAGGACTTTATCGATATCTGTTTATACTCGTACATGTATTTATATCATATAGTGTTAAGTCAATGATAAAACAGATTTTGTCTTAATATTTTCAAATCTCTCGTTGCGTTTCTAACATTTAATTGTTATAATTTTTATTTACAGGTAAATTGGTACTACTAGTCTGTGGATAACAATATAAATGTATACTTGCTGCGAATGTCAAATGTTCTAAGAAAATATTAGAAAAATCTACATCAAACCATGGAGTCCAGGGTGAAATTAACTGAGAAGAATCCTCACGACAAAGCTAATCCAATCTCCAAATTGTTTTTAACGTAAGGAATCCTAAGCTTAAGTTATATTTTGGAACAAAAGCTATAAGTTATACACGTCAAAGTCCAAACCCTATTGCCCGTACTTTTTAGGGTTCCGTAGGTACCCAAAGGGTAAAATGAATCCTATTAACAAGACCCCGCTGTCCGTCCGTCTGTCTAACTGTCTGTCCGTCTGTCACCAGTCTGTATCTCATGAACCGTGATAGTTAAACAGTTGAACTTTTCACAGATGATGTATTTCTGTTGCCGCTATAACAATAAAGCTAAAAATAGAATAAAATAAATATGCTAAATGGGCTACATACAACAAACGTGATTTTTTTGCCATTTTTTGCTACGAACGGTAAGGAACCCTTCGTGCGCGAGGCTGACTCGCACTTGGCCGGTTTTTTTAAGACCTTTTTAATTTTACTTAAAAATTAAAATTTTACTTAAAAAACTAGTATAAAAATCAACTCAAAATACACCATGCTAAAAATTGGTGCTTGAGTTGGTAGCGATAGATTGATATTATACAGATATACATATATTCAAATATAACTATAGATAAAGGGAACAATGGGAATACATTTACCCGACCGTGAAATGGGGCATAGTCATTTACAAAATATTCAGATATGAAGAGTAGATATGAATGTCAGTGGGTGTGTATTCTACCCACGCAAAAGCAATCTCTGTTGTTGACTGTCAAACAAACTTATCAAAGATCACGTTTTCTTTGACAAAGACCAGCACACAGTTGTGCAAACGTTTATTCATAATTATTCTACCACTTATAAACACCTACACATAACACATAAGCCTTCGTGGCAGGAATAGCTATCTTCTGGGCATGATCATCCCATTCTTCTGTGGGTACTACGTCCACCACTTTCAATCGGGTGGTGAGGGCGTGATCGAAGTAAAGTACGGAAAGAAACTGCATTTTTTTTTTAAATTTTTGTTTATGTAAGAAATATCTCAATATCAACATCATCATTTATTTATTTATTAGGGGGCACTGCAGTGGCCCCGCCAAGGCTAGCAAAAAAGCGGCGTGCCACTACCATTCTTTTCTCGAAACAGTTCAGGTCAATTTTGAACTCCTATAACTTCCTTATGTATAACACTACAAGCAAAAACATACACATTTTCAGTAAACAAGCAGGCATTGTATAAACACGGAACAATTTCAAATTTCATTCAATTTGAACCAGTACTTTAAGAATTATAACTGGTCAAAGTTTCTTAATTTTGTCACTCACTGACCTATCATCAAAACTCTAAGACTAACTGTAAAAATAAAGTAAATAAAAAACTTAACATTAACCTATATTTAAATAAAATATGAAATTAAACTTAATACAGTAGCAGTAACTAATATTTAAATATAACTAACAAAATTTAGTAAAACTCTTGTGAATTCACTGTCATGGCTCGAATCCGTAACCTCATGCATGAGAGGCGGGTACCTTAACCATTGGGCCATAACGATACTATATCAATATCACCATGATAAGCATAAATTCTACTATCATGTAATTTTTAGATAGTTCAGAAGATCATATTATAAGTCGACGAGATGATAAAAAGACTACTTATTTATTTGAAACAGTGATTTGTGAAAACCGGTATTTTCTGTTAGTGTGGTGGTAGATTATATGAAGATATAGTGTACATATATATAGACAGAATATACCGAATTTACTGTACACCAACATTTTAATTTATGTAGTAAATGTAATTACCTAGATTTTATTTGTTTGAAACTGTTATATTTTTACTAAATTTAAGATTACATGCATGAAGATTACATAAAGGCAGAATATAGATATAGCGAAAGATAAGATAAGGGCAGAGATTAGTAAGGGGAAACGTGATATTATAGACTTACAAACTTTTTCCCTGGAAAATGGGCAAACATTTGAGCTCAGACCAGTAGCTTGGCCGAATTCAGATATTGAAGACGCTAACTGGCTTATTCAGTAAAACCGCGTCACATACACCATTGTCGATTACGGGCAAAATTAAAGTCTGCACTAGCATAACTTTCGTCTTTACACCAAAAACTCATACCGTGGTATACTTTTCCAGATGGAGTTTCGCTCTGTTCCGCAAAGGATACAAGCAAGGACTGACGGTGAACGACTTGTGGCAGGCCCGCAGTGCAGACGCGTCAGTCCACCTCGGCGACCGCCTTGAGCAGGCCTGGGAGAAGGAACAGGAAAACGCAAAGAAACACGGCACCAAACCTTCCTTTACAAAGGCGATAGTAAGATCGTTCTGGCTTGAGTACCTTTTATGTGGTCTTGTGCTAGGTCTGCTTATGGTCGTTATTTGGTAAGCCAAGATTGAAGTTAGAAAATATTTTAGTATCAGTTCTCAAAAGCCGGGTTAACCACTTAATTTTAACTTTATTTCAGGCCTCTTATCCCCTTTACCTTAGCCATGTTTATAGAATACTTTTCAAAGGAGAAGACTCCTGAAAGTTACCGGGATGCACACATCTACAACCTCTTGATGAACTTAATAAGTGCTATGTCAGCTTTGATGGTCAACCATACGTCACTTGCTCAGGGACGGGTCGGCATGAGAATAAGGATAGCTTGCTGTTCTTTAATTTACAGAAAAGTAAGTGGTAAATGAAAGTCTAATAACAACACTATGAATAATACAGCCTTGGGCTTAATAATCCCCAAATTGTTCTAACTACGCCAGTTTACCATAAGGTTTCCCAAACAATCTGCCGTAGGATTTTCAAACCATGAAAGTTTTTCAGATAAATGATAATGGTGTTAGCGTAAGTTATTAAATTTTTTACCAATGATGATGGCATTAACGTCCTTTACGATACACAGTAATAAATATTAGGGAAAGAAAATAAGAGTAACAAGTTTCTTTAATTTTCAGATACTGAAACTCAACCGCGCAGGTTTAAGCAACACAGAACCTGGGCAAGTGATCAACTTGATGTCAAATGATGTAAACCGTTTCGATTTGGTGACCTTATTCCTAAATTATTTGTGGATAACACCCATCGTGGTACCTGTGGTATGTTACCTAGTGTGGCAGCATGTCGGTATCGCCACCCTTGCAGCTCTGCTCGTCGTTGCAGTACAAACAGTTATTGTACAAGGTATTAACAATTTTATTCTATCTTCAACATGTCAATCTAGGACATAACTGCCACCACGTGCTTCGGAAAGCAAGTAAAGCCATTGGTCCTGGTGGTCATTTGTAGATCTTTGGTAGTCGTTACAGTTAGTCAGACGCCAGAAAGTCTGACCATCAGTTTATCCAAGGAGTATCGTGTTGCTTCATAACTGAACTGTATAGATGCACTCGGTTAGATTGGAACCCGATCCCCAGCTAGTGGGGGAAAGGTTAAGATAATAATGATATTCAACTTGCCTGAAATTGTTACTAATTCTATAAAAATCGATCTTTTGTTTCTAGTATATCTAAGCAACCTCCAAGGAAAACTCCGCGGTAAAATAGCAAACCGAACCGATGAAAGAGTGAAGGTGATGAGTGAACTGGTTGAAGGAGTACAGGTGATCAAAATGTACGCTTGGGAGAAACCTTTCGAAAAACTAGTCCACCGCTTACGAAAGTAAGTACCCTCATAAAATATGAATAATTTCAGGAATATAAACACAATACTTAGGTAGCTAGAGTTCATAAAAGCTGACACTGACGCACACACCAAACTTGATAAAGATACTCATCATCATCTTCCTGCCCTTGTCCCTTGTTATCTGGGGTCGGCGCAACACGTATTTTTCTTCCATTCTGCCATGTCACTCGTCATACTATCACTAACTTCCTTTTCTTTCATATCACTCTTCACAACCATCCATCCATCTTTTCTTTGGTCTCCCTCTCCATCCATCCACATGTAAACTCCCTCTCCTCACCCCTCCTCGCAAAAGATACTAAATGTGTATATTATTTCCAGATTAGAAGTCGGTTACATACTGAGAACATCTTTTATTAAAGGGTTCTCTACAGCTTTGGGTGTATTTACCGAGCGATTCATTCTGTTCTCTGCCATCGCTACATTCGTCCTAATTGGTGGCGACATACGAGCACAGATCACCTTCTCATTGGTCCAGTACTTCAATCTGATGCAACTCGTGTGCAACATCATGATGCCTATGGGACTTGCATACTTGGCTGAGACAAAAGTGACCATCAGACGACTGGAGGTATGAATTTGTGTGATATTGTTTATTTTATGTCAATTTTGCAATAAATACTCTAAGTGGTGCAGCCATTTTAGATCTCATGACCATTCTTAAGACACATATCGCGAATGTTTTTTTAAAATCTAAACTTTATGTATTACATAGGTAAACTTAATGCAACTTTTCTCTTCCATCAGGAATTCTTATTATTAGGTGAAAATGAGCGGGAGAAACTAACAACTAATATCGTGCTTGATCCCAAAACCTTGCTGACAAATGGAGCAGAGAAAGAGAAGAAAGTGCAGGAGAAGTCGAGAGTGACGGGTCTGACAATATCTAACGTAACAGCAAGTTGGCAGGCTGACTCCGCATTAGAAACCCTTAAGAACATCACGTTGAAGGCTGCACCTGGAGAATTTATTGGCGTTGCGGGACCTGTTGGCTCTGGAAAGGTGAAATTCTTTATTTAAAGCTGGTTAAGGTGTTACAATAAAATAAACTTCGAAAATTGTGATAGAAAACAGAAGCAAAATTTACAGTACGAATTTGTTTTTCAGAAAATTTATCGTTTTTATAATAATTAATTTAAATCTTAATTATCATATGGAGATAAAAAACTAGATCTTCTTCAAATAAGTAGTTATATTATCATGATGACTGACTGACTTCCCAATTACCTTTCTTAAATATTTGATCCATTGTACATATTAGTTATTGTTAAATTCCGCTCATCCATTAAAAGCTAAGTTAGCATGACTCGTCAGGAAAATGTTGTTTAAAGTTTAATATAAAAACATCCTTATCTGTACTTTACCGTTTACAACTTTACTTATTAGCAAATATTTTTCTGGAATAAAATATACTCTTATTGTCTCGCCTTACAATAAAAAAAATACTATGAGCATACATAAAATGAAGCAGCCCAAGTAACAAGGGCAGATTAAAGGACAAAATTAAAATATGCCAAAAAATTACCAGTATTAGTTTACCGTTTTTACATTCATATCTACGGTCCACGGCACTGATAAATTAATCAGGAACATTCTAACCTCAACACTGATTCCTTTTAATGTGCCGTGCTTCACTGAGGCTATGGATGCCTGGAGACTCGCTTGCCCGAATACAAATCTGCCCGACAAGCCCTCTTCCCAGAGGCGGTGGGATGAGCCGCTCTGCAAAGTAGTTCAAGAAAACCTTATCTTGACATCTGCTACTACCTACTGCAGAGCGTGCGCGCCTTCTGACTGTAGAAAAGTGGGAGTCGGGCCTCTGGCTTCACGCACTACCATCGTCGAACATAGGCACCTTGTTCGACGATACAACTTTCCGCCTAGCTGTTTCCCCACGCCTAGGCGCTCCTTGCTATTTGCCTCATCGCTGCCACTGTGGCGAATTTGTCAACAGCCTCGGTCACCACGGCCTGTCATGCAGTCAAAGCGCGGGACGTATAGCGATAATAAATATATATATATATATATATATTTATTGACATCATAGTTAGTATTCTTATTTTTCTTAATTTGTCGATTGATCGATGTTCAAAATAAAATAAAATCACTTTTTAAGCTCGCTATTTAAACTAAACCAATTAGATAGAGTATATTTATCTTATTTAAATAATAGATACTTTAGCAATACACAGTTGAGTTATCTATCATAATTAACAATAATTTCACTTAATTTGCTTAATTATTTGTGACTTCTATGATATGGTGAACGTCAAACAACAAACAAAACAAACAGCCTTCAATGTGGGCGCGTTTAAATGATAAATAATATTTATTTTGCAAATTTAAAAGGTTTAAAAACACTTTTACACGTCAATTTTTTTTATATTTTATCTATTGGATTATGTATTACAGATTGAACAAGACACTAAATTGAAAAATTAACATATCGTAGTCTATGTAGCTGACATCGTTCATAAAACATTTTTCATGAAGAACGATGTTACATCGATATTTTAGGTTTCGATATCGATGTTAAAACATCGATGTTTTGTTTCGTTTGCATCCCTAGTGTTGGGGCTGTCGCACTCTACCCTTAGCAGGTAGCTGAATAATACATTGAACATTTAAATTTTTGTAGTAGCTGGGCCAAAAGACAAATATAATAGATAGGTACTTATGCAGGGTGAGGAACATATTCAAAATGTGGAGACTTTTAATTGAAAGCAAGTAGCTATCTTTAGACAGGTCTGTATTCTAGCTACTGTTGCGAGATTGTTCGAAGAAAGCGTTACTGCGGCCCTGGAACGCAAAGGGTACCTGAAGGAACACACATGGGTTTTAGTTAGTAAAAGACACTCCCTCTTACTCCACCTAGATTGGAAGAAGTCATTTGATGATTACGAACTTAAAAAAGGGGTACCGCCCTAAGGCAGCCAGCTATTTCGATAAAGTCCTTTTCAGCAACAGTTTTCTCATGGTTCCATGTCTGAGAACATCACCATAGTTAATGTTATCAATTCAACTGAAAGATGTCCACTACTGAACATTGGTCTCTCCCAAGCGTTGCACAGCGACCGGTCCTGGGCTTCTCGCATCCATCGAATTCCCATAACCCTCACTAGGTCAACGTACTAAAGAGAAATTCCACAGACTATTGATAAAAATTTAAGAGTGGCTGGCCCAATACGCATCCCAGTGGAACTCCGTTACAGAAATCGCCTTCGGTGCTAAATTGATTTTTACTATATTGGTAGGTACCATCGTCTATCGTCTGTCCATCGAAACGTCTTCGTATAATGTGTCGTCTATCTGTTTTTCTGACTAACTTTCTTTTCTTGTTTCATTTTATCAGTCGTCTCTCCTGCAACTGATTCTGGGTGAGCTGATTCCTAAAGAAGGATCTTTATCTCTGGGAGGAGCGCGAGTGTCGTACGCTAGTCAGGAGCCCTGGCTATTCGTTGCCACTGTTCGGGAAAACATCCTGTTTGGTCTGCCTTATGACCGCATCAGGTATAAAAAGGTATGTAGCTATTGGTAAAATTGTATTGCAGCCCAAAAAAATTATGTGACCCTAAGGTGCAAACTTTAGGTCCCCAAATAAACTTTATTTTAGTCAACTATTATTATGCAAATATCTTTTATTAAAAGCCAGAAAAAAAAGGGGTATATATTTACTTCCGGCCATGATTAATGACTGTAAAAATGAGTAGTAATTATTATGCGTAAACTCTTGCCCAGGTAATACGAGCTTGTGCATTGGTGAGAGACTTCGAATTGCTGCCTCATGGTGATTCTACCCTGGTAGGTGAGAGAGGCATCAGTCTCAGCGGTGGACAAAGAGCTAGGATTGGACTAGCCCGTGCCTGCTACAGACAAGTAAGTCACACAAATCACGTCTCTGGCAACAGAGTATGAAAAAAAAAATAACTTTGAAGACAATAGTGAGTAGTCAAATGATAAAGCCGTGAAAGCAAACTGAGTTTAATAACATGCTAAGTAGTAGTTTGTTATATCACCATGACAAAACTTAGACTCTCTCTATTATGTAGCAATTCCGTCCAATTTCCTCACGATTACACCTCGAATCATAAATTGACAGATATAGTTTATTATTTGCTAACCTATCTAACGGAAAATACTCATAAAAGGAACATTCAAGTAAGATATGATAAGTTTTCTGGTATCATTAAGATAATAATTTATCGCAGTACTTGGGGTAGCGTTTGGAATTACGTATTCCAAAGGTTACCCGAAGGGCCGAAACCGCCTTAGACAAACTTTTCGTGGAACGTGGTACCAACCAACGATTATCCCCATACGCGCTATGCTATTGCACCCATAGGCTTCCCCTGGTTGGTGGAAAACTGTTGCAACATGTCACATGGAAAACAAAGATCAATCAAGCTCCCAAAAACGGTCACTAGCACGAGCAGCGCAACATATCCTGAGGCGCTTGAAAGATGAAGAGGTATACGAGTATACCACGACTATCAGGACAATCCCAGAAGTATGATCAAGATCCCTACAAGCATCTTACTGTATTATACTTCCTTCTCCCGTGTACGTTTGCTCTTGCGAATCTCTAGTCAAGCCAGCCAATAAAGGCAAGAGAGGGGTAGGAGCTCGGTTCCAGGTCAATGTTCACTACGGCTGGCCAATAAATGTAAGCCGGAGATGAGAAAAAAGAATTCTTCCAGGAGATCGGATACGTGAGGTTGCTAATGCCCCGTGCTAATGCCCAACAATTCGCCACAAAACTGCCCTGCGAATTGTATCTCTCTTAGTTTGGCCCCTCACCCTAGCCACGTTACAGCAAAGCAAACTATACCGGTAACAACCGAGGGTTCATTGAAGCGCGCAAGCCCCACAACGACCTCAACGTAGAGTTACGGTGATAGGATCATTAAGGATATTATTATTATTTATTTACATTAATCAAGGGTTTTTCTGTTGTCATGGTGACAAAGTTGAGTGGATGTTCTTAAGCCTAAATACCTAAATTTCAAAACCCTCTCATTTTATACTGTTTTAATCAGGCCGACATCTATCTCCTGGACGATCCTCTATCAGCTGTGGACACACACGTTGGCAAGCACATGGTCTCCGAGTGCATGATGGGGCTCCTGGAGAAATCTACTAGGATCCTGGTGACGCACCAACTGCATCACCTCAAAAGCGCAGACAAAGTCATCATATTACGACATGTAAGAATATAAGTATACATTATGACTATCTCTGTGTATATACTTTGACAAATATTGCAACATCGTAAAGGTCATAATTCATTATTTAAATAAGATAAAAATTCTGGGTTTTTAAGTAAACGCAAATCCTGAGTGACTTATAATATAAGTCACTCAGGAATTGCGTTTACTTTTATTTTTTAACCTACTTCAAAAAGGAGGAGGTTCTATGCTCAGTTGAATTTATTTTTTTTATTTAGGTCAAATAAAAACATATTATGTTTTTGTTTGGTTGCCTAAAATATTGACTAGGTTAGGTTTGGTATAAAAGTATTATAGTTAATATTTAAGTTTGCTACGTAGTTTATATTGACTTATCTTTGTCCTTATCGTCGATAAATATAGAGACTCATTAAAAAGAAACAATCACAGACACAACATTTAGAAACGTTTTCTGTGACAAAATTATTATTAGATTTATCTCAACGTTGAGTACAGTTTTATCTTGCACATTATACAGAACTTTTCACACACACACGCACACACACACGCACAAACACACACACAGCACTCAGTTTGCTTTGCTTTGTGATTTTCAGTACTTTTTTGTCAGCTCGCAGTCCACAAAATGTGGACTACGATCTAATTACTATCACCGATTGAAAGTTTAATACTAAAAACACTTTTTTTTGCATCAAAAGGGTGAAATGGAAATTCAAGGATCATTCGACGAAGTCTCCCGGACGCCACTGTTTGCTGAACTCTTACAAGATGAAGATGAAGACTTGGCCGCAGCAGGCCAGCACATCAAGATGCAGCGAAGTATCTCTGTCAGGGTAAGCCTAAATATGAAATTGATATTTTTAATATACTCACTCGTCAAGAACAGATTCTGGAGGTAACAAAACTCGTTAATGCTAATGACATAATAATTAATAATACAAACGTAAACATACAAATATGCACAAGACACGAGAGACTTTTTGGAGGATAGGATGGAGGATAATATTTCAAAAATATTTGGTTTACAGTCACAAGCAAGCAGCGTTTCATATGCGGAAGGCATTGAAGATTTAATAGACGAACAAGTAGAAGTTGAGGAGATCACGGGCACAGGTATGACGTTACTTATGTCAGTTTAATATACACCAATATCAAGGCAACCTATTTATCAATTATCAGTGTCCTTGTGGACAAAAACAGTATTTAAAAAAATATATCCACCCATCATAGTTAGAACCTGTATACACGGGGATTAATCTAAGCAATGAGTGCGACATTTCCGTTTACTTAATGTTCTGTTTCAGGTCGTGTCCCAGGCACAGTGTACAGCAAATATTTCAGTATCGGAGGTGGTTGGTTCCTGCTCAGCTCTACAGTCATTGCCATATTGGTTGCTCAGATTATCACGTCCATTAGTGATCTATGGCTTACACTCTGGTAACATACTTTACACTCATTTTTTAAATTTTTGGTATGCATATACCACTGGCTTTCTTTATATAAATTTCAAATTTCAGGATGAACGATGTAGAAGCACAATATACAGGAAATGTACCTATGTTCCTTCGTTCGAATGTTACTATTGGCAATTCAACTGTCGCACCTGTAAACATCACAGAGTACTCTACAACCGAAAATCCCTTAATCTCAACTATAGCCGCCATCACTTCAGCAGTCATGTCCAATGATACATCTGCCAATCTGTTAAATAACGCTACTTTGCATGTTGCAACTGTAACTCCAGCTAAAGTTGATGATGTATTCTACATCTACGTTTGGGCAGCTGCAATTTTCGGTTGTATTATCGTTACTTCCGGAAGGTTAGTACATATTCTTTCCTCGTCTAATTTGTGAAACATAAACTTTCGGAGAATTACGCATATTTCAGATCTTTCATGATTGCTTATAAATTTTTATCTTCGGCTTAAATATTTTCAATTAACTGGCATCCGAAGGAAAGTAAATCAGTCAGGTACTTATCAATATCTTGGTCTATTTCAGAGCCATGTTGTTCCTGTGGGTCTGTATGCGCAGTTCAGTAAAGCTTCACAACCGGATGTTCAGCAACATTCTTAGCGCCACAATGCGGTTCTTTGACACCAACCCCTCTGGCCGCATCCTTAACAGATTTTCTAAAGACATGGGCGTCATCGATGAAATACTCCCGAGAATGTACTTGGATACTATTCAGGTACATTTCTAAGATCCAAGTCTTATCTAGGGCATCAAAATATACTATAAAACCTTGTACAATATCAAACTAAACTAATTCTCGGCAAAATCTCAACAATATGTCTCTCGATTATAAGATTTTACTAAATTTTAATACGCATAGGTTTTCATGGTGATGATGGGTATTCTGGTGTTGGTGGCCATCGTGAACCCTTACATGCTGTTGACGACCGCCGTCTGCGCCATTTTCATGTATGGCTTGACCGTCGTATACCTGAGTACAGCGCAAGCTATCAAAAGGTTTGTAAAATTAATGTTTAAATATTGCCCATTGACTAAAACAATATTTTTCTATTACAAAAAATATTATAGTAATGCAATCGTATATTTTAATATTTATTAGTTTATGATTTATTTACATTTAAAAATACTAACTATAACTACAATAAAATAAAATAAATAATAATAAAAACCCTAATCTAATTACAACTAACTAAAACTAAAATATGGCGTCAAAAAACTCAATGCAATTGGTAATAATAATTTTATGGACAGAGTGGAGGGCGTGTCGCGCAGTCCAGTATTCTCACACGTAACGGCGACTATGTCAGGTTTGAGCACGGTACGCGCCTGTCAGGCAGAAGAACTGCTAAAAGTGCAGTTTGACGAAAAGCAAGACGTACATACGGCTGCATGGTGAGTGAGGAACCATTTTTTTATTTTTTTTTTCTCTTAAAATAAAAATCATTTTAACTAAGTCTTGTAAAATGTTTTGTGAAAATATTATTTTCCACAGGTATTTAACTCTGGTCACCAACACTGCCTTTGCCATCTGGTTAAGTCTTATGTGCAGTATGTACGTCATCGTCGTCTCTTACACTTTCCTGTTCCTGGATGATGGTAAGATTGCTTAATATACCAAAACATGCATTGTATTAGTGGATGGCGTAATATATTCCAAAGGCAATAACAGAATTTCAACTAACCCTTAATATTCTCAAACAGGTACAACCAAGTCTGGCAACGTCGGTCTGGCTATCAGTCAGGGTTTGATTTTAGTAAACATGGTCCAATACGGAGTGAAGCAAGCGACAGAAGTAATCTCTCAGATGACGTGCGTGGAGCGAGTGATTCAGTTCACGTCGCTGCCACAGGAGGACACCGCGGGTCCGAGCCCGCCCACGGACTGGCCGCAGAAAGCGCGAGTCGTGTTCAAAGACCTCACTCTAAGATATGATAAGGAAGCTGATCCTGTGCTGAAACGACTGAACATTAAAATCGAAAGTGGATGGAAAGTGAGTATATATCTAAACCTAGAAGCACAGCTAGCTTGAATTCAAAGCAAGTAAAAACTCACGATTTCTACCGCGACACCGGTAGTTTACACTCTTTTAAAGGGAAAAATAAGAAAAGAGAGACTTGGAGAGATTTGCTTTTTATGTTTTGTTCGGTTAAGAATTTTTTTTTTTTTGCCTTAGTTTAAAAACAAAATATTTTTTACTTTAGGTTGGAGTAGTTGGTCGAACCGGAGCTGGCAAATCTTCTTTGATCTCTGCTCTGTTCCGTCTGGCGCCGATTGAAGGCAACGTATACATCGATGACATTGAGACTGGAAAAATTGCTCTTAAAGTACGTAACATGTCTATGTAATGAGAAAGCCTTTTGTCTCGATCAAATAATCTATTTTGTATAAAATATATTTAAAGGTTATTAATCCCTGTAAATTATAATTGCAGGAATTACGGTCAAAGATAGCTATCATCCCGCAAGAGCCAGTGCTGTTCTCTGCCAGCTTGCGCTACAACATGGATCCCTTCGACAAATACACCGATATACAGATTTGGGAAGCTCTAGAACAGGTAATTCATATCTTCTCAGAAGCCTGTACTCCTGCTTTGCGTCTGTTCTATCATGTTATTACAAACGTTTCCTCCTCCCAGGTGGAGCTAAAGGACAGTATCACGGCGCTGTCGTCGCAGGTGGCGTCGGGCGGCTCCAACTTCAGCGCGGGTCAGCGCCAGCTGCTGTGCCTGGCGCGCGCCGCCCTCGCGCGGAACAAGCTGCTCGTGCTCGACGAGGCTACGGCCAACGTTGACCCTACGTAAGTCCATCCGTCTATAGACGGATTTTATCTACTTAATATATTATGTAGATATCATTGCATTATTTCTTAGACCTGGGAGATGACTTTGTCTTCTTCAGTCAGACTGACTTTAGAAGCTGAATGGCAAGGTCTCCAAAGTGCATTTAGGGTGTCTATACTTGAATTTATTAGATAATAACTTCACACTAAGTCTCGCAAATGTATGTATATTTAATAATAATTCTTTTTACAGCACGGATGCTATGATCCAAAAGTCTATTCGCCGGCATTTTGCAGACTGCACAGTGATCACTGTCGCGCATAGACTGCACACCGTGGCGGACTCCGACAGAGTCATTGTAAGTAAACTATCAAAATCAGAAGAATTTAGAAGGTATCCAAACATCAGACATCATCATAGATACATAGTCTACACTTTATAGTTTAATTAGATACATGTAATTTTGCAGGCGTCATATAGTATACTCATTTAAGTAACCTATAGGGAAAAGTATTACCTACTAAGGAACCATTTAAAAATATTCAACCATAACCGATTTAAATAAGGCGTTGAAAGTTTGTACGGGAGTGCATCATTTAGCAAATGGAAACCTTCATCGTGCATACGACTTGTAAAATAATAGGTAACGCTGTGGTTATTGCTCCCAATGGTCACTATGTATAGTCTAGTCTAGATCTATAAATTCTGTGCTTCTGGGAGGGGGTGAAAGTTGGCTTCATCCAGCAAGTTGCCGCGTGTCATTTGGGTCGGCTTTGGAGAGCAGAGCGGTCGCTCTACACTGCCAACCAAACCGCGGAGAATTTCTGAAAGGGAAACCCGTAGTCCGAGAACGCAAAGGGTAATGAAGGGTACAGGTGTGGTTTTAGTCAGTAAAAGTCTGACACGCCCTCCGCTCCACCCAGAGCGCGAGAAGGCATTTGGATGATTTCCCACCTTAAAACAACAAAAACTGCCAACCAAAGCTTCGGCCCCCAAAAAAAAATATTATTCGTGGTACTGTTGTACACCTCACTTGATCTGTATGAGTTGAAATCCTAAATTTACTAAAAGTCAACGCCCAGACAAAACCGTTACATCTATTTGGATTTTTTAACATTTACTGCTTCATATACACATAGCATTCTATATATCACTTAATTTCCTCTTTCATAACAGGTAATGGAAGCAGGTCAGATAATAGAGTGCGGTCACCCTCACGAGCTTCTTCAAGACGATGACGGTCCCTTCACGAAGATGGTGAAGCAGCTGGGACCAGCTTCCGAACAGAGTCTTCGAGATTTGGCAAATAATGCCTTTGTTGAGCATATGAAACATAAAACTACACAAATGAATGCAAAGAGTGAAAAGTGAAGCGTATAGACGATAACAGTATCTAAAAAGAATGTGGTCGGTGCCCTTTAACTGACCAAAAGTAAATCGGGGACTATTTCTCGACATAGGCTTTCGCAAAGTCAATTCAAGTTCATTGCAAATGTACATATTATTATTAGGAAAAAACTGAGCTGCAAAGATATCTTGTAAATTTTTGTTGCGTGTATGAATGAAGTTTTATGAATGTCTGAAATTTAAATATAAGTGCCATAAATTTGTAGATAATTATATAATTATCTACAAATTTATGGCACATTTTTACTAAAATGAACAGTCTATATAGACTGTTCATTTTAGTAAAAATGTATAACCAAATACCAATATGCCAAAGTATACCCAGTGTAAATTAAATACCTCATCATCATCATCATTTCAGCCGATAGACGTCCACTGCTGGACTTAGGCCTCCCTCAAATGTCGCCACAATGAACAGTCCTATGCGTCTCGCATCCATCGGATTCCCGCAACCTTCACGAGGTCATTGGTCCACCTTGTAGGGGGCCTTCCAACACTACGTCTTCCGGTACGCGGTGGCCACTCCAGAACCTTTCGGCCCCAACGGCCATATGTTCTGCGAGCAATGTGGCCCTGCCCATTGCCACTTAAGTTTGGCGATTCTTCGAAATTAAATACCTACTTAAGATAATTATCATGATATCAATTAGTTGTCTTTTGTATTTTTTGTGTATTTATAAGTGAGAATACAGGGAGGTACACTACGAAACAATGAAGTATTAAATAAGGATATAATATTGATGATTGTGTTATACATAATGCTAGTTATTTATTTGCCATAGTCAATCTAATCTAAAGAATCAAATTATATATAATATTTTGTTGAACTATCTCTTTTATTACTTAGCAGACTTTTCTCATCATAGAACTGTATTATCCTAAAAGGCTTCTCTTTAATTTCCAAATGCTCGGGGTACCGCAGCCCTAGCACTTGAACTGCCATGCCGATCCCGTGACGTCACCCAGCATTCCAACGCCGCCGCCGTCCGTCGATCACCCTTAGCCTCGCCAGCAAAGCGATCGCAAAAATGTTACATATTATTACGAAGTTTCATAGAACGTAGGTTTATTTTTAATACCTGCACAGTGACTGTTTTTCATGAGTTACGAATAGTAAACAGTAGACTTAATGGCGTAACAAACATACAGACAAACAGTTGAAAGATAAGACATCATTTAAACATTTACCTCAGTTGTCAATTTTAATTGATGAAACTCCTTTTAGCCAAATATCAGAAGCCATTCGTCTTAGTTTTTTCGTAGCGCGTTTGAATTCCAATAGTACCTCTGTGGGTAGGTAGTCATCGATCTTTTTCGAGGTGGGATATCATCACATGCCTCCTCGCGCCCTAGGATGGTGCGAGAGGGGTTGTCAGACTTTCACTGTCTAAAACCACCTCTTTTTAACCGACTTCAAAAAGGAGGAGGTTATATGTTCGGTTGAATGTATGTTTTTTGTTTCTGAGGTGTGAAATCATCCAATGACTTCTCCCGCTCTAGGGCGGGTGAGAAGGCGTGTCAGACTTTTACTGGCTAAAACCACACCTACGTTCCTTCTTTGCCTAGCGTTCCAGGACCCCGAGTTTCCCTTTCGGAAGCAAACCCATGGCCCCAGTAAGCTTCGGCCCTAGTGGTGTACGGTTTTGCCGACATCTTTTTGAGGCGCGTGTGGAACACTTCACGCCTAAGTACAGCTGACTGAGCACAATTTGACATTGCATTATCACGGTTAACAAAACAGAGGTGAGAGAGATAACTACAAATACCTACTTAACTTTGAGATAATAATTGCGTTTATTAGATAGCACTTATGCTACATTACACTATTCAGTATCGCTAAAACTAATTCGAACATGCGAATATATGAGTGAATAGATCTATACTAATATTATAAAGAGGAAAGATTCATATTTCTAAGTATTTGTAATGAAAAAACTCAAAAAGTACATTACGAACTTTAAACATTCTTGGTGATTTAAAATTTATGGATCTGAAATATTCACTAGACAGATACCATCGTCCGTCAACGGGCATGAGACGATCGATACAGTAAAAATCTAAAAATAGCGCAGGTAGGTAAAACTACTTTTGTGTATTTAGGGCCGTGTCCCTCTTTGTATTACACACAAGAGTTCTACTAACTGTGTAGTTCTCTACTTAGGTAATAGATAACGTTTACGATGTTTATCTACTTTATGGGGACTACGCAAGTACTTAGATGTAGGCTACATCCATCACACTAAAGCGGAAGTGTGTAACTGTGTATGTTTGTGTGTTTGTTATTCGATCACGCTTGAACGGATGAAACTTGGTACACGGACAGAATAGTGTCCTGGAATAGCACGTAGGATATTATTTTTTCGCAAGAGTACGTTCCCGTAGGATAATTTTCTACTATCATACTGGCACTGGCAGCTAGTAGATAATATTGTATTATTAATAGAGGTCTGGAGCTAAGGATCTCTATTCAAAAACTGGGCAAGTGCGAGTTCTGACTCACACTCGAGCACTGAGGGTTATGTACAAACCTAACTATGCAAGTTCAATTCCTGAATGGAGTCTCGAAGATTTTCCCGAATCGCAAATAAAAGTTTTTTTTGTGACGTAACAACAAATTTACTGTTTTTAGATTTATTCCTCTATCTATGCTATAAGACCTTGCTTTATGCCAAATTTCAGGATTCTAGGTCAACGAGAAGTAGTCTTTGAATTTTGATTCCCTTGAGAGTGTCGAAATACACCTTTTTTTAAGTCATAAATGGTCGTATCTTTTTTTTTCGTTAACTTAGATTTTTTTTTCACAGCTTCAAGTGACCGCAGACCTGAGTATGATGATATGGTTTTAATTTCAATTCGATAACTTTATGCGTTCTTGAGATAAATTGTCTTGACAGACAGACAGACAAACAGACGGACAACAAAGTGATCCTATAAGGGTTCCGATTTTCCTTTTGAGGTACGGAACCCTAAAAATTTGTAGAGTCTAGTGACAGACAATTAGATAAGTCAGCATCTATTTGCACAAGTACATGTACTTACTGTTATATGGCTTGAATAATTTAATCAAAACATGACACATCATATACCCAAATTTTTGAATTGGGTAAGCAATTGAAGTTGAGTACCTACTTCTCTTCTTCTACTTCCTGAGATGCGTGCCGCACAGGACTGTTCATTGTGGTGGCATTTGGTGGAAGCCTATGTCCAGCAGTGGACGTCTATCGGCTGAAATGATGAACCTACTTCTCAAACTACTTTTGCCTGAAAACCTGTTAAAACTTGACTTTAAAGAAAGGTTTGAGACCTTCTTAACACAAAACACTCAATTCAGAAACCTGGCCATAATACTCGTACACCAGATGGTGCCACATGTCTTATTGAATAATACCTACTACCAGCGACTTTATCCGTGTGAAAGTAAGATATTATCCTATTGGTTTTATGTCCTTTTCTAAGGTCTTATAGTTTATATCTTTATACCGATAGAGTGGGTCTTAAAATGAACATGGATAAAACCAAAGTCATGGTAAATAACTATGTAGCGCCCACTCCGATCAAGATCGGAGACTCTGGACTCGAAGTTGTAGACGATTACGTTTACCTGGGGCAGACAATCCAGTTGGATAGGTCTAACTTTGAGAAAGAGGTTAATCGTCGAATCCGACTCGGCTGGGCAGCGTTCGGGAAGCTGCGCGGTATCTTCACGTCCAACATACCACAGTGTCTCAAGACGAAAGTCTATGACCAGTGCGTGTTGCCAGTGATGACATATGGCCCTGAATCATGATCGCTTACAATGGGCCTCATCAGAAGGCTTACAGTCACCCAAAGAGCAATGGAAAGGGCTATGCTCGGAGTTTCCTTGCGTGATCGCATAAAGAATGAAGATATCGGCAGGAGAACCAAGGTCGCCGACATAGCCCGAAGAATCGCCAAACTTAAGTGGCAGTGGGCAGGGCACATTGCTCGTAGAACGGATGGTCGATGGGGCCGAAAGGTTCTAGAGTGGCGACCGCGCACCGGAAGACGCAGCGTTGGAAGGCCTCCCACAAGGTGGACCGACGACCTGGTGAGGGTCACGGGAATGCGGTGGATGCGAGAGACACAGGATCGGTCATTGTGGCGACGCTTGGGGGAGGCCTATGTCCAACAGTGGACGTCTTTCGGCTGAAATGATGATGATGATGATGATGAATAGTTTATATCTTTATACCAAAAAATGTGAAAATCTGTTCAGTATTTATAACTTATTGCATAACAGACAGACAGAGTTACTTTCGCATTTATAATAGATATAGTATTGGGTATTTGGTTTGAATTTTAAATTGTATGTTTATATGATATTGGATTGACATCGTAAAGGTGATACTAGTAAGAATTTTGAACTTACTATATTACCTCTACGATGACATGCTACGTCGTAGCAATACAAAGGTATTCTCGTATTACGGCGTAGCACCCCTCAGCAGCTACTAAAGAAGCAATTTTACGGTTGATCGGTTTTTAGACTTTACTCGATTATCGTTTCTATACAGGGTGTCTTTGACTTCGACGCACAAATGACCATGGATCCAGTACATGATTCTGGGTCCCAGTGATGGAATTTTTCGTCGGTTTTTTCCACCGTGTCGAAGAAATTGACCGACTGACATATCAACGCACAGCCAAAACTACTGGGACTAGGAACGTGCGCACAAGGCTTCCTTTTATAATATCTTCGGCGTGGGAGTCGTCAGTTGAGACTGGTCATCTCTTAGCTGCCATTGCAGTGGTTTAATTCAATTTCTATTTTTTAATTAGTTCTTAGGATTCCATACCTCAAAAGGAATAAACGGAACCCGAATAGGACTCACTTTGTTATTCGTCTGTATGTCAGTCTGTCAAGACAAAATCTCTCGGGAACGCATGGAGGTATCGAGTTGAAATTAAAACTATATACTCAAGTCTGCGGTTTCTTGAAGCTGTGAAAAAATCAAATTTCTGAGTTGACGAAAAAAAAAGATACGGCCGTTTATGTGGCAAAAAACGTGTGCATTTTATATTTCACTTAAAGTTGTTGTTTTTTTGATAAACACTACCAATATCAATTTATATATAGACGGATATCAATCCACCTACCTTCTTTCCCAATAAGTTGGTTTGGGCAGCTGCATCTCAGCTGAGTGGGTACCAGAATTTAATATGCAGCGAGTTCCTATTTGCCCTCCACGGCCTCAGTAACTGAGTAACGCGATACCCTTTGGCAAAATTGGAGCAAATTTTTCTAACTTCTGACTTTCCATAACGACTGGCAAGGATCTACAAACGACAGCCGAATGACTGAATAGTCCTTAACCACTAGCACCTCAAGTTGTTGTATATAACCACAATAAAACCAAATAAATAACGATAAAACAGTTTACTTATTATGCATATCATGAACTTTGACTTATTAATAATTTACATAAATCATGCTTATTATTAACTTATTTCATTTTGTGCTTAAAAATATACTTACAAATACTAACAAACAGGTCATTGTACAACGTGAATATAATATTATACTTTTAATTTTGTCACAGAGACAGTGTGTCTAGTTTTCGAGAAGCAAGTCGTAGTTGGGTTTCACCTTATTTGAATATGCAGTTTGGAAAGCTCGAATGGCTTCAACAGGTAGCCTGTACTCAGCAATGATGGGGTCCTTGGCCAAATTGTCGATGTACGTCAACTGTAATCAAAATAAATTAGTTTAGAAGGATATGCTTAAAGCATGCTCCATGGTCCACCACATCATCACTTACCATCAGTGAGATAGTGGTCAAACGTAAGCCCATCAATAATATATATTTTTTAAGGTGTACAATTAAGAAGTAATATATACGAATTTAGAGCCGTGGTGGCCGAGTGGTATCAACCCCGACGTACGAGTTGAAGATCGCGAGTTCTAACCCAGTCAGGCGCATTACTTTGTGTAATTTATTTCATCTCCACTGCTCTCAAAACGGTGAAGGAAAACATCGTGAGGAAACCGGCATGTCCTAGAATCAAAAATTCGAAGACATGTGACATCCGTCAACCCGCATTGGGCCCGCGTGGTGGATTACGGTCCATTCCCTCTTGATTGACAGAATATAGTAGGCTAAGCATGACAACATGTTTAAACTCGCTAAGATTTAAAGTGATAATTTAATACACCCACACATGTGAAATGAGCGTGCATTGAAAATATCGTCCAGTCATTCTACGTAACATAGTTATTATCGTATAATGTTTCATACGTTGTGATAACCGATTTTTATCAAAAGAATAAGTGAGACGATTCATGCATTTGGTTCGCAAACATTATTGGGCTGGGCTGTTGATTCAAAAGTTTATAGACACTCGATGGTGAACTTTTGTACGTAGTTTCTTTACAGGTTCAGTTAACACCTATTTTTTTGTTTTATATTGGTAATCATCAAATAACTTTCGGGTTTTGATATTCCGGTCTGAGTGGAGCGAGAAGGCGTGTCAGCCTTTTACTGACTACAATACACCTGTTTTCCTTTAGTTGCCCTTTGCTTTCCAGAGCCACGGTAACACTTTCCAACAGTCCCGCAAAGTGTAGCCATTTGAAATGAAACTATTTTAAAAACATTCAGCTACGCCACTTACCACCAACTTGTACTTCTCCTCATCCAGCCTTCCAATATCACTGTTGATGACTGGCAGCCTCTCGAACCAGGGCCAGATCATGTAGTCAGCGAAGCCAGGCTGCTCTCCATCCAGGAACGTGGTGCCACGCTGCTTTAACTCTGACTGGATCAAGTCAATTGCTCTGAAGTAGGCTGCGATGTTATCCTCAGTTATGGTTTCTGGTCCTTTCACCAGTTTGAAGTATAGGGTGTGGACCTGAAATTAAATGGCGTTTTTACTATTGATCTCTATTGCCTTTAAGCTGTGGTGGCCGAGTGGTAAGGGCTGAGAGAGGTAGACTGGTAGACTTACGAGTGGGAGAGTAGTAGACTTACAAGTTGTTGGTCGCCAGTTCAAACCCATTCGCCTGACTTCGCATTACTTTGTGTAATTTATTTCATCACCACTGCTCTCAAAGCGGTGAAGGAAAACATCATGAGGAAACCGGCATGTCCACGAGAAGCACCACAAATTCGAAGATATGTGACATTCACCAACCCAAAATTTTTTACTGACTAAAACCCACTCCTCTCTACTCTTTGCCTGTGTTCCAGGGCCCCAGGGTTCACTTTCACTTAACCCATGGCCCTAGTAAGCTTCGACCCAGCCAGGCGCCTACGATTTCCTGTCGTCTCCTTTAGGCACGCGTGAAACACTACGATTTGGATTCTGTCCGGACTGTTACTGGACGACCGGATGGCGTGCTACCCATTGCTCACCGCCCCCAAACCTACGCATATGGTGGCTGGAAATCGGGATCAGGATCTCGCCGTCTGGTGCGTGAGGGCCCTTCCCTCACGCGTTCGACCGCTTCCTTCGCTAACATTACTGCTTCGCAGAAGGAGGCGACCGCCTACCATTCCTCCTTGCTCCGGACCATAGCCTGTACCAGTGCCCGGCGCGAGAAGTCTTTCCCGCCGATCGTCCCCACAAGAACACGGCAGTGCTCTGCCCAAGTGGGGCACACCTCTACTGTATGGTCTACCGTGGCGATCAATACCTACAATGGTGATACCCGGGCGTTTCTTCCGCACGAATCCGTTGCAGGAACCTCTCGAACTTACCATGTCCGGCGAAGACCTGCGTCATGCGGAAGGTGAGGATGTCGTGACATCTTTCTAGCCACTCCTCAAAGAGGAGATGGTTATTGGTTTATTGGTAATAACCTCAATAACTGTAAGGTATCTAGGTTTAGTTTTAAGTGTTGCAAATTATGAAGGCTACTATATTTTAATGCATCACACTAATTATAATGGCAGCATTCCATAGCCTGTCTGTTTTTGTTGGCAATAAGTAGGTAGAAAATAGTCGTTTTTATCTCCCAATTATTAATGTTAATTAGGCATCGAATAATAATTTTCCTTTGTTTGAATGATCGTACTTCGTTGTGGATTCCAAAACTTGTTATGTATGGAATCGCGTATATTTTCTAAAGATGCAAAAAAAAAAACTGGTGAGTCAGTCTAAAGGAGGCGTCTATAGTTAACACAAATACCTACATATCTAGACCTGGGACTCGTAATTTTAATTACGAAGTACGTTACGTTGTTTTAATACTTATTAGTTTATTATTTTAAAGATACGAAGTGACGAAAATTTATTATTTTTAGATTAGAAGATGGGCCTCAGTTGCCTGATAATATTACTAGTTATTCATATCTATTTACGAGTTATCTAACAGGTTACTGATAACAAAATCGGTAAACTGGCCGATAAACTGTTAACAGTCTTATTTGCTAACCATGATAATGCAATGTAATGCCGTGCGCAGAGACTTTGAAACAGACATTCAGAGTTCAGACAATGAAAACTTTTATAGTGTGTCTAAGTACAACAAGAAATCAGTTATTTATGTATAGATAGCGGCACGAATCTTGAGCGCTCCCCGATAGAGCGGGGATCGTTTTGCGCATCGTACAATATCGGCGAGCCAATCACTGTACAAAGATTTCACTCCCCGCCCCCGCAACTCTCTTCATACCACTAAAGACCCGATATTTCACTTCTGCGTGCTTCTGCGCAAGTAAAACTGTAGAAGTCAGCGCTCAAGATCCATGCTGGTAACTATAGTAGAAGAAAGATTCTGAAAAATCGGCTTTGGTAGATAGTCTAAAGTGGTTCAAAAAGTTTTAAACCAAACACGAATACTTACACCTCCAAAGCCTTCAACCAGGATCTTGTCTTTGGCTTTCAACAGAGGATCCTTTGGGAGAAGAGGCCTCTGTGGGTACACTTCATCCAAATATTCCACAGTCACCAAACTCTCAAAAATAGAAACACCTTTTGATATCTCCAGTGCTGGCACTTTACCTATAAAACAAATACTTAGGTGATCAGAAAGAAACATAAAAAAAATACCTAACAGCAATAATTTGAACAGGAAATCGAGACTGGGTCGTAACATTTAATAGCTTCTTCTTTAGAGGTAGGTACTCGAAATAAGCTGTAAATTTCTGCAAACCTCCATTGCAAAGGGAGGATCCTCCGACCAGACAGGTTTTGTGTCTGGTCCGGGCAACTGACGATAATTATTTTTGGATTGATGTATTGTTCTAATCGCGCTCATAACTCTAATACTGCGATACAGAATTTTGAATTTAGTTCCTATGCGGCAAGACAGATGTCGCTATACTTTAAACATAATAAGTCACTGAGCTTAAAAATTCTGGGGACGAGAATAAACAAATCACCTACAAGTAGGTACCTAAGTATGTCTACTTGTCATAAATATTAAAGATACGAGTTTGTAGCCGATTGCAGCAACAGACAACGTGTCGCTGCGATACTAGTGTTCTCTATGTATTTCTATTAAATACCGTTCTAGCGACACATCGTACGATCGCAGACGACGTCTAGTTCGACTGCAGACCAGCCCCCTAGCCAAGATACAACCGTTTAGTTTCGATTCTCTTTTCATTGATCGCCCCGCGTCAACAAACATACAACAGAACAAAGGTTCTGACCACGTGACTGTTGAGTTGAGATGACGTCAGAACAAAGGAATGGGAGGCGTGGCCTACTCGTGGCAATCGACGAAAAGGAGATTGTCTTTTCGTCGAAAGCCTCGTGTAACGAAAAGAGAAACGAAACGGTTGTAACTTGGCTAGGGGGGCCGTAGTGCCACAGACGCTGGACCGAGAACACTTTGAATGTTCCTCAAAAGTTTTTCTCATTCCGAGGAAAAAAAACTGATATCCCCAATTTTTTCTGCATTTCAGCATTTTTTAATAATAATATATATATATATATATTGTAGTGTAGTGGACGTGGGGCTTGTCGGCAGGTCAGACATTTGTCTCATGGAACATTCAGAACTAACTGTAATTCAGCGCAGCCGTCCGCTGTAGCCGTCTCCAGTTAGGTTTGGAATCGTGGCTGCAGAGATGTAACGCAGCGACATGTCACAGCGTTACGCGCGCTGGTTGCTGCGGCGGTCTGCAATTTGCCACGAACTATAATATGCTGTGACAGTAACCAGTCAATGCTTGCGTTGAACAACCGGTCTTACTATGAATATTATTAAACTGAAGGCACATACACATCCCCATTTTTTAATCAGTACAAAAACAATGGGGCTCTATCCGTAACCGTTACTGATCATATTTGTGTAGTCAAAAGTAAAAAGAAAATAAAATCCCAAAATTATCCACAAAAATCCCAAAATTGAATCAATCATTCATAACAATTGCTACTAGAAAATACCACGCTCAGTGTTTTTCCATTGTTTTCACCATTCATAATCAATAGCCTGTACAATATTTCTATAAATTGAGTGACATTTTGGGATATATACAAACGCTAATAACTATGCTGTATTTAGACTTTTCTTAAAAAATAACAAAACCTCTTCTAATAGGCTCATATGTATTTGTACTACTTAATTAAAAATTAGTGGTGTATAATTGGGCCTAGCCGTTGACACTTAGGCTCAGTGCTATGGAAAGCAGGAGCATCATTATTATGTCTAGAACTATTTTAGTACTTTATTGCGTTTTGTTATGCCCAAGGTGAGCAAACATCTGAAGCTTCGCTTTAAGAGCTCATGACCGAGCCATTAATCCACCTCCGTTCGTCATTAAGAACAAACCGATGGCGCCGAAGAAGAGTAACTTACATTGTCTGAACGTTTAGTCAATTCAGGCGTCATTTTTACATTTAAAATAAACAAAACGACAGTTAACAGTTTCTTACCAAAAGCACTAACGCTGGTCAGCCATTCGGGTTTGTCCTGGAGGTCAACGTTGACGATCTCATAGTCGATATTCTTGGCGTTCAGAGCGAGGATGGTCCGCTGCGCATATGGGCAGTATCGCATGTTGAACACGCGCAGCTTCCCATTGAACGGTGGGAGAGGATCACCTGCATCGGAAAAATAAACTTATTATACGCAATTTTTCTGCAAAGGTAGGTAAGGTACATGTCTGACTGTACCATATAATAGGAATGAGCTTATCTCGATATATCTACTGCCAAAAAAAAAAATTATATGAAAATACCTTAGACACTAGCTGCAAGTGCTCTATACCTAAATTAATCCGAAGCAAAAAAAAATATACAAGTGAAGAAAGTTTCTCTTTACGACTGAGGCGGAATTTGCCCGAGTCGCAGGCAAGGATGTTCTAAAGCTGAGTGCTGCAGTGACAAATTTTCACGTGTATCAAACGACGTTTTTCACGCGCGACTCGTAGGGGTCGCTTACCACCCAGCATGATACGATAAATGACACCACAATTTATTAATATTATTATTGTTAATAAATTGTGGCGGGCTTGCGCACTTTTCCATACTAGTGCAAAAAAAAAAACAGTAAATTGCGTGCGGTAGGGATAAGTACGGGATTTCGAGTAAGTGTATTGAAAAAGATATATGTAAGTTCTAATTAGATAATATGAGAGGTAATGTTGCAGCGTTTTACAGTAGTTTCCATTAGATTTAACTGAATTTTTGAATGAAATATATGGCGTCCATTACACGATAGGTTTTGCTGTCAGTTTTGCCACAGTAAATTATTTTGATTGACGAAAAACCTACCGTTTAATGCGTTTGCATGACAAAAACACAATGGCGATAACATTCCGTCATTCAAACATCATTCATGATTGATGGACAGGAACCCAAGACACTTCATAAAACTAGTAGGTTTGTTCTTGATTTGGAAAACATGGACTCCCATGTTTTGTTTTTTACAACCACTTGGTTGTAAATCTGCGAAATGGATACCTACCTACGTGTATCATACTTATTCTTTAAAAACGTTTGCCCACCCTAGAAATCACTCCTGTATAGTGGGTGCTTTCACAAACATGTAAAATCACATACTCAAGACACCCAGACCTGGATCAATCTGCGCGGGGAGATGCAACACCGGCCGGGGCGAAACTCCGCTGCCGCGCCAAGTCACGACGTGGCAGACGGAGTTCCGGCGGGATCTCATGGTGGAATGGCGACAGCGACTGTAGCAACCCAGTGCTGGGCACGCCACAATGATGGCGGTAAATCCTCTTTTTGAGGAGTGACTGGAAAGACAACACGTCGTCCTTATATTCTGCATGATGCAGGTCGTCACTGGACATGATCAGTTCGGGAGATTCCTGCTCTGGATTCGTGCGGAAGAAACGCCCGGGTGTCACCATTGTGTAGACCGCCCGGAGGACACGGTGGAGCATATGGTAGAGATGAGCCCTGCTTGGGCAGAGTACCGCCGTGTCCCCGTGGGGGCGCTCGGCAGCAGCGATCTCTCGCGCTGGGCCTTGGTACAGACCATGGTTTGGAGCGAGGAGGAGTGGCAGGCAGTCGCTTCCTTCTGCGAAGCAGTAATGCTAGCAAAGGAAGCGGTCGCACGCGCGAGGCAAAGGCCCTCACGCCCCAGCCGCCGGGATTCCGATCCCGATTTCCGGCCACCGTAGGCGCGGGCTTGCGGACGGCGAGCAATGGGTAGCTCGCCGTCCGACTGTCCGGTAACCGTCCAGACTGAGCCCAAGTCGTCGACGGCGCGTAGGGATCCACGCGCGCCTCATGGAGATGTCAGCAACCGTAGGGACCCAGCAGGGTCGAAGCCTACTGGGGCCATGGGTCATGCGAAAGAGAACCCTGGGGCCCTGGATCGAAGGCAAAGAAGGAAAATGAGTGGGTTTTAGTCAGTAAAAGTCTGACACAAAAGGGCGGGAGATGTCATTAGATGATTTCCCACCTAAAAGAATTAATAAAAAAGACCCGGATCAGTTATACGCACGCGCTGTAGGTACGTAAATTACGCACATTGTGACTTACATAAATAACCAGTTTACCATCACACAACGTGCTCTTTTCACAGTCGAAATACCGGCCATAATGGAACCTCATTGCCTGACACGCGACGACGGCAAAAGACCGACCGACATGTCTTCATTTCCATGGAAGATGGGTAGCCTTTTAGTGTGAGACGCTGTTTATATCGATATTCTTACGCTATCCCATCTTCCTAGCTCGTCGTGCTGTGCTGGTACGGCCACTATGGCTGCGCGGAACCTCAAGCGTCGAAAATATATCTAATAACCTTGATGACAGTTATAAATACATATATTCGAGCCCTTTCGGGTTGTAACTCTCAGTTCGTGGAGTCCGAGTGCTCACAAATTGTTTAAAGACCTTTCTAAGACATCATAATATTATATAATTATAAGCTTTCTAAGCGCTTTTTTTTCGACGACTTTATATTGTTTTTAGTTAGCTTTAATTTTATGTTTTGTTTTAATTTGCCGTTTCAATAACACTTTGGCTGTTTGCAGAATCATATTATGAGACCTATATTGCTTGGATAAAAAATGTGGCAACTTAGTAAACAAACTGTAAATTATTTACCGGGGTATCTACTTAAACTATTATCCAGGAGGTCTTAGCTTTTCTTTTTCCTTTAACTTAAGCTTTTCATAAATGAGCTCCAGTTAAAAAAAAAACGTAGGTAAACAAAGATGTGTTTTCACTATATGAACTCCAGTTTTTATCCAACGAAATTAATGGAGTTTTTAAATTTCGCGCCTCCTAGCAGCGATAATGATACCAGACACCAAAATTGTAACATACTAAAATAAATAAACAATACAGTTCTTTAATACCTAAGATTTAAAGTAGAGCACTAAGCTAGGTACAATAAGAATCATTTATTTATTTTTTAGCTCTCTATATCTACGCAGGTTAGTTGAACTAATATCTCTGAATATCTCTAACATAAGCCATTTAAAGCCATTGCCAACACTATCAAAAGATTATACTGTAGACCTATTTTTAACAAAACATTGTCGTTTTACTTTATCTTTACTATGCCCACAGACTTATCTATAAGCGACTATAATTTTGTACCATTAATTTAAATGAGTTATATGTTTAAATTATATCAAACTAACCTTTTGTGAGGTGCTTTGAGTTAAAGTTGACCTTGACTGGTGCCATGTTGCTATAAGGTAACACGTACCCGAGCGCTCGTCTGAATGTCTGCACTCCTTGAAGTGAGGAGTATAAATGTACAGCGAAACTGACTGTTGATGATAACATACCGAACCGGTACCTATGTAACACTGCCAAATGTTTGTGTTATTATGATTTGACAAATTAAAAAACTATTGCTATGATGACTTGCTAATTTGCCTGTTTGTTAAGTCACGTCACTTTTCAACTTTGCCGTGTTTAATCTCGCAACCGAATTAACATACTGGGCTCGTTAGACGTGAATAAACAGAAAATGAATGTGAAACAAAGATATAAAAAGAATGATAAAAAGGACATAAAAATGAAAGTCATTGGTCGCTGTTGTAGGAAGTTTCAAGTTCATGTACTATCTATTATGTCGTGTGTCGTAGGTACCTACCTATATATAGATGTATTTATCATTCTGACTAACAACACCACGACAAAGATTTGCATCGTAGTAGCTGGTTCATTGAGTAATTACGATTCAAAGAAGAATAATTATGAGTACCTACCTAAGTAGGTATGATGAATGGAAAGTTATGGCATTAGTATATTATAAAAGTCAGTGTGTGACTGAACCGCATATAGGTAATAATATAAGTTATTTTATGATATACCACATTAGAGTGAGAGATTCGCGGGTATCATAGTACCTAACTGGTTACGAGATAATTATATAAGCTTTTGATAATTAATTGTTAAAGCTTGAGAAACAGGTGTTGAGTGCTGTCAGTAGCTGTTCGTTTTTGACGTGACAACGTCTTATAAATTGGTTTGCCGGGTGACACTTCAAGAAACTGCGTTACGCTCCGCTCACGTTATGCGCTCACAATGAGAGCGAGTGAGAGGCACGCGTCCCTTCCACTCGGGCATGGTTAGCCCGCCTAAGAGCGAAAGAGACAGACATAAAGTAAACGCTGTTTCATTGTACGCAAATGTATTGCAAGTTATTGTATGTATATTTGTATATAAATACGTATGTATGTGTAAAGGTAAAAATAAAATTTTGTTAATATGAAATTCAGTGCGAGATTCTTTGTATAAATTAATGTTTTAAATATAATTCTTTGTATAAATAAATGTTTTAAATTGTTACTATTATTTCATCCTTCTTCCTACTATACGAATGAATATTCACATTAAAATTATTTTACCACTCAAAGTCGTTGTCACGTAAAACTTTCGCCCGTATACCGACTTTACAGGCAACCAATTTTTTATTAAGGTAGAACTACTCTGCGCACACGTGTGCCACACACGCCGATCTGGGCACGTCGGTCTCCATACATTTTATATGGAAACTAGACTTGTAGATCTACACTTGAGCCACGCCACGCGACGCCACGCAACGTTGTTCTACGTACAAATCAGGCGTGTTACACGTGTACGTGGTCTAATGTAGTTCTAGCTTCACGATTGGGCTATTACCAGAATTCATCGAAACATATTCCTAACACTATAAAGTAGTTCTTCTAATTCAATTAAGCTAATGGAAGCCTTGATATAATATATAGCTTTGAAGCAAAATTGCTTAGTCACCTACGTCCGCAATTAGAACTTCTTTTTAAATTTTACGCCGGAATATGGTTTGGTTTATACTTGTTAAAGCCTAAAAATTTCACATCTAGCAGATGCTTGGTTCCTATATTATTATATAGTGTGGGAAAATTCAATTTGTAATCTAAGGAAACATGTTTTCTTCAAAAGCACATAAATCCACAATCAATATTTGAAAATCGATAAATTACCACAGCATTTCTCAAATGTCTGGGCTAGGACAGTAGTTGTTATCGATCCAAGTAGATAATTTGCATTTTAAAAAATTCAACTTCCGACCGTCTATGATTTTATTCCTATATCGTCTGCGTAAATATTTTATAATTTTCAATGTTGATGGAAGACAGATCATTTAGGTAAATTAAATAGAGCTTATGGAATACTACCTTGTGTTACGCTGAAAACTATGTCGTGTGAGTTACATGTCATTGTTTTCTACCAGTAACATAGCTGCAAAACTTTGGTGTTCAAGGCAAATACCTCGAACTCCAATTGAGACTAATTTTCTTAGAAGAATGGGAATTAACATTGTATAAAAGGCTTTCATTAGATCCAGAAAGAATCCAATGCATGATCTTATCAAGGTAATCAGAAACAATTTTCGTCAAAAGTGAGGTAGTGTTCTTGGTTGATTTTTGATCAGCTCTGACGAAAGCCAAACTGTGATTTAATAAGATCTTATTTGATTCCAAGAAGGGAATTCATTGTTTATTAATATTTTTTAGCCATTTTAGAGAAAGTACTTAAGAGAGGGAACCAGGGGCCGGCGTGAGAGGTCGCCGCCAATGATCGCCTCCACGAGGACACAGTGGTACTGCCACCCAAGCGGAACACACCTTTATCGTAATATGTTCCACCGTGCCTTCCGGGCGGTCTACTCAGTGGTGACACCCGAGTATTTCTAGACCTGAATCCGGTACAGGATCCTCCGAAACCTGGGTGGGTGAGTGGCCCTGCGTCATGCGGAATGTAAGGACGCCGTGACGCCTCTCCAACCACTCCTCTGCACGAAGCACGTGCACGAAGGGTTCCATAGAATAAACCAAAAACCGTTTCATGATAGGTCTATATTTTTTTTACCCGACTGCAAGAAATAATCTTTTTATCTTTGGAACTTTCATTTCTTCCAATTTTTATTAAATAATGTTATATTGCTGAGAAATTTTAACTGTCTACCTATTATCGTTCCTGGGATAACAAAATTCCGTTGGTTACCCTTCAATATAGAATTGATTGTTATACTTGTTGACTAGGTATGTATATACATAAAGAGCATGCGTGCACTTTAATTGATTTAATTTTCCCATGTTTTTTCTTCTTTTATCAAATATGTAGGTATTCAAACATGTTATCAAATGTACTACTTTCAACTGGGTGAAGACACTGGTTCCTGTAACACAGTTTGTTACCTAGCTCAGAACCCAGGGCTTCAAGAAAGAAAGAAAAAAATTATAATTATAAATAAAAAAATATTAATAATTTATTTTTGACGTGACAACGTCTTATAAATTGGTTTGCCGTGTGACACTTCAAGAAACTGCGTTACGCTCCGCTCACGTTATGCGCTCACAATGAGAGCGAGTGAGAGGCACGCGTCCCTTCCACTCGGGCATGGTTAGCCCGCCTAAGAGCGAGAGAGACAGACATAATCTTCCTACTATACGAATGAATATTCACATTAAAATTATTTTACCACTCAAAGTCGTTGTCACGTAAAACTTTCGCCCGTATACCGACTTTACAGGCAACCAATTTTTTTCTTTGAAAGTTTGTTACAGCTGTATTATTTTTTTAGTCAATAAACAAAAATGTATTATTATTGCTCATCATTCTTTTGAGCAAAAAAACAATGTGCCAAGTCATGTCAATATTGACCAAGTGTTGCCTGGTCAGGGTTTCATACCTTTGAAAGTAGGAAAATATTAAAATTTAAGAATGAGATAAAAATCTATATTTATGTACTTTTTAAATATTAACAAATTCTTAGTTACATAATTGTTGATCGCACAATTGATCAACAATTATGAAGTTTTATAACAAAAGTAATCTTATTTGGTGCAATACTAATACGAAAACTTTTGCGTTCGTTATTTTATGTAGGTACGAGTCAATTGGTAAAAGTAAGTAGTAGTGGTGAAAACAGTAGGAAATTTGATAGTAGCGCCAGTGACAGATAGATAAATATAACGTTAGGAACTTAAAATTAATAGGGTGTCACAATGGACGGTCTAATCGCTAAAAGCGATTTTTACAGACAACCTTAGGATGGATTTGACAGAGAAGGAGAAAAAAGATACGCAGGTAGTTCGTGGTGTACTATTTACATAATAATATAAACAATACATAAACTAATAAATTTCATATAATACATACAATATATAATATATGTTTAAATATATATATAATTATGAAAACAAAGAAATAGTGTATTTAATGACGATATTCAAGAGGAAAGGTAGTGATCCTTAGCCATATTATTAAAAATTGTGAGCTTGCCTTACCACTTTAAGATAAGCGGGGTTTTGAGGATTGAACAGAACACTGTAGAGCAGAGACAAGATGTGTACGTTCCGGCGAAGACGTATTGGAAGCCACTTGAATTTCGTACGAAAATCGGATATGTGATCATACTTGCGCAAGCCAAATATAAATACAGTGATTAAAACGTTGAAAGGGAACCGTTTATCTTGGTTTTTTTTTTTGAGGTGAGTAATAATATAATGACTTCTCCGCCCTTCTAGGGTGGGGCGAGAGGGTGTATCAGACTTTTACTGACTAAAACCACATCTATGTTCTTTTAGTTGCCCTTAGCGTTCCAGGATCACGATTAACCCTTTCAAAAGTCGACCTATGGCAACTGTAGTCTTCGGCCTTGCTGATCCCCTACGGGTTTTGCTAATATCTCTTTGAGCGCGTGAAACACTACTCGCCGATGACGACTTGGGCTTAATTCAGACGGTTACCAGACGGCTGGCCGGCAAGCTACTCATTGCTTATCGTCCGCCACCCCACGCTTACGGTAGCTGGTAGTTGGGTCGGGGTCTCGGTGGCTGGGACGTGAGGATGTCCGATCTCACACGTGTGCGGCCGCTTTCTTTGCTGGCATTACTGCTTCGCAGAAAAATACGACGACCGCCCATTCCCCCTTACTCCGGATTATGGCCTGTATTAGGGCCCGGCGCGAGAGATCGCCGTCGCTTATTGCATCGTTGGTCTTAGTATAGTCATGTGAAATTGTGAAGAGAAAAGATGAAACCGATATCACTAAAAGAGTTATGAGTAAGAGCCCCCTTAGCATTCATATAGGTATGATTATAGGTTAGTAGTAGTAAGTAGATGGACGGAGAAGAAGAGGGAGAGGAAGACCAAAGGAAAGATGAATGCGATGGTTACGCCGACCCCAAGTAACACGGGACAAGGGCAGCAAGATGATTATGATGATTTAATTTCTCTCTCACAGAGTACAGGTAGGATTGTAAAACTAAAATTAAATGAACAATCAATTAGGTTAAGTAACGTAACATACTACACGCTACATAACGTGTTTCAGTAGGATAAACCGATTATTTAGGGAGTTTTCATCATAGTGAGGAAATTTGGTTCAGACATTTGGCAATACTTACTATATATCTCGGAGTTCTGCTCAAAAAGCCATGCCACAAAAATTAAGAAAAAAAAAAAACGGAGTTCTGCTGTCAAATCAAGTGAGAGGATTTGATTGAAGGCCGGGTGATCATTTCAAAAGTTAAACCACTGCGAGCAGTAGTTTCGCTTACAAGCAGCGCATTAATTACTTTAATTATATACAAATAAATACAAAAGTCGACATCAATATGTCTGAAAAGCATTTACAAACCGGTACGTAGCTGCTTTATCGCTTAAATAGTATATAATATAATTTTGAAAGCAGATGAAAAAGTTGGTGATATAAAATAACCTCATTTGTTTTTTTATCAGGTGATGCTCTCCCTGCGTACGGCGGCAAACTTCGCGTGTTTGCGATGAGATTCTGCCCTTATGCCGAGAGGACTATTCTTGTACTGAATGCCAAGAATTTACAATACGATACAGTATTCGTTAATTTGGATCACAAACCCGAGTGGGTTTTCAACTACAGCCCTAAAGGTAAGTCATTATTGCATAATTATAATAGAAGGATCTGAATTTATTTAATGAATTATTGTAAGGTATTTAGAAAAAATTTGCTGCATGTTATTAGGTACAAAAAGTTTTGTATTGTTCTATTCTGTCTGATTAATTCTGACAAGACTTAAAGCAGTCGGCTTTGTCAGAATGTTAATAAGTACAAATATTAGTATTTTAATACAAATATTAGTTTGTCAGAATTTTAATAAAATATTAAAACACCCACTGATATTTTTCAATAATGGTTTTAAAGTTATGCAATTTTAGGAGAGGTTTAATTTTTTACTATAATTAACTAAATGTTCAATGTTTTTCTGGGCATATTCAAGCATTCAATCCCTTCTTCCTTTCCCTTGAATGTTAAATAAATACCTGTGACAAGGTCAGTCTGCCACAAAACACTTTAATTATAGTGCCCTACATTTACTTGATCATGCTTCGTTTTGTTTTGTTACAGTGAATTACATTTATTATGACTCTACTGACATTGACCAATTGTTTAATAAAAAAGTAATGGCAGTGCAGTTTGATTTTCTTATAAAATTCTTTAACAACATTCACAAGATACTTTGCTTATAGTGACATGTTACTTTTTTTTTTTTGGCAATTGAGCCGGTTTCAACTAGTTTGCCAGTGTCACGTTGGGACGGCGGCCCGGGACATGTTACTTATTATAACTAGAGGCCTTACTATGACATGTTAAAATGTCAAGCGTGGCAGCAAGAAAGGGATGGAGCTTATACACCCTATAATGATGCTAAATCATTTTAACAGTTCAGTTTAGGTTCTCAAATGTATCTGTTGCACTAAGAGCTCATGCTAGGGTTTATATTTGTTAGAAATTATGTATCATGTAGTTGTCACATTCCTTATATGTGATCAATCCTTAATCCCCAAACAAATGCCAGCGTTCACTCACTCATTGTATTTCTATTGTGTCTAATTACAGTATTCGAAAAGTCAATAAGCAGATTTTGCTGTATAATGAGTTACATCTTTTTCTCCTTCTCTGACAAATCCATCCAAAGGTTGTCTGTAAAAAATCGCTTTTATCAATAAGACTGCCCATTGTGACATCCTCTTAATTTTAAGTTGCTATTGTAATTTTATTATTGGTGTACAATAAAGTAAAATATCTCTATATGTATATCTATAACAATTTTTACTGTAAGTATTTTGTGTCAGATACTTACAATTTTTACAAAATAATTAGGAAACTAACAATATCTATTTAAAATGTAGTGCCATTATAGTATAAACAATTTTTTTTATTTTCTAAGACCAAGGGTGGTTTTCTGCATTGAGTATTTTGAGTTAAGAATGTCTTAAACACAACTTAAATGCTTATATTTTGACAGGTTTTCATGCTCAAGTAGAGTTTGAGATATATTTACTCAACATCAAATACTTAAATCAGAAATTGGGAGTAATCATTGTATGATGTTTCTATAGTATAAAGATTTCTCTCTTCCCTTTCATGTAATTACAAGCGAATTATATTGTACATAAAAAACATCAATAAAATAAATCATCATGTTCATTCATTCTAGGTACTGTACCAGCTCTGGAGTATGAAGAGGGTAAAGGCATATTTGACAGCAACATCATAAACTTTTACCTAGATGAGAAGTACCCAGATGTGCCTCTGCAGTCCACTGACCCACTGCGCAGGGCTGAAGACAAAATTATTGTTGAACTGTTTGGAGCGGTAAGCATCGTTATCACTTACATCAATGTCAATAATTAGGTGATTTTAGCAAAATAGTATGATGGCTATGATTTAAGATTTTTTTTTTTATAATAAATAAGGTTTCCCACCTAATTTTATGTGGGTAGAACTGCGGCAGAATGGAAGTATCTGTATATCGACGGTTGTAAGGCTAATCGATCTAAACAACATTTTTTTCAATATTGAATTATATACATATTCGAAATCAGCACATTTTTCTCCGTTGTTTTTCAGGTTTCAATTTTTTTTTTTAAATGTCGCTTAGATCAATTAGCCTTTCAACCGTCGATATGATATCGAAATATGTAACATGTTTTTAATAAAAGCATAAATTACAGTATATTCGAAACCTATATAACAAAACAAGCAATTTAAATGAAAAATGTTGTTCCGGCTAATCTCCGAAACTGCTGAACAGATTTTGACGGGATTTTCACTGAAGAAAAGCTGATGTTACAAGGAGTAACTCCAAACCCTTAAGTATGGGCTACTTTTCACTTTCCCCTGGGAATGGGATTTCAAAGTATGGAATATATATTCGAAATAATTGAACAAAATTTGTTAGTACTTTCACTGGGATATAACTAATGTAAAAATGAGTAACTAAGCCACTTATTATTATCCGTCGGGAACTGGACTTAATTCCGGGAGGGAGAGAGCATCTCTAAAATGGTCTAAACAGTTTAACGAATTTTCGCGGACGAGATCGCGGGCAACAGCTAGTCTGGCATAAAAGCAAACAAATCTTAAATTAGTCGGAATAATATAATTATGTAAACACTTATTAGTCATTTTACTCTTATAATAAATTTACATATAATATTCTTATGTGTAAATTTATTATAAGACTAAAATGTACAAAACTTTTTACAGGCTCAAACAGCATTTTACACAGCTGCTTATAATGCACAAGCTCTGCAGCCAAAACAGGTAGAGGACTTCCACAAGGGTCTCGAAACCCTGCAGGCAACACTGAAGGAACGTGGCACCAAGTTCCTGCATGGAGACTACCCTGGATTAGTGGACTATACCTTGTTCCCATTCTTAGAGCGCTTTGAGGCCTTGCCATTAATTGGAAAACCTGAATTTGAATTGTCCAAGACTAAATATGAATTACTGGTGAGTAAGCATAACTTTTAAGTAAGTTTTAGATTTTAGTCCTCATAAATACGGCACAACACCTTTGAAGGGCTTTATAAGATAATAAAAAAGTATAATCAGTCTGTTAATGTTCCCACTGCTGGGACTTAGGCCTCCTTTCTTGAAGAGGAATCGGGCCGTAATCTACGACGTGGGCCCAGTGCGGGTTGGTGGATGTCATAAATATCTTCGAATTTTTAGTTTTTGGACAAGCCGATGTCATCGCCATATTTTCCTTCACCGTTGAAGTCGTGGTGATGAAATAAAATACACAATGTAATGCGTCTGACCACGTACCGGAAGACGCAGCGTTGGAAGGCGTCCCACAAGGTGGACCGATGACCTGGTCAGGGTCCCGGGAATCCGATGGATGCGAGACGCACGGAACCGGTCGTTGTGGCGACGCTTGGGGGAGGTCTATGTCCAACAGTGGACGTCTTTCGGCTGAAATGATGATGATGAATGTGTCTGACTGGGTTTGAACCCACGATCTACAACTCGGTAAGCCGTTATCACTGGGCCACCTGGCTCATTTATGATAAAATGTTTAATAATATGATTGTGAGCACTTGTTTATTGACTTTCAGTAGTGTATGTTTTTATTTGTTCAGTTTGTTTTAGCTGTAAGTCTTTCATGCTTTCAGATACTAGAACTAATAAATAATAATTAAATATTTTGCATTTTAAAGAATGTATTGATATTTATTTATTTTATTTTCCAGAAGGTTTATTATAGACTAATAATATTATTATTCGATTTATTTATTTTTTATACACATCGTTTACATTTTTAAATATGTCTTTAAAAAAACATTTAAAAATATGAAAATAGTTGTCCGCCGGTGTCGGGAACAGGGTCCAAGCTACCGGTGGTTAGGGCTCCAGAGACAGGATCCTCCTCACAATGCAAGCCGTATCTAGGAGTACTGCCTTCTGTATCAGGCCCTTGATCCAACCGCGCAACGACAGCTTCGACAGATGGTAGTCGAAGCTTTTGGCTATAAGATCATTGGCGGTCACAACAATCAGCACAATGATAGCCGAGTCCACATTCCACATGTCGACAACCTCGTGTGCTAAGTCGAGATATTTGATTTGTTTCTCTTTATAATCTTTCACGAAATTCTCGTCATGTGGAATGGTGACGTTATTATTATTACATCTAGCCTATATTGTCCCACTGCTGAGCTAAGGCCTCCCTCCATTCCTTCCATTTTTCTCGGCTTTGAGCCATTTCTTGCCAATTGCTAAGGAAGACATCTAACTCATCTAAGTAGCCATAAGTAAGTAGCCCGCCATCTCCTTCTTGATCTGCCGCGGTCCTTTCGTGCGATTTTAGGGCACCTTTGTATATTACTGGCCCACCGCTCGATCGGCATGCGGCAGACATGTCCAGCCCAGTCCCACTAATAATAATTATTAGGTTAGCTTCCCCCATAGGTGACAGAAGAGCTGACGAGATGCGAGTATATGGTTGGATATATCAGACGTAGGTAACAAATAGCTGACAAATCTCCACTCGAGTCTCGAGCTCGACTGATGACTGATGGTTTCCTTACTTTCATAAACAAGTATCTGTTACATCTAGACTTGTGCTAAATCTTAATACATTGTTACAGGTGACCTACATTGAAGCTATGAAGGTGGTTCCTGCCGTCAAGCAGTACTACCTGACCCCAGAGACTCACGCTAAGTTTATTGAGTCTCGCAACAAGGGCGATGCCAACTACAACATGCTGGACACCAGTGCCGTCTGCTGCATGCGCCCAAGGAAGAAGAAGGAATAAACCACGACTGATTGAAAGATTGAAACTAGTGATATTACATATTACTCAGAAATATTATGTTATTATTATAATTCTTTATGGCAAATTACAACAGTACATACTCAGCAAGAAATAAAGTACAACTTTTTTTCGTATTTGTTTTTTATTGATATCAATGAGTTTGGCCACTTAAATATCTTATCAATATGATAGTGGTTAAATTTTTGGTGGTCAAATGTATAAGGATCAGTTTTGGTTGTGGTTGTCTACCGAAAATAGTCGTTATCTGTTTACATTTATGTGTCTGTGTCATTTATGAGTCTTTGTACCTTACCTTATTTAAAAACTTAGTTTAGTTATTATTTTGAAAACACTTAAGTGACACTATATTAGTGGGGAAATTAAATCAATTATTATTTTGTTTAAGAACTCGTGGTTCGATTCAACAAATATGCCAAATAATAACTCGCGCTTTGGTTACCTGGTCGATCGCTAGTGTAGTAGGTAATCAATGTATTAATTATATTAATTTAAATAAGGAAAACGACACGATCCGTGATGACCAATACTGTGGTGGCGTATAGATAAGTTGTGATCTGTACCATATTATAAAGAGGAAAGATTTGATTTTTATTTGTAATTAATAAACTCGAAAAAGAATTGTTTTGAGCATTACTCTCACCAGTAATGTTACATAGGCATAAATTCTTCAACGGTGCGTAGTGTCATGTCAGCAAAACCGTAGGGGCCCAACAGGGTCGAAGCCTACTGGGGCCATGGGTTCGCTTCCGAAAGGGAAACCCGGGGTCCTGGAACGCAAGGCAAAGAAGGAATATAGGAGTGTGATTTAGCCGGTAAGGACCAGCCAACGCTGCGTTAAGCGGGTGCCCGCGCGTGCTCCCATCGCGTGACGTCGTGCGTGTATCGTGTGCGGCGGTCCCCGTTGCCGAAACCGGATAATTTTTTACCCGCGCAGTGTCACCAGTTCAACTTTAACGGTGTGCATGTAGTCGTGTCGATGAAGAACTTTAATGTATTTATTACGTAGCAAAATGGGCGCGGCTGCCTGCGACGGAGCACTTTTGTATGGAACCGTGTGAGCGCCAGCGTAACGCAGCGTCCGGCCTAAGGGTCTGACATGCCCTCTCGCTCCGTCCTAGAGCGCGAGAATTGGATGATTTCCCACCAAAAAAAAAAAAATATATGTACTTGCACGCAGGCGTAGCCGCTGGCAGAAGCTACCTAGTAATTTTATATTTGTTGCTATTATAAGGTAAACAAAATTGATACCATTTAGAATTTTATCATTACTACTCAAACAATAGCCGCAATAACAAGGTATCAGGTTCTCTGACGTCAGAGCCCATTACGGGAATCTGTAGACGTCTTTGATTGTTTGGTATGAGGAGATAGATGCTGTAGACATGAAACTCTTGGAATGCGAGTCTCACAATACGTTACAAGATCAATTATCAACTGGCCTGTTGGTCTAGTGGTTAGCGGCCCTGACTGCTATGCCGGAGGTCGTGAGTTCGATTCCCTGCCTGCCCCCCTAGCCCAGACCACGTGACTGAGCGTTGAGATGACGTCAGAACAAAGGAATCGGAGGCGTGGCCTACTCGAGGCGTTCGTCGCAAACGAAACGGTCGTAACTTGGCTAGGGGGGCTGAACAAATGTTTGTGTGATGAGCACGATCATTTGTTCTGTGTCTGGGAGTAATTTATCTAAATATGTATATATTTAGAAATATATAAGTTTGTTTATCAGTTGTCTAGTACCCATAACACAAGCTCTGCTTAGCTCGGGACTAGATAGCGTTGTGTGATAGTTGTGGAATATTATATTATTATTGATATCGTTTATTTGCCTCAGCCACTAGGTATTGAATAACTAAATACTGGTATTTAACTACATCCGGTAAATTTCAGTTAAACTGGAAGCCGAGCCCACCAGAAAAGTAGGTATCTAGTTGAAAAAGGCTAGGCGAATACCTAATGTCGCTGTGGCATAAGATAAAAAAATATGTAATAACCTAAATAGTACCTCCTTTCAAAGTCGAGATCATATTATGATAGAGCAATGTTTCAATTTAATCAGAAAAGGAACAATTAAATAAAAAGCGATTGTTATAAAATAAAATATATATATTTCACAAATTTTAACACAACCTCCAATTATGTTTGTGTGCCAATCACTGATGTGTTTATACAAAGCACTTTGTTTCCCATCTCATCCAACTGCGTGGTTTACAGTAACATATAACATTAAAGTACTCACTATGCTATGGCCTAGTAAATAACATTTATGCTTGAGATTCAACTATTCAACGAGTACATATAACATACGCAAGGATAAACACTATACAGTGAATATAATAAATAGTTTCAAGTATTATTTTTGATTTTATTTACACGAAATTCGTAGCTTTAAAATATATTTCGAGTATTTGTTACTTAAAGAAGGCATATAATATTAAACAGTAAAATAAATTATCACATGTGTTCAGGGTTACTTACGAAGAGCATAGGTACATTTAATATAGTGAGGAAGCACCGTACTAGCTAGGGTGAATGAGATCTCTGATACAATGCGCCCGATAGGTACTCAAGTGTACATACTAAGGAAATATTGTAACATCACCACCTTTTTTAAAAGAGTAACCATGTAGCATCTTGCCGGTTCTTCTCCATAAGAAACGACCAATTTGCAACCGTGTACTATTTTCTGACGTTTTATAAGTGCTCATGTAGGCCTATGTGAAATAAAAATATTTGTTTTTTTTTTTTTTTTAAATTCGTAGGAGTCACTTATCTCCTGGAACTCAAAGGGCAACTGTAAGAATAAGAGTTGGTTTTAGTCAGTAAAATCTGACACTCGCTCGGCCCACTCAAAGCGGGAGTAGTGTTTTGATCATTTCCCACACCAAAAATGTAGGAATCGGAACGTACGCAGTGTACGATCGGAGTCGGCGTCTACAAGTCGTACGTCGGCAATTCGGTATTTGCAAAGCAATCGAATTCGCCTGTGCACGTGTATTCACATTATGGAGGATAGTGACGAATTCTTCGTTCATTGTGAATGGTCGCAACAAACACGTCAGAACTCGAAACGATCGGGATCCGAATGGCGCATTCACTGCGGATGACGTCATCGGCAGAAACACCGATCTCTGGCGCAGTAATGCCGATCCAGTGCACTCTGTACCATACAAATCAATACAAAGCAACGAATCCGTCCACTACGTACGCTCCGATCCCGACGCAGTGGACACTTAGCTTTATGCTATTTTCATTCTTATATCTTTAATGGCACTGTTGGCGCAGTGGTTGAACGATTGACTGGTGATCTGCGTGTCGCGGGTTCGATTTCCGCACGGAACGTATTGGTTATGGTATGGCCTACAAATAGGTGTTTCGGATCAGTTTACATGTTTGTGAAATTACCCACGATACAGGAATAATTCCTAGTATGGAGCACGTTTTTTAAAAGAAGAAAAGAAAAAGCTACGTCTGTTGCACCTGATGACGTCACGTATCAGAGATATCATTGTATACTTACTACTCTCGCCGACTCCGGGTAGGCACACATAATGATCCATTTGAAGATAAATCGTTAAGTACATCGTAAGTTACATTGTATAATGAAGATAATAAACAAAAATGTCATAACGAGTTGTATATTGCACTAATTTGTACTATCCTAAGCTAAAACAATTACTAAATAATACTAATTAAGTACAGTTTTGAAAGAGTACTAGTTAAACGTGCATTTTTACAATTGGCCCTGACAACGACAACCCCGAAATATTTGCGCCAAATGGTCGAGACGATAAAATGAATGACTTGGCATGATTGGAAAGGACATAACATTTACACTAGGTAAAATCAGAATGACAACATCTTGTTATCAGTTACTGATTTAAATTGACGAAACCAGTTATCAACAAACCGCATTGCGTTGTTGATAAGTTTGTTTTTTTTTTTACAAATGACATACCTAATCTAGTTCAAACTCTAGGACCTTCCTCGCATTAGGTTGTGTTGCTTAAATAATACTCTTCAATAAATAAATAATGATATTAGAGTAAAGGAGTAATATCATTAGGAATGTATAATTTCGATCATTAACAACTGACTTAGTAAAATAGTAACATCAAAAAGCTTCTAAAATGTGGAGTTTGGAGATTATTCTATGTCATGCATACGGTTAAAGCATTCTCTTACTTTTATGTTAATACTAAAAATGTTATGGCATAATTAAAATGTATTGGTTTTATTGTTTAGTATAGCAGGAAACATGGATGTTGTAATATAATTCTATATTATTTCCTGGTTTAATGTGGTTACAACACAAACTATTTTGTTAATTTATTATTTCATTCTTATTATTTTATTTATCGATTTAACTATAAAGAAACTGCATGTTTCTTATCTGACAACTGTATTTAAACATTTATCGCTTAATGTTTCAAGCATGATTTGATGAGTTCACCGCACTTACAAAAATAATAAAACATAATATCATTTGGTTAGTGGACGCGATTTGATACGAAAACTCTGATCACTGTTACAAACAACAGTTCAACACTGTTCTGCAAAAATATTGGAATATGATTTGCACTAAATTACAGAAATATTTGACAACATTGGCCTACGTCATGCCTCATTTCACGTTACGCTTCGTTCACTAGGCACTGCAGTTTGTAAGGTTACCTACACAAGGTCAGTTTTACCTTCAGATCCGTCTGATTATACATAAATACGTACCGGGTTAAGAAAGCGGCGGCCATATCAAACAAACCATCTAAGGCTCCGCTCCACAGTAGCCCAGACGACTTTTACGCACGTGTAAGTATGTAGCTTTGCTTAGTATGAGAAAATACAGGTGGTTCACTGCGTCCAAAGATCACAATACGCCTGGTTGACTAACAAATAAATAGCGCATCTAATGTGGGTAATCTCTTCGTACATCATATCAGTGGACGGTCGTATTTCTTGTTTTGTGTATGTTATATTCACGCATACACGCATAACGAGCTGTCGCAGATTTGTTGGTTTCTCTAAATGGTCTACGTATAGGCAAACGAAACTTTATGTAGATGATACCTCCCCAGAAAATCCTTCTTTGTATCCTCTGAAAAAATTCACCGCTAAGTTTTCTTCTTGAATATGTTCTGTAAGTTCATGTTAGACTTGGACTGCTGGAACATCTGCGTGACCCGGCGGCCCACCTCCTGCGCGGCCTGCAGGTTGGAGGCGGCGCGCGGCGGCGGCGAGCGCGGCGGCGACGCGCCCGTGCCCGCCACGTTGTGGATCAGGGCTTCTATTGCGGCCTTGTATTGGGATAGAGCTGGAGTTTGCACGCTTTCTTCCAATTTTCTGTTGGTAGGAAAGTATTTATAAGTTTTATAACTAACTGCAGCTGTCAGCGGCTTCACCCGCGTGAAAGTAGAAAATTGCCTCAAGGGAACGTACTCCTAGGATAAAAAAAATACCCTATGTGCTATTCCAGGGCATGGGCATGATACACCCGTATGCCAAATTTCATCCAAATCCGTTCAACAGTTCTACCGTGACGAAGTAACAAACATACACACATAAACTTTCGCCTTTTTAATATTAGTATGTTTTTTTTTTTAATAATATAACTTTTTTCTGAAGAATAAAACAAATGCTCAATGGCACGGCTAATATGAACATTTGCATACGTTCTGAGTCACATCACCTAACGAAATTTACAGACTGTTAAGAATTAGTTGCTATCGAGAGCAGCAATGCACTTTTTTTTTTTATTATGGCTCGCGTTTGACCACTGTCTCACCAGAGCAGAGCAGATGCAGAGCGATGATGTAGCCGACGACGGAACACGCTTGCCTAGAAGCAATCTATTCACTCTTGACTTAAAGACCCCTAGGTTATAGCTATCAGGAAACACAGACTCCGTCAGGGAATTTTACTCCTTAGCAGTACGCTTAATGAATGTGTTTCCAAAACACTTTGTACGTATGGGTGGGATGTCCACCATGTACCGGAGGTGCAACGCCTTACGTCTTGTGGTCCGATGATGGAACGGACTTGGCCGAATTAAATTGCGTAATTCCAATGACCAATGATTCGCCGAAATGTAAACTATAGAAAGCCGACAGGCTAGCAACTCGGCGTCGATGCTCAAAACTTTGGAGTTTTGAATTGACAAGTGAATTGCCGATGATCTTCTTGGCTCGCATCACAATCGACTCTAGTGCATCAAGCTGGTATTTGGCAGACCCGTGCCAAAGATAAGAGCAGTACTGCATACACGATCGAACTTGCGCTTGATAGAGGTTGAGCAGCTGTTCCGGCGTGAAATACCGTCTCAGCTTTGCTAAGATCTTCATTTTTTTTTATTATTATTATTAATGCACGAAATCCCGTTTGTACGTGAATAGTGCAAAGTTGAATCATTTTAAAACTATTTTAAAATTATTCAACTTTGTATAGCATTGTCACCTCTTGACAGTTTCCAAAACTCATAACATATTTGTGTACAATACCTAAGTGCTGGCAGTAACGCAGGATGGTGTCGACAGTGGTGCACGGCGAGCTGCAGCCCGGGAGTGAGTGCGGCCAGGATCTCGCGAGACAGCGTGCCGCGACACACCACGCATAGCAGGGATACCGCTGTACACAAATGACATAGCTGTATGCTACAAAGTTAAAATTTTTAGAAGCTAAAATAAAGATAATTATTATAATTTATTCGGGAAAAAAAAAAATTACAAGCAAAACTTACAGACAACACAAAGAACAAAGACAGTAAAGAGAGTGTAGCGACCTCTATGGCGCCACATATTATTATGAACTAAACTACAAAATCAAGTATCGCGCAATTAGAGTTCTCCGCGCGATTTGAACATTTACAAGAGCCCGAAATCATCTATCGGGCGGTTGCCCAGATTAGACAAATCATCCGTCTGGTCGGCGGACCCTCTCTTTTCAACGGGACTTTACACTCTGTTCCGCATACCTCTAAAAGAGTGACAAAAATCAGTGTCACCACAAGTAATTTCTGAAAGTGAAACCCTGGTCCTAGAACGATTGATGATGAATGGCAACTGAAGACACAGGTGTGGTTTTAATAAGTAAAAGTTAGACACGCCCTACGCTCGCCCACGCCACGCTAGAGCGCGAGAAGTCATTGCATAAATTCCCACCTCAAAAAAAGCAGTGTCAAAAGTTTAAGTAGTTAGTAATGAATTCTGATACCCAAGGAAAGATTTAACTTGCGTTATGGGTACCAGGTAAGGGTAACTTACTTTCTCAACAGAAAAGGGCGCTTTATATACAATTCTGAGACAAACAATGCAAAACAGAAACCTAGAGAATGTCAGCGAGCAAGTGGTAGTATTGTTGTAATATGGGATCTCTGTATTGTATTCTATTACTTTATTTTTAATCTAAATTCGTTAATTATTATAATAATAATTAATAAAATAATTCGTTCATAAGTTATCATAATTTCTTTCAATAAAATAACAAAGTATATTTTTTACTAACAAGTTATAATAGCTGCCGCCCCTTAAAATGATTTCCCACCTTTAGATCAATTTTAAATTATTTAACTGTTTTTGCCATTTTTTTTCTTTTAAACCACTACTACTACTATATGTATTAAGGCAAACAAAATGAAATAATAATTATTAAAATCGGTCAAGCCGTTTTCTAGTTTTAGCGAAACTAAAGAACAGCTATTGATTTTTATATAAGAAAGAAGAAGATATCATATGCCTGTACCGTCTACACGATTTTTATTGTATCTATTAACAACTGAATCGTAGTACATCTATCTCAAAGTTCTTATATTAGTACCTTTCTCAGAAACCGCATGATTATCAACAGTAGGTAACACAAGCAAGGCCAACGCCTCAGCGGTCCTCGCAGATTCCTTCACAGTAAGCGCCTGGTTCCCTCCCAGCATGTCTTCGACGGGCGCCCAGCACTGAGCTTCACAGTCCAACCCACGGATCAGGCATGTTCGCGTCACACTGCCCCAGGAGGATATCGCTTCTTCGCGGACCGATCTAGAAAAATTTGTAAGTTAGGTTTTCGATTTTTTAACCCATTGCAAAAAGATGCCACGGGATAATGATGAAGTTTCGTTTGTCTTTTGCATCGGCACTTCGTAGAGGTTTCTAATTTAGCGTGTCTATGGGAATCAAGATTGGAGTTAGCCTAGAACTGAGCTGCAAATTTAGTGTCCCTGTAACGTGCATACAGGCACGCAGCATATGACAATACGTTCAGTCTTTACTAGATTAATTTTACACAAATTTATGGTTTTGATTTCTATAAAAGCCTAGATAATATCCACAAGATAGCTATGTATCCAAAATATCTAGAGAAAGATGTGTTATAACATCATAATCACGAAAGAGCGGTTGTATGGAAATGTACCTCGAGTTGGCCGCTCTTAATAATAATTTGTAACTTACACATCTTCATCATGTAGCAGCGCCATGACAGCGGGTAGCATTTGTCTCTCGATGCATTTCTCACTCAGTTCCGTCGCATTCAGTAGCTCGGTGATCAGGTTAGCTATGTACATGCGAATGGTACTGCCGCTTGAACTTTCACAACTGCTTGCTGCGACTGTTAACCAAATTGAGAATCATTTTAGTCGAAAGACGTCCAGTGATAGACATAATCTTCTCCAAGTGTCGTTACAACGAACGGTACTGTGCATCTTGCATCCATAAGACTCCTGCGACCCTCATCAGGTCATCGGTTCAATTAAAAATAGAAAAAGTTATTCTAACAATGCAATAACAGAGGCGCTTCCACCACTTGAGTAAGTGTTATTTTTGAAGCTTGCATACATTGGAATTTGATTGCTGACTCGCGCACTGAGGGTTCCGTACAAACTTAGGTACCTATGATAACAGTTCAGTTTCGAATAATTAAGTTAAGTTTTTCCGAATCGAAAGTTTTGTTTTGTGACGTAACTACGTAGTTTACAGATTTTTTTCCTATACTTGGGCTATGAGACCTTGCTTCATGCCAAATTTCAGGATTCTAGGTCAACGGATAGTACCATACGAATTTTGAGTCCCTTGAGAGCGTTGAAATATGGGTCTTGACAGACAGACAGACGTCTTGACAGACAGACAGACGTCTTGACAGACAGACAGACAGACTGAAAACAAAGTGATCTTATAAGGGTTCGGTTTTTTTCCTTTCGAAGTACGGCAACCTAAAAACTGTCATAAAAATTATATTTTGATATAGTTATCTTTATTATATAAATAGTTATATTGTGTGTTTGTAAGCAATCTGTAGAAGTACTGATCCAATCGAGAAAATGATTTCACTGACAAACTATAAAATCGCCATCGACTACTAATTATTCCGGAAAGACCACGATTTCCGTAGGACAGGGCTCGAGCGAGGCCACGGGAAAATACTAGTCAACAATACTTACATTCTCTAAGATGCTGTAGATAGAAATCGAGCGACTCTTCTCGATGCTCCGCCACCCATTTCAATGGAATGGAGAATATCTTGACTGGAAGACCGCGTATGCTACTGTACATGATCCATCTAAAATAACATACATTGCTATGAATCTCACAGCGAAGGAAATAATTATGTATAAGTAATAAAATATTCCACAGCTATCACAAAACGCCGTCTAGTTCCAAGCTAAGCAGAGCTTGTGTTATGAGTTTTAGACAACTGATAAACATAATTATATATTTCTAAATACATAATTAGATAAATTAAACCCAGACAGAACAAAATGTTCGTGCTCATCACACAAATATTTGTCCTGGGTGGGAATCCAGTCCACTAGCATCTGATAAATGTTTCACAAGAATCGCTTAGTGGGACAAAGAGGAGAATGTTCAGCAATTTATTTTTATTCCCTTGAAAAATGAATGAAATGAGCCGTCGGAGAGCTTCTCTCCTGGACACGAGTTACCATGTTTTTGCACTTTACGAGCAAACATTGCAATTAAAACCTTATACCAATCATATAAGGCACATAACGCGCCTACGTGATTAGTTGTAGCAACATGTATGGCGCCACTTATGAACTAAAAAAAATTAAATCCTGCTTCACGGCATTAAGAGTACACCACGTCATTAGAACATATACAACAATTCGAAATCAACCACCGGGTAGTTGCCCCGACCAGACACAACACCCGTCTGATCGGAGGATCCTCCCTTTTCAACGGAGGTTTGCAGGATTTCACACTCTGTTCGGCATACCTCTAAAAAGTAATATCTCTAAAATAAAGAAACATTAGACAAACAACTTACTTTTGTAAAAACTCGCCATGTTGTATCCTATCTTCAAGCGCAGGTAATATGGTGACCAAATAAATGCCAACAAGAATAGTGGTATCCACATTCACAGGATGTAGTTTTTCCATCTTCTGTTCTAACTCGGAAATGACTTCATTAAATATAGGTTTCAGTATGTGTGTAGTAAATGGAACGCCGAAATTGTCCACATAACTATTGACCAGAGATATGAGTACCTCGTATATTAATGTGTGGCTTAAAACTTTTGTATTCGTGGCCACGTCTAAAATTTGTTTTAATCTGTAACAGAATTCAAATTAAACTTTTAAATAAACAATTCCAAAGTACATATTTCGGTTTGTCCACGTCTACAGTGAACAGAGAATTCCTAATCATGATTTATCTGGTTTTAAAACCGGATTTTAAATTGATGACAGAATGAAAGTTAATAAAACCTCATAATTCTAAGTCTTAGGGTGTGTCCACATCTGACGAATACTCCACGAATTCGTTCGTGACGTGTTCGTGAGTTGCCGCTAGCAACCCATACATCGTCTGCGGGTCCTGTTTATGGTCGCTAGCGACTCGCTCGTGCGGTTACCTATCATAAGTTCGGAAAATATTTGACCGAGTTCCATTTCACCTAAAACTTTTCAACTATTGTCGTTTCGTTTCTTTTTAATTCATCGAAGTCACGTCTGCCTCTGTATCAGTTGACCTGTTATCAATTCGAATTTTTTCGTTACTCCGACGTTTCATTTGGTCGAAAAACTCTTTACCGATGTTACATTTAGCCGAAATAACATTTGTTCGAATTATTATATTTCCGAACTAAAGAGTTAAATTTAAATGTAATGGCACTTTATACAGTTGATTATGAACAAATGTGGTTTTAATTGGTCCCATGCAGTATGCGATAAAGCGGCTTCGGCCAATAGCAAAAGCTGTTTTGTAAATCGGCGAAATATAGTTTGGTAAACTAATACTGATACTTCGATGATCTAAAAATATGTCAAATAAATAACGCGTATAGCAAACAAAAAGGACGTCGGTCAATAGTTTCCGGTAAATTAAATTCGAACAAATAATTTCGGATAAGTGATCGGTTCCCGGCTCGTGCACTGCACTCGTGCAGTTACTGCTATTGTTTGATGAGCCTCTATAGCTTTGCTTTCATACTGTATATTTTCAGGCGAGAAGAAGCTGGCGCGTGAGGGGCGCGCGAGCGACACAGAAACGGCGCACGATCTTGAAATGCACGCACTCAACTCGCGGGCGCCTCGCTAGCGGCGCAATCACCAGATGGTGTACACATCAAATACCAAATAGGCAATTAATACTCACGTGCTAATAAACCAACTTAACTCTGACCATCTGACTTCAGGCTTCTCTTTAATAATATTACTTGCAGCTAATAACAGTATCTTTGCGTCCACATTATCAGTGACGTAGCACTGTAGTTCCATAAAATACTCCATCTCTTCTAAGGGTACTTCTTGTAAATTAACCGATTGTATATCACAGTTGCTGAGGGTAACATCCCTAACAATTTGTACATTAACTACGTAGGCCAGTTTCGCTAACACTAACACTCGCATCACATCTAAATATAAGAGCACAGTTTTCCATTCGTTATCACTGCTCGCTTTCGTTAAATTCGTCATTATTCGACTGCATAAGTCCGTTGAGAATTTTCCTGGAAACAAAAATTCTTATATTTTATTTTATACATAGAAAGATATACAAAACATACGAGACAATCTGTTTCTAGACATTTACCAGAACAATCAGCTTAAAAACGACCGAACCAAATATTCGACCACTTTTGGGCCAAAACCAGTTTTTTAGCCGAAACTGAAACCAAATCTTTGGTCGGTCTCTAGTTCTCTAATAGCTAGCCTCAGAACATTAAAGTCTAGGGCTTTTCTCAATAGAAAAAAATTAGCCTTTATATTTTTATGATCTTCATAAGAAGCTGAAATTATGATGTAAATGAAAAAAAAAATTAGAAAAACCAACTCACCAACAATCAAAGCACTCCTCGCGAGAACAGGTACAAATATATTCACGGTATCCTTCACACACTTTTCGACGGGATCCTTCAAGAAATTGAACATCAGGCTTTCTAGCTGGCTATACTTATGATCGGCCACGGGACATATGAGACAGGCAGACTTGAGTCCTAAGGTCCTTATCTCCAGTTCATTGGATTCACACATAAGGACCACGAGGCTTAGAAGTAGAGATGTGCATAGCTCGATGGGTACGTAAGGAGCTATTGCCATACAAACTTGACTGGCTAGGACTCGCCGTTCGATCGATCGAGATGCTAGCAGCTCGGCTATTGAGGAGAGGACTTCGCCGCTGCCACCCCATTTTACAACTAAGCAGGTTGCTGGAAGAAAAAGAACACTTAAGTTTAATGATCAAAATAGGCGTATTCTATCTCATCATCATCATTTCAGCCAGGTGACGATCGCTGCTGAACGTGGGTCTTTTTCAAACAAGCATAGCAACATCGAAAATTCTTGCGTTTTTCAGTCAGCGAATCATGGATTCTGATTCGTCGATGAGGGAGTGGCGACCGCGTAATTTTGATCTAATTTGAAAAAAGTAATGTTCTCGCTAGATGGCGCTAAACTCAACTGCATTTTTAGTTGATTTTGTTTTTAGTGGGAGGAGGAGATGATGCGAGGATTATTAAATCAAGGAAATGGTATTTTCTAAAATCTTATTGCTCCAAAATCCACGTAATTCGCCAAAAATACCTAAAACTTTCGAATTTTTGGTTCTAGGACATGCCGGTTTCCTCAAGATGTTTTCCTTCACCGTTTTAAGAACAGTGGTGATGAAATAAATTACGCAAAGTAATGCGCCTGGCTGGGTTTGAACCGCCGTTACAACTCGGCCACCACTGCTCTCTCAACATATGACATGACATCTACCAACCCGCACCGGGCCCGAGTGGTGGATTACGGCCCATTCCCTCTCCTAGAGAGAGGGCCTGAGTACCAGAACTAGGAACAATATAAGGCTGAAAATATGCTAAAACATCCGATTCTAACTATAGTTCTTGAATATAGTAGTATTATAGTAAGTATAATTGCGAGTCGCCTAGACTGTTGCTGTTGTGCTTGTGCTATCTCTCATGAGTTGTCGGTCCGCGGATTATTTATTTGTTGTATTGTATTTTTTTATTTTTTTTAAGTGTCTGGGCTTACTAACATAGTCTTTAGTTTTAGTAGTCACAGATATGCTGCATTCGTATCGAAAAATAGTATTAAAGTTGGCTCGCAACACTATGCGACGCTGCGTGCACCTTTTAGGAAAACGATGCAATTTAGAAATTTATTTATTACACAAAATGTTCCACATTTCAGTGGCAATTCGAAATTCGAATTGGAATTTATTTGAATTCTGAAACCTTAATACATATTTCTATGTATTGTATCGTCATTTCCCGTCACAGGGTGGATTGACTCTAAGCATACATAATATTTATTTTTTAATAATGGTAATTATACCTTCACAAATAGCCCGTGTATCAGGCCGGTCAGGCTTCTTCACAAGCGTTAGTAGCGCGTGCAGTGCGCGTGCGCGTCTTGGATCTCCTCCCGGCAGTAACGCGGCCGCCGCAGCCACTAGCGCCGCCGCCTCGCTGCGCCGCGCTACTAGCGTGTGTGGTAGGATCTAGTCACCAAAATATTTAACTATGTTAGTTGATTAGCCTCACGGCTGTGGCTCCAGAAGAAATAAGATGATGAAGTGTAATAGTACACCAATGTATTTTTTTTAAGGTTGGAAATCATCCAATGACTTCTCCCGCACTCGCAAACGCTCGTTTAGAGGATGAGTAACCATAGGGCCCCTGTAGGGCCGATGCCCGATAAGGTCGCGGAAACTTTTGAAAGAGTAACCTTGACCCTGGCAAAGGGCAACTGAAGGACACAGGTGGGTTTTAGTCAGTAAAAGTATAAAAAGCTCCACCCTAAAGCGAGAGAATCATTTGAAGACTTCCAACCTCAAAAAAAAAGGGTGTGACTAATTCTACCCAATTACCTTATTAATGGGGAGTGAGAGTGAACTGGTAAGATTAACAATTTGAAATAAGTGTTAAAATAGTCATAATTATGAACTGCTCACAAATTATATAACAAAATGAAATTACACACTAGACTCGTGATTTAGCTACACGAAGGTCAGACACGATTGAAAATGCCAGTCACTTAAATCTATATACAGCAACATTTACGAATTCATATCATAGCTCGCTTTTTATTTTTTTCAGAATAATCATTCAAGCGTACTACATACATAGTCGATGCCAAATTACCGCTTACCATATTGTAACGAGTACTAACATGGTGAAAAAAAGCCAATCAATAATAAAAAAAATGTTTCATACAAATTGAATGTTCATGCTAAATTGACAGCTCCTTTTTTCCTGTAGCAGTAAAAACGGTTTTCATAGTTCAAGTGATAGATCACAAAACAAAAGTTATAAATGCGTACAAACCCGAGGTAAGGTGTCAGCGACGAGAGTGAGTAGCCCTGTCAGAGTGATGGGCTTATCACTGCTTACTAGCTCGGCTAGCAGGTCGTTGGCCAGTGGCTCGTTCAGATTCAATGTTTCGCAGCACCAGTTCAATATCGATACTTTGAGCCCGTTGGGTATGCCACTGTAAATAAAAAAATGATACAAACTCCAATCTGATTATTTCACGTACTTATTTCTTTTTGTTTATAACAGTGTGCTGTGACTCTGGTCACAACTAATTAGCTCGAGGGTGTTAATTAAAGCATTAATTTCAGCTATCATTAGCAGGCCCGTTTAACAAGATTATACAATACATTTAACCAATAGAATAATATTTCATTATCAGAAATGGGGCTTACATCGGGAATAAATTACTGCTTTGAAGAACATGGACCTTGACCTTGCTGACCTGTTAATTTTTTTGCAGCACTTTTTCAGAGAGAAAGAAATTGACGCACAACACAAGGCACACAAAAACTATAAACGATACCAAAAAGGAGAAAAAAGAAACAGCAGACATCCGCCTCTGAATGGAGGTAAATTACATTCTCTCATAGATAACGTAAGTTATCGACACGATGCTGTTTACTTGTGTGCAAGCGCTTCCACTGGCTACTTCTCAGTGGATGTTACCTGTCGATCCACATCTCCTTGCTGTTGGTCTCGATGCTGTTGTACTCGTAGTGCACGCGCGTCCACTCGCCGGCGTCGTTGATGCTGAGCGTCTCGTCCAGCGTCGTCACACTGCCGCGTCGTAGGGGCGAGTCGCGCGTACTGTTGTCGCCGGCGACTCCCTCGCCAGTCGCCTCGAACGAACTTATGTTTGATCCTTTTCTTGTTCTGTGGAATATGTGAACATCTGACAAAATGAATTAAGCAAGAATAAATACTTAAAAAATTAAGTAAAAATACTAAAACCCGACTACGACAAAAAAAAACGCAAGTCACACGTTATAGGTACCAACCGAAACACTTTAATAACGTGTGACTACGGTTTTTCTTTTTTTTCTGTTTGAAGTATGAAAATCTTGTTTCATACTTTTTCAGCGTCGTTTTTTTGTCGTAGTCGGGTTTTAGTTTTTTTACTTTATTTTTATTTAAACAATTTTGGTGTTAAATTTAACACATGACTTTTTGTCCGCTAGAGGGCGTCACTTTAAATTTGAGCAATATTTTGGAAATGTAAAAGTGAAGCTCTTTCAAATGATACCAAACACGGCGTATTTATCTCCGTTTTTATTTTTTAATACATTACTTTTTTCCGCTAGAGGGCGCCATATCGAGTTTTGTGACACGTCATGTAGCCTATGTTCAGCGGACAATTAAGACGGTTCTAACGATACCTCGTACGTACAGTTCCGATAAGTAGATTAGGAGCTATGAGGGAACAGATGAACATACTCACTACATACAAACATACATACTTACATACATAGCCTGTCAAAATCATAACCTATTATCTTTGGCTTTGCCGTAGTCGGGTAAAAAGAAAGATCAAATATCTTGACCTAGCGCACAAGAGGTTGTGAAATGTGAACTCCACAGTGGCCTAGTGGCCAAAAGGCTCGAAGACCATCTGTCGAAGGTGTCGTTGCACGGTTGGATCAAGGCTTGATACAGAAAGCATTACTCCTCTTCGCTACGGATCGTATTGTGAGAAAGTTATGATTCGATTTAATTTTTTAGTTGGGAAATCATCCAATGGCTTCATCCTCTCTAGGATGGAGGTAACTTGTCAGACTTTTACTGGCTAAAACTGCTGGGGCGTGAGGATTTCCGTTAACTCACGACTGTGGCCATCACCTTCGCTAGCATTAGAAGAGGGCGACCGCATCCCTTTCCGTCTCGCTCAGGACCATAGCGTCATGCGGAAAGTGAGAACGTCGTGGGACCTAGTGTCTAACCACTGCTCAAAGAGGAGACTTACCGCCGCCATTGTGGCATGCCCATCCCCGACATCAGTTTTTTTTATGAATTTATTGTTTTAAAGTACTATTAAAAATGCAAATGGTGCAAATGAATAAGACTAAAATTGCACGCATTTTCTGAGGATTCTCAGCTAAAAAGTGACTCTCGATTTAAGAACCTCTCCCATTTCAAAATTGGTCAATATTTGAGTCATATAACCATATTATCTAGGTTAACTGGACTCAGGTGTTTTTAGATCGTTTTATAGCACGCAATAAAACACATGACGACCTACATTATTATTGTACATATATTAGCATACAATGCGTGCAGTAATTCGATATGAATCTGGTATTATATGTAATTAAATGCTAGAGATAATAGAGCACATAATAGCAAATTAACTTCTTCATCTGCATGAATGTCGATTGCAGAAGTCGAAATCGAAGCTAATTAAAAGGGATTCAAGCTTACTTTTTGAACTAAATTTCATTAAAATCGGTTCAGTAGTTTGAATGTGAAAGCATGACAGACCGACAGAGTTACTTTCACGTTTATAATATTAAGTAAGGATTATGTTGTTGATTGACAGAGGTCTACTTGCATCCTAAGGTATTTTTATGTGAGTCAGACAATTGAATAAGGTTAGAATAGCATGCAGTGCCAAAAATACTACCCGTCATATATGTATTACCCTGTGTTTAATAATGTACAATATTTTATATAAAACTAAAAATAATACTAAAAATAAAAAAAATCTGAAAGCAGAATCAATATTGGTTTGTGGGAACATCTCGCTCTCTATTGTATGTGGCTGTGTGCGTAAACTGATGGTGGTGACGTCACATGTCAGTTTATGCATCCTATAACTGTTCCGTAACAGCAACGACCTTTCAGCCACTAGACGCCTTATGCCTGAACTAGCGCACCAAAACAATTCTGTCAACTAGCCGAGGTACGGGAAGCGGGGTACTACATTCTGATTGGTTCTAATTGGTACGGGAGAGCGGGGTACTACGTTTCGATTGGTCGAGACATCAGATCTATAATCATATGTGTTGACAGACATGCGTCTAGTGGCTGTAAGGTCGTTGCATAACAGTTTCCCCTTCCACTAGATTTGAAAGGTTTTTATTTTTATCTGGCTAAAAAAAAATCTTTTTGATAATATTTTGATAAAAATATAAGAGGTATTTATTATCAAATGTACCAATTACCTTTGTAGCTAGCTTAGGTGATTTATTATTATTAATAATTTATACATGACTAATAACTATACTTACATTGCACTATTTTTCTCACTATCAATCATCTCAAACTGCTCTGGAGTCGCGCTATGAGTCGAGTTACCACTTCCGTAATGATTTTCTGAAGCTGTACAAGTTATAGGCTTGGCTTCTAAACTCTGTTCCACCCTCTGCACGGATAGCAGCTTATCTTCAGGTATGTTGAGGTCAATCCCTTTACCCTCGGAAGCAGGACTTGTCAGTGAGTTTAAACTGACAATGGCAGCATCATATAATTTTTGGAAATTTAGTTTTTCAGTCTCAAGTGCTATTATTTTTTGTTTCAGCAATTCTATCTCTTCGGCTTGGATTAGGAGCTGTAAATTAGAAATCAGATCATGGTTAGAATAAGACCGGTATTAATCCATATTTCATTTAACAACATCCATTTAGTTATTTACATTCTCAAACAGAAGAAGTTTTCAAATTTATTTATTTTTTTCCACAACTATCACACAACGCCGTCTAGTCCCAAGCTAAGCAGAGCTTGTGTTATGAGGACTAGGCAACTGATAAACATACTTATATATTTCTAAATACATACATATATAGATAAATTACACCCAGACACAGAACAAATGATCATGCTCATCACACAAACATTTGTCCTGGGTGGGAATCGAACCCACGACCTCCGGCATAGCTGTCAGGGCCACTAACCACTAGACCAACTTTTTTTATTTTACTTTTATGGGTTTAAAAAAACACGTATTTCCTGGAACAAGTTTTGTAAAATATTCGAGTAAATCAGGGAATTACCGAATGCTAACAATAGAGTTTTCAGGCGTTTTCTCTCTTTTTTCGCGTTAGATTGCGTGAGAGAAAGTAGCAAGCTTTTAAACCATGCTCGATGTTGACGATAGGCGAGTTAAAAAGGACCCTCTTAATGACTACACAAATATGTATCTTAACAATGCAATGTAAAGAAAAAAATTGCTATAATTTTGACAGCATGGTTGGTGCTGTAAAGAAATATTTGTATGACCTACAGATAGGTGGTCCGGGTCTGGATGTCTTTTGTATGTGAGTTTACATACTTGTGAACATACGCACAAGCCCACAACACAATACTAGTTTTAGTATTTGTCCTAGTGTAAGAAAACATTTAAAAAAAAGGTTATATTAAAATATGCTTCACCTCATGGCTCCAATCAGTCTCATGGTCCAGTGAAGTCTGACAGCTCACACAAACATTCCCTTCGTCCAGATCTGTCTGACAATCCACCTCTATGTATGACCAGTCCATTTCTGTAGACGCATCAGCTTTGGGTGGATTGATGCTTGAAGTGTTACCGCGAAATAATGAAACCAGTCCAGCTGGTCGAGGCATATTTAGCCCAACATCGTCCCAGTCTTCAAACTCCTGATATATGTAACATATTAATAAGGTGTTACTCGTAAAATATGTTGTTATATTTTGCTTATTTTGTCCCACAGCTGGGCAAAATCATCTCATATTTTTCCAGCTCTCAATAAATATGAAAAAAAAAAGATTTAAAGATAGCATGAAGTGTGGCTATGCTTTTGCATCTCTATCTCTAATTCTCTATTACCTGCATTCCAAATTATTAATATTCCAATCTAGATAGAGTATTTTATTAGCAATTGAATGATTTCAATAAAGAAAAAAAATATTACAAAAAAAAATAGACATAAAATAAAAAAAATAGATATAGATAGTAAATATTATTATAGATATTTTTGTTGTCCTGTCTGAAAGCTGGCTTTTCGGAATAAAAATTTGAGAACCCGATTGCGCCACCTACCGGGTCCAATTGTATTTTCAAACCATCCACCCTACTTAAATATACATACAAAATTTTATCCAAATCGGTCGAGCCGTTTAGGAGTTAGGTGATTTGTCACCTATACAGAAGAATTACAAAATAAAGATATACTGACTGCTACACAACAGCAAGTATAAAAATGTTGATTAATTATTGTGATTCTTATTTTTATTACTACCTACATACAATATTTAGGTATTTCCATTGGGTATTTCCTACTGTGTCCTTGAATAGTCTGACAAGTTACACTAACAACAGCAATAAAAATACACTCTTACAAAACTTGTTTATATTTAATTAGAAGATGCAGTCATGCAAGTCAGAATGCTACAGCTCAACTACTTAATTTGATTACCATAAATCAGATATGTAATAAAATACAAACAATATGTAACAAAGCATCTGAATTTATCCAAGAAACGCTTTTCATTAAATTTTACTAGCTTCTGCCAGCAGTTTCACCCGCGTGATTTTCGGTTCCTCATAACAAACTTTGGACCCTGTTTATACCCCTTAGGAGGTGACTTATGGAAAACCCTCTCTTAGTGCTCGCTTAGGTCATAAAATTTCGGCTGTGCATTGCATGTCAGTCAGTCAGTTTCTCCTTTTTTAGACATATGTTACCGTAAAATTGTAAATACCGTAAAATTGTAAATACCGTAAAATTGTAAATACCGTAAAATTGTAAATACCGTAAAATTGTAAATACCGTAAAATTGTAAATACCGTTAGATTGTAATCTACTTCGTGAAATTGTAAACATTCGAATGATTGTGAACCGGAACATACTGCTTACAATTTAAAGCATTATTTTTCGGTAGATTATAATCTATGAAAGTGAAACTAGTAAAGAACGAAACGCATCTCGAGCGCTGATTGTTTGAACGCCATAAATAGTGTTTTAGTGATTGTAAATTGATTTCGTGTTGAAAATAACTCACAGCTTTAGAATTAGCTACATGAAATTGTTGAGGAAGTAAAATGAATCAGTGATTAATCAAAAAAGTGCAGTTCGAATGATAAATAAGTTAGTGTTAGTCACCGAACATAGCCAGCACAGAACAGCCTACTGTAAGATCGACCTATCAGGGACAGCCTTCTGTCATTTGACAATTTAACGCGCAATTAATTGCGATTTAACAGTTTCACTTCGATAGATCTATCGAAAAATAATGCGTGAAATCGTACAGTTCACAATCTTTCGATAGTTTACAATCTCGCGAGATAGATTATAATCTAACGGTATTTATAATTCATCAGTGATTTAAACACACTACCAGTAACCTACTGGTAGTGTTTGCAGCCTGCACCACATTTAACACATTTATAAATAAAACACAGACTATAATTTATTGCTTTGGAAAGAATGACCATGGTTAAATTCTTTCTAAATAAAAAAAACACAAGTCACTTCAGATATAATGTGTTTGAGATATGCATAAATGTTTGTAGAAACAGAAATGTTTTTTCTGATAATATAACAACTGGCTACCAGCGGCTATGCCTGCATGATTGAAGAAAATTATCCCAAGGAAAACTATTCCTGGAATAAAAAGTATCCTATATGCTGTACAAGTGTATTTGAAATCTGTTCAGCCGTTCCAACTTTTTTTATTATTATTGATAGGCTTGAGTTTGACCGACATCTCACCTGATGGTAATATGATATGGCGGACGATGGAGCACACTTGCCTAGAAGTAACCTATTCACTCTTAACTTAAAGATCCCTAAGTTACAGCTATCAGGAAACACAGACTCCCGCAGGGCATTCAACTCCTTAGCTGTATGCACACTAAATGTGTTCCAAAACGTGTTGGTATGTATGAAGAAGCAACAAACATACAAACTCACAACCTTTCGCCTTTATAATATTAGTGTGAATACATACCTGATCTGGATTTTCATCAGAAAATGTTATAGAAGTGAGTTTATAATCTTGAAGAAGAAGATACTCATTGATAAGGAAGTTCAGAGCTCTCTTTTCATGAGGTTTTAGGGAACGTTGGTTGGACAAGTCTTTAACGCTTTTGTCTAATGTTGACTCTCCATCTGAAACATTATTTTAATTAAAAAAAAAAGACCCAATTAAAATGTGTCTCTTATGTTTATTCAAATGTTACATTCTGCTACACCAAGATAAAGTCGTTTGTTTACTCTGTTTGGGTTGTGTAAAGTATTTCCTTATTCATATATTTTTCCTTATTTTGTCTTATTGCAATCTTACTGTTTTGTAATTTATAATTATTTTTTTTATTAATTTTCAAATGAAAATCTGTCAGAACAAAAACAAGGTTCAACCACCTTTACAAAGTTGGTATGAAATTAAGTACTTAAGTAATTATTTGTATTCGGACAATGAATATGCAAATGAAGACACTATGTCAATATCTTATCAAAGAAAAAAAAATTAATTCACTTTCATTGCTAAACCATTAACCTACATGGAATGTAATAATTACCAGCAAATTGAGTAAGGTTCGCTCTCAGTGAATTAATTGTTTCTCTGGCCTTTCTTAATTCAAACTCAAGAACGGCAACATCACCACCACTCCCTCCTCGGTCACCACCTCCATCTTCAGAGTACCGAGCAGTGTCCAGAGAGTCCAGTGTGGCCTGACTTGGGGTTCGATCTAAGAATGAAATAATGTCATTTTTTAAAATCGAATACTACTTCCATACACAGTATAGCACATGCAATACTTTTAAGTTTCATTGAAACCCATTCATGTAATTAACATCATTACATCCATATTATTTATACAAACTTTCACATTTATATTACTAGGATTATTATAATTTTAGACCTGTGTCTTCCCATTACAGTGTAAACCCCTTCCTTTTCTCTTTCTACTTTTTGCGTCATAGTAGTCATAGTGATAGTGTCTATGTTTACATAAATTAATGGCTAATCTCCTGACTATTTGAATACCTAACCTTTAATTCACCTAATAATGGGTATACATAGTTTTTTTGTTTCAAGGAAGTATCTTATTCTTATGTAAATACAATTATTAGTGAGTAACACGCAATTCAAAATAACTTACGCATCGAAGAAAATTCCGATGCCCTAGAAACATGTTGCTCAAAGTTGCCTGGATTGGAGAAGAATTCTCTAAGTTGCGGCAGTTCCTTGCCGCTCTCTACAAGCTCTGTATGAAGCTCCAAGGCTGTAAGGAAGTAATTGTCTTTCAGCAGTTTCGTAGCTATGTCCTCGTAAGCTAAGTGAGGTGATGCTGCGAAGGAACTTTCTTCTATATCCTTATACGGATTCATATTGCAACAGATGACTGTTTACATGCCACATGTAATTTAATACAATAATTGTTGTTTTAATTACACGTCAACTTTTTTCACGATTCATTCACCGTTTTTCTAGGAAAATGTATTCCACAAAAACTGAACTTGACAAATAACAACACAGACAGATAAAGATTAGAGTATTATGACAGAAAGATTGACAGATTGCTTTTTGCTGCCCATAGTGCGACAAAGAACTTTTGGCGCGTGTCAAAAATAGAAACTAAATCCACATTTTGTTTTTTTCGTACAACACAACATATTTAATATTATTTTAGTTGACGACAAATTACGTGTTTAAATATGTATGGACTATTGGATCTCAATTAAAGTTTTTTTTTTATTTTCAACAATAATAATCCACTAAAAGCTATGATTGAATATTAACTTGTGTAACAATTGTACGCACAACAGCTTCAGCGTCAGTCAGTATCCATCGCTCTTTTGTAGCCCTTCTTTTAGATTTAAATTAGACATTTTTGGTATATTTCTAAACACCTCAATCAAGAAAACATGAACGTAAGACTAGACAATATGGTTGAAAGTCTATGCTTAGCCTTGCCTTGGGGTAAATAAAAAAAAAAAAACTAAACAAACAAATGTCAATCAATCAAAAATCCAAACAAAACTGAATTCTGTGAATCGTTGAGTATTGAATTTTGGAAATATTTTTAATAGAACAGAATAATAAAATGTTACTATGTGTATGTGTCCTGCAGTGAGAATAGTAAACTATGCAACTATAATAATTGTATGAGGTACAAAGTCGTGAGAATATACGTACAAAATGGGTGAAGCATATTTTACTTTGAAACGCAAACTGGAGGATCTCGGTTATAACATCCCATTACCAATAGATGCCGTTCCTTTGGTAGAATGTGTACTAGCTGATCTATTACAAACTACTCGTAGTTTACAACACTACATGGATTTGTCCAAAGAAGCTCTAATGCAGCGTGATTCCTTGATGATGGAAGCCGAACCCTATAAATGCGATAACGCTAAGTTAATACAAGAAAATAATAGACTCCATAAAGAGATTATGAAGTTAACAGAGGAAAATCTGAAAATTTCGAAAGAGGCCAGGAGAAAAGTAAAAAGTTTGTCAGAAGAACTTACACGGAAAGATTCAACTATTAGCAAATTACAACATGATTTGAGAGACTTGAGTCTGAGAGGTTTGTGTGCAGAAACTTTAAGTACTCGTAATAAAAGTAAGAGACGTGATGGAGAGGGCTCTAGTTTATCCAAAATATGCATTTGTAATGAAAGAAAAAGTTCTTGCATTGATAAAGATCTTACAGAACTAACACATAAGATACACTCGCTTGAAGAAAAGAATGAAGCTTATTGTGATGAAATAATGGTACTAAAAAATCAAGTTGAACACAGAGACAATGAAATAATACGCCTGAATATGTTACTGGAAGGTGGAAGACCTCTGACAGCTATAAGTAGAGACTGCTGTAACATAAACTCTAATGAGAGACTCCAAAAATTAATGAAAGAATTACGTGAACTGGAGTCTTCAAATGAGATTTTGAGAAAAGAATTTGATAATAGCTTAGAAAAACAACATGAAGCAATGCTTCGTGCACTCAGTCTTGCAGACAAAAATAAATCTTTACAAGAAGAGATTCAGAAAGTTGACACTCTAGCATTAAAGGTTGAGGAAGATTGCAACAAGAGATTATCTGCAATGATGAATGAAATTAAAGGTTTACAAAAGACTATAGACGGTTTGGAATGGAGAAATTCTGAATTAGAAAAGCAAAATTTAGAACAGTCAAATAAAGAAAACGCATCTAAATTAATTAAATTACAAGAAGAACTGAGAATAGCTTTAAAAGAAAATGAAACATTACACAATGAAATTAAACATCTGGTAGATATTAATAAAAGTTTGCAAGACAAGATTCCAACAATACCTCAAAGCAGCCGCTCTTTTGAACATAATGATAAATATGGACATAGTAAAGATAAAATATACTGTCCTACTAAAACTGAATTACAAACACTTCTAAGAGAAGAAAGGAATAGATATGAAGTTCATGTGACCAATCTTCAAGAAAAGATGACTGAAATAATGAACACTTTTAACAAGCACTTGTCAAAATGCAAAGACAAGGATAGTCCTAAATGGAATAACTCAAAAGAAAATGCATTTATAAGAGATTTGCATGCCAAGCTATGTGAATGTGAGCAAAAGATCTTGATGTTAAAGAAAGAGAATGATGAATTGAAAAGAAAAACAAATTATGTGGAAGAGAACAGTAAGCAAAATTTTAAAGATGTTATAAGTCAATTGAATATGGAAAATTCTGAACTATCTAAAGAAAATATCAGCTTAAGTAAGCAGCTGAGTCAGTACAAGAATTTAAATACCGTGAGACCTAGTGACAGAGGTGATTACTACAGGAATGATGCTCAGAAATTCAAAGACCAAATTAGTGACCTAATGAATGAAATCCAAATATTAAAGAAAGATAAACAGGAATACAATACAAGGTATAAAGAAGCATTGGAATTATCAGAGAAATTAAAAATGGACTTAGTATTTAAACAGAAAGAAATTGAACACTTGGAAGAAGAAAATTGTTCATATAAAATGACCAGTAGAAATGGAAAAGCTTCTACGGAACACCTTAAAGATGAATGTAATCTTTTAAGAGAGCAGCTTAAAAAATTGCAATCAGATGTTATAAAAGAGAAAACACTTTCAAGTCAAATTAAAAATATACAAATAGAAACTGAAAGGAGTGGGAATGAGTTACAAAATGAATTGTTGAGTGTTCAGAAAAAACTTAGTTTATCTAATGACACCATAGACTCATTGGAAAAAAAATGCAAAGATCTACAATCTGAAATTATGTCACTAAGGAATGACAAATCTAATCTCATGGATAATATTAGAAAGGTTGACCAGGAACGTGATAAACTGGTAATAGAGCTGGATCATAAAACTGAAAGCATGTGCATGCTTGAACAAAAAATGAAGTCTCAAGCATATGAAATAACCAAATTAGAAAATGAACTCTCAGACTTGAAAAGAAAATTAAATTCAAATAAAGTTTCTGAACATAAGTTAGCCGATCATGAGACACAAATAACTTTCCTCAATGGTGAAATATTAAGACTTACTAAACAGTATGATACTGCTGTTATGGAAAATAAGCACCTGCAAAATAGTTTAGCTGATGCTAATGGTGCTTTAAAATTGATAAAGATAGAATTTGATAAATCTCGAAAAGAAGTAGAAAGCTTAAAGCAGCAGTTGCAACACTATGTTGCTGAAATTAGACGAATTGAAGAGTTGTTATCACAAAAAGAAGCTGAAAGGTCGGATATGTTAGAACATTTTGCCAGTCTATCTGTTGAAGCTAACATTTTGGAAAATACTAATCACTCTTTGGAGAGTGAATCAGCATCTAAATCAATGCAGTTGCAAACTTATACGAGCAAGATTCAAGGCCTTGAAGAGAAATTATTAGATAAAGACAATATCATTGACGCTCAATCCTCACGTATTGCTGCTATGCAATGTAAAATAAATTCGTTAGAAAATGAAGTAAAACTTATTTTTGAAGAAAAAACTATTCTAGAACAAAACATTTCATACTTGAAACAAATGTGCAATAATTTGCAGACAGAAAGCTCCAACACAGCCAGAGGAATTACTGAAGCTGATTCAGAATTGAAGCTTTATGAGACTAGAATTAAAAGTCTTTCAAACAGGAAGACTAAGTTAGAAGTAGAGAATGAAGAATTGAAGAAAAACTTAGCAACTACAGAAAAGTTATTATCTAATGCAAGAAAAGAGATTGTAGAACTAAAGTTAGTGTTGCAAGATGCTACCTCAGAAACTAAATCTTTGCAAGAGAGTGTCAACAGATTAAGTAGGAGAGATGAAGAACATCATGAGGTTATATATATAATTTACAATTGTATTTTTATTTTTTTACAAACTGCCATTTCAATTGTGTGTGACAGCACGGTTGGTGCAGTGGTTGACAGTGGTTGTGGGTTCGAGTCCCACACGGCACAAATATTTGTATTTCCTAAGTGTTCCAGGTCTAGGTGTCTTGTGTATGTGAGTTTACATGTTTGTGAACGCACCCACGATCCAGGTTATTTCTAGTATGGGACAATATTTAAAAAAAAAAAACCGGGCAAGTGCATGTCGGACTCGCGGACTAAGGGTTCCGTACAAACTTACCTGTGAAAACAGTTAAATTCTCAAATTAAATTGCAAATTTTTTCGAATCGCAAAACAGTTTTTTTTGTGACGTAACTACAAATTTGGTTTTCAGGTTTTTTCCTATACTTGTGCTATGAGACCTTGATTCATGCCAAATTTCAGGATTCTAGGTCAACAGGAAGTACCCTATGAATTTTGATTCCCTTGAGAGTGTCGAAATATATATATACGTTTTTTGCGACAAACGGCCGTATCTTTTTCTTGGTTAACTCAGATGTCTGATTTTTTCACAGCTTCAAGGGACAGCAGACCTGAGTATATGGTTTTAACTTGATACCTCCACGCCGTACCCGAGATAAAGGCTCTTGACAGACAGCCAGACGGACAACAAAGTGATCCTATAAGGGTTCCTTTTTTTCTTTTCAAGGAACCCTAAAAAAATAAAAATTCTATTTTCTCTTCATCAATGATAGTGTTGCCCCTTGTTAAAAAAATAATATCATTTCAGACTACATTGGTGACGGAACGTGAATATGAGCTACCTATTGCCCTGGAGGAGATTCACGAAGGTAGCCATGAGGATGATGAGGAAACTTCACGTTACCACAGAATAAATAAAAATTTCTTAAAATATTCTCACAGTAGCAGCACTCTATAACATCATTTCAGCCGAAAGACGTCTACTGTTGGACATAGGCCTTAGTGGATGCGAGACGCACAGGATCGGTCCTTGTGGCGACGCCTGGGGAAGGCCTATGTCCAACTCAGAACTCTATAGCGTCCATTACACGATAGGTTTTGCTGTCAGTTTTGCCCCAGTCAAATATTTTGATTGACGAAAAACCTACCGTCTAATGCGATGACTGACGTTTGCATGACGAAAACATAATGGCGATAACATTCCGTCATTCTAACATCATTCATGATTGATGGTTTTGATCGACGTTTGCATGACCGTGTAATGGACGCCTATAGCATGTTCTAATGTTATTATAAATATAACAAATACAGGGTAAAAGGTATACTTGTATACTTAACTCAATTGAGTACCTTTTTATGAATTACAAGTCGTAAGACTTACACATTACTAGTGAATGTTTTTGCTTTAATGCAGTTGTGATGTTTTGTTAGGTATACAAAATTATATATGTTAATGGTTAATAATATAATAAATGATGAATACTTAGTAGGTATCATGCTATTCAAGAATATTATCTTTGACAAAAATGAAATTGTTTTTAAGCTTAGTAATTCTGTTCTTTATTATATCTTATAGTTGAATTCTAAATAAAAGACCTAATATATGACTTATTACATAGTTTCTTTTTTTTCCCCATTAAAATAGAACCCATATGCATAAGAGCGAGTAGGATCGAATAAGAGCAAAGCAATGGCAAACAAACTTAATTGATATGATTCTGAGTAAAAAGGTTTTATAATAAAAGCACTGGAGTTTATATCCAAACCATTTATTTTCTTTGGATAATATTCTTATTGAAGTTTGGAAAATGTTTTTCCCTTTCCAATGTTCCTCTACAATACACCTATTTACAACATGATCACACTAGCTTTGCGTTTTTTTATATAATTTTGCTTCTACTGAAGTGATATTTTTATTGTACAATATAAGTACAAACGGAAACAATACAGAGTTACAAATAAACCACATTATCTATATGCTAATACTGTGGCTTTGACAATAACAGCAGAACCCTTAGTGCTATGCATACATAGTATACTTATAAGACAAAGCAATATCTTATAAATATGCAGGTATCCCAATATTTGCTAACATAATGCATAAATAATATAAATGTGCCACTGAAAGCATTTACATTTCGCTTTTCTTGCCACATCTATACATTGTATGTATTTTATCACATCTCCATTTATATAGCCACTTGATAATAACACCAAAACCACAGTAAAAAAATAATATTACAAGTACATATCACCATTATCTGATTAACTTAATAAAACAGTGTGACTCATCTAATAAACAACTTTACATATTAATTTACACAGAAAAATAAAATATAGTTTTTTTTTCTTAATTGATTAAAAATTAATTTATCCAATAAATAAATTAGAACTCACTTTTTTTTATAAATAGGGGAAACTCTACTCCGTGGGGAAAATAAATATTATCTGCTACATTTTCCAATAAATTATAGTGCAAGCAGACCTTGCGACAAAAACTCAAATTTTTCAATTTCTTTACTCACTTTTGTTTCTATTAAGAGGAATAGAGTAACTATTCCTCTTAATATGGAATCATTGTCAGCACATAAGACTTTTTATGTACAGGCACATAAGTACAAAACCAGATAATATGGATACAATGAAGGTGTCAGTTTTATTTAATCACTTACATTTCCAATATCTGGTAGTATTATGAATAATGATTGTGTTTTGTGCAAGCCACCAAGATATGAATGTCATCTACATTGCTTGCTAATATTAAAACATATTTTGTAGCACTTAGAGTGTAGCATCGGTGGGCCTAATAAGTCTCATTTACAATTAGTAATGAGCAAATAGATCAATGTCACAGATACATTCTGTTATAGAATTTAATGACAATGTTACTGCTAATAATAGTTTTTTGATACAATTTTTACATGGAATGCATTACATTTACAATAAATTGATAACAAATGAAAATGTACATGTCAGGTATACAACTTATCACAATAAACTCCATAGATATTGAAGACATAAGATTTAAAACTTATTGAACATATTACTGCCACTACATGATAGCATATTTTAAGTAGAAAAACTAATTCTAGAAATATGTTTTCTTTTTTGTGAAACATCAGTCATTATATTTATAGGTAGGCACATATTTACAATCTAAAACAATTCATCATATTATTGCGTAGTTACCTTGAATGAACTTTCTATTAACTTTACTGTTATTCTATACAAATATGCGAGACATGAAAGTTAGTTCATATACAAAAATTAAGCACATTGTGTAATATATGCCGCTACATATAATAAGGAATATGTATTTACAGCAGATAGCTAATGAGTATTCACTATTGGGAGTACAATAACAACTAGCCAAGTTGCAATACTATTACAGGAAAATAATGCATCAACATTCAGCACCTTTCCTTTCAACTACATTCCCATCACTATAACTCTATGTTTAATTGACTCAGAATTTATTTGATTTATAATTATTGTTTTAATATACTGTGATGTAATTAGCTAAATAGATCTAGTTTTTATTACAAAGTAGCCAAAATCCTTGTGAAACCCATCCCAGCTCCAAGCAAAGTTTGTCCTATACCCCAAATCATTGCATGGATAGGGGGCATTGTTAAGTCAGCGGCTCGGTATATGAACGCGACAGCAGCACTGGTGGCTACACCTGAAGTCACTGGACTCACGACACCCATCACAATCAACAACACGGGGAAGAACTTCCCGTACTTGTGCTTCCTTAAGGTTCCGAAGGCGACTAGCGCCGCACACGTGTGCACAAATACTGAAGAGAACAAAGACCACAAGAACACGGGGTACCACATCTCACCAAATGTATCTAGAGGATCACCAGGAGTCAATTTCAATATATCCACGAATGAATCAAATTCTGATACTCGAAACTCGGACAACATGTCATACATGTTGTCTTTCGGTTTTTAAAGCTTACAGGCATCGGGACAGTTTTGATTATCGAAAATTTTCTGACGACACTAAATTGCTCCGTGAAATCGTTTGTTAAAGTAATTACTCCACACCCATCTTAACTATTTATTAATTATGACAACTATGGCTATTAAACATTGTCAATAGTAGGTCTTATCAATTCTAGGAGAAGTTACGAATGTTTATTTGATAAAAATACGGCTGATGGACTACTTCAACTTCTGAGCTGACATTTTGTTTTGTATGTATGACAATTTTGACGTTTAATGTCATTCCTTTTATAGTGGTGTGCTTTAATTTTCGGTTTTTCCATCGATATCGATCAAATATAGTGCATGTTAATGTGAGTACATGGCATTAAGGGTACTGGAATAATAACCATGTACTATGAGTGATAAAATAAAGTATTTATTTTCGTTTTACTTTGCACTAAAAAACACAAATATCATTTCTATAGGAAATACACCAAGTTGTGACAGACACACTCTTTCTTCTTTTCTGTCTAACATAAATTCAAACATTCGTCAATCTCTCAGACTGCCAGTACTCACGATACGATTACAACCTCTTCTGACACTCCTCCTTAATCGCATTCGTCACTCTTTCATTCTCCTCAGCTTCCCTCACTCGTACAACCAAACCCTCACACCTTTTATACCCTCAATGGTGTTTTGCATCATATTACACCCATCTCTCTAGAACAAAATTCAAATTTGTTTTTCAGCAAACTTTTCGTCAAAATATCTGCTGTCATTTTGTTTGTCTCAAGGTACTTGAGTTGAATCTCCAAGTCACTAATCAAAGTGTCCCGGACAAAATGATATCTCACATCGATATGTTTCGTCTGGTGATGATGCACAGGATTTAGTGCAATAGCCATAGCCGATTGACTATCTGTGTACATACACAGCTTCGTATTATGTATACCTGTAAGTTCTTTCAAGAATCTTTTCAGGTACACAGCTTCTTTGGTAGCTTCGGAGAGGCTTACATACTCTGCCTCTGCAGTTGATAAAGCCACTGTCTTTTGTTTCATGCTTTGCCAGGAAATAGCAGCTCCACTTAACTTGAACACGTATCCAGAAAAAGATTTCCGGTCAACGATGTTCCCACCATGATCAGCATCAGCAAAACCTTCAATCTCACATGCTTTGCCTTTAACATATTTAAGTCCTAAATTTGCTGTCTTTTTCAGGTACCTAAGAATTCGTTTTGCTACTATCCAGTGAGCTTCCTCGTAGCAGTTGTTAAACTGACTCATAAAATTCACTGCTTGAGCTATGTCTGGTCTTGTACAGACTGCTATATACATGAGTGATCCTATAAGTTCTCTGTAGGGGATCTTCTCATTTAGTTTGTGTTCTCCATCTGGCTTCTGGAGTCTCAGTCCAGGTTCCATTGGAGTGGAAGCCGGTTTACAGTTCTCCATCTCAAACGTCTTGAGAATCTTTCTGATATATTCCTCTTGGTCAATCTTTATCCATCCGTTCTCTTGAGTAACTTTAATACCCAATACTAGTTCGGCCTTTCCTAGATCCTTCATCTCAAACTTAGACATCAGGTCTCTCTTAACCGTCTTCACTTCTTGTAAATCATTCCAAAATAAAAGTATATCGTCAACGTAAATTGCAAGTATTATTATTTTCTTGCCCCTCTCACGTAAATATACACATGGTTCATTTAGTGATTGTTTAAATTTCAAGTCGATTAACTCTTTATGCAGTCGTTGGTTCCAGGAACGTGGTGACTGTTTCAATCCATATATGGAACGCTTCAAGAGGCAAATGTGATCTTCCTTCTCTTTCTCTTCAAATCCAGGTGGTTGTCTCATGTACACCTTTTCAGTTAGGTGACCATTCAAGAACGCCGTCTTTACGTCCATGTGGTCGCACTTGAGTCCCTTTTGTACCGCTAATGCCATTAACATCCTCAGGGTACTATGTCGCACTACAGGTGAAAACGTTTCACTGTAGTTGACACCTCTACGTTGACTGAAGCCTCGTGCCACCAGACGAGCCTTGTATCTGGCCTTATTTCCCGCCTCCTTTTTGATTCTAAACAACCATTTAGAATCAACAAGGTTATTCGTCTGATTGTGGTCTCGCTTCACAAGAATCCAAGTCTTGTTTTTCTTTAAAGCATCCAGCTCCTCCTGAATTGCTGCTTTCCATTGTTCAGCATCCGGTCTTGCTAGTGCTTCTTCTAGTGTAAGTGGATCATTTAGTTCAGCTTGATAAGTGACGTAATCTGGAAACTGCACCGGCTTCCTATCTCTCAAAGGATACCTTCTCTCTTGTACACTTTCATTTCTAGGTTCTTGTTCTTGATTATGCTGCTCCTCTTCACCTTCAAATGAAACCGATTGTTCGTCATTATCAGCATCTGCAGTATCGGATGGTGTCTCATAATAATCATTCTGTTCATCGTCAGTTTGATGATTATCTCTCTCTTCATCATCACTGCTATCAGGACCAACTTCACTATTTTTATCTGAATCCTCAAACTTCAGATTCACAAACTCTTTCGGACTTTCAGTTTTCTTGTACATCTGATGTTCAAAAAATTTTACATCTCTTGCTATGTATACATTATTCTTCTCTGGGTCGAACAGTCTATATCCTTTTGTCGTCTCACTATAACCAACAAAGATGGTTTCTTTCGCTTTTGGTTCCCATTTTGTCCTTTTTTCATCTGGAACATGTACGAAAGCTCTGCATCCAAATATTTTGAGCCCTTGGAGGTCAACTTTTGATCCAGTCCATGCTTCTTCCGGTGTCATGTCCTTGACTTTGTTAGTAGGAGATCTGTTCTTCAAGTATACAGCTGTATTTACCGCTTCTGCCCAGAATCGAGGGTCTAAGCCAGCCTCTTGCAACATACATCTGGCTTTTTCTGTTAGTGTGCGGTTAGCACGCTCAGCAACCCCATTCTGCTCCGGTGTATACGTGCATGTGTACTGATGAATTATCCCGTTTTGTTTCAAAAAACTAGTAACATTTTTATTTTTAAATTCACTACCGTTGTCAGTTCGTAGGACCTTAAGTTTTTTGCTCGTTTGATTTTCTGCTAAAACTTTAAATTCCTTTATTTTCTCAAAAACTTCACTTTTGCATTTTAGAAAATATATAAAAGTTTTGCGCGAAAAATCGTCAATAAACGTCAAAAAATATTTAAATTTACCAAAACTCTCGTTCATTGGACCACACACATCAGAGTGTACCAATTGAAGTATTTCAGTAGCTCTCGTAGCGCCTTCTTTTGGGAACGGTTCACGCGATTGTTTTCCCAATAGACAAGCCTCACAGTTGAGTACAGCAGATTTAGAAGAAAAACTTACCCCATTAGCTAGTTTGTTTTTTAAAAGCTTTAGGTTTCGAATGCCAAGATGCGCTAACCGTTTGTGCCACAGCTCCACATCACTGTATGGTTCTGTAGACGCTACAGTAGCAACCTGTGGAGTTGTCATAAGCTTATAGATACCTTTATCTATCTTACCTTCCACGCAAGCATTCCCTTTAATCTCACATTCATTTTCATTGTAAATTGAACAACCTTCACTCGAAAAAACAACTATTTTATTTTTCTTCGTTATCATACTCACGCTCAAAAGATTTGAATGTAATTCAGGTACAAACATAACATCATCTACAGTTATGTTTAGTTGCTCACTCTCAACCCTGCCAAAACCTTTACCATATACCTTACCTCCATTCGCACAACATACCTCAATGTCATGATGCTTTACAAAGTCTTTTAACAAATATCTACTACTACTCATATGTAAAGAAGCGCCCGAGTCCAAAATCCATTGCTCTTCCTTCGGAATAGGTGATGTTATAGATAACGCTGTAGCAACATGTGCCCGTTCCTTTTTGTTCCTATCCTTTTTGGTTCTTGGATTATCAGGACAATCTATCATCTTGTGAGCACCTTCACAAATAAAACATTTCAACTGCTTAGTAGTCTTCACATAATTCTTCTTAAAAGACTTTTTCTTAGCCGTCAGCGCAGTGACTGGTTCTGAACTACCGCTGCTCTCTTTATAGTCACTCATTTGCAAGAGTTTTGTTTTAATGTAGTCAGTTGTCAAGGTAATATTGGCATTTTCTAATGCTAATCTCATAGGAGTGTATTCTTCTGGTAATCCTGCTAGCATCATTGCAGCCAACAGTTCATCATCAATTGGTTTGCCAAGCTCTCCAAGTTGCTGAGCAACATTCAAAAGTTCTGTTACGTACGCTCCAATACTGTTAAATTGATTTAGCTTTAGACTCACTAGTTTTGTAAGCAGTCGGCATCGATTGTTTAAGCCTTTGTCCTCAAAAGCGTTGCGCAGAGCCTCCCATGCCTGCTTCGCAGTTTTACAGGACCTCACATAGACCTTGCAGTCCTTGTTCACCATAAGACATATTTTGCTGAATGCCTTTTGATCTCTTCTTTGACCTGCCTCATCGGTCACTGGCGGTGTTTCCTCTACATACTTCCAAAGATCATCATGCATGAGATGACACTGGATATCAAACTTCCAACTTCCATAATTACGCATACCTTCTAATTTTTCTGCGTACACTGGTGATAGCCCTCCGCTACCAGAAGCTGAAGTCTCCATCATGTTTTTATTTTATTTTCAAAAAAAACAAAAGAATACTTTTTTCTCACATTGTATCACTTTTTTATGTAGGTACTAAACGTGCTGATTTCCCATAACCTGTGAGTACATGGCATTAAGGGTACTGGAATAATAACCATGTACTATGAGTGATAAAATAAAGTATTTATTTTCGTTTTACTTTGCACTAAAAAACACAAATATCATTTCTATAGGAAATACACCAAGTTGTGACAGACACACTCTTTCTTCTTTTCTGTCTAACATAAATTCAAACATTCGTCAATCTCTCAGACTGCCAGTACTCACGATACGATTACAACCTCTTCTGACAGTTAAACACGAGGCATTTATAGCATTTAATGTGAGCGTCAGAATGACCGGTAAACAGTCGTATTTAGCTTTGAAATTGTGCCTAAAGATTGCTTATATTTGCTTATCATAATAAGAGAATTGCTAACTTCATAGGTTAAAAGAATTTAAACATTTAAAGTTGACCGGCTACTCTAACATCAGAATGGGCGGTCAACTTCTGTAGAGTAATAACTAAGTGGAATTACTGAAATGTACATAGGACAACAATTGCTTATAAATTGCTTATTTTACAATTTATAAATGTAGACCCTGTAAGCAATTTTTAGGCACAATTTCAAAGCTAAATACGACTGTAAGTTGACCGGCCATTCTGACGCTCACAATTTAATGGCTTTGTAAAAAATTGAAAAATTCGGTATGACTATATTTATAATACACACATTTCTAACATCCTAATTTCATTATTGGCGTAGAACCTGCAAAAATATCAATTTTTCCATAGTTTTTTCCTACAAGCTTCTCAAATTAGTTTCGATAAGTTACGGTATCTGAAATCTGAATAGCTGAGAGGTCAAATAAATATGATGTCAGTAAAAACATAATCGAGTTGTCTTTAATTTGTGTGTTGCCATTTGTAATAATTCGAAAACCAATCAATAAAGAAGTTAATGATGTGAAGTGAGCAACAAGTAAATATAAAGAAAAGTTGGTATTGAGTGCCGGAGGATTTTGTTCAAGTTTTATCATAATATAGTAAAGTACCAATGGTATAATAAAAAGCTGTATTTGAAATATTTCTTCGAGTATTACCTATAACAGTGAGGGCGAGTTTGAATCTCTAAAATCGTAAGTAATTTTGAAGTGTCTTTCTTTTCCACTGTAGTGAAGTTCGTTCATTGCTGTTTGACATTAGCGAGAGCATTCCGCGAACATTGATAACCTTTATTTTCCTGTTTAGAACCGCGTGTATGGTGATTTTTTATAGTATTTTTTAAGTTTAAAGCAAGTGTTTAAACTTCGCTATGGGAAAAGTACGGTCAGCACCGGGTGCCCCCCGGAAACAAGGGTTCAATAAAGGTGCCCATTCCATGAACCCTGACAGGCCAACTGAGGGATTAAAAGGAGTTGCGAAGCCCAGAACTAAAGCAACTATCAAAAGACTGCAGATGTACAGGAACTTCAAGGCCAAGAGAGACAAAACTGGTAAAATTTTGACACCTGCGCCATTTCAAGGTTGGTTGCCATCAGGGACTCAAGCTCGCGTTGAACCTAGCCAAAAGTGGTTCGGTAACTCTCGAGTCATCTCACAGAATGCTCTACAGAAGTTCCAAGATGAATTTGGGGCAGCTGTCAGAAATCCTTATCAAGTAATTATGAAACCTACTAATTTACCAATTACATTGCTCAATGAAAAGGCTAAAAACGCAAGAGTACATTTGCTAGACACTGAAGGATTCGACAAAACATTTGGTCCAAAGAAACAAAGAAAGAGAGTTAATTTGAAATTCAGTGATCTTAATACTCTATCAAAGGCTGTAGAAGAAAACACAGAGAATTATGATGAAAGTAAAGACATAGACAGGGTCCGTGAAGACACTGGAGTGAAGGAGGGGCAGAGAGACTGGGTGTTTGGAGCTGGCATGAGCAGGAGGATTTGGAATGAGTTATACAAAGTAATAGACTCTTCTGATGTTCTTTTACAAGTTTTGGACGCCCGAGACCCTATGGGCACTAGATGTCCCTATGTGGAAAAATTCCTCAGAGAGGAAAAGAGGCACAAACATCTAATATTTATTCTCAACAAAGTAGATTTAGTGCCCAACTGGGTGACACAACGTTGGGTGGCTATACTGAGTGCTGAATACCCTACCATAGCCTTCCATGCTTCAATGACACATCCCTTTGGAAAAGGGTCTCTTATCAATCTGTTGCGTCAGTTTGCTAAATTACACATTGATAAAAAACAAATTAGTGTTGGATTGATTGGATATCCAAATGTAGGCAAATCATCTGTCATCAATACTTTACGATCCAAGAAAGTATGCAAGGTTGCTCCAATTGCTGGAGAGACTAAAGTTTGGCAGTATATCACTTTAATGAGAAGAATATTTTTGATTGACTGTCCAGGAGTGGTGTATCCTTCAGCTGAAACTGACACAGAGAAAGTTTTGAAAGGAGTTGTAAGGGTTGAATTAGTTCAAAACCCAGAAGATTACATAGTAGAAGTAATCAAAAGAGTCCGGAAAGAATACTTGGTTAAAACCTATAAAGTAGATGCCTGGGATACTGCTACAGAATTCTTAGAAAAAATGGCAGCACGCACTGGAAAGTTATTGAAAAAGGGTGAGCCTGATATCAGCCAGGTTGCTAGGATGGTTCTAAATGATTGGCAAAGAGGAAAACTGCCATTTTATGTGGCTCCAGAAGGTTTTGAAGTTCCACTTTCTAAGCAACAGAATGACGAAACAGTTGAAACTAAAACTAAAACAGATGAAAAGAATGATGATGCAGTTGAAGAAGCAAAACAAGACACAGAGAATGAAAAGGAAGAAAACCCAGAAAAACCTGTTTACATCAATAAACTTATTGTAGCCCAAGATTTTGCTAAGATAAGAGTTGGCCTGAAGTTTGACAATGATGATGATGTTAAACCACTTGAGAAATTTGATATTCCTGAAGAACTTAAAGGAATTGATGATGAGAATGCTGAGAATGATGACTCAAAAAGTGTCAATGAAGAAAATGAAGATGATCCTGATTCATCAGATATTAGTGACTTTTATAGTGAAGCTGAAGATAACTGTAGTGATGTTGAAGACTACTTGACAAATGATGCAGAAACTGTAAAAGAACTTAAGCGAAAGAAGCTTGAGGCTGCAAGTGGAGAGTTCACTGTTGAAGAAATTAGACAGAGTGGAAAGAAACATAAGGCTGGTGGTGACATTGGAGTCAAGAAAATGACAGCAAAGGCCAGAAGGGCCCTGGACAGAGCACAGAAACGCACCAAGACTGGAAGCAACTTTTATGAAGTTTCTAATGTCAAAAATAGAAATAGGGCCAAGAAACCAGTTGCATGAACTTAATAAATTTCTTGAAATAACTGCATAAATTTTATTTACTTCCCAAATTTTACTAGCCTATGTATAAAGCTAACATGCTTATATTTTCAATACTTGTAGGCAGGGTTAGCATAGTATAGTCAGTATTTTTGGTTCTAGGAAATGTCGGTTTCCTCACGATGTTTTCCTTCACTGTTTTGAGAGCAGTGGTGATGAAATAAATTACATAAAGTAATGCGCCTGGTTGGGTTTGAAACCGCGACCTACAACTCGTAAGTCGGGACTGTTACCACTTGGCCACCACTGTTCTAGGCAGGGTTACTTGTAGGCAATTTTTTTTTACACAGCTATGCTAATTATGAGTACTAGACAATTGAATAAATTAATTCCCACAAAATTCACAAAAATAATGTTTTATTTAAATACAATGCCAATAAAACATGAAAAATAAAAAATACCAAAAGCATAAACTCAACTGGTTTTATGTCAAGCTATTTAGACTCCTAAATATTAAATTATTTTCATTTTATATCCATTTATTCACCATGAAAATTAGTTTTAAAGCTTGTTTTTCTTATTGTTCTATACAATACTGCAATACAATGCAAAACTTGTTTTAATCTGTGTTTTCAAACATGTGATAAAAAAACACGGTTTAAATTCAAACTGTTTTAAGCATCTTGTTTTAATCATGCCAACCCTGCTTGTAGGTAGTAGGTATTTATATTTATTAATAACTAGCTTTTGCCCGCGGCTTCGCTCCCGCCAATTAACTACTCTACCCCACTCTATTTCACTCTGCCCTACTTTACCCTACCCTAATTATGTATCTTTTTTGCTTTCACAACCTTCCCTGTATGCTGGTGAAAAAAACAAAAAAAAAGTATTATTAAAATTGGTACAGCCGTTCTTAAGTTATAGCGTGACCGAGAAATAGGGGTTTATTTATATAGGTATCTATATATATTGCATAGGCAGATTAACTGCTAATCAGATAAATCCATAATTTCCAGCCATAAAGTTCAGATTGGAAATTGCTGTGCTTCTTTTCTATAAACCAAAAGAAAGGCAACTGCAACGATGCCAACGCGCGCTGCATCGCTTTTTAAGGCGCAACTGCATTGATGTAAACAACAGCGTCTATAGGCGCGCACAGGTACAGCGCACAACTGTATCGATGCTGCATCGCGTCTGTATCCATACTGTATCGCGATAATAGCGATTTTTACGGATGTATAAGTCCTGCGACAGCATCGCGATGGTATCGCTACTGAATAATAAGAAAGCTGCAAAAAGTCGACGTGGGCGATTTCTTTTTTTACAAATTTTCTTTAATTTTTTCTTTCATTGCATAATTTTACAACATCGATGGGAGTAGAGTTATGTAGGTAACTTGCACAGTTTTTTGCTTCTAGTTACTACCCCGCCTTCCTCGTGTCGCTGGCACGACAGTGATTCTTTTACTGTCTTAAAAGTGCCACATCCACAGCATCGATACATAGAACATCTCCCGCCTGGGCGCGATTTGCAGTGGCCTATATGGAAAGCACTAAATCGGTTGCGAACCCAGGTAGGCCGCTGCAAACACAACTTGGCAAAATGGGGTTTTATAGACCCGTCGGATATTCAATGTGACTGCGGTGCTCCTGTTCAAAACATGAGCCACATACTAGAATGCCCCAAGTGCCCATACACCTGCACTCTGGAGGATTTGATGAGTGCTACCGATGCTGCTATTAATGTAGCCACCTATTGGGCCCAAACAGTTTGACGAGTTTACCATCGAATCGAAAAGAAGAAGAAGAAGCATTGATACACACATACATACCTTCATTGTAGGTTTTTACAAGTTGAAAACATTATGAAATTTAATTGAACCTACATAAATACTCTTTAAACCAAAACATGATGATCCTTAATATTAGGTTTCGCTGCAGTCGGGTAAAAAATAACTCTCTGTTATTATTTTAAAGAGATCCTGGAGATCTACCTAACTAACCTGTACCTAATGTAAATTATGGGCCAGTTATTGCTACAATAACATGAATTAAATATGCATTTTCCCGCATCTTGTTTCAGATGTCGTCATCTGGTAGTGAGAGTGATGAAGATTACGTACCCGGTGAGCCAGAAAAAGTGTCTGAAGAGGAATCGGCGAACGAAGAAACAGACTTACAGTTCGAAAAGGAACTAGACCAGAAAGCGAAAAAACGGAAAATAGTTAAAGAAACAAAAGGTAAAAAGAAGCGAAAGACAAGAAACGGTAGTACAGAGACAGAAGAGTCTCCAGTAAAAGCAGAAGAAACGGAAGTAAGTCCTGAAGAACAGAAGAAAAAAGAAGACGATCTATGGGCAATGTTTTTAGAAGGAACCGATAGTAAACCTAAACGTACCTCTACAGTAACCAGTTCTAGCATTAACGTTTCCAAACCTGTCGTAAGTAACATAGAAATTCCTAAAAGGAATGTAGCTAAAACTGATGATCAAGCCAGAGAAAAAAGAATATTCGAGTTTGCTGGTGAAACTATTGTTGTGGAGAATAATACGATCAAAGAGAAGATAAAGACTGCCGATAGTCCTGCTTCAGGTAAGCATAATATTCTTTCATTATTTTCGTTGACAAGGTATTTATAGTTAAGTATAGCGCTATGCACTGTAGTTAGAGACATGAACAGTCAAAATTAGATGGATTTTTACAATGCTCCCGCATACACTAAAGACAAAATTAACCAAACTTACATGTTTAATTCAGTGACATTTAGCAAAAACATGACCACGGCGCCACTTCACAGCAGCTCTCAGTTAAACTAATACGATCATACTTAGCTTTGCTTTATATGAAAATGTTAGTGGCTTTGTCCTTTGCTACCCAAGGCCACGCTACGGGAAATGTGAGGCTGGAAGTTTAGTCTTACTAAATCAAAGTGTGTAACCTCTTCATGCACATACGCACTGCTCCGTGTAGCATCCGCTGCTACGTTATGGTCATATTTATACATTTGTATAATGAAAAAACAACGCATTAATTCTACCTGACGCTTAGACTTATAATTATTCAAGTCGTCACTCCTGCAACTGCTACTTTATCAAACTTAGTTGCAACTGGCATCGACGTGAAGCTAGCTCTGCCAAGAAAAACTTGTAAATTATGCACAATGCCAAGTGGCAGGCAACCGATTTCCATTAAAACTTTAAAAGCACTAAGCTTTGTATCGAGTTTTGTATTTCAAAGTGATTTAGATTTTAGTTGAGCAAGTTTTGCGTTAAGTTTCATAAAATGTATTTCAAACTGATTGGAGCGAAGATTGGATTTTGTTTCCACCATCTTATGTTTATACGAACTCCCGATTAGTTTAACCCATTTCGATGAAGGACTGAGAAAAGGTTAAATTAAGTTTGAATAGGGTTTTATAAAGTTTAGAACTGAGTACTATTGCGTAGGTATTTACAGTAACTTCATTGAATATACAGGGTGTTTGGTGCATCGTGCACTTTGTGAATTCGCTGGAATTGTGAATCGAGTCACATAAGACTAATATTCAAAATTATGATTTAAAAAATTTTTTTGGTTAAATGATACCTGAAAAACCTATAAAAAATGTTATCTCACTCTTATTAGGAGGGGTCTGAAAGGATAGTAGATGACCCTTCCCGTCGACCATTTCAATTTGGCACACGATGCACCAAACACCCTGTATTTGATACACTCTTATTAAATATGTCGTGAAGTTTTAGACTAGGTAGGCCTGTAAAAATAAGCTATGCTAAGCAGCATCCTCCCTTATTTTCTGTCAATTATATATAAGTATAATTATAATCTAAGCAGAAAATGTTTGTTGCGTTATGAATTTTACGAAATATAAACGTGTTTCAGTAAGCAAGCTAGAAGGACCATCTCGAGGCCGTCCCGGTTTAGGCCGAGGTGGCTTGTCCAGTGTCCTCGGTGCGCTCAACAAGAAGGACAAATTGTCCACGCTGGAGAAATCCAAACTCGACTGGTCTACCTACAAGCAAGAGGAAGGCCTTGAAGAGGAAATACAGAGCCATAATAAAGGAAGAAATGGGTATGATTCATATCTAAGTTATTTTGTTTTTTCATTTATTTAATCGCATTTTGTTACATAGATATTCGTATTATAACATCTGCCAAACTGCATAGCAGTTTGTCGGCAGTACGTTCTCGTAAATTTCGCATCAAATCTAACACAAAAATTCATTGCGAACCAGTACTACGAATACTTATACTAATCTCTGCTTATACTAACGACTAGCTGACCCGGCGAACTTCGTACCATGAAACAGACTAACAGTCAATGAATGTTGTATATCTTTCGATATAGTCAACCAATTGCGATGAAACAAAGCATAAGTAATATATCAAGTTACACACAATTTTAATGTATAAAAAGTTCTCTACATCGATTTCGTACATTTTACGTGATGTGCACAACTAAAAACTTCTACAGAAGTATTTTATATATGTATCAATTAAAAATTTATGTTGGTATTTTGTTCTTTTATTTAGATGAACTATTTGAATGATACTTTTTAATGAAGTAATAAAAAAAATAAGTAAAAAAAAAATAAAATAGATTCATCTTAACGTAATTATAAGGTAGACTCCGCAATAGTACGAAGTGGGAGTTTCCAAATAGAAATACATACTGGGAAACCTGTTTAAGTGGGCTCTGGATTTAAAATGAGTTTCTGGCACTATTGCATTCAAATGTCTACATGTGTTACAGATTATTGAGATAGGTCCCTAGATACCTGGGATTGCTCCAGACAGGTTGATACGCAAACATTGGAAATTTTTCGGGCCCTTTGTATGAGGCAAAACCAGTTTAGACCTATTTAGGAAACTGTAAATGAAAAGCTTATATAAAAAATTCTAGGTCCCGTGAGCTTCTGGTTGTCCAGGTTTATCTGTAAATTAGGCCGGTTTTAGTGCTTGGCCGACCATCGGTGCGTACGTCGGTCGCGCTTGTCATTTGTAAGTATAAAAATCCACAAGTCGTGATAGTGTTTGACCGAACGTAAGCTCGCGGATACGTGGGGCATATTGAACGTCTTTGGATCTGGCCACTTACAAAAAAAGAATGAAAAACAATTATAGAATTCGAAAATGTAACTTTTGCGAGCAGTTTCTTTTTAATTTACGAGACTGTCATTTGTTTTTTCATTGTGGCGTCCTTTCGAAGATTGTGTGTCGCTATCAAAATGAATTTAACTCTTGGATATTTTCATTCAATGTTTTTTTTATGATTTCCGTTGTGGCTTAAGTCAACAAGAGAGTAGCCGGGACTTCAATTGGCATTTGGTGATGAAACACCATGTCGTAGCTCTGTGTAATAATTGTTTGGAGAATTTAGACGTGGACGCGATCATCTCTATGACGGGGTACGTGAAGTTCGGCTGGCGACTGCGGTTACAGACTTGAATATTGATACCGTACGACAACTTATTGAAACTGACAAATAAATTACTTACCAGCAAATTCGTGCTTTGTTAGGCATTGGAATGAGCTAAGTGCAGAACATTTTACATGTGCATCTGAAGGTTTGGAAGCTTTGCACTCGATGGATACCATATAACTTAACAAAGGGCCAGAAACGATTGCGTGTCCAGTGGTGCCGTAAAATGATAAAAATGTTTCATGGAGGACAGTCATTGGCTGTATATAATGTCGTTACAGGTGACGAAACCTGGGTATACTGCTTTGAACCCGAAAGAAAAAGTCAGTCGGCAGAGTGGGTCTTTCCTTTTGAAGATTTTCCGACGTTAGTTGCCGAAAGTTAAAAGTTAAAAGTCGAAGTGTTGCTAAAAAAATGGTTGCTTCTATTTTCGGCAAATCAGGACATTACTGTTAAGGTTGTATAGCACATCAGTAAAAATACTCCTGAGATGGGTTGCTATGCTACAGAGCTGTTGTTTTTTTTTGTAAGTCAAATGTTTTTCGTAAAAACTAATGTCAGTTCTATTAATAAATGCCGTTAACATTATCTAATGTGTAATCCCTGTGTAATACACTCAGCTCTAACAGGTTACGGACCCACGCACGAAAGGAAAAAGCGTACGTAAATAAAAATGGATTATAGTACAAAAATCGACATAGGAAAGTTATATGGCAAAGAAAATTGGTCAACTTGGAAGTATAAGATCTCTATAATGCTTGATGGCACAGAAGGTGCTACAGATGCTGTGAGAGGTAAACTCCAAAAACCAACCCTTGCCGAAGGAGCAGGTGATGCTGAAGTAAGCAGCTATAATAAAGTATTGGCTAGTTATAGGAAGGCTGAAACGAGCGCTTTGCTCATGTTAACTACTAATATGTCAGAAGACACATTAAAAAAGGTAATGAAGTATAGAACTGCATGTGATGTCTGGTAGGAGTTACATAGACTATTTGATGGACAGAAGGAGGACAGAGCCTACAACTTGTGTCTAGAATTCTTTGGACTTAAACAAAGTAAGGAGGACGATATTCCGACACACATATCAAAGCTAAAGAATGTTTGGAATGATTTAAAGATCGAGATTTCCTGAATTGACGCAAATGCTAAACTTCCTGAGATGTTCCTCATATGTAAAGTCTTGGACACGCTGGATGATAGGTACTTCAACTTCAAGTCAAGCTGGCTGATGCTAAAGCAGACTGAAAGGACTATTGATTGTTTAACAAGTCACCTCTGCACGTTCGAACGAGAGCTAGGCAGTCAAGAGAACTCTAAACAGGAGGCGTTAGTGACTACACCAATCAAAAGAGAGTTAAAGCAAAGCATGGACGAACAGCTGATTTGCAACTACTGTTCTGGAAAAGGACATAGAGTTCGCAAGTGCAAGAAGTGGATTAAAGATGGGAGGCCATCTAAGCCATCTTCAGGCATATCAGCACCTAATTCAAAGTCCAAGCAAGTGCAACAAATTTCATTAATGGTGAATGCGTGCTCACAAGAACAAATCCAAGATAGAAATAACTGGTTTGTTGATAATGGCGCAACAACACACATTGCAGTAAGAAGCGATTTCTTCCTCGAATTTCATGAATTTCAGTTAGATCACTCTGTAACAACCGCAGATGGGACCGTGATTCCAGCAATAGGAAAAGGAACCGTAGTGGTCAATGCAAATGTCAATGATAAGCAGGAACTAATAACTCTTCGAGATGTGTGGCTAGTACCATCACTTACGAAAAATCTTTTTTCAACGCTAGCAGCACAGGATAGGATGCAAAATAGCGTATTCACGTCGACAACAAGAGAATGTAAGCTTGATATAGAAGGCTCAACTAAAGTTGTTGGCAAGAGAGTACCTTATGGAGGACTCTATAAGTTGGACATGAAGACGGTCATGCCAGCAAAGAAAAGATCCATTGAGGTCAACGCAATCACTGGTTCTAATCTACTACAGCTTTACCATGAGCGTTTCGCACATCAAGACAAACGACATGTTCGCGATATTGTTAAAAGGGAGCTTGGAATTGATTTAAAACCAGACAATACAAAGTGCGAAGGTTGCATATATGGCAAATCCCAACGGAAAAAGTTTGGAACAAGGGAAAGAGCTACAGAGCCAGGTGAACTTATTCACACTGATGTGTGCGGACCTTTTGCTGATAGCATCTCAAAGTATAAATATTTTGTCTTTTTTAAGGATGACTTTTCAAATTACCGCTTTGTATACTTCGTAAAGCACAAATCCGAAGTTAAGGATAAGCTGTTACAAATGTTGCAAGAAGTTAAAACAACAGGTCATACAGTGAAAACACTACTGAGCGACAATGGTGGCGAATTTGATAATGGAGCTATCCAAAAGATTCTACAAAAGTTCGGAATTCAGCATAGACTGACAATGCCTTACACGCCAGAGCAGAATGGGTGTAGTGAGCGAGAAAACCGCACGCTTGTAGAAGCTGCAAGATCGATGCTACACGCGAGAGGAGAGATGCCACAAGTGCTCTGGGCAGAGCTCATAAACACTGCGGCATATGTTTTGAATAGGACAGGCCCTACCAGAGTAGATACAAAAGTACCCTTCGAGTTGTGGCACGGTAGGAAACCCAAGATTAGTCATTTAAAAATTATTGGAAGTGAATGTTATGCTCACGTTCCAAAACAAAGCCGTAAGAAGATGGATAAGAAAGCCATTAAAGGATTGCTGATAGGCTATGAGAACGATGATGGCTATCGCATCTGGGACGGAAAAAAGACGCTAAGGTCTAGAGACATTACGTTTCAGTCTGATGTCGAGTTCACGATTTCCACCAGTATCCCTATTAGGTTAGAGGGAGATCACAGCGATAAACATGGTCTCATACAAGATCAAGCTTCTGAAAATATAAGAGAAAGTCAAGAACTTGATCTAGAGGGAGATATTACTGAAGATCAAGTTCAAGAGGACATTCTTACACCAACAGAGGACCAAGTTCAAGACAATGTTCCTATACTAACAGAGGATGAGGAAGATTTCACGGATGCTCAGGAACAATTAGAAGTAGTCGAGCCCTTAACAGAGCCTCGATACAACCTTAGAAACCGAGCAACAATTAACCGACCAAAGAAACTCGAAGACTATGTTTGCTTTGTGGGTTTAGAATATAATAGCTTTATACGTGGATGACGGGCTTGTAGCCACAACAGATAAAGCTTTGGCGAACCAATTCTTAAAAAAATTAGGGGATACGCTTAAAATAACTGTCAAGCCAGCATCCTACTACTTAGGATTAGAGATTGCTAGATTAACAGATGGCTCTGTAATAATAACACAGCAATCTTACGTCAGGAAAATTCTCGAACGATTCGGAATGTCCGAATGCAATCCTATTTCGACACCTATAGAGAGGACTTCAGAAACAGGGAAAGTTGAGGAGAAAGAATCTGGAGAAAAGTTTCCCTATAGAGAAGCCGTAGGCGCATTGGCGTATCTCATGACAGGTACGCGCCCGGATATTGCTTATGCTGTCGGGGTCGTATCAAGAAAATTAGAGAATCCAACTCAAGCAGACTGGTTGAAAGTGAAAAGAATATTTCGCTACTTGAAGGGAACAGCTAGCTATGGCATCAAATACACATGTGACTCTACGAGAGCCATTATTGAAGGTTATAGTGATGCTGACCATGCTGGAGATGAACAAACTGGACGTTCTACTACAGGAGTAGCATGTTTATTCGCCGGAGGAATTGTTTCCTGGTTAAGCCAACGTCAAGCGTCTGTTGCAATTTCAACAACTGAAGCTGAGATTGTTGCAGCGAGCGAAGGCGCACGTGAGCTAGTATGGCTTCAAAGGTTATATAACCAACTCACAATATTAGAGGGCGTACCAACATTGAAGGTAGATAACGAAGCAGCTATACGTCTCGCACACAATCCGGAATTTCACAAGCGAACGAAACATATAAGAGTGAGACATTTCTTCGTTCGTGAGACTGTTCAAGAAGGTTTAGTAGATGTACAAAAAACCAGTTCTACTGACCAATTAGCTGACCTTATGACCAAGGCAGTTCCAAGGCCAACGCTCAACGAGATGAGAGCCAAATTGGGGCTGCATAGTTTTTTCAACTGATGAAGGAAAGTGTTAAGGTTGTATAGCACATCAGTAAAAATACTCCTTAGATGGGTTGCTATGCTACAGAGCTGTTGTTTTTTTTTGTAAGTCAAATGTTTTTCGTAAAAACTAATGTCAGTTCTATTAATAAATGCCGTTAACATTATCTAATGTGTAATCCCTGTGTAATACACTCAGCTCTAACAATTACACTACAGTATCGCTTGAAGATCAAACGAAAGTGACTGCTGATGGTATGTCATTTACTTGCCCAGAGTCTTAGAAAAAGTCCGCGAAAAACGTCCTCGAAGCAATATACTCCTCTACCACGATAACGCATCCTCACATTCCACTAAGGTAACAGGAGCCTATTTGAAGGTTTCAAATGTGGAACTGATGTCGCATCCTCCTTCCACCCGGAACTCGCACCCTGCGACTTCAATTTGTTTCCAAAAATTAAAGACAAACTTAGAGGCACACGTTTTTCGAGCTCTGAATCGGCGGTGAATGCGTTCCATAAAGCCATTGAAGAGGTCCCTAAAGAAGACGTCCAACTGCTTTGTACAGTGGTTTCATCGAATGCAAAAATGCATTAATACTCTGAGAAACAATAAATGTATCGTAAGTCTAATATCTAGTATAATAAATCAGAATCCAGAAACTTTCAGTATGCCCTAATTACTACGCACTGCGTACGAGGATCGTCGGTCATGTGCGTCCGCATGCGTGCCGTCCATCGACGCACTATGGAAACATATTAATGCGTTCAGTGCTACACCGATCGGTTGACCGACCAATTGTAAACGCGTCCATTTCGTGTGCGCGTTTTCACTGAACGTTAAAAACTGACTATCGGTTATGCGTTTCATCAGGAACGACGGTCGGTCGAGCACTGAAACCGTCCTTAGTCGGACCCATAGGTCGCAACCAAAACAAGACGCGTGCGATGCAATCAAATCTTTCACATTCGTTTTCACTGAACAGCCACTGACAGCCAGCCACCCAAGATTCTTATAACAAACCACTACCTAATAGAGAATCTAGAATGTTGATGACGTCAACTACAAACAAGATTTAACATATGATTCGTTTGATGTTATGTTTGTTACAATTGTATCTACTTTTGTTTCAGTTATTTGGACAAACGCGATTTTTTGGAACGCGCAGATGTTCGGCAATACGAGATCGAGAGAGACATGCGTCTGAACCGGCGCAGCAATCGATGAAATCATAGAACAATTTGTTACTAGCTGTAATTTTAACGTCATTACTAAATATTAAACTTTATAATAATGCATCGAACTTTTTGTATTAATAGGCTGACCCGGTAAACGTAGTTTTAGCTACCCTTATCACCTAGGGATATAAAATATAGCCTACGATCTCATCTCAGACCTCCAAAATATACACATAAAAATTCATGAAATTTGGTCAAGTCGTTTTGGAGAAATTCGAAAACAAACACTACTACAAGATTTTTATAATATACTAGCTGACACGGCAAACGTTGATCTGCCATATAAATTATCAAATAAAAAGATTGGGGTGGTATGAGGGTAAAAATAGTCTACGACCTCTAGAGCTACCAAATATACCTACACATAATTTCATGAAATTTGGTCAAGCCGTTTCAGAGAAGTTCGATAACAAACACTGTGACACGAGATTTTTTATGCGGCTGTAAACATATATTCATGTTGATGTAAACGTCAGGGTGATTGATTTATCTTTCATTTTGCTGCCAGTATCATTCAGTATCCATCTTCTCGATTTTATAGCAACAAATACCGAGTTGTCCCCATTCAGACCTGGCGGTTATAACTATGGTAGATAGGAATTTTCAAGAAACCCACCTCTGTAACAAAAATAGTGTATTTAATAAAAGCTTGCACAAGTTGAAAAATCGTTCATAACAAATATTAATGCTATCCCGCTTTATTTGTGTAACGCATTCCTGTTACCATAATTAGTAACAAAACACTGGCACACAAATCAAAACACGGGTACCGAACTACGTGAAAGTATGTGTACAGTTTGCCACGGCACTCTGACAGTAATTGTACAATGTATCGAGGTGCATCGCTGTGGCTCCTTAATGGTAACAAACTGCCTCGCAAGGACCATTTCATCCATTCTACTCAATCACGTCAATGAGTGGTAGTCGAGTACGGACAATCAATTTCAATTTGTAGGAGCTCAGGCGACGCCGAACGATTTGCACACGTTGTGCTAATCAAGCACTAAACAGTTTATTTGTCGAGGCCGCAGTGTCACATAGCATAGCACTGTTCAGTACCGAGTTTGCGTCCGCGGCGCATTCATGACAAACGGCTTTTTTAAATAAAGTGCAGGTCAGACTGTAATTTTTGCAAGGTTTTAATCAGGAATTCATGTGAAGTGCGCACTGTGTTACAATGACTACTTATGGAAGGTGGACGATGTACGATGGTGGAATGCCAGGTGTTCAGGTAAGTTACATCTTATGGTAATTTGTAGAAATTCTATTTAGGTAGCGACTAGGAACTTTGGAATTATCTCGAAAACGAAGTGCAATTAATATTTGTCTCGGAATTTACGTGCAAAGAGAAATAGATTTATTTTCTATTATTCTCTTAGGATCAGTTTGACTCTACAACATTATTTTTAAACCTGAATGTAGTCTGTTCAGAACAGTAACTGAATCGACTCCAATAATTTTTACACCATGTTACTTATATTTTTTCCCAAACATATTTAAAAAAGGTCACAAGTTGGACACCACCGACAATAAGTACAACACAGGTCACGGCAGGTCATAGTGGGCATTAGGCGCTAGCGCACATGTGGGTGCGGGAGTAAAAGAACCTCTCAGTCGCCAGGATAGGCCGGTGACCATGACATTGTGTGGTCAACCAGGTAACAAAACAAGCCTATAACTTTGTGATTTTTCATGATACAGTTATTAAATTTTGTACATAGATTCTTTACATAAAAATACTAGACACGTGTTTTTACTAAAACCAATGTTGTATATTTTCATTTTTCTATATCACCTTGAATGAAAAGCACAGGAATATAATATTGATTATATTTTTATTTTAACAGGTCCTAATTTAATAAAAAAGTTTAATAACCGGTTACACCATCAATGATCGTAAGTGGTTTTACTAACAGTTCTCAAGTAGCAATCGACGTTTTTACGATAATACTTGAAACTTATCCAAATTGCAAAATTAGACTGTAATTTTACAAAGCGTAGTTTTTCGTCGTCCTGTAAAGTTATCGCATTTAGAAATAAAGAAAGAAAAACAAACAGAATAAAATAAAAAAGTTGATGGATTAGTTGATGACATAAACGAACATAAAAAACAATAACTCGATTCGATTTCGATTTCTTGCCACCGCAGGCGCGGGCTTCGGCTTGCGGACGGCGAGCTTCCCGTTGCTCGCCGTACGACTGTACGGTAACCGTCCGGAACAAGCCCTAGTCGTCTACGGCGCGTAGTGTTCCAAGCGCGCCTCAAGGAGATGTCAGCAAATCGTAGGGGGCCAGCAGGGGCCATTATGGGTTCGCTTCTGAAAGGAAAACCCGGCCCTGGAATGAAAAGCAAAGAAAAAACTAGGAGTGGGTTTTAGTCAGTAAAAGTCTCGACACCGATCCGCCCAAGGGCGCGAGATGTCATTGGATGATTTCCCACCTAAAAAAAAAGCTATAACTGCTATCCTTACTAATACAGGAAAGACATGTTTAAAAAGTTTCGAAGTATTTAATTCACTATTCAGTAATTAAATACTTGCATAGTTCCGAAGGCATGGAAAATATAATAAATATGTCAACCGAACGGTAAGCGTCAGGTTCTGGGTTCGATTTCCCGGCCGGACATAGTGTTAATTGAATTTATGTGCCACATTCTAAACTGGGCCATCAACGCCTCCCAGAAATGAACCTGTAAGATAAAAATTTCGAATGTTTAGAAAATACAGAACTTGCCAACACTGACATTTCATGGTTGGTTTCTTTGAGCTTTTGTACGCTACGACTTTTTATCAGTAAATATAATTTTCATGGATGACGCTGGTTCACAATGGCCGAAGACAGACGTGTTTGGGAAAGTAAGAGGGAGGCCTTTACCTAACAGTGCGAAATATTAAAAAAAAAACGTACCACACTAAGAGTAACGTAACACTACCAAGATGCCCAGACCCAGAACATCTCTGTAGGCCATACAAATATTTGTTGCGTGCGGGAATCGAACCCGCGACACGCAACGCAGCAGTCAATCGCTCAACTAATGCGCCAACCGGGAAAATAATAATAATAATGATAGGTCTAATTAGATAGATAAACGCTTTCTTAAGATAAAAAAAAAGCCCGTGATGCTGATGGGGTAGTCCGTTTGTACTTTGTAAATTAGAACCTACTCATTGAGCTTTCAGTGAAGTTCCTTATAATTTATTTTGATTTACTAAATGATATCTTTTTGGAAACCATTCGTAACTATATGTTACGAGTACTTTCCATAAGTAAAGTACAGAGGTACAGATAAAATCAAGAGAATTAAGCTCTAACCTTCATCGAAGTTCCTTTCCTAAGTTGTTAGTAGAGGAATGTAGGTACATCTGCATTCGCCTGTTTCCTCCCACGGCTACGAAGGTAACGAGGAGTCAACTAAACACCGATACCTAGTATAGATAATGACGTAATCTGGAACAGTGAACGTAGTAGAAAGGAAAAGTGGGCGAACCGATTGAGTAGGTACACAGCCTCGAGTTGCGCCCACGCAGGTCCACTCCTTGCAGTCTGCACCCTTCCAAAACATGCAATGTGACGGAAACATCGCTCGGAAAACTAAGCGCTCCGCTAATCATCAATTAATCTTCATCATGACTTCAGCCGAAAGATTGTCCACTGTTAGACGTAGGTAAGCCTCCCCCAAGTGGCACCGCAACGACCAGTCCTGTAAAAAAAAAAACTTCTGGAAGGCCTTCTCCAATGCTTCATCTTCCGGTACACAGTTTTTTTTTGTTTTGTTATTACAAGCTTGTTAGTTTCACTGTCCGGTTTCCAATTGAGCGGGAAATCTGCAATGTCAATGCAATATTGAATATGACAGACCTGTTGGTCTAGTGTTTAGTGGCCCTGACTGCTATGCCGGAGGTCGTGGGTTCGATTCCCACCCAGGACAAATGGTTATGTGATGAGCACGATCATTTGTTCTGTGTCTGGGTGTAATTTATCTATAATATGTATGTATTTAAAAAATATATAAGTATGTTCATCAGTTGTCTAGTACCCATAACACAAGCTCTGCTTAGCTTGGGACTAGGCGGCGTTGTGTCAGTTAAAAAAAAAAAAAAAATATTGTGACATATTGAGCTGATCTGATGATTCATCATCAGATCAGCTCAAGCGAAGAAGATGAAGGTGCCAGGGGAATTCTGTAATAAAACGACGCAAACTTGTCGATGATATCCAGGACCTGATGATGGATTTCGAAAGTAGCCATCGAGCCTTTGTAATAAAACAAAAAAAAAAATAACGCATTTCGAGTTTGGGTTTGCCTAAAGCTTAGATTGACTTTCTTATCAAAAAAAGTAAAGTTTGTAAACTTACTCTTAGTTTCAAAAAGCTAATTCTTGGTTGTTGCTAATTTTACGCCAATCTAACGTTTAATGAGGCAAACACATTAAGCTCCAGACTGCCTTCCTTGCTTCGGTAATTGTACATTTCGAAACAACGGATCTATTGTCGTCCAGTTCCATAATATTTGCTCAGGTGTGCGCTATTCGAGGAGCGACCTGTACAAATGAATGAGCCACGACGGTGATAGTGCTGCTCATTGCGCATGTGTACGCGCGCTCGATAACCGCACTACGCCCGTGTCCGCGGCACGTGTCCATGTGATCAGCCGTAAGGATTCTGAGCGTACCGCCTGAGATGAAGGAGGCTGTGCCGCGACCCCATACGATCGGTTCGCTCAGAAGGCGCGCGGCGCGAGGGTCTCACGCGGCGCGGGGTGAGCGATGCGCGCGGCGGCCGCGGGCGGTGGCGGCGCGCCAGTCGCACACAACCGCCTCACGGGGTGGCTGCTAGTCCGGTGCGTGAATTTTATCGCGCTTAACACTGCCGTATTCTGATTATACATATGCATCGAATTAGTTATATTTCCATGTGATACTTTGTATGAATGAGGATTTGCTCGTGATGTGTGGAATTGTCTCCGAGATACAAGACAGCTGAGGTGCTGGAATCCTGTAAAGTCGTGAAAAATCGCGATATCGGGAAAGTGTTTTTCTTGTTTGTGGTGAGCGTGAGGGGAGCGGGCGTGCGGCCCGTGGTGGCGGGTCGGTGGATGGTGCGGCGCGGGCGGGCGCCGGGGTGCGGCCGGCGGCGCCGCTAGCAAAATGTCGATACCCCTGGGCCGGGAGACGGTGCTGCCCACGCAGGTGAGTCCAGCTCCTCGTAGCCCTGCGACGTCACCGCCATAAGCCGTGCCGGGAGCGTGCTGGAGCCGTGCTGTGCATGGATGCGTTAGCAACTACTTATTTATTAATAGATTAATAAAGAAGTAGAGTTATACGCAGAAGTAGAGGTGTAACAGACAATTAATTTAGTTATTGTACATATTTGTTTGCGTTTGCCCAATTTTGCGAAGCAAAAATTTTATTTTTGTTAATTAGACATTTATTGGGTTTAGGTATTCGTAAAATATTTTGCAGGTTTTCCAAAGAATAGCAAGTAAACAATCTTCAATGACGAATTAGGTAAGTATTTTTAATTTTTCGAAATGGTAAAGCTAGGCTGAGCTGAGCTTAAACGTAACTGAAATCAAAAGTGATAGTTTTTATTATGTACCTACTAGAAAAAAAATGCTAAAATAAATGCGTGCTTAGTCAACCACTTGTCATCTTTGATAAAAATGCGTTATGTAGCAAATATAAAAAAAAAAATAAGTTGGTAGAATACAGGTAGGTACTTATTTATATTGATAGCATTTTCAAATGAGTAGGTACATTAAATATGAACATTATCGCGTCCATATCAACAATAATATCGATTGTTGCACATTTTCAGGGTCTCCTACTTGAGCAAGCATTAATTATGCCTAAAAGCGTAACAGCGCCATTTGATATTTAATTTATTTTGATAAATTACGTGAATTTTTACACGTCGGCATTGTGGGTATTCACCTGATATTAACAGATAAGTTAGTCGAAGATTTACGTTGCGTAGCACTAGACCGTAAACAGCGTGACTGATTGTGACAGGCTGGCGATAGTACCTACGTATCTGCGCAAACCGTTTAATTTCTTATCAGAAAAGTTTCACACAAATCACAGATGCTTACGCACAAACATTGATTTAGTCTCAGTCAAGTCTAAAAATACACTATTATGCAAGGATACAATGACAGTTTTATTACGCAAACGTCTCGTCTCATATCCTAACGACGTCAGACCATTCTTATCTAGAAATCCTATCCTAGAATACCCTATACATCAACTGTATAGGTCATTTTAATAATCTAATTCTGTAGTAATTACCTATTTTATCCTGCGTAAAGTATTTTATGATCTTGTGATCATAAAATACTTTTAATTTAAATAACCTCCTTCTTTTTGAAGTCGGTTAATAAAGGATTTAATCTGACTACCGTGCTTCCGAAAAAAACTTTTGAAAAATGCATTATTTTTTCTTGACGAATATTATTCAGCAGAGAAACATTCTTTTTTCAGGTTTCCGTACCTCAAAAGGAAAAACGGAACCCATAGGGGATCACTTTGTTTTCCGTCTGTCTGTCTGTCAAGACCCTTTATCTCGGGAACGCTTGGAGATATCGGCTTGAAATTAAAACCATATAGGTACTCAGGTCTGCGATTCGGAAAAATCTTCGTAACTCAATACGGGAATTGGAACTGTTTTCATAGGAAAGTTTGTACGGAACCCTCAGTGCGCGAGTCCGACTCGCACTTGCCCAGTTTTCTTCTGCCACTCCCGCGCTCTGGATGGAGCAAGGGTGTTAGAGTTTTAATGACTTAAAGCTCACCCGTGTTCCTCCGAATTTTACCCTTTGCGTTCTGGAACGGCCCTGGGGTCGCTGTTACTCTTTCGAACAATCACGCAGCCCAGCAGAAGATCATCCTGGATTCTTTATATGTATGTATTTAGTAGAATGTCACTTGCATCCAACAGTTCCACGACCATATCTAATACTTAGACAGGTTGTAGACTTGTAGAGCTACTTCGATGAATCTAAAAATATATATTTATACGTGCAATTCTTAAAACTTGATTGAACAAGTATGTGTGAGTACGTCTAACGGGCGGGTACCTGTGCTATGTGTCAGGACCGTCACCGTGAACCGACTTTGTTTGATCGTAAACTTGACGGTGACAGTTAGCAGAAATGAGCCCAAGGTGGATCGAAGCAGGCAGTTGTGGTACAAATAAAAATGACATTAGAACACATTAAGATTGGTTATTGACCGCACAACCGAACTAAAACATCCGAAAGTGTCTAGAAAACTAGGGCATGTGAAACGTTCGGTGGTAATGATGCCCATTAGGTACCTGCTACTCTCCAGAGTTCTCGTACCGATTCGAGAAATTGATTGCCAGTTGCCTGCAACTACTTCCTCACTGTAGATATTTAGTAGTTACGTAGTAACCACGGAACCAGCCGAACCAAACTCAATATTTCACCGCTTATAAATAATGAGACGAAGCCCCGACCGTCTCAGAGCGAACAGAAGCTGCAAACCATATCGCTTCAATATCCTAGCTTTATGATGTAATTGATTTATCTGTTTAGTTATTAAAAAAAAAAAAGTAAAAAACTAAAACCCGACTACGACAAAAAAAAACTACGTTGAAAAAGTATGAAACAAGATTTTCATACTTCGAACAGAACAAAAAGAAAAGTATGAAAATCTTGTTTCATACTTTACTTACTTTACGCTGAAAAAGTATGAAACAAGATTTTCATACTTTTCTTTTTGTTCTGTTCGAAGTATGAAAATCTTGTTTCATACTTTTTCAGCGTCGTTTTTTTTTTGTCGTATTCGGGTTTTAGTTTTTTACTTCTTTTTTTATTTAACAATTTTGATGTTAAATATAACACATGACTTTTTGTCCGCTAGAGTGCGTCACTTTAAATTTGAATAATATTTTAGAAACGTACAAGTTGCACCCTTTGAAATGATACCAAACACGGCGTATTTATCTCCATTTTTATTTTTAACACATTAATTTTTGTCCGCTAGAGGGCGCTATATCAACTATTTTGACACGTCACGTAGCCTATGTTCAGCGGACAATTAAGACGGTTCTAATGATATCTCATATGTCGAGTTCCGATAAGTAGATTAGGAGCTATGAGGGAACAGATGAACATACTCACATACATACGTACATACATACATACATAGCCTGTCAAAGTCACATTTGGCTTTGCCATAGTCGGGTAAAAAATATAACCCTTCTTGTTGTTGTTGTTGTACAAAGCTCTTTGACCCTACCAAAAGAAAAGCAAGGTAGAAGTTGCCAGCCATTGACCTGATGGTCATATAAAGAGACCTGAAGCTAAAAGATCATTACCAGAACAGACGACCCAGGATCGGACCACTTGGCAAAGGAAAATGAGGAGACCCGACCTGACCCACATAACGGGACCAGGAAATGAAGAAGTAACGATAATATTTTTATAAAAGTTAATTAGTCTCTATGTCTATACATCTAAAACCACTTACACGAAGGCATAGACAGGATGTGGGCGAATAATTTAATATATTGATATTGACAAGCGGTGAGCGTGACCGTGCCAATTAATTGTTTGAGCACATGGAGGGAGCCGAAACGACCAAGATTAACAGTAATAATTAAGATCTGAGATACAGCTCGCACAAATATTTCTAAGAAGATCTATGATGATTATTAGATTTAATATGTAGTGTCCTGATTATATTTTAGATTAGCCTTTGCATACTTATAGACTTGGGTACCTATATCCTCGAGAACGCAGCCCAAAGCACAAGAATAGAAAATCTTACAAAATCATCTGATCATAGATACTAAAGAAAGAAATTGATAAAATAAAAGAGAGAGCTAAATTGAAGCTATAAATCACAAATGACACACAATGATTTCGTGACTGTTAATTTCTAAGAAAGAAACACCTACGCTTGGCGGATAAAGATAGATCAACCAAAGAGATTGCTGATAGATACGTAATGCAAACTTAGATTGCTAAAAATAAATGTAGAAGTGTAGACCTTAAAATTTAATAGCTGTTTAGCTCCACTTATCGCAAGTGAACTAATCTGGAGTTCCATTTGGCTGCGTTAAGTTCGGCGTGCGACGCTAAGTTCAAGGCTCTATTGATCCACCGGCGGGTGCAAGGTTGGAGACGGCTATTTTGGGCCACTATTTTCACATTTCTTTAGTTTGCGGCGGTTGGAGACGCCCTAACATTAACTTAGATAGAATTATAGCGTGGACTTTGTAGTGAAACAGGTCTTGCAGCCATTAAGCTAGTTTTAGAAAAACGGGAAGTGGATGCACTAGGTGACGGTACTACTTTTCTTAAACCAACAAGTTTAGTTAATTTGCTTGGCTAAGACACGGTCATAACTATACCCACTGATGAAGAAACTGCCGAGCAACTTTTCTTAAAACAGTAATTTGTCTATATGAAAGTTTTGCTACAATGGTGTAAATAAGGTCACACCTCAAGACAGTCGGTTCGATGTCCGTGTAGGTACGTCTAACAGCAACTTGCATGGTTCTAACGTGACTCACAAGTTCTAAGAAGCGACTGCGACGTTTATCTGTAGGGCGAGTTACCTTGATGTACAGTCAGAGCTAAGATAGATGGACAACCTCATTTATACTAAGTCCTTATAAATATTAAATAAGCGAAAGCGTTAAAACAAGAAGCTTAATTACTGTATTTAGTAACTTCATCTTGAAAAGAAATGAATTTTATAACGAGAATATTTCCAGGTTTATTATGATGTTTCATAAACAACAAAAGAACTAAGTAGTTGCATTTATTGAAAGTCAAGCTTTAGTAAAAGATTTTACGATGCTAATAAAATCTTTATGTAGAATAATTCACAGTTTATTGTGTCCGTGTGGCAGTCTGCTTGTTTTTCTGTTCGCTTATAAGGCAGCTAGGGTCGCGTAAAAGATCGCTTGAACAAAAAGTAAGCTTCGAAATGCGTGACTTTGCACTGACTGTAGAAGAATGCTCTTCCATGAGCTTATAAGGGAAGGTATATTTTTCACGATGAACATTTGGTATTGGATGGAAATTGGAATACAATCACATAAGTTTTTGCTGAAATCTAAACTGTCTAATACCGCGATTTTTTTATATGATGACTTATGATTTATTTTTATTGTTAGCTTAACCTCTATCTCTTACAATGGGTAGGTATGACGTCGCCAAACTTGGTTTACCTTTGAATGAGGTTAAATAAAGAAAAATATCACTGACGATTGGCACTGATTACCTTTTGATGACAAGTACAGTTCTATAATTACCCATAATTATAATGTTAATCATCAGAATATGCTCGGTTCCCACACATTCTGATTGAGTAATCAAATATTATACACCTACGTTATGTAAACTTCTACGAAACTTCCTAGAACAAAAAACTATGCGGATGTTAATCGTGTTTCAGATAAGCTAGTTTATACTTGAAGCTGTAAATGAGCCGCCTGACTTATTGTTTTCAGCGTTAACGTCTACTCTTATAAATCAGTAAGGAAGTGATTACAGTCAAAGTTCTCGGTACTATTCGTTAAGTTGTAAAATACAAACTTTTTGTTAGAGCGACCCAGAACATGTAACGAACATCATGCGAACATGATTTGGTTTTAAATTTCGGCCAGTTTCGGTAAAAATAAACTGGTTTCGGCCAAAAAGTGGCGGAATATTCTGCTCGACCGAAATTAGCGTCTTTGGGCAGACGTTTGTGATAGATACCTAAAAACTGATTGAATCGTTCGTCTATGTGTGTTATAATTTTTTATGTAATCGTCGATTTATTCGATTATTTATAATTTTCTATACTCACAAGTTCTCAGCACTATTCGTTAGATGTAAAATACAAGCTTTTTATTAGAGACCGACCCAGATCGACCGAAGATTCGGTTTCGGTCTAAGCTAGTTTCGGAAAATAAAACTGGTTTGGGCCAAAAAGTAGCGGAATATTCTGCTCGACTGGAACTAGCGTATTTGAGCTAATGGTTGTGATAGATATTTAAAAACTGACTTATAATTTTTATATAATCGTCGATTTATTCGATTACATCGAATAAATCGACGATTATATAAAATTTATTTAAAATTCTTTACCCATAAGTTCTCGGTACCTACTATTCGTTAAGATGTAAAATAAAAGCTTTTTATTAGACACCGACCCAGACAGACTGTAGATTCGGTTTCGGCCAGTATCGGTCAAAAAAACGAAAACCGAACTAGCGTCTTTGAGCTGACGGTTGTGATAGTTAGCTAAGAATTGACTGACTCGTTTGTCTACGTGTGTTATAATTTTGATGTAATTGTCGATTTATTCGACTATTTAGTATTTTATAAAAGTTATAAAGAACTACTTATGTAATTAAGCATAACTACATACATATATCGAAACCTAATTAGAAACTGTATCGACATATTTTTTTATTTTTTTGTCAGATTTTACCACGTTAGGTTCGACTTTAGTTACCGCCGAAACTGGAAGAGGAGCCAAACATTGGGTTACAGTTTCGGCTTCGGCTGCAAATCGTGTTTCGATCGATCACTACTTTTATAGACTCCTTTCAGTTTAACCCCTAGTTCTTTTACTAAAATAAAAGGCAAGTTATCTTATTTTCTTATTCAAAAGTAAATTTAAGTAAAGAATTTTATATTTAGTTTATTTTTATGGCGTCTAGACAATGTTAAGGCACTTTAGACGGTGCACACGTAGGTACATAAGAAGCCTTTCTGCTAACTGGGTTATCCTGAGGCAGTATGCTTATCGTAAGTACATTGTCTGCATCTTAGCCGACTCCATAACGATAATGGACCGAGCATCGGCTTCGTGTTGATATTAAGCATGATATTATTGGTCCAAGTGTCTTGCGCGTGTTATGTGCATGTTCGTTTAGCAATCACTTGGACTGTTATTACTGGATATGGTAATATTGGTAATTGTTGCGGTAATATGTCTCGTGTTATACGTACCTACTTGCTGTACGAGACTGACTGGGTCATTAGCTGCGGAATATTCATAGGAAGCAAATCTGTCTGTCGCCGTCGTTTCCACATTTCATAGCGAATTCTCTAGGTACTTCTGTGTAAGTGGTCATTAAATGAAAATATCTAGCCTGAGTGTTTAAATGTTTGTCATTTAGAACATCGCTATTAATACAAGTGAGTAAGATTGTTTTGCCCCCTTATGCATTGCGTTGTATGGAGCGTACTCTCGTAGTCCATATATTTTATCTGTACATTGCGGGCTTATCTCGTCCGATTCGTAGATATCCGCACTTTGTACGGTTCCTTTATCGATGCTGATAATGTATTGATAAACCGATAAGTGCGCTCTGTTTTGTTTATCGAACATTTAATACTTTATGTGGCGTTCCTTACCCACTGAAGATATTTATGTTCGTTCGAAGAAAGTAATCTACCTCTGAATGTAGGTAACGTAAACAGAACGTGTCACAGTTAAAACGCAGCATTATTTTCGTTCAACAAAGTTTCATAACACTGAAACATTTAAACGATTTGTGACAGTAACAGCGATTGCACTAACGACGTGTGAAGCAACGTAGGTAGATACCTACGTGTGACTTTTTCCCAATTTCCAATCAACCCGATTGAGTTTTTCCTATATATGTATTTTACTCGGCTGCTTCAGAATTCGTGCATAATAAAACAGATCGAGTCATGTTTTCCTCCGAACTCCAAATCCACAGGGTCAGAGCCAGTATTAAGAAAAAGGAAAAAAAAAGTCTTCCAAATTACGACAACTACGTGCATCGCGTGCGTGGTTTCGCAGAACTGCCTGTTCCTTAAATAACCGCGACCATTATTCGGCGGGTTCTATAACCGCGACCAGTATTCGACGGGTTCTTGTGCGCGCGCGCCGTCCTCGCGGCGTCCTTTGGACCACGCTGGGAATGCTCGCGACCCCCTTATTCGGCTACATAATAACCCATCGCTCCTGTCTCTCCCGACGCTTCGATTGTTCGACCTAGTTTGGAGATGGGAGACATTTTTGGCAATGCCATTAAAGCTGTTTTTCTACGGTAGTTGATTTCCTTTAGGAATTTGTCCTTCGTATTTTTCTTACAGCCTACTTAGGAATCTTATTTCTGTACTCAAGAAATATGTCTGTCATGATTGAAATGTCGTTTGAAAACGTTTAACTATAATCAGAAGTGATTAATTAAGATCTCGGCAGCCGGCGGCAGGCTGCAATAATAAACGCAAGTGTAACACTTGTTAAGTAGCGCCATGACATTTTAAATGAAATTAAACGCATGCCAGTTGCACGTAAATAATTTAGGGCCTGAGCCTAAAATACCTGGGCTGTCGCAAGTGGCGGAGCCCGGCGGCCGCCAGCGCCTTATAAGGCGGCGCACATCGAGCGAGGCCGGCGCGGGCGCTGCGCAGCCCTCCCAGCCTCGCACTTCGCCTAGCGAGGACTTGAGGACATCTCCGTCACGAGCCACTACAATCGATACAAACCATCACAATAACCCAGTTAACCTTTCAACTTCGTCCGGAATACTTTCGCGAGTCCATTATTTACACAGCAATTATATTATCGGCGAGATACTATCTCAATGTTAATTGTAGGGCACGAGAGAGACATATAATGAGTTTATTATTACATTTTGCAAAAAGAACCAGATTCTTAAAGGGGTTATGTAAACAAAAGCTATCAGCCGTCAGCACAGATTTATATCACACACCATGTATTGCTCTTGCGAGATGATATGGGACGACGGTCTTGCAGAGATAAGACACACCGCGAAAACCAGAGCAAATACTCGGAGTAACAAGCTAATCAAACGCGGACCCTGGCAACCTGCTCGTCTCGCCGCCGCCGCCACAGCCTCCGGCAATCTAATGTCGACTTAATAGCTTCTTGCACTTAGGCAGCTTTATCAATGAAAGCTAATACAGGCAAGTGGCAATTGAGAGCGGATTGTGGTCCATTCCGTAAGAGCACATGAGCCGTGTTATGCTGTTGACTCGGCAGCACATTGCTATAAACATATTATAAAAAACTGTTATGTTGTTCAGTGGATATTGTTTTATCTAATGTCATTCGTTCTTATATCAAGTGCTTCCTGCAAGACTTGAAGGTTTCTTGGCAAGTTTGCAGATTAAACTTCAGTTTTACCCTGAGCTGTTTATAAACGGTAGATACCACTATGTACAGCGTAAATAAAAATATTTTTTCTGGAAGTTCAGGTATTTTTTCTGTATATATTTGTATTTACAATATTTTATACAAACAACGATTAACACTAAAAATGTTTTTTTTCTCCTCGATCTCTTTCGTCCACGTGTAGCATAATGGTAGTGACGTCACATTACAGTTTGTGCATCCTTTTTCTGTTACTTGACAGGGTCGCATTCCACTAGATTTGAAAGGTTTCTTTCTGACTTAATTTTGAACGGATTTGAAAACATTCTATTCAATCATTTAGATTTTGGATAACATTGGTTTTTTAAACAAATAATTAATAAGAGAGGCTATGGTTGAGCGTACGAATGTCTCACTTCAGGCAGTCTCAAAGTGCGGTGAAGCCAATCTGGTGGGATTCAACGCCGCCAAAACACAAGCGTGTCTGTTCACCGCCAAAAGGAGCCCATTCACCTTGGCTCTCCTGCTTTTCGGAATATATCTCTGGAGTGCACCGACCGCCTTCAGCTCTTGGGAGTTGAAGTTTTCTCAGGCCTTAATTTTGGGCGGTTCATTGAGTCCAAAGCCAAGGTAGCTGCTAGGAAACTCGGCGTTTTTGCAAAAGGTCTGGCGGTACTTGACACCGGGACAGCTTTTAATGTTATACAAAGCAGAGGTCCGATCGTGTGTGGAGTACTGCGGCTACATATGGGCTGGTGCTGCAAAATGCCACCTAGCCTCTTTGGAGTCTATGGAGAGGCGCGTGAAGAGGCTAATTGGTAATCCATATTTGGTTAAATCCAATCTTCAAAGCCTTGAGGACAGGGTTAGGCAGCCTTTCGGTGTTTTACAGGTTGCATTTTGGAGAGTGTGTGCGGGAATTGCATCACTTGATTCCGCCATCTTTGTTTCTACCATCGGACAACCCGACGTACGGCGAGTATCCACCCGTACGTTGTTGAAACCGCGTACATCGAAGGACTGGAGCAATTTGCATGCTGCGGTCTTTGAATCCGATTATAATTTGGGTGTCTTCTAGGCTAGAGTGAATAGGCTCTTCATAAACTAGTGCGCCTCACCATCAATGATGGAATCACTGCTTACCATCAGGTGGGATCGCAGTCAAGAACTAGATTAGATCAAATTAAAAAAATCGAGTCAATTAGGTCATATTTGTCAGGTAGCTCGTATCGACAGTGTTTAACTTGTCAAGATTTATTTCGTGTTCACTTTATATGTAAAACTATTCATGAAGTGCGCCAAACTAAACGCTGAGCCCCGTTTAATTATAACGCAAGTATTCGCAAGTCTTCCGAAAATTGTGTTGCGGTTAGTTTAATGGAGTTCGGTTTATGATCCAATTCCCGTTTTAAATGAAAACAAAATAAAGGGCCTCCGCTGACCGTGAAGGATTCGTAAAATATTAACCCACAGGCTGCCCACGCCCCACAGAGCTCGAACAATCATTATTTCTGACCAAACAAACGATTAAACCAACAAAACAAGATTAAATTGATTCGTTACAGTTTTGCAACTTAGTTTAATATTGACTACAAGTAAATACGTTTAAATAACCGGTTTTACCATGTGGTCAACTGGTTGGGAAAATCGTAAAGTTATAAACTTATAACAGTGAAACGGCAGAATATGCTGAAATTGTTGCGGCGGAAGATCGCCGATCACCTTCAGATGTTATCGTATCTCGTATCAATAACCCAGATACTCTCTGGTCAGCCAGCATACTCGTAAGTGACGATCTTGACTTTGCTAATAAACGTTTAAGCGGTTTTATACGACGGGTCAATAGATCAGTCGAGCTCTCGCGATTTTGCAGCGCTACGCTACGCCGGTCCTGTCGACCTAGATTGTGAAGTAATAAATCAATAATCCTAATCGTCAATCTATCTGAGACGACATTTATTGCTTAGTAGGTAACCGTGACAAATAACATTAACGGACTAACTACGTGCGAAATGCAAATAGACAGTGCACCTACTGTGTACTGTGAGCACTTCGCAGTCTGGCAGACGGAGCCGCGACTAATGAATGTAGGTAATTCGGTCGTATTGAACATTACACGTATCAATTCGCTCCAAGTACTTTAACTAATAGGTATGTGTATCTATTGTTCTCCTAAAGTTAAAGTTACAAACAACGGAAGCCTTCATAAATCTTTTATCATTCATGTTATTCTGGGATTTAAATTACACAAAGTTCCTAATTAAAATTCATCCAGCGATCCCTCTTAAGGTACTCGTAGAATAATTTCTTAACTGCTAATTGCGGTTCATTGAACTTTAAATGGGGAATAAACAGCACTTTTACAAAATTGCACTGCGATTGTGAACGTTGGAGTGGAACAAAGTTTAAATGAAGTAAGGGCTGTCGCAGACTGTCGCGGGATGCGGCGCGGAATAAGGGGAGATATCGTCTTTACGATTGGACATGGCGACAAGTTGTCGCAATTAGAGTGGCTATACAAGAGGATGATAAATCGCAGCGGCGGTGCGGCGACAAGGATGACACTCGCTATATTCCGATGACTTCTTGAACCGGTCCATTTTGCGATGTCGTTTATCATTTGATCTTTCTAAAGCCACATGCAGCCTTTGGAAGCATTTCTAAGAATACATTAAGATGGAAAGACAAGTAATATGCGGCGGTGTTTCTTTTTATCTTGCTTGCATATTTGGCAACAATTAAGCTGGCTCGGAAAGAATTTTTTTCTTAAGTTACAAACCCTTGTACAGTCATTGAAACACGAAAATAACAATGCCGATAGAATCGATGATAGTAAATTCCTAAAGCATGCAAAATTGACGTATGATGTAGAGCAAACACATTTTTAAGTAGGTTAACTACCTAAGTGCCTATAAAGTTGAAGCAATGCTTAGGCAGTATTGGTAGCAGATAGGTAGATACTGTTTAACGCACGTGCAGATATTGCGGCAAGAGATTTAAAATTGAATTATATTGGATATCTAAAGAACGGGACATACTTGTACAAGGCACGAAAGCACACTCCGGCACCGAAACGTAACTAAAAACAAATGAGTACCTACCTATAATTTTTAGAACAAAGCAATCGATCCGCGGAAGATGTGGCTCTCGCAACCTAACAATGCCTAATTGTAACGATAGCTCGGATGTTTTCCCTGTGCATTGACACCTTGCACCAAGTTACATGTGTTGTTTAGTCTGCAGTCAACGACCTCGACTGTGTTATAAAAAGTAACGTGAACCTGCCCACCGCATTACTGCAAATTGACTCCATATCGGACGATGGCGACCCGATCAGCCGAGCCACAGAGCAACTGCCCGCTAAGTATATTGGCTCTCTAGATATGCACTTGCGTAGCTACCTATTTAATGCAATCTAACATTTATGATAAACTATTACTACCTACCTATCAGTTACATAACGTAGTCTACAAGAGTCGTCAGATTCTAAAAGTGTATTTAAATCTATATGTAACTAACTACGTTTAAGTGAAACGATTTGATACTGTTTTACATAATCGTAAATAAAAAAAACAACTTCGACAATCTTTATGATTAGGAGCTGAGTATCGTGTTTACGATTTAGTAATGTCCATAGAAATCGATAAGGGGATTTTAATGGAACGATAACAACTTGATTTTAATACTAATGGACGTGTAAATTGATCTATTACTACAAAAGGGTTACGTCTAGAATCGACTCCAGTAAAATCTAAAAAGGAGAAAGTTAAAAGCATAATGGGATCATTTGAATATCGTTGCCATCTGATAACATAACATAAGGCTCAACGAAGATCCTGTCCGTTTGGAATTTTTCAGATAAGTTAATATAAATGACTGTTGTTACGTCCGCAGTTATCGCTGCGGTGAAATATTGTCTGGGCTTTTGAAGCGACCGGGGACAACACATAAATTTAACTTTTGTTAATTAAATGTGACTTACTGACAGCATTAAAAAGAAAAAGGAAAGGTAAGCCGTCACGCAGAAAGCCGGAGATTGCCCATTGAAGCCACCTCAGTCTATGAGTTTCATATTATTAAAATGCTTGTTACGAGTATAATGGTCATAAAAACGTTAACAGCTTATGCAAAATCTCTCTATTTAAATTTCGATGATGTATGTCGCATTTATTCTAGCGAACTATCGATTTAATTAATCAAACGAACCCTTGAGAGAGGCGCGGGCGCACTACGTATCACTCTTGACTTTCACTGATCAAATTTTTGCTAAAAGCCGGTCCACGTTTCGCGAAAGTGGTTGGTCTGGTGGCCAAGTGTTTATGTATCGGTGGTTAGAGGAGAGCTGGATAGACACGCCGCGGTGGCGTCGTCGCCTGCGCAGATCCTGTTACAATTACTTTTAGTAGCGCACCATACGTTCATGTAAACGTAATGATTACCTGAACGACAGACAGTCAATAAAAATACTGGTAGTACAAGCAGTTTGTGTGTTTGTCTATTATCATTTCTAGTATTTAGCCTATTACTTTTACAATGTAAAAATATAGATGAGGTACAAAATCTACTTAGTTGTAATGCTTACTGCGTTATAACAAACTCACTTAGTAAAAGTAGTAAGTGTTTGACTATATCGAATGAAATTAGGAAAATATTTCGCCGCTACCCTGACATTTCCAGACCTTTTTGCAAAGTATAAAGGACTTCATCTTAGGCACAAAGCACGTGCCAAAGTGCTAATATTACATTCATAGAATGAATTTGTCGAACTGCGAAAAACTATCACGTTCGGTACGTTCACTGACATGAATTGTAAAACGAGCTAGCTAGATATTTGAAACTGATAAAGATGGCAGTTTGACAGTCTCTGAGAACGTCGATGTAGAATCGAAAAGGGGTGATGTTACAAAAGCATTGAAAAAAGGCGTTTGTAGAGAAATGGAAAAGAAAAACCTTGTAGCTATTGTAATCAATTCTCAAAGAGAAAAATGTACAAGCAAGCTTCAGCTAAAAGCTAAGATTAGAAATTTCATCAATGCTAAAAAATGTAATAAGTTCCAAGAATTACTTGTCAATTGCCTCAGTCAGGAGATATAGCTATAAATTTATAAAACACCAAAACAGAATAAAGCACAATAAAAGCTGATGAAATAGATGAAACAATTTAATTTTAAATGTACAGCGGTGCGTACAAACCGCAACATGGAAACTTTCTATGTCAACGGGCTGCGGTAAATCACTTGCGTACATACATACTTGCGGGTCCATACATATACTAATGTACATTATATGTAGCTGGCTATTAACAATACCATTATTCAGGACGGGACAAAAAGGGGCTTTGGGTTGTATGCAAACAAATGCTAACTACCCTACCCAGCCTTGGGTGTACCTCCAAACTTCCCCGTTTCGACCGGACGTTACTCCGCTGTTTCAACCAGTAACTATGTTACAGATAATTGAATTTCCTTTCTGATAAAAGGAGGTTTTTATTTTCATCCCTGTTAAAATGAGCAAAAAGGTTTTATTGCCTGACAAGCATATTTCTTTTTAGAGGTAGTACTTACTTTTAATTTTTTATCATCGTTTTTATACTAGTAAGTAGCACGATTTTATATTGGATTTTATGTAAATTAATTTTCTTTTTAACAGGACGCTAACTTTATTGGTTGACCTAATTAATGGATCTGAATAATTAACTTTCGTGTCATTGAATTTTGTGTGTCGTTATTTGTTATGATTTATTTATTGCCTCCAAACAAGTCGTTTGGATGTTTTGCCGATATTCTGTCTATTCTGTCGGATTTACGAATGAAGTAGAAAGCGTTCCTCGGCATCGTAAATCATTTGCGAAAAGTGTCAACATCAGCCATTCTCTCTTCATGTGTGGCTCTATTTTTTCGGATTACAGTGGCACGAGCGCTCACGGTTACCTCATCAAATTCAAGTCACGTCCTAACAAATTGATATCAAAGCACGATTTTAAGAAATGACGTGTTTAAAAATACACTCCGACTCGATTAACATTCGCGCTCGCCTTAAAATGATAAAGACTCTATGCACATTGAATGCATAATGGTGGAGCCGTCGCGTTGTAGTGAACTGAATCGAATGGGATTTCTTCTTAGAATTCCGTGTTGGGCGCCAATATCGATACCATTCGTCTTGTCGTCTTTTGCTTGCCTTTAATCTTCGTGTTTTACGGCTATTTTATTGAGTTGGAAGATGTGATTAGATTATACAGTTGTGATTTGTCCGAGTCTGATTAAATGGTCCAATCCAACAAAATGGATTAGTAAAGATTTTCTGGAAGGCCGCTTACGTAATAAAGGTACACATTTGCATAAGAAACACTCCATTTTCTGCATTATTTATTGGTTTTGTTTGCAACTACGTTGTAGCAATCATCTCATAGTGAAAATAACAAAGAGCTAGACATACAGGCTGTATAATGAAGAATTCGTGTGTAAATGTAATCAGATAGACCGAATACATCTGTTGCGTCGTGACTCTGTCAGGAAACAGAACTTCTGTTTGACAGCTATTGTTTTATTAATTTAGAAACTGCTTTAACGTGCTTTCGAGCATTACAAATCTAGCTCTTATAGATCTTTTAAAACCTCTATTTAATTCTTCATCATCATTTCAGTCCAGAACCTTTCGTCCCCATTGGGACAAATCAATATACCCTGCCCACTGCCACTTCAATTTGGCGATTCTTCGAAGATTTAATACTTACTTTCATTAAAAAAAAATTCACAAAGTGAGAAATTTTCTATATCATCACAAATCATCTAAATCAGTAAATGAATGGGCTATTAATAGACTCCTATCCGGACCCAAACACGTTAGCTAGTCGATAACTTATCAAAGACTATGTAACGACATCTGGTGCACATCGGAACAAGTCTGATATGCAAATAGAGCACCGATACCATGTCGAGACTGAGATACAACCTTTAATTCAATCGACGCTACAACTAATGAATTATTCAACACTAGCCGGAGATGTCGGACTGTCGACAAATTTTTAATGGCATGCAAAGTCAGCGTAGTCAGTGTATAACCGATATGCTTTAATGCAACACAAAAATATAACGGCTAAAACAGAAACAGTAAAACTCGTGTATTTAATGCACTTGCGAGAGCCAACAGCAAACTGTTATCCAGGTTAATTAGCAATGGAGTACCTACGTAATAAAACTTGTGAGTAATTGCTGAACTACATGACTGCTTGGAATGGAAATGTAGCAAAGTGCGTCACTTGAGCTCTTGACTCCAGAGACTTTCTCGTGTTTTTGTTTTTGCTTAATCAGGGATGGAACTTAATGTAGAGGAAAGCAGTTTTCCCCAAGAGATTTTCGTCACGAAAATCTTTTCTTTTTACTCGTTGAAGTGATTTGTACACATATAACATTATGTATATTTGTTTGTTACGTAAGCGTAATATCGACAGGGAATTTGACTTCTTGAAAAGGGCAACCACTTTGCCTACATTTTCGTGCTTACATTGTATATCTCTTGTAAGATATATCTCCGCAATAAAACAAAGTTCTTTCCAGCTATATTTCTTTTTCTGAGAACCAGTCTCGTCATCTTTAAATTGCAGGCATTTCAGAGACGATTCTTGTACCGATTTTATTTTCGTATCGTGGAGTAGACGGACAGTTTAGTTATACAATAATAGCTGGGAATAAATTACTGCATATGGCGCCGGCGGGTTAACTTATCGTCTTAATAGTGGGACACATGTCCTGTGTATCAGTAATGTTATATATCGTAGGTAATTATATAAATGCCAGCGCGTATTGATAGCTGCTATGCTGCTTCATTCACATGCACGCACTCAGTTCGGACAAATTAACTAAGATTATAATCGTCTAGGAATGTAAACATTTTGATTAGAAGTGTCGTTAATTGTAAAAAAATTAGCTATCAGAATACCTATATAGATTATTAAAGCACTCAACATAAATTGCGTTTTTTCATAAATATTGTCCTGCATTACAAACGCATGATTCGATAAAAAAATACACGTCCAAATACCATAAAAAGTTTGGTAAAGTTGACCGCAAACTATTCAGGCTTCAATATTTGCACGAAAATCAGTTTATTTGCGCTCTGCTTTTGGCGTTCGGTGAGAATAAATTGCATTGTCAATCGATACCGGCTGTAGTCGAGTCACCGTGTAATCCGTCCGTGGGAGCACCTATTAATGTACTAGCACATTAACATCATATGCTTTACACATGTTTCCGATTAAGCGTCGTTAGTTTAATCTAGTCATCACTTTTGGAATAGGTACTAAAGTTTTAAATCAGGAAGCTTAGAAACTTGTTTATTTTAATTGTTATTTTATCTCTCCCCATGCGATCCAAACGAATAGATTTTCCCCTCGCGATAAACCAGAAAAAAAAAATCAATCGAGACTGAATCTAAAACAAACAAATTGTCCAGAGACTATTCTGCTATCTTAGAGACCGTAGCGAAAAGAAAATTGGATGAGGGAAGGAAATAACACTCCTTCGAAACAAGTAATAAGTCAAGCCGTTTGGTCCTTCAGAAATCTAAAACCTAGTTCCACGCAGTCCTAGTAGAGTTACTATACTCGTATACGCCACACTTTTATAGCAATGACGAAGTAAACTCCTGTGCGTTTATCTCCGTGCGGTTACTATAAAAAAGGAAGTTTATTGCAGAACTGTATTCATAGTGGTCGGACAACAAACGTTGTGGGCAGTGCATGGAGGCAGCAATTATATTTAAAATAGCCACCGCCGGCAGCCCGCCCAGGTCGGCTACTGAGAGGACTGGCACTATGTTGTATCTGCAGCGTGTGAAAATACTATCAATGAGACTTGCTTCAGGCAGAGTAACTTTGTACCTCTTGCACTTGTTTTATGTCTGCACTTAGCTACTTCAAATGTTTTGCGGTATGCCTTTTCACGAGTGCCCATAATGGATCCTCTTTGCACTTGAATAAATTAGTGTTTATTTAACTTCGCCACTAATATCCTTGTTTACCGGGTAATATAGTATAATAGTTACTTATAACATCCGTACTTCTTTGCTATTGCTAACAACTTCAGAACGTCAATCTCGTAAATAAAATATCAGTGTCAGATGCATAATGTATTCCTTTATACCCCATGTTATCATTGATGAAAGAGAAGACATTTGCTTTGGATAGAGGTATACACTCTAAAGTGGGTTTATTATTAGAGCAGATAATAAGTCCATCAGCAGTTCGTTAATGAGGTCCGTCAGCGAGCCGGTAGTTTTAGCTCTTGTTTATGTGTTCAGTTTCGATTGCCTTCACCAAGATCAAATGTAAACGTTCTCAAACTTTCTTACTGTTATGGCCTTACTGAGAGCTACCTACTTAATCGTATGGTAAAGAAAGTACGAGGTACGAATCAGGAAGATTAACTCAAGTCTTTGGTCTGTACAGTTTGTATTTATAAGGTCACTAGAAAACCGAGCGACCGTCTTGGCTCAAGATAAACTTTTTATACGAATACTTAGTTTGTTCTTAGAACGACTTCTACCACCCAGGCGTGTCCGAAACTTCAATATTCTTGTTTACACGAACAACAAGGTAACTGGTCACAACTATAAAGTGTGAACAACATTTCGGGCAACACATGTCGCCGAAAACATACCGGGATATGTTTCAATTTTATTTATGAGAGCTGCACAGTCATTATGCCTTATGAGTTTTGCGGAAAGCGGTTGTGGTCTCGTTTTACGAGGCGACTCGGATTCACTCGTATCCTCCCAGACTTATTGCTATATGCAAATTTAACGACACGATGATTATTTACAGGCGTAACAACTGCATGTTACCGAAGCATATGTTTACGTTTGTTTTTTAAGGGATTTATTATTTTATTACTTTCATTCACATCTGAGAAATAGGGCCCCGCCTGCTCTAAAACAAGTTATGTCCTCAAAAATGAATGACCATTTTTGGAACCGCTTCAATTCTGTCATTAGTAGCCATATAGGGTAACTGATTAACAAAAAGTCTCTAAAAGGCGGTTAGAATTATTAGATATGCATCAGGAGCTATATCACGGTAGCGAGTTATCTCGACATCCTACAGGAGTCAGTAGCGGGGTCAATGCCCCTAGGAAGTCACGTTTCTCCACAAAAACTCCGACGCAATAAAGCATTGAAATACCTCTCATCTGTCATCTGATCTAGTCGCCACTCGCCACCCCGTGACGCTTATGTGTTATAACTTAAGGCTTACTGCCACACCAGTAAAGGCTGTTTATTGAGGCCTTTTATTGTGCCGGCAGTCAGCGCACCCTTTTGTGTTGCTCACAATATAAATGTTGTTATTTTATTGAATGCTAGTGTGATATTGAAAGTTGTTGTGTTCTTTGTTGCAGGTACGTTTCTAGATTAAATGGATTGGATTTTGGTTGATAATCTGTAAGTACTCAAGGTTGAAGCTGATACTGATGACATTGATCAATTACGTAAATAGGCATAACTCGAATATTTGTAAAAGATCCTAACTGACACAATGTTGCCATGGTGTTACTGTAAGGCGAACTCATTCCACATTTTAAGAACTAAATTGTTCTGTGTCGTATCAGTTACGGTGGTGAAGATTATAAAGACGTTGTCTGTTTGTTGTTTTGTGAAGCTCGCGGCTCGCGTTGACTTGTATCGTGTACATTACGAGGCTCGGCGCCGACAAAGTGCGCGTCGACGCGGACAATCAAATCAGTCGCGACAATTTCTCCGGCGACTGTACCTTTGTCCTTTGTGCTCTCAGCCACATCTCTGTTACCACGTTCATGTCACACATTTGTGACGCTATCCACAATATCTTTTGTAACAGTACGGTTTTGTGAACTGACAGCTTAACGGTTTTCTTCATAACCACATACTTGCATAATTATTTTGTCATGCATATATATTGCTCATGCTCAGGCACTTAAGCTAAAGGACACACAAAAAACACAAACACACACTACAACTACAAGTTGTATCTTAACTAAAGTATAGAATAAATGTATGCAATCATGCACTCCATGGTGATGATTTGGCCTATATAAATACCATCTACAGCCGCTTGCATAGCACCACATGGCTGTGAATATACATTTATATCTGTGCATCATTCCAATGGGATTCTGGGTCACTTCCATACAGTATAATCCTATCGATTTCGAAAGGTCGTTCAATACTATAGCTGCTAACGGACCACTGATCGATAATCAAATAGGGTCGGGTTGCGCATATTTGTAAAGCCCTTATCTCGCTATAAAAAGCAGGTAGTTGCATTCCCAGAAGTGAAGAGGCACTCGAGGAGTCGGGGGAGCATCGCGGGTACGAGCATTTTAATGGATTCGTTTGAACGACACGGCCGCTTTTGGTTTTTGCGAAAAAGTTTTACGGAGAATTTGCAAGAAAAAAATATTTGGACACCACATGTGTGTCCCTTTTTATGTTTTTTGGTAGATGAGTTTCATTAGCACTATGCTGCTCTGCTTTCAAGTGTGGCCGAAGCCCATTCATTAAACCCCGCGCATTAGCACTTGCCCCATTCAAAGTTTTTCTGCCGCATTTTGTCATGACCTCCGAACCCATAGATAAAACAAATGTAGCGGCATGCCGTTTCTGTTGAAATCTGATACATTTGAGCTGTAGAATTCCTTAGTTGGTGGTCACAGTAATAGGAGGTACCTTACATATTTTGATGTCATCGTAAATTTTTGGTGCCATATGCTCATTGGTCGAACGATAACATCTTGAAGTGGCCGTTTGTATCGATTTCTTATTGCCGACTTAGTACACTGTAAAACGCCTTTCTCTTTCATAATAGTCATGTTCCTAATTATGTATTTGAAGCGTAATAAATATTAGGTATTAAATAATGTTCGTTACGTAACTTAGGCAGTTAGTATAATAAGCTAGCTATGTGTGTCGTGTATGGCTCACAGATATTTATATCCGGATTACCTAGTGCTTTTTTATGTACATATTTGGTGCCTTTTACCAACATAGCTGAGTGAACAATGCTCTTCCAGTATAATCCACATGAATGGGTATTCTCTTGCAGTAGAGGTGGTCGGCGGAGAGATCAATATATTAACATTACGTCAGATTACGAGGTGACCGGGCGTGACTCAGCTGGTCGAACGTACGCGAACTTAACCACCCTACCTAGGGCTGACCCTCCTTCTGAGCCCGAGCAGCAAGAGTTTCCGGGTAAAATATAATAAATTGATGAAGAATGTCCGTGATTTGTCCCACTAGAAATTTCATAAACTAGGGGAAGGTTTAAAAGTTGCAAGTAACAATACAATGCCGTATTAGGTTTAATATCGGTTTAATATCTGCATATTGCATTTAATATCGTGCATGGCTTATCGTGCACGGCACCAAAGTAACCCATTTCTCTGAGTTAGGTCTTTGTGTGAAGTGATAAGGAGCTCAATACCTACATTCACATTCAATTCTCCTTATTTTTCATTCTGTGACACCTGCTGAATTCAAGACACTGGATAAAGAGTTAACGCTCTCGGAGCTCCAAAAAATGTATCACTGGTTTTACTGATCATTTTCAAAGCTTTTACAAAGTGGCCAGCCCTACAGTCGCGCCCTGCGGCAAGGCCTGACCAAAATGTCGCCACATTGAACCTCGTTTATGAAAGGTCACCGAGCCTTTAAATGAAAACTCTCATTTTCATGTTGATAGCATAATTATGTTAACGATGCCGGCAATTAGTGGAGACTGGAAATAGGAAGACTACCGGAGATTACAAGGTGAAAATTGGTTAAGATTTTGATGAAAGATGAGTTGAGTAAGCGAGGGACAGTTATTTTGTTCGAAAAGCCTGTAAGTAATATGTTCCTCAGTGTTTTATTTAGAAACAGTAGATAAGTAATATAGCTTTAGTGTTTTCTTTATTGATGTATCTGATGGTCATTGGCAATTCTGCGTTAGATTGCGACAGAGTTTAGATTCAAAGAAGTTGTAAATATGCGATCCACACTAGAAGAAGAGGGATACAAAAAAAAAAAAATGAAAACCAACTTTTTTTTTCGGTGGGAAAAGCATATTATTACTTCCCCCGCTCTTGGGCGGGGCAGGAGATAGTGTCAGACTTTTACTGACTAAAAACCCACTCCTGTTCCTTCTTTGCCTTCGTCTTAGGGCCCCGGGTTACACTTTCACACTACCCGTGGCCCCAGTAAGCTTCGACCCCTACGGTTTGCTGACATCTCCCAGAGGCGCGCGTGGAACAATACGCGCCGTCGACGACTTGGGCTCGGTCCGGACGGTTACCGGACGGTCGGACAGTAAGCTACCCATTGCTCGCTGACCGCAAGCCCGCGTCTACGGTGATGAAAACTATTTATGTTATTTACTACATATATCAGTCAGTTAAGCACGAGTCTCTTGTATTTATAAATCAAGGCTCGATCAGTCATGCACCGTGTGCGAATTCGTTCCGGCCACGACTGGCTCTGACTCAAACTCATAATCGCCGGTAATCATGTTCGGATTGATAACAAACTTGGTAAAACCTGCTATGGAAACTGTTAGAACGAATTAGTAGGTCAAACTACGCACAACGTTGATTGTGTTTCCTTCTTTAGCTTGTTTTCTTGATAATTATAATTTGTTCTGCGAGTCTAGTTGATACTTCTTTGTCGATGACATTATCGGGCTATAGATTTGGTAAGGTTCCTAGCTCTAAAAAAAAAACAAGATTATTCACCGGTAGGTGCCTACCTAATCTCCTATGAATCAGATAGATCTAAAAACATAACGAACTGTGTCCTTCTGAAATCCATCTTTAATCTTTAGCTATGCACAATGATTCACTGATGAAACTTCGGTGAGAGAGTTTTAGCACCGTCTTCCGAAACCGCAAGATATTTGGAATGCTGAATGCAAATAAATTAATTTTAAGCTAAATATTTGCTGTTATTTCACACGGTGTAAAAGTTTTTAAAACTAACTAAAGTCAATATACAAATACTAACGGAATCTTATATCTTTGCTTATGAGAATATAAAATGTTGATGGCTTTAACATTACGCGCTGTTTTTACTTATGTAGCTATTTCATTTGCATTTTATTCCACTTCTGCGAACTTGTTACTTTCTAAATCGATACGTTTGTTCTCGTCCCCATGCTTTATTTATTATTCAACGACAAACATTGTATTTGCGCGAGCGGAAGGATATTTCCCGCGGCACGCCGCCTATGTTTATGCCATGACAATTCCATATGTTGGGATTTAAACCGAAGCCAATAAAAACACAAAGCTGGCTTCATGGCGTCTTTGTGCATCTACACGTGTTTATTGCGGATACCACGCCCCACATCGGGTGCCCTCAAACAATTTTGTTTTGCATACAAAATAAAGTTTATTCAGTAAAGCTGTAATATAAATACAAACTCAAAGTTAAACAGTAAAAGTACTAAGTTAATAAAATATTTGCAACGTTTGCTTCATAACTTAAATGGCACGCCTGATTTACTTTGTGCGCAAGTGCATTCAGTTTCAGCGGTAAAGTTCGTTCTTTGAAACTGAAATTCTTAGCAAGCCTTCTCTTCAGATGAATAGTCGTATTTTACGCTGGCTCGGTGTACTGCTTACTTATTTTATTGGTATTTTACTGCGGAACTATCTTGCGATCAACTATAATTTATTTAACTAAGCGAAACTCTGTTCAACGTCGCTCGATATGAAGCTATTTTGGGAATTACATTTTGGTCAAGAACCATTCCTGGCTATCTGCGTTTAAAATAAACAAACATGCGGAGATATAGCAGGAAGATTTGGGAGAACTGGACTTTCTCAATCGAATGCGGCTGACTACTGAAAGATATACAAAGATCTTTGTTTGCGTCCGTAACGTTAGTAGGTGCAGCAGTATCATGTTCATTTTATCCCCGTTTGTTTTGATCGGACTATAAAAGAAAATCTAGCATTTTAATAGATCTTGGCTGTATTAGTCTTGAAGTTTTGAATCGTTTAATTGGTTCTATTATCTTGCCCCAATAAATTACATATTTGGTCCTAATATATGTAAACGAATTGCTATAACAAACAATTCTGTAAATCCCTGTGCATGACTAAAATGTTGATGCGAATTTGACAATCTAATCAATTCGTAATCGATCAAGTATATTTTCTACATATATTATTGTATTTAACTTTGTTTTATCCAACGCTTAATCACTGTCAAGAGCATTGAATAGAGCATCATTATCATGAAATCATTTATCGCATGGACGAGAATGTGCGCCTTTGCAAATCATTGCAGCGTCCATCCTTAATTGTGGTCCATCTATTGTGTAATAGTTGCATCGGAAAGAAAATAAAACTGTTAGAGGCTGTTACGTTACTCCAGCTCCGTGTCAATAACACTGATTGCAACGAACGGACCTTTTATTTATTCTCTGAGCTCACACATGTAAAATATGCTGGTAAACCCTTCTGACGAAACTCTTTTTCTATTTGCTACATGATTTCGTACTTAAAACAGATCAAACAAAGTTCTATCTTTGGCAGAGAAGGCTTGCGCGGCACTTTTGACTTTGTTTTAATGCTCTTTCAAATATCCGATATTGATTCGTTCAAGCGAACAAGATACTCAGCTTCCGAATGTTATTAGACTTCGTGTTATAAAATGTTCTTTATTTGTTATTTTATTAAAGGTTCGAATAATATTTGCTTCAAATAAGTTTGACTTTATTATTATATCTTTGTCTTCGGTTCTCTGTTGTCTGTATTCAATATAAAGTCGATTTTATTTTATTAACACAGTCTTATGTTTGTATTCACAAGTAAAGCATATGCATAGCTACATATTGTACCTACATAACAACTTGCGGCATGGCTTGGAATCTTAAATAGGAAGGTTTCGTTTAAAAAAACTGAAAAGATAAAGCGTTGTACTAGTTTACTACTCGTCCTAACTATCCTACAGAAGATTTTGAAACAATTTCTAGTTTGTTCAATACACTAGGCATTTATATATTCAGTTCAGGAATACAGAAAGGTCTGCGATCAAGGGCATAACAACGTCCCAGGTCGTAAACAGCATTTTTGTACCCGAGTCACATTTTAGTTGACATTATGAAGTGTTGTGCTCTATCATGAAGGGAGGAGGTCGCTATCTGCGGCGGACAGTCGCGCGTGACCGCTCATCTCGTTACCGCCGCCCCAGTGCTTCGCTGGCCCGGCGTCACCCACAGCCCCTTCTCACCACGTTATAAATTTAACTTAATTATCGACACTGTAGTCCCCTTGTACAGGTTTCGAAAGGGTTAATATTTTAATGCATTGCAGAGGAGAAAGCAATGAGTTATGACTAGGAATTAGAAACACTTAATGATGCCATACCCTCTTTACGCTTAACTCTGTGTTATGATTTAATGTACATGCAGTGATTAGTATACTGAATAGACGTTCCACAGTGGGTCAGCATGGCATATCCACATGGCCCACTAAATGTCCAGTGGTTAGTTGACGGAGACTTCCGAGCTCATTAGCGAGGATACCGACGTGGTTACGTAATCCGTCGCGTCTGTTCTCCCAGTTAGCTTTCGACGAACAAAACCCCAGTTTTCATTTCCGGTATTCTGATTTGCATAGAGCATACGCCTGAGGCTGAGTACCCAAACTCATTGTTTTCCTACGAGCTAATTTCGCGGTGCACATGCCTGAATGGACTCCCTATTTTTAACCACCCTTGGTGAAATTTACTCCCTTGTTAAAATTGGCCCAGATATCTACCTAGATATCTATTTAGGCATTTATGTTCGAAAAGACATAAACTGGTGCATAGACGTTTGACATTTATTTGCTAACGTTAATAACGAAGAATTACTGTGGAGATAGTACTCAGTCAGAAGCATGCCAGTTCGTAACACTCGTACTTAACGTGCTCAGCTTCAAGACACGAACAAGTTTTAGTACTTATCAACATTAAGTTTTCACGCGGCAGACAAGCGAGAGTCTGCAAGTCGCACTCTCACGAGCCGAGGATAAATCTTCAAGCATTTCTCCGCTGACTGTAGAATCGTGTTGCCTCAGCCAATGCCCGGCTGCTTGCAAGAAAACCTTCCACTGAACGAAAATAATTTCTTGCTTTTATTTACCGCTCCAGTTTCTTTTGTTCGTCAGAGCAGTACTTTTGTTTGATAATAATTATTTTTGTAATGATAAACAGTTGAGAAACTTCGCACAATAAGGTTTTTATTCCTTTGTCGTCGCACCCTTTACAATGTTTTGTTTCATAACCAAGTGTTTAAACAAAACCTTTAAAATGTTTGGAGTGTTTGTCATCATTTTCGTGTTCTAAATATAATATTATGATTGCTGTCTTGTTAGAATTCATTATGATTGAAAGGCCCTCTTTGTGGTTTGTTATTTCTCGGCTTTTGGAAGAGCATGGTTATATGAATGTTTACTGTGAATTAGCAAGAACGGCAATTTCCCACTTCACTTAATGAATACATTTCTTCAACATCGTCAGGACTGAAAATATTTCGATATTCTTGCAAAAAACGTTATTCACTGATTCGTCACGCCAATCGGTGTATTACAAAATATTGTCTAGGCAAAATTATGTTGGCATTTGTAAAAACCCAGCATAACTAGTTACTTATCGGTTTGCAAAAATAAATTGGTAATTGTTCACACCTCGACACCTGTTATTCTTTATGTGCAGCTTGATTATCTATTGTAAGCTTCGTAGAACGCTTTATTCTTTACCAAGAACATTACGGTATAGGAGACAATAAATTCGCGATAACTTTCTAAAATAAAACTGTGTTCGCAGGCGGCTGGCTACGTTAGATCCATACCTAGATTGTGCTTATAATCTAGTCGGTGTATCTTGTCAGCAGTATTTACTAAGGACCCTTCTGAAGAAGCTTGGGGTTAAAAATAATCCTGCGTCTAAGGATTAAAGCACTTGCAGGTGTCTCGTCTTTATCAAAGATTGCAGCGTCCACCATGCCACGCTAGTCTACACCTTATTACCAGACCCATTTGGCTTCTTACCCCTTGTTAGCTTTTGATACGAAATCGATTAGGGTTTATTGTTTACGTAGCGGATTTGTATCAGAATTGTAATCTTAGCTTATGGTTCGCGTCTTACTTGTAACGTTGTTTTATCAACTATGATCGAACTCTATAAAAGAGTCTCTGGATTTTGAAAGTTCCTAAGCTAACGAAAGCTTGCTTATCTCTTCCGTGTGCTGAAAATCCTTTATGCGTAATGGATGAACACTAATTAGATATTTGTTTACTTTTTAAAAGCGGCAGTTTGTATTCTTTTGGCACACAATGGCATGTTTAACATGTTAGTATGGTGGCTGGCGCAGGGCCGGCGCCGGCGCGGGCGCGCCTGTATGCCGCGTATCTTAGTATTCCTTGTATCGCATGTCGTTCGACTATTTCTCTTACGCACAGCGACGACGCGCCGCCGACGCACGCGCAAGGTCGCCGGGTGCTCGTCTATCTCTGACGGCGCCTGCCATGTCCTGGCACTGGAATAACAATCCTTTGTCTATACATATGAGGTTCGCGTGCTTCCCCATTTCTATTATCTCACTTAGCAGCCCTTACTTAGCGCGTCGTCGACGGACCGCTCGCTTTCGCCATTCGTCCTATTTTAGGAACAGGATTCGTATGCATCAATGACGGTGTTAGCCTCTGCGTCAAACTGCCGTTTGGTCTATTTCGATCATGCTATTGAACTAGCTAGTCTCAGCTATTCTTGGGGAAATTTCTGCATATTCTATTTTGAAGTTGCGGATTTTCAAGGCGCACATGGTGATTTACCGGCTTCGGTAAAATAACTCAAAAACATTTCTGTATATTGGCGTGAGGACGTTGACTCAGAAGTGCCGCACCTACTCTACCTTATTTGTCATACGGATAAGGATAGCTTGGGGTCGCATCAACAGTTGTTTCATGGTCGGAAACTTGGCTTGTTTCTACTTTCATTGATGTTTGGTTTTAAATATAAACTTTGTTGTGAGATGACTACTGAAGAAAATAAACGTTCTCTGCAACGTGCTTCAAGATTATTTATCAAAGTAAAAAATACGTTGGCTAAAACATTTGTGGTTTTGCGGTAAGACAGGACGGCTCCGCGGAGGTGACTGAATGATTTCAGATTTATTTTCTTGATGCATTCGTACTTTAGGTACCTACCTAACAGTCATAGAAAACGGTATTTACTCTACCTACAATCTTAGTTATAGATGAGGAGGTCTAGGCTTGTCACATTGTTGTACAAACTTCAAACGTCTGGCATTGAGCGACTAATCGATGGAAAGATAAGGGGCAAGTGTTCACAGTATCTTATTACTGGGGCGTTAGATATTCGCATTCCAGTCTGTTTTGTGCCACATGCAGATTAATGTGCTGCCACGTAATTGTGCTCCGTACTTTATCCTTACACAATTTGCCATTGTATAATATCTATCCGTTTTATCTGTACTTGTTTTACGTGTTCCTGTTCCTATGGTTACAGGAGCCTATCATTTGTATATCTGGAAGATGTGGGTATAGTGTTCATAAAACTAGAAGTGAGATTCATTATTTATTTCTTGTATGTTAATGATAAAATAGTACCTGATGCTAACGTAAATATTATATTATCATCGATTTCAAACAAAGCCGCTGGTCAGAACTTTTTTTAGGAGAGTGAAAAATGAGGATTTCCTCAAAAACATTTTTCCTTTGCCCATTTCCCAAGATCAAACTTAGTCGCCCAGAATAACTTGTGAATTAAAGGAGAATGATGCAAGAGCAAAAGAAAATCTTCAGCTAAGGTATTGGTCAAGCGCGAGCCTATTAATATAAATGTTAGCACCTCTCTCGGATATACAGTTTGTTTAATGAGGTTTTCATTATCATCATCATTTCGTGTCCTGTGCGTTTTGCATCCATCGGATTCCCGTGACCCTCGCCAGGTCGTCGATCTGCCTTGTGGGAGGCCGTCCAGCGCTTCGTCTTTCGGTACGTGGTCGCCTTTCCAGAACCTTTCGCGGTAGGTACCTATCGACCATCTACTCTGCGAGGGTTTTTAAAAAAAAATTGTTGTTTTGAAATCCAGAGCGCAAGTGCAAGAAGAGTGCAAATGTACCTCCTTGCACTACGATTACAAAAGACTGTACTTAAATTGCTGATTCCTGAAATCCTGACCCTCAAAATTTTCCGCGAAATTATATGTTATTGCTGCCTGTTCCTTTAGTATACATGAAATTGTTTTTCACAAGCTTGGTTCGCTAAGGACAAGCATAAATATGCCATTCAGAACTCTATGAAACAGACAAATAGGTATTTGTAGTAATACCTAAGTATAGCGAGTTACACACTAGCCGCGGTTTTCCTGAGAATTTACCTACAAAATAATAAACAAGTTTTGTTGTTTATGCATATATTTGTTCATTATCCTTTTGTAAGAGTGCCTAGTTAATTTACCTTGTAATTGGTAATTATGTTGTAAACTCATTTTCGGAAGTGTGACATTCGTTTTCGAATAGTTTCCGTGGTTTCTCGTTAACCTCCTTTTCTTTGCCTTGGTAATTGACACGTTCAACATTAATATTATACCTTTACTGTTCTTTTACTTACCATATATGCTTCAGAGTGACATGTTCAATTAACTAATTATAACGTTAATACCTAATTATGGTTGTAGCGGTTGAACAAGATCTAATTACTTACGAATGAGGTTAATTTCTACATAAATGTACATGGAACTCGAGACTGGATAGGCTAGAGACATTCCTGCATTGAATGAATCCATAGAGACTAGAGATTTCAATTATAAACAGTTAGAGTAGGCCTGCGAATCTAGACTGGTGTTCTACTTGCATGCGTTGCGACTTTCCGAATTTTCTTAAACTATTTCTACGATTAGACTCTGTAGTGTCCACTCCCCAGACACTCCAGGCAGTTACGTAAACAGCTAGTAGGTACGTAAACAGTACCTACTTAGTACGTAAACAATATGTCTGGGTTTCTATGAATTACTTGCGTCTTGTGTAATCGTATAACTTTTCTGTAATACCTGGTAGATACGTCAGGTAAGCCCATGTGTTAGGTGTATAACTATATATTAGGTAACAATTTTCTGACTCCACAATTATTACATCACGGGACCCACCCTTAACATGACACTGGTATTTTTTATACAGGGAATCGGGTAAATCCGCCATCAATCGGAGGGACGCGTGCCCGGGGTAAGCTCGCCCAGATTACGCTGACGATGAATGAACAGAATGAACGGAACGAGTGAACATATGCGACCCTCTGTTTGTCCGTGACGAGGGAAATTGTGATTACATTCGCGTTTATTACGCTATTTCCTTCCATTAGGGCAGTGTTTTTATGGATAAAGCCTGACACCGCTTAATGTAATCCATTGGAATGATTGGTTAAGATAGTTAGCTGACACGGGATTGCGTATGGATACCCTTCTGTATTTGCGACACTCTGGATCGGTATCATCAGACTCATTTAAGTTTTCAAAAACGAGTTTCCGTACGGAAATCTGTCAGAATAATGTAATACCAGTTTTGAAGAACTCATGTTTGCGGATGAGGTCAACGGTCAGATGTAGAGTGAGTTTATTAACTATTTACTGTTTCGACGTCAGAACGAAACAATGGCAAGTATAATATTAATAGTGCACGTGGTAGAGTGGTTGCATAACATTCGCATGACAATGCCACACTTCCTACATGGTGTGGACGACCGAGCTATATCGACGATTTACATTCAGTTATGAAGATCACGACATAAACAGTGTGTGAGGTCTTAACCGATATTAGCCCAGTTAATGTGGCCACGAGGAGGCATGGAACGCTAGTTTATGATAGTTTGTCTATGCCTATAATTAGTTCGCGTCAAAACAGTTCACCCGCTCATCATTTGGTGCCGACTGCAGCTGTACCTCGATAACAAGAGATATGGACTTGACGGCCGCAGGATAATAGAACCTAATTAAATGCGTTAATTATCGCTGTTTCAAGAGCCGACATTTTGAACGCAGTTTGTGCTATTCCAAAATTGTGCAGAACTGATTCACGATTGTGACCATCCAGACTTCTGCGCAGCAAGCATTACTTAGGCATAAATATACCTATTCCCTTGATGTCTCACCAACGGTCTTTCAGCTTCGAAAGAGTCACCGCGGACTTTTTTTTGAGTTGGGAAATCATCTAAAGAATGACTTCTACCGCTCTAGGGCAGGGCGCGAGGGCTTGTCGGACCTTTACTGACTAAAACCACACCTATGTTCCTTCATGAGTAACCCTTTCGGAAGTCGACCCATGGCCCCTGTAGGCCTCGGCCCTGCTGGTTCCTCTGACATCTCTTTGAGCCGTGCGTAACACTAAGCGCCATCGACGACTGGGACTCGGTCCGGACGGTTACCGGACGGCTGGACAGCGAGCTAACCATAGCTCGTCGTGCCCACGCCCACTTACGGTAGCTGATAATTGGGATAGGGGTTTCGGCGGCTGGGGCGTAAGGATGTCCGGTTGCTCACGCGTGCGTCTGTCTCCTTCGCGAAGATTACTGCTTCACAGAAGGAGGCGACAGCCATCCATTTCCCTATGGACTAAGGCCTATACCAGGGCCCGACGCGATGTCACCGCGGCTCTGGAATGCAAAAGGCAACTGAAGGTACCTACACAGGTTGGTTTTAGGCATGTTTTAGACAGTAAAATTTTTACCCTCCCTCCTCTCGGATCGGGAGGGGATTATTTAACGATTTTTCATCGAAAAAAAAGCTTATTTCAAGTTGGTTCAAAGTTAATAACTTTATATTACAGAAGTTACAAATTGGTTCTAAGTTAAGTAATATAAGTTATCTAAACTGATTAACGAAAGTTAAACGCATCAGTTTCCTATTTAAATTATCGCTTTTGTGGAACACAGTATCGACCGCGTCCAAAATGGTTGTACAAGATTTCATCTCGTGTACAGCTCCCCTTTTCATCTCGAAACCTTTTAAAGGGGATCGTTGCGAAGCAACCGAAGTGATTTTTAATCTTTATTTACACGCGAAAGAGTCGATTAGCCGATTTCTTTTGGCTTTGCGTGAGTGCTTGATAGGCTTGACTGAATTCGACAATTTATTTCTTTTTTTCTAGTGTATCTTAGGATTATAGAAATATCACTCTTTGTCAAGGTCAGATAGGTAATACATATTAGCATTATTACACTTACATTATCTTTTTGTATCTATGACTACTTTATGTTTTGAGATAAGCAAATGCCTAGCTTAGTATCCACTTCTATATAGATGGATAAGTTCTCTCTATCTACATAATTATGTTTGATTTAAACTAGACACGTTTTTACCAAGATAACCGACCATTCGTTTTTGTGAATTCGACATTCAAACTGAAAAATTAAAAAAGTAGGTATCAGATATTGTGAAAATCTAAGTAAGTCTAAATATTTTGTCTCAGAAGGTGACATTGTTTTTATGATTTGAGATAGGCAAATACCTAGCTTAGTATGCACTCCTACATTGATAGGTACATACCTATGAACAGGCCCCTCTTCCTCACTGGGGACACTGGGCACTGGCCAAGCCTCGCGATGTATTGAGGCTCCCTACTACCTACTCGATTACCAAACGATAACCGATAGCTATTGTATATAATAAATATATAAATATATGTTAAATTTAACTATTGTAAAAAATTCATCAGTGAATTATTTTTATTTTTGTGTTTTTGATCAACAGTTACGGTAGTGGATCGCGGCATTCAAACGAAGCGAAAAAACAAAGCATTAACTTAATTATTTCGAATTATGTTTGTCGTTAATGTCAATATATTGTATGTATATGTTCGAAAACACAGATTTTGAAGATGTGATTAACGATTTTGCTCAACTCATATCTAGAAGGGTACCTCTTCAATCAGCAGCATAGATACTTTTAAATAAGGACTAATCGTGTATGCTGGTTACTTAGTGTGGATCACATGATATTGTCTATTCATCATAATATGTCATGAACTTTAATGAAATAAAAATAAAGCTAAAAATTTGCATATTTACTTTCTTTGACTCTTCTAACAAAATAGTGCTTTTGTTATGATCATAGTATAATGGGGCCCCCATTATCCTAATGTGCCCAGGGCCACTAATAGCTGAAAGACTACCCTGCCTATGAATGATCTTAAAATCTCTTAGAAACTAGACACGTTTTACCAAGTTTACCTACCAATAGTTTTTGTGAATTCGGCATTGAAACTGGAAAGTTAGAAACCTAGGTATCTGGTATTTGTGTACATTTAAGTAGGTACCTATTTTGTCTGAGAAGGTGACATTGCTTTAATGGTTAGCATTATTCATTCGCCCATTCTGTCAGCTCAGCACATTACATGTAATGCCTATACTTAGGTATTCACTTACTCGCAGAAACCGTCGCCATATTTTCTGACTTCTTTCGTCATCTTTTTATTAATAAACTATTGTTTTCGTTAACAATGGCGTTTATTTTTTATGTAATATTTTATGTAAATGATCTAATAAGTACCTAGTGTTTTACCTATCTTATTTATATTTTTTGTAACTACGAAATATTTGTTACTTACACTATATTTGGTACTTTCATTGGATAATTTAGGTTGTAAATCATAGAGTAAAAATAAAAATGTAAAAAGTGTACGAAAGGTGACCACTTTCCCCTATATGTGACAATGTGACAGATTTGTTTGTTGTTTTGACTGACCTGTTTGTCTAGTGGTTAGTGGACCTGACTGCTATGCCGGAGGTTGTGGGTTCGATTCCCACCTAGGATAAATGTGTGTGATGAGCACGATCATTGGTTCTGTGTATGGGTGTAATTTATCTATAATATGTATGTATTAAGAAATATATAAGTAGTTTACCTATCAGTTGTCTAGAACTGCGTTGTATGATAGTTGTGGAATATTATTATTATTATTTGTCACATAGACAACGACATAATTGTTACAATTTTGTGACAGGTACTGTTACTATAGTAGAAATGGTTTGAAAAACCTTACAACTTTACACGCCATTCTGTTTTATTAAACAGACACCTGAAGTAGGTACCTAGCTGTTTTGAGAATGCATAGTCTTCAAGCATTAAAAAAATATATATTTATATAATATACATTTATATTTAGTGGACTAACATTGCGAAAGTGCTCCATTTTCGCTAACACGCAAAAAATATAGAAGCTATGGCGAATATTTTGCACGTAATATGTGGCGTGAACGTCGCGACGCCGACGTGCAAGTGTGTGAGTGTGAGTGCGTCGGAACGCTGTGATGGCGCTCTCGAGTGCGTATCGCAGATTGGAGTGCCCGCCGCTGTCACGTCAGTGCGATGGCGCTGTCAGCCCCCTGCCCTTCTGCTATCCTCCTATCTGTCTGGTGAGCAGGGCTGTCTATCGTCCCATTTCCGAGATATTTTTTTCTTTAACCTAAATACTTAGTCCCAATTTTGGGCAAAGGTTTATCCCCATTATCTGCCAATCTTCGCGGTTTGTTGCTTTCTCCGGCCAATCTCTCGGAAACGTCTCCGCCATCTGAATTTTGACATACAGTAATGTAAAAATCCTATTTCTAATAAGCAAATCTACTGACAGGTTTGATATATAATAGGTTCAGCCGCTAGTTGCCATGACTGTGTATTTTAGTCCTCTTTCGGTGACGACTGCATCGTGGTGTTGCTCTGTCATACGCTCCAGCGCCATTTGGCGAACCTTGAGTTGATTTTCATACCCAAAGTTTATCTATTAGAACGAAACTTCTTTGAAGACTTCAGAAACTAAGGACAAATCTAAGTGTGAAGACTTCAGAAACTAAGGAAAAATAAGTATAGATACAGATAGTACTACCTATACCTACTTAAGTATATGCTGCCTAAAGTCTATCTGCTCTAAAACTGTGAACTGCATGTCGAACCGTAATACGCTTAACGATTTGGGTCTTGTGCGCTTATCATAATCTCATAAATATGTAAACATTCGGAAATTATGGGTAAACGTAATACGAGCGTTTAGAACTCTGTTTGATACCCAATCACACAAATGTTGATTGTGTAAAGGTAGATTATAGCACACATACCTACCTAAGAACATAGGACTTATTGCATCTAAGGTTAAATAGCTAAAAATAGCTCTGTAGCTACTTTTACACAACTAATAAAAATTACTGGGGCCACGGGTAATGTGAAAGCGAAACCTGGGACTCTGGGACGAAGGCAAAGAAGGAACAGGAGTGGGCTTTTTAGTCAGTAAAAGTCTGACACTATCTCGCGCTCCGCCCAAGAGCGGAGGATGTCATAGGATGATTTTCCCACCGAAAAAAAAAAACTAATAAAAGTTCAACAGGCAGCCAACGCCGGATAAGGCGGGTGAAATTATGCCTAAAAAATTCCTAAGCATTTTTAGCTAGTGAATCTTTGACAACCCTTGTTGCGAACATTTTATATTTACGCTTATGGATACTGGTTTAACGACAGTTTAGGGGTGATTGAATATTATCTGTATTTGAAGAAGACAGTGAGTTATGTTATATGCAATTTGTACTGATTTGCAGACACTACATGAGTATTTAAAGACTATGTACCGAGGTACGTTAGAATACTGTAACTTGTAATAAAACTTGTTGAGAAAGCTTCACAACGGGTATCTTATATCTTGAAGTAGGTACTTTCCAGTAATTTACATGTGATTAGTACTGTTGTAACGGTCTTTTTAATGTACTTACTTAGTTATCAAGGTGATAGTATCGAGTATCGGCAAAGCCTTATTTACGGTTGTGAAGGACCAGCACTTAGACAGCAGCTCTCGTTAGACGGTTGTTGACGAAAACAAGGAAAAGGTCTAAGCCTATTGTTAAAATCCTCACTGTGTTTTAAACCTAAGGAAATGCCTGCCATATATCCATATTAATTTTAATCATAAAATATTACATCAAAACAACTTACAAGAGTCAGTTCGAACTCGAACAAATTACCCGGCGTTTCTATTTCGGTGCAATAACGTCAGATAAATTGGTCTAACAAGAGCACAACTTATATTAAATCGCGACATCGGAGGAAGTCTATCCAATTCCGACCTCAATAGGAAACCGAGGACGTATTGATGAGTGCAATATCACTCGCAATATCCTCTAAACTTATTGGAACACTGGAACTTGAAGCACGTCGTTTAAAGGCGACTTTGAACAACATTGATCGCGGCTAATATTCTTGTTAGGTTCAGAAACAATTCGGTTGAACACGCAACGATCATTACCTTGTAAAACAAACTGATAGCCTCAATTATTAATGAATGAATCATGCGATTGTTTAATTTTGTTTCTATATAGTCATTATTCAAAATCAGATTCGAACGGTGGTAGACATATGTCTATAGATTGTTAGGAAACATTGTCGGCGAGAACAAACAACAGTACAACACTGGTTTATGTATAAACAGGTACATCACTAATACTGTTGATGGACGTACAGAAGCGGCGACGCGATAGGTTATTCATCAAAACGTCACTGGCTCGAGTGCTCGTGTTGCCTGAACACCCGAACATCTCCGATGGGTGCCGATTGCCTACGGGTTATCGGTCCGATTGATCTCACTAAGTAGCTGTGTTCCCACATAAGAGATTATCTACGTTATCAACTGAAGTTACGATCGAGGATGTTTACCATTATGATATGGGCACATAAGCTTTAATTAAGCGACTGTGTCTACACGGTTGGACGCCTACAGCACGGCCATTCATTCAGTTACATGGCTTTATGACTGTTGCAGTAAACTCGAGTTAAGGTTTATAACTTTTGACAAGATTATTGTAAATTAATGTAAATAATATCGTCTTATAGTCTTACCATTCGTAATATTATCTTTGTATTAAGTTAGCTTTCCAGTGTACTTTATAATTGTATGTTTCGAAACAACGCTCACGATGACGTCGCGTACCTACCTAGTGTAATTCCAAAAGAACGCGGTTATAGCGGGGAGGCTACCTAGAGTTAAGTCGCGTTGGTGAAGCGGCTACGCAGCTGTAGCGTAAGGTCGTAGTCGCGTAGCTACTACGCGGCTACAATACACTGGCGTAGCGGCTACGCAGCTGGATCGCAAGGAAGTAGGCGCGTTAAAGCGTAGCAGCTACGCGGCTACAATACACTGGCGTAGCGGCTACGCAGCTAAGTTCAGCTTGACGTAGCAGCTACGCGGTTACGTAGCGTTTTCGTAGCTACTACACAGCTGTACATTCTTGAAGAATGGTTAAACCAGAAACACTTGATTTGTATCCATATTTTTCATCAGCCTTACTAACAAAATATACTTAAAGAGTATTTACTTGTAGTCCACGAGAAATCTTAATCTAAACAACTTCAGAAACATCAAAAAAAGTTAAAGTAACTTGGAAATTGGCTAACCTGCTTACTTAAAACTTTTTCTAGTGCGTAACTTTGGAGGAGGCTTCATTAGACCCCGTGAGAGGGCAACAAAATGTAATTGGACTTCACATTTATGTTACGGATCACAGCGAGCTCAATTACTTGAGTTAAAATAAAAGAAACTCCTCTAACTACATCCAAACTACTTTCTACGAGTGATGGATTAGTTTTAGGTAGCATTTTGATGATGTATGACAAGATATGATATCATATATGTTGATACGATAAGGTACTCTCATTTCCTAATCAATATAACGCAAGGTAAAAAAGTGATGGCAGTGACATAATATATGTCACAAAGCAATCTTGTGTCGAATGAACATATCCTAAAGTATCCTATACTTAGATACATAGTATTATATTGTTTGTAGCCCTAGGGGAGCGAAATGGTACCGTAATGAGAGTACTCCACATCGGTCGTTCGGGGAGAAAAAACGCGGAGGGTGCCAAAGACTTTCATCCCGCGAGGGGATGCGGGGGCGACCAACCTTCGGATAAGTTCCCAACAGCTGTCCAACTGTTCAAGCTTTTGACATTATAATACTTCTATCGTAAAAGAATAATACCATATTTGAATAAAATATTTAATTCATTAGGTAACCTACTTTTAACTACGGAGAATATAAATACGATTCCACGAAGAATCTTATGCTATTGTTTTCTTTAAATTCGCAATTCAGAGAGTTAATAATGTCTTCTTCGCTTCAGTGGATGATCATAACAGGCGGCTGAAAATACAAATTGATTTATACCATCGCATTTATAAATTAGAATATTATAAAGACGTAAGTTTGTGAGAGAGTGTGTGTGTATGTTTGTAGCTTCTTCACGCTGAAACGGATTTCGATGAAACTTGGTATTCGGGTAGACTATGTCCTGGAATAGCATATAGGATACTTTTATCCCGGGAATATATTCTCTTGGGATAATTTTCTACTAAAACGTGAGCGAAGCCGCTGGCACTAGTAGGTGTAATACAAAGCGGAAAAGTTTGTTTGTTTGAACGCTAATCTCAAGAAATAATAGTTCGAATTGAAAAAATTTTGTAGTGTTGTATAGCCATCGAGGAAGACTATATAACCAAAGACTAGACTAAAAAACAAAGACGTACGGCGAGTATCCACCCTTACGTTGTTGAAACTTCTAGTCCGGACTAAGCGTTTCGCTTCATCGTTTATATCGCGTACATCGAAGGATTGGAACAATTTGCCTGCCGCGGTCTATAATTTAGGTGTTTTTACGGCTAGAGTGAATAGACTCTTAATAAACTAGTGCGCCTCACCATCAATGATTGCATCACTGCTTACCATCAGGTGGGATCGCAGTCAAGCACTGGTTTATATCAATAAATAAAAAAGACGCTTAAAACCGCGGGTATAACTATAAGGTGGAAATTCTAAAAACAAACTGCACTCTTTACTTAAGAAACCTATCTGATCGCGTACCTAAAGTGAAAAATACAATCACTGAAATAACAATTCCTAGACATCGTAATAGCAGGCGGACCTTGCCCGAATGCATTACGTAGATCGCATTACATATTGATGAAAATACTACAAGTTAATAACACTATTTCAGTGCAGGACCACGGTAATGTATAATACAGAGGCGTCTAGTTTTCTCTGGAGAGTCGTGTCGCGCGCCCGGGACATGCCAGTGGCCAGCGGCTCCCAAACTTTATTACGCTAGTTTTGTTAGTACGGCTAGGCGGCTATGAAACTCTAAAGTACCGCTTTGTTTCGAGACTAGTCACTAGTTGCAATCACTTTACTTCTCCTACAGATTGGTACCAGCTGGAAACCTGTTCATTGGTTTCCAGTAATTTATCTTGCGGTATTTGCATGGGCGCGCTTGTAATTATTTGTCTGGCTTTTCCAGGGCAAAGTGACTCACTAGTAGAAGGAATACTTCTATAGCTTTGTGGAGTTCACTGCTGATACTGAGCCATTGTTTTACTTTACGTACCTCGTGTGTTTCTTGATTACCAGATCCGTGTAAAATAAATAACAAACGCAATTTTACGACTTGGCAGAAACATTATTGAACTTGTTAACAAGCTATTTTATTATAAAGTCATAAATTATAGCTTACTTTCTAAACTTGATCGCAAATCGCATTTCTAGTAATATAACCCAGGTTAGAAAGTTTATTTAGGTAGTTAATAGAGACGTTAATGTTAAAATCATTTACTTACCGGTTCGCTGACTGAAATGGCAAAGGTGACTATTATTATTATTATTCATTTATTTCAAGTAACAGGGACTCATTTTAGTTACAAATGATTAAAATACAGACAATACAGATCATAAATTATATAAAATTAAAAGTAAATTAAATTACAATAGATTATAATTATATATACCCATCAAACAATAAAATAATTGCAACAAAAATTAAAATAAATTGCATAAAATTAAAATAAAAGCCATTCAATAAAAACCGTCAGAGTTAGTTTATGTTTGAGAAGCTCTGCCCTATATTTGGTGCCAACCATCTAATGCATAATTCCAAAGTGGTGGCTGCCGCGGTAACGCTAAATTTATGTTATACGTCACATTAATCTAGATTAAGCGTTATTAAGAAACAGCGCTTCTAAGGTAAAGTTATGATTATCGTAAAGATGAAGAAGAGGGTAACGAGCGTTTACATCTTCGTCTCGTAAAACTAAAGCACTAAAGCTACTACTTACATCTGAAAAGATCGTACTGGTAGCAAGGTAAAGGATGGAAATAAAATGCTCCGCTCATAGCAGTACAGTTATGAAAAATAAAGTATTACTCTACTGAAACACGTACCAGATTGTCGCGAAAATATTCCAGCAGATGTTTGAAGTAACTTCGAGGATTTTAATGAAACAGTTAGCAAATAAAGCAAAACCCGCATGCGACTGTGCGGGCTGCGTTTAATCAGAGGCAGTGCTCTCGAGACGAGGGCACAACTGTACAGCAGACGAAATTGTTTGAAGTCGGCTCGAGAGCGGTACTTGCCACGACCGCCACTGTTCGACCCAAGCGACGTTGACTCGTTACACTAATTTATTAGGAAACAAAGTCCCGACCATCACGATTCACAAACGTGATCAGACAAACTGACTAAACCTTCGTACAGGACTTAAGAACAGTTTAATAACCAACACATGAAAATTCCATGCCGTTAATTTCAAACTTACGTTATCATATGATCAACACCTATTACAGCTTGTAAAGAAACACGGAGGTATCCGTTTTCCAATTACTGGATAATTACCTACGTGCTGTAAAGACTGGATATCTCAATGAAAGTCAAACGTTATGTCTTTCGGAAATGGGAATTTACTTGATGGTGGTAGGATGAACATGAAATTTGATATTGGAATACGAAACAGCCGAGAACAAACCATTAAGATGTGAAAGAAAATTTCCATCGAAGTAAATCCATGTCTTACAATCTCCGTTTCAGAAAGCTCTTAATACCGAATCTGATAAGTTAATTGGGTAAAAAAAAAAGGGGTTTAAGTAGGTACATTTGTAAATGTCCTGGTTCATTATTCCCATCTGATTGTCTGATGGTAATTAAGGTCAACTCGGCGAAGACCGTATGGCGGGTAGGACCGTATAGTAAGCATAACTACGAATTCTGAATAGCTACAACAATGACAACCCGAGATATTAAAACTTTAAACTGTTTTGATTTCTATAAAATGACATAGATGGCGCTATTTACAATACAAAGAGAAAAAATGACGTCCAAAATTTAGTCGGGTTATCAACTTGCAAATTGACCTACACCACGCCGGCAAAAAAAATGTTTTAAGTGCTTTTTCTTTGTATTAACTAGTATTTGTGTAGTTAAGTTCAATAATGATCAATATCTTTACCTAATTATTATATTAGAATACAGTTAAACATGTTTTTTACGAAATTATATATGATGACAAAAAATTTACCTCAAAGTGCAATAGTGGAGAAGATCGTCTAGTACTTGGAGAGCAAGATCGGCATATGCCAATCTTCGCCGATTCCAGATGCCATAAACCTTTTACACTTAAACAAATTTTATAAAGTAATTGATAACTGATTCGTAAGTTTGAATTTCCAGCGTATTGAGTAACCATGAGGTATACTCTTAAAATTGATAAATCGATATTCTTGTCATTTGTCGTGTCGTATACTACCTACTCTTAATTACACAGTAGGAAAGACGATTGAATGAAAGATAGGTACTAAAATTCCTTCCCACCTACTTTCGACTAAAATGTAATATCGCAGAAACGTGCGATGCTAATTCGCAGTTTTGTGTGGAAGCAAACGTCTAACGAATATTCCAATTTGTCGACAACTCTAATTTGTCAACTTTTGTTAGTACCTACATTATATACGTAATATATTTTTTTAAGACTGTATTTGTATAGTTCTTAATGTTTAATCCGGTGATTTAAAAAAAAATGGGTAAATATATAAGGAAAAATTAAGAGTAGCCGTACAAGAGACAATGACTGGTTACAGTGCTTCAAAAACTGTCCAAATACGACAAAAAATAAACAGAATCTACAACACTTGGGCGAAACACTGCTCTGTCACCTGAAATCGAATTCAAGTTAAAATTACCATAATAATAAAAATAAATACAGAAAGACATATTTTAGAACCTTCTATTCAAATTCGTCAAAATTCGTTAAAATAAAAGCTAATATCTAAACCAAAAAAATTTTTTTTTTGTTATGGAACTGTTTTGAACCTCTGACTGGCGATTTATACCGGTCTTACCCAACAAACGCTTCTTATTGCAATTTATACCGATTGAAGCCTTTAATACGAAAAACGACAGCACACATTGAAATGCTGTTGAAACACATACGCGTACACATTGTCTCTATTTGAGTAAACCAGCTATTTATAGGTTTTTCCTTCATTAGACGGTCTTATCCGACGTGGTAGGAAATTCCGTCTACTCAGCCATTTTTTCAAAATTTGTATTTATGTAATAAATTGACAACCTTAAAGCAATTCTAATAGTTTGTTTTAAAAGTCAACTAACTATTTAATCACCTAATTTAATAAAACTTGCATAATATATTATAGAAATAGCAAAAAAAAACCAATGAAATAAATTTTTAATAAAGTATGCCGGTCTTCGACGAGTTGACCTTAATCCGTAAAAATAAAAGGGTTTTTGTGTTACAAGCATAAAATGAGTGAAACTTTTCCCTTTATTTAAAAGTCACACCTTCTCATAAGCTGCTCAAAGTTTATAAATTGTGCGCGCCATTTTGGAACCTTGTCGATATGTTTGTAATATTTTCACCAAAACACGGGTTAATATTCGGAGCACGTCGTCGCATATAGTTAGGCAATGGGCCCGCGTCGCGTATTGTCCGCGCGACTTGCTACCAACGTGTCGTTTGGGTGGTTGCCAAATCTGCGTCGTGACACAAGCTACAAGTGTCAGACGTTCACTGCTGCCAGCCGACGTTTCTTCCCGACAGATGCATAATTGGGACAGAAATGGGAACGCGATTAAAAGTTTAAAATCATTTTACAGTGAATAAAACAGCAACCATGTTTGAAAAGCTCTGGAGCTTTCTTCGCGCAGAATTTAGCGTTCAAATCGCCATTATGAACGTGCCGCTCCTTGTACAAAAAGTCGACGAGCCCCTAAAGAATTGTTACCGTGGTTAAAGAGAGGAAAAAAATCGTTTCTATTCTTTGGTGTCTGCATATCTATAAAATGCACTGCAAAATTGCATCACTCGTCCCTCCGTCGCCCTCGCCCTCTCGTCGGGACTTCGGAGGGAGATCTTTTCAATTCGCCCCCTTGGACTTAGTTGCGTTGCTCGCCTTGTTGATGCGGTGATGTTATTCAATTCACCAGATGAATAACATTTTCTAATTTACATTTTTAATATTTCTTTTTTGTAATCGTAACTAAGTTAAGTTTATGGTCTCAAATAGCTGTAAGAGCTTATAAAATTCTAATAAAATAAATTTAACCAATTTAGACTGTGTCGTGTACTTCATAAAAATATAATTATCGTAATGAATTATGAAGACCACGTATTGAGAATTGAATAGACAATCTTATTCAATCGTAGTTATGATGACGTGAAAGTTGAGATTACTTGCGTCAAATCATTTATTGTTTTAATTTAATAAACTTTAAATGAATCTGTAACGGTAATTAAGAATTCAGGTATTAGTCAAGAAAACATAATAATCTACTAGCTCAAGCCGCTTGTTAGTAAACTCATTGTATTCTTCGAGTGCCCACTAAGAACGGTCTACAACAAGTTGATATTCGTGGAATGTATCTAATCACTATACTTACAGAGGCTAAGTGTCTTCTTCTACATTGTCCATTGTTGACAAGTACACAACAAACCTACAGTAAGTGAAATTATTTATTATTCTAGGTAAGCAAGATAGGTTTTCCCGTTGAGACCCCAAAAACTTACAAAACAATAACACCTCTTTGTTTGAATCGAACAAGGACTTTTATTTATTGTATTACGTTATCTGTGGCAACACCGGTATACGCTCGTGCGATGTATCCGAACAATACAGAGCTGTGTCTGGCGTCACATATCATGTCAAATGATGCACTCCTGGGAATATCAACACTGGTCTGTTGTCCCGTAACATCGCTCACACCTACGACACGTTCACACGCATACCAAACATGTTTCATAATTGCTACTCAAATTAGTAGTTCATCGAATCCAATAAACCAACTGAGTCAGTCAATACTTAGTTAGTCAAGACTCAACTACTAGGCAATGATCGCCATGCACTGTAAATGTGATATTAAAGAGCCATGATAGTTATGATCATAGTTTAGGATAGTGATGCGTGGGATGTTTTATCTCTTGGGATAGGTCATTGACTGAGCGTCGCAGTGTGGCAGTTGAACGTCGTATTATGATAAACATTACTGCATTGAAAGGCAGACTAAATAAGCGACTCTATGGTTAATATTATTTACAGTTATTTCTATAAAATAATAGGATACAGCTAGAACTAGACCGACGTAATGTGGACCACGCTTGATTTGTACGTAGAACGACGGAGACATCGCGTAGCGTCGCGTATCGTGGCTCTAAAGTAACTCTACAAGTCCATAGTTTCCATATAAAATGTATGGACACCTACGCACCCAGATCGGCATACGTGGCATACGTGTGCGCACGCGCAGTGTAGCGAGAACTACACTAGTCCAACGCACACGTGGACCATGTCTGATTTGTACGGCGCGTTGCGTGGCATGGATCTAATGTAGTTCTGCAAGTCTAATTGTCATATAAAATAAAATATATGGAGACCGACGCGCCCAGATCGGAGTACGTGGCCCACGTGTGCGCTATGTAGTTCTATTTTAATTTAATAACTGGTTTTTGGAATCATAAAAATCGAGAGAGATTATCATACTTTTATCTACTAAAACCCTATTGTATTCCTTGAGTTCTCCTTTGCATTCCAGGGCCACGGTAATTTAGCCAGCTACCCATTTTTCAGCGTCCGCAAGCCTGTATTTACGGTGGCCCGGAGTCACCCTGCGACCCCCAACGCATAGGGCGTCTACTATAGATCACATGACAAACTACTTTTTTAGAGCTGGGTACCTACTTCAATGCTTTACTAGTGCAACTCTAGACATCATCTAGCTTTAGTCCTAAAAATAGAACTGCTGAAAAACTCGTCAGTATTCTGCATAGACTAGCTGCTGTTATTATCTGTTGAGATTATCTCGGCGATTTCAAATGGATGTCGCGGCGACCACTTACTTGCGGGCAATAAAACGCTTCTCGCGTATCTCAATCTATGCGGCTGATTGCGATCTACTCTCTTTCTTGCGAACACACCAACACACAGGGCCGGATTTACCAAGTAGCAAGAGTAGCAAGCTACGGGCCCCCGCATTGGGCCAGGCCCCGCTTGGACGTAAAAAAATTGCGTACATTGTGTAAGAATTTATCATTATAAACTATCGACCCGCGGCCTGTTTGGAAAAGGAGTATTAATTTGTTGTCTTTTATAAAAATGTGCGGCCCCTTGATAGAGTTTGCTACAGGCCCCAAGCAGGCTTAATCCGGCACTACAAACACACTTATGCGGATATTATAATGCTACCTACTCAAGTGCTTCTTTCCGTACTACACAAAAAATTATCACTTTAACGTAGAGAAGAAATATGGTAACGCTTATATTTTACCCCTAAAAAAGCGTCTCAATTTTTTACCGCCTCGTAAAATCTTGGCAGCCATGAATGAGGACAAAGTTTTCCTTAGGAACTAGTTCCCATATTTGTAGGAGACGACGCGCAATTTTCCTGTTGGATGTTCAACTTTAACGTTTGCTACAGTTGAAGTTTCAGGGAAGAAATCGTACCTGAGATTTATAGTACACGTTACAGTTAGCTACAGCTTCTATGTTTGTGTTTCTAACATCCAGTAGGTAAGTAGGTACTAAGTCTACTGAATTAAGTGCTGTAATGTGAAGTAAAAACTAGAGACGATAAATATAAATATTTTTATATTGTAATAGTTTTAATTTTAATTAATTTCATCTAATTTTAGTTTCTTGACAATTTTATTTATAAAACTTAACTGTTCTCCGCTATTTCACTTGCGTCATTGGTCACTGCTCTGCTCACGTGGGTATGATGGTGACCTGGACCTGTACAATGACGCTTAAAGTAAGATTGTTTCATTCTTATTTCCAGTGTAGGTAAGAGATGGTGCTAGACAACCTGTATAGCTCTGTCTCTTACCCACACTGAAATAAGAATGAAATAATCTTACTTTGAACATCATGGTAACCCCGATATCCTCGAGAATTTATTTGTTTGACATGGTCGCTTAAACTACGTTTGCGGTCTCACGTTAATTTTGGAATAACAATTAGGAAGTAAGTAGGCAATAAGTTTCAAACCTTTCAGTTTCATTTTGAACTTTTATGCAATATGTAAAGTACGAGTCGAAATAATTACTACATTTTATAAGCGATTTCACATATAGAAATTTCCTTGTTTAGGAAAGTAATAATTCTAAGAAAAATATTTATAAAATGACAAATAATGAAGTAGCTACATACTTATTAGGATATTAGATATACTATGGTTATTAATTAACCACAAATGTTAAATATATTATTTAAGTACATACCTACCTACCTACAATATTACGAGAATTTCTGTTGATGACACAACTTCAGAAGAGTTGAGCTTCATCTGTCAGCAACGAATTGCACTTTTATTCTATCTTTCTGGAGCAGGAATGCGATCGCATGCGGTGGAATAGTGGATACCCGAAATAAAAAAATATCCGTAACCATAACCGAAATAGATATGAAAGTTTCGGATAAAGGCGATGACAGGTTACAGGTTACCAAAAATACAGTAACCGAAAAACCCGTAGCCGAACCGTACCGTAAAGATGATGATGATGAACCGTACCGAACCGTATGGTACCACCATATGGTTCGGTACGGTTCATCATCATCATCTTTGCTATTTGTGTTTTATTTTTTTATGTTCAAAATTCTAATATCCATAACCGAAACTATCCGTAACTAGCGGATAAATCGAAACGATCTCATATACGTAACCGTATCCGAGATCGGTATAATATTATTCCTTTATTCGTATCCAGATCTAAAATTTTATATTCATACTAGCTTCTGCCAGCGTCTTCGCCCGCGCAAAAGTAGGTTTTCCATACAAACTTTGGACCCTCGTTTCATCCCCTTATGAGGTGAGTTTTGAAAAATCCTCTCTCAGTGTATCTCAACCCTAATTTAGCAGATCTCACAATATAAAGTACGAGATCTGCTGAAGGCATTGGTGGCATTTTCCAGTGGGTAGTTTCTTACTGATAGTTCATCTGTACAGACTATTACCGGGTGGGTGTTCAGCCGATCGTTTTCTTAATTAAAATATAATAATCTTCGTCTAGACGAGCTGCAAGGCGCCTGGCTACCGCTATAATGGCGGTGGTGTTTCAAGATTATTTAAAGTTAACAGGCTACTTCCTGATACTTATATTTTGTTTTCATAACCATCTTCTTCTGCTGAGGGACTAAATGTTTTTTGAACAAGTAGCTACTCTAATATGATGAAGGCGAAAGTTTGTGAGTGTGTATGTACGTTTGTTACTTTTTCACGCTCGAATGGCGCAACGGATTTGGATAAAATTTGGCACAGGGGTAGACTATGTCCTGGAATAGCTAGGATACTTTTTTATCTCGAAATTATCACGAGAAAACATATACCTATGTTTCCACGTGATAATTTTATACTTTCATGCGGTTGGAGCCGCTGGCAGCAGCTATGTGTTTGTGTTTTTGAAATGGAATAGTAATACTTTACAGGAAGTTTTCAAATCAATAAATAAGGATGTATTAAACAAAGAAAGTTAAAAAATTTCATCCATTTAAAGTACTATTGTAAAAAAATGCAATTTTTTCCCGCAAGATTGGCGCATGCGTGCTAACCCTTCGCGTACTACGGGAGTGCGACCTTCGTAGGTCGCCGCCCCGAGCCCCGCCATTCAGTCCCCTGCCGGTCCTCATTGATTTTCGACACACTATCATATGGCGAGGTCTACTAGAGCGCGAGGACCATCCATTCGGTTGATTTGGTCATATTAGTCGCACGTGTCGGCTGCACCACATCCAGGACCAATATTCGGGCAGGGGGACAATGACCGACAGGTCCCCAGTTCGCTACGAATGTCGGATAACCTACACATAGGTACGTACCCGCATCCTAACAGGTTAATTAGAAATATAGGTACGAGGTAATTTATTTTTTATAGTTCTGACGAAGTGACCTTTTAAAAGAAAATGTTCATAGAAGATTTGTGATTCATTCAATTAAATTAGTTAAGGGCTAATGGCATTTCATTAAGCAGAACTTGTTTTATTACAATTCATTGATTGAATACCTACTCGTAAACAATAAACATATTTATTTTGTAAATGTGTGATGTCATTTTGTGGTTGGCGAGTGATTTCGTATGGCGCTATTTGTTAATACAATTGTAATATATTTCGTATTTATAGGCACTTATTTGCCGATTGGTTAGGTCTTAAATGTGACCAGCGAGTTGTTTTAATTTTACAATGTTGTAAATATTATATGTTATATGTAATATAATAATGTTAAAGTGGTTTTTGTATTTAATTTTATGTGCATTTTTTTTCCGTTTCCGAAACTATTTAATAAGAATTAATCTCTAGAGAAAACTATCAGAATTAAAAATAAATTATATTTATTTACCTAAGTACACTAAATTGTCCTCTGCTATATTAAATGTCATAATTTATTTTATTACGTTATGACTTAATTTTATCGCAACTTTTTAAGAAAATATTATTGAAGACAGTCGCGAGTCGGTACCTAGTAATCAAGAACAGCTGAGTTAATTTTAAATTTTAATGAAGCGTTAAGTGAATCTGCGCTGGAGCTTTGAAGTTTTATTATATTAGATTTTATTGATTTATAAAGTGAATCGAGTAGATATGTGGCACAACCATTGGCATTAAAATATAGCTGTTAATTCGGGTCACCACATCACTAATAGACTTGAGTGAGATCATTGAAAAAAAACTGGTCAAGTGCAAGTCGGACTCGTGCAGAAACGTGCACGGTTCTGTGCCGTCCGTAGCAAAAACGGCAAAAAATCACGTTTGTTGTATATGATATTGTGATCCACTTTTAATTATTTATTTTATTCTGTTGTTAGTATTTTTGTGAAAATTTCAACTGTCTAGCTATCACGATTCTTGAGAAACAGCCTGGTGACAGACAGACGGACAGCGGAGTCTAAGCAATAGGGTCCCATTTTTACGCTTTGGGTACGGAACCCTAACAAAAGCCTTTAGTTCGTTCCTTTTACCTGTCTAGACGGCAAAAATAAGGAAAAACAATATTCACGAGAAGTCACATTGATTGGCATAGGATCCATGTATTAAAAGGTCAAGCCAATGACCTCACCGGCCTCGCGGCACTCTCGTTGTACGTAACTATGTAGGTACATACGTTTAGGGTTGCTAAGTCCTAAAACCGAAAAACTAAACACACCTATTCAAGCTTTTGGGTAAAAAGGCCGGACATGTTAATTTAATAAAGGTTCGGTTTTTTTAGTTTTAGAATGTAGGTAACATTTTAATCTGGATCTTTTTTATTCATTACATGTTAAGTTCTCATGTTGTCTTCATCATATTGGCCAAAACAGCGCCCACAAGGGACTTCACTTTGAGACACATAATCACAATAACTAGAAAACCACAACGTAGTGCTCAAAGTTTTTTTGTTCTTTTTTGTTTTTGTTTGTTGATACTTTATTCTACTTCACTTCATAACTTCTAACTAAATTTTATCGGCGATCGGGAAATCGTAAGAGCCTAACAAAACCGGACAGGTCGTACACCGACTAGTTTGGCCGAACTCGCATTAATGATAAGCCTAAACGTCCTAAAGCCTATATTCTTTTTAGCCCCTGCCAGGAATGCAGGATTATTCGAAAGAGTTACTGTGACATTGGAACACGAAGGGCAACTGAAAGAAAACCGGGTAGGTTTCGTCAGTATATGTCTGAACCTCCCGTTCACTCCACCAAAAGTGGGAGGTCTTAGTTAATGGAATTGTACCAAGCGCGGAATATCAATGTCAATTTTGATATTTACACCAAGCGAGGAATATCAAAGCTCGCCGTCCGACCGTCTGGTAACCGCCCGGACCGAGCCCAAGTCGTCAACGGCGCGTACTAAAGGAGATGTCAGCAAACCGTAGGGGCCCAGCAGTGTCGAAGCCTACTAGGGCCAAGGGACTGCTTCGGAACGGAGGACTCGGCCCTGGTACGAAAGGCAACGAAGGAGTGATATTAATGTCATTTTTGGTCATTTTATTTTTCTACGGTAATATGGATAGATGGTATACAAATGAAACTGGTATTTGATAATGCAATATTTTAATTATTTAGGTAAGTATTACACTGTATATTTTGGTGTATTTTGATTCGATCGGGCGATTCTACGTATAACAATATTAATAATACTGCTCTAGAGCAGGAAGAACGAATGGGTCAAATTTGGGACGCCCGCGCTTCTAGTGTTAAAAATAAGTCCTAGATATTCTTTTTGAAATATCCTCCTCCACTCAAATTGACTCAATCCTCTTGCCAAACTCGAATAAATAATAAGCTACTACAGCTGTCAATTTGATTCATATGAGTGGTGGAAATGGTTTAGAATTGATGATTACAATTTACATCACTGTTACCTTCAGGTGGGATCGCAGTCAAGCACTAGTTTACATCAATTAAAAAAAAAAAAGAATCTATGGGTAACTATGTTCGGTTTTATCTGGATGCCTGCCATCCTTGCCTACATTACCTGCCTACGATAGGCGTTTGTGCACAATACCGTACAATTTCTGCGAATCGACGCGTCATTGAACAACTACATGATTCATGAGCATCCGGTTCTCCAGCATCTTTGTCATCTCATCGATCAATGGAATCAGTTAATGAAGGAAAAAGCATAGAGAAAGTATTGATTAATTTCTAGTCATTTCTACTTAAGTGTTATTAAGTTGACATTATTTTGATAGAGCACTTATGAAGCTAAAAGCTTTCGCTAGTTTTTATGCGTAGTATGTGGCGCAGAATAAATAACTGTGAGTTTTGTAAAGGAAATGATAAAAATCTTAATGTTAGTAGGTAGGTAGTATATATTATATGTGAATAACGAGAGGTCTTAATTAAACCATTATTAAATACACCAAGCAATTGATTAAAAGATGATAACGATTCAATTAATTACAAAGCTACATAGTTTCTGTCTAACCTAGGTTACACATAGGTTAGACAGATCTATCCAGCCAAATCCTGCGCCTGAATGTCGTCGAAACGTGAAAAAGTAACAAAGAGCCAAAATCAAAGTCAAATGTATTTGTGCTCAAACCGTTTCGGAAGCTTTGTTGATGACATTTTTATATATATATATTTTTTATTATTATTATAAAGCTCAAGAGTTTGTTTGTTTAAATGCGCTAATCTAAGGAACTGCTGGATCGAATCGAAAAACTCTCTGTGTTGGATAGGCCATTTATCGAGGAAGGCTAAGGCTAACATGACGCTACGACCCACGGGAACGGTACAGTAACCAAAAACGCGGGTGAAACCGCGTGAAACAGCTAGTAAAATGTAACAAATATTCATAAAATTAAAGAAAAGTACAATTGCTGACAGATATTGAATAACTTGAGTCATTCATTTTATTCATAATCCTTAACATTTTGTAATTATCTTTTTCTATTGGAAATAAGTATTGGGTCAACATTACGTCATAAATTATGACTAGCTCAGCTTTAATCGTGTAACATGGTTTGAAGATGTGCTATGTTGTAAATTTTCCTTATGATCACATTTCTCAGTAGGGATAGCCCTATTGAAACATGTGATCCAGTACAAATGGGATGTTGGGAGCTCAATATAAATTAAACCTTGTTAGTATTATTTTGTGCCTAATTATACTTTACACTAGTTCACACTAATATTATGCAGGTCACAGCACCTGTACCTACCTAAATGTGTGTGTGTGTTTTTACTCCTTCACTCTCAAATCTCTGAACAAATTCGGATGAAAGGTTCACTTGTAGACGAGGACCTGAAATAGAACATAGGATATTTTTAGGAGTATATTCCTTAGGGATCTACCTTCACGCGCGGGAAACCGCTGGTAGAAGCTAGTCTCGGTTATGCCGCAGTATCTCTAAACTAATAGAAAACCATATACTTATTAATTAATTAATTAATTAATAGAAAATATTTAAATAATAATGCTCATTTTTTTGGCACTGTTAATCAAATATTTTTGATAATTTGCGGATGATGCAGTGGGCTGCGATATTGTTACCACTCAAATGATTGATATTTGTACATATTATATATTGTGGCTGTTAATTGACCCTAAATAAATAAAATAAAAAAATAAAAATAAAATATACATTAGTTTTAGTATATGCGAAAGCCGAAACACGTGTCTAGTATTTTTACGTAAATAATCTATGGTGACTGAGGGATTGTTTTGCACTTGCACACAGCTGTTTGTTGGCGCCTAATGCTCGCTATGACCTGCCGTGACCTGTGTTGTACTTAGTGCCGGCGGTGTCCAATTTGTGACTTTTTAAAATATTTTTGGGAAAAAATATAACATGGTCAAAACTATTGAAATCCATTCAGTTACTGATTCTGAACAAACTATATTCGGGTTTCGCATAAACTAAAAATAATGTTGTATATAGCTGTTGTTATAGTATCTAGGTTAGGTAGTTTTTCTTTCAAATGAGGTGCTTATGATCTGATATTCTATTTAGAGAGCTTCCCTATTAAACTAAGCGAAGGTTGAATGCAATTAGCGAAGACTATATTGATAACTTTATCGAAGATTCACTTATAAGTTGCCTACTTAGTTATCGCTACCACAATATTCTGAGCACGAACTCAATTGAAACCGAATCCTGTCCTGGTTGGAAATCCTGTGTTTTTATGACAATATTCTCAACATTTTCGCCTAATTAGAAAACTATATTGTTGTGGGTGATAAACCTTTGTATAGGGAACCTATTTGTACCATATGCAGGTTCTACTTCGGACTAGGATTTAAGAAAGAATTCGACAAAACTTTTTTTTGCAGATTCTGTTATTATTTATATATAAAAACAGGATAATATGCTTCTAGAATAACTACATAAACTTACAATACAAAAATAGCTCAATTACTATAACTTATTTTGTACGAATTATTTTGTGCGTTAACCTCCAAGGTCAGAAAATGTTTAAGATTTTTTTATTACTATCTTCTGCCAGCGGCTTCACCCGTGTGAAAATAGGCTTCTCCATACAAACTTCTGACTCGCGTTTTAACCCTTTCAGGGGTAGTTTCGTTAAATCCGTTCTTAACGGATGTCTACACCGTTAAGGAACCTAGCTGCCAAATTTTAAGTTTGTAGGTGTTATAGCTATGAGATTTCGTGATTAATCAGTGAGTGGTATTTCGCTTTTATATATATAGATGGATGCTTGGGAGTAAAACTCCCATGTATTTATAACTACTTACCTATTGTTTAGTAATATATGTGCCTACGATAAAAAGCATATGTTACTTTTTTGGGTCAAAAGAAACACTGTGCGCTTTTTGGCTCAGTTGGGCAGCATGTTCCATTTGAGAACATAATAAATACACACACATACATACATACGCTCTTTCTTATTTATAATAGTAGTAGTGATAGATAAGTAACGTCCACAGATAGTTACATTACTGGTATGTGCTATTAATTTATTGGTAGTGCGTCTAGCCAACTTTATCAATACTTATTGTAACTTTGTAACTTACGCATGTTTTATTACTGTTAAAGATTGTGTCATAAATAAATGAAAGCTAAGAATACATGATTACATATAAATTATAAGAGTAGGTAGGTCCAGAATTCTATGCGCACCTAAAATTTTCTAGCAGAAAATTGGTGATCCAGATTTGGTTAAGTCTAATCTACAAAACCTGGAGCACAGGCGTAGGGTGCCAGGCCAGCCTTTCGGTATTTTACAGGATGCATTTTGGAGAGTGTGCGCGAGCATTGCATAACTTTGATTCCGCTATCTAAAATTATGTACCTAAGACCTTCGACAATCCAACAGAAATTATCGAATCATTTATTAAATCATCAAAACAGTTTACACTAAATGTGAAAATTTCCTTAGGTTCAAAAGCTGCACATAAACAAATGCTTGTTTTTGTCTGTAATATTTCCGTTCCGTAATTATCATAATGACTCATTATATTTAAAGTAAGGAAGGAAATTGAAAATTAAAGGTGAATATGTCACTTGGTACAATTTTGAGGTTTAGTGCATCGACTCGTACGCAAGTATGACGTAGTTTCTTGACTCAGACGCTTGTACGATTGTACGACCGGTTCTAATAAATTCAATAGAAATACATTTATGATAGAAATATATTTAACTTGTTTTCAATTGCTATTATTCCGCTCATTACGTCTCGACTCATCGAAGCGAGTACATGTGCAATTGGTTCAATTACGATTACGTTCTCTGAATAAACTCAAGCTTTTGTAGTAGGTACCTACTCAACTGAGTTGAATTGTTTGTTAAGTGAAGTGTTTTGAATAAAATATTCAACATGTGTAAATGCAGGAGATACATTGAAGTTAGGAAGATTACAGCCATTTGGACTAATCCGGTAAATATTTAATAAAGAATTTTATGTCTCGCTTTTTTTAAATTAAATTAGAATTTTTTGCAAATTGCGGAGCAAATTATCCACTTCCTATTTCTAAAAATTCTTAGCATGAAATTGGAAGGTAAATAAATTACCCTACTTAATTAACATGACAAAAATTCGCCAACTAATTGTCAGTCTCCCTCTTATCGGTTGCATAAATGATTGCGCTGATCGGAAACGGACATGGCCTGCCCCAACACGCGTCGCCCACAATCTCTCGTTGCACAATGCAATCCGTCATTATCGGCTGATTTAGGACGCGCCCGTTCCGCTGCAGCTGCGCAAGCGCAACATATGCGCCAAACGCATACGTGGGCGGGTGCCGAAGCTTAATAAATGTAAATGGTTGGGACTGCCGCTGCCGTTTCTGTTTTGTCTATGTCTCTAACGCATGATTGATTGATTATAGCTTGCAATATGACAGTAACTAGATTCTGTTTCATACAAACTAACTAATTTTATGCGTAGGTAGATACTAAAGGTTAGATTTGTTCTATAAAGTTAAAGTCCATTCGCTAGAGATGATTCAGTGAATGTCCTAATAAGAAATAGATTAGTCATTAACTTTTTCTGGCACAAAAGTAGGTATTGCTTGTAACTTACTTATTGGCAAATAACAGATTACGCTACTGCTGAAAATAGCCCTCTTGTAAATTTCATTCTCTAGAAGGATTCAAAAGCGGGTTTTTGGCGAGATTTAGTCGACTGAAATTCAGTGGTTTTCTTAATTTATTCGCAAATTGATTCCTAGTGGATATGTGTGCTGAGAATTTTATTGTAACAATGACTTCTTCAGCGAAGCCTGCCTGATTCTAATGGAAAACAAAGTGACTGTATGTTGTACAAACTAAATACTTTTCAAAACTTGGCACTGAATAAACGTACAAGCCGTGTGAAGCTAAAAGTATTTTTTTTCTTTTTAGCCTGTTCGGTCCTACTCCTGAGCAAAGGCCTTCCTCAGCTCCTTCCATCTTTCGCGGGCCCGCGCCTCCTCTTTCTAGTTCTGGCCAAATCGGTCTAAATTCTAATTCATCCGCCTCCTTCGTTATTTACCGCGTCCCCGTCTGTCGAAAGCCGAAGCGAAAAGTAACTAGTTAAAAAATGTGCAGATAATGAAACTATATCAACAATATATTTGTTTATGGTAGTAGTCATAATGACAGTAGGTACAGTCAGGGGTCAAAAGTGCAGTTGCACTCTACCATTGCTAAAGTGTCTAAAATTTATTTTAAGTAGAAGTTTCATAGTCCACAACTAGTTAAATCAATACTATAGATTCTATGCTACAAATCAAATCAGGCATGAACCATTAGCCCTCTTCTACAAAGACCCTTTAGCATTGATGGAGTGCAACTGCTTTTGAGCCATGACTGTACATTATCAACCTACAAAACTAATAAATTATTACAGCTTTCATTTTCCTTTCATTGTTCATTTAAAAACATTCCACTCCTACCCACGGTTTCTTATTTATTTGGACCTGATATTTACTTAAAAATAAGGATTTTCATGTTGCTGATAAGGAAGATAATATAAATATAAGCAAGATAAACCGAAAAGTTGTCTGCGTACAGTAAATCCTTTTAATCTTAACTAGGCAACAAGATTAGGGAAAATGTTTATTCTTCTGGTAGATACTTTATAAAAACGTACTTGAAAGTTATAATTTGTAAGCTTCCTCGGAAAAAGGGAAATAATGTTGAGGATATAAAGTTTGATATTAACTCTTGAACCTTGTAATATTTGTTAGCCAAAGTCGTGAGAAAGCCAGTTAGCGACTCAAAAAGACATTATGGTGAATTGAGGATCTCTCTTGATTTTCTTTTTGCAATTTTCTTCCATCCATATACATATCTACTTAGTCTGCTTTCTGATTAGCCTTTTTAACCGACTTCAAAAAAGGGGAGGTTCTCAATTCGGTTGTATTTTTTTTTAATGTTTGATACCTCAGAACTCCGTCGTTTATGGACCGATTTGTAACTTTTTTTTCTTACTATACGAACGACAGCCGATCGCTTATCTAATATTTCAACGAAGTTTTTAGTCTACATTCTGAATTAAGAACTTATTCTCGTATGTTATTCATCCGTATAACAAAGATGTGTACGTATATGTGTTAATAGATATTGTATACCATTTGGATACGATGATGATTAGGCGTTTACTCATTCACATGGATCTTATTTTATTTTTTTTAGGACAACCAACAAAGCATACACCATTATGCATGCTAAAGATTCAGTATTCTTACATTATGTTCAATCTATGTCTTGATATTTGCAACTATGGCTTCCATATTCTTCTTGTTGTTACAACTGTGGTCTCCTTGTTGCAGTGTATGGCGCGTGCGTTGTACGACAACATCGCCGAGTCGCCGGACGAGCTGGCGTTTCGTCGCGGCGACCTGCTCACCGTGCTGGAGCAGAACACCGGCGGCAGTGAGGGCTGGTGGCTGTGCTCGCTTAGAGGAAGACAGGTAACTAACTTTGACCATACACATTTTTGTGCCGTAATTTTTCTAGTTGTGCTTTTTATAGTGAGCTTGACAGCAAAACATCAGATAATAGTCTCAGATCAAGTTAAATACATTTTTTTTCTTTTCTTTTAAATTGGATTGAGCTTGTCCGCTATCTCATCTGATGGAAAGCGACTATGTGGTCAACGATGGAGCGCGCTTACCTAGATGTAACCTATTCACTCTTGACTTCAAGATAATGGTTTTTTTCTTAATCCGAGTTTATAGCAAGCAAAATCTTGACTTGAAAAAACGAGATATTTATAATAAAAGTACAAACCATCCTGAACTTCTGACATTACTAGGGAAGTGACAATGAACAAGTCACGCTTTTAGAGGGTCATGCCAGTGGTCCATCCAAATATGGAATGTGGGGTCACTTAGAACAAGTATGACAAGTTCAAGTTAACAATGCATCTGTTCTTTTTTTCTGAGATATGCCAAATAATGTTAATTTGTGTTGTCATACAAACAAAACACTTAACATCAATGGGTCTCTTGTCTCATTCATAAACTGCTACGCATTACGATTTACGAGAATATTATGCTTATTATTTTCTGAACGTGCATTATCTCAATGGTGACTCATCTCGCGTCCACATTTGTCTGCAACAGCGTCACGGTCAAAGTTGATTAAAACAGTATTGTTTTCCTACGGTTCATTTTCAATGTAAAATCGCGTCATTTTCAGGGAAAAACGGAGACTGGATAGGTACGTCCTAAGCCTGATCGTTTGTGTACGTGATGTTTAGTAGGTAGTTAAAAACATCTCATGGTGGCTGTAAACATCACGTAGACACGAGAGGGATAACCAATGTTAACATAATGGTGTTATTGTTTGCATCTAGTTTATTGTTTACCAATTTACGCTTATATTAAAACTAGTTAATCACGAGTTTGCGAGGGTTCGGCTTCAAAATGACGTATATATCTGTTTCCCAGATTCCGCCACTTTATTCATTTGTTTTTTTTTCCAGGGAATATGTCCCGGCAACAGATTGAGGATAGTAGCGGGCGTGTTCGACGCCAGCGGTGCCATGCAGCGGCGGAGAGCGCGAGCGCCGGCACCCGTGGCTCACCAGCCCATGCCTATGCAACAGTCACCTGCTTTTACAAAAGTAAGTTCTGGAGATTTACTGCATCCAGAAGAAGCACCTTGATACCAAGATCTTTTGAATTTCGCAGTTTGATTATGACCAGTTTCTTTTAAGACTACATTTATTATCATCTCGTCAGCTATTACCTACTCAAGTTCAAGTGTTTTGCCCATCAGATAGAAGAGTGCTCGCACTACGACGTGCCTCGCGCTCCAATGCCTGTGCAACGCATTGGCATGTACGACTGCCCTCGACCGCTAGTCGACTGGTATGACGCACCACGCGCTCCGCGGCCGGCCAGTGCCGACTCAGCGTGTAGCGGCACTGGGTCCCTGGCCTCGGCGACTTCCAGCGCTTCGGCAAACTCTGGCAGTTCGGTGCATTCGGCTGCTTCCGCCTCCAGTACGTATGATGTGCCACGGTCGCGCGCGCTGCCCTTGCCCTGTGATGCTGCTCTTGAAGCGCTCGATAGATTACAGGTTAGTAAACAGTGATGCTATTTTATAGACCTAGACAATAAATTCCAATCACATCACACCACTAACACCGCAACACACATAACCACACAACCCAACCATTAACTACACATATAAATATTAAAGCTGAAGGAACTGCTGGTCAAAGACTTAGTTTAGGTACTTAGCAGATATGTACACTTATAAAAAGTCTCCTTTGGCTGACGAATTTATGGTAGATTAGCTGACCTGGCGAACTCGTACCGCCTAACAGTCAATGAATGTAGTACCTATATCTCTCGATATAGTTAACCGATTGCGATGAAACAAAGCCTAAGTAATATATAAAGTTACACATCATTTTAATGTATAAAAGTTATCGATTTCGTACGTTTTACGTGATGCACAACATTAAACTTCTACAAAGTACCTACTTTTTATTCCTTGTTCGTCTTCTCTTAAAATATGTACCTAAGTAGTACCTATAAAAGACATATTTTTTTAACGCAAACTTACCTTTGTCTTGTTTAGGAGGAGGCTTCAGCCGCAGTATCTCGTCTCCTCTCATACGTGTCGCCCGGGTGGCGGCGGCGCGGCGCGCTGCGTGCGCGCGTGCTAGACGTGCGCGTGGCGGGCGCACGCCTGCGTGCCGCGCTGCACGACTTGGCGGTCTTTGCCGATGCCACGCTCGCTAACGCGCATGATGCACAAGATAAAGGTGAGAAGAAAACTTGAATTTTTTTTCCGAGTCATCATCGCCATCCAGATAAAGATGTCCACTGCTAAATAGGTATAAGCTTCTCTCTCGCATTGCCATGCATGATGAGTTCTGTGCGTGTGCTATACCTACCCGCAACCTTCATTCTGCCGACAGAATGAATCTGTCGGCAGAGTTGATCTTGAATTGTGATGTCACTGGTAGGTATTTTTTAAACTCTGTGACTCATTACTACCCAAAAGGAGGTGATAAATAGCATATTTTCGAACCTCAATATGCATGACAACGCATTTTTGTCTTAAGACTTCTGAATCACTAGCGGGTTTTTGGTTGAATCAACTTTTTAAACCATTCCATATGATTTCCAGGTATCGCTGTAAAACTACGTCCTTTAGTAAAGGCGTTAAAGGATGCAGAGCGCATAACACACGAGGCGACAAGTGCCCTGGATGCAGGGGACTGGGCACCCGAGCGACTGGAGCGGGACCGGGAACCCACAGACGGTACCGAGGACGCGCTGGACCAACTAGTGTCATGTGCGCGCTCCCTTACCGAAGATGTGCGGAGAGCTGCCTCCTTCATCAACGGAAATGCATCGCTGTTATTTAGGTGAGACATCTTTTCCATTTAGGGGATTTTTAGGGGTTAGGCTAGCCTAACCCACCATGCTGGTCTGAAATGGATGATTATGCCTTATCTACTAGCTTGATTGGCCTGTTGGTCTAGTGGTTAGTGGCCCTGACTGCTATGCCGGAGGTCGTGGGTTCGATTCCCACCCAGGACAAATGTTTGTGTGATGAGCACGATCATTTGTTCTGTGTCTGGGTGTAATTTATATATATGTATATATTTAGAAATATGTAAGTATGTTTATCAGTTGTCTAGTACCCATAACACAAGCTCTGCTTAGCTTGGGACTAGACGGCGTAGTGTGATAGTTGTGGAATAAAAAAAAAAAAAAAAAAAGCTTTTCGGGAGTAGGTACCTACATACCTACCAAACCTACATACCAAATGAAAGCACGAGAACACTTTCGCAAGAAGTTGGTAGATTCACCACACTCTTGATTTGTTGTTGTATTTGTTTTTTTTTTCTCAATTTCATTCTTTATTTGTATGTATGTATCTAAGTATATATTTATTATTGTTCTTGTTTCCTCTCTGACAGTCTTTTATTAAGTTGCACCTGCCATGTTATGTCTCTGCACCAGCCTAAGGTCGACTGGTAGAAAATGCCTAAGGCATTAAGTCCACCTTTGTACAATGTTTAGTTCATAAAGTTTTAAATAAATAAATACCTACTCCCGAAAAGGTAGTAGATTCCAAGACAATTACATTTAGGCACAAGCGCAAGAAGGAACATGCCTAGGTACCCGCGTAGATTAAATAATCTACATGCGACCACACGTTACCTTGTAGAAAACTAAAGGTATATTTGCCCTTGTTCTTTGATTGTTTCTTCATCCCTTCTGCATGCTGAAACTAATGCTATACCTACCTTCTATTTCCAGGCGGTCACCTGCAGTACCAGTGCCAGAACACGAGTGGACAGAGGAGTACGACTACGTAAGACTGGAGTCCCGCACGGCGGTGGGACGGCGCAACGCAGAGATTAGGGCTGCGCTGCCGGACAAACTCAGGGCTTCCTTCGACGCTCTCGTTAGAGACGCCGATCACGCAGGCGAGGTAAGGCATCATGGTCCATGAATTTAAATTTAATTAGGGGAGATCGTGATCATGAGAAGGATAATTCTAAAGTAAATTAACAATAATAAAATGTCCAAGATCCTCAAGATCCTGTCTTTGAGGTATCTAGGGCAATTCGACTAGATAGTTTAGAGAAATTCTGTTTTCTGAAACTAAATCTTTTGTTCATTTTCACTAACACTAGACAACAGTTTGATTTAACTGGTAGCTCTCGATGCCGAGTCCAGTGTTGAAATTCTTAATAGGCTATGTAAGTATGGAACTTTTCATAAGATTATGTTGCTAACTAAACCCGTCATTCCAAAGGTGAGCGCAGTAGCAGCGGCCACCCGCCTACCCGCCGACGACCGCCAGCTGGCCGCGTTCTACGCCGCGCAGGCCGCCACGTACGGCGCGCACCTCGCCACGGCCGTGGAGGCCTTCCTGCGCACCATCGACATGGGCCAGCCGCCCGACGTGTTCCTCGCACACGGCAAGTTCGTCGTGCTCAGCGCGCATCGCATCGTGCACGTTGGCGACACAGTACATAGGTGATTACAGACGACCCAGTTTATTCATTTTGTTGTTTAGTTTGTTGTTCGAAATACAATATAATTTTGATTTCCATCGATTTTGATGATCGTCGTTTTGTTGAAAAATATGAATGTAATGTTTACCTTTTGCCCATAGGAGTGCCCGCCATGCTGGACTGAAGACACAAGCGCTGAGATGTTCGGACGCACTGTCGGACGCGCTGGCGACCACTGTGGCCAAGACGAAGGTGGCGGCGCAGCAGTTCCCGTGCGCCGGCGCCGTGGCCGCCATGGCCGCCGCGGCGCGCTGCCTGGCCGCGCGCGCCGCCGAGCTGCGCCGCGTGCTGGTGCGCGCCGCCGACCCGCCCGCGCCGCCCGAGCGCGCGCCGACGCCCACCACGCCGGTGCCGCCCGCCACGGCGCCGCACACGCCCCTCACGCCGCTCACGCCGCTCGCCGCGCCCGCCTCGTCGCGCGCCACGCTACAGATATAAACTGTATGGACGGACGCGAACACCGTCCGTGTGGCTCCATGCCGACCGAATGCCTGCCTGTACCCCAGGCGGCAGAGGACGAGCTCGGGATTGAAGCTGTCCCGCTGCTCAGTCCCGCTCCTCACGCCCCCGGCGAGGTGACGAGAACACCCCCGTGCATCGGTCTGTTCTGTTCTGTTCTCACCTCGCCTCCGGGCACTATTTAGATGCGCTAGGCCCGGTGTCCGCTTTGCCGTGGCGAGTTCGGGCCGAGTGGACGCCGCTGTGGCAACCCCTAAAAGTGTAGCATTACCAAAGAAGCCGAGATAGGCCGAACAATGCCTATCGACTGCCGTAGACTGCCGGTACGATGAAGAAAAAACGCAGAGTTTCTATTTAAATGTTAGTATTTTATACGTTTACGATAAATCGAAGGCTGCTACTAGAACTTTTTGTTTGTGAAGCGTTTCGCCGCGAAATAGCAGGGCGAGTTTAAAGTTGCTGGATGCTCATTTTGCCGTAGTGAGTTGAGTTGTCCGTCCAGTTTTATACAATTTTGCATCAGTACCGTATTCGTAGAACGAGTTAGTGAATTGTAATGTGTGGCATTGATTCTGTCGAGATTTACGCAGAGGTTTTAATTTATTGAATCTTATGTGGTGTAACTACTTTATAAAATTCGTAAAAACGAGAGGATGCACATAGATGCAAGTGAGGACTAATCGTATGTGTTCATACGTATATGCCTGTGCTAAAGAAACGCTGTTGCGATGTCTCATCGCTTTCTTGCTATTTCACCAAGCATCTGCGAGCACATTTGTGCGCCTAAAATCGTGTTCGAAGGTTTAGACAGCTATCTCGATAGATAAATTAAAATAATAATGAATGTGCTACATTTTATGATCATGCCTAATAGCACTTTGATTATTGATTATTGAGATAAATAAATTGGACCATAAGTGTAGAATTATGGCTGCATTTTGCCTATCTTGTGGGAGTTTAATGATAGCCGTAAGAATGAAGGACATCTAATACGTCGCATAAATGAATTTAACAGTGACAATATTCTTTTACTATTAACGACTAATGAATTGTTTGAATGTTCCTCGTAAATGGCTCAAGTTGACAACGAGTGTAATATCAAGTGCGTTGTAACTTTCGTGTAGAGGTCAAGTCTAATGGGAATGTTTTCATTTGCCGCCGCGACTGACTCAACAGCTCAATTATACTAAATTATGTTAAAGCTCACCTTTATATAGTACTTGTGGCTTGTCATTACTTAACTACTTACCGCAATAGCGTTACTGTATGTACGTACCTACCTTCGTTTTGTACTTTATACATATGACACTAGTAGATAGACGTAGGATATGATATCAATGTAAAAAGCATGTTGTATATTAGCGATGTGTAATATATTTTAGACGTTGTAGTTTAGTTAGGTATAGATGAAATTGTACAAATGCATATTAATAATTTTAATATTGAATTATAATTTAATCATCTTGTAAAACGCAATCAAGTAAAATATACAAAATTTTCGTATCTACAGCTTTGTCTTATTATATTACTCTGAACCTTCCCTGATCTTATAAACTGGATGCTGGGTTCTCATTCTATTGAAACTACGACACTAGGTTGGGTATATAGGTGTAGTATTCATCGGACAACATGTGGGTCCTGCAGGGGTCGGCTTTTGGTCCTTTTTTGTAGGACCTCGACTAATTACGATCTTGTCGTGCATGTCGACCTCCTCATAGTCGGCCAAAATGTCATTTGTTATGCAGACAAATACCCTGGTGTTAGCCGGTGACGAGACCATTTAACTTTCCGAGCTGAGTTTAATAGCGGCTCATAAACCTGAGGTTGATCTATTCTCATAAACTGTTCATCAGCGCCAGTAGGAGATGCACAAGTCCCGGAGTCCACATTGCAAAAGAGTGCTTTGCACAGGTTGCTGCCTAATACTTGAGGACTTTTGGGAGAAGTTCGCTGCCGCTATGCGGGCGTCGTGTGTTCGAAAGTCCTTTGCAGGGCATGATTGGACAAAAAGGACTGGCAGGTGTCCAAGGCTGGGCTGCGAGAATGTTCGAAATAATTACCTACCGTGACCCTGGAATGCAAAAGGCAACTGAAGGAACACAGATGTGCTTTAGTCAATAGAAATCTGACACAGTCGGAATGGGAGAAATTATTTGAAAATTTAATTTAAATAAAGGTATCCGACGATGCAGGACTACAATCATCGGATGTGATACAAAATCACGCCGGAGCGCCTGCGTCATGTAATACAGGCTGAACTTTGGTGCCACGGGTGTGCAGAGTAAGGAGTCTGTAGCCCATGAAGTGATTCTAGGAAAGACGGCGGCACAGTGATAACGTGCTGCCGTGCACAACGAGCTTCCAGCCTGTGTATTGGAAGGTCACTGCTGCTTTTTAATGAACTAAATAACATTTTTTTCCTAGAACTGTAAACATTAGCGTAGTATGTATCTAGGGTCATTTTAAAGGGGTGGTCTAGCTCCTGACATAACTGATTTTTGTGTGAAGTTACCACCTGATATAGTCCATCATATAATTTCGAATCGAAGTCGAATTCGATTCTAGTTTCAAATTCGGTTTTGGGGTGAACCTGGCCAACACAACGGCACACAGGGTGTTCTTGTGTGATCCCAATTGATGTAGCAGTCAAGGACAGGAGGTGAAATGACCAAAGGGCAAACGTCCATAACGTTTACGGAAACAAACAATAGAAAAATACAGATTAATTTCACACTAACTTCTATATCTATGTCTTATATAATTACAATTAGTATGCTTAATTCAAATTATAATACTGATAGGGTAGGATAGGATATAGGGTACATATAAAATATTAATAATCAAAATAGTGAGCTTGTTAACGAACATGATTGAATAATCTTTTAATAAATAGAAATAAATCACTGAACTCTATGGAAGCAGCAGCGGGCCACAAACTAGGCACGGCCTGTATCTTGGTGGCGGAGAATTATAGGAAAGGCGGATTGAATGTTCTGTGTGACGCAGCAGTGATACTAATTGTTTCTTTATTTTATTAAATGTGTGGCAATACTAGGAGTTAAGTGTGCGACAACCCTAAGAGTTAAGAGTGGAGCAACACTAGGAATTAAGTGTGAGTCCTAGGAATTTCTCCTGTATCATGGGTGCGTACGTACCAAACTAGCAAACCCAGAACAAACTATCTACGGGCCATTCAAAATATATTTTGCTTTGGAATCCGCGATACGTTGCTCGACAGCCGATCGAATAACTACTGCGCCAATAGTGTTGTCAATCTATACAATCTATAGTGACATGTTTTCTAGTTCAACTCTAAAAATTCCTCCTCAGTATGACAAGGATTACTTATATCATAAATTAATAATATGTATTTTTTTTAAAAAAAAGGTCTAACTGTAATTACAGACAGCCTTTAGTAACAGACAGACAAGACAGCCTTCGGGAACGAAATGCAGCCCTAAACATTGACAAAAGTGGTCTCTGTTTCAATATTTGATAACTAAGACTTACTCAAAATGACGACAATTTTTCTGAAAAACTTTAAAAGAAAAAAAAACTTATTTCCTGGAACAAGTTTGGTAAAATATTCGAGTAAATCACAGAATTACCGAATGCCAACAGAGTTTTCAGGAGTTATCTCTCTTTTTTTGCATTGCCTCTTCATCAAAATAATAATGATAAATTAACGCACTTTCAAGTAGTATGGTACTGGTGTATGTAGTGCTGTGCTCTCGCCTCCTCAGCGGGGTAGGCGAGTGCGGGGTGCGAGGGGGGCAGCTTCATCTCCGCAGATATCGCTTCTAGTCTCGCTGCCCGAAGCTTTAGCGAACTTTCTCTAGCTTTACTCTCACGCTCCGCGGCGTCAGCTTGTATTAGGTCTTCTATTCTTTTTCTTTTTAACTGTAATTAATTAAATAAGCATAAGATTTTTTTTCTTATTGTCCTCTATTTTTCGTTTTGTATCTATCTGTTTTGTAAATGTTGCGTTTATCCGTAATTAGCATATCTATATATTAGAACGGTACCTAAGATTTTGTGTATATACATAAACAAAGTCTTATACTCCATTTGTTTAGGTAGTTAGCTAAATGTAAACAATCTTACCATGTCTTTTATCTAAAAAATTGTCTAAAAATTTAATCTAAAAATGTTTACAATTAGGTATTTACCTATACCGATGTTAGGTAATTAGCTATATTTAAATAATCTTTGTATGTTTTTTATACGATTTATTTTAAATAAAAAGACATATCAAGATTGTTTACGTTTAGATAACTACCTAAACAGATGGAGTATAGGTATGGGTGAACCCTAAATAAATAAGATAAGTACAGTAAACAATGAAGAAGGTGACTGGCCGATTTGGGTGTCTTCTTTAGCAATCGGAAATAATGGAGGGAGACACTTTCCCAGCAGTGGGATAGATCTGTATCATTCATTCCTCCAGCTATGACAATAATAAGATACTTAGGATTTATTCGCGAAGATTACAATTACAAATTTAAAAGAAAATAAATTACCATTACCTTTGCAGTTTCCAATTTGTACTTCAATAATTCTATTTTTAATCTTACAACTTCCTTATCTTCTATTTGGCTGATTGTACCTGAAATTAAAGTATTTCCTATAAATCCTCCCAACCAGATATCGATCACTGTTGCCAATCTAAATAAAGACGAAGTTTTTTGCATTTTGCAGGTCTGTGTCAGGTTCTATGTTCATTGAAATTGATTTGCGACCGAACAGCTAGCAATTAGCTAAGACCAGCAAGTCATTCTTAGTAAACAGCATACGCTTTTATAATAAGATGCCAAAGGCGGTAGCGAGGGCAAATTTAAAACTCATATTAAGCGTGTCCTAACCAAAAAAGCGTACTATAAGGCTACAGACTATGTCGAAGACACGTTTGTTTGGAAATGACTACTTCTGCACATGTGGCTCCCTGGTAATTCATTATTATTGTGCTATCTATTAATACTGTAATAAGAAAACATTCTAAACAACCACTTTTTTTTTAAAGAATAACCATGGAGTTACTTGCTGCTTGTTCTCCATAGGAAACGACCAATTTGCAACCGTGCACTAGCTTCTGACGTTTTATAAGTGCCCATGTAGGCCTATGTGAAATAAAAATATTTTGATTTCGAACAAATATGGTTTTACTGAGTTATAATAATTAAAATCATCGATACAGCCCTTCCAGTTCAGCTAACCCTAATGAATAACTTTTTTATTAAATAGCCCTTCAATAGGGTTAGACGAACCGAGAGGATTGTATTGATGATATTAATGACTGTAATTCTATAAATACGTGTTATTCAGACAAAATAAATAAGAATTATTAAAACAACATTAGGACCACATAAAAATTAAAAAAAAAAATTGTATGTAAATCGTGTCGTGTCACGCAAATGCTCAGTGTGCCTAGTCCGAGTTTGATTTGCGTTAAAGGGCCTATTACACTACTCGATATTCAGACAGTCTTAGTCGATGTTGCGTAGTGTAATAAGGGTTAGACCGGTCTTAATCGGAACAAAAAATAAGACTCGAATATCGCTATTTATATAAATCGATCGATATAAAGGGATCTACACGTTTATGACGTTCGGCGCTCCGCTTGGCCCGCTCCAAGCTCTTAACCAATAAGAGAGCCAACGCGCTAAGCGTTTCGATTGCGTTAACGTAAAAACGACTCGCAGACCGCAGTTGGCGCACTGAATAGGTTGAATATCTTGCATTTACTTACTTATACCTAAATCGCTGTTGAGGACAGTTCTCAAAGGATCCATGGAGGTGTTAACATCATCACTGTTCGATTTGTTATCTGGCTCATTGTAATCCTCATCACTGTCGTTGTCGGCGTCCATACTGCTCTGACACTCAAATAATGGTTCTGATTTGATTTTCTGCTAAAGGATGAATAAAATGGGTAAATATTGTTTAGTTTAATAATTACGAGTGCCTCCACTGCCTTCGCTGGTCGCTGATTTGCCCCTCATGAATTTTGTAGAGGATGTAGCGAAATAAAAATCAGGATTCTAAAGCTACACGTATTTTTCTCAATTTTAGGTTTAATGAACAAAATGAATATAAAAAAAAAAGTTTCAACAAACTAAATAAAATAAGTCTTAACAGGCGTCTAACAGGAAGACCCAAGCCATAATTTAAAAACTTAACAGACAAATAGGGGGCGGGGGGGGGGCAAAGTAAATACCTAAAGCGGTTGTCACTGTTAGCGTGATTTTAGAATTTTGAGATTTGAATGGTATCGTATATATGTTTATATTTTTGAAGTTACATGGGAAATTGGAAAAACGAACCTAAGACCTATTGCAATGTAGAATTTTATTTCGCTACAAAGTGCAGATGCAGGTACTGGATGGTGCCAATGATTAACATAAAGGCAAATGAAAATAAAAAGTGATCATGGTTATCAAAAGCCCATAAGTATAGAAGGTATGTAACATTTAAATAATACGATAAATAAGATAAGTAGGAATGCTTACACTGCTGGAGTCCTCTAGCTTTTGATGTTTATTGTTAAATCCTTTAAAATATTTTTTAACATTATCACTCTTTACCAATTTTCTCATATTTCCAAACTTCGTGCGCAATACTTTAGCAGAACGTTTTTGTGGACTTAGTTTATTGTATGAATTTGATATCTGAAATGAAAAAAAAAACAAAAGAGACATAATTATTATTATTTATTTGATAGTTTAGATTAAGATTTCACACATTCTTCTTTCCCTACACACTATTGTCAACATTTCTTTTAATTTCTCCTTTCGCAGGTCTGCTGGATGACATTTCTTTGGAAATAAGCAGTACTTTTGTACTCTTGTCTACTTTGTATTGTCTTTTTCTGTTTTTGTGTGTACATAAAGGTTGACTGGTAGAAGGCTTTAAGTCCCCCTCTATACATTTGTCTGCATAAAGCATTAAATAAATAAATAATAAAATAAATAAATAAACAAATAATTTATGAACAGTTATTTTTATTTAAACATAATTTATTTACTGCTGTTACTGTACATGAAAGTCAATAATCCTCCCTTCGGCACATAGCATCAAACAGGCGTGGCTTACCGAGATCGAAAGAATTGATTTTATAGGTCAAGAAAATCGATTACTGAAATCCATCATAAACAATCGATTGATTCCGTGAATTGATCTGACACTTAAAATCAAGATTGGATATTTTTCAAAGGCATTTTTCCTCAAGTTAGTTTTAAGGGAATGTTGTACACCAAGAGCAGTGGTGGCCAAGTGGTAACGGCCCCGACTTATGAGTTGTAGGTCGCGGGTTCAAACCCAGCCAGGCGCAATACTTTGTGTAATTTATTTCATCACCACTGCTCTCAAAACGGTGAAGGAAAACATCGTGAGGAAACCGGCATGTCCTAGAACCAAAAAAAAATTCGAAGACATGTGACATTCACCAGCCCGCACTGGGCCCGCGTGGTGGATTACGGCCCATTCCCTCTCCTAGAGAGGAGGTCTGAGTCCCAGCAGTGGGAACATTAAAAGGCTGAATATATGTTGTACACCTGATTACTCAACAGTTGACCTGACTTGAGACCCTACAGCATATTAAAAGACAATTGGCTTACCCTTTCCCAAGCACGGTTTTTCATTTTATGGATGCCAGATGTGTTTGTCTTTGAAAATATAATGTTTTTCTCTTGCCGCACGCATTGAAGGAGTAAGTTGCATTCATCCATTGAAAAATTCATCGACCTGTTAGCATACCTAAAATAATAATGCAATTTAATTATGAAAATTACCTATTATTTATTTTATACCATATATCAAACCAACTTACACCAACACTAGAAAAAATAATTTTAATCACGTCTTGATAACTTGGAAGTAGCACTATGTTATTATAATGGTATGAGAAACAAATATATTTACTTACCTGTCATTTTCCTTGACACCATCTGCAAAAAAGTTTCTTTTAGATTCGAAGTTCAATAGTAAAATATCCCAACGTCATTATAAAACTAAGTATCCCACCATGTCTGTCTGTCTGTATGAACGCGATAAACTTTTTGAGTTTATCGCGTTCATACACTACTGAACTCAAAAGCTACAACATAGCTCAAAAGCTATGGATTTTTATGCATTTACACCAATAGATAAGTGAGTCATGACTTCATGAGGAAGGTTTAAGCGCATAATACAAGCATATTATAGTAGAGAAAAGTCTAGAATTACAACAATTCCTAACACCCGTGGGAAGCGGAGACCAGCCCAGCTTCACACAGGTGTTAATATATTTTTTAAAGATTGAAGTATTCCTTTCAAGGTTGTTTACCCTTCCCTTTCCTAGGGAGAAGTCCTGAGTCCTAACAGTGGGAACATTATAACGCTGATTATATTTCAATAAGAATTTAATAATATTATATTTGAAAACATCTCTATCGGTAATTAATTTTTTACAAACCCATAGAAGAGTCATTAGAATCTTTGTCTTCATTGGCATCCCAATGCCCTTCAGCAGATTCCTTGTGATTATCTGCTTCTGAAATTAACAGAGTAACAGTTTAGTTAAAAAATAAAAGAAAAAAAAATGATGCCTCACACTAGGAATTACTCCTGTATTGTGGGTGTATTATCAGCCATGTCTGGAATCGAACTCGCGACCCACAGCGCAGCAGTCAATCGCTCAAACACTGCGCCAAGCATGCCATCATATTATTACCTACATACATTTTATAAATACCAACCAAGAAACCATGTAACATTGTAACTCATTCTACTCTTGAATTAACTGTGTTGGTTTGCCCTTAATAATTTTATTGTGACTAGACTGTTTATATTTTTTTATAACTGCTTATAAGGATTGGCAAATGGCAGCCAGTACTAACAGCTTAACATGCTTTCCAATTTAAGGAGTTGCAGTGTTTCAAGAATGGCCACATATCCACGGAACATCCTCTTTAAATATCTTGTATGAAATGATACCCAAGAAATTATTGAATGCATACTTGCAGTGGAGCAACTTCATACCAATGTATTCCAATTTCATTTTTATCTTTTCTCAGTAAATGCCAGGCAACAAAAAAAATTAGGTAAACATTTGAAATTAGAACAATTTAAAATTATGAAGAGTTTTGTTGAAAATTACTCTGTCTTTAGTTTGCTATATCATTGGTTAAGTTTTAACACAATGTAAGTCATTTTTGTCAAAATACATATGTAATGTATGTAATTCAATAGGAAATCAAATAATGCAACATTTGACAAAACAAACACAAGGATTTGAAACAATGCTGATGCAACATTTAATATCAAAAACAATACATATGACAGTGTTGATCAGAAAAACTACAGCAAAATACAACATCAAGTTGTACTCCCATAGCAATGGTGTATAACTCAATTATTTTTTTAAATTGAGTTATGTGCTACTAAACCACTTATTTGCTCTCCTGAAAATTTTCTGATTTTGATGAATGCAGTGTTAGATTATAAGAAAAAATATGTCATTACTTTCCCAGAATTTGCTAATAATTAGTGACACTCGGATCTTGTAATAGCATGATTATTTTTCATTATAAATGAGTTCAAATTCTAGCTAGGAATATTTTGACTTTTCAATAATCTAATGTTGCAGTTTTAGTTTTCAGAAAAATTGAGCCTAAGACTACTTATGTATATTTTTTGATAATGATCATAATTTTGTATTTGGCCATCCCTCGCTGTAAAATATTGCTTGGCATACATTACCATTGTGTTCTCCATCAGACCCCACAGGCTCCTCCACATCACAGGTGCTGTTCTCCACTTCGCACATCATAGCCACCATCTGACTGGTCATCTCGTCACAGTCACTATACCTAGGATCCAACAAGTTCTTAGACATTGCTCTCGCCTTCTTTTTCATATTATCCCATTTTATTTTTAAACACTCTGCACTTCTCTTGTGTCTGAAACCCTGTCGATTAAATAATTTTGCTATTTTCACCCATGCAACCTCTTTTGCATGACTGGCAGCAGAAGTTGTGGATTTGTTGAACACTACCGTTTTGTATTTGTCTATTATATTCAACAACGACTTTACTTCTTCTTCGCTAAATGTAGGACTCCTGTGCCGACTGGAAATTAGATGAAAAACTATTAAGTAGTAAGTATATATACACTTTACTAAAATGAATATTTACAACAGTTAATTAGTGACTAACAAATTAAACCAAATATGTATATTTTTTGGGCAAAGTTTACCCACAATTTTTTTTACTTTACTTACAAGAAAGCAGGGCCTGTAGGTTCTTGCTGACTATCATCTTCCATTTTTATAATGACGGAATCTATATTATGTCATCTATTTTTTCATATAGCTAATTTATTATTCTCAGTCAGAAAAAAACTAAAATCAAACTTGTTTTGTTTTGATTTTGCTATTGCAGTTGCTTTTTTTTTCAGTGTTTTTTGACAGATTGTCTGTCATAAATATTTTTGTTTTAAATACCGCTAAGGAAAGGCTATAGTCTTTAGACCATATTGCCACATTGCCCAGGCCTATGTCAATTTATGTTTTCTTGAAGTCTGAAGTCCGTAATCCTAGGGTATAAAAGGGGGTATAGGTTATATTTACAAGGTCTTTCGTAGTGAAATTAGAATACGGTTGTAACACAGTCTAATGTTTTGGTTGAGGTAATCAACACTACAAAAAATCACAATTGCATGTTACCGAAATTGCACTTGATTAATTTTTTTTATTATTATTGATAGGCTCGCGTATTCCACATAATATTGTCTAGTTATGCTGTAGTGCAGACTCGAGATTCAAAACTACAATAATTTTACAACTCAATATCGACTAGACTCTGGCCAACGAAAGATGGCACAACAATAAGAAGGCCGTATTCAGAAAAAAATTAAACTGGTCACCCGTCGTTCACCCTAGTTGTAATATATAATTCATCAAAAAAATAAGTAGGCGATACATCTATGATGCAAATTTATTTAATATTTAAACATGTGCTATTTATTTAATCTCGGTATTCAACGCCGTCAAAACACAAGCGTGTAGTTTTCTAGGAATCAATTTGCGCATATTTTTTTTTTTTTGATCACTGAACGTTCCTCGAAAAAATCACACCAAAAACTTGGGCCCGTATTACAGAACCTTACTCAAGTACTACTTAATCTGCGTTCAACCGATTACAGCTTGAGCGAAGAATCTCGACATAAGCGTTCTATTCGTTTATTTTAGAACTATCCTCAAACTCAAATCAAACGAAACTACGCTTGAGCAGAGATTTTGATATCTGTTTTAAATTCACAACAATTTCCTTGAGAATCTATACTCAAGCGTGGTCTCGACTACACTTGCGAAAACAAAGATCAAATCTCGCCTCAAGCAGAGATTTTGAGCTGATCGTGATTTTAAAATAAGAGCACATTGAGTGGAGCTCACTCAAGCACTGTTCTATAATATGTAAAAAATGTAATTTTAAAGTGACATTGCTCAGGTGATTATTGATTGTAGTTTCTCTGCTCAAGTCAAGTTCTAAAATGAAAACTCCAACTGAGACTAGTTTTAAGTAATGCTCGAGTCTTGATTGTAGTTCTGTAATACGGGCTTTAGTCTAAAATAATAATCCAAACCATCAAGGTAAACCTTGCTAGCTTTAAAAATATAATAAGTACAGTTTCACGAATAGCAGTTTCTGCAGTTTCAGTTGTTAAAATAAAATACGTGTAGCGAAAATTGCCAAAAGAAAACTGTTGGTATAAAGGGGAAAAACTACTAAACGAATACATAAGCAACGTATATATTCAACATAACAAAAACAATTTAGTTTTGTTTTTTAGTAAAAAAAAAACTTGAGAGGTGTCAAGGGACACCCGGAGGGAACGAAGTTCTTTTCGATTGATTAGTGAAGGAATTGTAATAAAATTTTATTTCATTGGACATAAGTATTAAATAAACTATTATTATTTTTATTAAGTAGATTGACTTGTTAACGATTAAATGTACATAGTACGCAAGCACCTACAAAAATCTGTGCTATCGGGGGACTGCTATCCCCCGACCTTTTCGGCTTGTGCCCCCTAGACTACCATGAAAACGCATCCATGTCAAAAAATTTGAAAACGTTTATAGCCGCCATCTTGGATTTACATTTTGATCTCATTATCGGCTTTAACACCCTCGAAAACCACGAAAACTACACCCATGTCAAAAAATTTAAAAACTTTCATAGCCGCCATCTTGGATTTACATTTTGATCTCACTATCGGCTTTAACACCCTCAAAAACCATGAAAACGACACCCATGTCAAAAATTTTAAAACGTTCATCATAGCCGCCATCTTGGATTTCCATTTTGATCTCATTATCGGCTTTAACACCCTCGAAAACCACGAAAACGACACCCATGTCAAAAAAATTAAAAACTTTCATAGACGCCATCTTGGATTTACATTTTGACCTCACTATTGGTTTCAGCACCCTCGAAAACCATGAATACGACACCCATGTCAAAAAATTTAAAACGTTCATCATAGCCGCCATCTTGGATTTACATTTTGATCTCATTATCGGCTTTAACACCCTCGAAAACCACGAAAACGTTACTAAGTTATGTAACGGTGCGAGTAAGATGTGCTATAATGATGCGCCGCTGCAAAGTAGTTAGTAGTAGAGAAGATGCGCAACTCGAGCTATGCGACGTATCGATAGTAGGGGTCCATAGCACGCATTCATAGCATTCATCCATAGCACCCATTCGTAGCACACATCCATAGTAGCATAGCACGCATTCTTCCATCTAAAAAGCACATCTTAGTTGAATCCGTTTCTACCAGTGCTAAGCTTGCACCAATGTAATTGGTGGATATCAAACGCATTCAACGTAGCATAGCAATCTTTGGTGGAAAACAACCCTAAGGCTTAGGGTAGTATTGAACTTCAGGCAGATTGAAGGCACAGGTATAGTAGGTAGATTACTCATATCGTAATAAAGTTGGTAGATGTGGCCATGAGGCAACGCTGACGCTACCACGCTGCTTGTAAGCAAATCTTTTTGTGTACAAATTCTGGATAAGAGGCTTTCAAGTAATTCTTCGTAAACTCTATGTGGCAGAAAAACAATAATAGTAATGAATGATTTTCGGACGAATATATTAGTGTCACAATTTAGAGGTTATATTAGTCGAAAACCTTTATTTTGAAGACAAACAAGATTTGAAAGTATGTAAAATTGAATTTTTTAAACATTATTGAGCAAATTTTACATGTTTTCGACATATCATTTTCTTTCCCAAGTAGGACTTTCTACAAAGAACTAATGTATTACGGGTATTACGCTACAGCAACCAAAATGGCGCTGTAAAAATCACGAGCAATAACATAGCTCATTGCGCGTTAAAAATCTGACACGCTTGTTACGACTGATAATTTTAAGTAAAGAGATAGTGGTTGTTCTGGTAAAGTGGATATATTAACCTCGTGTTCATAATTATTAACCTATGCTTAGTGAGATATGAAGGAAGTGATATTAGCTATTATAACCTTCGTATGTAGCGTAATATTAGTTTTTGTCTTTGTGTTATTTTGTAAGTAGCCCAACATGCCTGTCATTTTAGTATGTTACTAACTAACTATCGCATAAATACTATGCGAGAGTTACTTAATGCTGTCATGTTTGATATTGTTGTTGTCCTTTGTTCCAGGTTGGTACATTGTGTGGAAGTGTTGTTTGTCGAAGTTCCGATTCGTCCGTGAACTGCTAGGTGGTATGTCAGATAGCCCTCCAGCATCTGAGATCAGGCAACCAAGTAAAACTAGGAAGATTCGTAGGGAATAATTAAAAAAGTAAGTTGTTATTTTAACATGTTGTAAGTAGTTCTTTGTGTTGTTTTGTTCTTGCCATGTTTATAACTAGATTGTGAACAGTGTGAACAGTTTATACTGCCTTATCTTTAATTAATTATAATTCTTGCCTGTTTTGTTATATATTATTATGTTTTGACCAGTATTTCTATAACAGTCTAATGTTACAAATCATTAAGTGCTATTGTCTGAATTTTTTCAGAACAATAAAGATGAACATCCGGTGCGCTAGGCCTAGTGACCTGATGAACATGCAGCACTGCAACTTGCTTTGCTTGCCGGAGAATTACCAGATGAAGTACTATTTCTATCATGGACTGTCATGGCCGCAGCTCAGCTATGTAGCTGAAGATGAGAAGGGACACATTGTTGGTGAGTTGTGGGCTTGACAAATAATATCTTTATATTATATACAAGTATATTGGTAAAAATACCTCTTAAATGTTACATGATACCGCGGAAGTTCATGAGAGTAAATGCTCAAAATATCAACAGAAAATCATAGGGCATAAGCAGTAGGTTCAAAAAAGATTGCTTTTTTTTATTTGGTATAAAAAAATAGGTGCTCGAGGGTTTAAGGTAACCTGGATTGCAATGCAACTAGTCTAGTCGCCAGTCTACAATATTCTAGTCTAGATTAGCAACATAGTAGTTCTTGAAAGAAGAAGAAAGGAGGCGTAGAGTCACTACAGTAACAAAAGTTACTACTAATTTGTTTGTTCATGTACAAAGCAAACTAGTTGAATAAACAACATAGATTGATAAAATGAGTAACAGCAGCAATATTGGAAGCTATACTCATTAGGGAATGCAAACCGGCCAAAATTAAAACCCGGGCTTTATTTCGGGTTTTCTAAAAAAAAACTGGGTAACCAGTTTGAAAATAAGTATTTTTATTGTTTCTTTAATTGGTATTTTTAAACTGATTGTGAAATTCAGGCCGCCTACATCTTGCATCTCTTTAATAATTAAATAGAAACTTGCCTATTTAAAAGAAATGTAAATGTACTTATTCAAAATTTAAATGAAAATGCAAAAATATATTTAGGTAAAAGATAAATTTGCATTTAATGTTTAAACTCAGTAGGTACAATATAAATCAACTAAGCGAGATTTTAATATAAAACTCAACATAATAACCACATTTTAAATCTGTAATCAAATTAACCATGATAAATACTCTTTAATATTATAAATTCTAACTATAAAGGGAATGCAAAACTGGCCAAAATTAAAACCCGGTTTTCAGTTAATCAATTTTTTTTTTAAATTTTTTTTTAAGTTTAAATTTTAAATTGCTTTTGAAATTCAGGCCACTTACAACTTGCATATTTTTAATAATTATTTAGAAACTGATCTATTCTATAGAAATTGTATACCTTATATGGCCATAAATTTCTGTTATAAATAAAAAAAATATGAACTTCATAAAAACAATTGTCTTCGAATGATGTTGTACATAGAGGATCTAATGCAGAAATCAATATGCTTTAAAGCTAAGCTTTTGAGTAGAAGTATTCTACTCAAAAGCTTTAACACAAGCCTTTAAGCGTTCTGGACACGCCATAATTATGGCGGCAAGTCCCCTCTTTGAGGCGTGGCTGGAAAGACCTTACCGTGTCCTTACCTTCCGCATGACGCAGGTCCTCACCGGACATGGTAAGTTCGGGAGGTTCCTGTACCGGATTCGTGCGGAAGAAACGCCCGGATGTCACCATTGTGTGGACCGCCCGGAGGACACGGTTGAGCGCACGATTGAGGTGTGCCCCGCCTGGACAGAGCAACGCCGTGTCCTCGTGGGGGCGATCGGAGGCGGCGCGGCGATCTCTCGCGCCGGGCCTTGGAACAAGCCATGGTCCGGAGCCAGGAGGAGTGGCAGGCGGTCGCCTCCTTCTGCAAAGCAGTAATGCAAAGGAGACGGGCGATCGCGTGAGGCAACGGCCCTCACGCCCTAACCGCCGCCGAGATTCCGATCCTGATTTCCGGCCACCGAAGGCGCGAGTTTGCGGACGGCGAGCAATGGGTAGTTCGCCGTCCGACCGTCCGGTAAACATCCGGAAAGAACCCAAGTCATCGACGGCGCGTACTGTCGTGGAGATGTTAGCAACTGTAGGGGCCCAGCAGGGTCGAAGCCTACTGGGGACAAGGGTCTGAATCTGAAAGGAAGACTCGGCCCTGGTACAAAAGGCAACGAAGGAACAGGAGTGGGTTTTTATTCAGTAAAAGTCTGACACTATCTCCCGCCCGCCGCATTAGAAGGTTGACCACCGCTGATCGTAATAAGCATTCTTGATTATTGTGACGTTTGGAGCAGCCCATGTCCTCTAATATAGACCATAATTTGTAGTCCAGGGGTCTGGGCTAGCCTTAATGAAGTCCGATACATTCGCTGCAAGGCAAGCCTGGATAGTGCGTGCCTTATATGTGCGACCAGATGCTGAGTCTTGCTGAAAAGACCCTAGTATGTTATGAAAAAGAGAGGCTTTAAGAGGCTGTGCTATGTCGTCTAGGATATTATCTTGATACTCTTTAGCAGAAGTTTTCACCCATTTTCACGAAAATGTACCTTGTACCTCACTCCGCGATAGGATATCCTTCTCAAACCATTACTGATACCGCATGATGACCGTTCAGGACTCTCAATTTTCTCATCGGTAACAGGAATATCCCTGAGTTTTCCATCAGTGTAACAAACAAGCAAAGATTTTGATATTTTCACTCTCTTCTATTTATGCGACTCGTTTAAGGTAATGATGTTATGATGAGTAAGAACCTCATGATACGCGACAGCGATCTACCGAGTGGGTATTTCATCTACGAATAAGATTTTTTGTGTCCAGGAATTTTAATTCTGGCCCTGATAACATTCACTGACTGTTGAGTTGTCACAATACGCCGCCGGCCTGGAACTTTTATGATCGTGAACAGAAGAAGTGTAGTTATCTATGGTACGATAAACAAACCTACGACTGATATCAAGTGCGTCGCGTGACTATGCGCGTGTGTCGTGTGCGGCGGTCCCCTTAGCAGAAACCGGATTATTACCTGCGCAGTGTCGCTAGTTCAACTTTAACGTTGTGCATGTAGTCGTGTAGATAGAGAACTTTATAGCACGCGTCATGTAAAAAAAAAAGCTGGATGAAAGGGAGAGCCCTTTCGTACAGTGTAGCAAAAAAGGGCGCGGGGCGTGACTGCCCGCGAGGGGGGCCGCGACGGTGCACTCACTTTTCTATTGGACCGTGAGGGCGACCGCGTAACGCAGCGTCGCGTCGGCCCATATGGACGTTTTTATGTTTTGGGTTTAAGAGTCTTACATCAATCGTCATAACTCTGGGACATTTATAAATTGTAGGTGAAAGACCTTTACATTAATTGATATTTCTGGTATTAACATGTTGCACAGATCCACAACAATTAAAAATGGGAAATCAGACTTTAACAGGAATTTATTAGATTTTTTATCAATATTTATTATTACATTTCAGGCTATGTATTAGCTAAAATGGAAGAAGATGGAGAGGACAACCGTCACGGACACATTACCTCACTAGCTGTGAAAAGGTCTCACCGTCGCCTAGGACTTGCACAGAAACTTATGAACCAGGCTTCACTTGCTATGGTGGAGTGTTTTCAGGTAACTGCCAATGTCATTTTCTGTTTGTGTAGAACTAGATGACTAATGAACAATTAAAAAAAAATCAATTAGCTTAGTTTTTTAAGTTTTTTGGTAAATCTGCATAGTTCTGAATATTATAATAGTATTTTATATTTAGCAACTCCGTCAATGTTCTTAACCCAGTAGGTAACCAAATTGCACAATATCTTTAGGCAAGACTAGTTCTGTGACTTAGTACCTATTATAGCAATTTGATCTGATTTTGGTGTACGATATTAATAATTGTGTTTATTCTGCATGATTAATAACCATTTAATCCTATCTTGTATGATTCCAGGCAAAATATGTGTCCCTACATGTAAGAAAAAGCAACAGAGCAGCACTCAACTTATACACCAACAGTCTTGGCTTCAAAATACTCGAGATTGAGCCCAAGTACTATGCTGATGGTGAAGATGCTTACTCCATGATGCGTGATCTAAGCGCATTTGCAGCAGAGAGCAAGACAGAACTCCCGCCTATAGAGAACTTGGAAATAGTATCTGAATCTGCAATTATATCACAGTGCTAACTGATATTTATGTAAATAAAGCATTTAACGATTATTTTAATTGGACTTTTGTTTTTTTTTCATCTCATCTACTTTAAATAAAATAAATAAATATCATGTATTCCATATTTAGGGCAGGAACAATGCTAATTTGGTGGTGCTTCTGAAAATGAGAACAGGCTGATGAGACTGTGTAAAGTAACAAATTTAAGTGACAATGAGGTGGGGTACTGGAGAATGGCTGGCCAACAGTCATGTTATGCAGGGTTCAGACTTACAAATAGTGAAATAAGAATTGATAAGCAATGGCTCACAAATATTTCAATAATTCCACATAATTACTACAGAGATTGTCCAGCCATTCTGTTATCAGAATGGATGGTCAACTTTGAATCTTTTAATTCATGAAATGAGCAATTCGCTCATCATGATAAGCAAATAGAAGCAATTGATAAGTAATTTTTAGGCACAATTTCAAAGCTAAATACGACTTGATTGGACATTCTAACATTCACGGGTACTGTGCACAAAATTGTGCATTGCACAGCCAGTGGCAGGTAAGCATAGATGCAATTCTGAATGTGCGTGGAAAGCATGCATAGTAAAATAATTTATATAATTTCACTATACCCTACTCTACAACCCACTACAATATTTTATATTATTATGCTTCCTATTGAGAGCAAAGTATAGAAATAGTGACTTACTTTATGTTTTTCATAAAGTCAGTAAAAAGCTAATTGCCTAGTGCTGGAATTTCATTGGAAAAGAGTGTCCATGTGATATCAAATTAGTATTATAGTAAAATGGTGGATGAGCAGAGGTAGAACATTTATACCAGCCTGAAATTAAAGAAAATCAAATAGTCGTCCTTGGGCTGTCTTGCGTTAAACTCTAAAATTAAAAAAAAATCAAAAATGTTTGTAAATCATTTCATCATTATAATTTATTCATAATTAAGAACTAAATACAGTAAAAGTACAAAAGATATTATTCATCTTCTTCAAAAAGGTGATCTAGTTTCAATTCCATCTTTGTACCAGTATCTTCAGATTTCTGTGACTTATCTTTCTTTATTAAAGGTGAAGTAACCTTCTTTTCTTTTTTCTTTGTTACTCCTACAACATATTCTGGCATAACAATTTTATTGTTTTTAAATATAGGTTTTTCTTCTGGCTTAGGTGCTCTTTTTAATGCAGATGAAATGTGGAAAGTTGGTTTTTTGAAGATGCCTTCATCCGGATCTGTTTCCATCATATTTTTAGATTGAGCTGCTTCCCTTTCCTCCATTTCACGAATGTGTGCTAATGCAGTGGCAGTATTTGTGGAATCAGACATTTGTTCTGGTGTGACATCGGCTAAAGAATAATATTTATATTTTTGTGGGTTAACAATATGGTCAGGAATCGTTTTCGCCCTGAGGCATTCGCGAAGGTTAGCTTCAGGCCTCTTGTATATACTCTCTCTTCCTCTAAATTGTTTCATTTCTCGTTTCAGTTTCTTGTATGTGTATTTGTCTATAGTGCCGTAATCTTGAGGAGCAGCTTTGTTAGTTTTAGAAAAACCAATTTGATCTTCAGCTTCTTTGAGCTGGTTGAACAGGCATTTTTGCCTGTCTTGAAAAGATGACATCTTAGAGCGACGCGACTTTTAAACTCTGTAATAAAATATCTCAATTTTAGTAGCACTAGTTCATTATCGATGGTAGCACTCAATATTATCCGGAATAACATAAAAAAAAATCGTTTTGACTTGTTACTGTAATGTATGGATTTAAATTGCAATAATTAAGTTAGTAGGTACATGTACAAGTACATCACCTAAAAGGGAATATACTAATATCTGTTGTTTCTACCTTTGTAATTAAGTAAAATAAGAGCGATATAAATAATTCAATACTTTGTTTGGTAATAATAACATCTAAGTAGACATGCACAATTATATTAACTTTTGACACTTCACGTTGACATTGACAATATTTTGACAACTGACGTAAACTTTGCACAGGTAAGAATAGATGATAAACTGGTTGACTCCGCGCACGTTAAGTTGGCGCGTGGCCGAAATTGGAACTAATCGTTTGCCGCCATCTTGACTAAATAGAAATTCAAATATATTTTTCAACACACTTGCTCAGAAAGTGACTCTTATTGCACTGCACTTAGGTATATAATGACACTCGTTATCAAACTGTGACATTTTGATTATCATTACGCTCGCGCTCTAGTGCTATAATGTAGTTAAAACCTTTTTGTTCAACCTCTTTGTTCACAAAATAAATTTTGAATTCGAATAAAATTCCCATTAAGTATGTTATTGCGTTCAATAGTATATAAATTAGTATCTTATTTACGTATTTCATCTAATTTACAAGTTAAAATGGACAAATTTAACTTGTACAAACGATTTATTTAATAAAAAATCATTTAATAAATAAATCGTACATTCAAATAAAATTTGTTTTTTTTTTTTGTGGTCCATGGCCACCATTTTAAGATGCGCGCGATTTTTGGCGTGTTTTTTTTTTATTCTAGTGAAGTTCAGTGGCTGTATTAATTAAATAAAATTAAATACTACAAAATCATTAAATCAATCAATCAATCAATAATGTTTATTTGTCAGAATATGGTACAATAGATATTACAATTTTGGTTCCAGCATATCCTGCCATACTATGGCGTACAAATATATATTTATGAATGAAGGCTCATATGTTACCCTATTAATTATTAAATATGAGTCAATTAACAAAATATAAATAGGTGTTATTGTAATAAAAATTGGAATTGTATGAAATTAATAAAAGTCATGTCATTAATATTAAATAATTATGTCATTGTTGGGTAGAATAATGTCTATTTTTATTTATCAAGCTATTAGCGATTTATCTTCTAAATATTCTTTAACACTGTAATAATTTTTCTCCAATAACAGTCTAAATAACACCCTTTTGAACAACGACGATGGCAAATCTTGAATATTATTTGGCAAATTATTATATACAATAATTGCCATGCAGTAAATATTTCTTTTATGTAACATTAATTTTATTTGGGGTAATTTCTATTCTATTGTCACTAGGAAAGATATTATCGTAAAAACTTTTCACGCAAGAAAACATAAACGTAAAACTAGGCAGTATGATCAAAATACCTTAGCCTTCCTCTAGGGGTAAATAAAAAAAAAAAAAAAAATATGCGCTGCTTATGAAAACAGATTTTTACCGCCATGTCACAGAAAATTTTATTAGTTTTACTGTTATTTTCTTCACAAGAGTATTGAAAAACGTCGTATGACACACGTGAGTGATTAATGATTGCCGTTCTTGGCTCTCTTAAGACCCTCGCCACGGCTCGAGTCTAAATACCGCCTCGACGGTAATCACTAACATTACATACTTCTAATATAATGTATCAAAATCTATGCGATTTTGAAATATAATAATAGGTCTTTACCTATGTAATTGGAGATTCTATAACCAGCATTTTCAGAATTAATTATCTGTGGATTGGCGCGCATTTCGAAATTCAAATAAATTTTATTCGAAAGACGTGTTAATTTAATTTCAATTTCAGTCATTTGTTTTTAGATAGTTTTTTGTTTTTGTGACATTGTGGTAGTTTTTGGCGCTATGGATAAACTGAAAATTCAAAAAAGCGCGGGAATCGTCGAATTTGGCGGGCGTGATTTTTCTGGCGGTTTTGTTAAAAAATAATTAGAGATTAGTTGTGTAAATTTAAGTAGATATTGCTTAGAATAGTTATTTTATTATTTGTGTAATTTGTCTTCGTATTTAGGGTAAGTTTTTTTTTATTTTATTCCCTTTTTCTGTCCAATGGACAAAGAACCACCCGATCCGGGGGGCACAGTCCCCTCGGTAGGGTATAATGTTATGATCAATGACTCCAGTATGGACACAGACTCGTCCATAAATAGATCGGAGCGTAAAAGGGCTAGGGCTCCACGCAAGATGTGCAAACATTGCAACAAGAAAAGGAAACATGGTAAATCTACAGCAGATACCAACAAAGACACACACTGCCATTGTGAAAATGACTCGGTAATAACTAAATCACCAAACAACCAATCATTACAAACAACAGCTGCTATAAATCATCTGGAAACCACTCCACGTTCTGTGGATGGCCCCCAAACTGGAATATCTTCAAATTCAGATCTCCCCCAGAAGGCGCCACAGGTTGCTAGGGCTTTGTACGAATCCACAGACTTGTCTCCATATATGGTACACATTCAAAAAATATTTGATACGACGAATCCGGGTCAAACATTACACCCAATCACTTTAGGTCACTTTTTAAAAAAACGAAGGTTTAATAGTATTATTAATGGTTCAATAAAACGCATTGGTCGCAACAGAATTTCTCTCAGCTTCTCACATTACCAAGATGCAAACTCATTTATAAATGACCCTTGTTTGGCCAAGGAAAAATTGAAGGCATTTGTTCCATCAATTAACGTGTGTCGTATGGGAATTATTAAAGGCGTCCCTACCGAATGGTCTCCTGATGAAATCATTGAAAATGTTTCTGTCCCTACTGGATGCGGGAAAGTTATCAAAGTTAGGCGTCTTAATTATAAAGTTCACGAACCGACCCCTGTTTGGAAACCATCTCAAACAGTCGTGTTGACCTTTGACGGGCAAATTTTACCGAAACGTGTGTTTTGTTGCTATAATTCTATGCCAGTCGAATTGTATACATTCCCAACAATACAATGCTTCAATTGTTGTCGTTTCGGCCATACAAAGGTACAATGTAGGTCGAACCCTCTGTGCTTCAAGTGTGGGGAGAAACATTCTGCTGACACTTGTAGCATTCAAGACGAAAATGGTAAATGCTGTCATTGCGGTGGCGTTCATTACGCTATCAATAAAAAGTGTCCCGAGTTTGAGAGACAGAAAGCAATCAAGCACTATATGGCCCATAGTTGCGTATCGTATGCCGAAGCGTCGCAGCTACATCCCCCAGTGTCAAAACTATATGCAGACGTGGTAACTTCAGCTCCTTCACTTGCCAATAATAAACCTACTTTACGCTCTTCACCCCATTCACCTAACACATCACACAAAAAAACTGTTTTCTCAAAACCTAGGGACCCCCCAAAAACAACTAAGGGGTATGACCGGGCAGCTCACCAAAAACTTATTAATAATGAAGTTTCGATGACAGGTAATGGTGTTGCATTGCAAAATAAAACAAATAATGAAAGTCAAATTTTAAATATAATTATTATGTTAATCAATACTTTATCTAAAAATAATATTATTGAACCGTCCATCGTTGCCACTGTAATTGATACGCTGTCTAACTTTTCTAATTTTAATCATAATGGATCCAAGTCTATCCAAGATTGTTCAGTGGAACAGTCGCAGCATAGTGAATAAAAAATCTGATTTGTGCTATATATTGAATAAATATGATCCCTTTGCAGTCGCTCTCTGTGAGACATGGCTTAAACCAGGGTTCTCATTTAGAGTTCCTGGCTATGCATGTCTAAGAACAGACAGAAGCGATGGGTATGGCGGCGTCGCCATACTTGTAAAAAATAACTTGTCCTTTCAATCTTTCCCTCTTCCCAGTCTCAGTGACGATATATCTGCCGTTGCTGCCGTAGTAAATAAAATCTGTTTAGTATGTATATATTATTCTCGCCCGACTGTGACTATCCTTTCTGAAATTAATAATCTTTTATCAGTCTTACCTAAACCATTTTTGGTAATGGGCGATTTTAATACCCAACACCAATCTTGGGGAAGTTCTAATACCAACTACTATGGAGAAAAACTATTAGAAATCCTAGACTCTAATAATTTGTGTATTTTAAACACATGTCTCCCAACACGCCTAACAGATCCAGCTGAAGGAATAAGTGCTCCTGATCTCTCGATATGTACACCTGAGCTAGCATCAACATTATCCTGGTCTCCTCTACCTATATCTTATGGCAGTGATCATTTCCCATTAATAATTTCTTTCCCACATAAAAAGCCAGAGGTTTGCAGTCCCACACCACGATTAAAGTACAGACTTCAAAATGCAGACTGGGATAAATATAAAAATGGTGTAGAAGAGAGAATTCTTTCTTTATCTGATTCCTTACAACATGATCCTCAGTTATTGGCTGATCAATTTACAAGGATTTTAATAGAGGTAGCAGATAATACTTTCCCTATAAAAAATGGTGCTACAGGCAAAATTCCCTCACCACCTTGGTGGGATGCTGATTGCACTCGGGCTGTTAAAAAAAGAAAAAAGGCACAAAAAGATTACTGTCATAATATGACTCAGCTCAATTATGAGCTATACCTAGAAGCTGCTCGTGCAACCCGTACACTTCTTAAGAAAAAGAAATTCGAAGGTTGGCAAAAATTTTGCGAATCTATCTCTCCAGCAGTTAATGTTTCCATAGTATGGCGAAATATTAAACGATTCAGGTCAGCATTCAGTGACACAACAGCCTCAAAACTGCCATTAGAGTTAGCCAATGAGTTCATGGATCATTTAGCTCCTTCTTCAGTCCCTGAACAGAGATCTTTGATGCATTTTCCTTATGTTCCTATTTCTGATTCTGACTTGAATTCTCTCTTCACACTAAGTGAGTTGAAAGGAGTCCTTTCACATGTTAAGGATTCAGCTCCTGGTGAAGATGGTGTACCATATTCATTTTTAGCTAATCTTTCCGACTCTGTTCTTTTAATATATTTAAATCTTATCAATACAGCCTTAATATCTGGCAACATCCCATCAAGTTGGAAGTCTCAAATAATTATTCCTGTTCTAAAACCGAATAAACCTGTTTCTAATGCTTCTTCTTATCGACCAATTGCACTGTCAACGGTTTTAGCTAAGATTGTCGAACACCTTATTAAAAATCGTTTGGAGTGGTACTTGGAAAGCAAAAACTTGCTTGGTAAATCACAGTTTGGGTTTAGAAAAGGTAAAAGTACTATTGACAACCTTAGTGTATTCATAACTGATATTCGCCTAGCCTTTTCTTGCAATAACTCTGTAATTGCTGCCTTCTTGGATATTAGCTCAGCCTACGATAATGTCCTTGTATCAGTCCTGGAACAAAAGTTGAAATCATTACAAATTCCAACAATGCTGTCTAATTTCATAATTAACATACTTTCGGAGAGATCTTTAAATCTAGATGTTGAAGGGCATAAATTTTCCCGTTTAGTATGGAAAGGTCTCCCTCAGGGTTCTGTACTTAGTCCACTCCTCTATAATATTTACACTTATGATTTAGAATCTTCTCTTAATGGGTCCGTACAAGTCCTTCAATATGCAGATGATTTACTTCTTTATGTATCAGGTAGTTCTGTTTCAAATATTTGTTCTTCCTTAACTTCTTCTTTATGCTTACTGAAGACTTGGTTGGACGCCAACGGCCTACACCTGTCGATTGATAAAAGCAACATTGTCTTATTTACTAGAATGCGTAAGCCACCCGTAGTTACAGTGAAGTATAACAATTTTCCTATAATAGTTAAAAACCAAGTAAAATTTTTAGGCTTAATTTTAGATACTCGTCTTACTGGTTTACCACACTGTGATTATATAGCTGCTAAATGTGAACGAAATATCAACATTATTAGATGTCTTTCTGGTGTCTGGTGGGGAGCACATCCATTTTCATTAAAATTACTTTACAACACATTAATTAGAAGTGTATTGGACTATGGTACCTTTTTGCTGGAACCTGCTAATGTTGCTGGCCTTAAGAAACTGGACAGTGTTCAATCTAAGGCACTTAGAGTAGTTTCAGGTGCAATGAAAAGCAGTCCTATTAATTGTCTTCAGGTGGAATGTGGAGAACCTCCACTTCATTTGCGACGTCAATTTTTGGCTGATAGGTACATGGCTCGTTGTTTGCAATTCACACACCATCCTTTGCTAAATAAACTTTCTACTCTCTCTAAAGACGTAACCTCGTCCACTTACTGGAGACACAAAGTTACTCCGTGTTTAATTAAAAGCTTTAGAAAATACAATTTAATTGAAGCGCCTTGCCACCAATCTCAATTTCTTCCTATATTTCATTGTAATTTCAGTTCATTAGTTATGTCACCAAATATTCAGTATAACCTCAACATTTACCGAGATGACGTATGTCCTAACGATAACTTCAAATTCACTATGGATAAAGACTGGAAGGGTTATCAGCTCCTGTTTACAGATGCTTCGAAGCACGGAAGAGACTCGTGTGTGGGAGTAGGTGTATACCACTCCCAATATAATATTGTACAAAAAATAAAGCTCCCGCCCGAATCATCTGTATTTACGGGAGAATGTTACGGGCTATTCAAAGCTGTCGAATATATACTTGTTATGGGCTTGCGGAAAACACTTATTTTAACTGATGCAAAGAGTGCCTTACAATCTTTGGCCAGATTTCCTTTCTATAGTCAAAATCCTTTTATTATATTTGAAACACGTGAACTCCTCAATAAGTGCTCTTTTAAGGGGTACTTAGTGCATTTTGCATGGATTCCCTCTCATTGTGGCATTTTAGGTAATGAGAAAGCAGACCAATTAGCTAATGATGCCGTTTTGTGTGGAGATGTTTTTCCTTACAAAAATAACTCCCAAGATCTATCTGGCTGCTCTGCCCAAAGTTTATCTACAGGAATCCTGGAGTCAGCTTTGGTCGGAGCAATCACTGAAAGGGAAGTTTTACCGATCTATTCAGCCATACATTCCTGTTAAACCTTGGTTTAGCAAGTACAAACTAAGCAAAAAGATTTCATCGATATTCATACGTATGAGATTGGGTCATGTGTGCACTCCTGCTCACCTTGCCAGGCTCGGCATAGTGCAGAGCCCTGTGTGTGAATGTGGTGCTGAGGTGGGAGATCTGAACCACCTTATTTTTGCTTGCCCTCTTTATGACCACTCCTTACTTTTCCAGAGTCTTGTTTCCCTCCGAGTCCCTTTTCCCACTTCTATCTCATGTATCTTGTTTAATTTTAATTTTAATATTTATAAAATCATAGCACTTTTCCTTGTAAATAATAATATAGCTATTTAAATGTTAAAATGTAAATGTTTGATACATAATTCATGTATATATATTTATGTACATATTATTTATAATGTATTTTTTAGCTTAATGTATTAAAGACGCACCAAGTTGGGCTTCTTGTTGGACCAACTGGTCGCGTTAATTTTCCAATAAATATATTATATTCCATACCTACTGTTGTAATCTATAATTTTAATTCAGTAATCCAAAACAACTAATCTCCTTTCCTTTTCCAAATTTTCCTTTCTAACATTTTATCGTTTCGCGAGTAATCGATTCTTACGTTTTGTTTTATAAAATACAAAATATTGTCAGTGGCAATAAGCACGAACAGTGCAACGCCATAAGCCAAAAAAAAAAAAAAAAAAAAACTGAAAATTCGTACAATTTTCGAATATGAGTTCCTACGTGGAAATACCGCTGCGCAAACAACACGAAACATTAACGACGTGTACGGGCATAACACTGCTTGTATAAACACAGTCCATTATTGGTTCAATCGTTTTAAATCTGGAAATTTTGAGTTGAAGAACGAGCCTCGCGGTCGGCCGGTAACTATTGTCGACAACGACGAATTGAAGGCGATAGTGGAAGCGGATCCATCTCAATCTACGGCTGAGCTTGCTGCGGGCCTTGGAGTTAGTGTCAAAACAAAATTGAAGCACTTGCGTCAAATCGGAAAGATAAAAAAGCTAGATAAGTGGGTGCCACACGAACTAAGCGACCGACAGCGAGATTTACGTGTCGAAGCATGCATAGCACTACTGAATCGGCATAGAAACGAGGGAATTCTTAATCGAATTGTTGAAAGCCTGCGATGAAAAGTGGATCCTGTACGACAACCGTAAGCGTTCGTCTCAGTGGGTGGACCCCGGGTACAGCACCTAATCAGTGCGCTAAAAAAAAGATTACCTACTCATAGGAAGATGATGTTGACTGTCTGGTGGACCAGTGCCGGACTTGTACATCACAGCTTCTTACCGAATGGCACAACAGTGACGGCAGATGTCTATTGCCAAGAATTGCAAACAATGATGGAGAAGCTCGCAATTCAACAACCAAGACTAGTCAATCGCTCTTCCCCATTGCTTCTCCACGACAACGCGCGAGCTCACACTTCACGACAGACCATCGCAAAGCTACAAGAGTTGCAGCTGGAAGCTCTCCGCCACCCACCGTACTCACCGGACCTTGCCCCAACAGATTTCTACTTTTTTCAAAATTTCGACAATTTTTTAAGTGGGAAAAAATTCAACACCCGTGATGCAGTACAAAACGCTTTCGCTGACTTCATCGCCTCCCGTCCGGCAGACTTCTACAGTAAAGGGATAAACAAACTGCCATCAAAATGGCAAAATTGTATAGATAATTTGGGCCAGTACTTTGATTAGCTGAAATAAAAAAAATACCAAAATTTTTATATTTTAAAATTATCATACAAATCTCCAATTTCATAGGTAAAGACCTAATACAAAGAGAAGATTTTTTTTTTCAAATCTCTTCAGTATTACCTAAGTAAGATGAAAACCTTTCAAATTTAGTGGAAGGGTAAACTGTCAAATAATGGAAAAATAATGCATACCCTGAAATGTGACGTCACCGCCATTAGCTGCCACTCTTCCTCATACCACTATTTGAAATGCTAATTGTTGCTTTGTTTTATAATCAATTTTGACGCTGTTTTCAGAAAGACATTTCTTTTTAGTTATCATCATTTCAGCAGATATACATGATCCACTGTTGGGCATAGGCCTCCCCCAGGAGTCACCATAACGAACGGTCCTGTGCGTCTCACTATGGTGTGAAGTCACGCACATCAGCACATCACGTATAGCATATAGTTTAAGTTAAGATAGATAAGCTGTGTACGTAACTTTATTAGCATAGTGTCATATACGAACTATGTACATATGTTATTATTTAAGGAGGATACGTCAGTTGACTCTTGGAGAAGTACGCATCACGTTGTTTGCTTAACTCTTTCTTCCCCCTACATCGCACCACATTCATCGGATTTCCGCGACCCTCACCAGGTCATCGGTCTACCTTGTGGGAGGCCTTCCAACACTGCGTCTTCCGGTACGCGGTCGCCACTCCTGAAGCTTTCGGCCCCATCGACCATTTGTTCTGCGAGCAATGTGGTGCCCACTGTCAGATTGCCACTGGTTTGGCGATTCGTCGTCTTATTTATTGTACTATGAACCTTTAGAAGTGGTTGGGTACCTTAACGCCTATTTTCCCTTGTACGTTAAAGTTCAAGTTTTACAAAATTAAACTAGATGGCGTTGGTTTCTTCACAGCTAAGTAGCGACCAAAGGCAATCTCACAAAGTATAAACTTGACTTTTAGTTCAACAAATAATAGACACTTGCGTCATCCATCACTGTCGTCAACAACTGATTGTAGTTCATAATTTCATCATTCAAACTAGAATCATGTTGAGGTTTAGGATGTGCAGATAGATGCGTAAATCAATGAGCCGTGAGTTCAAATCTCACGTAGTACTCACACTTTTTGTAAGTTATGAATGACAAACTAAAGAAATCGGTAGGAATATTATATCAAAGTTAACAAGTGGATATTTATTTGTAATATAATATTCAAGCGGGTAGTTACTCAGCAAGACAAGAAAAATGCTGGTAAACAGGCTCATCAAACAAAAAAGCACTATTAAAAAAATAATATGTTTATTTCTTACAATTTCTTATTCAAATTTAACAATCACCGTTTATTAATCACCGAATAAGATTATAACATTATATATAATTTCTTATTGAGGCCATAGCTTAAGTATTCGTTTCCAATATTGGAAAGAGGATTGAAGCTTATGTAACCTTAACAAAAACAAACAAAAGACCAGATAATTTTATCACAAAGATCAAAAAGATTAAATGTAGGCTAAAAACTATAAAATTGCACAACAACATATCAAGTGTTCATAACTTTTTTAATGTATTAATTACGGATATTAAGTTAAACACACATAACACGGTCTCCAGTTAATACAGAGAATAAGTACTGAGTGAATAATATTAAATCAGTATTATAATTATTTATTATCTTGTAGCCACAAACAAAACCGTCCGTTTTCACTGGACTTAAAAGTTTTTTCATGAGTAAACATGATATTACTCTAATCAAAGTTTATGTGATCCAAAGCAAACTGCAATCTTGCCCTTTTATGGTTTTCTGTAAGCAAGCCTCCGACGGACAGTGCCAACGCTTGTGTCAAATAAACTAGCATAGTGGTTCGTCGACAGATGTCCGTTTTCTTCGTATACTCCCTTATCATGGTTTGACACTGCAATATGTTTATTAGTTTTAGTCTGCCAGCTTTTTGATGGTGTTTTAAAGAACCCTCTTCTTCAAATCGTCATATCCATAGAACAACTTTTTTTCTCTGCAACAATAAAACATAAATATATAATACCCAATAATGATTATTATATAGGAGTTTTTTGTTATATAAAAGAGTTAAAAAAACTACTTAAATTTACACTGGTCTCTCTGGCGTCTTCTGACAAGTTTTTACCTTGATTATGCTTAGCAATTATTGGAGCTCTTTTTACTAAATCTATATAACAATGCATATTTACTCATTTTGGTAAAATAAGTAGACAATACACCTGGTTAAAAAAAAATTAACGAAAGGCGCTGGTACGAGATAATCGAAATTAACTTGGCAAACAAACAATTGAGCTTAGTCATAATTTTTTGGTCTAAGTATCAATTATACTCTATACTACCTACTAGTTATTATTTATAAATCCTTATTCAACCTACCCTCTCAAGTTTGAAAACTAACACATAGATAATCAAATATTTATTAATTGATATTCAATTTTAATATCTTCATCTCTTTAAAATAAATTATAAATTATTTCAATATTTAAAGAAACAAAAAGAAAGTACTACAATAATAAGCATTAATTAAGCACAGTGACGCCATCTATTAACAGTACAATGTAATGTTATCAATAGCAACATTTCAATCTGGTTTTACGCTAGATGGCGTCATTTCTCGCTTCACACGATTTTATTTCTGTTTTTACTATGGACTTTTGCTTCTTTAGTGTACCTATAAGTAGTATAAAATATTGTAAAATATAATACACTGGCAAACCCAATTGAAAGGATTATGGAGAGATTGTTACTCATCGCAGCTCATTGCCGACCAAACCGATGATATGAATCACCCCATATCATCCTGCTGATGGTCGTAGTAGGTCAAAACTAGGTAATATCTAAAAATAAATATTACTAGTATAACAAGGAGTATGTAATATGGAGCCATATCATGAATTCATGACTAACCAAGACCACTTACTTCTTTGGGCGAAGAAGAGCGTGGTCGTAAAAATGCATTGACGTAAGATTACTCAATCATAACAAACCAGTTTGTAGGTAAAACTGATGTTTAAAAATACCGTGCATCATTCAAATTTAGTTTGCATTAGTTAGTTGTCCCTTGCGGTTTCACCCGCGTCTTTGTCGCTCTTATAACCTTCCTCGATAGATGGGCTATCTAACACTAAAATAATTTTTCGATTCGAAACACTACTTCCTAAAGCCCTCACCAAAAAACTCATAAAATTGGATACTACTACTACTGTGACGGGGATCATCACCGGACACTGCACACTTAATGAGCACCTCCACACAATAGGCATCACAGACAGTCCCCTGTGTAGAGCATGTTTGGAGGGAGAGGAGACAATTGCACATGTGCTTCTAGACTGCACAGGTGTCACTGAAATACGCACACGAACCTTAGGATCCCCGAACTGAACGAACTTATCGACGGAACTGGATTCCCGAAAACGCCTTTTGAATAAACATACTCTAAATAAGCCTAGCTCCTCTCACAACAGCACTTCATTGAAGATTTTAGAATTTTATTGACAGAACAAAAAGTCACAGTTAATAGCATGCACGGTGGAGTTGTGTTCGGGTAGACTTGTGGAGGCAATCGGCGGCGGCGGCCTATCGCCCTGGACCCCGGTTCAGGTCATGGTCCGGAGCGAGAGGTAATGGGATGCGGTCGCCACTTTCTGTGAAGGAGTAACGCTAGCGAAGGAGACGGCCGCACACGTGAGGGAACGGACATCCTCACGCCCTAGACACCGCGCCAGGTGATGCTCCTGGCACCGGGTGTCATAGGGCGATCTTCGGCCACTGTAGGCGGATGCGGATGACTAGCAATGGGTAGCTCGCCGTCCGACCGTCCGGTAACCGTCCGAATCGAGCCTGAGTCGTCGAAGGCGCGTAGTGTTCCACGCGCGCCTTAAAGATATGTCAGCAAAACCGATACCCACTGGGGACACGGGGAATTTTTGAATAGGAAACCCGTGGTCCTAGAACACATAAGGCAACCGAAGGGCACAGGTGTGGTTCTACCCAGAAAATATCTGACACGCCCCTCTTGTTCTATCTTAATGCGGGAGGAGCAATTGGATGATTTCTCATCTCAAAACCAAAACGCTTAATAGCAATTCATATTTTTTGTATCTTCAAAAAGAGTCTTTGGTCAATTTATTCTATATTGTGTTTAGTAATGTATAAAACCTCGTAAGCTTGTATTTTAATAATTCAGCTAGTATTCTAGTAGTATTTTTGCAATGTTACTTATAAGAGAAACACTCATAAAAACTTGTAAGCTTTCTGCAGGACAGGCCTCGCCTAGTGCAGGAAGTCTTCGGAAACCATGCTTTGTTAATAAAATAAAGAAAACAAAATTTTATAGAACTACCCACTCCCTGTAACCTAATTTTTCTTATTAAATTATTATTAAAATTATTAAATTAAAATTTCCTCAATTCATGAAATTCTAAGATTCATAAGTACACGGCTAACGAGGAATACACTAAACAGTAATGTGTAATTGTGTACAGAGTAATTATAGCCGCAGCAGTAGGCACAGATTAGATAAACCCATGAATAAATATTATTTTACATTCGGTGCCATTGCTTAATTTGTTTAATTTATAAGAACAAGCGGTTATTGGGCGGTATGAGATAAAACGAATGAGCAAACATAAATATACCTACTTAATAAGTATGCACATGAATGACTAAGTACTTTGATACTTTTGAAAAGGAAAAACAGAACTATATAGGATCAATTTGTTGTCCGTCCGTCTGTCTGTCAAGACCCTTTATCTTGGGAACGCAAAGACGTATCAAGTTGAAAACCATTAAGTCTGTGGTCCCTTGAAGCTGTGAAAAAAATCAAATCTCTAAGTTAACGAAAAAAAAGATATGGCCGTTTATGTCGCAAAAAACGTATATTTCGACACACAAGAGAACCAAAATTCTAGAGTACTTCTCGTTGACCCAGAAAAATGTATAAAGCAAGGTCTTATAACACAAGTATAGGAATAAATCTGAGAACAGAAAAATTAGGGCGCGAATCCGATTCGCACTTGCCCAATTTTTATTGAGCTAAAATTTGAAGATTTTAGCTCAATAAAAAAATGCCTTATGGCAGAGAGTATACATATCATAGGTCAACGGACCTTATCAATTACACAACATAACTGGCTTGAATACCACGCTCATTACCCACGTTGGGTCTTGCTTCTAATATACAAAGTTTTACACAATACGGTGAAACCATACACTAATAATACACCAATGCATATTCGTGCATTTTTATCTCTTTCCACTAATTTATATGAATCGAGCATTCAGTACACGATTAGCGGTCATCGCGTGTGCTTCCTAGCTACTTTGTATTTCTAAACTTTGGGTCCGATTAATATATCTATTTAATTTAACTATTTAAGCAGCAGTATCATTTCAACATCTTCCTAGCTTCTACAATACCCTTACACACATAGTCGGGGTGGTTTAGAACAACCCTGCTCCAGACCACCGTCTTAATGTGAAAATACGGACTCCCGTGGAATTAAATAGGAATCCGTTTTTTGAATGCACAAAATAATTTAAATTTGAGTACAACATAGGTAAAAAAGTTAAACATTTTCAATAATGTTAGATTTTAATTTTTTTGCAGGCACAATCTCTCAATCCCACGAATCTCTTCATGTCTTCATGTCTTTTATGACAAATGGCACAATTATTTTTTTTATTATGTTTTTTTTTTAATTTGGGAAATTGTCCAATGCGGCGGAAGGGCGTGTCAGACTTTTAGTGAGTAAAACCACAGTCCTTCAGTTGACTTTTGCGTTCTAGGACCATGAGTACCCCTTCCAGAAGCCTTATTATGGCCCTAGCGCAGGCATCAACCTCTGCTATGCCCCTACGGTTTTGCAGAAATCACTTTGAGTCGCGCGTAAAACACTATGCAAGCGACGATTCGGGCTCGGTCCTTATAGAACGAGCGTACGGCGAGCTACCCATTGCTCGTCGTCCACGAGCCTTCGCATCTGTGACATAAGTATGTTTAATAATGTTCAGTACATATATAGCAAATCTACATAATAACAGGTAGGATCATCAAATAACTTCTCTCGGTCTGGGGGAAGCGGATGGGAGTGTCAGATTGTTACTAAAATCACACCTATGTTCTTTCAGTTGCCTTTTGGGTTTCAGGGCCATGATACCTCTTTCGAATATTCCCTAGCAATAGCTTAACACTTACTCATAACATTTATATAAAAGGAATTGTTGTTTACTTTGTTTGTTATTTACACCCAACAGTACTTCTTATTCCAAACACCGGAACAACCTTTTACAAACCGGAATTAGTTAACGGTCAAATTATTAAAATATATTGAAAAAAGTTAATGTAAATGTATAATAAAAGAGACTAATAAGCGTCGAGATTAGAACCTCGAGCACAATGTGAACGTCCTACAATGTTATTGTTATAATTTTAAATTGCGCGTGAGTCAGACGGCGCACGCTGCGCACGCGCTTGTCTTGGAGTACAACTGGCGCTGTATCTACATAGAGTATGCATTAAAGTGAATAGGTATGTAAATAAGTTTTTATGTATAAGTAGAAGCAAAATTTGTAATAATTTTTAATTTTTTTTGGAATAGCCTGTTGGTCTAGTGGTTAGTGGCCCTGACTGCTATGCCGGAGGTCGTGGGTTTGAATCTCACTCAAGACATATGTTTGTGTAATGAGCACAATAATTTGCTATGTGTCTGGGTGTTATTTAACTATAAGATTTATGAATGTATGTAGAAATATATAAGTATAACAGTTTTTAAATTATTTAAATATATATTTAAACCATGTAAAGTCGTTATTCTAACCAACCCCGATAATATTTTTAGTAAAACAAAAGTAATTAACTAAAAAGTAATCGGGATGGATAAAATCGTTATTCTAATCAATCCCGATGACATTTTTAATTTTATAAGTAATTAATTCATTTTTTTTTACTAAAAATGTTAGAAAAACGATTTTATACAGTTTAAATTAAAAAACGTGAAGATTTTTTTTAAAAACCGACGAAAAATTCTTTGGACTGACTTGACTTTGGGGTCAAGAATCATGTCCTGGAACCATGGTATTCATTTGTGTGTCGATGTCAAAGATACCCTATATAATAAATAGTCTATATTATCACTCTATAACTTATTTATACCCTGGGTCGGCCCTATCGTATTATAAGGGTCAGCTCACACCGAGATGCGACGCGACGCGACGCTGCGCGACGATTGAATCAAAATTTAACTTTATTTACTACACGAAAACATACATTTCATTGTGAGAATTCAGAATACGTAGCACCACGCAGCGCTGCGCCGCGACGCATCTCGATCTGAAATGTGTATCTTTTCGTGTAGTAAGTAAATAAAGTTATATTTTTTTATTCATTCACACACACTCGTATACACCACGCATATAATATACTAACACTACCTTTTTACTTAAAATAAAACATATTATTGTCTTCATATTTTACTACATTGTCAGCGCGTTAGTACACAATCTAGGTTATGTAAAAGTTAAGGGGTGGGAACCTGGTGTCTTGAAACACCGGCCTAGAGCCTAGCTTAGGCACCAGTCACCTACAATATATTGTAATAACTGATTTGTTTTTCATTCAACTACATTAAATTGTTTTTTGATAAATGTATATTGTGTGTGTTGTAATGTATGTGTATTGTGAGAAAAATAAAAAAAAAAATTTTTTTAGTTTATTCTCGCGCAACGTCGCGTCGCGTCACGTCGCGTCTCGATGTGAACTGACCCTATTACTCTTAACTAGTTCTACGTGCTACCAAAACACGTTGATTTTCATTTACAACGACTTCCATTCTGCATAATATTACAGAAGCATTTTTGTAATGGAGTAACCATGGCTATGGGGTCCTTTTACGAAAACAAGGAAGCCATTTGTAACTATTAGTTAGTTCTTTCATAGAAATCTTGTTGTAAAGTTATGCAAGGTCGTGTTTACACTGTATGGTTACGGTGATCGCTTTTGTAATGAATGTTTATTTCTTTTACTAATTGACCTAATTTGTTTTTTAAGGAATAAGTACTTATTACTGCAAAGTTGCTTTTCGTCGTGTTTTCGTCAAAGACATTAAATATACGTAATACGTGCGTATAAAGTGACGCATATCTTCCCTATCAATTGACAATGTTTTCTTGCTAGTTTTAAGAGTGCGTCATTTCGCGCGAATAAACAGTTTTTCTTTCTTTCTTTTCTATATAGGTACGTATGTACTACGTTTTCGTGTAATAATGGAGTTATATTGTAACAACATCATTACTTGGCGAATTTGTCACTTTACGCCACGTGAGACTGACGACTTGGTAGCCTCATGTGATAAATCTATACATATAAAAGCGAAATACCACTCACTGATTAATCACGAAATCTCAGAAACTATAACCCCTACCTACTTAAAATTTGGCAGATTTCTTATAGGGTGTAGAGATCCGTTAAGAACAGATTTTACGACAATCCACCCCTAAAGTGGTAAAACGGGGGTTGGAAGTTTGTATAAAAGTTCTATGTTTTTGAAGTAAGAGACTTGAAATTTTGCACAAAGCTTTCTTTTATGTCATTGGCGACTACTAAAAGAGGATTTTCTAAAATTCACCCCCTAAGAGGATGAAACGGGGGTCCAAAGTTTGTTCGGAGAAACCTACTTTCACGCTACTACTACTACTACTAGCAATTATATATTTTAGATCCACTTGAGCCAAAAACTTAACTCAAAATTAGTTGCTAACTGTAGTGCCTAATTTAGAGCAGTGGTGGCTCAGTGGTAACGGCCCCGACTTGTTGTAGTTTGAATTACTTCATGTAATTTATTTCATTACCACTGCTCTCAAAATGGTTAAGGAAAACATTTTGAGGAAACCGGCATGTTTTAGAACCAAATACAAAACATGTGACATCCAACAATCCGTACTGGGCCCGCATGGTGGATTACGGGCTACGGCCCATACCCTCTCCTCCATAGGAGGTCTGAGTCCCAGCATTGGGAACTTATACAGTTGATTATACTTATATACATATTAGGCCCATGTTAGCAAATAATTCGGCGTTCATAAGGTAACCCTGGTTATCTACACAAACTTGAGTGGATCTGTTCAGTCAGTGTAAGCATTTGTTAGCATTCGTGTAGTTCAACTCAGGACTACCAAGGAGCTCAACGACTTGACGAACAATGCCAAAGAAAGGAAACATAAAGTACTCGAAATGCCACACATAGGTTAACATTCCTGAAAAGAAAAACAACCAACGTAGTTCTCACATTTACAATAATAACGCGTGAACAGCTGGACCAATTTCACTAATACTTTTTTGTTGTGATCGTTGTTATCAGGAGGTGGTTGTTATGGAAGAAAAAATAAGATAGAGCGCAGAAAATGAGAAAATTTCACAAAAACTATTACGACTATTTTTAATCTTCACGTGTTTGACAGTGCATAGCTAAAACAGGATAACGTATTTTAAAAATTTCAAATTGTAAAATAAAAATAAAAAAAAATATCAATGTCAACATGTATAAAATTAAAAGGACAATAAAAAAATCAAGAGAAAACATTACCGTTTATTCTTTTGTTTTGGACTTTTATTGGACTTTAAAAAATTTCAAAATGATCAAATCTACGTAAGTAAATGAAAAAATTTGAAATGTCAATCTGAATTTTCAATTTATTATTTCTCCATACTTAGGTTTATTATGCGAGTATCAACTGGGTACGGTACCACATGCGGGATATCAATCTCTTCGAGCTCTGCAGAAATATGAATTCATTTAAAGGTACTGACACAAAGTTAGTATTTAATAAACTTCGAAGGATTTCTTTTTTTAATACATTTAATATGAATCTACTGGTCTCCGTTAACTTACTTCAACCTTCGCGGTGCAGTTGCAGCACGAGGTGAAGTGAAAAGATTGCAAGTAAAGCATCATGTCTTCATAAAGCTCACGTCGAGCTTACTGTCATTTAGTCAATAATGTCTGGTTACTAACTATGTAAGTTGAGCGGCTACTGTTTGTTGTGAAGTGTGCGCCGCGCATGCGCGCTGCCGGGCGGTGGCTCACGGCTGCCCAGTGCTCGCCAAGTCGCCAGCGAACACTTATCATCGGAGGTTCGGCGTGAGCGCGCCTCTCGTCCGCGCAAAAATCCGCTGCTAATATTAGCATGCGACAGCGTGAGCATAGCATACAGCCGCACTGCTCGCTTCGCTGAACGCTCGTCGCTCCTCGCTGGCCCGCTCTCCGGGCGAGGTCGCGCAGGGCGGGCGGCGCGCGCCGGTGCGCCCCGGGCACCCTGCCACAACACACCCACCACACGCTTGACAGGACGTGCTCCCATGTGTCCACAACACAAATGCATCAATTTGTTTAATATTTCAACAAATCCAGAGTCATTTCGTATTCGGTGAAGTGCAAGCGTTGAATTAAGGTGTTGGGGCGGGGAAGTTTTCCATCGGGACTTGTGATTCACCTCTGAAATGTGAACAGTTTGCTGCTGTTTGACAGATCGGCGCACATCACAACAGGTAATAAAATTTTGTTTTGTCGTGTTTTTAGCATATGCTGACTTTGATTTCATGGTGAAATGCCTGAATATCATCTTGTAAATGAAAATGTTGTGAAAAGTGGGCGTGAAGTGTAGGAGATAACCAATATTATGTTTTATGTTTGCCATAAAAATACCTGAGTTAATATGCTACGGTTATTGTCAAGGTGTGTATTATATGTGAACACCTAATTACATAGACATAGACGTAGGTTTTATGAAACAGTTTATCGGGTGTCGTGCTTCTTATTATCATTCGCTGGCTGCACTTGGTGCCCACTTGTTGAAGCTTAGTTGTATTGTGTTCATTCGTGTATCAATGATTCGCGATTGCGATATTTGGCTCGATATTAGCTTTATAAAAGTGCGAGCGTATTAATGAGATATTAATCTAAAACTATGCTACATAATCTAAAGTAACTATGCTAAATTAATTCTGTCTAAATAAGTACTCTAGTCTGTCTTTATATAAAACGAAACAGGTTTTGAAGATTCCCGCTAAATTTACCTAATTTCTTTGTGATATTAATATCTACACAAAGAGAGAGCAAGTATAAATCATCAGTTTGAGTGTGATCACCTTTTGGAGTATTAAACAGACATCACGTGTAACGTAAAACTCACTGAAAACCTGAACCATGTTAATTTGGCAACTCAAACATTTATGAGTTCTAGGAACTCCATTGAAAAAAAATTCCCACTCATTACAAAATGACAAAACAGTTTATTAATACCCAGTTCATTAGAAGTTTACGGTTATTCATATTTTTGTTCGATTACTCTTGTTGGCACATCTCCAAAACACGAATGATTTGAATCACACTTGAAGTATCAACATTCATTGAAACGTTCCAAGAATTTGTAATAACCTGTACACGATGTAGAATGCACTCGCTTGTCAAGGGAATGGTCGATATCATACATAAGCGTGCCTCGGAGATTCAAAATGCGAGAAAATACGTGAAAAATTCTATCAACAACGGGTTTCTACGAAAAAAGTCCCAATAGATAGAGCCTTTAAGGTTTTTCAATGGCGAGAAAATGTGCCAATATATCTATTTTGAGCATAATGTAAATTTCCATCAGTGGGTACTTAAGGTAGGTATTTTGTTGTTAAATTGTCTGTTTAAATAAGTTGCCGCATATTCAACTGATAATTATGCTCTTTAAGCAAATGGATTGATCATAGTAATCCTATTATTATTGGTTAAAATCCCTTGTAACGATTTCAAATGTTTCGATGAGACGGCTGTCTTGCTGGAGTGCACTGTTTCAGTACTGTCTCGGATTCTTGGATATATGTACTGCATTGTTTACACGTTAAAAGTGCACTGTCTACTACTTTCTTAATGTACGAGTATCGATCACACTTTGCGAGTGCACTGCTACACCGCTGTCTCCTCATAGTACTGCCTTAGCATAATCATAATCAGCCTTTTAATGTTCCCACTGCTGGGCCTCGGGCCTTCTCTCTAGGAGAGGGTATAGGCCGTAATCCAACACGCGGGCCCAGTGCTGGTTGGTGAATGTCACATGTCTTCGAATGTTTTGATTCTAGGACATGCCGATTTCCTGACGATGTTTTTCCTTCACTGTTTTGAAAGCAGTGGTGATGGGATAAATTACACAAAGTAATGCTGGCTGGGTTTGAGCCCGCAACTCGTAAGTCGGGACATTTACCACTCGGCCATCACTGCCTCCTACTCGGCCACCACTTTACTGTACAGTACTGCCTTGGTTAGAACCAATTAAAAAAAAAATGCTCATACTAGTAATTGCTCCTGTATCGTGTATGGGTTCACAAACATGTAAACTAACACACACAAGACACCCGAAATAATTATCAGTAGGCTATACAACTATGAGAGCAGTGGTGGCCGAGTGGTAACGGCCCCGACTTACGAGTTGTAGGTTGCGGGTTCAAACCCAGCCAGGCGCATTATTTTGTGTAATTTATTTCATCACCTCTGCTCTCAAAACGATGAAGGAAAACATCGTGAGGAAACCGGCATGTCCTAGAACCAAAAATTGGAAGACATGTGACATCCACCAACCCGCACTGGGCCGCCGTGGTGGATTACGGCCTATTCCCTCTCCCAGAGAGGAGGCCTGAGTCCCAACAGTGGGAACATTATAAGGCCGACTATGCTATGCTATGGTATACAACTATTTGATCTATGCGGGAATCGAACCTGTGACACGCAGCGCAGCAGCCAATTATCACTCAACCACTACATCAACCGTGGCGTCATGCCCGTCAATTTGATTGAACGTTATGAGTAAACTGTCTGACCACAGTCCCTGCAGTCTGCCTTGAAAATACGTAACTAGTAATGTTCTACACATACCCAATAATGTGATAATCTGGGGTGACCACCTCTCTGACTGGCGAGTAGCTATTTATTATACCAATCAGCCATGCTTAGAAAATTCGGACCGATATGATATGGCAAGATAATTATATCGATCTGTTTTTAAGAAGCAGAAATAGGTTTTCTCTTCCGTAATTAAAAAGCGTGCTCCATCATCGGTCACATCATCGTCTACCATCAGGTGAGATGGTGGTCAAACGCGAGCTTATCATTATTAAATATATATATATAAAAAAATACAACTTATTATTCTCATGGCAGTTGTGGCTAAAAGAGCCACTTATATGGTCCCATTAAACGCAAGGTAAGATCGCGGCAGACTAAGGCGAAGATGGAGAAATGAGCTTGATAATTACCGGAGTGGCCGGCCCGCAATGGCCGAGGACAGACGTGTGTGGAAAAAGGAGGCCTTCGCCAAGCAGTGGGACATTATAGGCTAGGTACTACTACAACATTATCTCATAACTACAGATTTAATAGAATAGTTACTATTAACATATCTATTTAAATAAAAGGAGAAACTGACTGACTGACATATCAACGCACAACCGAAACTACCGGGACTAGGAGCGTGAAATTTTGCAGGTTTCTTTTTACGGTGTAGGCGTGCACTAAGTGAGGATTTCCCTAAATTCACCCCCTAAAGGGATGAAACGGGGGTCCAAAGTTTGTATGGAGAAATCTACTTTCACGCGGGCGAAGCCGCTGGCAAAAGCTAGTGACATATAAATAACTATGGAAAAGAAAAGCATTTTCTGCATAAACGCAGTATCGTTTACGATTTTATTCCTGAAAAAGCTCAATAAAGAAAGACAGAAAGAAAAAACGTTTATTCGTACTTCACACATTATACAGTAGAATTACAAAAAGTATGAAAGTTTGAAAAGAATGGTGGCGCTGGTATTCTGTTAGGGCCCACAATATGATTATTACAAAGGCCCCTATTCGACAAATTACAACAAATCAAAAACCTTTCAAAACAACTCAGGCTACACGACTGAAAAGTAGAATTCATTTACAGGAATAAATTCAAAGTGAATTCAGTCAAACATAAAGTTTCGGATCAATCAAACGTGAGGACTGCGTTCGAGTCAGTAAATATGACTCTTTCAGGCGTACTGGGTACTAATGAAGCCAGTAGAGCGACACAGACATCTTTAGCGACTGCGCTAATTAAGCAAGCTGATGAAGCTTTTTACTTTGAAATATGTTATTAAATATATATATATATACAAATATGAAACGTATTTCTTGATGAATATTTTTTTTCTGGAATATTTATTTATGAATTGATGGTTTATTTTATTAGCACTAAAACTGAACAATAAAGCTGGAACGCTAGAGGAGCTCAACATTTACCGGAGTCGGTTTGTGGATGGGTGACCATCTTAACATACCGAGATTCCTCTGTGCCCCGGAAAGCACGTTAAGCCATCGGTCCCGACAGTCATTTGTAGACTTTTGACTGTCGTTACGGATAGTCAATAAGCCAGGAAATCCGACACCAAGGGGTATCATAGTTACCCTAATATTAGCTGGGTTGCGGAACTCTGATAGGCAGTCATGTAAAATGCTGGTGTTCAGCTGCATTTGGTTAGTCGACCTCAAAGTAGTTGTAAAAATGGTTATAGGTTGATTGATATCATTACCAATGTGACTTAAGACCATATTAAAGTAGTGATGTTTGATGGTAACAACTATTACCTAAGTATGCCTAAGAATCCAATGCTTGAATGTATTTAATTTAAATCCTACACACCCTCTGACACACATACACTCACCCTTTTCACTTTATACATCCAGAGGACAGTTACACATATTTTTACAACAATTTTTACATACATATATATTTAGCCTTTTAATGTTCCCACTGCTGGGATTCAGGCCACCTCTCTCTAGGAGAGGGAATGGGCCGTAATCCACCACGCGGGCCCAATGCGGGTTGGTGGATGTCACATGTCTTCGAATTTTTGGTTCTAGGACATGCCGGTTTCCTCACGATGTTTTCCTTCACCGTTTTGAGAGCAGTGGTGATGAAATAAATTACACAAATATAATGCGCCTGGCTGGGTTTGAAACCGCGACCTACAATTCGTAAGTCGGGGCCGTTACCACTCAGCCACCACTGCTCAACAATTATTATTTTATTTTAATTTTGTACTTTTTTCTTTAATTTTGTTTAAAATTTCTAAACTTATTTAAATACAAACATTCATACCATTTGCTCATGAGCTAATACTAGAAGACCCAGTTCCAGGGCTTGAGGCCCTGCTAGTCGAAATACAGGATCTAGGCTTAGAGCCTGTTCGGCAGTATATGTTAATTTAGGCAAAATTTTTATGTATTGTAACAATATCGTAATTATTTTATGAGAACATACAAATTGTGTAATATGTATTTTTTGGTGTAATACATTATTATTTATTATTAATAAAGTCCAATTAATGTAATTGTAATGTAGGTAGGTAAAGGAGGCGCAGGCTTCAAACAAGAACCTGACTTACCATTATTTTAAAAATAAAAACAAAAAGTACCTCATTACTGGGCTGCGGGATTGTTCGAAAAAGTTACCGTAGCCCTGTAACGCAGAGCAACTCAAGGAGCGAGGAACACTGGTGGGTTGTTTAACCTCTCACTCCACCCTGAAAGAGTGAAAATCCTTATTACTAAGTATAAAAAAGTGTCATAAAACACACGTGACACGTAACACGTAAGTGTAGTAGTGCTATATGTATAAAAGGAGAATTTGTATAAGGTTTCCTTTTATGACGTAGGCGAGCTCTAAGAGAAGATTTAAAAATAAGATGATAAATACGGTGGTCCAAACTTTGTATGGAGAAACATATTTTCACTCGGGTGGACTTGCCACTCCAGCTAGTAGAAGCTAGTAGTCTACAAACAATATGTAAATAAAAAATATAGAATAGCGGGAAACCACAACATAATAGGTTTATTATCTTCACACCCGTCCGCCTGAACCATGGAACCGACACAGCCTTGCTGTGTTTCGCACTATTAATGTAATTAGTGCGGTTTGTACTCCGATTATAACATAACAGCATTATGACTAAGCTTACATTGGACTGACATTGGTATTCGGCAAATTAAAGCGCAATATGTGGTTAGGTTATAGTAGGTACATACTCGTACCCACTTTTGGAAATGCTCACTGGTCAACGTTTTATAAAAACGTTCTAGTTTTTTTTAAATAGGCTTTTAATATGTCGCTCTGCCACCCGGTCACTGTAATCGCGGGTTTAAAGACGGAGAGCTATTTGTCGTCTGATAAAGACCAGGCCCTGGTCGACGATGCGTTGTTTTCGTACGTGCGATGCAAAGAGATGTCTGGTTAATCGACGGAGTCCGCTAGGGCGGATTTCTATCAGGACTATGGGATTGTTTGGAAGATTCACTGCGACCCTGGACAGCAGAGGACTGAAGTAACACGGGTGGGATTTTAGTTAGGAAAAGTCTGACACTTCCTCTCGCTCTACTCGGAGCAGATATTTGATGGTTTCCAACACTGCAAAAATGCGTACACAAAATTTCGAGTCTATGCTGTGGAACGTTATAGAGTTACCTACTCTATCTAGACTCTAGATTAATATTGGATATCGATTCAAGTCATGCAAAAAAATGCGAAGTCATCGGAACTGAACCAACATTTTCTTATTAACTACAAACTATAATTCATTTGCAAGGTTTGACCAGAATAAACTAACATTGCAAGTTAAATAAAAGCTAGCAAAAATCAAGCGTGTCCGTCAGTGTCGGACGTTTAGGCCTAGAAATTGACGGTCTGTGACAATTCTGACGATGAACATGACCGACACTTAAAATTGTGCTCAACGCTATTTGACGTACCTAGTACCTGCCGAAAAAAATGATGCTACCTAAAAACGGAACGTGTGTGACGTTTCGTTTTTGGGGAGTTCATTTTTCAGTTATCATCAGTATCAGTAAATCTAGAATGATCGTCAACCATAAATAAACCAAAATCTTTTTCTGATCATTTTATGCATTTTCTAATGAGAGGATGCCCCAAAAGTGAGCAAAGCAAACTGTTTAAAAAGTATGGGCAAAGGAAAGTGTATAAAAAGGTTTTCCATTCCATTAGTTTATCTGTTTAAAACCTTACCCTGTTGCGTAATCTTAGTAAGAGCATTGGCCTTAACGTTAAGACGCAGGTAGACTTTTTAAAGAAAGGGGTAATGTTTCCTTGGTAGAAAAAGGATATTTTTATTCATAGAAAAAACAATCTAAGATATACTTAGACTAAGCAGTCATTTAAACATACATACGTAAGTAGATACACACCTAGTAACGTACACACGTAGGCCAAATAGGGCGCATTCACACAATTTACAAAAATCAAATAAGATTTTAGTAAGAATAGAATAGAACAAACTGTTATACACCAAAATAGTAATAATTTCACAGAAACTGAAATCTATGGGTACAATGGTGGTTTTATCGCAGAGAACAATATCTACCAGACAACCTAAGGATGGACTGTAAGAACTTATACTAAAAAAAGCGGATACTCTGCGGTATTGCTAGCAAATATAATCAAACAAAAATGTTACATTTAAAATATACCATACCATAAATAGATAAAATTATTTATTGAGTGACTTTACTTTTTTTATGATCTTAATTTTTTTTTATCCATAGATAAAATATACTTATGCATTATCTTTAATTAATGCTTACAAATATAATACAGGTACATATATAGGTACTATATACATATAATTATGTGTTACACAAGTAAATAGAAGCAAAAAAAGAAAAAAATAAAGGTGAGTTAGTGATGGAAGAAATGAAATGAGGTGGAATCAGAATAGTATTAGAGAGAAAGGTATTAATGTTCTATGTCAATTTTGTTTGTAAAATAATAAATAGCTCGATAGATAACAATTGAAAGGAAAACCAAACGATTACCACTAACGGAATGAGGAAATGCATAACAAAATAAAATAATTAAATAGGTATTAATATTATTATAAAAACTTAACAGTTAGACATTCGTTTCTATGGAAAATGAGTTGCAATTTCCTTATTTGAGTTGTTCAAAGCTATTGAAGGCAATGAATTTTTAATAAAGTGCAATTGAGAAAATAAATATAAAGTCCCGACGACATATCACAATGGCACACAGCGAAACCAGTAGTTTACGTGTTGCCAGTGATAACATATGGTTCCGAAACGTGGATGGTCACAATAAGCCTTATCAGAAGGCTTAAAGTCACTCAAAGGGCAATGTAGAGGGCTATGCTCGGAGTCTTCTTTCGTGATCGAATCGAGAATGAAGATATCCGCAGGAGAACCAAGGTTACTAACATAGTCCGAAGATTCGCCAAACTTAAGTGGCAGTGGGCAGGGCACATTGGTCGCAGAACATAAATTATGGTCGATGGGGCTAAAAGGTTCTGAAGTGGCAATCGCTTACCGGAAGGCGCAGCGTTGGTGGCCTCCCATATGGATGCGTGACACACAGGACCGGCAGTTGAGGCGACACTTGGGGGAGGTACTACTAGGTCCAGCAGTAGAGTAGTCGAATATTTCGGCTGAAATGATGATGATGATGATAGTCTTTTTATGTTTGTTTATCAAGAAAATTCCTGGAAAGTTTGTTTCAGTTTTCCATTGCGTATGTCAATGATTTCATTCACCCATTCCAACTATGAATGTAATTCTATAATACTAGTAGATTAACCATTCAACCATGCGCCAAGACCGAATTAATTATTTTCCGTCATGTAAACAATTAAGTACCATTTATAACTGAATAATTTAAGTGTGCATGTACTTAATTCAATGAGTAAATACCGATGACTGTACCAGACTTAATGGCGGTTGGTCAATTTAGTTAGACTATACGTCATCTAGGACGAATTTATGGTAACTTACCATGGAAATGTTTTATTAAGTTTTATGTGAACTCTATCCAGAAAAGTTTCCTTTCAAGTAAATATGATGGTGGATATATGGGTTTATAAGCCCAGCGCTCCTAAAACCCGTCGCAGTATGTGGTTGAATGTCTTATGGTAACGGTGATCAAGAGTGTGTCTCGTGCTGTGAAAATCAAGTGAGTACTTTTACATAAGAACTTTGGGGTTAAAGTAGTTTATTTCTAAGAAATGTGAAGTTTAGGGCTTAAATTATGTTTGTTGAATGTCTGGTCCCACGAGAGTTGTGAAAAGGATGCTCCGTCTAACTCTTGCCTGTAAAGCTCGCTCGTTGATACTTATGGAACAAAGTTTATACATAAAAAGAGATGTTAAAAGTTGAATACAAGCAAGCTTCTACATAAATGTAAAGCCTTTAACACAAAATCAGAAACTGAACACATGAGAACGTTAGATACTTTTAAAAATAACATTATTCAAACAAATATCATCCTTCTCGGCTTTGGATCTCTTCAAAGCAATCTCTAACAATTATCAAAACTATTTGTCTCATGTCTTCAGTTTCTGATTTTGTAAATTAATGCGTATATATACTCGTAAGTGTTTTTGTTATGTTTATAGGCATCTACAACATTGAATTTTTTCTGAGACAACCTATACTAATTCGAATGCCATTAACGCTTGATAGTTTTGAAATATAACTTTACCTATGAAGCCGCCGTTTTATGAAACTGACTATTGTGAACTGTGATATCCTCTAATTGACATAGGTAAAGCTCTAAACCTCTATTATCAAGGGATAATAGAGGTAACTTCGTAAGGCGAAGTCTACCCGTTAGTCTAAATAAATAAAACAAGTTTATTTGATAAACCATTTTGTTTTTCTCGTTTCCCTAATCACGGTTCGTGTATTTAGTCAATTAGGTATAATTTGTAAGTAAACCTAAGCTTTTAAAATGAGTCATTATTAAAACGAACTTAAGACTGAAAAGCTCATGTTACAGAGGTATTAGCTGCTTAATTAATTCAATTAATTTCTATACCTAAATATTATTTTCTTAGACTACATTCATGTGTATTAGAAATAAAATATAAGTAGGAACGTTTGATTTAAATGTCGTTCCTTTTAAACACACAAAAGTTTTACTGTTTCATATGAAACGTCAGAAGTTTTGTAAGGTTTCGAAGATGAAAAGCTTTGACATCAAAGTGGGTACATAAGTACGAACAAACATATGTAAACCTGTGTACTTTATGAATGACTGAAATCATATAAATTTGCTCTGAATGGCAATCGACATACAACAAGCCGCTTATTTCGTGCGTAGGTGCATAAAACGATCGAAATATAACAGTCTACGAGTATGTTTATTCGGAAGTCCGCATTACTTAGCAAGTTAGCACGTTGCTTATTAGGCATTTGATATTGAAACTAAATTACTACTGTGCACATCAGTACATAAGTACTAATTATCGTGATTCACTCCATGTAGAGTACCTGCTGTATACAGATGAAGCGAGAATAAAGCCTCAGTTACAGTAGGGGGACCAAATGTCTTCCAACATAATGCAAGTTGTTCAACAACATATCTCGCCTTACGTGAATGCGTTGTAAAATGTTGGAAAGCAAGGCAAGTACCAGGACACTGCCTCCCTAGCCAAGTTACAACCGTTTCGTTTCGATTCTCTTTTCGTCGATCACCTCGAGTCGGCCATGCCTCCGATTCCTCTGTACTGATGTCATCTCAACGCTCAGTCACGTGGTCAGAACCAAGGAATAGGAGGCATGGCCGACTCGACGCGATCAACGAAAAGAGGATCGAAACGTAACGGTTGTAACTTGGCTAAGGGGGCTGGACAATGGTGCCGCGTCCCGTAACGTAGATTGAGCGTTGCGCGTTATGTTGGGGGATATTTTGTCCCTTAATGTATTTGAGGCTTTAAATCCGTTCAGATCGGTATCACACAGAATATTGACCTTCCAATTTTATTACCATTTTTACACCCAAGTAGATCTTTTAGATTTAAAAACTAGCTATAAATCGGAGTTATGGGACCCACATGATACGAATAACAACGAAGCATTATCGAATGTTACCAATAAACAAAGAAAATGACTAAGTAATATGACACATCGTTCTCAAAGTAAGTAAATTGTATTAGGTATGTATTTGACGTTACGTTTATGACCGGTCGTTAGTATTTCGGCTGAAGCAGCTGGGTTATCTCAATATGGCCATCGGTAATATATTTGTTATTTATGACTCGTTTACAAAAAATACTTGAATATTAAAAGGCAAAAATACCGACTTACAATATTAGGTAAGTTACCTACAGAATTTGAGAGCAGCGAACATTTACGTGTTTGTAGGTTGCGGGTTCGAATCCAGGCAAGGCGTATTACTTTGTGTAATTTATTTCATCAATACTGCTCACGAGACAGTGAAGGAAAACATCGTAAGGAAACCGACATGTCCTAGATCCAAAAATTCGAAGACATACAATGTGACATCCACTATTTTTTTTTTTCACATTACGATCCATCCCCTTTCCTAAAGAGGAAGCCTTGGTCCCAGCAGTGGGAACTTTATACTGGCTGATTATGATTTACATAAAATACTATAATTTTCTTGCTGTAATGTCCTAATTATTCAACACAATTATTCCACATAAAAATGTTAAACATATATCTAGTATGTTTCGAGATTCGAGAGTGTAGTATTTTCTCAGGTTAGCAGATTGAGTGTTACAGTTAATTGACCACTACTTTTTTCCCATCGATTTCACAATTGTTTTATCTTCACCATGAAGGTATCACAGTTGTTTCTTAAATCCTTCCTTGATTTCGAATAATTAAAATGAACTTTAAAAAAATAACACTCAATCCACACGCACACATATTTAAACAGTAAATAAAACCTTATTCAATATTATTTCAGACGTATTATTACATATTTTATTTTCCCTCTTGAGTCAATAAATAATAATGAGTTTTATTTAGAATTGCGGTTGGTAGATAGCACGATGCAATACTTAGTAACAATAATAATAATTCATATTCTATAATTACATAGTAAAAACAGGGATACCTAATCGTTTTGTACAGCAGTTATATCCCCTACCTACAACATAACTGCGGTACAAAACTGAAAATGTCTAACGTAGCCTCTGCGAGTTGAATTTAGCCCCTCGTACTCATACTAAAAGTTTGAGTCCCGAAATTAGCAAATACATAGCATTAACAATGATGCCACTGTAATATTCATCCCTGTCCACGTAATATCTTAAATGTAAATAATTGAAAAGATAATTGAAGACATTTAAAAATAGATAGTCATTGAACTCTAGCGAAATCGTAATGATTAACTTCCTAGCCAGTCAATGAATGGAATACCGCTTCAGCCAGAGCCACACTGTTGCCAAATTCCCCGATGCGATGACGCAGGGTTTTCAGTGGAGACCATGTACACTTGACCCAGTTGGCGTAAGTAGGGCGGCTCGGTAGCTGGGGCCGCCCGGTCCAACCCGGCTGCCGTATCCACGCATGCCTATCTGCAGCTTCATAAAATAGCAAAAATATCAATATAATGCACCTAGTATACGTATAAATGAAAAAATATATAAGAAGTACGAGGAAATTAACTTTCGCAAGAACAAGCTTGTGAGGTTGTGAAAGGCTTCTTCAATAAGACTAGGGTTGGGTCTTTCAGAATATTCTTTCGTAACTGAAAGTACGATTTTTCCTAGTAACTTTACAATTGCTCAGTTAAAGTTATACCCCACTTCTTTGTTTATTTGAAAATGTTCCTCGCCTTGTTCGCGACCTCTAAGGCTTCAGTTTTGCCGGAAAATTTGAAGGAAATACCTTCTACTTCCGTCGTAATTGTAACATTTTTATGGTGCGTGAAAAATTGTTTGTGTACTTAGAGTTCCAAATATGGTTAGTGTTAAAACTATGTTAACTAACCGTTACAAGTGGCAGTTAAATAGCTGTTACGTATTTACTTACAACTAATATTGTTGCTAAGAAACCGAATCGATTGATAACATTTAAATGGGCGGAAAAGTGAACATAAGCACTTGTTTAGCACTCTTGTAGACATAAATCCTTGCAAAAAAAAGGAAATTGCTAATCTTTGGGTTAATATTAATAATATTGCTAATCATTTTGAATTCTGGTCCAAACTAGCAAGCGTTACTAAATCCTACAGAGATTTAAAACAAAGAACATGATGACTATGACATTAGACAGACGTAATTCAGTGTAATCTTTATGTATTCTTCTTATTTCGACTTGGAGGCTGTACAAAAGATTACTTAGCACAAACGACGTGTTGGCAGGTCTCATCTATAATTTCAATGTCAAACTCTGTAAAACTGTGTTATTATGAAACGTCGAACCGTATGAACAAACAACATTCGGTCATTTTGAAAAATGATGTTGTTTGCTTGACTTTGTGCGGTTAACGTGTCAATATTGTAAGAATTGAAGCTGCTAAATGACCTTTATGTAGATGTTTAAACATCCACAAATATAAAAATCATACAATTTTTTTGTAAACATAGCCCTCTCAGTGTTTAAATGAAACTAAAATCTCCGGGGTGCATTCGAGCTCGGAAGTTTACTGGCTATGTAATAGAATATTCAATTACTCATGAAGCTGGATTCTGAGCACGTGTGGCGTGTTTAGAGCGACTCCATCTCTTGAGACCTAATCCTGTTACTGATGCATGTAGCTCCAGCCTCATTTAAGCATTCATTTTATTGCGCGAGGCCTCTGGTCTATACGAGTACGAAGGTTAGAGTAGCAAGGTTTATTTGAACCAAACAATCAGGATATCTTCGTTATAGAAAAAGTTATCTATCAAGTATTAAAATTAAACTGTTGAAACTGCTTTACACTGCTAGTTAATAATGTTTTATTAAGTATTTTGTATTTAAACTAATGTCAGCCGGTATATATGTTTTTCTGTCACGCCTTTTTTTCTGTGTTTTATCTCGCGATACAGTGTAATATAATAGGTGAATAAAAAAAACTTTTTACAAAAAAATATACAACCTACTTCAATGTAAAAAAAAACACTGAAAAGTGCAAAATAACTTTAATTTTGGAAGTCGGTGTTTCTATAATAGTTTTGTCTCTTCGTTATTTAAAATAAACATACATTCAGCTGAACATAGAACCTCCTCCTTTTGAAGTCGGTTAAAAACACGGTTTTTCATTAAAAGCGCCCGTATTCTTCAAACACTGGTGGTTAAAACTATACTCTCTTAGGCTTTTCCTTAGTTGACACAACACCCTATTCATTCTCCAGTTAGGTACTTGACACCAATTAAACTCCAAGCGGACGCCGGCGTCCGCGTATATTGTAAAATATTGAACGTTCTATTTGTAGGGTATTTATCCAAGAACGTAAATAAGAAGTTCTTCATAAAGTAGTCTGTAAAAAAAATAAAGTCTAGTAGAGAAGATGCTAGGCCTAGAAAACACTAGGTGTTACATGGGTAACTTTTGATACTTAAATATCTTTAACTAGTGGATACTTGCTACGCTAAAAAAGAATAACATTTCGTTTATATATTGAAAAAATAAGGAAATTTACATTTTGTTTTAATAGCCTACTAAAACCGCCTTCACCTAAGGACTAAGTGCGGAACCCAGACCACAATAGATAGAAATCTCCTTCGCATTTATTGCCTTTCTAATGAAAACAATTTGGAGTATATCAGTGGTTTCCAAATCTATAATGGATTTAAGGAGACAGGTGCGTTATATATACTCTTTAATTATATTTATCAATGACTTTCAAATACCCGTCGAGACAGAGGATCTCAAAAAATTGGAATTAATTTAAATCTGTTTTTCATTTTCTCCTAATTCATTAAAACGAAGTTAATGAAACCGAAAGCTCTCGGAATTAAGAACTTTTGACTCAGCAAACACATACATAATAGGTTTATTTATAATTCAATGTTTCAGGCGGGAACCCGAGTACATAAACATTTTAAAATGTAGTTACAGGCTTTTTGTGGAAACCGGCCGCGTTAATTTTTGGTACGTGTTCGTTAATGCGGTTTAAGCCTATCAGACGATATTTAACTTAATGGAATAATTTAAAAAAAGTTTAATTTGAGTGTCCTCGCTTTAATTAAGGTACAAAATCAGCAGTATTTTTCAGTTTCAGTAGAAATTCAGCTGTTTTTTTTTAATTCTTTGCTACGAGTACCTAACATTAAAGATTTTCAAATGTATATGATAGGTGTTGGGATTCCGGCATGAACTAAAACCTACCTCTGCTCAACTGTATTTTGTTATTACTAGCCCCTATAGTCCCACTGCTGGGCAAAGCTCTTCCATTGTTCCTTGCAACGGTCACGATTTTTTGCCTCTTCTTTCCAATTATTATGGAAGAAATCCAGGTCGTCCGCCATCTTCTTCGTGGTCTGCCGCGGCCCCGAGTCTCTGTTTCTGTATATCTCCATAACTCGTCAGGCATGCGGCGAATATGTCCTGCCCAGGCCCATTTCATTTGGTAACTGTAGTATAGCATAAGCATTATAAGCCTTTTTAATGTTCCCACTCTGGCACTCAGGCCTCCTCTCTAGGAGAGGGAATGGACTGTAATCCACCACACGGGCCCAGTGCGGTTTGGTTGATGTCACATGTCTTCGAATTTTTGGTTCTAGGACATGTCGGTTTTGTCGGTCGTTTTGAGAGCAGTGGTGATGAAATAAATGGCACAAAGTAATGCGCCTGGGTTTGAACCCGCGACCTACAACTCGTATGTCGAGGTCGATACCATTCGGCCACCACTGCTCTAACTGGTTCTCTCTAGTTGGTAACTGTAATGATAATAATTTCATCCTGACTTATTTAAAAAATATTTTACACGCCATGGTGTTCGTACATTTCAGGGTGCTGTCTGACGCCCAGCAATTGCTGTGTGGACACCATTTCGGTTCGGGCACGCTCAGCGCAACTATTGTTTTTCTGTACTTTTTAGGATTCCGTACCTCAAAGGGAAAAACGGAACCCTTATAGGATTGCTTTGTTGTCCGTCAGTCTGTCAAGACCTTTTATCTCGGGAACGAGTAAAGGTATCGAGTTGAAATTAAATCATATACTAAGGTCCATCCCTTGAAGCTGTGAAAAATTCAAACTTCTAAGTTAACGAAAAAAAAAAGAAACAGTCGTTTATATAGCAAAGAATAAATCCGAAAACAGTAATTTTGTTGTTACGTCACTAAAAAAACTTTTTTTGCGATTCGGAAAAAACCTTCGAGACTCCATTCGGAAATTTAACTATTTATATAGGTAAGTTTGTACGGAACCCTCAGTGTGCGAGTCCGACTCGCACTTGCCCAGTTTTCATTATTATTTTGTGTTGTTATTTATAGTCGAATAAATTCCATTCTATTATCTCTTAAAACCTTCACTGCTAGTGGTGTACATTCTTGCGATATTGGTCTGCTTAATTCTTGATATGAATAATAGTATGTAAATTGGGGAGAATGTTAAAAGCGTGGCACGGCTAGTCGCCGGTCGGTATCCGCGCCATGTTTGCACATGCGCGCTATACGGTGCGCGTGCGCCTGCGCCGGAGTCGATTCACTGCACATCCATTTCCGCATGTCGCAGCCGCGTTCTATTTCAGAGACACTCCTGCTCCAATCTGCCATGTTTCTTCTTATATGCAATTTGCTGAAGATTGACATACGAGCATTTAGCGCAGTTTGTATTGTGAAATTCTACTTCTGAACATTTTCCCTGATATGGTATGAAAAAATAGTTTTCATATTAAAATATGTAATAAAATTTTATTGAAGTATAACATAATTAAAATTATGATTTTCATTAATAATAATCAAGAAAATATTAATTCTAATTATAACGCAGACCTGCCTGATCTAGGCTAATGAAAACCTGTGTTTCAGGCCATCAATTTTGTATCACATCATTATTGAAAATGGCATTTATTAAATAAGCTTAAATTAACATCTCATCACACAGACTTTCCTAAATACAAATAGATAGGTTTCTGTCGGCATTTCTACAAGTTTCTACAGACACTATGTTAATAATCCAATTAGAAATATGTAGATATTTAAACAAAATGGTTTAATTGGAGAGCCTTGGTTTCGATACAAGGTCACCACTCACTAAGTTATCGCTGACCAGTGAAGTTAAGCAATCCTTAGGATCCACGCATGGCGAGTCTGAGGGCGCCACCCAAGCGTAACAAACAAAACGAACTCCATTTTATAAAAGAAATCTAATAATATTTCTGAAATGCATTGAGGAGAAACAGCTTTGTGTACAAAGAATATGGAGAGGGTTGAAATATGTCATGATTAGTACTGGGTTTAGAGCCTTTTGATCAACAAATTAATTCAGAACAGATTCGGAGTTAATTACGATCTCAGTTAAGTTTACCCAATTAAAATCACCAGATCAAAGGTTTTTTCTATAAGCTCCTTATCAAGGAACTTGCCTTTGAAAATCATCCCTTAATTACAGCATCTGCTGTTTATTTCAGGTAGGTATAAAACAAGCTAATTAGAGTTCTTCAAGGACGCAACTTCGTGAGTAAACTTTATTAGATTATCGATCTTTCTTTATTAGATTTTTCGAGCGAACATCCTAACAAGCTGCACTTGATATTTTAATAACTGGTTTAGTACCTCGAGTGAACACGATGTTACGAGAAAACAGACGAGCAGTGGGAAATTTTTCATAAAAGCTACTTGAACATAAATTGAGAGTTACGGAAAAATATCTTAACTGTTGTAAATGTAAATCGCAAAGTGGGTTTCATTGTTCGACTGCAAACGAAATGGAACATCTAATCAGATACAATACACTCAATCATATACGTAGGCTTTTGCTTACATTATTCTGAAAGTGTACCTATCAATAATATTAGGTACAGTACACTGCTAATGTAATCAAGTGCAATATCAACGTCACTAACTGTTTGTAACATTATAGCGACCTAGAACTCTAACAAGGCACTGTCCTTTCACAACGAACACGTTATTAAAGTTGTGTGTACAAAAAATATGGAAAACACACCTTTTATTAGTTTATCACCTTGTACCATATACCAATTGTGCTTTCGTAACACTGCACCAATGGATTACTGTCTCTAAATATAGGGCAAATCCAGCCGGCGTGGCTATGCGAATGTATGTGGGTTACCGGGGGCATCACAAATAACCGCGCTCTATCGTAAAATGTCCCTACGTTTCGACATTAGCTGCAATACATTATGTTTCTGGCGAACTAGGAAGCTGATCCACGACATGCGTTGCACAACTTTACAGAAATGGAGTAGGTCTCATAGTATTATCGACTGTTTAAAATTTTTGGAGGAAAACAAGCTATTAGCGACAAGATTAACACTTTTGTTTACCAAAATCTTGGAACTAATTAATGTCCACTTAGCTCCATGTTCCAGCTAATAGTTTTAATTGACTTCTGAATTGATTTGAAGTACAGGGTTCTTATCTATTCTCAATGGTATTTTGAAAAGAGATGTGTGTTTGCGTCAGTAGATTAGTAGCAGGAGATAGATCACGTTTTGATCGTCGGATCATTACATTAACAACAGATTGATAAGATTGTTTATCCCATTAGTGTAGAAGTGAAGGACCACATTACCAACCTGCTAAAAGGTCATAGCTGTGTCGTGGTACAAATTGGTTTGATATCATAAAAGGGCAAAGAACCTGTGATCATTTGTAGCTATTGGATTATCAACAGAATGTCAAAAATATTTACTAAAGAACAAGGGCAGAATGTGCGATGGTAAACTGTTTATTTATTGAAGCACTTGCGAGAAGCGCGATCATCTTTAGAAGCGTTTCAATGTGTATTTTTGTTTACGCGTCAGGAATGCGCAGGCACGCGAGGTGACGCATTTCGCAAAACGGACGCGCCACTATCCTACTGCTGGAATTCACTGAAATCAATTGTTTCCGAACTAACATCAATGCCAGTAACTTAAGCTGTAACTAAAATTAACAGAATCCAATCAAAGTAATTAAACAGGCGCGTGCCTCGCCTGCTAATTGGAGGATAGCCGACAGCTTCAGAGTTATCCCGACAGATATTTAGTTTCATACTGATTGTTAATCAATTTATTGGAAACAAAACCTTTATTATTATTTATCCAATTAGAGTCGGTATTTTAGTTGAAGCATCTACATTCCAAAACCCAATGCTGTTTACAAAATACTTAAAAATATGACATAATTAATTATTATCTGTCGTCAAAAGGTTATCGCCGTGCTATCGGCTAACTATTAGATCTGCGAAACGGGAAATTACCAACTTACTATTTATTGAGATAATTTTTAAATTATTGCGCAGAATAGGTCATCGGGAGAGTCCAACTTTTTAACATTTTTTTTTCTTCTAGTGTTTTTTCTGTATTCGGTAATTGAGAATTCCATTGAAATAAGTTTAAATATTATTGTTGAAAATAGGTCATACTATCACGTCCTGCCGGGAATATTTTGAGTTATCAATAACCTAGTACAAAAAAGAAGAACAGCAACATTTCAGTAGCAGCTAGAAAGAAATACGGAGACTTTAGAAAGGCATAGTGAAGGGATTAGCGAAGTAGCTCGGAGTGCGATGACATGCAAGTGCGCCACGGATACCTTGATACCTCACTGCATTTTTAATGCTAACGTAGCGAATCCATAGCATTCATTATTGAATACTAGCTTCAGCTAGTGGCTTTGACGTGGAAGTGACTACGTGGAAGTCGAAAATAGGCCTACGGGAATCTACTTCTGGGATGAAAAAAGTCCTGAATATCTTGTGTTTTTATCCAGGTCATGGTCTATCCGTGGGCCAAATTATGTCTAAATCCTAAAATTTAAAATTCTAAATTACAAACTTTCAAATTCAAAATATTAGTAGATTTAGGATAGAAAGTAAGACTGTGTAGGCAATATTATGCAGCATCTCAAAATCTTATCGGTGGATATTAAAACAAAATATCTTTATCATGATTGGCTTAAAATTCGAAATAAATTGGGTCTGTTTATCTTTCGAAAACGCAGTCCACACAACTGCCTTTGGTACCTAACTGTACCTATATTTAACATTGATTCGTAACTCAAACTGAGTAATAACGACTCTTTATAAGGTGCTGATATGTTCATACAGGTATATAATATGAGGTATTAACAGTACGTTAACTAGCGCTATTTAGCGTCTTGCACAAGGAAGGACTTGAAAGGAACACATATTAATATAAATAACAATACGTTCAACTTATTGCGGCCTATTGATTGGCTTAGTCATTTACATCAGAGAATATGTAATTGTTATTTGTTAATTAAATATAGACACATAAGGTACTAGTTTATAAGTTAACCCTTTATCATTCAAAGGAAGAGAAAAATAACTTGTTGTTTTAATAAAAGCGTTTTTCTAATTCCAGGTAGTGCAATCCAAAGAGAATCACAATGACGGTGGTGACGAACCCAGCGCGGACCGGCTCGGACGACGAGATTGAGTCGGGGCGCGAGAGCGATGCGGGCGAGTACGGCAGCGGGGTGCTGGAATTGGACGAGCACGCGCGCCTCTACGACGACGAGAAGCAGTCCGACATCGTCTTCGTGGCCGGCATCAACGGCGACACGTGGCGCTACCCCGGCCACCGCCGCGTGCTGGCCGCCACCAGTCCCGTATTCGCCGCGCTGCTAGCCTGCAAGACTGACGTCATCGTCGTTGACTACATAGACCGACGCGGCTTCGAACAACTGCTGCGCTACCACTACTGCGAGCCCACGCAGCTAAACTCCGTAGGTACGGCGCGATGCGCACTCGACGCCGCCTACAAGTTCCTATGCTCGCCGCTGGCGGAGCGATGCGCGCGTCGTCTAGATGAAATGTTGGATGCTGGCGTTGCGTTGGAGATTCTGCGGGACCTACGATTCCTCTGCGCCAGGCTGCCCGGCGCTGCCTCTGCACCACCTCTGCCCGCTCTATCAGACGACGCAGCCGCTCGTTCGCTTGCACAGTGCTCGCGCTGGTGCGACTCGCTAGCGCACAACGCTCTGTTAGTGCTCGATGACGACGCAGACACTGCCCTGACTGATGAACGTCTAGAAGAGCTTACATATGAAGACTTATCGCTTATAGTAAAACGAGATACTTTGCGTGTGTCGAGTGAACTAGTGCTGGCGGAGGCCCTGTCACGGTGGGCCACGGCGGCCTGCAAGCGCACCAAGCGGGAGCTGACATCGGCCAACAAGCGTGCGGCACTTGGGGAGCTCGCCTACTGCCCGCGCTACCTGCTGCTGGGGGGAGAGGAGCTGGAGCGCGCGCTGGGCCTGGAGCTGCTGGAACCCATGGAACGCGCGCTGGTGACGGCGCGCGCCCGCAAGCTGTCGGCGCCGGTGCCGGTGGGCGCGGAACAGGAGGCGTTGCTGAGGCGCTGGGCGCGGCCACGACCGGTGGAGCCGGCGGCGCTGCCCGTGCATCTGAGCGCGCGTTCTGAGCCACCCGTGGAGGAGCCGCAGCCGAGCAACCTGTGCGCGCGCCGCCCCAAGCGCCCCAAGCAGCCGAGCTTCGCGCCAGAAGAGAAAGGCAAGAAGAAGGGATGCTGCGCATGTTTCGGAGAGGGACTCTTACGAGCTTTCATTTGTCTGTTCGACTGAGACAGGGAGCCAACCTATGTGTAAGGTGGTCGTGTCGCATGACGACAAGTGTGGACAAAAATTCAATATTAATATTTAAATAAGACTTTCGACTGAGTGTTAAGTACTGACGTGACAAAAACTTTTGAATACGTATATCTACATACTTACGAAAAACTCATCTCAATCTTTCCTCTCTATCTGACTTCTTATTAAATGTGAAATAAATGTCAAAACAATGCAATTTAATAAGTACATGTTACGATTCTTCAATTACTCACTACAAAATTAATAATTTGGGTCCTATTTGGATAGATTTGGAGAGGTTAAGAAAATAAAGTATGCCATCTTTTGTATTTTTTTACGAATCGATTATAACTATTCGTAACGAATGTGACTATTTAGTATTATTAGCATTTGGTAATTATTATGATTTACAGTACTATTAAGTTCATGATGTCATTGGACTTCATTCCTGCAGCTGAAAAATTAGAGGTTTTAAGTAATTATTATGATGTCCAGTTCAAGTCTGTGTTCATTTATAAGTTTAGTGTTCTATGAATAGTTTGCTTATGACGGGAAGAATACTTTATTAGCGAATTGGTAGAAAGAATATTTAAATTGTAACGCAACACCGCGTCTTCATGTAGTAGAGTATGTGTATTTTGTGATATTTAATCATTAATTTCTGATTATTGTAACGCATTAATTTTACTCGATGACATATCAAATTGTTTAACAATTTGCATTTACAAACATTTGGTGAAATGAGTCGGTGCACAAATTGTCATTGTTAAGTTACGTTTCGATTAGTTGTTATTAAATTTGTTGCATTTATTGACAGTTGTGTTCAAGATGTTAAGAGGTTATCTAATTATAATAGACGACGATGCAAATTTGATTGCTGACAATAATATAAATTGTAGCTATTTACTTTCCGAATCCAAAGAATTTAAAACCAAAATATTTGTTACTCATATTTGAAACTAAACAGCATTATTTTAGATAACCTCTTCCATAATATTGTGTAGCTTTGCTTAGTTATATTTAGATGAATTGTTTAGTATAATTCTTCCATAATTTAGTAAAATAGTTACCTAAATATTCACTAGTCGTATACCAAGTACATTAATATGTCAAGGATTTTATGTGTATAGGAATTTGTTGAAACAAACGTTCTCAGAACGAATTACTTTTGTAATGTAGCCTCAATTGTAATCAATTTTAAATTGTGCCATATTGGATGTGGCTTTATAAAATAGAAAAGTTTTTGGTGTTTTCAATCATTCTTGAATTATAGAGAGTCACTCTCCATACATTTCGTCTTTAGCAAATTAAAAAAAGCTTTTTATGTAATTAAATTACTTATTCAATGTATGTCCGTGACGTTTTAAACGAATATAAATGTGAAATGAGATTATAATGGAGATTTTTTCGCGAATGTAATAAATTAATTTATTGTAATCATGAACTATGTGTTCGGCTCAGAGCTGTCAATCAAGGAAACCATCCTGAGACAAATATATGATGTTAAAATATCAAACGCATTTTTATTGACTCTCAAACTTAAGTACAGGACCAACAAAAAGAACTGTTGGAGCATTAATCAATTTTTTTTTTCTTTCGGGATATTAAGTAAGTATATACGTTTACTAGCTTCTGCTAGTGGCTTCGCCCGCATGAAATTAAGTTTCTCCACACAAAACTTGGACCCCTGTTTTATATAAAAATAAGGAAATTTTGGTAACTCTTCTCTTAGTGATGGCCTACGTCATAAAAGGAAACCTGCAAAATTTCAAGTTTCTATTCCCTGTATTTTCGACTGTGCGTTGTTATGTCAGTCAGTCAATTTCTCCTTTTATTAGAAGATTGCTAGACAATAAAACGATAACTATACTATAAACATTTTCCACCTTGATAAATGAAAATTACGGTCATGAGTCACTCAATCCATATTAGATCAGACGGTATATGGTCCCATATACCGTCAATTTCATCCGTTGTGAACGCGATACATGTAGGTAATTTTATTTCTTTTGGGATTATACCTGTGACTATACTGTTCAGATATGGAATAGTCATTCTGTGGTAGATAGTTCTAAATAAAAGAGCTAGATATTAATTGTAGTGAAACAAGGATATTTTAGAATAAGATATTTGCAGGGTGCTCCATACTTGGGAATTACATGGAATGTAGTAATGCTATTAAACTTGCTTGGTCGTCACAATAAAACTGTTGTTTCAAGTAGGAAACTAAAAAAACCTAGGAAGAGATAATGCCATCGTGGCGTATTAGAGAAATACCTAGTAAGTAAGTAAGTAAAAAAATAAAAAAAACTTTTGCAACACAGAAGTGTAATTAATGCTTATGATGAATTCTTACTGAGTACATATTTTACAATCTAGGCAAGAAAGTCAGAATTTTTGATTTAACTGAATCATTCAACTGAATTTAAATTAAATAAGGAAGCTTATGTTGCGAATTAGAATGTTGAATGGATGTCAAGAGCGTCTAAGGTTGGCGGTCTAGTATCTATCTTAAATGCCTCTATAGCTGTTTTAGTTTTACTTAAAAATAATGAGTTCAATTTGAAATCCTTTCCATATTAGAACGTTTGGACAGTCATTGATAACAGAACGACTGCATAGATTATTGCACTCTAACAACAATGCATTTCATTATAATTGTAATGTAAATAGCACATGACACTAGAAAGCTATATATGCGTTACCACTGAATCACAGTCTTCCCTTTCCTCTACAATCGGTTTTCGTGACTTTAAAGTGGGATTGTGCGAATGTGTGCTCATCATATCAGCACGAGAACTGAGGATTTCCAGCCTGTCCACTTTCTCCATCAAATCCACAAGCGTAAAGCTCATATTGTGCAAATTTTTATGAAGTTCTATTACCGTCTTCTGTAGTTCCACCATCGAGTTTATTTTAGTATCGAGGTTTGCGAACTTTTCCAGAATTGATTCTCGTGCTTTATGCGTCTCTTCAACTTCTTTGTTAACTCTGGTAAGTATGGCCTTGCTAAGTTCTTTGAATTTTCTCTCGAAGGCATTATCTTCCTTGCTGTTCCGTCTCTTACGTTCCCCGGTGTTGGTGGACAGAGTCCGGTACTTGTAGCCCGAGGAGCGTGCTGTATAGCAGCGTTTCGGAAATATTAATTCAGCCATTATGTGAGAAACAAAATTTAGAATTCACTTTTTTATTTAATTTTATAATGTTGACATTTGTTTGAGTGTTTCTTTGAAACGGCTTGACATCAAAGAACAAAGACATAAAGCTTAAGATATGCTGGAGATAGAGCTGATTTTGATGCTGTACAAAGGTTTAATCAAAGAGATGTCGTTCGAAGTTTACGCAGTAAACAGTGAAACAAGCGCCATCTGGTGTATATTTAGCGATTTATCTGTAAAAACACGTTAGACCGTCTACTATTCTCCCGGTTCGGGGACGTTTTATAGCCACAGCTTGGTTCATTGTTTAGCCAATAGAGGGCGTCTAGAAGCACATTCGTTCGAAGTTTTTGATCCAACAGGTGGCCTGAAAATGGGACATGTCTTCAGAATAACAGTTCGGGTTCTTTGTTATCTGCTGTTTCAGTGACTAATTGTTGATGTTATGGGGCGACGTAGACGCTACGAACACACAGTCATATTATGTATATTAACTAACGCTACCTATTTGTTGAAAATAATCGCATGTAACTTTTCGTGGTGTACCAAACATGTAGTCATGGGCGTACCCAGCTTCTGGCGTAGGAGGGGGCAAGTCAGATTTTTTAGGTCGGATCGTCCGCGGCTGTTTTGTCATACACATTTCACAAACCTTCATGAAACATTAGGTATATGTAGTGTAGTGTGTAGGGCAAACAGACGCTAATGATCCTGCTTTATAGGTAGTTTAATAAATAAAAAACTTACAAAAAAAAACAACCGACTTCAAAGAAAAAAAAAACATTGAAAAGTGCAAAATAACTGTTGTGATGTTTCTATAATAGTTTTGTCTCTTCGTTATTTAACACCGACTTCCGAAATTAAAGTTATTTTGCACTATTCAGTGTTTTTTTTTTACTTTGAAGTCTGTTGTATTTTTTTTGTAAAAGTTTTTTATTTCACACTTTCTAGTTATGGTACCACCACTAAAAAGTACCCCTCAGCCAAACTTAAATACCTTATAGCCAGAGTGCATCTCAGGACAATTCTAATAATCCCAAACACGGTTAGATTACATTAATTTATTACAGAGTTCCGGTGCCTAACTTCAGGCTTCATCATAAGATCAGTTCGATAATTTCCCCATCTACTTTCAGTCAGTCATCGACACGTATAAACAAAGCAATTTTACTTTTTACTTGTTACGACGGTTCTGTTGTGATCTGAGGAGTTATGTTCCATATCTTCGAAGTTCATGATCATAACGATATTTCTATGGGACAAACTCGGAAGCATAACCTTTCAATAAAAAAAATACGATATCGGTCCAAAATTGACCGAGAAATCGGTGAACATACGTAAAAAAAACATATATTCAACCGAACATATAACCTCCTCCTTTTTGAAGTCGGTTAAAAAGTTAATTTGTATGTCATTTAAAAGTCAAATAAAATAAATGCTAGTCGCTCGCAACTCCATAACGAAGATTACCGAATACATTAATTCGGTTCGAAGATTCGGTAATGTACGTCCGCCATCGTCGCGCGCGGTTTTTTGGCAATTGCATCGTGCATTTTGCCAGTGTCTACTGCGCGGTTTATTTAAAAGTTAGAGCATAAGGCCCCATTTGCACTTTAATTAGTAATTAGGCGAGTTCATACATGTTCTGCGAGATTTCCAAGGGGGGGCAGCTGCCCTCCCCTGCCCCCCCCTGGGTACGCCCATGCATGTAGTTAAGCAGGATTTAAGTATCAACGTATTATGCAGTATGCTAGTTATTTGTAACATTGCTCTAAATTAAATCTTTGTTAAGCATTCATACTCACCGTTCAATAGCATTGTGTTTAGAAAAAAAAAAACGGTTGGACAAGGCAATGTGGCATTTTGAATTGAATAAACAATAAAATGGTCATTTTGAAAAGAATCTATTCATAGGCCACTCGAAAACGCCTTATAAAAACTTGGCTAAAAACAATAATTCAGTTTAGTGTAAGGCTCACAATGGGGTGCAAAAACGATGAAGATGATTTTTTTTCCAAAGTATTGTGTAGACACGAACAAAAAGGGGTCCAACAGGTTGGGACTGCATTATTCCCAGATAAATTTATTTTTGATGAAGTGCAAAAGTCGGTGTTGGTCTTTTGACAGTATTTCGGTACGGTTTGTGATTTGTGCACAATATGGACACAATCGTCCGTGAAGGGTTCGGCTCACACATGGGTCCAATATGTCCATTGTGCTTTGTGATTGCGACTAATGAATGTCCGTGTGAGAACTCGCTCCTTGCACTAGTTTTTTGTTACAAAATATGGATTTCACATGACCGATGTTTTTTTTTGTAATCATCTACTATCTCTTCATAATTGCGTCAACCTGTTATAAACTTTGTCCTTTATATACGTTTACATAAAACAAACTTGACATTTAAAGGAAAAGGTTAACATAATCATAATCCCAAAAATGTTATTATAATTTCACAAAGGAAAATGTTCATGTAAAAACTTTTGTTATTTCAACGTTCAGTTGTATTAAAATACACGGAGTTATAATTAAATGTCATGCTGGTCGTGTAATGTCAGAAAAGAGGGTGTCTTCTGCACTTGGTGTTCGCACAACGAGTACGAGATTTTAATTGTTGGATAGCAATTATATTTGTCTATTTGTAGGGCACACCCACTCTGTATGTATTGTCGGCGAGAGTGAATTTAACGGGACGGCCGGCATTGGGCACGTCAGGTAAGTAAGTACCTGGGTACCGACATAATAGAATAGCCGAATAGCATCACTCTTCAGCCACTCCACTTATTGTCAACTACACAATAACAGTCACAACTAAGCGCCACCTCATACAAAATTAACATTTTTTTTTCTCGTCTAACGTAGTTTCGTAGTAAATCTGACAGGTTTCGGTGACGCCATGACACAGGTAGTACATATTTTTTTTAAGAAGGGTCTTTCCCAAATTCAGATTTGGGTAGATACGGCTCAGGTAAGTTTGGCTATGATTGATTTGTGTAAATGATACGTTTAAATTTATAATATCAATGAAATTTAAATCATATCATCATTCATAATATGATCTTTGATAAATGATCTGGACATACTTAACTTCGCTTGATAATATCTATATATAAAAGCGAAATACCACTCACTGATTAATCAGGTAGGTTCCGTAGACATCCTATAAGTTCATCCATAGTTTGTATGGAAAAAACGACTTTCACGCGGGTGAAGCCGCTGGCAGAAGCTAGTGTAGCTATGTAACGTATGCGATTAAAAAGGCTAACTGGAATCAGAAGGTGGTAGGTACCACTATCCATTCTAATATTACAGCATAGTCGGCCTTGTAATGTTTTCACTGTTGGAACTCAGCCTCCTCTCTAGGAGAGGGAATGGGCTGTAATCCACCACGCGGGCACAGTGCGGGTTGGTGGATGTCACACGTCTTTGAATTTTTGGTTCTAGGACATGCCGGTTTCCTCACGATGTTTTCCTTCACCGTTTTGAGAGCAGTGATGAAATAAATTGCACAAAGTAATGCGCCTGGCTGGGTTTGAACCCACATCTTACAACTCGTAAGTCGGAGCCGTTACCACTCGGCCACCACTGCTCTATACTAATATTATAAATATGAAAATAGCTTTGTCTGTCTGTTACGCTTTTACGGGCAAACTGCTGAACTGATGTTGATTTTCGGTATGCAGTAAGCTTGAACCCCAAGGAAGGACATCTAAGGCGACTTATGATCTGGCTTCGACTTCGACTTCGCGTCCGCTATAACCGACGTTCACGCGGACGAAGCCGCTGGCAGGAGTTAGTAAGTTAAGTAAGCTAGATACTGTCGCACTCAGCGAAGGTAGAACTTCGATAGGGAATCTTCTACTTGAATAAAACTCTTGGGAGGCTATCACGTTTTACTTATACTATTCTTCAGGATTCGATATCCGCTCCTTGCGCTACAATGTTTATGTTCGAACTGCAAAAACTAGACTTTTCTTTGTTCTACTCAAATTTTAAACCTATTCTAGAACTGCAAAATCCTTAAAATTATATCTTACAAGCCAGTTCGTTAGCTATAAAAAACCTAACTCATGGAATCTTTTCGGTATCACAATACTATAAAAAGTGAAGATCTTCGGTTACTTGGCAATTAATTACACGATGTATAAATTAATAACAAATAAATCTTAGACAGTAAATAAATTAGTTTCCTTACTTAGGGAAGTCCGTTTCTTGGAGCGGCGCCATTTAAGATTATCTTTACCCTAGATTCATTGAATAAAATATGTAATTCTGTTTTGATTACTCTGTTGGCGTGCTATCTCAAGTTTTGAGCGTTCTAGATCAACATTAATCGTGACAATTAACATCTATTAACATTAGTTCAGTAAGGCTATCTTAAGAAGATATTTAAATATATATCTAATAAAAGACGAGGCTCTTGTTAATTTTGTCTTATTTTGCACAGTTTTGGAATAATTGCGCAATTTTCGCGGCTGGGGGCCAAGTTAAAGGAATGATTATATAGCCTTATTTGTGGTTTTATTACATTAAATTCGCATCACACATAGTTTCGAATTTATTTAACACTTGCCGTTTAGCTGACATTTTTAGTTAAGTGTCAGATGTTAAAGTATCATTTGGTAAGTTATTTTAATGACATTCTAAATCCGTTTAGCCGTTTCGAAGACACAAAGTAACAGACATACATTCAAACATAAACAAATACTTTTCTAAGTTTCGCGTTTGTTTTAGTAAAAAAATGTGTAAGGTGATGTCACATGATTCCTAAGAGGAATTTAAGGGGCACATTCCTGCAGCCCGTCGTGTCTAGTGTCTGCCTCTACTAAACATTCCGAGATAGTAATTCGACACCACTTTGCCACAGAATAAAAAAAAAATGTAAATAATGTTGATGGTGCGCCCCGGGAGTTAACTTTTTGTGATGCGCGTTCGTAGGGTTACCAGTGGCGAACATTTGAAAACTGCCAATGAATACTTTTTAATATAAAGCAAAACTTTGAACAGTTTCCCAAAGTTTCATTTTGATGTTACACTGAGGTTTTACATTTTGTTACAGACAAAAAAGACCATATTCTGGTTTTGAACTTAGGCAGCTTAATTGAAAACAAAATGTTAAAATCAACACTTTAAAAAAATTAAGTGTATTTAAAAGAGGTAAGCACTTATGTATGTTTAGGTTTATAGGTACCTTCGTTATAAAATTGCATTAAATATTGGGCAATACCTCAGGTAACTTCGTCTATAAACCATAAAAAATTGCGTAGCGAGGACTACGACCTACGTCTAACATTGTAGACCTTACCTACGAAAGGTCTACGTATTTCGTAGCCCTTGTACCTAGTGCTACGAAAGTTAAGTCTATGTATTTTTTTTCTTAAATTCGTTTTTTTCTGACCGTAATATATTTTTTTTACTTGAAGATTGGTTAATTCTAAGAAGTAGCAACACCAAGTCTGCGTTGATCGGTTTTATTGGCGTCAGTGCTCGGGGGCCACGTTCAGCCATAAACTGTTCTTTTTTACTTTTTATTGATACATTGTCCGACACTAGGCCTCCAGATTAAAACGAATCGATGTGACTAATCAAAACACTCCAGAATTAGAATGCGGGTGTTTTTTTTTTTGTGATGTCTGTTGTTTTTTCGTAAAATAACTGATTTAGTTAAAGAAGTAACCCACGGAATGGCAACTTGTTTTGATGATATTATAAGTTGATAGTTGAATTATTCACTTGTTTCAGAAAATGTTTACAGGAGGCTGGGTTGATTAATTCTTTAGTTTTCCTTATTTGTGTTTTCTCGAAATATAGGTAGCCATATATCTATCCACTCTTATATAGATGCAAATTTATTTTTGTTTGCTTCAAAATGTATCCGATAAGTGCAAAATGGTTTTTCATTCTATAAGGTGTCGTATAAGCGAGTGGATAGTTCATCGGCGAGTAAACAATAGCGGCGGACGGCGCGGCGGCGCCACCGCTCTTACCTCACATCAATGAGAACATCTTCAGATAAACGAACACGAAATGTGCATAATTCAGAGTGTATATTTTGTTTTTGTGTGAGCGCTGCCAAGATCGCCCAAGTATTCACTAAGATAAGTGTAAGTAGTTATAGTGTGTGGCGAGAGGGGGGGGGGGGGGGGCAGTCTGCTGTCGCGGACAATGCACGATGTTAATTTCTGCCGTAAAAGCTCTAATTGGTCGTTTTTCACCGGCGGAGGACGGCGGCACGGCGGCGAGCAGCACGGCGCGCGGTGGCGAGGCCGAGCAAAAAGTGGAGCCGGCGCGGAATGCGCGTGGTTGAATAACCAGCCGTCTGCCGGACGACGACGACGTTACTAGCTATAAACAAAGAGCCTGTTGCGTAAAAATACGTTATCCCAGCGTTGAGCGCTGAGCGTACCACATCGACGTGATTTATTCCCCGAGCGATGCCGCGCCGACCGCCGCGCGGTCGCCGGAGTGTCCACGGCCCGGAGCGCGCACTTTCAACTCCGAGTTGGCTTATTTACGTTGGCGCTCGTTTATTTTTTTCTCAGATTATCGGAGCTGCGCCAAGAATGTCGAAATCATTCAGGCCAGTAAGTGGGCAGAGGAATTCGCCATTCATATTGCCGGTGCTTTTAGAATAACAAATATATTTTGGAACAGACATTACAGAGATCTGAACAATAATAATCGTCGGCAGGTAATGAGACCAAAACTCGATTTCGAATAAAAATAAAAGGACAGCTGGTGTTCGTGTTGAAAAATAAGACTAGCAGGAGATATTATTCAACGGACCGTTTAATCGTGTTTGATCTTAACGTGTAAAAATAAACAGCGATTCACGAACACCGGAAACGAGACATTCTTTCGCATCATTATACGTATCTACTTATTGAGCTAATATATCTACGAGACATCACATGGGGGCTCATCAGCTCACGTTTATATTAAACATTTTACATTCATACAGAACCAGTACATAATTTCAGCTTGTTGTTTCATCGCTCGTATTTTTCCTGGAAACCCATAAAATGAAAACACTGTACGGTATTAAGTAAATTTATTTATTGTTTAACGATATACGTAATAAATAATTATGAAATAAAATGTTATAAATAACCGTATTATTGTTTACAACTGAGATACGGACTTCTGGAGTTTAATAGTAAACATGCCTCTAAATAAAAAGGATTGCTATTTGCTATATTATGTGGGCTCGTAATATTTATTATAGTTTACGTTTGCGTTTACATATTGATGTTCATTTGCTATTCGTGAGTCACACAAAAAAGCAGGAATGGTGTTCAAAATAGGTGTGGTCTAAATAACGTGCTATCTCCACAAAATGACATCATGGCGTATTTCCTCATTCACATCGGGTAGTTTCCCCGTCATCGCTACATTTAAACAAAATGAATTGACCACAAACATCAAAACAAATATATTCCGCGGTTAGATTGATAAAGCATTAATTATGAAGAGGATGAGGACATTCGGAGTGAGCGTGATTGCACGTCTCATTAAGCATTCGTCAATGATGTATTATCTCTGTGAATTGGTACTAGTGGGTACCTACTTACACAATATTAAGTAGGTGTGTCATAAATGTGTAAGTGGGTATTGTTCGACGTTGTTTATAGTACAAATACCTGCGCGTATTGTGGCGGGAGCGGGCGCGGCGGCGGGCTGCGCGGGCGCACGCTTAGGGTCATTATCCTGCGCCGCCTGCCATAGCGGCTACAGTAAAATTGTAGTATTTACGCTTGCCCTACACAATGGTGTGTTTACAACTTATTCGAGTAAATCATTGGAGCTTAACTTACCGGGAATTGATTACGCGGCGGCCTTGTTATTGTTGTTTACTCTGTTGTACCTACATCACGCTGTTTTCGTTCCTCTCGTGAATCATGATTCTGGCTTGCATAAGTAAAATTTTTTCTTTAGTTAGGCAGCTATCTAATTATAAACATATGATCTTCGGATGGTGGCTACATTGAGGAACAATGGGTATAGAGATTATATATTCTATAAACCATCTATTATACTATGTACTCGTTCCTTTCCAGATTTTCTTAGATTCGTTAAATAAAGTCTACTTATCGTGAATGATGTCAATAAAACCATAAAAATATTAAATGGCAAACCCAGTAACAAAACATTGCATCCGTAAGGTAGAGTCGTAGAAGGCAAGCGATTACTTTTATAAAGCTGTTCAAAGAATATCTTTCACCGTTTTAAGATAATTACACAAAGAGACCGGGCCAATCTCAGTAGATCAGGCATCGCGTAATAAATAACCGAATACAGGAAGCCAGAAGCACTTTAATCTCGATATTTCATCTTAGAAAATTGGTACCGACCGACAATCGAGCTATCTGAATATGCAGGAGATAATTTTGTGCACATAATAGTAAGTAAGTGAACATTGTTGAAATTAATTGGCATAGCCAAGGTTGCGGGGGTCGATGTCCTTGCCGTGGTGCGCATACGCAGCGCGCCCGCTAGCCTCGCGCCGCGTCAGTGACGTGCCGCGTGTATGTCGATACTTACATCTAGTGAATACCTACTTCACTTGAAATCGATAACTGGGTATTTTTTTAAGAAAATTGTTTTTTGTCTACTATCTCTAACATGGACCAAATCAGCTATACCTTTAATTATTTACTATTAGAAATGCTTGTATGAAAAAGTGAATCGTAAGTATTGGACATGGTTAACGGTCTTTTAAATGATTTCTACTACACTTCATTAGATTTAGTGGTAACTCCGACGTGGCGAAGAGAAAGAAGAAGTATATTTGAATTTTTAACTTACATTATTTTCTAAACCAATTAGCTTATTAATGAATGTGTTTTGCAGGTTGTAACAATGATAGGAGAGAAGAAAAGTGCAGCGATTCAAGTGCTTGTCAAAAGCTTTGGGATTCTGTTAATATCTATATAGGCATGATATGATGTTGTTGTTAAACATAGGTACATGTTAAAACAATAATCGTGTTGATTTGTATGTGTTTTATTACTGACTAGATTTTGCTAGCGGCTTCACCCGCTTGAAAGTAGGTTTCTCCATACAAAATTTGGACCCCTGTTTCATCCACTTAGGAAGTGAATTTCGGAAAATCCATTCTTAGTGCTCGCCTACGTTATAGAATGAAGCTTTGTACAAAATTTCATAATCCTAGAGTAATTTCGTCTGTGCGTTGATATGACAGCCAGTCAGTTTCTCCTTTTATATATGTATGTGGGAATTTTGAACGCAGCTATATGAATGAGATGACAAGTGTAAGAAAGAAAGAAAGGATAACGTGAAAAAGACACGACACTACGACGATGGCATTGGTACGATAAACATGTGCTAAAAAGGAATTGGATTTTGATTGGACGTTGATAAAAGGGCTTTGTTTTATTTCCCAATCCCCAAGTCCCACATGTATATAGATTTCACTGTGGCAACTTTTAGGGCAGGAGAGAAGTCTATCGGTCATTATTTCAGGTGCATTCCCAATAGGTAAAATTTAATTATAAAATTAATGTACTTTAAATAAATAAAACTTGTTTATTCAACGAATAAAGCATTACATCATTTATCAAACAAAAAGTTTTTACAACTTTGTTACAATGCTCTACTTTCTGAAATACGAAGCTATTCTTGTCGTTTCCCGGTAAAAGTGAATGGAACTTTTCTGACAAAAACTAATATCAATGAATATTCCCTGATATAATATATTTTTTTTTTAATATCCTTTGCCCCGATTTTCAGGAGTAAATTAAATTATCCATATCCATTTCTTTAGTTTTTCACGGGAAGGTTTGGGTTGATCAAAAATCCAGTTCAATTTCTCGGTATCCATCCACAGGCCTGTTTTTTAATCTCTCGAAGTGGATACGAGAAACCCCAAATATCGAAGTTAGCTCACAATTCTCCGAAAAGCCTTAACGTTCCAAACGTATATTATACAAACGCGTGAAACCACAAACTTGTTTATGTGCCTTGACTTACAAAAATATTCGTAGCCTTTACGTTGGTGCCAATTATAATCACTCGAAATTAGCATTAGTAATTTTAATGGAAATATAAATCGATGATAGTGAACGGCATTGGCAGCCGGACTCCCGCGCTACGCGGCCCCGCGGCCCGCTGCCTGCTCCTGCGCCGCGCCACCGCAATTATTGTCAGCAATCATTTGTTTATTGGCGCTTAAGCTTCATCATTTCGCACTCCTCTCATTAAGGATGCTATTTTAAGAAAGCCCGACTGTTAGCGTGTCCTACATCGGGTTTACGCTACTATTGATATAAATGTAAGTTCACTAAAATTAGAATGTTTGATAAGCAGTGACCTCTTTCCTTGTTTCCTAGAGTTGGTCACTTTAATGTATGACAAAATTTCACGTTTTATTTGTAGGTATTAAATTTATTTTCGTCGTTAAACTTATGTTTGTATCGTGCGTTGTAAGGACATGACTCATCAGGATGACGACAGGAGCCTTTCTCAACAAGTAGGCCAGCACACTGGTGATCGTAGACACTCATCGAGCAATTATGATTCAAAAAGTCAAACATAACCACTATTCAACTATTTAATTACCAAAAAAATATTAAGTAACAGATCGTCGACTAATAAAATATTAGATTGCTACGAGCGGTGATAGAATTAGAGTGTTTTAGCAAAAAATAGAAACTGTCTTATTACATAAACATTGCTAAAGTGTAGACGTAACACCTAGCTATCAATCTGTATGGCCTGACTCGTGTAGAAACACCTAGTTTTGTTTACCTAAGCTATTAGGGGCGCTAAGAATTTGTTTGTTGCCGAGTGACCGTTCGCCGACCCGGAAGTAGCTCTCTTTAATAGAAAACAAATTGTTGAGTAGCTACCTAACTACTACGTCGTTCAGGCATATTATTGTCATTTATTAGTGTGAAATTACAAATTACGTTTGGTTCTCTTTAGAGATTTTTGTCAAAAAGAATTTGGAATTTTTGTTTTCTTAATTATTTTTTCTAAATTCTACGAAGTGTCTAAGTTTCGTCATACGTAACATCTTTTCAGTTCTTTTAACTATCGTCCTCATAACTGGGTGGTGTTCAAAAGCTAGTGCTATCATAAATCTGTCTCTCTATTTTAAATTCAACCGTTTAGTCTCAATTTGGTATGAGCGCTGTGCACGAAATTGGTCACAGTGTTGCGTGTTCACTGCACGTGATTCTCTCAATTTGTGTGGGCAGCCGGCAGTCGCAGAACAGAACAAGGACTATGCTTGTGTGTTGTGATGTGACCCATTAAATGAACAAACACAGCCAACCTGTTCGTGCCGATTTTCGCAGCATTCGCCGCCGGCCAGTATCGGCTCAACACAAGTAAACAATCGATGATGCCCTCCATAACCTCTTTTATCTTACTATAAACCGACCCGTCCAAAGTTTTCTAAGAATCAACTAAATTCACTCTCATTTTTTAGTCTCTGATAAATGTTGTTATTTTCATCAGAAAACCTTGTAATTTATTTTTCAAGTTTTAATTGGCAAGCAACGAAAAACTGGTAAAAGAAGTTTCAAGTGACGTGATTAATCGTGTTCTTATTTATTAATGTTACAGGTATGCTTATATCTTTAAAGCGAATTAAATTCAGCTTTTATCATAATCACGGAGAGTTTAAAGAATTTCAGTGATGTCCTTTTATGGAGATTCTCACGCGCATTGCGCGGGCGCACATCGCGTGATCGCGTATGTGAGGCTTCCCGGCGAACTCATGAGAATCTGTACTGCTCGGTGTTGATCGCTGTAAAATCACGCTAATACATGCCTTACTATTTACTTCCTAAACTGATCATATTGCAAACCACATTTATCGACAATCAATTACATGTGAACATTTTATATGATTTTTTATTAAACGTCGCCCCACACTAGTATTTACTTCTGTATCCATAAACAAATATTTTTGTCTTGCAGGAATTGAGCCTGCGACACGCAGCGCAGGAGCCTATCGCTCAGCCACTGCGCTAACCGTGCTGTAATAAAGCGGTTGGCTGTAGTAAATCACACGATAGATCTTAAAGGAGGTAGATATGCTACGAATTTATGGTCTCATAGCCGCACCGAAATAGAATTTACAGTATATATAAATGTACAGATAATAGTACTAAACTGCTCGGTATTCGCTACATTGCTCGGCTAAAACCATAAATAGAAGTTGTTTTGTCATCACATAATAAAACAAGCTAAGGATTGCAGACGACAAAAAAAAAGAATGTTACAAACGCCCGGCGGCGTGCTCAGTGCTGCTTTTATTACTTCACGAGGCGTTTTCTTTTTAAATTTCAATGAAAAATCATACGCACACGCACTGCCATTAAAAAACTTGCATTCCACCTTACCATTAAAGATGTGTGTTCCCAGAAAATGAGCGCCTGGAATGCAGCTGTGCAAACTACTTCATTAGGGGACCGCGGGCATAGAAATAAACCATCTACCATCATTATTTTTTAAACATAAGAAATCACTATTTAAGAACAGGTCTTTTTATTATATTAATTGATCATTATTTCACGTGGTAATATTTTCCGGAAGGAAAAACTTGGCTCTACAGTTGTTATGTGAGAAGTACTTACAGCGGGATGTATAACGAAATAAAGGCTTCTTTGCAGACCTGAATATAAAAGAAAATGTAGTTTGGAGTAAGGACCGCATATTCAGAACAATGCCACAGAACCAGGATAATGAAAGCTTTTCTACCTACTTGTAGTCGTCATAATGATTAACCGTCTCATCCTAACCCATCTAACCTAAACTTAAATTAATCTGACCAGATTTCAAGAGCATAATGGTCTGTATAAGCATAAGTAGCCTTGTAATGTTCCTACAGCCTCTCTAGGAGAGGCAATGGACCGTAATCTACCACGCGGGTCATTGCGGATTGACGGATAGAATATAATAAAACTTTATTGTACACCAAAAAGTAACCTTAACTTTCTTTGGTTTGATTCTAGAACATGTCGGTTTCCTCACGATGTTTTCCTTCACCTTTTTGAGAGCAGTGGTGATATTGTCTGTGTCTCCCTCTCCAAGTATTCACTGGTAATTTTGTAACAATTTTGGTGCACAATAAAGTTAATTCTATTCTACTAAAACTGTGCATTATATTAGAAATGCAACCCATCTTTAGGCTTGCGGGATTGTTCGAAAGAGCTACCTCAGCCCTGAAGGCAAAAGGCAACTGAAGGAACTTGGTTATACGGGTCGTAAAGTCATTACACGACATTACGACATTAGTCAGTGAAGTCTGACACTCCCTCTTACTCCACCCAGAGCGGGAGAAGTTAGTTGATGTTTTCACGTCACAAATAAGACCCATCTTTGTCATCTCATAAGTTCTCTTTCGTCAAAGTTTAAAGTTGCGTGTTATAGAACGATTGTTACACCATTGAACCCATTCTGTCGTCATTTCCGAGTCCGATGTGTGTGTATGTGTCATACATTTGACTACTTTGAGGAGTGTCTGTAGCAGCCACAGGAATGTGCCTCGTGACCGGTCAGCTCGTCTGGCTTCCCACGACTCGAGACCTCACCGAAATATTTTTATTTTCGCCTCTACAGTATCGCCGCATCTCACGTTACAAACCAGTCGAAGATTAGGTTAGGTTCAGAGGTCGAACGAACACACCCAGGAACAAGTGGCGACTTGTCTGTTACAATCCAGTACGTAGGAGAAACTACGTACCTACCTAACATTGTATTCATATCACATATTTTGTTTTTAACAGATAAAATTGTGACGCGCGCCAAGTTGATAAACACTTGTGGAGCTGTATGAAGAATTTTTTTGTGTAGCAGGAAAAGCTTCAATAAAATATTGCGTTGTTTGATGGATTCGATTTGAATCACTCATTCATTATCACTGCTAGTATAAAATACACGTCTTCACCCTTACAGTTGCCTGTTATGTAAGCCCACACAACGATACTTATGTAATGATATTGAATCAATTACGACGAGTATGGTGGATAGTACTGAGAAAAGCAAAAAGTAATGGACTCGAATAATTCATGGTGTGTGCGCTCAGCTTTACATTGAATGCTTTCAAATCGCACAAACAATCGAGTGTACGCATCGAATACCTTTTTCAAATATTTCTTTTTCTCATTTCGCCGTTTCCTTTTCTGGCTTAGTGCCACATGTTTTATTGATGGCCAGTTCATTGATATGGCGAGCTCGTTCAGGCGGTGGGTGAGTGGCCACTTATATGAGCCATAAAAGGCCTAGCCTTGGCCATATGGGGAAGCCGTCACACAGCGAATGCATTCATGCGCGCGCGCATATCAGATCGACGGGTTACAAAACAAAGTGACGGGCGAATCTGTTATACGAGATTATACCTACGTGATCCCTTGTGGCATTGTTTGTGAAGATTTTTTAATCGCAGGAAAATTCTTTGAAAAACTGTGCGCTGCCAAAGATGGCTATGAAGTGGAAAAAGGTAACTATTGAAGCATCTTACTTTAATGAATGCCTTGTTTAAGTCTGTGCGCTGAGGTATTTACTGGCATCAATCAGTTTTGAATTTTCTACTGCTGCCCATTGTATTCTCAACTTTACGGTTCATTGGCTTGTCAAATATAAATATTATATTCAGGGCAAGATATTAAAAACGTAGTCAGTGCGAACGAGGATAATAGGTATACACAAAGTTGTCAGAATTAATTTATTCTAGACTTTTATAATACTGTAATATCGATGAACTTTGAACTTTTTGGACAACTTTAATAAATGACTCTTTAAATTATGCCGAAGTGTTCAGTTATTTTACTACCTTTAATTATGCCTACTACTTAGGTTTTGCTTCTGACCCAAGTGGTATCCAAGTGACAAAAAAAAAACTTTAAAAATGAAATATTTAGTTCTTAATTAGTTACATGAAGTCTGGTCCGATATCACTAAACATCCCGTTTAAAATTGCTCCAAACCCTTGAAGTTCTACTACTTTAAGTAATTTTACTCCGAATCTCAGATATTTGTCTCTACCCAACTGTTTTGGTCAAAGTATCTGCTATGTAGAACAGCTAAAAATGGAAGCCGTGATCAATAGTCCTACAATGCGGTTTCTCTTAGACCACTGCTAGTTTTGGCATATCCCGAAATAGGTGTACAGTGGGTACATATTGATATTAAAGGTAAATTTGAAAGTAAGTCACAGCTTTTACGGCTAAACAGCCGAACAACCCGATTGTTATCGCTTTGGCACATGAGGGTCTTGGTTAGTACTTGAAGAAGGACATTTTTGAAACCATAGTATAGCATATAATCAGACTTATAATGGTACCATAGCTGGGACTTAGCCCTCCTCTGTAGGAGAGAGAAAAGGTCGTAAAAGTGCCATTCGAACCTCGGCTGCAAGCTGCGGATGCAGGCAGCACATGCGGCGGCTGCACGAAGCCGGCTGTAGCTGCACGACTGTTTTTCTATGTTATATTTAATTCTGTGTAATATGTAATATGTATTGATTTTTGTGAAAACCATTTCGAACGCGGCTGCGGCCGCTCCTGCTTCCAAGTTTCGGCTGCGAGTGCTACCGCGACCTGCAGCCTGCAGCCGCAGCCGCAGACCAGTAGTGCTGAGGCCGATGTCGATGCGTATGTAGTTACGTCACTGGAGTGACGTAACTGCGTGGGATGCAACCTGTTTAAACAAGTCCGAAATAATCGCTACTCGGAGCCGATAGCACTCGCTCATATTGGATTGAATCGTGGATTTGCGACTGGCAGCACGTACTGCTATCTTCGGAATCACTCCTGGCAGCGGATGCAGGCAATGGCTGCGTTCCATGCGTGTGCTACCAGCATCCGCAGTCTGCAGCCGAGGTTCGAATGGTACCTTAATCCACCACGCAGGCCCAGTGTGGGTTGGTATTGGCTTTTTGAACCCGTGATAGATTCTTTTATGAATTCAGCAATATAACCTGTACGAGTACCCACTATACACTTCCGATCTTGTAGTGGAAAGCTTTTTTTGTTTCCAGCATTTTTTTTAGCGAATAATGAGTGAAATCGAAAAGATAAAAGAGATAAATCTGTGATGTGTGTGTGTGTGTGTGTAATCTATGTGTGTGTGTGTGTGTAATCTGTGTGTGTGACACTAAAGATCGATAGTGGACACATAATTATAATGTAACTAATCTTTAGGTAGTAAACTATGTCAAAGCATTTCGCTAAACACTATAGAGTTTAACGATATTTCAACAAATGTTTCAGCCACAGCACTACTTAACCCATTCCTTATACCTGTGTTTGTTACAAAAATATTTGGAACAACCGGGAAACCTAGATCGTCTACTGAAGCAATTGGAGATCGTATGTACGTTTCTCTTTGTATTTATGCCACAGTTTCAGTAGTACCACTTTCGCACAGCAATGTTTCTTTCAACGGCGCAGTTAAGATCACACCCAGTTTACGTATTCACAATTTATAGGAGCATGTAGGTAGGTACTAGCTGTTTATGTATTACGAACGATTCCCAAATGGTGCTTAACAATTTACATAACATGTAAATGTTTGTTGTGTGTAAGCAAACAGTCGAGAAGCCTGGCCGACCTGTACGTTTGTAGTGCTGGTGTACACTAGACGAAATAGTATATGCGCTGCACGTGTCGCTCAGCTGATAGAGCGAGAGCAACGAGGGGAAGACACCCTCCGCCCGCCTCCACGCCCGATCCGCTTCAAGGGAGGGGAACCAGCGCTTTATCGATGTACGATGTAAACTGTAGGATTTGTTTGTAATATGGCGTAAATTACAAGATAGGTTTTGCTGTCAGTTTTACCACAGTCAATGTTTTGATTGACGAAAAACCTACTGTCTAATGCGATCGTTAACGTTTGCATGGTATTGACTGACGAAAATCATCATTCATAATTGATGGAATTGATTGACGCTTGCATGACCGTGTACTGAGCGCCTTAGGTTCTAAATGTAGTCATGTAGACGTCAACCGTGGGACAGGTAAGATTCAGTCAGCGAACTTCATGTGACGTTAAGAAGGGAAACATCAAAATATTGAAACCCTAGTACAGAGACTCCGTAACTGAAGAATACTTACTAAAAGTTTGCGGCTGGTGTATCCCGGTTTCGTAATCTACAAATATGCCAGGATTCAAACGAGGGTCTGGCACTAATTTAGAATAAGTTGGTGCTACCTCAAATGCTCTACAGGAAAGTGATAATTAAGAATTGAACCGATCTGTTTTCCGATCTCGTAAATGAATGACAATTCAGATGACCTTCTAATGATACTGCCTTTTTTATTTTTCTTAAATATGTTATGCATACAAAAGTAATCTACACAAGGAAACATTTAAAATATATTCTTTGCAAACTAAGCCTAGAATCTAGAAAATATGTGTCACCTGAAATCTGACAAAGTACACTGCTACATTAACATAAAAATGTTACCCACTCAACGTGATTATTGCATAAGCCACCTTAGCACACAATGTTATAATATCTCTAAGAACAAATGTTTAACATTCTATTGAAACATTTTATATTTTATGAATGCCGTTAAATCTTCAAGGCGAAGCGTAGAAGCTGTTGTGTTATGTCTAGTGGATATCGATAGTAGGCTGTCGTAGGGCCGGGGCACCGCCCTACTGACGCACGTGTCTCGCGGCCAAGGCTGCGTCGTGAAAGCTCTGCTCTGTGTGTACACCGCCCACGCTCGCGCACACACACACCGACTCACGGCACCTCCACAACTCACACAGCCTCGCGCCTGTCTGCATACAGCCTATACCCGCTCTGTTACCAGGCTTCGCAGCTTCGTACTGTCATACACTCATCGTATACACACGCTCTACCTCTGTGTGCGTCAAGTCGTCAACACAGATTGTTTATATGTGTGTTTGTTCTTCGAGCTTCGTAACTTGTTTGGACAAATTCTTAGAATCACACTAATGCCAGTGCGGTTTATCTGGCTTGAATTTCGTTGATCGTTCTTCCTTGTCATACTGACTGGACAACGTAAAACACATTAGTAGTGCTGTGATGCTGTGATGAACATTCCACGGCTACTGATACCTATTGAGGTAGTTAGACTCGTATAAAAAGTTTTCCACTGTGTGTCTGTATTCACTCATAAATCTATCAACATGAAATTCCTCAAAGTTTTTTAATAACGTGTAGGTACAATAGCTGCGTAAAGAATAACTAGAAGTTTCTATTCTCATAAAAAAGATTCAGTCCTGAAGTTGAAACAAAAAACCTGAAATAAATAACAAAGAATTTCGTGGTCTGTTTTTTTTTTTTTTGTATGTATAAAGCTTTTTAATTAACGCGTAGGAAACGAATGAGGTAAATATAATAGAATGCTGCCAATTTGTTCGTAATACAATGATCTCATATTTCCACGTCTATGCCTACATCCAGTGCTGTCAGTAACTACGGCGATAAGAACTGCCGTAGTAATTTATAGGTACCTATTCAAGTTATTCATTACATTATAATTACATGAACAAATCATTTTCATAAATATAGAACATGGTTTTCCGGTAAATAAGTAGGAAAAATAAAACATAAAATGTGTGGAAAATCAACAAATAACTTCTCCCGCTCTGTGCAGAGCGTGAGAACTCACTGAGGAGTCCTCTTCGCGTTCCAGACGCGTTGATTCTTTCGAATAACCCCGCTACCTTGGAAATATACATACAAAAGCTTAACGCAAACAGCACCTGCCATTGTTTATTCACGAAGATGAAAAAGTTCACACCTTTTATTGTCACTCATACAAAATCCAGATGTGTTAAGTATTTTTTCGTGTACCACTTTACTTACAACCCAAAGTAAAAATTCAATCTCAGTAAAAGTACAAACTCTATCAAAAATGAGATTAGAAGCCTCCGGGATCTTAAAAGCATTTCACTCGGGGGCTATCATTAGGAAATGCAGTCTCTTGTCAGTTTGGTCGCGCGGCCGGTGTAAGTTGGTCTCTCGTGGTACTTGCGAGCTTTCCTTAGTTGAGTACGTCCGACAGGGTGGTGATGTACGAGGTCTGGGGGCTCTTGTTGAGTGGTTGTGCCGGGCGAGGGTTGCGGCTGCCGGCGGGGGTGAGGCGTGCGGGCGTGCCCTTGTGAGCTGCATCTGGGTTACCGGGGCGCCGTTGCATCCAGCCCCTGCCGCCGAGATATCGCGGCCTGACCTATATTTCGACAAGGTATGCAAATAGACCCTGTTTACTGTGTTTACTCATTGGAACATAATATTTTCAATCCCGTTTTGTGCTTATATGGTACAGGCACAAAGTTTAAACATTAGTACTATGCGTTTAATCGAGATTTTGTTGTAATTTTACAGTAAAACGAAACTATTCCAAATATTTCAGATTTCTACATAATTTTAACGTTTATTCTGTAAGCTAAAGTTTTTCTGTAAATTGTGTGATGTTTAAGTTAGGAACTTACAGTTTTCGCACTAATTGATGCAAATTATATTTTAGTTTATGCTTCAGTTTCTACGATCAAAGAACTAAATGTTTGCCTGTATGTATAGGTAATCTATCACTAAATCCGCTGTAAATCTAGCAATTGACCCAAGAGCTGGATTGACTCGACGCTATACCGAAGATATCCCGGACATCAGCCTGTACGAGATCAGGATGGCTCTGAAGCAGCTGAAAAACAGCAAGGCGTCGGGTGAGGACGGAATTACGGCCGAACTCCTGAAGGCGGGTGGGAAACCGCTCCTTAAGGCCCTTCAGAAGATATTTGATTCCGTCATACTTGTAGGGAAAACACCACAGGCGTGGAGCAGAGGCCTGGTAGTCTTCTTTAAGAAGGGCGATAATGCCCTGAGAATTACAGGCCCATCTCGCTTCTGAGCTATATCTACAAGCTGTTTTCCAGAGTCATCACGAATCATCTCGCGCGGACTCTATACTCGAAGTTGTGGACGACTACGTTTACCGGGGACAGACGGTCCAGTTGGGAAGGTCTAACTTCGAGAAAGAAATCAATCGTCGAATCCGAATCGGCTGGGCAGCGTTCGTGAAGCTGCGCGGTTTCTTCTCGTCCACCTACTACAGTGTCTCAAGAAGAAAGTCTATGACCAGTGCGAGTTGCCAGTGATGACATATGGCTCCGAAACGTGGTCGGGCGTGGGCGTGGTGGGCCTCATCAGAAGACTTAAAGTGACCCTAAGGGCAATGGAAAGGGCTATGCTCGGAGTTTCCTTGCGTGATCCAATCAGGAATGAGGATATCCGCAGGAGATCCAAGGTTACCAACATAGCACAGAAGGTTACCAACATAGCACGAAGAATCGCCAAACTTAAGTGGCAATGGGCAGAGCACATTGCTCGCAAAACGGATGGTCGTTAGGACTGAAAGGTTCTGGAATGGCGACAACGTACCGGAAGACGTAGCGTTGGAAGACCTTCTACAGGGTGGACCGATGACTTGGTATCGGTTGCGGGAGTCCGATGGATGCGAGACGCACAGGATCGTTCATTGTGGCGACGCTTGGGGGAGGCCTATGTCCAGCAGTGGACGTCTTTCAACTGAAATGATGATGATGATTATGATGTATAGGCAAAATGTTTTGGTAAATTATTTATTTTATTTGGGTCTTCAACAATGAGTATACTATGTATTTAAGGCCAGCCCCACACAAGATAAGATAAGATACTATGTATTACTCGTAATATTACGTATATAGGAAAATATTTCAATCTTAAGTCTAAGTGTATTTGGTCACTAAAGCTGTTTATATTTGCCTAATGACAACATCTACCATTTATGATACAAGTATTAGATTCCTGTCATCTACAACATTTGGCGTACCTTCGGGTCACCCAAACATCGCTAACGTAAACACTGTGGTAGTTTTACAGAGCCGCACCCTGTTAACAACTCACAAAATACGGTGCTACCTTCAAAAACACTCATTCAAGGTAGTAAACAAAAGAATATTATTTTTCCCAATCGTCCTAATGACCCAATTTCAGGGTATGAATGATACCCGGCGGGCTAGAGGAGGCAGCGAGGCGCCCCCCTCGCCGCATGCCTGGGAGACGAACGACGCCCCGGGAATGTGCCCCTGAAACCGCATGCCTTATTATTTCACCGACGTATATTAAGCAAGAAAACTACTCCACGATCCACGTTCCCACCTCGTTATGGATAATGTAAAAGCCAGAATTTCAGACGCTTATTTAGTTTTCAAGCAATCACTTATTCAGAAAGGATTTGTCGGGAAGGATTCAAGTCTGCCTCGAAACTCTCAAGACGTAATTCGAATAACACTGTGGTTTCCCCTCCTACGCTGTAATCAATAGTTTGTATACGTGACAATTACTTGTTTGAGCAGGAGTATTATTAGAGTGTGTGGCTAACGATCCATTAGTCGTGATGGACGAGCTCATGCAGGACTGTCACGCATCTCACTCGTCCTGCCGACATTACGGCGAATCGCCGATTGAGTGCCGTGACACTTGCCTGCCGCCCCTCATATATCCTATGATGGCAACATATTTATATGCTCTACTGGTTGCCTTTGTCCTTTGATTTATATACATACAAGCTGACTTGCACCTAAAGTCGATACAGGAAATTTTACGTAACATCCTAAAATTTTCAGTGTCTCTTTAACGCCGTAGATTCTGAAATAGACCTGTAAAAGAAAGAAAAACCGTTTATTCACGAAAAATGATGAAATCTTAAAACTAGATAACAAACATAATCAATTGATAGGGAAGATATGCGTAACATCCCGTGCACTTATATTATACTGTCTTATTAATACCGATTTGTTATAGGAACTAAGTAATGGTTTCAGAGAAATAAATCATACTATGTTACCTTAGTAGATATCTATTGTCCATTTTCAGTAAATAGAAAAACTGTTTTACCATGAAATCCTTTTAATATAGGTTCTATTAAATCGTCTTAGAACATTTTGTTAGTTACATCAACTATTAAGTCCTGTTAAATGTTTAGGTAATATTTAACCGTATACAACGAATTACTTCTAAAAGCTAAGGGTTCACAGTTCATGCCAAAGCGTTTACAAATTCAGCGAGCCTTTTGTGCTTTCTCAAAGCACAGGCTACTAGAAAATTCTGTTCGTAACTACTTAGTTTAATAATAATGATCCCTATTGTTCATAATTTATTTGCCGGTAATAACATTTACCAAAATAATTCTTAGAAAATACTAAATATACTCTTAAATGAATACACCTACAGGATTACGGCTCACTTCAATGTACAAATTAATGTTCTTATATAAGGCTTTGCTTCTATTTATATCCGTGAGAATCCTATCATCCGGCCCCGTATTTATAGGAATAGTGATACATCTGTTTACCAGTTGGGTAATGTCTTACTAATTAAATAAGACTGTTATAAACAGGAGGTACCTATGTACAGAAATGGCGATAAATATACATTAAAAATTTAGAATTCAAAAGAATCAACTTTATATTATTGTAATTGCACACGAGGGATCATATGATACAAACTTGCAGTAATGACAACAATTCACGGACCTACTCGGTACGAGTATATTTCAACTATTCAGACAGTTCGCAGCCTACGCAACCATTTTTATATATCATCATAGGTACGCTGCAAACATTTTTCTTTGAATTTACACTAGAATTGTACAAAGTATAAACATTTGGTTTACAGAAAATATACAGACAATTAGTGCAGTAGTGTTCATTTCCTTGCAATCTAAGCAATCAATTGTAAATAGACTGCTTTACGGTCTGCAAAGTTCAACAATTCAATTAATTCCTTTTCAACTGTGCACTCGCCACTCATTTGTCAACGTCGAGGGATTATCAGAGAAGCAACTCATACGCTGAAGGAATTTTAATCACTCGAATTAGTTCAAGTAGGTACTAACAATGAATTACTACATCTTGATTATCCTCGATAGTAAATAGTTACAAATGATATAGTCATTTTGATGATAAAACAAACAAGTAGAAGAGAATAAAGATAGTTGATTCGGTTATCCATTTTCCTTAAGTCAGAATTTCATCGTACTGATAAATATGCCGATAATGCTTTGGTATCTTTCTGACAAAATTGCTAGATTAGTTGATTGTGTCTGCCTCGTTTTATCAGAAATTATTGGTATCTGAATGACTATATATGCATAGTTAGGTACACTTATGAGCACGACTAGTCTTTGAGTAATAAATTAAGAGGCGAACAGAGAGAGCTTTCATTTGAAACTGTTAAGGTTAAATATTTATAGCAGGGCTGTATGGATCGCTTGGTGCAATCAAACGTTTGGCATCGCCGGTGGCTGACTGCTGGCTGGCAGTGAGTGCAGCTCCGACATTAGTGCGTGTCACTAAGACGCGATAATAGCACGATTAATCGTCGCCGGAGTTGAACCACTCGCTGAAAAACTACAGAAGGTTTTTTGTAAATCTATAAAATAAGCTATTTTTTCTTATTTTCGTTTCGATGGTTAACTTTCGTATATTTTGGGTACGAGAAAAAAAGTGCTAATAGGTTTTTCTGTTAAGAATTATCCTGTAGCAGCCCTGTGCCTCGGAAAGCATGTAAAGCAGAAGTTCCTGTGCCGGATCTCTCCCTGGTCCCTGTCGGATTGCCATCCCATCGGGCTATGAAAGTACAGGAACAGGAGTAATCTATATTGAGATTGGCCACCATGATCGATTTTTTTTAATTCTGATAGGTTCGCGCTTGACCGCTATCTCACCTGATGGAAAGCGACGATGCGGTCGACGATGGAGCGCGCTTACCTAGAAGTAACCTATTCACTCTTGACTTAAAGATTCCCGGTTTGTAGCCATCAGAAAACACAGATTCCGGTAAGGAATTCTATTCCTCAGCTGTACGCACAATGTGTTCCCAAAACGTTTCGTGCGTATAGGTGGGATGTCCACCATGTACCGGTGGCGCATTGCCGTACGCCTGGTGGTCCAATGATGGAACGGGCTAGGCGGCCTATTAATTGCATTATCAGTGGCGTAGACGAGTCCCTTAAAAAATACAAATGTTTGATCACTTAAAACAAGCTGCTGTGAGAGAAGATTTAGAGGAACTAACTATATTATGTCTTCTTACTGTGAATATACTGTACAATGTCTTGTATTATTTATGCAAGATTGACGTGGTGAAAAGCGATCTGGTGGTACGAGAAATCAGAGCTGACTGCTTAGGATGAGCCTTACGTCAAACGTGAAGGCATTTTGAAGAACCGGCTTTTATTGTTATATATATTGCTTTTTTATATCTGTTTTGAGACCATAACCAACTAGAAAATAGAACAGAGTAATAAATAAGCACCGAAGATAATAATTTAAAAATTTGCAACACTAAATTTATAGCAACAGATAGTTCATTGGACCATGCATTGGGAATTTTGACTGCGCACTGACCGAATCAGTCCTTTTGTTCTTCCCAGTAGTGATGCTTCCACATTACTTGGCTTTAGTTAATTGTGTGAGTTTGTGAGCGATTGGTTTGAAAATACCGATGAAGCACTTATTTAAATCAAGTAAAGTCTTCAAGTAAAGGTTAAGAGTGATGGTGACTGAATTAATTCCGTACCTTTAACTTTTATCTCAAAACCAGTACATGCTAACCATACAGCAGTAACGTACTGTGTTATACACAGTATATTACCGCTGGGATCCAGCAGAACATCAGTGTCATGTATACTTGCCCGACCTAATAGTGATTGGGTGCAACATTGAGATAAACAATTTACCTACAGCGGCCTTCCCTGTAGTTCATCAACGATTGCATTACTACTTACCATCAGGTAGGATCGCAGTCAAGCACTAGTTTATATCATTTAAAAAAAAGAACTCCACCCTCCTCCTCTCCTTCTCCTCTTATCTGTCATTTTTTTTTCTTGCTTAGATATTTCACTTTTTATTTTTAATTTTTTTTTTCTTATTATTTGCCATTACACGGCAATAATTGTTGTAATTATTTGTGATCGTTTTCTTTTGAGTATTTTTTGTGTTGCAAACAATATTTTTTTTATCTATCTATCCTCGAGGCCCATTGCCATTTTGATTTGAACTTCTGCGTGTCTTCGTTTGTGTGGTATCACAGTATGCGCACGCGCTGCTGCCTGTACCGTGACATTTGCGCAGATGATTCGCACGCAGAACAATGGAGATCATATAGACGCCGTATTTACGGGTACATACACAACACAACATATATATAAATAAGTCTTATTTAACTGTTCACACTCTGACTCATACAATCCATACAAAAACTAAGACGTAACTTCATTAAATTAACATAACTCTACATAAGAGCTAGCTTTTTAATATTTTCAAATGATACAAAAGTGCAATCTTTATGTTAATAAAGTTATTTTTAAATACGGATTCAGTCAAGTTATGCTTAACCATAAGCATTACTTGACTTAACAATAATATATTGAACTTGTGCATAATTAGTAATTTAACAGCGACTTTGTTCGCAAGAATGTTTTCTTAAATACTCAACACCCCTTACTGCATTTTGAAGGTAGTTTTAAAAACCTAAACAGTCTTTATTTTGACTAGAATTTGTGAAAAATTTCAAGAATATTAACCAGAGGAATAAGATTCCCCCATACAACCTTTAATACCTCCTAAATCGTTTTATGAAGTTAGTTTTGAAATATGAATAAAGAAAACTTCTTTTATATTTACTTGGGTTCTTGTATAGGCTAAGTTTCAAGGAATAAAATTTTGCATACAAACGAATTTTCCTATTTTAACCCTTTCTTAGTGTCGCCTACATCATACAAGGAAAATGCCTTGTGCAAAATTTTGTAAATTCTTTTGTTATTTTATAATTAAGAGGGCGAAAATGGGAAAATTCATTTATATACTAAGAAAGGGTATTTAGTGTTCGCCTACATTTTACAAGGAAGCCTTGTGCAAAATTTCATGTTTCAAGGTCTAGATCTAGAAACGTCAATTTTTGGGTCTAGAACCAGTAGTGTCGACTGTGCGTTGATATGTTAGTCAGTTTCTCCTTTAATATAAATATATATTTTACGACTAAAATTCTATTCTAGTCTAGTAGTTTCATTTCACCCTCAGACAGTTAATGTTGCTAATGTCGGGCAGTTCACTCAGATAAATGAGCATCGTTTGATTAACGGGTCTTAGAAATTCATGGAAATTTTTCAGAGCTGGGATGGTTTGGGAATTTGATACCTATTGTGTTATTCTATTAATCTCCTCACACCAGCTTTTGTACAGTTACACAAACAATGGGTACTGTTACTCTTTCAGAACATCCTTTCTTTAATATGAATTCATTATGCTGATATTAAAAGATTCACATCTTAAAATAAGCTTAATGAAGTCAAAATCCGAGTACAATGTGACAGTCTAAAGTTAGCGTGTGGCAAATCGTACTGGCTGGTCGCCGCTGCTCTTTCGTTTGAACGTAGGTACACTGGCTGTAATTAAAATAACTGGTAATGAGTGGCGCATTCTTAGTCGTGGACACGACGCAGATGTATTGCCAGTACTCGTACATTCTCAGCACTGTCGGTGTCACGAATCAGCCGTTTGTTAACACGATCAGGACATACGATGGGTGGTCTCACACTCTGCTAGATATTAAACTGGATTTATATAAGGAAGTGCACGTAAACAAGGCGAGTTCGTTCCTAATGAGCTAGCACGCCGCTTTGAACTCGTACCTATTTCAGTCAAAGAACAATGTTGCTTTGTCGTTCTGGGAAAAATAAATCTTCACACGGTTGGCGCGTCGCTGTGTTTACTATGAAAACTTGCGGCTCGTGTTTCTTTCGTTACAACACGTATAGGTTTTGCAGTATTGCTATTGTTACATATTTCAGTTGACATTATAGATCGTCTTCGCGTTCTCACTTTACGGTTATAGCAACACAAGGTAGCTACTGAACTAGCTTACCACTCTCTGTTTATATGATCGCATCGACCGCCTGATACTTTCATAGGTAAGTATATTTTTTGGCACATAGCAATATAAACGCTGAAGAAGTAGCCAATAAAGTTTACGTTCACCCAGATTGTAAGGCCTTGATAAAAAATCAAACGCTAATATTGTACAGTCTCGCAAATAGTGAAACTGAAATGTTTATCTAACGGCTTCGCTCAGCGCGTCGTTAAAAATATATCGCGGCACGCACCAGACTGTAGTGCAAATGTAATGATAGCAATTTATATGGCAAACAAATAGAAACTAGACGGCGATGCGTAGGTTTGGTCGGAAATAGACTAGCGGCCGCCCAGACTGAGTGAACCAAACGCCCTCGCCAGCGCAATAAGAAGAGCGGCGTACAGCGAGGCGGACGGGCGCGGCGCTGAGCCTGCCACCGCGCCGACTACCGCCTGATTAATTATGTCACAACATGTAATGGCTGCATGCATATCTGCATTACCTACATTAATCTGCACCTAACATAAATCCATATTTCAGTTCAAAATGAAACTACTGTTTCATTAACAAAAAACGATATCTGTTTAATATAAAAAAAATCACGTAACACGGTGTTTGTTATGGAACTTCTCCGAAATGGCTAGATCGAATTTTATGTTATTTTTAGAGGCTATTAAGAGGTTTTTTTTTTAACCTCCAATCCCCATCCCCCTTTTTTGGACAACTTATATGGTAGAGTCAACTATTACTTCTATAACAGGTACTATAAATCACACTAATGTTATAAAGACGAAGGTTTGTGAGTGTGTATGTCTGTTACTTATTCAGGCTCGAACGGCTGAAAGGATTTGACACACGGGTAGACCCACCCATAAAACCCACTTCTGTTCCTTCTTTGCCTTCGTACCAGGGCTCCGAGGTTTTCTTTCGCATCACCCATGGCCCCAGTAGGCTTCGACCCTGCTGGGCCCCTACGGCTTGCTGACATCTCCTTGAGGTACGCGTGGAACAATACGCGCCGTCGACAACTTGGGCACGATCAGCCCCCCTAGCCAAGTTACAATCGTATCGTTGACGCCAAATACTTCGAGTTGGCCACGCCTCCAATTCCTTTGTTCAGACCACGTGACTGAGCGTTGAGATGACGTCAGAACAAAGGTCCAGACGGTCGGACGGCGAGCTACCTATTGCTCGCCGACCGCAAGCCCGGGCCTACGGTGGCCGGAAATCGGGATCAGGATCCTGGCGGCTGGGGTGTGAGGGCCGCTACATCGCGCGTGCCGAGCGGCCTTCTCCTTTGCTGGCAGTACTGCTTCGCAGAATGAAGGCAACAGCCTGCCACTCCGCCTCGCTTCAGACCATGGCCTGTACCAAGGCCCGTTTACTAGTAGAATGCTACTTTATCACTGAGTGACATAGTTTAAATATATTATTTTCTATTTTCACGCGAGTAAAGCTGCTGACAAAAGCTAGTATTTCATAAGACCGTACACAGTGGCACACGATCTACATAACAGAGACTGGACCGGTAGAACTTTACCACGTAGGTAATCTAATAAGGATGCCTAGCTAGAACCTCGCCCTTGACTAACCACTGCAGTTTTCGCACCCACATGTTCCTCGAATCATATTCAGTGTAACAGAGGAAAATAATACGTGAAATATATACGGTTCGTACATGTGTAAGGCCTGTCTAACGAGGCCAATTACCTAAGCTTGTTTAAATTAAACTGATATCTCAGTTCAATTTAAACAAGCTTGGGTAATTAAGTAGCTAATTAGAAATAAAGCAGCTGAAATTTTTTAATGTTTTTTGTTGAATCATTCCGAGATTCGAAGGTATGTAAAGGCCCTTGCTCTACCTATACCGCAGCAAATTTGATCCTAATCCATTAGCTCAAATGGATAAGAACCGAATAATTTAAACGAATCTGAATCTTAGGAACTTATATTATTCAAGGCACAGTTTTTACATGAGTTTCGTCATGCTTTAAGAAATGTATAGAATTTAAAGCAGTACTTGGGCAGCTTGGAGTCACAATAGCGGTAGGTAGTAAGCTATAACCATCTATAGCCAACGCGGCGATCATTATTCTCTTCAGAATTTTACAACTTAATTATCAGCACTCTCTTTGCATACAAGTTGTTTCTGCAAATGGCTGCGAGGCATGCGTTGGCACACACCTTGAATTCCTTTCCATAAAATAAAAGAGGCGTGACATTCTGATTATTTCAGGTATTTTTTCCTTGCCTATGTTGTTGTAAGTAAGTAGGTACACGTGTTTAAAATGTTTTTTGGAGATTTGGTCGTGAATTCGGTTACTAAATGCTTTGGATTCCGATGTAAGTAGGTTTGGGGTATATGCAACTTTATTGTCTGAATCTTATTAAAAAAGCTCACCCCTTTTTTGGGATAGGTCATTTTCAAATAACTTCTCCCGCTCTGGTTGAAGCGAGAGGGAGTGTTAAACTTTTACAGACTAAAACCTACCTGTTGCCTTTTAAGTTCCAGGTTCATAGTAACTCTTTCTAATAATCCTGGAACCCAAAAGGGCTTCCTAATAGACCAATAGAAGGCGTGTTTACAACAGTATATCTCTACCTCTATCGCTTGTAAGTTTAGGAACGATAAAATTGAGCAGTCGGCTTGCATCAGGCAGAGAATGTCAGGTATAATTGTGCATATTATGCATTCGGAGTTCATATTTGCATGCTGCCGACACCGCGCCGCATATAATTCGGCATAACGTCTGGCGAGCAACGAACAGGAATAGTCTAAATGGCAGACTATAATAAACCCCGATGTATTTTGCTCGACGTTGTAAATTAATGTTTAAGACTAACGATCTATACAACTCCTAAAGCTTTTATGCTGTTACGTGTCTAAGATTATGATATGCTGAGAAAGCACGTTCCTATCTCCTAGCATGCTTATTCATGGTCGTTTCCCGTTATGTAGTGAACTAAAGGCTAAAAATTCCTAACTTCCAACGTGCCCATAATTATAATCGATTGATATTTTTTATATAATCTGTTTTCCGCGGAATCTGGTGGACATTATCTTCCGTTTCCCGTTTTACTTTGAGGACTCTCAAAGTTTGATAAAAATACAGTATGAGCTTGCAACCGAAGTATTTTCCGATAACTACTCTCGTTGTTTAGAGACCAGTACTTTGAATCCTACATACTCCTTTACTTTAGCAATATTTCAAGAGATTTTACCGTAAAAATGCAAGCTCTTTTGCATCTCCGAGTGCCTGCTTAAAAGCATTGTATTTTTGCTTCAAAACAAAAATTTCAGAAGTAGAATGGTTTTAACCACAAACGTTGGGCTATAGCATAGTTTTATCGACGTAGGCCGTACTCCACAATGCCTATTGGCGCATTTTGGTTGGCCCCGCTTAAAAGCTAAGTCTGGCAACAAGTGACTGTGCGAATTTTCCAAGCTACATTAAAAAATAACAGTTGACGTCTGGGTGTGTCTCACGCTTAGGTAATTTTACTTTTTCATAAATATTATTTACCCTAACTATTCCGTAGACAGAAACTCAGTACGATAGTTTATATTTTGGAGTCATTAATTTTTAACATTGGAAGACAGGTTACACTAATACATTGCGCCAACCACAATAGAAATCTGCGCTCATCTCGTAACCGCCTACTTCAATGTCCCACTCATCGTACTGACTTTTTTCACTGTTCTTGCTTTGTTCAAGCTATTTCTTTGTGGAATGCGCTTCCCCTGGAGATTAGGATGGCAACAAATTGATTAACATTCAAAACCAAAGTTCGCGAGCTAATTCGTAAGAAATTGGCAGTAGTGTCATCACAGCTTTAATGTTTTCCAATTGTGGATTTAAACCGTTTCACTTTATTAGTGTAGATATATATGTAGATAGTTTATTAATTTGTGTAGGTATGTATTATATAATTGTATGATATTTATGGTTTATTAGTAGGTATTCTTGTACCTATTCGCCTTTTCTCTCTCTTTTATTGCACCTACCACTATTTATCTCTGCATCACCCCTAGGTTGACTGGTAGATGAAATGCCTAAGGCATTAAGTCAGCCTTACTTTGTACTTTTGTGCATAAAGTGTTTAATAAATAAATAAATAAATACATTTATTTTGAAATATGCTCGCGGTATCCCATTTGTTAATTGGCAGGCGACTTCTTCTAAAAAGCAATAGTCTAGGGAACTGGGGATGATTTCATATACAAATACAACTTTTTTTTGGAAAACATCAAATGTCTTCTCTTGCTCTAAGGTGGAACGAGAAGGCGTGTCAGACTTTTACTGACTAAAAGCCACCTGTGTCTTTCAGTTGCCCTTTGCGTTCTAGAGCCACGATTAGGGAATCCAATCCCGCATTTTTTTGCGGGATTATGCGGGATTTAAATTTTTATTAAAAAAAAAATGGGCTCAGAAGACGCGCCGCTCCGATCTAATTATATATAGGTATAGGTAATTGCCGTTTTTTAAAACGGGTTGCTTTGAAGTGTTAAATCTTTGGATTGACTTGGAATAATAAGTTCAAATAAACTTTATATTAAAGTTACGTTATTCTTTTTTCAAATTAGGTTTTTATTGGTTTCTTTGTGTTTTGTATTTTCTGTGATATCGCAGTACTTCTAACCATTTTTGTATGAAATCTAAAAATCACATTATTTTGTAATATGAGTTCTACCGTGGAAACAATGTATCTCAAGCAGTATGCAATATTGATGATATATTCGAAGTTAAAACTGCTAATGAATGGGATGTCTATTTTTGTATCAATCACTTTCACGTGGGAAATTTTATCTCACGAATAACTTTTCTTCTCAGGGCGGCTACAAGACAAACAACTACATCATTGGGTAGTTTTATTCACTTTTTAAAATAAGCTTAGCTACTTACCCACTATGTAGCTGAATACCTAGCTGTATTTACATGGTGCGGAAAATCATTAAATACTTTCTCCCGCTCTAGATGAAAGGAAAGGGAGTGTCAGACATTTACTCACTAAAAACCACCCGTGTTCCCTCAGTTACCCTAGGTTCTAGGATCTGCACGATTGGCTTAGTAGTTGAGCGATTGGCTGCTGTACTGCCTGTCACGGGTTCGATTCCCGTATGGAAGAAATATTTGTATGGCCAACAGATAGGTGTTCCTGGTCTTTGTGTATGTTGGAAATACACCCACGATATAGGAGTCACTCCTACTGAGGGATAATGTTTAAAAAAAAAGAGAAATTTCACACTTCAGGCTCTTGGATGATACTGTCGCAGCTCTGCGACTTCGGTAGGGGGATCTTCTACTTGAATAAAACTCTTGGGAGGCTATCACGTTTTTACTTATATTAATCTTCAGGATTCAATATCAGCTCATCGCGCTACAATGGTTATGTTCGAACTGCAAAAACTAGACATTCCTTTGTCCTACTCAATTTCTAAACCTATTCTAGAACTGCCAAAATCCTTAAAAGTATATTTTACAAGCCAGTTCGTTAATTATAAAAAACCTAACTGATGCGATCTGCTTTCAATATCACAATACTCTGCTTCGCATTCAGATTTATCAGTTATAAGAATAAGTCTTGTTATTTTTTTAAAAGAGACTAATATCTCAAACGCTTCGATCTTCACAAACGTCTTACGGATGCTTCGTACTTGCGGAGTAATCTACCTGCAGTTATTAGCAAAAGCGTGGGAGGGCAGACGGCGGCGCCCTCCGACTCGAGCTTAACAAGTCAACAAACTGCTTGCGAATATAAATTATAGAATAAAGACTACTTTCATCCCGCGATGTCACTCCCGTGGCCTATCCTATAGGAACTGTCTCGGGATAAATATGACCCTCATCTAGCCCTAGCTCTTTCAAAGCTAACTTCGACCCCAAGTTAGCTTTCAGTCGAACCGGATGCGGCTGAAAACCTGGGTTTTACATGAAGTGAATGATCATCAGACCTTCAAAACCCAGTTACTGCGCAATAAGATACCTACTCCTTGACTATCCAACGCCAGTATAGACATAGGCTCAGACTTTCTGGTGTCTGACTACCTGTAATGAATGTCAAAGATCTACAAATAACCAGGAACAAAGGCTTTACGTGTTTTCCGAGGCACGGGGAGTCAGTAATGACTTAACTCTAAAAAGCTTTGAAAAGTTCATATTGGTACTTGCCCGGTTTCGAACCCTCAATCTCATGTACGAGAGGCGGGTCCGTACTACCGGGCCTGAATAAATAGTCTATGGTACTCACTGATAATATAGGTTTTTATATAAAAAAACTAGCCTCTGCCAGTGGCTATGCCCGCGTGAAAGCAGCTTTCTCCATACAAACGTTGGACCCCCGTTAAATCCCCTTAGTCTCCTTGAATTTTGGAAAACCCTACGTCATGAAAGGAAACCTTGTGCCAAATTTCATGCTCCTAGTCCTAGTAGTTTCGGTTGTTGGTTGATATGTCAGTCAGTCAGTTTCTCCTTTTTAACCGACTTCTGGTTTTATGTTCGGCTGAATGTATTTTTTTATGTATATTCACCGATTTCTCAGTCAATTGTGGACTAGGTTATGCTTCCGAGTTGGTCCCATAGAAATATTGTTATGATCTGATCATGAATTTCGAAGATATGGAACAGAACTCCTCATAGGATCGCAGCAGAACCGTCGTAACAAGTAAAATTGCTTTGCTTGTACGTGTAGTCGATGACTGACTGAAAGAAGTATAGGGCGAATATATCGAACTGATCTAATGATGAAGCCTGAAGTTAGGCACCGGAACTCTGTAATAAATTAATGTAATCCAACCGTGTTTGGGATTATTAGAATTGTATAGAGATGCACTCTGGCATTGGAACACACTCGAAAGTCGATGTTAAATAACGAAGAGATAAAACTGTTATAGAAACACCGACTTCCAAAATTAAAGTTATTTTGCACATATCTGTTTTTTTTTACATTGAAGTTGGTTGTATTTTTATTTTGTAAAAAGGTTTATATATATATATATATAGACTGTCCTGTTGGTCTAGTGGTTAGTGGCCCTGACTGCTATGCTGAAGGTCGTGGGTTCGATTCCCACCCAGGACAAATGTTTGTGTGATGAGCACAATCATTTGTTCTGTGTCTGGGTGTAATTTATCTATAATATGTATGTATTTAGAAATATTTAAGTATGTTTATCAGTTGTCTAGTACTCATAACACAAGCTCTGCTTTGCTTGGGACTAGACGGCGTTGTGTGATAGTTGTTTGAATATATATAATATATAGTTTTATCATTTTGCCCAGCTTTTTCTTAACCATGTTGGGGTCGGCTTCCAATCATACGGGTAGCAGCTGGATACCAGTATTTCACATGGAGCTACTGCCTATGTGACCTCCACAACCCAGTCATTAGGAGTTACCCAGTTACTGGAGGCGATACCCCTCGGCAAGAAAGGTGTTAGATTTCCTAGCTTCTAAACATCTGTAATAAAAATCAAAGGTCTTGAAAAGACAGTCGAGACCAATCGCTTAAAGAGCTTTCCGAGGCACGGAGGAGTATCGATATGTTTAAGATGGTCACCCATCCACTTAGGTACCACATTACTTAACCTGGTAGATCGACTCCTACGGCTGTAACTATTCTAGGGATGGGAAAATCATCTAATGACAAATCCCGCTCTTGGGCGGAGCGAGAGATAGTGTCAGACTTTTACTGACTAAAAATCCACTCCTGTTCCTTCGCTGCCTTCGTCCCAGGGCCCCGGGTTTCGTATTCAAACTACCCATGGTCCCAGTAGGCTTCGACCCTGATGGGCCTCTACAGTTGCTGACATCTCCTTGAGGCGCGCGTGAAACAGTACGGGCCGTCGAAGACTTGGGCTCGGTCCGGACAGTTACCGGACGACTAGTTGGCAAGCCACCCATTGCTCGCCGTCCGCAAGCCAGCCACGAGCTTCTACAGTTTTCTATCGGTAAATGAACTTTATTAATCGTATCAGGAGGTGCGTACCTACTTATCTATTTTCAGAGATTGTTATCTTCTGCAGACAAACAAACAATGTCACTTTTTCTAGCGCACAATGGTCGAGATGAGCAAAACAATATTATTATAGACTAACTTTTTCATGCAGTTTCACCTGCGCCTTTAGTTACTGCTCCGCTAACACAGGTCGTAGCTTTCTTCAATAAATGGGCTACAAAAAACTAAAATAATTCTACAATTCGTACCAGTAGGTTCTGTGATTAGCGTGTTCAAACAGACAGACAAACTCTTCAGGTTTATTGTATTATAGTATAGATACTAAACACTTTACCTTATTTTCGTGAACCTTTTAAGTTTCGTCAAACACGCTACTAATTGGATCCTTATTTTGATTTTTGGGAGTTGGAGTTAATTGTAGGGGATGGACATCTGATACCTTGCCGTATTGATTTCACTGAAGTTCTTCCACTTAGGTATTAGGAGATAGACTGTTGTGTAAATGAAATTACATTTACACAAGCTGGTTGGTGTATACATTCAAGTATTGCGTAAGCATAAAATGGGGGTGCAGGGTTTTGATGACATGGGAGGCGATGGGGTTTTTTTTTTTAGGTGGGAATATCATCTTATAACAAATCGCGCTCTTGGGCGAAGCGGGAGATAGTGTCAGACTTTTACTGACTAAAAACCCACTCCTGTTCCTTCGTTGCCTTCGTCCCAGGGTTCGGGTTTCGTTTTCACACTACCCTTGGCCCCAGTAGGCTTCGACCCTGCCGGGCCCCTACGATTTGCTGGAGGCGCGCATGGAACGCGCCGTCGACGTCGATCCGGACAGTTACCGGACTGTCGGACGGTGGGCCACCTATTGCCCGCCGTCCGCAAGCCCGCGCCTACGGTGGTCGGAAATCGGGATCGGAATCCCGGCGGCGGTTGGGGAGTGAGGACCGTTGCCGTAGCCTCACGCGATCGGCCGCCTCCTTTGCTAGCATTATTGCTTCGCAGAAGGAGGCGACCGCAAAAAAAAACAGTCGTACATAGCATATACTTACTTCTCTCGCTCTAGGGCCGAGCGAGAGGGCGTGGCAGACTTTTACTGAATAAAACTCACCTATGTTCCTTCAGTTGCTCTTAGCGTTCTAGCACCACGGGTAACTATTTTTTGTTTCGACATTTGTAATTTAATTTATTGACATTTATTTAGTTATTTAAGTTTTAACACATTTATTTAGTTATTGCTATTTTTCATAGAATTGTTTGTTGCTAAGAATTTAATTATTGTTTTTTTTTTTTTTATTATTGCATGCTGGATAGTAAATACTTTATTCTTGTGGTCAGATTGAAATGGCATTCGGTAATAGTTTGAATCAGTCTGAACTACTTAGCAACTATTTGCTTTGACAAAGTTCGATTTCAACAGCATTTCTCGTTAATTATTATCTTTAAAAGGATTAAAATACTGTCGAGAACTGCGTTCTGATCGATGGGTCCGATAAGCAAACTGACATAGTAGATCACATGTGTCACTGTACGCGGGCGCACCTGCTAGCGTCACGGTCGGCGCCACAATATACCGACTACGGTAGTACAGATATTGTCCACAAAGAACACACACTAAATGCTGAAGTATACCTAATACATGTATCAGCTATTGCCCATGATTTCACTCACGTGCATTTTATCTGAATAATATAAAATAAACATTTCGCGTCCTTTTATTTATCTGCGTTTTAATAAATATAAAAACAATAAATGTAACCCGAGCGAAACCGAGATGGGTACTAGTCCGGAATAAAAAGAATAACCTATGACACTAAAGGACAGTGAAACTTTCATTAAGGGCATCCAACTCGACATTCACTGTTTTTGATACAACCGCTCTTACGCGATTATGACGTTATTACACATTTTTCATTAGATTTCTGGGAAATACAGTATTTTGAAGATATTATCCAGGTTTCTATTGAAATCAATTTATAAATTTGTGTAAAATTAATCCAGTAAAGACCTCTGAAAATCTTCTATTTTGCATGAACTTTGACACTTATAATTTACTCATAAGTATATCAATAGAATCCTTGCTTTAAACAAGATTCTGAATGATAAAAATTTTTTTCAAATACTTTTAAGGTTTAAAAAAAATACGTATCTTCTGGAACAAGTTTTGTAAAATATTCGTGTAAATCAAGGAATTACCAAATGTTAGCAGAGTTTTCAGGCGTTATCTCTCTTTTTCCGCGTAACCTTATCATCAAACATTGCGTTGAATTTTGCTAGATGAGTGAGTAATAAGCTTTTAAAACATGCTCGATGTTGATGATAGGCGAGTGAAAAGGACCCTCTTAACAGAAACTTCCCATGGAGTTTCTTGCCGGTTCTTCTCCATAGAAAACGACCAAGTGGTAACGTATACTAGCTTCTGCGTTTTATAAGTGCCCTGGAAAACCAATGTGAAATAAAAACATTTTGAATTGAATTTTGAACTTAAATTTAAAGTAAAACAACTATCGTAATTGGATTACTAAATTTTAGAAATTACCTTTAACAAACATTTAAACAAATAATTGTTCCTCTTCATACAATTAGTAGAGAGAGATACTTTTACGAACTGTCCAAGGAATAATAGTACCGGTTTTTTACGATACTAATAAAAAAACCTATTTGTAAATTCCATTTGGCAAAGGCTTCTTTTACAGAAAGGAATTTCCTTACCATGTTTTCCTTCTTCGCCAATAGTCATTGAACAGTGTTGGCCAAGTGGTAACGACCTCGATCGACTTACGAGTTCTACATCGTGGGTTCAAACTAGAGATGTAACGGAAGTCGTATTATCGGAATCGAAAATTTTTAAGCCGGAATTATTTTTTTTTCGAAATTAGAATCAGAACCGGAACTGGAACCGAAATTGGTGGGAAAGTCAAATGAAACAAAACCCAGATAACCTATAGCTGAAGAGCGAATTCAAAACTGTTTACAAAATTCCAAATACGAAACAAAACGAAAGAGTAACCTACAGAAGGCACGGGAGGGAGAGAGGTTGCGACAAATAAAAACCTCCGGCAAGGGCGCTGACTTTCAGAAAACCTCATGGGTGCTCATGCTCATTTGATGGACTCGAAAAAGTGGTGAAGTGTGAGAAAAGAAATGCACACTGATCGACCGACAAATAAATAAATGTCCTACTTACATACTGCGTACTTAATTACTAATTATGTTTGATAAAAATATAAAATGAAACCATTATATAAAAATTAAACTAGTTTTTATTATCAAGAAATATTATAATTAATACGTAACCTAAAAGGCGATTACTGATCTGTCTCTTGATATCTATTCTTAGGGGTGCTCAACACCCACTATTTATTTCTATCACCCACGGAGTCAGCGCCACTGACCTCCGGTGTAAGTTCCGATTAAAATTTATCAGAACCGAAGTCGAAATCGGAGGTGTAAAATCTACAGAAATTTCCGAACTTTCGGAATCGGAATCGAACATCCGTAACAGCTCTGAATATACACTCGTGAGGAAATAAAATACACAAAGTAATGTGTATTTTATTTCCTCACGATTCTTACCTATACGAGTACACGACCAATACTTCGAGGACATGCGACATGCACCAACCTACCCGCACTCTTAGGCCTCCTCTTCTAGAGAGGAGGCATGAATCCCAGCAGTGGGAGTCATCGGAAACTTAGCAGAATTATAACTTGCATAATATTAGTAGATTAGATTTATTATTGTACCTAGTATGTACCTATAGGTAATGTATTTTCATATGTTAGACCTATTTATTTAAGTTTAAGAATATTGTACACAGGATCCTGCCCTCGAATGTGGTCTCTCTTTTACCAAAAGGTGTTTGTACCTACATGAACTGTAAAATCACTGTGAACATTAAGAACACTAAGTACACCTATACATATAAAAGGTGAAACGAACTGACTGACATATCAACGCACAGCCGAAACTACTGGGACTAGGAACATGAAATTCAGCATAAGGTTTCCTTTTATGACGTACGCAAGCACTAAGAGAGGATTTTCCAAAATTCACCTCCTAAGGGGATGAAACGGGGGTCCAAAGTTTGTATAGAAAAACCTATTTTCACGCGGGCGAAGCCGCTGGCAGAAGCTAGTAAAATATGTAGTATTAAGTTTTGGGATTCGTTTCCGAAGTTTTTTTTAACTACGCAGTTTTCTTTACATTTCATAGATCCATCGTATCGTGTCTTGGTACGTACATTCTCCAAAGCCTATTCATTCATTTCATTTACCCCCTAGGTTAGTAGGTAGGTGTAGGCCCCATATGTTTAATATGACTGAATAGGTTCAGTCATACTAAACATAAGGGGCCTTATTTATAAAAAAAAACAACCCTGTGATTAGTTAAAACACTACAGCAGATTCTTATTTTTAAATTTTCTGTTGAGAATCTGAATTTAGAGTAATTTAGTATTTAAAGTAAGCGTAATATGTAACAAGTTTCATAAAATATAAGGCTATTAACTAAAGTTATTCTCACCTAAATTCAATCAACACGAAAATATATAAGAAATTTTTTAGCTGGAAAACATTAATTTCCATTTAGCTTTTGACTTTATTTTTAGGCCTACAAGAGGTCGTTCATTTTCTGAAATATAAAAAGAATATTTTAAATGTCTGGTACTTTTTAAAACATTTAATTTCTAAAATTTGTCAAATTAATAGTAGAAAATATTTTTGTTGCATTATTATTTTAACAGCAATAAAAAATATCTGGAAAAGTTTTCCTCTTTTTTCATATAACAACTTTTTAAGCGTTTTTCTAAAAATATTTCAAATTCTACTGAAGTTTTGCGTCTTTAGAAAAAGTTGCTTTTACTGTAAAGTTAGTTTTGTAGAGCTTTCTATCGAGTGGGTTCGGTGAAAATCACATTTAAGTCTTCCCGGGGTGGAAATATTTATTCAGTTCAGAGCTATTTTAAACGAATCGTATTTAAATAATTCCTCAACATAAATATTTCCAGAAATGTTGATGAATGGAGCCTGAACGCTTGTTTGCACTATAATGGGTGACCCAATTATAGCTTTTTGAGAAATATGAGGAATTACATAGCTATCTTAGCGTAATTGCGGTTTAAAGGTATTTCATGTGAAAGCGATTCTGCATTTTTACCTACTAAGATTGACCCAGGTTTATTTTCTTTGGTGGGAAAGTCAGTGTCAAGTGACTACCTGTGTTCCTTCAGTTGCCCTTTGCGTTCCTGGGCTACTGTAACTCTTTCTAACAATTCTTCAGGTACCTAACAACATTTTCTTTCATATTGCAGCTGTTTACCAAGCAATCGCTAGATTTCTGGCCCTTTTATGTCCAAACAGTTGGTTTTTGACCAACTTTCTTCTTCATCTTCCGTCACAGCATTAAAATCTAAACGGTTTTTTTTAAATTGATATAAACTAGCTTGACTGCGATCCCACCTGATGGTAAGCAGTGATTATCGTTGATGGTGAGACGCACTAGTTTATTAAGAGCATATTCACTCTAGCCTTAAAGACAACTAAATTATAATCGGACTGGAAGACTACAGCAGGCAAATTGTTCCAGTCCTTCGATGTATGCGGTATAAACGATGAGGTGAAACGCTTAGTCTGGACCGTCGAGGTTTGAACAACATAAGAATGGATACTCGCCATACGCCGGGTTGTCCAATGGTAGAAAGAAGATGGCGGAATCAAGTCATGCAATTTCCAAGCACACTCTCGCATCCTGTAAAATACCGAAAGGCTGGTTACCCTACACTTAAAAGACAATTATTTCCTCTCAAATTAAGTCCAACTTATACAAGTGTGTAGGTACTACAAAGTTTACGATACATTAAAAGGTTTCCATCAATAGTAGGATAAAAAAAAACGTGTTTGATTGTGCTCTGCGCCTGAGCGTGGCCAATCGATCGATGGCCCTTGCAGAAGAGTTCAACGCGATGGTACTTACAACGTTACAACCTTACGAGCTGCGCCTCGTTGGCCACTCTGATCGGTACTGCATTTTTATTACCGTTTTTTTTTTAAATCAAATTAAGATAGTTTAGCTTTTTTTTCTCTTAAATTTTGGTCTGGTTCGGTGGTTTTTCTAGTCTTATTTTGGGTTGATTTTGATCTTTAATTATGACTTTAAATTTATTTGATATACATTTAAATCTAATAATAACGTAATTAAAACTAACAAAATAAAAATGTCAATGACTTGTATGAACGTAAATCTTGACTTGTATGAAATATTTGAATTATTATTAACCTTTACCTTTTCCTTAGGAATTGGTAAGAAGTGGCTCAGCGCCGGGAATAATGGAGGGAATGGAGGGATGCCCAGCAGTGTGACAATATAGGTTAGATATAATAATATTAACCTTTGATTATGATGTATGGAATAAATAATTTTTGATATTGAGTATTTCAGAATTTTACCCTTTAATTATTCGTTTTTAATCATTGCATGTATGAGTAAATAATTTTATTACCTTTATACTTACTCAATTATATTGTGTACGCCTTTAAGGCAAATCAATGGCTTAACTGAACTTTATGTAATGTAAAAAGTACATGTTTTAGCAAAATAAATAATCTTGTATATTGGTGAGCTTTCGAATTTACTTTGTTTTCAGAAAATTAGGTACCTTCTATGTTTGATGTCTGTGTATTATCTCGATTTACAATTTACTTCAAATTGTTTGTGCCTGGCTACTATGATGAAATTGCTACCTAATAAAAAATAAATAAAATAAAATTTCTAAGACAATAAGCTGTCTGGCCATTTGTCGCAAGAGGTCCGGCTATTATTGTGAGATAACTCTTTATAAGGCTTATCTTAGTAACCGTTTCTCAAACACAATGGAAGCGGCCAGGATTACTTGTGAGTGCTCTGCTACCGACAATTGTAGTTACAAGCTAAACGTTTTACCCTTTTTTGTAGTTACAAGTAAGTTTTCTTACAAAATTTTTAATTGGTATTGCTTTTGTTATTTTTAAGTGGAAAATACTCGTTGAGCGCATATTCATACCTCTGTAGCGTCCAATTTAACATCCATCATTAGATTTATTCCTGTGTGATTCCCGTAATGGTGTCTTTTTTTCAATTACCTATACACTTATATCAAGTCGTTTGAAGGGCGCATTTCATAATCAACTTTAACTCAATAGCATCTCTACCTCGGTACTCCAGTTGTAGGTTAATTCCTAACGATGATGGGACCATAACTGAATCGCATCGAACTTAATGTCTAATTAATGCAGTTCCTAATCGACGAGTGCCTTGTGTATAAATAAAAAGTAGAAAGGTCCCAAAGGTAGGTGTATCATAAGCTCGAGGCATGCCGTGACGTCAGCGACATAGAATTATAGAACCGGTTTCAGAACCTTTCCACTGGGAATGTGTAGGAAATACCTGTTGTAGGGAGAGTATCTGCAATGCAATTATAGGTACACAGTACAGAGCTCTGCCGGCAGTGCACTCGGGTGCCAATGCTACACTGGTAGCAAGTGGCACTACTGGCAGGACAGGAAACCGCTCAATGAGCGAACTTGCCATACACAGCATCGGCGCGGAAGTAAACTTTCATATTATGTTGAAACGAACACTCGTCCGACAACTCTACATAACAGCATCTCTCGAGCTGATTGATAACTTACGAGGCGTTTAACAGTTGCATTGCATCATGGGTTTACGTGGCGGACCGCGACGGCCGCCGGCAGGCCACCGCGGCCTGCCGGCTACATTCGGTGGCAACGGCCAGCGCTCACACAAGAATTCATTTTGCCCGAGAAGTGTTCGGTTTTAGTCTGGCACGACGAGCGCTCATATTGCATTTAGTATTTATTTATGTATCGGTGGAGCGCAGGTTCTATCGGTGGCGGCGCCGCGGGCGGTGCGGCCGAGCGCGGCCGGGGGGGCATACTTACTACGTGATTAATCCGCGCCCCCCGCGCGCCGGGCGCTCCGTACTCGCGCCGGGTTTCCTCGTCCCCGCGCCTCACGGCCACTCACTACGCACGGCGCTCCGCGTAGTGCCGCCGTCAGTCGCAGCGCGACCCGCGCCGACGTCGCACCTCGTTCTGTGTTTGTCTTTAGATCGACCCATGATATCATTCATGCTAATCTCCGCCCGTTGATTTTCCTGCCGAGTGACCGCAGTGAAACCGGCGCGCCATACCGCGAGTGCCGAATGTTCGTGGACGTTACGCCCGTGTACTTTTCCATCGGAATCCGAGCGTACGAAACCAGTTCGGAGTGGCGGACGGCGGCGCCTTCCCTCGGATGAGATCTCCGACCGGCGAACGTTGCTGTGACCTGCGGCCTGCGATGCTGCGCCCGTGACCGTCTTGCGACAGTGCCACGAAACGTAAGGATCTGTTAGTTGATTTGGCGACTCGCGTGCACGGGCCGCCTTCCTATTTGCATGGCGCATACGAGTGGATTTTATTTTCGTCTGGTGGCCGGTGTGTGCGTGCGCGCGGGTGTGTGCGGCGGCGGAGTGCGCGCTCGTGTGTGCGTGTTCCGCGTCAGCCGCTGCTCCCTGCGGCCGCTTTATTTAGGTTGTTTCCGAGCGTGTCGGCAGGTCGGCAGTTCGACCTGGCGCCTGCCCACTGTCCACCGTGCCCACTGCCGACACCTCTATCGCTGTGTGTATCGTTCGCTACATTCAAGCATCCCTCCCCTACACACTCTTTCCCTTCCTAACATCAACCTTGAAAAAGTTTTTATCCAGAAGGCAGTAGATACCTATATCTTGAGATTGTAACAAACATTAGGCACTCTACCAAATGACTCGAGTTGACTTTCAACGTGATCATTATTTTATGATAAAACACCGGTAGCATTTTGGACCAGTAACGAGTTTTCGTATCTGGCAACTCGTGGCGTGAAAATAAGTAAACCGGTCTTATTATTATGTCACCATGTTGGCAACATTATCTTTTTCCACTATTCATTCCATGTCAATGATCTTAGAACAATGCTGCGGAATATCTCTTCATGTGCAATTTTGTCACTTTACGCTCTGACGATGCATTTTTGTTTACTTGCCTGTGAATTATGGCGAAACCGCTTAGCTTACCGATTTCCACGTGATTGGTATTCAATAGTATCAGCTAATTAGCTAGTGATTGAGTGTCTCTTTATTGTTATGTATATTGACATGTTCTACTATCTTGACATGACCTTTCAGACCGGTCGTCACAACGTCTCATGCGTGATTTTGTTTAGCAATTTTAAAGGATACTATAAAACGTAAATGAATGTAGACTGTTCGAAAAACGAACTTAAATGCTTCATCCCATTTCGTTAACGTCACTTTGTATTTCATAAATATATGTTTTGTTGTTAAGTTTCGAGCTCAATAAAATATTTATTGCAAAGTAATCTTCAATTATATTACAGTCAATGTTATTAGCAATAATAAACGTATTTTATTAAAGATTTTTCAGCTCAGTTCAGTTGTTGAACCGTCTGCGGAGATTTTTTCTAAGAAAAGTAATCAACATGTATACTAATTACTGACTTATACAATAATAGTAGATATTGTACAAATTATTTTGTACAGTGTAACCGCAAGCGTATATTGTAATTGAAGGAATTATAGTACGAATCAGTAATTAACGTAAGTAATTAATAGTGATACAAATAAAGGCATTGTATTGATTGTATTATATATGCCGAGCTTCGGGGAATTATCGTTAAATAATGATTGTCACAATATGATAATAAGTTCTTATCAGCTTACTACAATGCACCATTTTGAATAATTGATGAGTTAAAATTAGAACAAGTAGGAAAAGTACAAGTGGGCAGTTGGGTCGTGCGATAACCTCTGGCCTGACTGTAAGAGACTGTACACGCAATACTATGCACTACCGCTTATTAATACATCTTTGTTGACGATAAAAGTGGCTCTAACTTATAGTAATCGTTACTAAAGACTACGTTATCAAGTAAGCAAGGCTGTTGAGTTGGAATAAATTGCAGGCAGCGGTCACGAGGTGGGAGACCGACGATCACTATCCATTTTCCCACAAAAAAAGAAACAGGTGCACAGCGGCAGAGTGCGATATCGTCAAGAAAGCCCTATTGAAACGGTACATCATTTTATGAACTTTATATGGCGTGTTTTTCAACAGTTCTGTTTGTCCTAGTTTTTAAAAGAAAATCTGTATTTTTAAGTAGACAAAATGTAAAAAGAAGCAAATATATCAAGTAAAACAAAATAATAAGCGTTACGCAACAGGAAAAACGATGTCGAAAAGCGGTCGTAAGTCGCGGATGATATCGGAAAATCTTTTAAATATAGATAAAACACCCACGGGCTTCCCACACGTGACTTTCTTTAAGATAGCAACACGTCAATGTAAGTAAAGTAACAAACCCCACAATAATACATTTACGTAAACACTCACCCCAATTAACTAATACCTAAAATAGTAAAATTAATAAAATATATTGTTAACATTAGAGAGAGTGCTCAACTGTAATTACCTACTTGGACGCTGATGGATGGGTACTTCCTATTTTATATCCGTGTCAATATTCTATAAACCGAGTTTAAAAAACTTCAACTGCGTTTTTCTCAAAAATAGCAACTGGTGGTGGTAGTTGACATATAATTAAATTACTTATTACTTATCAAAAAAATCAATAAATCTGTATTAATCCATTTTAAGAACACTGTTCTCTAACATTACGAGTCTAACACGGACAAAGTCGCGGACAATAGCTAGTGTAGATGATATATAATATATATATACTAGCTTTTGCTCGCGGCTTCGCTCCCGTCTTCTGACTACTATATTCCACTCTACCCTACCGTACTCTACTCCACTCTTCCCTATTTTTTTTTCCTTCTTCTTGCCTTTTATTCGGACATAAGATTAACAATTACTTTCCTTACACTAAAACAACTCTCCACTCTACCGTACTCTACAGAATATATAATTTAATATACCATTAAACACATCAACCGGTTAACTTCAAATTGACAAATTTTCAACCATGCTTAACCATAGACAACATTACATTTAACTGTCAGTTGCGTTTTGTTATACGACGTTTTATGTCACATTCCACGGGAACGGGATACAAAGTATCCTATGTCCGTCTCCTGGTTCTAAGCTACATCCCCATCAATTATCAGCCAAATCGGTTTAGCCGTTCTCGAGTCGATAAATATTCAAAGTCAAAGTCAAAAGTTTTTATTTCACATAGGCCTACATGGGCACTTATAAAACGTCAGAAGCTAGTGCATGGTCCCAAATTGGTCAAATTATATTGTAACTAACACGACTTTCTTTTAGAATATAGATACACAAACTTTTCCGAGACCAACATACGCATGTGTTACAAACATTTCTAGTAGTAATAGTAGGCTAAGCCGTTTTTCAAACAAAAAACTAAGAAGTGCTTGAAAGAATCAATATGATTAAACACAACATCGTAAATGTATAATGCTCAAAATGGATAGCAAAATGATGGCAATGTTGATTCTTTGGCCCAAAAGACATGTTTTCTGCCCAAACCATGTGAAATCTGTCTAAACTCACAATCCATTATGGACTGTGCTATGTTCCGAAAAAACCGTGGTTTAGAAAAACTACGAAAATAATCTTTTAAACTACGGTCAAACCTAATAAAGTTTACGATGCCGACGGTAACTAATTAGATCACAAAGTTTCTTTGTGTTGTAACATACAAAACGCATACATAGATGTCGTAGACGCCTGCTACGGCGTAGCTATCTCTGTAAACTTCTTGTCTTAACTAGGCGAGTTTACCCTTTCCTCGTTTATTTTTAAATAGAAAGAACTTGCTTTTGATGTCCTATTAGACCAAAATCCCAGAGCTGTCTGACATAACTTATTTTCACATGGATGAAACCTTAGGTTCTCAGTAGCGTTTCATGTGCTTTGAAAACCCGTATGCTTGTGGAGGTCCTCCTTGGACCCCCTGGGCAGGTACTAGGTGAGAAAGGGAACTAAAAATAAGAGTTACTTAACTTAATTTTTTATGGCTGATTTTTATAGATGTCTTGTAGAATATTATTCTAAAGTGGTATCATAAGTGTCAGACACTTTCCATGGACCAAAACTTGTGTCAGACGCTTTAAAGCTCCACAAGAAGGAAGTTTTTAGTTCACTTTCTCACCTGGTCAGGTACCAGGAGCTTCAAGGAGGAGCTCCACAAGCACACAGGTATTCAAAGCGCATGAGATGCTTCTAAGAACCTAAGGTTTCATCCATGTGAAAATAATTTATGTCAGACAGCTCTGGGATCTTAGTATATATACAACACTAAAAAAACTCAATCGCAATTTGCTACTTAGTTAACTAAGCTGAATTTTTTGTAACACTCTTAGGCCTAAATGTAAACGAATCTACTTTTAGATTTAAAGCGAATACAGTTTCCCATTAAAGATTCCGGAAGTTTCAGGAACACTTCAAAGAAACGTCTGAAAAGTTAATGTATGAGTAAACTTGGAATTAAGTGACTTACAATTTTTTTTGAACATTTACCGAGAGTAATTTTGTGTGGGTGCCGCTGGAGGGGGATTGTGCCCTATGTTGCTAATGTATAGGTAATCAGTTTTTTTTTTTCTAAAAATGGATAATGTAGGAAACAATTGGCGACCCGCCCCGGCTTTGAAGGCGTGCAAATTATATACACCGTCCTCGTTTATTGCTCTTACTGTTTTTTTTTGAGGTGGGTAGTCATCTAATGATTTCTCCTGCTCTAGGGGTGGGGCGGGAGGGCTTGTCAGACTTTTACTGACTAAAACCACATCTATGTTTCTTCAGTTAATTTGTGCGTTTCAGGACCATGGGTTTCCTTTTGAGCAGGTATTGGCCCGGTTGGGCCCCTACGGTTTGCGCCGTCGACGACTCGGGCTCGGTCTTTATAGGATGAGCGGACGGCGAACTATTCATGTCTCGTCATCCGCAAGCCCGCGCCTACGGTGGCCGGAGACTGTTCTGCGATTCCCGACGACCGCGGTGTATCCTGTCGCGACGACTGGGACGTGAGGATTGTATGCTCCCTCACTCTTGCGGCTGCCTTCTTGTGGAATGTGATCGCATCCCAATTCCACTCGCTCTGGACTAGAGATGGGCGGTGGGAAAAAACCCGACGGGAAAATACCCAGGTTTTTACCCATTTGGGTAAATACCAGGTATTTATGTGGAAAAAAACCCAATAGACGGGTATTTTCATTATCTATACTAATATAATGAAGCTGAAGCGATTTTTTTGTTTGTTCAAACGCGGTAATCTATGGAACTACCAGTAGGATTGTAAAACATGTTTCTGCATATAAAAAGTAAAACAAAACATAGACAATCACAAGTATTTATTACAAAATAGAAAATAATTACAAAAATATTTTTTCATTCACTCGTTCTAAAATTTTAATCGCTATCGCTACTGTCATGATCATCATACAAATCATCAATATCACAGAATTCTATGTCTTGGCTTCCACGAGATGTAGAAGGTTGTTGGTCATTAATTGGGCTGTTTATCGGGCTAGACAACTGTCTAGGGGTTGACAAGGGCTCGTCATCTTCGTCGTTGTCATCATCTTTATGTTTGTGTAAAAGATTCCAATTATAGGATATAAAAGCTATCTTTGCTGCTCTATCTGTAGTCAATCTATTTCTTTTGTGACTGTGTATATGAGCATGTGTGCTAAATGTCCGCTCCGTCGCTGCGGAAGTGCAGGGAGCAGTCAGAAGGCGTACTGCAACCCTACTCAGCAATTTGGAGCTGCAAAGTCCCCTCCACCAAACGACTGGGTCCATTTCTGCGACATTTTTCCATATAAATGGTCTGCCCCATAAACCCTGTTTAGCTCTATAATTAGCTAAATCTACACCAACATCAATATTGAGTGATTGGCTCACTTCATGTATAAACTCCATGGCATCTACTTCATGCTCTTCATCGAGTTCAATGCCTTGCGATCTCGGATCCAACAAATATGCAGCATAATGGATTGGTTTGATGCAATTATTTGTTCGCCTGGTTACAGCATTTATTATATCTTGTTTGTGCTGGTCATCTAAAATAGAAATTTCGGGTAACACAAAATTAAATGTAGATTGTATGTCTCTGAAAGCCATGTATACTTCGTTTATTAATATTCCGTTTCCTTCAAGTTTGAAAATTTTTTCAGCTATCGGTTCCAACAATTTTATACAGTTTTCGGCCATGTTCCAAAAATTGAGATCCAATAAATTTGACTTTATTTCTTCTGAAATAGTAGCATCTTCGTGAACAGCTAATGTCTGTAATGCTACTTTCGAATATTTCAAGCTTTTTATAGCAGTACAGTAACTGCCCCAGCGGGTTTTTCCTGGCAATTTCAATGTTTCGCCTGATCGTTTGTCTTTTATAATCTGGGCTAGTAAAGCACTCATAGTTTGACTTCTTTTTATTGCTTTTATGGTCTCTATGGCAATCGATATAAATGCTTTAACAGGTTCTGGTCTTAGACAATCTTCGCAAAGTAAATTTAATGTATGTGCTACGCATCTCAGCGGTATTATGTGTGTATACACATCTTTTACCATCTGAAATGCTCTTTGAATGTTGTTAGCGTTATCTCCTATGAGAGTTACAAACTTGTGGCCTCCATACATATTTATAACTTTGATAATCTCTTGAGAAAGATATTGGCTTGTATGTCGGTTGGTAAGAGTGTTAAGACTTTTGACAAAAACGGGCTCGGGTTTTGCAATAATGAAGTTGATAATACCTTCATTGCGCTGATTGCTCCAGCCATCACACTGCAGATGCAAATTATTTATAGATTTCAGTTCGTCTGTAATTTCTTCTACCATTTCTTTATAAATAGCTTCCAGATGTGTAGTTGAGATTGCTTTTCTTGATGGTAACTTGTAAAGTGGTTGCAACTCATCAAAAAATCGTGCCCACAGCGGATGTTCAACAATGGACAAAGGAGAACCGGAAACAAATATTGCTTTCGACAAAAGCTGATCTAGATAAAGTTTCTTTTCTGCTGAAGTTGTAGTACTAGAATTTGTATCTGTCAAACTGTTATCTTGTAACGTTTCATGCTGCGATTCATCTTGTAAAGGCAGATTTGTTGCAGTTGCGTTAACGTCAGATGTTTTGTTTATTTTGTTCTTGATAACAGTTGGACATCTAAAACATTTCAACAGATGGCGGGCCATCTTGTTCACATTACCAAACATGTAAACTTTTTCGCAGTGTTTGCACTTAACCGTTTTACTGGTTGCGGAATGGAAATAGTTTTCCCATACATCGTTATTTTTCTTTCTGGGCATGGTGTGATCTAATGCAAAAAGAAAAAAAGCAATTGTAAGAACAGAAGCAAACAGATGTTTTAAAGTATTCTACATTTCTTATATAAGCTCAAACTTACCGGTTCATTTATGTTGATGGGATGCAGTAGGTATCGAAGTCCGTAAGGATAGCAGTAGTTATCAATTCAAAGTATATCACGTAGTTAATCACTATAATATCAAAAGTCCACAAAACAAAATCCAGGTCTTCAATAAATCAAAGAAACTAACACAAGTGCGCACGGTATGAAGCCAAAACAACTTGTGAAAGATCACTACTACTGGCTATTGTCCGGCTCGAAAGTACGTGCTCCCGGGGTGGGGGCAGGTAGTTTCGAGCGGCTTATCGGTCGACAATAGCTAGTAAATGTTACAGGTTCTAAGAAAAAATAATAATATAATAGATAAACTTGTCTTAACTAACTAGCGTTAAAGCTTATCTAAGTGGAAATAACGTGACTCACTACTTAATTATCCATTCTTTAAAGCTTGTTTACGTAAAAGTGGTAGTGGAGTGCGTCATTTCAACTTATATAAGCTCTAACTAGTAGTAATAAAGTTTAAAAACTATGTACCATTTAATGTATGTTTATCTAAACATTATATAAGCTAAATTTTAAAACACCCGAATATTTTCCCAATCGGGTATTTTTCCGGGTATTTTCCCTAGAATTTACCCACTTTTGGGTTTTTACCGGGTAAAATCCCATCTCTACTCTGGACTATGACCTGAACCAGGGCCCGGCGAGAGAGGTCCCCGCCGCCGATCACCTCCCCTAGGACACGGCGGTGCTCCGTCCAAGCAGGGCACACTTTCACCGTATGCTCCACCGTGTCCTAGGGGCGGTACGCGCAATGGTGATACCCAGGGGTGGATTTTTCTATTAGGAATTACTATCCGAAATTTCGAAGTAGGTGGTGTAATACCCCCATGTCTTGGAAAGCACGCAAAGCCCATGGTCCTATCCCTGCCTATCTCTCTCCGATCGTGTCTGATTGCCGTCCCGTTGGACTATTAGTGTAAAGGAACTGAGGGTGCACCTGTATTTGCGCACGCTCTTACGCACTATAATGTGTTAAATTATTATAATCTAGCTTCTGCCAGCGGTTTCGCCCACGTGAAAATAGGTTTCTCCATACAAACTTTCAATCCCCATTTTACCCCTTTAGGGGTAGATTTTCGTAAAATCCGTTCTTAGCGGATGTCTAAACCCTATAAGAAACCTACCTGCCAAATTTAAAGTTTGTAGGTGTTATAGTTTCTGAGATTTCATGATTAATCAGTGAGTGGTATTTCGCTTTTATATGTTTAGATTATTATTATTAATGATATTTCCTCCGTACTAGGTTAATCTCTGTTGAGGTTAGCTATCGTGATTGAAATTCGGTCTAGAGGATTATTATTTATACATTTATGCTGTCAGCGGCGTTACCCGCGTGATAGTATAGACTTATCATTATCACCTAGGGACATAAAAAATATCCTACGGCCTATTCTCAGACCTACCAATTAAACCGTTAAAAAAAAGGAAACACAAAATGTTTTTATTTCACATAAGTAGGCCTACATGGGCATTTATAAAACATCAGAAGCTACGGCACCAGTTGGTCGTTTCCAACGGAGAAGAACCGGCAAGAAACTCTATGGTCACTCGTTAATTTGAATCTACTTACTTTTTCCGAATTTGCATGCCGTAAGGTAGAATGTAGTGCAAACCCTTACATATGTAAGTAATATACCATCTTAAATCTGTACCTACATTGATAGTAAATAAGTATATCTGAATCTGAATTTCGTTTCGGAGGAGTTCGGCAACAAACACTGTGACACGAGAATTTTATTTACAAGAAGACATGTAGTTAATGTAAAGAAGAATTCACAGTTTATACAGAAGCGTGGCACGCTTGGTCCCTTCTCAGGTAAATAGATATTTAATCAGATTCACTTGAACAAATCAGGTACAAAACGGGTTACATGGAACAGATTTTAAAACCAGAATGATGTTTCAACATCTTCTACCTGTCTTGCTTTTAGTAATTGGCAATTATTGCTGTTACAGTTTTTGTTATTTAACATTTTATTATAGTATTAAATGTATTACGTTTTGCTCATTATCCTGTGTAAGTACTTATGTGTTTTACTTAGAGACAAGGATATGGTTTAAGTATAGTAAAAATACTCCAGTCAAAAGTAGTCCACTGTTGGTCACGCACATCTAATAGAGCCAAAGTGTCACAAAAAATCACTGAAACTGCCATTTGGGCGCCACATGACACAGTTTGGCTTCTACAAAAATCCGTTGTTACATTACCTACCTACGTGTATTTCTAGTAACTAAAATTTTGGCCAGTATTATTGTTCTTAGCTTTCAATGTGTCACATTACAACCATAAATTCAATATATTTAAAAAACTGGGCAAGTGCGAGTCGGAGAGTTCCGTACAAACTTAAAGGGTAAATTGCGGTTTATGATTTATCACGTATTAAAAAAAAAAACTACTTACTAGATCTCGTTTAAACCAATTTTCGGTGGAAGTTTATAAGGTAATGTCCATCATATATTTTTTTTAGTTTTATCATTCTCTTATTTTAGAAGTTACGGGGGGCAACATTATACCACTATGGAAGTGTCTCTCGCGTAAACTATTCAGTATATAAAAAAATGATATTAGAAACCTCAATATAATATTTGAAGACCTAACCTAAACCCGAAAAAAGTGGCTGTGACATACGGACGGACAGACAGACACATGACGAATCTATAAGGGTTCCGTTTTTTGCCATTTGGCTACGGAACCCTAAAAACGCAACATGGTAATTTGTAGCGATATCTTTTATCTATATTTGTTTACCTATATCTCTACTTTTGATAGACAGATAAGCATTTAAAATTTGCCTAATTAATCTTTTAGACTTTCTTTTACAAAGTAAATAAATAAGCAGCTTAATAAATAGATAAGAAGATAAGCCTCGCTAGTACACCCAGGTGTTTAAGGAGGTATAAAATAAAATCTTTTATCAGCAAAATTATCTTTGTTCAAACCGAAATTTCAAATCAGTCATAATGAAATGATTAATCAGAGTATTTAAAATGTAAGATTCCAAGTTGGTGATTATTGTGAGCAAACACTGCACTTGCACTTAATTTTGTCTTCTTATCTGCGAAACTGATATAAGTAAATGTAGATAATAATTGGTCGCCGTCGGTGTCATATCGGAGTCGTGTTTCCTGATAACTACAGCCTAGGGGTCTTTAAGTCAAGAGTGAATAGGTTATTTCTAGGCAAGCTTGCTCCACCGTCGACCACATCATCACTTATCATCAGGTGAGATAGTAGTCTAGTTATTAGCCTATCAATAATACCTAATAAATAAAAAAATGGGCCAGTGCGAGTCGAACTCGCGCCCTGAGGGTTTCGTACAAACTCACCTATGAACATAATTCAATTCCCGTATCTCTCGATGTTTTTTTTTTTAGAATAGTAAAAAAAAAATATTTTGTCACGTGACAATAAAATTATTTATTCCTATAGGTGCTATAAGACCTTGCTTTATGCCAAATTTCAGGATTCTGGGTCAACGGGAAGAGAACCCTTTGAATCTTGATTCCTTTGAGAGTGTCGAAATATACGTTTTTTGCGACATAAACGGCCGTATCTTTTTTTTTTCGTTAACTTATAAGTGTGACTTTTTCACAGCTTCAAGGGACTGCAGACTTGAGGATATGGTTTTAATTTCAACTCGATACCTCCATGCGTTCCCGAGATAAAGGATCTTGACAGACAGACAGACAAACAGACGGATAAAAAAGTGATCCTAAAAGGGTTCCGTTTTTTCCTTTTGAGGTACGGAACCCTAAAATGATCACGAGTAATCTTATTGCGATACATATTTACGGTTAATCGATTTCGTCCTGTATCGGTCATTATTACACATAATATCAGCTGTCATACTTACTGCTGATCCACAACGTGTTATTACGGCCGAGTATTAACTAAGTAACAGTAATTCTATTCCGCTAAGGGTGCATGATACCTATTAAATAAACGAGGACCCATTTGTCAGATAACAAGCGGCGGTTGCAAAGAAAACAAAGAGATATCATAGCTTGTGTCACAGATAGTGTTACATACGCACACATGCGCGCATGTGCGCGGTACGTGCGCAAGTCTGTGTTATCACTACAGCCAGCTACCGAGCCCGCCTACGTAGCCATATCTGACGGTATCAGCTGTATTAACCACGATAATACCTCGCATACCTGTATTCGTATGCACACACGTTTTATTTTAGTACATAGCCACAAGTATACATATACATAATATGTATACAAATAGTTAGCAGACATGAATGAACGCTACGTTTCAACTGTACATAAAATTAGCTGGTAAATAATGAGCTGCTGGAAATTGTATCATGTTCGAAATTCATCTGATTAGTTGGCCAATTAGTTTGTTCGTTAAACGGAAAGTAGGTACCCAATATTATATTAAAATGTTGAAAGTAGATGAGCTTTATTTAAAGGAATCTTTATAGCTGTTGAGTTTATAGACAGATTGACACGTTTATTCACAGCCTTGTTCAGTTCACTGGCAGAGTAAATCACCATCTTTTGTTATCTGTCAATCACTTGTATATCCACGTAGGTAGACTCTTTGTTGAAAATATAGGTTAATTTTTGCAGCAGCATTCGCCCTGAAGTGAACTCCAAGATAATCAAAAAGTTGGATAATATAGAGCCTTTAAAATTGATTATTTGAATTCGTTATATGTAATACTTAGTTAGATATTATAAAACAAAGCCCGACATCGTCTGTATGAACGCGATAAAAAAAAAACTACTGAGTGGATTTTCATGCAGTTTTCACTATTAGATAGAGTGATTCATGAGAAAGGTTAAGTTGTAAAATACATGCATAGGTATTATAGACGAAAATAAGTTGAGAATTTCAAAGAGTTCTAACACCCGTAAGAAGCTGGGGCGGATCGCTAGTTATATTAAAATTAGACACCTACTAAATTACCTAGAAATTATAACTAAATTCTTTATAAGACTTATTATAGGTACCATAACGGATTACTTTGTTTTCCTAGCCCTTTCTGCTCCACAGTCAGACAAAGACCTCACCCAAGTCCTTCCTGATATTCTTCTTCCGCATCCAGTCCTGACTGCCATTAAACTAAAAAAGCATTCTATCTTTACATTCATCGTTAAAATGCTTTAAGTCTTTAAGACATCTAATAAATTATCATAATTATTAAACGATCCAAGACCTAGAAATGCCTGCATTTAATAAACAGGAACCACCAGTTAGTAAAGTGTAGGTATATTTATTAATACCTCGGGTAATTCCCCAGGAGGAGCCTCCTGAACAACCCTGATAATTAAGTTGCTCAAAATATGAATTACCAATAAAACAATGGTAAAGGAAATCCAAACAAACCGTAAATAGAGCGGTTGGGATTTCATATAAGTGAATGTTACATAAATAACTAAACAACAATGAATATTGCAAGTTAATAATAATTATGTGTTTAATAATATTACGTGCAAATAAGCAGGAAGGATGTTAAACAACATGTCCATGTAGAAAAATAAAATATAATTTTATATGTAGGGTAGGTACCTAGCATATCATTGACACCTCGTCCCTTGAAATGCACGTAAAGCCGTTGGTCCTGGATGTCATTCGTAGATCTTTGACAGTCGTTACAGTAGTCAGACTTCAGAAAGTTTGACCATCAGTCTATTCAAGGAGTATCGTGTTTCCTGGGTTGTGGAGATGTGATAGGCAGTCGGTCCATGTAAAACACGATCAGGGGCGCCGGTCTTTAAAAAACCTCATGGGTGCTCATGATCATTTGATGACTCAAAAAAGTGGCGAAGTGTGAGAAGAGCGCACTGATCGACCGACAAATAAATAAATATCCTACTTACATACTGCGGAATAACGAAGGTACCACAAACACCCAGACCCAACACAAATATCTGTTTCATCAACAAACATTTGTGTTGGTGCGGGAATCGAACCTTGCGTGTCAACCGGCGCTATAAACCACTGCGCTAAACGGGTCGTCGGGTAATGAAAAAACGCCCATCCCTAAAAAGCGATTACTGATCCGTTTCTTGATGTCTATTCTCAGGAGTGCTCGGCACCCACTGTTTATTTCTCATGGGTGCTCGAGCCCCCCGAGCACCCACGGAGTCGGCGCCCCTGAACACGAGTATTCAGCGGCATCCGGTTGGACTGGAAGCCGACCTCAAGCTAGTTCGGAAAAGGCTAGGGAGATGATTTTAATAATTCAACTAAAAATTTTAATCAAAGAGCCACATTTACCTACAATACATGAATAGCCTAGTGTAGGTACGAGTATTGTATTGTACAAGTGTATCCTCAAGTGAGAAACTTAATAATTATAATAAATAGTTCGCTTTATTAACAATAATATTATTTACATGAAACCTACGTATTGATTAGCAGTGATTTACATAATGAACTTGTTAAATTTACTTATTAGCTACTACTCAGTCTTCGGATAGAGTCATCTTTATTATAATATTTTATTGTATTAATTTAAACCAATTAATTCACTTATTGTTTATAAAATTAAATCTTGTAACGTGCAGACAACAGTAAGTTTTGCTTACGTAAAATTGTTCAAATAAATGGGAGCAATCACATACACATTTGTCACAATTCAGGGGATTCTTCACGAAGACAGAATTAAAATATTTAAAAAAAGCAATAGGTACTTACTTAATAAAAGACACGGTTAGACTACAATAGAGAGGTGCAATTTAGACTATAGTAATTGATATTTAGCGTCGGTTTAAAATACACTTTATTTACCGTTCTTTTTTTTTAAGTTTGAAGCCATCAAAAACTTTCCACTCTGGGTTAAGCGAGAGGGTCACACTTTTCTTTCAGTTGTCCTTCGTGCCTAAGATCGTGGAAACAGAATCCCGTGGCCCTGACAGGACTTATGTACTTATGCCTTGCCAATATACTCTGACTATGATAGCAGACTTCTTTACTATAAATAAGTAAGGTAGTACTAGATCTCATCTATATCATGTAGGTGAGTATTGAGAACTCATAATATCGACCGTGTTATATTCGCGTTCTCACGAGCGTAAAAGTGAGTATCTTATTGCAATATGTAAACAATCAAAGAGGTTAGTTTCAGTGTTTTGTTACGGCGACGGTAAAGTCAGCTTCACTTCTTTGTTATCATATCCATGCTACACGACCCCACGCCATAGTACATTTACTTAGTTACCAAGGCTTTCAAACAACATACATATGTATTGGTCACCGACCGAAAATTCAGTTTCGGCTTCGGCCAGTATCAGCCAAAAAACGGGTTGCGGACAAAAAGGGAACGAATATTCGGCTCGTCTATGTATGTTTTGATTTTTATGTAATTTATTCGATTATTTAGTATTTTATGAAAGTTATAACTATATAATTAAGCACAGTTTTATTGAAATATAGGAATACCTGTATCGAAATATTATTTTTATTTCCTGTCAGTTTTTCTGTTACTACGTCAGATTCGGTTTCAGTTACGGCCGAAATTGGAAGAGATGCCGAACATTCAGTTATGATTACGGTTTCGGCTACAAATCATATTTCGATTGGTCACTGCTATGTATTTTTTCCCTATTATAATTTAATATAATATTATTCCGACGGGAAGGGGTTGTCCTCTTCGTTGAGCCGACACTGAATTAATGGAGATAAAGAAAAGCAAATGATGACAATCTATCAATACCTCACACTAAAATAACCAACATTTATTTTTGTTGCTAACTTAATTACCGCAGACGGCGACGGATAAAGTTAGTGAAAGAGAAATTAAGAGAACCCCTACAATACTTTTCTTTCAACTCCAAAACTTTTCACGAAACAGACGTTGTCGTGAACTCTTGTAAAATGTTTACATAACTCAAAGTTTCTTATACATTTCCTATAATAATCTTACAATTAAACTAATGTTAATCTAAGGCTTACCCACTATTTCTGATTTAAGCATTTGAAATAGAGTATTTCTTAAACTCTAGCCTGAACCTGTCAAAATTTAACCTTTAAGTAGGCTTTGAGATATTCTTAACTCAAAATATTCAGACACCCGCCCTAAGTCGAAATAATAAATCATTTATTTCGACCTTCATATTTAATGAAAATTATATTTTTTATCTAGCAAACATGGGAAATATACGCTTAGTGATTACGAAATTCAGTAAAAATAAATTTATTAATTTTACAAACCAAGCTGTATATGGAAAATTCATTCACAATCAACACACGGATTTTCATTATCGTGTAAATGAACGTAAGTTTTGATTATATTACAGAGAAATCTGCATATTTCATAGTATTGTCGCGAGGCACTCCGGTAAGGAGACAGCCACAGATATTTGTTTAACAAAAAGCTGAACGGCGACTTTTAATCGCAAGCTATTTCTGGTTCAACTGTAACAATGAAAATCGTGAAACAATTTGCATTTAAATAATATTCATTACAAACACACATTGTTGCAAGGTAAACAATGATTATATTAAGGGTGTTGTTTGTCAACACGGCCCTTGGATAGTCGGATGTTTGTACTGTTACCTTCGTCTCGGCTAGTGTATAGATACATCTGCTGCAAACAATGCCGGAACTATTATATTACTTTCATTAATCGACGATTGTGCATCATGCATATAAAAGGTGATAGACCTTAGGTACATGCGTGTCACGACGCAACGGGTCCAAGTACCACTTTATCTATTTACTGTTAGTTGACATGTTTTTTTAATCGTTGTCATTAATCTACACAAGTTTATACATTAAGTAATTTTGTGATATGAGTTATGACACGATAACATAACATATAACGTACTCAACATTAATTTAGGGGGGACTATTTATTTGACACCCCGACTTAAACCAATTAATTAATATTATACCTAGAAGTTTATTTTAATGAAGTGGTATTTCCCAAGATGATTAAGAAGGATAAAACAACATGTAACTGTGTAAATATTATATCAATTGTTGTTTACCAAAAATCCCACGTAAAATTAATTCGATGGAACATAACAAGTAGTACCTAGCTATTGGTTTTTCAGACGATAAACTATAATTAGTTTTGCTTAATACATGTATACATTACATAGCATGTGGGTGGGCTTGACTCTAACAAGAGGAAACAGTAAATTCAGTCTGAAACCAGGTGTCCGTAACTCAATATGTCGCCCTATGTTTAGACTGGACATTCTCAGGAACTGCGCAGATATTGTATCGACAGATTTCTAGATAGTAGTACTAATACCCAGAAGCTGATCTTATTATCACGTCAACATCCATTTTGTTCTCTTGTTTTAATTAACAAGATTCTATTTTGAATTATAAAAATTGCTGTAGCTACCTTAATTTCTTGGTAAGAAAATGCTGAATTTTACTTTTTAACACATTCCTAGAAATTACTAATACCTAGAAGCTTTTTTTAAGGTAGGTAATCTTATAACTTCTCTCGCCCCCCCCTAGAGGGGGAGTGAGAGGGGTGTCAGACTTTTGCTGACTAAAAGCACACAGGATTTTCAGTTGACCTTTGCGTCTAGAACCGCAGGTTATCCTTTCAGAAGTTGCTGATTTACTACGTCAACATTCATTTTGACCTCTAGTTTTAATCAATATATAAGCATATATAAGCATAATCAGCCTTTTTAATGTTCCCACTGCTGGGACTCAGGCCTCCTCTCTAGGGGAGGGAATGGGCAGTAATCCACCACGCGGGCCCAGTGCGGGTTGGTGGATGTCACATGTCTTCGAATTTTTAATTCTAGGACATGCCGATTTCCTCACGATGTTTTCCTTCACCGTTTTGAGAGCAGTGGTGATGAAATAAACTACCCAAAGTAATACGCCTGGCTGGGTTTGAACCCGCGACCTACACCTCGTAAGTCGGGGCCGTTACCACTCGGCCACCACTGCTCAATATTAGTTTTAATCAATATTATTTTGAATTATAAAAAAAATATTAAATACTAAAATATTGTTATAGTTTTCTTAATTTTTTGGTGTTTTTTTTATTTGTCTAGACTAGATCGCTGTCGTGGGATATTCCACGAATATTCTCAGTGCATTGCATTATCCGTAGACTTTCGATTGTTTCGTTTTATGAACAGTAGTTAGTCTCTCAATACAGTAATCTCCTCTCCTGGTATCATAGTGATGATCTCCATAATTTCACCGCACGAAGTTCGATAGATATCTACTATATTTCTTATTATTTGTACGTTCACACTTGATCGATGTTCATGACCTGCCACCTCCTTGTGACACTAGTCCTGTCTAAAAATACGACTAACCTCTTTTTGCTTGAATATTTTAACATCAACTTTATGGAGAAGAGCGTTGCCTACGGCTACATTTTCAGGTAAAAGTAAGTTTTCAGGTATTTTCTTGAACTGCGTGGGTACTCGTTCAAGAAAACCTTTCACGTGGGTAACGATACTGTGATTAAATGCGTACGTAGGTATCTTTCATGACGTTGCTAACCGAACAAGCAAATACAAACAAAATAATTAAATTCTTTTTGCGTTATCTCTTTCATTGTACGAGTAGTATTTCTATTGACATACTATGGAGTCAGTTATTCCTCAGTGATAAAAACTGAGAATAAGTGATTAGGATTAAGTAACTGGTTATACATTCACAGTTCGGTCTAATCAATGGGTCGGCAGCGCCTGCGCAGCGGTTACGTCACAGCTTTCGCGGCTACACTGTAGTAAGATGTTGCGAAATACGCCACTTATGCAAGAAGTACGATACGCAAATACGCCAACTGAGCGAATGTTGCATGCACCGTGTTAATATGTTACTGCATTGCAGCTCTGCACTCATGCTAGGTACCTATTTGACAAAGAATTGTTCGCGCACTGATTTGTTTCATGGTCTTATCAATTGTTGAAGAAAGATGTCCTGGCGACCATTAGATAGGTATGTAGGATAAGTATTATCTGAATTCAATAGGAATGGGTAGAATGGTAAGTATATACCCACTCTTGATTTGTATAATCATATGAGTAAAATTATACAGAAAATCCAGAGCTGACAGCACGTTTGGCGCAGTGTTTGAACACCTATCCTGTAGGCTGTATAGCCTACAGGATAGATGTTTCGGGTCTGGGTGTCTTGTGTATGTCAGTTAACATGTTTGTGAATGCACTCACGATACAAGTCGGAGTACCTATTAATGTGGGGCTACACTTTTTTTTTTAAGAATAGAAAGAAAGAAACGGAGTCTTAAAAAAAAAAAAAATCCACATGATATATTCACCCAGTGGCGATTGATGGTGTAGAAGCACTCTATTCAGAAGTAACGGCAACATTTTCTACATTGACAGGTTTAATATCTTTTGAACTCGGCCTTCACGATTTCAGAAGCTTTCACAACTGTAGCAGGTTTGGCAATATCCTTTGCGATCAAAGTTCTCAATTACAGTTTATTAATAAACCCTATCGAAGATTTCGATTAAGTAGAATGAGCGTAAATCACAGCCTTTTACCAGGTACAATAGATCACTTTGAAACCTTGCAATGAATTTAGCAATTTTGCTAGAAATTTTTTACTATCAGAACCATGTTTTAGATTTTATTGATTAGAATAACGGAAAATTTTTGTTTTATCTGCGCAGATAGGATATTATTAACCTATTAAGGTAGAGGCCAGATAAATTCGCCTACAAGTACATTGACCTTTTCCTAATATTGCTGCGTAGGTACCTACCCCGAAAAACAAACAATGGATGTTTTTCATTACTAGAAAATTTTCACGATTTGATATCGTTTCAAGACGCTTTATGTTTTTATTTCTGTTTGTTTAAATTAAGAATGTTAATAAATGAGAGTGAAAATATGTTGTCCTATTTCGCGTTTTTGTTGGCTTTTTTCGTAATTTTTGTTTTTATGTACCTAATGCTTAATATCGCACCTACCACCATGTTGTCTCTGCATCACCCAAAGGTTGACTGGTAGAAAATGCCTTAAGGCATTAAGTCCGCCTCTGTACTTTTGTGTGCATAAAGAATAAATAAATAAATAAATAACCCTCGAAAATGTCCATGGCATACAAGTATTAACTGTAATGCGTGGAATACGCACGCGGGACGCGTTTGTTACACTAGCTTCTGACGTTTTATAAGTGCCCATGTAGGCCTATGTGAAATAAAAACTTTTGACTTTGACTTTGTTACTTTTTGAAATTTTCTGCATGCGGGGCAATCCCGCATGCGTGATGAAATCCGCATGATATTCTTCTTCTTTTCGAGTCGATAGTAAACTTGTCAAACTGTTTGGGCCCAATAGGTGGCTACATTAATAGCAGCATCGGTAGCACTCATCAAATCCTCCAGAGTGCAGGTGTATGGATGCATGATATTAAAAACACCCTTAAAGGGTAACAAACACACACATACAAACTTACATAAATAGCTACAAAATTTCGCCTCTATAATATTAGTGTGATGACGTAAGTACCTACCACAATAACCTATGTAAGCACCTAATTAGTATTGTTGATTGATGTAGATTAACTAATACGAAATATCAATTGACAATGTTTCCGTGTTCATACTATCATCATAGCCTATGTATTATATCTTCATGTCCATCTTAAAACTTGCTTATATAAAGCTGTTTTCTGATACCTAGATACAATCTTAGATCTTGTTATGCACTTAAAGGACAACTTAACGGAAACATAGGTAAGTAGGTACTGATAGACCATACGAACAAAATGTATTAAAAATACACATAATAATTTATACATAATAATAATTAAAATCTGCAAACACACAAACAACAAACATCAGTGGTGCTCTGGTTTTTATACGAAGATAACTGGTATTACGAGAGCTAGATTTCTCAATACACAGGATGTTTAGAAAAAGATGTATGATAGATAGGTAGTTAATTATAACACGCAAAAATTCTTAATAATAGCAATAAAAAAAAACAATAAAACTAAAGTTTCAAATTGACACTGCTTTCAGAAGCGAAAACATGAGGTACTCTACCTACAAAAAAAGTTAAATCTCTTTCAGTCCATAGGATATTAATATTCTGCATCATAATCTCATAAAGTCATCACACACGAAAGAAAATTATATACTATCCCGCAATAAACAAGTTTTGCTTTAAACATAAACAGTATATAAAATGAAATTAAACAAGATAGGAGATACTCCATCGGTTCTCATTTATGGAAAGATAGTAGGTAAGTTAATGAACAGTATATGAGACAAGACGCACGCAATCATGTGTATCCATATTATGCAAGGTAAATGAGTTTCTAACGATACGTTACGACACCAACGTAATGGATTCAACTTCGACCTTAGAAAGGCATTTTGCATAACAAGTTAACTTCAAGTAAAAAACTGCAGTCTCTATAATTAAACACGCGCACTTGTCTGATCGGTGATTTGGATGTCAGTCACGTTATTGATGCATTTTGGTGTTATTGGAAACTGCATTTATCTCATCAGCTATACTACTTTTGGAAATTCGAAGACCTTGTTTTTTATTGCATAGGGAAGTTTGAAAGTTTCCGCATCGGGTAGGGTCGTCAAAAAACCCGTAACTGTATTGGAACAATGAAAAATCACGATCCAATTGTTTTTTTTTATAAATATAAAAATAGCTGTGTTGATTTGTTCCAAAAGTCCTTATGATCACTTAGCTGCTATACCGATATACCTAAATGAAATTTAACATATATGAGACATAATCTGGATCTGAAGAAAGACTTTAGACACTTTTTAACAACAAACCACATCGGTTGAAGTCGCAGAAACTATATTCAAATATTTCAGGTGTAATTTCAGTTTTCTTGCATTGATTGAGTTACTGCTTTTGGGCTTCTGTGGGCAGTATAGAGACTTTGGGTACCTGGTCGACTTTTACACTTCAAACTTCAGCAACCATATCGCTCTATCAATCAACTCTTTTCAAGTCCGAACCCATGTAGTTGGGGGTCAAACTCGGGTCAAGTAAGGTGAGCCAACTTAGCAACAGGCTCTAAAGCAACTTCTAGGAATGGCAGAATAAGGAAAATATTTCCTGGCAGCACCTTCTGAGAATCATGACACACACAGAGATTCACATTGTTACCAGTACAGTGGTACTGGCTTATCTACAATTCAATTAATTAATTTTCAGAAAAATATGTCTTCCTAACATGGGTTTGGAGTTAAATATAGTGGAGTTCAATGATTAACTGATTCTTTAGAAGTTTCATTTGATTGTTCTTAATACTCGTAGTAAAGTTTGGGTAGACTTCCCTGGATTATGTCTCTGAATAGTAACTTAAGCTGTGGAGTGAAAAAAAAGTTTTGAAATACACTTATCCATTTCCAGTATCACGCCTGAATAACTTTATTTTCTTCTTTAATATATAATTTATCGTCTGCGAGATAACGAATGCTTTTATTGTCAGTATTGATTATGACATCAATTTACATAAATACCTACACCTGCATTATTTATCAGTGATATCAATGATGGCTCGATAGCCTTAGTGTAAATTTCCGCGATAAACTTACATTTTATCGATTTTTAGGCTGAAATACTATTCTCGTATTATTTGCGTGTTAATGTGCGATGCGGAGCAATATCCTATTATCGGTGAGTAGAAAAATGCTACGTCTTAAATTTTCTTACTTGTTGAACATTCTTCACTGCCGTTATATTGCTGCTACAAGAACCTACACGATCCCCTTGTCTAAAGAATTTTACTCCTATTCAATTGAAAATAAAATGGGTCCTATTTGCTATTTTAAAAAAGTTTTCGATATTGTTATCTCTCTAAATGTTATAACATTATTGTTTCCATGAATCGGTGAATGAGTTCGCTATAATTGAACAAATAAGTGAGTGTGAGTGAGCTCTATATTGCAGAACAATTTCATTGACTATTCAAGAGTGTTTGAAAATGTTTTAATTGAAACAAATGTATTGAGTTTGATCAATTAATTCTCGGGTTTTAAAATCGGCTTTTCTCATGTTGATAGTAGGTAGCAGGCAGTCAGCTATATGTGTAATAAAGTTATGTATACTCATGTGAGGCAGTGTTCACGGTTAGTTAGGCTCGCACGGTGGCACGGTGGCGCGGCGGCGGTGGGTGCGATGTGGCCGGTGCGATAGTCAGCGGCCTTGCGGGGCCGCGCGAGCGCTGCCGCAGCCTCGCACGTGTACGTGTACTGACGTCATCCGCACGCACCGCAACACACGTTCAAGTTCAATGTTGCCTATTAATTTTACCGTGCCTTACCACCAACTAGCACTAACAATAAGCGTCAAATGTAATAGAGCTCTACAAGGACGTCTCGAACACTCTACCTATTGATAAACCCTGCCACGGCTGCCACTAACTAAGCGTTTAAAAAGGTGAAAACTGTACTCGCAGCACGCATATTTTGAATGTGATGTTCATCGTTCATTTCCTGAGCTGACTTTCGTCGTGTTTACACAACATATTTACGCTTCTTGAATCCCAGTATTGGCGATTCTGGTTAACGTTTTAAAAACAGCGAATTGCATCTTACTCGGTCCATTGACAGACGGTTCTTCCTCGAAGAACGCGTGCGCGAGTGTCAACAAGCGCATAGCTGCGGCCGGAGGTGGTGTTTTGTGGCGTGTGCCTCCATTGTGACGTCAGCACACATCCGCGTGCGTCGCTCTCACTTCCAAATATTTATTATTTACTCTTCCAATTGACAACGCACCTTGTTTCTATGTCGACCTCGGTCACGACGACGTTTCTGTTGATAATTTGAATTAAAAACTGTTTGTTGGCTAATTGATTCTATTCGTAGTGCCCGTAAAAAGTGATAAAAGTAGTATTTCTTGTTTACTGGGTGATTCTTCATCCGTGTTACTTGTCAATGTTATCGCTAGTTAATCGTCTTACAAGTACCATCGCAACTAAAGCGCTTGTTTTATTTTTTGTCAGCAAGGTGCGATTATAGGTAATTAGTAAGAACACGAACCGATATCTTGCTCAAAATGGACTTGTTCTATTGCAGTGTGGTCTGCTCGCTTTTTTGTTATTCTCAATATTATCTGTGTGTGTATCGACGAGTGAGTACGTGACCGGCGGTATCGGAACAAGTTATCGGCGAAATATTTAATATGGTACAAAATATCTGCAAACCGCACTCGGTCAAGTGTAAATCTAGAGCAGCACGGTTGTTCCGTCCACAATAGAACTCTTCAACAGTAGTGATGAAATCTCTGTCATCAACATCAAAGCGAAGCAAATTAAAAAGAAAAAAAAGTATTAATTTCTACCAAGGCAATAGGTACAGTGACTGTGACAAAGATAGACCGGTTATTGCAAAAAGACCTAGAGAATAGATTAAAACGAACAATGATGCTATTCATCATGATGAGATTCGCAGAACTTGAAATACTTATTATGCGCAGACTATTTCCATAAGTAGCGCGGCCTTCATTCCGAGTTTAAAGTTCGCAACACTGCAGTAGCTAGGCCATCGATAGAACTATAAAAACAAATGTTCTTAGCTAAAAATATTCGTTGTCGCCAAAGAGCCGTGGCAGGTCAAATGATCTTAACACGGGTCACTTGATAGCAATCGACCAGTTGGCAACAACAGCTGTTATAGGAATTATCTTATCTGACCCAATGCCGGTTAAACAAACATCCAAGAGATATTAAGCGCTGTGGCCGAATTCACTCGAATTAACCCGGGAAGTGCACAAACATGCCACTGATAACAAGGTAATATTCACTGGGTTACACAATGTTTGTTTTTCAATCAACAGTAAGTACCTTCATACTGTAAATGGGAAGATATCGGAACATGAAATCAGGAGTTTATTACTGATATAACGTTACCAAGGGGCCAAGGACCTCCTAAGTTTGGAATTTTCCAGAATAATCGCAAGTTTAACGTATTGTTTACATTTTTGTATTGTGTTGCCAACATAAGTCCGTACACGTGCCTCCACAAGATCTATTTTAATAAAACCGAACATATAAACATTGATAACAGTATTTGTTTTCTTTACAGATAAATTGGTAACGGTTGAAAAACAGAGTGATTCGTTACATCACCATAACACATTTTAATAGTATAAGTATTATGGACACTTTTGTTAAAAATAAACGCGAGAACATGATTTTTTTAAACACGGAATCAATCAAATGTAACTTTCATTTAATCTTTGTACGTCTTTGGACCTGTATTATTGAAAGCTTACACTGATATGTTTGTGATATGCGCGTGACCTCGTAGCCATTAACTATGCAAACCTATCAAAAATAACGCTGCGACCGCGACTCTAAAACTAAACGTAGAAGTTAGAATGGTGGTTTTTAGTAACGCTAATTAATAAGCTAAAAGTAGTGCTAAAACCAGGAATAGGTCGGACATAAAGTCCTCAAGTGAAACCCAATCGATATCCCCAAAGCACCTAAAGTTCATGGAAAACTTCTTGAAATTTCTCCGACGTAGAGTTCAACGTAAGAAGTTGAAAGTCCATTTGAGACACGTGTTTAGCAGGTTGACTATGCCGTTTATGTCAACAATCCGTGTTACCAAGTCAACCCCATTCAAGTCAAGTACAGCAGTCCGCAAGCACAATCAAAACCACAAAATGCATAATAGCACAATAATAAACTATTACGTAATGCTGTGTTCGATGAATAGACTTACTCATAGGTTCCGTTTGCTAATTACAGATGGCAACTGTGTTTGGTGCGTATACCAAGACTTCTAAGGCGACAAGGCCATTATAGATGTATTTGGCATTTGGTAATTACGTTGGTTCCTATCGCCGCGGGGGAACTGTCGGTCGATCAATGGTAGTGGCTAGCCGCGGTTACCGCTGCTTAGCATACAATCGATGGTAATTCCTCCTGGCAGGTTAGTCACGCGGCCACTAAGATCTGCTCTTTATATTCAAGAGACGACGGCGTTAGCCTACGCGTGTAACAATCACGAATGGAATCTAAATAGAGAAGCAATAACTGTTCACACGAGGTCAGCATCGATATGTTTGCAAATATATTGCAAAATAGGACACGCAAACAGTTTGTAAGGCGAGTCATTTATCAACTTACTTTCTACTCAGTTCCAACCGGGCGCGATAGCAAGTCATAAGTATAAATCATGCATATATTTAGGTGTTAAATATTATTCATGTAGCAAACATAAAACAAAGCTTTTAATTAACACAACAATCTGCGTGATCGATAACTGTGTGACCCTTGGAGAATTAACAATAATTGTTATTATCGGGCCACAATATTTGCATACACGAGTAAAATATCGGACTCTTAGATACGACCGTAGGGGTCCAGCAGGGCCGATGCCCGCTTGGGCCACGAGGAAATTCTGAATGGGAAACCGTGGCCCTAGAAGGTACCTAAAGGGCAACTAAAGGACATAGGTGTGGTTTTAGTTAGTAAAAGTCTGAAATCCGCTCCATCATAGAAGTGATTGGATGATTTCCCATCTCAAAAAAAAAACATGGATAGCAATTGTTTATGTATGTGTGAGGAATGAACGGAGCAGCGTGGCGTCCCCTGGCCGGGTGCCGGCTGCCAGCGCGCCAGGGAAAGCTTGCTACTTTGGCACAAACACTGTCTATTGAGCATTGACGCGCCTGTTTGATTGATGCCCGCTATTCTCGGATAAGCGTGCTTATTATCCGAAAGTGTTTGGCAACCGGACACGTTATTTGTGACATTGTGGGAGGAAATAACGTTAATGAATTAACGATCTCGATTTCTAAGCGGTTGTTGTATTTTGTAAGTGTTATTCATGATTAAAGAAAAGTTATAAGCCTTAAATATTTAGGGCACGCTGCACCTTATGTTGTTGTCTCTAGATCTCAGACTGGAAAAATTTGCCACGTAACTAAGCTATTGAAAATTTAGCAACTCAATTTTTGGCTTTTGTCTACAATTATAATATAGTTGCTAAATTTTGAACAGCTTTTTTTATACAATATAATTAACGCTTCGCTGTTTTCTACGCTGAACGGAAGATCGTGACGTTAGGTAGCTAAGTACTTAATGATATAAATAGTCAATTTAATTACCTACCTGTCTAATATATCTGTCATAGGTTTTAATAGTATACCTATTCATAGCTCCCACCTACTAAACGTTCACATATAATATTTTTTTCTAACATTTCCTACTAACTTGCCAAGTTCATTATCATTTTGCACTGTTTCCTATTTTGCATTAGTTACCATTTACTAATAACGTAGCTATAAATACCTATATCTGTTAATAATCATTAAATGTCACAAAAGAGGAAAACGTTTTTCTGTTAGGTATTAAATTAAACAGTTTATCCCGAAATATAACAGTTTAATCGCTTGATTTCCTTTTAGACATGGCCCCAATTAACCTACAGGGATAATATTAATTGATAAATACCACATAATTTAAATGTCGATCACAAATACACAATCTAACGGCGATGGATGGAAAATTTTTGTAACAAATAAAAAAAAAACTGCTGCTAAAATGGAATATCTATTGAAAAATCATAAATCAGTATCACGGAATTCTATGTAACTAAACCCTACCTATTTCTCTCTAATCAATTAATCTTCAGTCATTGACTGAAAATGTTACCTTGCATTACTCATTGCTTGCCTTCGATAGAATATTCAATGTACTCTGATAAATCAATTGCAACCGATAGCAATAGCTATTTGTGAATTACTTTTTTTTCACCTGGGATAGATAAATAATTAATGATTATTATTAAAATTCATTTATTTTGTATTGCTAGATTGTTTTTAAAGTGAATAATCATCCAATAACTCATCCCTCTCTAGGTGGAGCGAGACGGAATGGTAGACTGTTACTGACTAAAACCCACCTTGTTCCGGGTCGCCATTTTTTAGAACAATCTCGCAGCCCATTTGTGAATTACTTTTATAATGAAACAAATATTGTTAATGTGAACTGGGACCATGGGTTGACTTCCGAAAGGAAACCCGTGGTCCTAGAACGCAAAGGCCAAAGAAAGAACATAGGTTTGGTTTTTGTCAGTAAAAATCTGACACATCCTCCCTGTCCGCCCCAGAGTGGGAGAAAAAAAACCATTAATATAAAATAGTATTTTACTAGAAAATTATTTAGCTGATTTTAATATAATAGTCTTTGTGAAACCGCAGTTAGGTTAGGTATATCATATCCTGTCCACATGGCATAATGCGATACTTAGGACGTGAGCATTGTCGCGTCCTGCTGCTGTATCCGTCATAGTGGGTAGGTACTATTATCGCCTATAACCGTTCCATCGACGGACCAGCAGACGGGAGATCATCGATTGCGTCACTCACACCCCGTTGATTGATTACAGCCGATTTTAACGCCGAATAACTCGTGAAATGAATCAACTTTATTTTAATCGAACAGCATTTCGTGGCCTTCACATTGCCCTCTTACGAGTCTATTCCAATTTAATCTGCGGCTCGCGGTTCCGACAAACACACGACTATGTGGACGACCTTTACAAATTTATTGCTTCAAAATCGTTCGACTCCAGATAAGATAAAGCTCGATCATGAAACGCGTGATCAAAAATGTTATATAATTAGATACCACATTTTACTATTATATAACATATTGTTTTATCATTTATAAACAAGTAAGTATATTAATAATAATTAATTAATTATTGTCGTTAAATTCCGTAAAGTGGATGGGGAATTATTTTCAATAATAAATCAATATAACGCTTTTGTGAAATTTCTCATTACTCAAATATTTCGAGTCGACAGGTAATGTTTCAGCCACGGCGCCACATCTGATTTAGAAATTCATTTTCTGACAATGCTCATTATATTTATCAAGAACCCATCTACTAAAACTTCCTTTGTGTGAGAATCCATCAAGTTTGCCTAAAGAAGTAATTATTTTTATTCTGTTTCTCATTTCACACGTCAATGTCCGCCGCTAAAGTGGCTGTACAAGTATTTTTACTTTTGTCGTAACATGTAAAAGCTATTCTGAGTGGCCGTGTCGGTAGGCTGTGAACCGTACAAGATTTTCACGGTTCAGCCGCTTCATTTTCATCATTTTAAAGGATCAATGGAAATTTTTAGTCAAGGTAGGGTAGGTAGCACCTAATACGGTTGAAACTGACCATAATAATATGCTAACGCTCTGGTGCTTGGGTCCTGTGACAAATATAGCTATTGTTTTTATTTTAAAATACGTAAATACTGACATAATATAAACGTTTTAACTGTTTATTCATATATATGAAGATAATGAGAAATCTTGCCAGAATTATTTAAAATACATAGTAGAGCTACTGCACCAGTCTAAAATGTACAATATTTTCAAATAAAGCCCAAAGCTCCGATGAAAGCTGAGCTTGTTAAAAAGACCCAATATAAATGGCACAGGGAAGAGGGATTAAAATTAGAAGTGACCCGGATTTCAAAAGGCTATTCCGTGTATCTAATGCAGTCAAATAAAGTCCATTTAGCAACGGCCGGCGTGGGTGGACCTGACAACCGTATCACATCCGCACGTTTTCTACAATGTTTTGATTCTCCCGAAAATTCCTCGAACACATATTCCACTAATGCACATTTTAGAAGCTTATATTTAGTTTCACTTGTCCCGGTGTCTGTCTGTTCGGAATCTTATCTTGAAAGTTAAATTTTACCCGCTTGCCGGTTCCTGTTTTTTTTATCTTTTTAGTTGGGAAATAATCTAATGACATCTCCCGCCCTTGGATGGGGCGTGAGAGCGTGTCAGACTTTTACTAAAACCCACTCCTGTTCCTCCTTTGCCTTCGTTCTAGGGCCCCGGGGTTCTCTTTCGCTTCACCCATGGTTGCCGGTTTCCGATTGAGTTGATATTTACAGCATAAATATGTCAATTTGATGACAATGCAATATCATTATGATATTGGGGCTAATCTGATTATGGAAGACGAATGTGGTGATGAGAACTCTGTAATACAACAATATAACTCCCTCGAGCTTAGGCTCGACTGATTCGTCTTGACAAGGACTCTGGTCTCAGATGATATTCAGGGTCTGATGATGGAGCCAAGCCAGAAGGTGGCATCCATGAAGACAGCCATGGGAACTTGATATAAAAAAACAACGCAACCCCATCGATATTGGTCGCGTTTGATTCGCGTAGGCAAGTTCTCTGGTTCTAAGGTTTGATGATCAAGTTGGTCGCCTTAAATAAAATATGTAGATACATATTAATATATAAAGTAAGTAAGTACTTTCCTATAATAAAATAACCATATCAGTTTTTTTAAGCACACGTTTATTAGTATAAAAAGTTGAAAATAGTTTTTAATCATAGTGTAGGTACTTCATTACGGTCTTAAGTTTTCCAACAAAAGCCTCAAATAATTTGTTCTGACATTATTAAAGAAAAGTTTACATTCAGTGTAGGTTTAATCCTTAACAGTCTATACGTATATATTTTTGTGATAGTGTTTAAGCCATCTTGCATACGTCACAAAAATGAAAAATGGCCACAAAAAACGCTTTAACTTCTTCCTGTTTGTACTTATAATAAAATTTTCTTTTTACACAAGACTGGTAAAGTGTAGGCGATTTACCAAACATTAGTACGATAGTTAACAAATATTTTTTCGGTTCGATACTTATTTATCTTAAACTACATAACATTAAAGTTTAATTTATTACCATAAAGTCTACTTTCACAAAAAATAAGTAAATATTTTAAGAGTAAGTTCAGAAACGGTTAATGTGCCAAAAGTGTACACTGACCATCACATGATACATTCAAACATTAGCCCGTATTTAACATACCGAAGTCAGTATTTTTGATGACACAGTTGCAGCTATGTGCATAAATTAATTAATGAAATTCATTGAGGAATTCTATAGTGTCACCGCAATGAGTCGGAATCGTAAAAAAATGTAATACATAGTTCGGTAACGGTCATTGAACTCGCTAATTAATGCTAATACTGCAGCAATTCGATTCGATGCTTACGCCAAATAGTTTATTTGAATTTAAAATGTCTCAAAGCTGCTTTCTTTCTAAAGAACTCGACAAACACCCACAAGTTTCTACAGACTTTAAAATCAGCACCATTCGTTATTTTCTCGAAGCAAAATATTTACTGAAAGCCCAAATAAATACATTTACAAAGTTATATTGTTGAGTAGCTAGCGCACATTATAAGCGGTAGATCGGCATCGCTCCTATCTCGAGAACATGCAAGATAATTGAAACTGCCTTTACAAATACAAATTAATCAGCGCTAGTTTTTCATACGATTCGCTTCGCGTATTGATGGCGCCTGTGCACACAGGTGGCGCACACATTAACACCACTTTGTCGGTGTGTAGCCGCGTGGGCGACGGTGGCCGCAACTTAACTATAATGGACACATACAGGGTTGCCAGAGGTTAACATTCCTCAACTTCCGTCTCTGAGGAAAACATTGGCAAATATTATCGTCACCAACTATCTTCATATACCTAACATTCTCCACTGCATCATGCAAGATGCTGCTGCTGATTAAATAATGCTGACATAAACGAAAATAGATACAATGCTAAAATCGTATTTTTGAATGTTACTTCCATCTCATAATAAACGATATTTACGTTGTTACACACGATTTATCTGGCAACCCTGACGTGTATGTAAATAGAAGTCTGTCGGTATAACGTCGCGAGTCGCGAGTGTAGGCGGGGTTGTTTGCCTCGGCTCTCCTATTGCGTGATACACTCAATAAAACTGTTGTTGGACTCCAAATTGGCCGTAAGCGAATACACCGCCTCCTTGTAGGTTCGACGCAAACCGTGGCCGTCAGAACCGGCAATTACGCGAGATAATTTAGTTCACCACCTTGTCATTATTAAAACTAGTGAGCTCGTACACCACAGCTTGTTATTCTCTTGTGATTGCCTTTTATATAGCGAAATGGCTTCTTGTGCTTTGAGAACAATCGTGAATATACGATAACATAAAGCATAAGTATTTTGTTCTGCAGCTAACATTTCTGACGAAGTAATACCTATCATTTGCTTTCAAAATTAATAATATGAGAACATTGACCTGCAGTTTTTGCCTCAATTTTGTTATAACCACAAGTACACACACGTGCGATACTGCAAATGAAACTCGAAATAACTGTCCTTAACGCACCGGAGCCGGTTTCTCGATACAAATCAAAATGCAAGTTAATATTATAATTAGCAATACTGCAATGCAATTAACACGTCAGTTGCCTTTTTACCGCAAACAAGTAAGCTAAGTAATATTGTGGAAACTCGGCTTTACGTAACAGGCGTCGCGTGACTACCTCGGTTCATTCAGCCTCGCCAGTCTCGCAAGAGAACCTCAACATCACGTACACATTTATAAATTGTTCCTCTTTATCGCCACGCTACTGATTCAAACTCAATATTACACCCCTCTGAGTTATATAAAAGCTGATGTATCAAAAGGCTAAAAAAAGTAAATTCCTGAAAATGGCACCGAATTTGCAGACAGGAACACAGTTGACACTTGACTGCCACCACGGAATTCTGTGTAATAATTTTAACACATTCATATAAATATTTTCATAAATTTCAAATTATGGTTGAGATTTATCGCACATAGAGGCTTAACGAAGTTCATCTAATAAACATAAAAAACAAGGACGCGTGCAAAAATATACTTTGTCAGTAATGAAACCTTTCTGCCTAAGTACTCATTTTTTATATCACTTTGCACATGCAAATGTGGTGGTGAGTGATCTGAGTTAATGTGTTTTCCTTGGGTTAAACATAAACGTTGAAATGTAAATATTTAAGTGTTAGCCCGCTACATTACTACATTGTAAGAGAAATACTGATGTTCGCTTACAAATTCATTTTCTCAACACAAAACGCCCAGTGCAATTTTAAAGATCACAGCATAAAAAATAAAATATCTAACACTTTTTGTCGATGTAATAGCCACTTCATTTTATGGATTATACAGATACGCTTTAAGCCGTGAAATTATTGAAAGATCTTTTGAAATTGGCCTCAAATCTCGACTATCAACCAGTCTGACTAAGATTAGGTGTATTTAATTTACAATAGCCAGATTGACGTCAATCATGTATGTTGTTTGACTAAACTAATGGATGCTAATACCACACATAATTCTCAATGTGTTACGTAAAGCTGTGACTGATAAATATGTTACCTATCACTTGAGTTAAAGGGGAGCGTAAATGTCGATTCACGTTTTTGTTTGTCAATAGGATGCACATGTAAAGAGTGTGCAATCGCAGTGTAAGTGATGTTATCATAGGAAATACTAATTGGACAGGGACAGATAAGTAGGATACATATATATGACGAGCAGCTATGTACAAGAGACTAGAAACTGTTCTATCTCACGAACGTGTGTAGGTTCACGTACATAACGTACACTTTTTTTTTGTGCGTTAATTTAGAGTCCTTCAGTTTCAAAGACAAGTTACGTACACAGAAACAATGTAAATATGAACTTACACACACATCCAAAACAAACTGGCCTTCATTAGATCGTACAACTGTAATTGATCATAACACTTATAAATATCGCACACAACCCCGAGAAACCACAGAAACATCGACCTCCAAAGACACACTTTTAAAGGCAAGTTACTATCAAAACTAGATTTTATGCTGTCTACTTTTAAAAACCCAGGAGTCAGCCTCGGAACAAAGATTTGCTATTTTAGACACTAGCAAAGTAATAATTAAAAACGAATTAAAAGGACCAGATCTGACGTTAAGTTGATAAAGACAGAGCGAACTGATCTTTATAAATAAATCGTTATAGACTTGCAGAGGGCTGCTACCCTGGAATGCAAAGGGCAACTGAAGGAACACTACTTAGTATTACTATTTTATCCAGTAAAAGCCTGAGGGATCTCGCTACGCTAATATACAGGGTGTCTGACATAGACGCACAAACGAATACCATGGATCCAGTAAATGATTCTGGACCCCCATATGTGGAATTTTTAGTCGGTAATTCCTAATAAAAAAAATCTTAACATTTTTTAATTTAAACTAACTTATTGTTTTTTTTTACTAAAAATATCATCGGGGTTGATTAGAATAACGACTTTACAGTTTAAATTAAAAAAAAGTACAGTATTTTTTTTTATTTAAAAAAGCCGGCGATAACTTCCACCACCGGGGGTCCAGAATCATGTACCTGATCCGTGGTATTCGTTTGTGCGTCGATGTCAAAGACACCGTGTATAAATAAAGCGATACATGATCCATCTAACGAGAATGCAAAAGAAGAGACAATTACAAAGCTAGATGAATTAGCATTTGAGTGGAGGGAAATTCATACAATACCTAAGTGACCAACAGTTAATTATGATATAGATGGATGAAGACAGATCTTTTACCTACTTTCTAGTAAAAGAACAGACTGTTGGAGTATAAATGTTATCGATTAGTTCGATAACATTTTTATGCGTGAAACCAATTCACACGCCAGATTACAACCATCCATTTCATTACTTCGCTATCTAGAGTAGGAACTGAATATACAAATCTCAATTGCTCAGTTCGGATAAACGCAATTGAAGATTCGTTCGCAACAATACTACGTGGACTCGATATAATTAACTGTTTATTCTTGAGTTCACACCGCGTCAAGTAATGCTTATCGTAGCTACATATGTACGTAATTACCAATTACATGTAACGTTTGCATGTCGACTCGCTACATTGGTTAGGGTTGGGTTCTTTTCTATTCAAGGGTAATAGGGTTCCCTAAGAGTTGTAGACTACATTAAAAGTAAACTCCGTTACAGTTAATGGACAAGCTCCTTTTTTTCTCGTAGAAAAACATGTAATGGTCGAGAATTTGGAGATTAATGATGAAAAGAAATGTTTTCTTTAATCTTTGCTTGTTGTTCGGATAATTAAATTTATTGTTATTTTCTTTTATATTAAGAGGTTATCCCGGCTGTTGCTGTGGACTTAATGACGAATATACACGAGATATTTAGGGCAGCCGACGTTGCGTAAGGACAGCACACGTCTGGCAGCATTGGCAGCCCTAGATCTAATGTCTGCGACAGCTGGCCGGAACAGGTGGGTCATATCATATTATAGCATTCCCGCCGATTGGACACTGCTCCTGTACGATTAATTTAATAACTAATGCAAATATGTCTGCTATGACACAATATAGCCGTGAAACAGATAGTAAGTACTAATGTGTGTTAATATTAATTTGAGAAATAAGTTCCACTGTTTATAGGATTTGTGTTTCATTTAATTTAAAATAAAATGACTATCTTTTATAGTTTTGTTTACTTTACAATTTCTGTAAAGTTATAGATAATGGTATTATTAAATCAGCATAACCTGCAACATGGCCTGTAGTTGTTACTTGATTATTTCTATTTTGTGATATCAGGTACAGTATCTCTTTAGTTATTATTAAAAACAACACACTTCTGTTTATTTTGCTGAACAGTTCGATTCAGGACTTCCTAAAGTCTTGCTAAAACTTACTCGGAATAAACAGATGTTTGATAAACATCCCAGAGAATCGAACCAAGCGTAAAGTCAAAATAATCCGACCATTTGTAAGTTTCAGCAAGGCGGCGTGCGTGACGGTGGGTGAGAGGGGGTGTTAGGGGGGTGTGGGGGGGTCGCCGCCGGGGCGGGGGAGAAGGGAGGGATATGGCGGGCGCTGTAAGACGCGGCGTGAATGGCGGCGGCAAGGTCAGGGGCGTCGGAAGTGGGTTACGGGCGGCGCCCTATCGACCGCCCGCCGCCGCCCGCCCTGCCCCCAGCCACCCGCCACGCCGCCTAATAACACCATAGTGTTATTATGCTACTTTATAAACGATACTCTCGTAACTTTCCACGTATTTATAAATTGTCGTAAAAATCTCGGAGCGGTGCGCTACTGTTTCTCTTTTGTCGTGGTAGACGTAGCTTTATTACCTCACAACTCGATTAACCTCTTTCTAAATTTTGAGCCAGTTCTGCATGTAAAGAATTTGTTAATAGGATCGATCTATTTACAAGATCACATGCAAAACTTCGGAAAAACCAAATCTTAGATCAATGCCATCGTGGTATGCCTGTCACACAAACAAAAGTCTCAAATAAGGCGCAATCGCGCTCTATTTGCGACTGTTCATACAAAAAGCATATTTGCGGTTGTCAAATATTTTCACAAATAATAATTAGTTGAGCGTTACGGCGGCCATGTTGAGAGCGCGTGATGTAAGCGCTTCCGCCGAGATCGCTCGCGAATTTGGCTCGCCATTCATACGAGGTTTTTTACCGCGCGGCCGCCGAACTCGCGGCCTTGCTGCTGCGCCTACGCCGATACGATCACACCGACAGACAGCGCGCCACAAACTCACACAATTAGAACGTTCTTCATATTTATTTATACTAGCATTCCATTATATCCGAATGATCAAATCTATTTTATGTTTTGTTGGACTGTGGAACTATTTAAAGGTCGCAGACGTACACATGCCTACTGTTAGATTAATCACCGCTCACTCGAACGCTTAAAAGGTGAGAAACTAATTTCGAGTTTTTTAAAAGTGTTTTATTAATGACTTATATCATTGACAACGTGACCTTAAATATTGTATGTGTAGCATTGATCATCATCGTGATCTATTATGTAATTAGCTGCCTATCATTGGTGTACCGATGGATAAACTACTCTGTGGCAGCTTTCCGTTAAAAACAAGAATTAAAAATAGTCGGCTATCGAGAGTTAGGCTGCGCTGCGGCGCGGCGCATCGTGCCGAGGTGCCGAGCTGCCGACACTCAACCGTGGCTGAAGGCTAGCTAATTGACTTGAATTTTTAAAGCCTTAGTCACGACACTCGATCTCTCATTGTTTTTGTGAGTCACAGTCGCAAACAATGTATGCGATCTTGTTTCCTCATTCGCGAAATTTAACTTTAAACACAAACACGCTATTTCTATATGACTGAAAAACTTCACGCTTTTGGCTATTACGTAACGAAATTAACTATGTTTGTAATTTTGCACACATTACACGCGTTGTTTTGTCGACTGAATCAGCCGAGAATGCGGTACGAAGCACAGCCTTAATATATTCATAGCTATATTGTTTCTTGTTTTTCCATGAAACCAGACTGATAAGGAAAAATGAAGTAGCTATGGACCGATACCTATCTCTGCGATGTTTCCTTGAGATACGTTTAGTTATGTCACTGCAATACTTTACAAAATGAGCAAGATTTTCCTTGAGGCATGACCAGCTTTTCTTCAAGCTGCCTGAAACAGTTTTACACGGCCAGCAAGGTCACGCAAGGTTCGTGACTAAGTCTAGAAAGCCTAGGCTTGTGTAATGTTTCGATACCTATCGAGTTTCACATCTTTTGACGGCTTTTATCGAGAATTATGTAACGTTACTGAGATTGCAGCTGAAACGCTGAAATAGGTAGGTACGTGGTTGGTTTAGAACTGTGATTTAACTCTAACAGCTGCTGGTTTCCAGGCACTGGTTATCTTGCATTTATTCTGAACTAGATCTATTTCGGCGCAACTGTGCGGCACACTATTTTATTTTTGCTTATTTTTTGTTCCATTTATACCTAACTAGTGTTTGTATACTTTGTTTTGTGCCAAATAAATCTATTTTCTTTCTTTTGATGTCATTATGAAAAAGTTTTTAAATTTCGTGTACAGCAAGAAAAATGCACATCATTTTACCTTTTTTCTAAAGTAAAGTGAGCGTGACAGCACGTTCCATCGAGTTCCTTGCTAACAATTTTTTGTCAACTACATAATGTATAGGTCGCGCGCTAGTCATCCCCTACACTGAGAGGAGTGCTAACTGGAAAAGAGCTTATTGTTTGCGCAGGTGCGTCGGCGCATTCTTTGTTCTTCAAATTATCGCCTGCTGTAGGTACTAACACGCACAGGAATGCTGACGAACCTCTCAATTTATTTCTTACAAGTACTTATTATGGGATATTGTACTTTTGAAATAATATTTCCATTAATTCATTAAACCCCAAGCGAACGCCAGCGTTCGATCTCCCATTGTCTTTATATTGTCTTTAATTCGATAAACCCCAAGCGAACACCGGCGTTCGCTCTCTCAGTCTTTCTATGGATAAGATTACGGTGTTATTTATAAACTTAAGTTCTTTATGAAGTTAAGCATTCAAATTAAAAATACTTTATCACTGTTACGTATCGTTTGACCGACAATGTAAAGCTGTAATAACAATCTATTAGAATCGCCACTTATTCAAATGTTTTTCTCAATATTGTAAGAGATTTATGTTACGAACTTCGACTTCTGATTACTTTAACGTTAACGTAACGCATTTTTTAACGTTACGAAACAAATACCCGTAGTGTAGAAAAATCAAACAAAGTAGAAAAATATTTACTCGCGTACACGTGTTTCATGTAAGAGTGATAAGTACCCAAACAGCCGAGAAACCGTTGTGTCGGCTGAGATAACCTTGTGCTAACGTATGGCTGCTGAAATTAGAAATTATTTATCTACACTACGGTATTGGTGCTTCGTTTTGAAGATCAAATTTTTAAATTTGTTTGACTTATATTCGCTAGCAGTACACCGCAGACTACCCCCTTTTTTAGTTTAAAGTTCTTATAGTCCATCCTAAGGTTGTCTGGTACATATCGCTGTCAAACCCATAGATTCAAGTTTCCGTGAAATTGTAACTACTTTTGTGTAAAATAAAGTTTATTCTATTACGGAGATGCCTGTTGATGCATGTTTAGTTTAAATATATTCTTGTCTGATGACTTCTTCTTTTTCAATAAAACTATTTTATTTTGACTCACTTTCCCATTTTCAAATAAAATCCTCTCAGTTTCAGAGGAATCATAAAATAATAAACACCGTTTTGCGATATAATTAATTAGAGAGGACGCTTTTTATAAGCCTACATTGAAAAAAAACCTCATTGAAAGTAGCCAATAAATAGAGCAACGATGAAAAAGAAACAAAGATCTTTTCTTTTTTTCAGAAACAAGTAGACAACTGGCTGAAAAGGTCTGTCTCAACATAAAAAAAGAATAACTCAAAATAGCTCTTTGGTTTTACAATTATTCAGGTAAACTTTCTGCGCCCACGCAAGGCTAAATTTATCTCAGACAGCTATAATAATATGTTTCAGTAATGTGCAAGTTTGTGGTATGAAGCAACAATAATTTATCATGAGTGGCGTTTATTCCACGCCGGTCCAGTTGGAGCAGCTCCGGATAACGCGTAGTGGCGACGATAAAGCAACAAAGATCGTTTTATGTGTATGGTAGACCGTACCCTAAAAATAGAACAAAAGCCGTGTTTATACGACAGACTACTCCACGTCATGTGGCGTGCACACTGAATTACTAACTTTTATGTACGTGAATAAAATCTATTTATAATGTTGACGTCGGCCGCTCCACATTCTTATCTTGTCGCGATACTAAACACTCGATCTAATGCAGATGCTGGACGTTAACTACTCACTGTGAAGACAGGGCTTCTTGCTGTGATCTAGTTTGTTATTAATCAGTGTTTCAATGTGTTTGTAGGTACTAATAAGTGTTCTTTAATATGATTTGTGTCTAACCTATAGCAATTGCAACACACTCTGAGTTATAGATGTTGCCATGCGAATGCTATTCAATCCAGATGGATTGAATAGCATTCGCATCGCCAATTTATTTGTTAACGTGAATTGTTTAAACCAAACACGACTAACAGAGCCGTTTCCTTGCTTCCAGCCCGTCCGATGATCTCAGCTAGCCTCCCCAGCGAGGCGCTAGCCCAGCTGGGGCAGCTCGGGCAGCTGAACCTGTATCCGCAGCCGCCGGCAGGCATGACGCCCGAGTTCCTGGCGCCACCGCCGCGGCCCTACGCGCGGTACCCGCCGCGGCGCCCGCGGGACACCATGCCCGCGCCACCAGCGCCCTCGGCGCCATTCTCCGCGGTGCCCGGCGCCTACCCGCCCTTCCTGCCGCACCCGGCGTCGTACGCGTCGTACCTGTACCGCACGCGCGCGCCGCCGCAGCCGCCGCCGTCCAACTATCAGATGCGGCCGCGCGCCACCTCCGGCTTCGTGCCGCCCGCGCCCGCGCCGCATTCACCGCCCGTGTCTGCACCCGCGCCTGTACCACCACCCCGAGAGGTAATATTGACACAGCATTTACCCAATCCAATTTATCTGCAACAGAATAGCAAAGGAAATCCCAAAAGCAGTAGCAAAAACCTTCTCTAATTGGAGTAGGTATGCAGTCACGCGAGAAAGAATTCACTTAGTCTAATCTGTAGTTATTATTTATTCATTCACATTTTAAAAGCATCTGTACCTTATTTTGTTCTTGAACTAACCAATGTTTCCATAATTCCAGGAGCCTCCCACGTCACCGGAACGGGGCGCGCCAGCGCCGTACTTCTGCCGCGGCGCGCTGATCCGGTTGGAGGACGGCTCGCTGCGGCGCGTCGAGGAGATGCGCACGGAGGACTTTGTGATGAGTGCTGACCGCAGCGGCGACCTGGCGCTCACGCAGTGCACGCTCCTGCGGCTGGACGAGCGCGGCGACCGCCTCGCCCTCACACTCACCTACGATAGGAGCCGATCACAGGTACAAATACATTCTTTAACGAGAAAACTTTGCAGGCTTCGGCAGCCTAGCCGTTTAAAGGCCTTGTTACGATTGGAGAGCAGAACAGAATAATAAAACTCTTTTGGCTGAGCGAGCGCGTGTTGAGCGATAAAGCAGGCAAACCGTAAAAAGCAATATTAGAAAAAAAATCTGTAAATTTAGCTTAACTTTATACAGTAGGCAGTATCGCATAGCCAAGAACTAGCCCATAATTAAATGATTGAAAAGAAGTAAGTTTAAAGTAGTGTACCTACTTAATCTAACCGTTCTTAATTTCAGGTGGAGCTGGAATCCACGGTGGAGCATCCGTTCTTCGTGTACGGGCGCGGCTGGGCGTCGTGCAAGCCTGAGCGCACGATGGCGCAGTACGGGCTGCGCGTGCAGCAGCTGCAGGTGGGCGACGTGTGCGTGTCGCTAGTGCCGCGCCGCCACCAACCGCCGCAGAGCGCACCACCCCCCGCGCCCTCGCACCAGCCCCCCGCGCCCCCGCAGACACACCCCGAGAACCTCAGCGTCAAGGAGGACGCGCGCAAGCGACGCTGGTCCGCCTCTGACGTCTGTGAAGACAATCCTCCCCCCCTCAAGAAACGCTGAAACGAAACTCAGTTTCGTATTCACACATTTAGAGGAGAGGAACTGTCTGATGGTGTTGTGATCGTTGCAACTCGCTACTCGTCTCTGACTCAGTTTCGTTGTTCTGTGTGCCGAACCTACTGAACTGTTAGTGAACGGATGGACAAGTGATAAAAAGGATTACATTTTCGGAAGAAACGTTGTAGATAGATAATAAACGGCCCCAGTGAGTTCGGTTGCATGTCGCGACATGCACTATTGTTATTTTGCGTGGTTTCTGCAGCGATCGGCAGTCCATAATAGTACGCTTATGAAATTCTATTGGAGAACTCTAGGTGCTTTTTACTGTCGGGTGCTTCTGTACGCGTTTGTGTACAATGTTGTAAATATGTATGTAACTTAGGTCGAAGTTGAACGTTACGCTCCATGACTAACCTAAAGTGTCACAAAGGAAGGCACGCGGTCGCACGCCGCCGCGTTCGCTTCTCAGTCCTCTATGGTACACGAATTTTACAATATACGGCATACAAAGTAAAACGCTTTAGACATACTTACACGACTTTTAAACAATATTATTATTTTATATTCCACAACCATGGAGTTAAACATTTTTTTTTTTAATAATGAGCACAAAAATAACAATGTGTAAGTTTGTACCAGATCTTAAAGTAGGTTAGATATTGTGATAACCAATGAGATTTTATCGCCAGTCTAATAAGACACGTGGCAGTGCATATATAAAAAACAAAACAAAAGGTACAATGAATGTTAGATTGTAGGTAGTAGTAATGGGCTGACGTGTGCTTAAATCTCGACTGATTTCTTTCTATACGAGTATTCTGAGTGATTATGTTTGTGAAGGACGCAGTCATGTCAGAGTTCCATTCTCCTCCGTTGGTTGTGACTGCAGACATATCCATGACGGTGTCATAGTGTCGCCCGCCCGCTTCCCGCTCCCGCCGGGCAGCCGGGCTCGCGACCGCTTCGCTGAACTGTACTGGCAAACTCTTCTGACAAATAATTTGATCTAATATAAATGTTGATAATTGATAAGTATATATTGTAAAATATAAATGAAATATGTATAATGATCATGGTTAATGTGTCATCTATTTAGCTTTTGACGTCCATGTGTGATACACATAACTTTTCTATGAGAAGAAGTATACATAATAAACACACAGTCTGTGATATTTTGTAGTTATTGGTCAGAGTAGGTATGAAGCTTGAATAAAAGAAATATATGTTTTAGACGAATAAGTGCGTTATTGGTAAGAAAATGTATAGTTGTTGTATACTCAAAAAGTAAACGCTGAAAAATTAAAACGATAAACATACATAACAAGTAGCGTCTGTGATTGATATACATATATCGTTATGAAACATAACGACAAATGCATGGCCATATCAAAATCCAATTAATTTTATATAAATATTATACTAAGTCAAGATACATAATTTTCGTATTTGCTTGAAATTCAAATCCATATTTAAATTGTTTGCATAATAAGTTTATCTCGAACAATAACGTTGTCAGATGTAAATGAGTCATGGATGTTCTATCGCACTGGGTGGGCAGACGAGCCCCGGCAGGCCGGCTCGCTCGGCACCGAGGGATACGGACTGCCTTGCAGGGTTGCTTTCATTGTACCGCAATACCGCATGCTACGTGCTATTAATCATTATTGTGTTAAACGATAACCGACGACCATAGAATACGAACACCTCATTGACGACGATGGTGTTGTACAAAAGTTAATAATTTGTTGTATAATGTATGTAATTCTAGTTTTATCGTCTTTATATTAATATTTGTAATTGTAATGAAAGATCTCATTTTATTAATCGGTATTTTCTAACAAGGCGCTTTCATTAGATCATGACTAAGCCTACCTCACAAACTATAAGACTAGTGTCTCGCGGCGGCGAGGGCCGTGACGCCAGCGCGACTGGTCGCTATCAAGTCTAAACAAGATCTCAATTTGATGAAAATAAACTTTTGAAAAGACTGGGACGCTTTACTGAATGTTGTGGGATAGTAGTTTCTTTGAAGATATTACTTAAATTATGAGATAGGAGCATTTATTTGTGGGCGCGAGCTCGTTCCGTCGTTTAACTATGAAGCTCCGCTATCAACGCTGGACAATCATTTAGTACAAAATTTGTTACAAAAAGTATTATTTCCCAAAATCCAAATTCAGAAAGTATTAATTTAATTTCAAAAAGGTGCTATATTATTTTTGTGGACGTAATTCAGGCACAATCATGATTGATATTATAGAGAAAGTTTTGTTAAGGAACACTTTGTTGTAATATTTGCCAATCCACTGTATACCATTGGCACAATCGATGCTCTTCCGCGCCTCCTAGTAGATTTAGTGAGTCAATTATACGTTAAAATATCGTTATGTAGGTACATATTCAGTCAGCACTTGTTACTTGATTATATGCTACATTATTAAGGTGTATAATATTTATCATCAACTTATGTGCATCGATGTTTGTTGTAAAATGTATTAATTAGACAATATGCAAATGCTGTCTGCAACGCGTTTAGATTTCGTCAGAGATATTTGTTGTACGTATACTAGAGGCTGGCATTTCTAAAAGGAAAGATTGTTTACAGTGAGCTAACAAAAACAACAACATATTCCATTACAATGCCTTCCAATGAGAGTTTTTACAAATCAAAGTCTTTTACTGACTCGCAAGAAATCGAGGATCGAAGTCGTTGATTTAATAATAATATCTTTAACTACCTACAAATATTTTGTCTATTCCATTCGCTAAATACACCAACATCGATCCAAAAGTCATTGAAAATGCCAAAAGACTGACAACAGCTTATTATTGTTAGCAAAGTTATAATCAGTCATTACTTTTATGATGCCAACTTCTGTTTACAGACTTTTAAAAATGTCTTGATATCACTTTCTGTTTCTTCCAAGACTTTACTGAATGTTTCTGTGTGCAAGACCCGTCTCTATTATTGTGATTGAACGATATTTAGGTGTTACAAATATAGTGACAATAGATAATAAATGTATGAAGAGATTCATAATATTATGTTGATGTTGCCAACGTTAGGCAAGGCCAGTAATGGTTTACATAGACCGTAAAGTTAGTAGACAGTGTCCTCACTATCGACGCATTACTTGACACAAATGATTGTGCCATCCTTAACAGATTTTCAATATTTTAGTATTCCACTGATATTCCGTAGTTGGAATTGTTGTCCAAACATTTCAATGATACCCCTTAAATACAACATTAGTTTTAGTATATGCGAAACCCGAAACACATGTCTAGTATTTTTATGTAAACAATCTATGTACAAAATTTCATAACGGTATCATGTAAAATCACATAGTTATAAGCTTGTTACGTTCCCTGGTTGTCCGCACAAATACATGATCACCGGACTATCCGGGCGACTGAGGGGTTGTTTTCTCACGCACCCAGCTGTACGCTAGCGCCTAATGCCCGCTATGACCTGCCGTGGCCTGTGTTGTCCTTAGTGTTGGCGGTATCCAACTTCTGACCTTTTTAAAATATTTTTGGGAAAAAATATAACATGGTGTAAAAATTATCGGAATCGATTCAGTAACTTATGTGCATCGATGTTCTGAACAAACTATAAGGTTTCGCATATACTAAAAATAATGTTGTATACAAAGTTATCCTATCGTAGAAGGTACGAGATTGGGAACAGATATATCCGTTGAACTTCCAAAACCAAATTTGTACCAAGTATTGTACACAGTCCTAATGAAATAGCGTACTGTAGAGAACAGGAAATGTTGTGTCATTTAAATTAATAGATAAATAACTATAAAAATTGTTATTATATGACAGATATCGCAAAAATATATATATGTATATTTTATTGTATAGCGGAATGACTACTATTCAGATTTATTGTAAATGGAAAAATGTTATAGATCGAAATATGTTAAATAAGTTAACTGTTTGTAAAAAGAAGAGAAAATATGTATAATTGAATATTTGCTACATGTTGTTTTATTTTTACCGCTTATTGTATAGAATCTTGGATCATTCCTCAAAATCAGAAAAACGAAGACAAAAAATTGATTCATAGTGTCGCTCAACTGCATTCAAGACACCAAACTAAAAAAAAGTGTGTGTAAAAAACTGTAATGATCTACATCCGGTTTCTAAAAAGTTTAAAGATCTACATCCGGTTTCAGAAAGGCTAAACAATAAAAACAATGCTTACACATTGTCCAAGTCAATGATTTGATTGGCCATTGTTATTTTGGTCAGCCAATTACAGCTATAAATAAAAATTTCAATTTATCGACCAAGGACATCTATTTTTGTTCCTGCTGAGGTCTTCCCGTCCGATTATAATTTACGCGTCTTCAACGCTAGAGTGAATAGGCTCTTAATAAACTAGTGCGATTCATCATAAACGATTGCATCACTGCTTACCTTCTGGTGGGATAGCAGTCAAGCACTAGTTAATAAAGTAAAAATAATAATAATAAAAGTACCTACCAAATGAAACAAAAGTTATAAACAGGATTGCTTCAAGATGGCGGGGAAAAATGTTTGGTGGACTTTGCTCAGGATGGCAGTAAAGGCACGGAAAAAAAATATTCAAGTAGAATATAACTCCAACTCTTCATTTTTACTAAGGGACCAAATCTTTAGAGCCATTTCCTGCATTACTATACGTGTTTGAAAAATGCTATCTTCATTTTTTAGCTAAAAGACTAATAGGTAAGTAGTCTAATCACACACGCCACTAAAAATCACAGTTATCCTGTTTTACTGTGAAACTTAACTCGAGGATCATTCTGCGACAGGATTAGAAATGAAGATTTATCTATACATAGCATACTGCATACATATACCTAAAATAGCAGTATAAATACATTCGGTTCGATTCCCACCCAGGACAAATGTTTGTGTGATGAGCACGATTATTTGTTCTGTGTCTGGGTGTAATTTATCTATATATGTATGTATTTAGAAATATATAAGTATGTTTATCAGTTATCTAGTACCCATAACACAAGCTCTACTTAGCTTGGGACTAGACGGCGTTGTGTGATAGTTGTGGAATATATTATATTATTATTCATAACAAAAATTCAATTTTTTATTGTCTGTGTTTGTTTCGCCTAATCTCCGTAAACGCTGAGCCGATTTTGACGGGGTTTTCACTGATTGATAGATGATGTTACAAGGAGTAACTTAGGATTTCATTTTCCCGCGGAAACAGGATTACTAACTACAGAATTTATCTTCAAAACGGTTGAACAAAATTTTACGGGCCTTTCAATGAAATATAAGTATGTTAATGTTATAATGATTAACTTAAGCTACTTCCTATTTTCCCGTGGGAACGAGACATAATTCTGTGGCGAGGGACATCTCCGAAATGGATAACTTTAGATGCTTATTATTTAGTAGAAACTTTTTACTAAAAGATAGGTATACTACACTATCTGACATACCTATCTCTCGTCTAGCAGATAGAACGTGCTCACATTTCAGCGGAGGTGCGGATTGAAAGACCAGTTTTGATAATCGCTATTCTTAAATTAAGTCGATATTTCTTTTCCATTTATTTTACAAAATTTTTTAAGATTCATACTAAAACTATATGTAGAAAAAGAAAGATTTTACTTTTAAGATTCGGTAATATTGACTAAGACATTTGTTTTTATGAGGGACCACAGTTTAGTCGTTATATATTTTTTATCTTTGGTGCTTTGTGGTCTAAAATTCAGTAAATATCTTTACGAGCTCCCTATTAAATGTTTGTAGTCACAGTAATTCAATTTTTCTAATACTTTTCGAGATCTGACTGATGGCTGTAGTTTTTAGTATATTGGATTCCCAGATTTGTTCTACTACTACTAGTACTAAATCCTATAATATATTTTTTTGCTAAATACCAGTGTAGACCCTCAGTTCACACGCACATCATTTAACACTATTACCTCAAAACAAAAACGAAAGAAGTCGGAAGCGCATCTAGTTAATATATATTATTTAATATCAAGAAAGTGATTCCAATTGATTAATGATTTCGAGTCTAATTTTATAGTGGGTTCCATTTATTTTACCACAGTGCTATGGATACTAAGTACGGAAAACCATTCCAAAACAATAAAAGACCCCTCATTTATTGATCACGTCTTTGATTTGTAAAAACTGTTAAAGATTTTCCTATCTAAATATTATTCTAAGACCTGCCGGTGGAATTTTAGCTAGCTCGTGTCGCATAAAACCCGGACAGGCAAAGTACGAAGAGTGTCGAAGAGTCGAAGACTTTAATGCATGCAGTTCTAAAATAGTCGCAGTGTTCTACTAATCCGAATTAGTAGACTATTTTTGTGTACTAGCAAAAGGTAACATCAGCTAACCTGCCTCCCTAGCCAAGTTGGAGTGACTTCAGCCCTCCTAGGCCACGTGACTGACCGTTAAGATGACGTAAGAATAAAGGAATCGGAGGCGATCAACGTAAAGAGAATCGGAACGAAACAATTGTAACTTGGCTAGGGGGACTGGTACCAAACAAAAAAAAAAAATGAAAAATGAGAGACAAACGTATTCTTGCGGAATATAACTATTTTGTTCTTGTTTGGCCGCACTTTCATAATCAAACCGAAAAACTGTATGGACGTTGAATTGATTACTCATTCTGAAACCGTATATTTTACTTTACACTACAAAACTAATACATTACACCTACATCTCTAAAGATACATCACATCTACATCTAAGTCAAGTAGCATTTAACTACACTACGAACTTCCCAGATAGGGAGGCAACACCCATTTCCACCAATACAAAAAATCAAATAACAGAATCGACTTATAAATTTTATTGAAAGCATAGAATAGAATCACAACTTGGAATACATACTAACACTGGAGTTTGAGAGCTACTGAGATTGTTTATATATCTGATTTGAGATCGAGCTTCACCTTCTCTCCTGGCTTGAAGGCTGGCATGCCGAGGTACGGGCACGTGGCGCAGCGGAACGCGTCGCCGAGGTAACACTGAAATGAGAAACATGGGTTATTGAATTTGACAGTTTTATTTAGAGACAGTGGCGTAGTCAGACCTAAAGGAGCACCGTATAAAAAAATAGGGTTTATATAATAACTTTTCTGTACACTTACTCGAAAACCCGCTCTTATCCCTACAGTTTTTAGTCAGGCAATTTATTGTTTAGTGCGCGAACCTGCCCCGCCCCAATTTATTACATACAGTATCGTACATAACAGGCTGGACGCTAAGCTACTCCTACGAATCGCGCGTAAACCTCCTTTTATTTATATTTTCATAAGTGTATTGAAAAACGTCGTTTGATACACGTGGAAATTTGTCACTTCAAACCTCGGCTCTTTAACACCCTCAACTGCGGCTTGGGCGAATTCCACCTCGGGCACAACGACCAACTTTCTTGATTTGTATCAAAATGTACCTACTATTGTCATCATGCAAGACCAAGCTTGAAAATAGCTTTACTCTGACTGGGGCAGGACCTGTCTTGATTAAAATTGTTTATTAGAACATGTAGACTAGGATAGGTTAGGTTTTTATTGAAATCTTATGTAGAGAATGCTACAACAAGCGAAGCGAACTATAAAATTTGAAATTCTATTATTATAGTCATTATTCATTATGTTATTAATTTGAAAAATTAAGTTTTTGGTTAACATGTACGAATTTTAGCATAAGTCAGCCGTAGGGTCCCCTATATTATAAACCGGGAGCACCGTATTGTTGATTCGGCTGATAAGGCAGTAGCTACGCCCCTGTTTAGAGACGTGAAAATATAGGATGATATTTAATTCATTGGCAAACACTCAGGGGCCGAAAGTATGCATTAGATATATTGGTTGCTTTCTCACCTCAAAAAATTCTACGTTTTCGTCACCCAAATAAAAACAATTTATGCTTAGCAGCGGCAGCGTTGCCTTTCGCAGGAGTTATAATCCTACGATAACCATTGGAATCCTTTGGGTACGGTGATAAACACACGCACAGGCGACCAAAACGAACCAGTGTGATACTTATTATCTTTATTAGATTGCGAGTTTGTCAAAGTAAAAGCTCATTGGGAAACAGTAAGAGCCGAGAGATTTGAATAGTGTAAAACATTCATCAATTCCTAGATATATTTAGGGTTCCAGAGTCGGCAAAAATGAAATCCCAACACGATCACTCTGTTATCCGTCTGTCAAGAACTTTTTCATCAGGAAACCTTGTTAAGTATCAAGCTGAAATTAATGTCACATCTAAAAGGTCTGCTGGATCAGTGAAATATCAAACTCATATGTCAACTCAAACAAAAAATAAGGTCGTCTATGCTCCGTTTATAGCGCATATTTTGTAGCTCGCTAGCAAATCAAAAACTATGGGGAACTTCCCGTTGATTTAGAAAGAATCATGAAATTTGACAAAAGGCAATGCCATGTAGCACAAGTAAAAGAAACAAGTAAAAGAAAAAAAATACGAAACCCGTAAATTTGTAGTTATATAATTAGCGGACGAGACTTTTTTTTAGATTAATTTGCGAGAACTATTTACATAGGTAGGAAATTTGTACGGAACTCACGGATTATACGTGGATCCAACTCGCACTTGAAAGTTTTTTAATTCTTAAATTAGCTAACGGGAATAAAATATCAAGTCTCATAGAAAACCGTGCATTAAGTTTATACATTCCACACACATTTAGGTACTTAGTTATTACATCAGCAGGTCGCTTGCATGATAATATGCAATCATATCGATGCATAATTATCGTAGGTGTAATTTGTAAATTACACATACGGTGATACGGCGCAACTCTTTATTTATTTGATTATTTTTGCAACATTTACAAGTGCCACATGATAATGGATTTTATTGAAATGACAATGCTGAGTTTGTCAGCTAGTACAGGTATCGGCACGGATCTTGAGCGCTTGGCGAAAGAGTAGGGATCACTTTGCGTACGCGTTTTATTTATGTTTTTAAATGTACACCTATTTTATTTTATTTTTTGTTTTACCTACTAGGTACTAGGTAAAAGAAAAAATAAAATAAAATAGGTTTACGTTTTTTTTAAACAATTAAACGCGTACGCAAAGCGATCCCCACTCTATCGCCCAGCGCTCAAGATCCGTGCCGATACACAACCTCTTTCATAGAATACTTGTTATTTAAAACGCATATTTTCAAAAAGACGATTAGGAAAAATCTTCAACATTGTAGGTAAAACTTTTTCATTTTTTTTTGGGGGGATGGGAAATCATCAATTAGCTTAATCCGCTTCGGGTGAAGCGAGAAATAGTGCCAGACTTTTACTGCCTAAAACCCGCCCGAGTTCCTTCAGTTGCCTTTTGAGTTCCAGGGCCATGGTAACTCTTTCGAAAGATCGTGTAGCCCAAGATCATCTCTTGGGTGCTATAGTGACATTTCTTAGACTAAGTAAATATTCCGAGATCTAACTCACCATAGATTAGTCAGAGTGTGTCGTGTCGACATTATACATAGATAAATATTACAAATATACTATTAACGGCAGTTTACCTGTTAGATACAAGTTCAATGACGGAACCAACAAGAGAAGCGATCGGTGACTAATAATGATAATAACTTCATAATCTTCCTTATGACTTAGAAATACGACACTTTTTACATTTTACGTTACAAACACATTTTAAAAGCGTATGCTTCGAATCACGTACGCTCAATGTTTTGGGAAATCCCAAGCTAATTCTGTGGTTGATCTACATCGGAATAATGTGGCATTATAGGCTTTGAAGTAAACGTGCATTTAGAATGCTTACTTTAATCGTCAAAATTATTCAACAATATGTTTTGCCCGCTTTTTTAAGTTTGGAAATCATCTAATTACTTCTCCCATTATAGGGTGGAGCGCAAGGGCGTGTCAGACTTTTACTGACTAAAACCTCACCTATGTTCCTTCAGTCGACCTTTCCGTTCTAGGACCACAGGTAACCTTTTCAGGTTTTGCTGATATCTCTTTGAGGCGCCCGTGAAAGACTTGTTCGTAATACGCAAGCCCACGCCTACGTTGGCTGGTAGTCGGGATTGGGGTATTAATGCGCATGCGGCCGTCTCCTTCGCTAGCGCTACTGTTTCGCAGAAGGAGCCGACCGCCTGCCATTCCCCCTCGCTCCGGGCCTGTACCAGGACCCGGCGCGAGAGCTCACTGCCACCGATATATTTTTCCCGTTGAGTTAGAATTATGAAACAAAGCTCTAAAATCTAGGTAGGTCACTCTAGCTACTGTAAAATCAATTATTGCAGTTTTTCGTCATTAGGATTAAATTATTAGACTTCGTGTTTTTGACTGGCCGTCACGCATGACTTTCTCAAGAATGACTCATTAGTATAAATAGAATTTGACTGTCTGTGTGTGTGTTCCACTTAAGGGGGGTGTTCATCGTTAAAATTATCAATACCCTCTCAGTTCCCCCACATTTCTTGATAATTGAATGCCTTAATGAAAAAGGTATTCAATAGTGTTACATACTACTGCTAGGATACTTTCGAAAATTTGGATTTTGCGGGCGACCCTGTAGCGTTCACGTTAAAGTGACAATGCTAAAACAAATAATAATGACTTTTACCCATTGCGCAAGAGTAGGTCAAGTTCGCGATTTTATCGAAACAGCGAAACAGATACCACTGTGAATTTTATGGACTCCTAATTATATATTATGCTTATTTTTTCCCCCTGGCTCTGCTCTCGTGCTCTGTCAAACCAATACCATTTTCCCCTAAGAGCATCCAACCCGACATAAATTTTCAGTTTTTCATACAACCGTTCTTACGCGATTATGACATTATTACACATTTTTCATTAGATATTTTGGAAACAGGCTAGGCTAGGCTTCTTATTGAAATCAATTTATAAATTTGTGTAAAACTAATCTAGTACATTTATACCTCTGAAAATTTGCTATTTTGCATGAAATTTGACCCTTCAAAGTGTAGTCAAAAATTAAAAAAGTCAAAAATATAGAACAATAGGATCCTTGCAAATTTAATCAAGTTTTTAAATAACGAAATTTTTTTTCAAATTCTTTTACAGTTTTTAATAAAACACGGAATTCCTGGAACAAGTTTTGTGAAACATTCGAGTGGATGACGTGTTTACCGAGTGCCAGCAGAGATTTCATAACGGTATAACTCTCTGTTTTCGCATTGCCTTTTTATTAACCATTGCGTTGGATTTCCTTGGATGAACCGGCAAACTTTTAAGCCATGCTCAGGTTGACGATGGACGAGTGGGGATGCGCCCTCTTAATACAACGTATTTAGTCTTAGCAGCACACATGGCAATGGTGTAGTAGAGCAATACGAAATATTTTAATTAATTGCAATACTAGTTTAGATAAAACACTCACGCTTCCACAGGAAGATTTCGGTGTTTCCTTGACCTCTCCCTTGAGTTCCTCAGCAAGACCACACGAACAGTCTGCGCACGCTTTCCGTTTGCCAGTTGTTGCACACACTGAAATAAATTTATAAAAAATTATAGCTAGATACACAAGCATAGAAATTATCGTTATTTAAGTCAAATCTTGCCCTATTACCTTATTTGTCTTTTATGCATACTATGGATTTTGTCGGAAATAAATATTATTATTATTATAGGCTTAAACTCCATGAAAATCCATAAAAACCTATTAAACTCATGAACTAGTTCATAAATAAGTATTATTAAAACATTAATAGTAATGAACAAGCTATATAATATGCACTTATTTCTTTCTAACTTTTTTCAACTCTCAAGTAAACAAATTATCAATAAAGTTAATGACAGTCAATGACATCTTTGTACCCTTTATTAAAATATAGGTGTTCTCGTTTAATTTGTATACATTATATGTGAAATGTACCTTAACACACACAAAAATAAACCTGTTCTACGAGTTGTACTTACTAAGCCATTGACCTTGCGTGAATGAGCCGCGTCATTGGGAATAGTCGCAACTCGCAACACAAAACCTCAACCAAATCATTCTAAGCTGAGCTCTGTAGGTGAAGCCAATGAATGAAGGTTCGGAACACAAAACCTCTACACAGTCGTCGTTTTGTTATCAAGATAATGCGCAATGTGGGTAACAACTGATAAGTGTCCCTTATCATCAAACTTGTTATTTTATGTTGAATAAATTATGTTCTTACAAGGCATTTGAATTATTTTTCTTATTAAAATTAAGGTCAATCATATCTAGACTTTTATGATCACACTGAAGCTGAGAAAAACTAAAATAGTTTCTGTTAAAAACGTTTGAGGGAAATATTTATATATTGATTCAAAATTTACCTCTCAAAGAGCTCTGGTCTGGTTTTTTCAGATCATTCTCATCTAAGAGCTGGCTGTCATCAATGATGTCATCATCATTTGCTCCTGTCCATGCATCTTCAACTGTGTCTTCTAGTTTCCAGACTGCCGGTTTTCCATTCAGTTTTAAAGATGCTTTAGAACCAACCTGGAATGATATACAAAATTGCAATAAAAACAAATCAGTAATTTGCGCATAAAAATATGTGGATTTATAGAACGCTAGAGGGAGCCCAAAGAAAAGATGAACAGATTGTATGAGTGATATGAAAGAAAAGGGAGTTAGTAATAGAATGACCGGTGACAGGACAGAACGGAAGAAAAAAACGTGTTGGACCGACGCCAATTAACACCGGACAAGGTTAGAAAAATACCTAATCCTTATAAACAAAAGATTGAATGTATGGACATTTGTTACTATTTCCCTGAATCAATTTTAATGAAACTTAACAATAATATAGCTTATAAGGTACATCAGAATAACACAAGACTTTTACAAAAATATTGTGTTTTGATGAATTTTGGTATAAAGATAGATAGGACCTTGGAAAAGAAAATAAGATACTCAAATTACTAATCCTGCGCAGACGACTTCATGGGCACCAGCTAGTATGACATAATTAAGTGACATTTACCTCAAATTTAGGTTTCTCAGCTAAATATAAATTATCCGAAGACTTTGTGACATTAATAAATCCATTTATTTTGAGTGTGCTTGTGAGATCTGCTGCATCTTTCAAAATTAGTTTACCACTGGGTTTGAGGAGTTTCACAATAATTGCCAAGATACTGTCGGTGTGTTTTACAGTGTGTGGGGCCAACCAGTTTGATAACACAGCGTCATATGATGATGCAGGACGGGATGCTAAAATAAAAGAAAAAAAAGGGTTCCAAATTTAAAAAAACGTGTTCCAGACATTCTTCTCTCGATTCTAAATTAGATGTAAATAAAACCATTTTGACAGCAGAACAATCAATATTTACTGCTTTCTTTGGAAAGGCATTATACCTACACATAGTTTTTTTTTTTGTAAGCATGATATAACAAAATGAAAAAAGAAAGGACTTACATTCAGTAATCATTTCAGAGTTTTCCAGGACAACTGATCCATTTTCAATAACTGCTTTAATCTCTTCCACCAAACTACTTATGCTGTTCTGGTTATCGTTATTCCAAATTATTAGCACGTTATCACCAGATTTCACGTTTTCCATTTTTTAGGACTTGTTTAGGTTTAGCTGCGATAATTTGCGAAATTATGAAACAAAAACGCGACGGCTATTTAACATTAGCAATAAAATAATACTTAAACAACACAATAAATAATAGACTATTAAACGATAATCACACTTCCAAGACAAACGAATACTGAAATAATGCGACTGACTACGGCGTTTAAATAATAAAATACAGAGGCACAGAGCTACTAAATGTAGGTAAATGTCGAATGTCGAATCAAAAGTTCTAAAGGTGTCAAGTCAACATGACATGACTTTCACAGATAAAATATACCTGTAGAACATTCCGTTTCAAGCATAAATATTTACTCAGTACTTTAAGCAGGTCCAAAATATTGTTTTTATACAAAATTATTAAAAAATAACTAATTTATTTTTACTATGAATAATTAATTTAAATTATGTACAAATAAAGCAAACAATATTTATTTCAAAAGAATACAGCAAAACAAAACTGGGGTTCTACGTATAAGGGAGCGACGCTGTTTTTTTATGAATAAAATCGATTCTTTATTCATAACCTAAATGTCGTCAATTGTTTTGTTAAATGTTTTTATATCAAAATCATGTTTTATGAAGCATTTTTAGCCGGTATATGGGCATCAGCTGGTAGCACATTGGGAAAATTGTCAGGAACAGCCAGTGTCGTAGTAAGTTTATATATTTATTCTTTAGTGAAAGTTTGGTAGTACGATAAGATTAGGTGCTTTAATTACGTAGGTACTCTGAATATGTAGTACCTTATGGAAACAAAATTGTATAATTTATTTTGTTCAGTGTTTTGTTTTGATATTGGTAAGTAGGTACTTTTGCAAGTGTACGTAGGTACTAAATTTTATGGTGAATTCATTCAATTTTAGAAAGAGAGAAAAACTGTTGTGTTTTCTGCAAGTAACGCTAGATGGCGCTGTTAACAAACATGTTATCTCGATAGCGAATTGAAGATAAGCAGAACACGAATTTGTTTACATTTTATTATACATATAGAATTACTTAAGAACACTGTCTCTACATGTTTAATAATTAATTATTCTTTTAAGCTTTAATAACTGACGGCCTTTATCTCCTTAATCTTTTTAGTGGAGTGGCGCAAACATTGCCAAGAATGGGTTTACTGCTATCGAAGATCTGGAGCTTGTTCGGTAATGAGGAACATAAACTGCTCCTAGTGGGCTTGGACAATGCTGGCAAGACGACAATTCTGTACCAGTTGCTGCTAGGAGAGACTGTTCATACTAGACCAACCATAGGCTCGAATGTGGAAGAGTTTGTGTGGAAGAGTTTACGCTTTGTGATGTGGGACCTGGGTGGACAGCAGAGTCTGAGGTCAGCTTGGAACACTTACTTCACAAACAGTGAGTTTGTGATAATGGTAGTGGACTCGACGGACCGGCAACGGTTGAGTTTATGTCGTGATGAGCTCCATCAGATGTTGAAACATGAGGAGCTTAGTAAAGCGTGCCTGTTGGTATACGCGAACAAACAAGATGTGAAGGGCTCGATGACGGCAGCTGAGATATCGGAACAGTTGGAGCTGACGTCGATAAAGCAGCATCCGTGGCACATACAGGCGTGCTGCGGACTTACTGGTGAAGGACTTCATTTAGGTTTAGAGTGGATTGCAAGTAGAATTAAGAAAAAATGACACGATTCGACCTTGAGTGTCGACTCGTAATTTATTAATTAGGTAGAATGGTGGATAAGATTGTAAAGGGTCTTTCATACAGGTGGGATTTTATCATATAAAATTGCTAGATTCCCGAATAAATGTGCCCTTTAACACCCGTAAATGTAATAAGTAGGACGAATTCCTACCGTGAAAATAAGACTATATTGAAAATTTATGACGATTTAGTTCAGGCTTCTTCACGATAATGGTTTACATATTTAGTTATACTTACTGACAATAAAATTATGTAGCTCTGGAATTAACGACCCAATCATACTGAAAATATATTTGTACTAAAATGCGTTCCAAATTAGAATAGGATTGATTACCATGTTGTGACGTCACGTCATACTGTCAAATCGAAGAATTATTATGGTAAACAAAACATGAATTTATTTACGAACTGTGAACGAAAAAAGTTCCAGTTCCAGAGAATCCAGTTCTTCAATTTTGCTCATCCTTACATTTTGCGCAATTTTTTGCGAATAGACAGTATGACGTGACGTCACAACATGGCAATTGATCCTATTCTTATTTGGAACGCACCGTAAAGGTAATAATAACCTAACCTAATTGTTTCACATATACCTAGCTAGGTTCTTATGATAAGTCGCATCTGTGCGGAAGAGTCTTAACATTTATAATAACTAAGTTTTTAATCATTACGTTTGCATAAATTTTGCTAGATAAGGATAATAAAAAATACTATCAGGATCTACGTCCGTTGTTTTGCATTAATGCCTATTATAATAAACATGTTTCTAAGAGTAATCTTGGTTTATTATTCAGCCGCACTCCTTATAATGCTAGGTACCTACCTACCCATCTGCTTAGCACCAACTGCTTTTTTATTTGCGTAATTGAATAACATCTTCGTGTCCCATAGTGAAATCTGATTTTTGGATATTCCTTGCTGATCCGTTCGCTAAATAAAGCGATAGCTGTGAAACTGAGCTAATAACTACAACAGTACTATGAACTACAAATTCAAAGCAAAAAAAAACTACCAATTTTTTTTAATTTGACCGCTCTTGTTTCAATTCACGTCACGCCGATGTAGGATGAAATTACTTATAAAAAAATGAAAGTTTCGCGTATTGTAAACTACACTAACCATCATAATTTTTAACCGTAACCGGTAACCATAGTACCACCACCGTAATGAAGTTCCTAAATAAAGCTTACCTATGCCTTTACCCCTTCCCACTATTCCCTTGCTTACTCGGCTAATTTCAGCATTAAAATAAAACGAATTGCTCTTTTACACGTTACACATCACTGCAGTGGTGCGGTTACCAAAAAAAAAAATATATGTACGACATCCCTGGTGGTGTCGTTGCGCAGGTTTGCGGGCGACGAGCAATGGGTAGCTAGCTGTCCGACCGTCCGGACCGAGCCTAAGTCGTTGACGGCGCGTAGTATTCCACGCGCGCTTCAAAATGTCAGCAAAACTGTAGGGCCCAACAGGGTCAAAGCCTACTGGGGCCATGGATTCGCTTCTGAAAGGAAAACCCGGCCCTGGAATGCAAGGCAACGAAGGACCATAGGAGTGAGTTTTAGTCCGTAAAAGTCTGACACGAAAGGGCGGGAGATGTCATTGGATGATTTCCCAACTGGAAAAAAAGTGGTGTCATTGACAATACACGGAAAGTTCCCATTAAAACTTCTTTTGATCGACTCTATATCACTAATAATTAGGGTACTTACGTACACATGTCAGTGCATCATAAAACGCCTGATCGATAGTGTCCCGCTAATAAATATTCCGTAGGCGTCGGCCCGTTACTAATGACTCATGCATTCATTAATGAAACTTTACAGGCTGATGACCGACTGAATAATTACCGTGAGTTCAGTCAGTACGTTCTTCCTACGCTAAGTGATCCTAACTAATTCTAATTATTAGTTAACTCAGATGTGGCTGCAATATTAGGTCAAAAATCATAAGTCTGAATCACTGCCTGAAACGCCTACCCCTGAAAAACGCTGTTCCGAATTATTCCCGCCTGAAACTTTGCTAGCCCTTATATGAGATTTGTATTCCCCATAATTATCTATTATTAGGTATAACCTACAATCGCAATCTTAAAATAATAAAAAATAAATAAATTGCAACAATAAAATTTACCCAACCTACACCAATTTACTTCGTGACCCAACCAAAATACTCCAAAAAAGGGCCAAATACCCCTTGAAATATGGCAAACTAACAACGATGAGCAGTGGTGGCCGAGTGGTAACGGCCTATCCGTGTGCCAAATTTCGTCCAAACCCATGGCCGTACCCAGCTTCTGGCGTAGGAGGGGGCAAGTCAGACTTTTTTGGGCACGCTACAATTATGGTCCCCTCTTTGAGGAGTGGCTGGAGCGACAACACGGCGTCCTCACCTTCCGCATGACGCAGGTCCTCACCGGGCATGGCCAGTTCGGGAGGTTCCTGCATCGGATTCTGGCGGAAGCAACGCCCGGGTGTCATCATTGTGCGGACCACCCAGAGGACACGGTGGAGCATACGGTGGAGGTGTGCCCCGCTTGGGTGGAGCACCGCCGTGTCCTCGTGGAGGCAATTGGTGGCAGCGACATTTCGCGTCGGGCCCTGGTTCAGGCTATGGTCCGGAGCGAGGAGGAATGGCAGGCAGTCGCCTCCTTCTGCGAAGCAGTAATGCTAGCGAAGGAGGAGGCTGCACGCGTGAGGGAACGAAGGTCCTCACGCCCTAGCCGCCGTAATTCCGACCCCAACTACCAGCCACGGTAGACGCTTGCGGACGTCGAGCACTGGGTAGCTTGCCGTCCGGCTGTTCGGTAACTAACCGGACCGAGCCCAGTCATCGACAGCGCGTAGTGATCCTCGCGCTCCTCAAAGAGATGTCAGCAATCCGTAGGGGCCCAACAGGGCCGATGCCCGCTAGCTAGGACCGCGGAGAATTTCTGAAAGGGAAACCCGTAGTCCTAGGACGCAAAGGGTAATTGAAGGGTACAGGTGTGGTTTTAGTCAGTAAAAGTCTGACACGCCCTCCCGCTCTACCCAGAGCGCGAGAAGTCATTTTGATGATTTCCCACCTTAAAAAAAAAGTCTGATTTTTTAGGTCGGATCGTCCGCGGCTGTTTTGTCATACACACTACACAAACACACCTAAGGAAACATTAGGTATATGTAGTGGTGTGTAGGGCAAACAGCCGCAAATGATCCTGCTTTAAAGGTAGTTAAATAAATAAAAGTAAATTTGACTATGTCAAATAAAATAAATGCTAGTCGCCCGCAACTCTCTACCGAATAGAGCCGAGCGTTCGAACGCTTGGCTAGATTCGGTAATGTACGTCCGCCATCGTCGCGCGCGGTTTTTTGGCAATTGCATTGTGCATTTTGCCAGTGTCTACTGCGCGGTTTATATAAAAGTTGGAACATAAGGCCCCGTTTGCACTTTAATTAGTAATTAGGCGAGTCCACACATGTTCTGCGAAATTTCCAAGGGGGGGCAGCTGCCCTCCCCTGCCCCCCCCTGGGTACGCCCATGTCCAAACCCGTTCAGCCGTTTGAGCGTGAAGGAGTGACAAACGTTGCTACTGCTCACAAACTTTCGCATTTATAATAATAGAGTGATTGTCAAATACAGAATCAAAATCAACGGTTGATGGTCGTTGATCAATATGATTTATCTTTAAAACGGTGACAAAAACCATACTTATCTAACTTCCCTTCTTCCCCACCCACAGGGCGATAGTTACATCATATGGGGTGCCCTACTAGTGACCATGGTGTTGGCCAATACTTGGGGTTGCAGACATTACCTCCGGTCTCTTGATGCAGCTACAAACTCGGCAGCTCCTACCGTCATATCAGCGGCCTCCAGTTATGTGTTATCGGTAAGTTAATTTCAAATCATCAAAGATATAGCAATAAAGATCACGTCCCGTAGATCACCAGAAAAATTAGGGTAGTGTGAAATCATGTGCAATGTGTGATAGTAATCTATCACGACGGAGTGGTTAAAGAGGCGTTACAGCGTCCTCACTTTTCGCTTGCACCGCATGTCTTTGTAGGGGCAATGGGCGGCGGCGGTCACGCGTCCGGCCCTGGTACGGTGCGAGGGGAACGGGAAGCAGTCGTCTCCTTTTGTGAAGTAGTTACGCGAGCGAAGTAGTAGGTGACGCGGTGTCAGTGATCAAGCCCAAGTCAACGGCGCGTTCTGTTCCACGGACGCTCCAAAGAGCTGACAGCAAAATTGGCAGGGCTCTCTCGGGCTGGAACCAGTTTGGGCTGCGGGAGTGTTCGAAAGACTTACAGTGGCCCTGGAACGCAAAGGGCAAGAAGGAACATACATGGTTTCAGTCAGTAAAATAATAACACTCCCTCTCAATCTACCCGGAGCAGAAGAAGTTATTTAATGATTTCCTACCTCAAAAAAATAAGTTTTAGGTATAATCTGTCAAGTGATAGTAGGAAAAAGGATCCTCTCTGCAAGTCAAGTAACCCTTATTTAAAACACGCAGTTACGTCACAGCGGAATAAGACTCGGCTACCTAGGTAATCTATCTATGATGGAACATTGTACGTGATAGTAGTACCTAATAGTATTGTAGTTTAACCATAGCTGATTATATTTAGGTACAGACCTACAACAAGGCTGTACATCAACATGCATCTCATGATCTCAAAATTGAAATTGGACTTGTCTTGTGCCTACACCACGGCACGTCGTTAATAGTTCCGAAATTCAGTGGATCAGAAAACGCTCCTCTAGCCAATAGACCTACCAAAAAAGGAGAAACCGGGCTCGCCTTTTTGCCTTTGGTATTACCTAGATCATTTTGTTAAAATTTTCCGTAGAACCTTTCGAACGTGTCAAACGTAGTTAGTGTCTGTTTCGCAATAAAGTTATAAAACTTTTTGGTTAAAACGATGTAGGTATATTCATTTTATATGTAACAATAGTAAGTAGCTGGCTATAAGACGTCAAGCGCGGTTTTTTTCGAGTGAATATCAATGGCCCCTTTAATTATTTGCAAATTGATTCCTAGTGGATATTGTGATGTAAAATTGGTGTAGTTTTGTATATCATGTGACACATGAAATACACATCACTGAAACAGGCGCAATCTCGATAAAACATTATCTTAAGTTGTCTACAACTCTTTCTGTTACTACCCGTGAGAACTTGAATTTGGCTCATTGTCCCATAATACTATTGTTATCCATTTGTTATGCTGTTGGTTCTCCTACGATTAAATAAATAAAAATAGAGCTAAGAATTTTAGTGTAGACTACCTCAGCGAAGTTTTCCGAGATGAACGGACTCTGACTCTATATATTTCCTACCATATACCTTCTGCAAAAATATTAGAATGTGTTACATCCGTAGGTACTCTAATGAAAAACAAAGTGACTGTAATGCTTTATAAACCAAACACTTTCTAAACTTGATATTGCACTGGCTAAATTCACAAACCGTGTGAAGCCAAAGAAATAAAAAGATGAAGTCCTTTGATGTTATTTACCCTATACTATTCGCAACGAATCTGGCTATGCCTTATAGAGATTTTTTTCAATCCGACTGGTAATTCCAGAGTTAAATGCATTTAAACAAACTAAAAACTCGACGACGTAAAACTTGCTTTAAATGATTTATAACTTAGAATTTTGTAACAGTATCTAGAACTCGATTACACGGCCACTGAGTTTTCAACTGAAAATGGCCTATAAAGAGACCTGATAACTTTTAATATAACTTCACACGATAATATTGTAGGAACCGTAAGGGTCCAGCAGGGCGATGGGGAATTTCTGAAAGGGAAATCCGTGGTTCTAGAACACAAAGAGCAACTGAAGGAACATATGTGGGTTTTAGTCAGTAAAAGTCTGATATGCCCTCTGGTTCCAACCTAGTGCAGGAAAAGTCATTAGATTATTTCTAACCTCTAAAAAAAACACTAAAATTGCAAAGGCAAAAGTATGTATGTATGTTTGTGTATATTTGTAACTCAATCACACTCAAACGGCTGAACGAATTTACATGAAATTTGGCACATGGAATAGGACATGCCTAGAATGCTTTTTTATCACGGGAGTATGTTTCCTTGGGATAATTTTCTACTTTTACACGAGTGAAACCACTGGCAGAAGCTAGCTTAATATAAAGTTTCTACAAATGTGTGTTTTATATTTCAGGGAGTTATAGGCATAACGCTGTTTGAAGAAGCTTCGTCCGTCAGATGGTGGGCCGGAGCTATGTTGATCGTGTTCGGCCTAGCCTTGGTGGCGCAGCCTAGGACCAAGACCAAGGACGAATGAGGCACGACATATTTATAAGTACTTATTCATGTATATAGCATCGTCAATTGGGTACCTTAATATTTAAATAAAGAATAAATAGATGATGTACCACAAAATCACCTAAAATCAAATAAATTATTTAGCATTTCACATCCTAACCATTTCTGTACCTAGTGGTTTTTTAATGATTATTATGGATAGGCTCATGCTTGACCGCTATATCACCTGATGGCAAGTGATGATGTGGTGGTCGATGGGGCACGCTTACCTAGAAGTAACCTTTGCGGGAACATTTGAAAGAGTACCCCGACGTAAGGCGATTATCCGCCCTTACGATGTTGACATCTCTATGGTTCGAATTAAAGCTTTCATCTCGTCGTTTATGCCGCGTACATCGAAGGACTGGAACAATTTGCCTGCTGCGGTCTTCCCGTCCGATTATAATTTAGGTATCTTCAAGGGTATAGTGAATAGGCTCTTATCAAATTAGTGCGGTTCACCATCATCGGTTGCATCACTGCTTACCATCAGGTGGGATCGCAGTGAAGCACTAGTTTAGGTGTATCATTTAAAACAAAAGTTATCGTGAAGAAACATAGGTGGGTTTAAGTGAGTAAAAGTCTGATACGCTCTCTTGCTCCATCCTAGAGCAGAAGTCATTTGAAGATTACCCAGCTCAAAAAGAAAAATACCTTGAAGCAACCTAGCTGTAAGGTACCATCCTACTTGTACTGTAGGGTTCCCTCGAGCATAGGAACTACTCGTAGTAGCCAAACGATTTTGCTGTAGGTATTTTGATGGTTTTATTTTTTATTTTTAGAACGCAATTACTTGTATGTGTTATAGGTTACAAGTGCCGAATTAAGCCAGCGTGAATCCTATATCAAATTCTACACAGCCCCCCTCCCCTGAATCTTTATAAAGAACACTGAATTAAAACTGCTTTAATTTATTTTTAAAACAGGCTCCGGGACTCTTTGGTAGCGATGAGTTAGAGAGGAAATCCGGAAGTGGTTATAATTCATACGGTACAGGTATCTTGACTTGCTTTTTTACGTCCGAGCAAGGCTCAACCCATTGTGCGGGGCCATATTTGTTACCGTTGCTACGTGGCTAATCCAGCACTTCAGGTTACCTATTATTTAATTTCATTTGTTAAAATCATTCCGCTAATGTTAGCTAGAGTACAAATATGTTTATAACGTAGCGTAAGCTTCAGTATTAATTACAAGAAACTAGTTATTAAAATAAACTAATTATTTTATTAACAAAGACTGTGTTTTATTTATGTTGTTGACGTAAAGAAAAAAAATGACACCAACATAAAAGTTCATTAGGTATATTTTGAAATTTTGAAAAATTCCTTAGTCTGTATTCTGCCTCAAGAATCTTGTGACTAGATTACCAATTACGTACATAACTCTTAAAGCCTCATTGGGCTAGTGATCGCAAAGTCTATGGATGGTCACGAAGTCCCGAGTTCGATTCCCGAGTCGAGCAAAGTGATATTGGGTTTTTCCATCTGAAATCCGGAGTTCGGGTTTGCGGGCGATGCCAATATGAGATGTACGATGATGTACTTACTGGTAAAATGTGGGTGTATCAGGTAAAACACTGCCTATCCTTCTGCGAAAAGAGGCGTGATTATGTTTATGTATATAAATATATGCCCATGTAGGCCTATGTGAAATAAAAACTTTTGACTTTGACTTGACTTTGACTTTGAATATAATTCTCGGTGATCTAATTTTACCTATATAAAGACAGATAAAATTAGATCACCGAGAATATTCTTACTTGGAAATCTATATATATATAATTGTAAAAGCGAAATACCACTCACTGATTAATCACGAAACCTCAGAAACTAACACCTACAAACTTAAAATTTGGCTGGTAGGTTCCTTATAGGGTGTAGATATCCGCTAAATTCACCCCCTAAGGGGATGAAACGGGATCCAAAGTTTGTATGGAGAAACTGACTTCCAGGCGGGCGAAGCCGCTGGCAGAAGTAAGTTAATTCATAATATTAAGACCCAAAGACTCAATTTAGGTACCTAAACTCAACTAAAACAGAAATATTCATAACTCCAGAACGGAATTAATCAATGGAGTTCTAGATTTTACTAGTAAATACATTAAATAGAACATTTTATTCAATCGCATGTATTATTCCGAGCTCCATTAAACCTGTTAACGAGTCGGCAAGACGATCGGGTGTCCCGGAGATTTCTGACTCATCTGCACCGCATTTGGCGACCGATGTAGTTACGATATTAATAATATCGATATTATATTTTAAAAAGAAAAAAATATATTGTTCTCATCCATCTGCAACGCACTTGACCACCTATACCTACATCTGAGATACCATAGATTAATACCTATATAATATGCGAATTAAATAAGAATATGATCACGCTTTAGCGCCATGTTGTGTCGTCATAGTTGTCAAATCGAATCAGTGAAGTAGGGTGAGCAAAACAAGATATTAAAAAAAAAACTAGTTTTCGTGTCGATGTTCTCAAACTAGATTTTTTCTGACTAGTATTTGCGACCTGTCCTTTGCAGCTCTATTCTTGGCCTCGTATAGATCCTGAAAAGTACAGGTTGTTATGCAGGATGGGCAGCATAGCAGGTGATTTTTTAACTTTTATTTACGAATCATGAGCGAACAAAAGTTTAATCAGAATCTAGATCTTCAATTCCGCTCATCTTTGCATCACTGTGAGTAGTGTCTGAGTAGTGGCGAATGGATTAAGAAAGAAAACAGTATTTTTTAACTAATTATGGCATAACGAATATATTAAGCTAATTTAGATTAAACAATAACGTTTTAACTACACTTAAATTTAAATAAAACTCGTTTAAACAAAGTAAAAAAACCGTTATTGATTCGTAAATAAATTTTCTTTGCGAACCGTACTTTTCAAGTAACATTTGACAGATAGGGGTCATTGACGTTTCTATTCTTATTTGAAACGCATTGTATTTGTAATTGTTTCTAAAATTTTTCTATTATAGCTAACGTTTCAGCGTTTGGCGTAACGAGTGTACTACAGCTGTAGTTCGCACGAATATCAGGATTTTGCTATGCTTGTTTGTGCTTTGTTTTCAATTAAATTTTACAACTGAGAGAATAGCCACAAATCAAGCATATTTGTTGCCCGTTAAATTTTGCGGTACTATCTGCATTATAAAGGTCACTAAATCTAATATACAGTACGCCAGTGATGTGTTTTTTCCTCAGCGGCTCGAGCCTAACTTTTAAAAACAGATTACCCGTAAATCCGAGACCAAAACTCACGCTAAAGACATCGACATAAATGAATCGACAAGCGGCCGTCTCTCCAGGGTTTTATAGACGCAGTGTCGCCGTCGACCGAGCGAACCGACGGCAGTGGCGCGCCGGCAGCCAAGCACGCCGCACGCGTCCTGAGCACGTCATGCTCCACCGCACAACCACTAACACGATCGATATCACAAAGGCGCGATAAAATAATAAAAAACTTTGAAAGACAAAAGTGACAACAACCAGTGCTCTTTCCTATCATCATGACAAACTTTTTATGTAACCGATCATAGATGGCAACATCGATAGCGCGTGGCGCACCGGCGTCAACAATGTAGTCATAGTGACGCGAACGTGTTGACAGTTTGACAGAACATGACGCTAAAATACCACCGTTGATATTTAAATAAACATGTTTATAAAACGTTGTGTGTTGCTTGTTATGTATTGTTAAGATGACGACAATAATTTTGTTGGTTTAAATTGTTTGGATAGTAATATACGAAAATGGGAAATGGAATGAACAAGGTAATTTTTTTAATATATTATTTAAGCTAAATTCCTGCTTATAGAAATTAAAATTGTGCGAGGAATGTGCAAGCGGCAAAAGTTACGTAACGGTCTCGTAGCGCTCGTAGCGGCCGCGTAGGGGCCGTAGCAGGATGCAGGCTACGCGGCTACGGCTACGCTCGTAGAAGCTTTATGATAAGATGATAAAACTTTTACATTGTGATTTTTTCTTTTTACTGTGTTTAAATTGGGCTTTATGTTCTGTGTATAATGTAAATAATTCTTTGTAGTACATATTTATATTTTTAAATAAAGAAACAAATCAAAATGTAAAAAAAAAACACTGAAAAGTGCAAAATAACTTTAATTTCGGAAGTAAGTGTTTTGTCTCTTCGTTATTTAACACCGACTTCCGAAATAAAAGTTATTTTGCACTTTTCAGTGTTTTTTTTTTTACTTTGAAGTTGATGTATTTTTTTTTTGTAAAAAGTTTTTTATTTTCAACTTTTTAGTTCTGGTACCACCACTAAAAAGTACCCCTCAGCCAAACTTAAATACTTTATAGCCAGAGTGCATCTCATGACAATTCTAATAATCCCAAACACGGTTAGATTACATTAATTTATTACAGAGTTCCGGTGCCTAACTTCAGGCTTTATTTCGATATATTCCCGGGACCTCTACTTTCAGTCAGTCATCGACTACACGTATAAACAAAGCAATTTTACTTGTTACGACGGTTCTGCTGTGATCCTATGAGGAGTTCTGTTCCATATCTTCGAAGTTCATGATCAGATCATAACAATATTTCTATGGGACCAACTCGGAAGCATAAACATGCAATAAAAATAAAAAAAAAAACAAAATCGGTCCACAATTGACCGAGAAATCGATGAACATACATAAAAAAAAACATGCATTCAACCGAACATAGAACCTCCTCCTTTTTGAAGTCGGTTAAAAATGATAATTATTTTCATTTTTTAATACAAATATTAATATTTTTTTAATATAATTTATTATTTCAAAAATTGAAATAAAGGTTTGTCTCCAACCATATTTCCATCCATATTGCACGAATTCTTAACAGAAATTTCGAAGGTAAGTATATTGTTCATACTCTGTAGAAGTTTCACCATACCCTTTTATTACTTAGTTTACTCGTATCTTCTAATATATAAAAATTTTGTGTCACAATGTTTGTTATCCTATTTCTCCGAAACGGCTTGACCGATTTTTATGAAAGTTTTCGTGTATGTTTGGTAGGTCTGAGAATATGTTGTAGTCTATTTTTTATCCTCTTACCCCGTCCCCTTTTTTTCTTTGCTAATTTATAGCTAGTGACTTAAAACAGGTGCAATGCCAACTCATGCCAACATATGCCTTGTCCGTGTCCAATATCAAAGTGTTTAGTTGTTATTTACAAAGATTAATGTAAATAAAAACTAATCACCTTGATTTTATTTTTAAACTATACAAGAAAAGAAAAACCTTTATAATGATTTCTGATAACTCTGACCTTATTTTATTTTACACGAACAGTAATTTACAGAAATAAGAAAATTGCAAAGTTACGAGTACATTGTACAGGAGTGTTTATTTATACTCTATTTGATCATCATCATCAATTAAGCCCAAAGACGTCCACTATGGGACGTATGCCTCCCTCAAGTGTCGCCACAACGACCGATGACCTGGTGAAGTGTCCCGAGAATCCGATGGATGCGAGATGCACAGGGCCAGTCGTTGTGGCCAAGTTTTATTTAATAATAAATAATAATAATATTTCACAACTATCACACAACGGCCTCTAGTCCCAAGCTAAGCACTGTTATGAGTACTAGACAACTGACAAACATACTTACTTATTTATTTCTAAATTCATACATATTATAGATAAATTACACCTAGACACAGAACAAATGATCGTGATGATCGTGTCGTTAATGCTCATCTATATAGGTATAATACATATATATATATAAAACGACCTAACTAACATATGAACGCACAACCGAAATTTCTGGGACTAAGAGTGTGACATTTTGCACAAGTTTCCTTTTATGACGGAGGCAAGCACTAAGAGAGGATTTTCCAAAATTCACCCTTAAGCGGGCGAAATGGGGGCCCAAAGTTTATATGGAGAAACCTACTTTCACGCGAGCTAAGCCAGTGGCAGAAACTAGAATTCAATAATCATCTTTCTACCCCCGTACCATGTTACTTTTTTATAGTGGAACTCTCCTACTCTGAATGGGACGAGAGTTGTTTTTTTGAGGTGGGAAATCACCTAATGTCTTCTCTCGCCCTAAGTTGAAGCGCGAGCGCGTGTCAGGCTTTTTTTGACTAAAACCAGACCTATCAGATCAGTTGTTTTTTGCGTACCAGGGCCGCGGTTACTCTGTACCATATTTGGGGACGTCGCAATATGTATTCTTCTTCCATCCTCGCTTGTCTACCGTCATGATATCATTAAATCTCTTTTCTCTCATCTCATTTCTCACACAGTTCTCCCATCATTCTTTTGAACCTCCAATCCCTCTCCATCTCTATTTATAACTAAAGTAACTTCTACCCGCAACTTAGTCTGCGTGATTTCAGACTGAGTTTAAAAGTATTCGATGTGGTAGTTTTGGTTAGAAATTATCTATGTGGCAACTTCCATCTAAATTGGTTCAGCCGTATTTACGTGATTGAATGACAGACATACAAATATTTACATATATAGTTTAGAATATAACACTTTTAGTCACGTAAATTTTTATCCCTCCTCATATTTTAATAGTCAGCAAACATAAACGAATAACAGTTTCAATTAATGCCCATTTTGTCAAAACATAAAGCTCTATTAGCGTTGCCAGGCATCCGGAAAATGCCGGACACCTGACCGTATCCAGCTTGATGCTTTTTGTTTGCGTATCCGGCCAAATTAGCCGTAGTGGAGCCTACCCGGTTTTTGTTAGGCTTTTTGAATTTGACCATTTTTTTAGATTTGTCATGATTATGATAGTGCAAGCGGGCGATTAAGTCTAACGACAATAGTAATCATAAATTACTATTGTCGTTAGACTTAATTCAGTCTATAAAGTTTCAACTCCACGGAACAATAATTTACAATTATTATGACTTAATGTTGGGGTTACCTTTTAGTTTAATAATAAATTGAGTACAAGATTGTAAAGGCCGATAAAAAAGGCATTATAACTTGTCCAAATGTATTCAACAAATAGTAAGAGGAACACCTTTTGGTATGGATTTGCGGACAGCGAGTAATGGGTAGCTCACCGTCTGGTAAGCACTAATACCCAAGTCGACGACGCGTTTTATTCCACGCGCACCTCAAAGATATGTTAGCAAAATGGACGGGGTGCTGATCCCTGCTAGGGCTGTGGGATTATACGAAAGAGTTATCGTAGCCCTGGAGCGCAAAAGGCAACTTAAGGAACATAGGTGGGTTTTAATCAGTAAAAGTACAAAAGTAGAACTTCCTCTAGTTCAGAGCCGTAGCGTGGACTAATTTAGACGTGGCAAAGCGAGGCCTTTTTCTTTGATAAATTTGAAGACGAAACAGCGACTGTCGCATCCCAGTGTTCGACCACATCGTCGCTTGCCATCAAGTGAAATAGTGTTCAAACGCGAGCGTATAAATTATAAAACAAAACCGTCGTTGTTAAAGAGCGGTCTCATGCGCGAGGCCCTTTTGGGTGCGAGGCAGTGGGCGAGGGCCCACTTCACCCACGCCTAGCTCTACGCTACTGCTCTTGTTCCACCCAGAGTGCCAGAAATTATTTGATGAATTAACATCCTCGAAAGTAGGTCCATATTAGGGTAGGTTAGCTACTTACGTACCTAATGTAATATAGACCTACTTTATATTACCTCGATACATACAAAGCGGTACTTAAAGCGGAAATAATTCACCTCCACCAACTAAATTGACCGTGCAGTTTGATGACCTATGAGCCCTTCACACCTTATTCAATTCCCTTCATGAAAGGTCGTTGAACCGAACCGGTATCACGTAACCAAATACAAACGCACTTAAATAATAAACTAGTGCACCTCATCCGATTGCTTACCATCAGATGGGACTGCAGTCAAGCACTGGTTAATATAAAAAAAAAAAATAGGTTTTGGTGTCCATTAACCAACGATTCACGACCAAAGTTATGGCTTTTGGGTTTATTTTCATCATTTTATGATTTGTAAGGAAATGTGACTAGTCTAAAGAATAATATTTTAAAAGTTATGACCTAAGCTGCCGTGGTATAGGCCCGTCGATCATAACATTGGTATGCAAATTTTGTAATATTGATTCTTGGAGGAAAAGATATTGTTTGTTGTCAAATATTTTTCTGTAATGTCAGCTTAGGCGGAATTTGACGTCTTCTTCGGTGCGCTTGACTGATGTATTAGCTATCGCATATTTTACTATTTACTTGCTCGTAGAATGGATGGCCGTTGGGGCCGAAAAGTTCTGGAATGGCGACCACGTACTGGAAGACGTACCTTTGGAAGGCTTCCTACAAGGTGGACCGATGACTTGGTGACGGTTGCGGGAGTTTAATGGATGCGAGACGCACAGGACTGTTAATTGTGGCGACACTTGGGGGAGGCCTATGTCCAGCATTGGACGTCTTTCGGCTGAAATGACGATGATGATGATGATTTAGATAGAAGAGATGGAACTTGTGAGGTAAAAAGGTGTTTCAGTCAATAAAAATCCCTCCGAGAGCGAAAAAAGTTTTTTGAATTGTCGCCGTCAAAAAAAAAAACTAAGAACATAATTATATTTTCAATAAGCATAAAATTGATGTCTGTGTATCTTTGGTTTAATATTACTTTTTAATTATCAGAGCTTTTTAATCACTCATACCTACAACCTACATAATTGAAAGCTAACCCAACAAAGGTTTTCCATTATTTTTCTATAGGTACATATTAACCGAGGATATTAACATACAATTAGGTCTAATTTTCTACGAGTCGTGTTCGTGGTCGCTTGTGTGTGTACTTGCATATCAACCGGTGGAGGAACGTTACATTTTAGCGCTAAATCTATATATATAAAAGGAGAAACTGACTGACTGACATATCAACGCACAGCCGAAAATACTAGGACTAGGAGTGTGAAATTTTGCACAACGTTTCCTTGACGTAGGCGAGCACTAAGAGAGAATTTTTCAAAATTCACCCCCTAAAGTAATGAAACGGGGGTCCAAAGTTTGTATGGAGAAACTTACTTTCACGCGGGCGAAACCGCTGACAGAAGCTAGTTTACGATATTTCTCATTGTATTTTGAGGAGATTAAGTTTGTTAAGTGATGTATAAACTACATATAATTAGGTATTAAAACATTCGTGTGATATTGTCACAAATTTAGCTTCTTTTTTAGGTGGGAAATCATCCAATGACTTCTCCAGATCATGGGCGGTGCGGGAGGACGAGTCAGAATTTTACTGACCCAAACTACACCTATATGTAGATCTTCTTTTTTGCCCTTTTCTACCCGTTAGGCGAGGCTAGCTTTATTAATCTGCGGCGCCAATCACTTCGCTGACAAGCATCTTCATCCGTAAGGCTAAGCTTTTGCATGTTCTTGCGGACATTTGTCATCCAGGTAATTTGCGGTCTACCTCTCCCTCTCTTCTTTGTAGCCATGGAAAGCCACTTTTTCACGATATGGTCATCAGGTTTCCGCATGACATGTCCATACCATCTTAACAAGAACTCTGTGAGTTTTTCAGTGATAGGCATACTTTGTCTTAGAGATTAACTACACCCGCCCAACGTAACATGCGCATTTCGGTGGTGTGAAATTTTTGCTCATGGGTTTTCTTTAAGGCTAACGTTTCGGTACCATAGAGTATAAAAAAACAAGTAAAGAACTAAAACCCAACGACGACAAAAAAAATGACGCTGAAAAAGTATGAAACAAGATTTTCGGGATGCTGAAATAATCAAGGTAACTGGAAAAACAAGAACAGAACAAAAAGAAAAGCCGTAGTCACACGTTATAGGTACGTAATGATTAGAAGAAAACTTACTAAGTATCTCAAATTAATTTTAACTGAAAGGGTCTTTCAATATGTTTGATAGTACTTGTATTGACATCCGAACAGCAAATTAGATAAACTACTTTTACAAGTTGATTCATAAAATATATCCTGTTTAACTATTATAAAATCAAGATTAATTTTACCTATCACGGTTTTCTAATACTTTCTCAAACTTACCGTACCTACTATAGAATAGACAGTAAGTACTCTCATCATCATCATTTCAGCCGATAGCCGTCTACTGCTGGACATAGGTCTCCCCCAAATGTCGCCACAACGAACGGTCTAGTGCGTCTCGCATCCATCGGATTCCCGCAACCTTCACTAGGTCATCGGTCCGCCTTGTAGGGGGCCTTCCAACACTGCGTCTTCCGGTACGCGGTCGCCATTCCAGAAACTTTGGGCCCCAACGGCCATCTGTTCTGCGAGCAATGTGCCCTGCCCATTGCCACTTAAGTTTGGCAATTCTTTGTGCTATGCCAGCAACCTTGGTTCTTTGATAGATCAAAAAAAAGACCGGTGGTCATAAAATTATTATTAATATTTGATAATATTGCTTGCATTAGAGAATAAATAGCTAATGATGTCGATTTGTTCTTTTGGAATCCAAACTGTTTGTCACTAATAATTTGAAATTTATTACAGAAATTAATTAATCTTTTATACATACATTTTTCATAAATTTTAGACAAGATGGGTATTAAAGTGATAGGTCGATAATTATTGATGTCACATTTTTCTCCTTTCTTGAACAAAGGCTTAATTATGGAAAGTTTTAATTTATTAGGAAAGGTTCCATGTGAAAAAGACATATTTATTAAATAAGTGAGAATACAAGTTAGTTCATCACAACAAGCTTTTATGATTTTGGTATTCATTTCGTCATAACCCTCCGACTTGGTGTTTGACAGAGACATGATTTCCTGTCGTACCTCGTTTACCAGCATTGGTCTAAGGAACATTGAGTTGGCACATGCATTTTTGCAGGAGTTTTGACGTGCGCTTTTATCTCCTTGTGTATGTGTTACATTAACATAATGATCATTAAAAACTGTGGCCATTTGTACAGGGTCTGTAATAATAGAATCATTTAACTTTATACATTCTATGTTGTCTTTGTGAGAATTATTATTTATTTCATTTTTAATGACAGTCCATGTGGCTTTACACTTGTTATCTTGGGTATGAATATATTTTATATTTGCATTCTTTTTGGAATTATAAATACATTTCTTTAGCAGACTAGAGTAATTATTATATTTAGTTTTATTATCTACATTTTTATTTTTGTAGTAGCGATATCGTAGCTTCCGTTTAGTTTTGCAACTTTGTCTCAAACCCTTACTTATCCACTTTTGTGCGTTTTTATTGTTGCAATTGACTTTCACTCTTTATTTGGGAAAACAAAGATCATAAAATAGACACACCAGTTCATGAAAGTCATTGAATGCGCAGTTTGTGTCAGTGTTTAGATATACATCGGACCAAGAAAGATTTTGTAGGCATTCCTTAAATTTTCGAATGTTATCTAAATTATAGTCTCTTTTATAAATGTAATATACTGTTGATCTTTGCGGTTTCTGTTTAGTTGGAAAGCTCAATATTTGCGCTGTCTCATGATCTGAAAGATACAGGGGTAGTACGGCGGCAGTTGCATTTGTAATGTTGCTTAGGATATGGTCTATACAAGTCAATTTGCGAGTAGGAACATTGATGTGGATTTTTAAATTATAATTGTCAGACAAATCTTGCAATCCACTTGCGATGTTACCTTTTTTAAGTGTATTTATGTTAAAGTCACCGGCTACCACTATTTTTATTTTATATTTGTATTTGTTTAATAACTCGTGTAAAAGATGATGCAATTTTGTTAAAAACTGATTCGGATCAGATTGCGGCGTTCTATATACACATATAACTACTAATTTATTACTTGTTACTTCCAAGCCGCAAGCTTCAAACGTGTTTTGAGTTGCATAGTTTTTCACGAATGATAACTCTTTATAGAATAAGCCTTTTTTCACTAATATGCAAGTGCCACCTCTTTGTTTGTCTCTACAGAAATTAGTAGCCATTTCATAGTTGTGCATTTTCACATAGTTTTCATTGCCTTTTTTTACAAATGTTTCCGACAGGCATATTACATCAGGTTCATTCTTTGCTTCTTTTAACTCCTGCATAGTCATTTCTAAAAGCTCTTGTTTAGATATTAAACTGGCGATATTTTGATGGAATATTCTAAAATAGTGGGTTTCGTTAGTTTGAGGTACGAAAAAATGAGTCACGCTTGTTTAAGACTGGAAAGTAATAGGGTATAGTCCCTCTTTGACCCTTTGCATTGTGTTGCAAAGAGGTGTTATATTCGTGGGATGTTGTGTTCTTAATACGACTAAAGTAATAGGGAATTGTCCCCTTTTTGGGTTCATTTGTAGAAATGCTTAATCCGAAGCTTGATTTGTTACTCGTTATTCTTTTACGAATTTCATTAGGATTTAGATATTCATCACTATAATCACAACAATCTATGAGGTAATTTATCGACTTACAAACATCAGACAGTTTCGTGGATTTTTGATTTACAAAGTGGCATTTTTTGTACATATTACATATATTTTTTATAGAATTATTTAACTTACGGACATTAAGGTGCACGTTATTAACGACATTTAACACAAGTATAGTGGTATTTGAAAATGTATTTAATATATTTTGCAAATGATAAGTCACTAAGTTTGGGTTGCAATCGTTTTCTCCTAAGCATAATAGAAGTTTGTCTTCAGCTGTCAATTTAGTATTCCTGCAGTTTGCTATAATTTCATTGGTAGGCGCATTTGGTTTTGTTTCAGCGACGAGTCTGTATTTTTTGTACTTTGTATTTGCCCTTGAGTGTGAGATGGCTGCTGCAAGCCCGGCGCACCGCTGTGCACCGAAGATGAATATTTTCCTTTGAGGGATCACATTGTGCCCGTCTGCAGCACTTGTCTGAGCACTGGTGACGTGCATAGTATCCCGCTTCAGTTCATGACGAGCAACAGATTGACCAACATTAATGCAAGGAGGTTGCCTTTGCATTAGTACTGCGATACGGTCCGTGAGGGCCGCTATCTCTAGCTGGGCGACCTTTAATTGTTGCTGTAGGGTAACAATCTCTTGTTCCAAGAAGGGCACATTTTCGTAGTCGTTGTTTTTGACTTGCAATCCAGATGACGGTAAAGGGATTGGTGTAGAAAGCATGTTATGTTGATTTGCCAGAGATTGTCTCTTTCTCTTAGGGTTTGTACCCGGACTTGTGAATAAGGAGGGTGACTGACATAAAGATTTTAGTGTTTTATTTTCTGTAGTTAACTTATTTATTTGCTTATGCAGATCAGTGTTTTCTAACAATATATTTCCTAGTTCATTTTCAGTGCTCTCGAGTTTTAACGTGAGCTGAGCAATTATCTCTTTCATTTCTGAGACTAATATCATGTCAGACACAGTTCCGTCAACACTCATTGACAATTTATTGGGAGTATAAGACTCAAAAGATGTTTCACAATCAGACATTATGTGGGAATCAAGTAAGTCAGCCGTATTTTGAACTGAAGATCGACGTTTCAACGCTTCATTTTTATCTACACCTTTAGTACTTAATGGAAGTTCTGTAGGCGAGTGTGTTTTTGAAGAAGTTGTTTTTTTTCTTACGGTAATATTGGTAGTAGAGTCGGTATTAGCGTATTTTTTACTTCTGATGCATACCTTACATCTCCACTTTTTTTTCGCTTCTACGTCCTTGAGGCGATACGTTTGTTCAGGGTAGCCATCACAATCAAATTCATACCTATTATCACAGGCAGAACATAAAGCAGTACTTTTTATGTTTACCAATTTCTTGCATTTATGACATGTTACTAGTGCTGCCATCTTGCAATGATTTTTTGCAGAGTTTGATGACATCAGGTTGTACTTATTATCTTTATAAATTCCAAATATGAATTTTGGAATTTACGAAAAGTGATCTGATTCACTGAGGTTTGAACTCGCGACCTTTCGTGTGAGGCTAGTACTGCAAAAGTTCACCTGTGCTAGCCATTAAGCCAACTGACCATATTTAGAAGTGTCGAATTTATTGACCACTTCCATCGAATATTTTTCTATTGATTAGATAAATTAGTTATTACGATGTGTGACGGTTTAAGTTTAAATCACTGTATGAGTCACTTTTGCACTTTGTCTTTGTTATTAAAAGAATTTTTCACATTTATTTTGATGAATTTGGGTCACAATATTGTAATGTTTGCAAACTTTTGTTAATTTAGATTGTTTTTATTGTATTTTCTTTTAAACCAAAGTTCATTGTTCCAAAATATATATTATGTATTTACTTCACAGTTTGAGTAGGAAATCCATAGATAACACTGTCACATATGTATTAGGTGATGTATTATTGGTTCACTTAGTCTTTATTCACTTATAAGCACTAATAGTATTTTTTTAAATTTTCAATAACAGAGCGTTTGGTTTTACTTTAAGCTAGACGCAGCGCCATCTAGCGAAAATATATATCACTATAAATACATATCTTCATTTTTGATTCGATCACGCAAGGAAACTCTGAGCATAGCCCTTTCCATTGCCCTTTGGGTGACTTTGAGCCTTCTGACGAGGCCCATTGTGAGCGACTACGTTTTGGAACCATATGTCATCACTGGCAACACGCACTGGTCATAGATTTTCGTCAGGAGACACTGGATTATTCGATGAGAAGATGCCGCGCAGCTTCCCGAATGCTGCCCAGCCGAGTCGGATTCGACGGTTGACCTCTTACTCGAAATTAGATCTACCCAACTGGACTGTCTGTCCAAGATAGACGTAATCGTAAATACTCTATATTATTTTATTATTCGGCAGCTGGTCTACCAGTAGCTGGTGCGAATCATTGAACTTTAACCTCACCCTTCAGAGATTCCCAAACTACTTAAGTATCCAAAGCTCTTTATTTCACAGTTGTTACAAAGTTTACCGAGATAAAGGCAAAGTCGAACCGCTAAGGAATCCGGTATTAGACCATTTATCTTACGACGAGTAATCGATTCATTCGGGATCTTGACACGGAGGGTAAGACCTGCTCGGTACAGTGCAGTCGTAAAGTAACTCTACAAGAACAAGAACCCAACTTGGTGTAATGCATACTCTTTCTGCTAGTCTACTAGATATATAAGTATATATACTTATAATAAAAAATGCGATTGAAAATAACGTTTACAAATTTAAGTATTGGTAATATAACACCTTTTTTAGGTTGAATAGCCTTAACGATGATAATTTCATATTAATCAAATCGTAATAATAATATTACCTACAAACACACATACTAGTAAACTTTTGTCTTTTTCCTAAGGGAAATGACAAAAACCGCAGAACGTCGCCTGCTACTATCCTAATGACTGCTCCCACTCTTGGCTGAAACGAGAAGTCGTGTCTGACTTTTACTGACTAAAACTTGTCTGTGTCCATCAGTTACTCTTTGCGTTCTAAGGCTACGGTCACAGAGATTCCTGTAGTCTTAGCAGACATCGGTCCTACTGGGTCCCTTCAAGTTTGCTAACATCTCTTTGAGGCGCGCGTAGAGCACTACGCGCCGTCGACTCGGGCTTTTTCCTTACCGGATAACCGGACGGCGAGCTACCCATTGTACATCGTCTGCACGGTCGTCCCTACGGTGACTGAAAATCGCCCTGCGACTCCCGACGCCTGGGGCGACCTGCTACGATTCTTACAGATATTTATGTCACGTCATACCTTTGTATAGGGTCTACCTTTTATAGCAGAACTTTTTACGTCATAATATTGTTTTGCATAACAACGGATAGCATAAACTTTATTTCGCAGAAAATCATTTCGCATACACTCAGTTGTCATACATTCAAAACTCATAATTTTGTTAGTCAGAATCATCTTTAGGCATAATGTTTATATCCATAATAATTAAAAAGCAGAACCATCATATCGCAGAAAATTCACAGTCAGAATCGTTTTTTGGCATACATTTTATATCGATAGTGCAGCATGCATGTAGCATGCAAGCAGGCATGCAACATGCAGCATGCATGCAGCATGCAAGCAGGCATGCAACATGCAGCAGGCATGCAGCATGCAAGCAGGCATGCAACATGCAGCAAGCATTGTTTCTGTCACGGCTCCGGCGCTGCGGGGTTTGGGCGGCGCCACGCGAGCTTATCGTCACAGATGGTTTTAACGCTCACCACCGCGGCTGAGGCTGGCCGGCGAAGCCGGGCCTTCAAACCACCTGCTCCTCAGCTCGCGGGCCGCCCTACCCCTCCGCGACTACGCGGGTTTAAATTACACTCTAGGGGTAGGGCAGACAAGACTGCGTAAAGTCGGTTTCGCAGCGATTCGTTTCTGTCACAAAATTTTGCAGCACAACGTATTGACTTTTTATGACACAAATTTAATTTAATATTGAAAATGGTACCAATACATGCTATATTTAGAACATTCTATGTCACTTTTGCAGACCATTCGATTTTAAATACATTGCACGTAGGTTATCTAACCATTCGACAGCATAAATTTACTTTATTTAAATTATCAGTTTTATTCTATATATTATAAGTTTTTGATGTTTTGAACACTAATTTTTACAAGAAGATACATCTATTTTAATTTTTGATGTTCAAATATGCACCAAATAATCGTATCTCTAAATAAATGTTATGCTAAACAAAATTATGCATAATATTAATTATGGCAAAGGTAATTATGCGAAACAAAATTCTGCCAAGATAAAAGTATGCCATTGTAAATTCGGACACGTAAATATTCTGCCAAACAAAAGTTATGCTAAATAATTTTTATGCCTTAAAAATATTCGATTAAATAAGATTATGCCATGTAAGTTATGCCAAATAAAAATCGGAGTATCAAGATTCTGCCAAATAGAAGGAACCCCTTTGTATATATATCTTTGTAATTATCTGTGTTATATAGTTTTGGATAACCTTCATGAAATGTTTTTGCTAGAAAAGTTGATGGTTATTATGCACTTTTGATTTATTTAAAAGATTTAAAAAAAAATTATGAAAAAAAAAAACAACGTCTTATTCGACCAAATTTTATCTCGTCCTTATGGGTTCTATACCCAAGAGGACAGATCCTATGATATAATTATATTTGATTTTACGGAGTGGACGGCTCCGTCCCAAATTCCAATCTCAGAAGATTTGGCGGGTGATCCTGTACAGCCCCATGTCATAAGGAGAAAGCCAGACGTCATTTGTCGGACGTACATGTAATTCCAATTTCGGTCCGCCACTGCGATTTCTTTTACCAAACAAAGTAGATTACGGTTTTGTCTTTTGTCTGTCCTGGGATTTTGTGTATTGGGCTTAGGAAATTAGCAGCTTTTACTCAATATATTTTAACATAGTGCTTGGTTATATATAGGTAGTAATTTATAAGGCTAGAGAGGAGAGAAATGGATCAGTAGGTCTGTTTATAAAAATAGACAAAGATAGCCAAGTTATCGATGTTCTGTGGAATTTTAATGGCAGACGCCTTCTAACTTCAAGACTAAGTTATCTTAGTTAAGTTAAGCCAATTACGGAAGTTAGGAGTGTCGTATAAAATACTAAAAGCAAAAATGTTTTGCTTAGTCCAAACTTTGCGGGAGTAGAGAACAAAGGTCAGATGAGAGAACTGGAGTGGAGGAAAATACATGCATAAATACATAAGTAATTATGAGACAACTAGCTTCTGCTAGCGGCTTCGCCCACGTGACAGTTGGAAATATAATTATGCCCTCACTCAGTGATAAAGTATCAGTCTACTGGTGAAAGACTTTCAAAATCGATCCAGTAGGTAGTTTTTTAGTTTATTCATTATTTAGATGTATAGTATCAGGAATATGTAAAATCCCGCAAACCTTTGTTGAAAAGGGGGCCCTCCGACCAGACGGACGTCATGTCTGGTCCGGGTTCCGGCCACCGTAGGCACGGGCTTGCGGACGGCGAGCAATGAGTAGCTCGCTGTCCGACCATCTGGACCGAGCCCACGTCGTCGACGGCGCGTAGTGTTCCACGCGCGCCTCAAGGAGATGCCAGATGATGCCATACAAATTTTTTCTCTTTTTAATATTCGTATTGATGTACCTAGATGTGTTGGTAAATTTGGTAACAAAACTCTATTTTCTTACAGGACAAATCTTAAATTCCATTGCAACCAATATTTTTTTAGAGCATTTGTTACAAAGCATCACTTAAAAATAGTCTTAAAAATTTTATACAAAAATAAGTCGAAAGTCGAATAAGCGGCGATGGATTGAAGTTATCTCTCTCTATCAAGTAGTACCTATAGAACAGACACGTTCTCTAGGATAGGAACCTGGTCAGCTGTAAAAAATTTGCCGCAGCTCTAAAGAGGATCGACACGTTCTCTCTGATGATTTTAAGGTTCCGTACTTCAGTCGGGAACCCTTAGGATCACTTTGTTGTCGTCGTCGCGTTGAGGTATTAAGCTGAAATTTATTAATGCCTGTTAGCAGCGAAACTCAAATTTCTAAGCGAACGCAATCTAAAGATAAGGTCATTATGCTATTATATATGCTCTGTTAAGGCGCATAATATTTTGATACTCGCAAGGAAATTAAAACCTACCGAAAATAGCGTCATATCAATAGCATTATCAGCATAAACAACCTATCGAATTCTATATAAATAGGGTACTTCCCGTTGACCTAGAATCCTCTTTGGCAAGAAGCAAGGTGTCAGCACAAGTACAGAAAAAAGTTTGAAAACCGTAAAGTAAAATATTATAAAACTAGCTTCTGCCAGCGGCTTTGCCCACGTGAAAAAAAAAATTCTATACAAACTTTGGACCCCCATTTCATCCCCTTAGGGGCTGAATTTTGGAAAATCCTCTCTTAGTGCACGCCTCCGTCATAAAAGGAAGCCTTGTACAGAATTTCATGTTCCTAGTCCCAGTAGTTTCGGCTGTGCGTTGATATGTGAGTCAGTCAGTTTCTCCTTTTATATATATAGCGGAAAAATCTTCGACGATTCTGGAATCTAAAAATTCACCATGGAATTTCTTGCCCATTTTTCCTATAGAAAACGACCAGTTGGAACCGTGCACTAGCTTTTGACATTTCATAAGTGCCCATGTTGGCCTTTGTGAAATAAATGCATTTTGAATTAAATTCTAACCTTTCAGGTGTAAATAATATATCGTAGTTCTATAGCGAACTGCTATGTAGCGACGTCTATGGCGTCACATAAGAACTAATCCTGCATCGCGCAATCAAAGTTCTCCGCACGATTAGAATATATACGACAGCCCGAAATCATCTAACGGGCAGTTGCCCACCAGACATAACACCCGTCTGGTTGGAGGATCCTCCCTTTTCTAAGGAGGTTTGCGGGACTTTACTCTCTGTTACAAAGTTAATATCTTAAAAATATTGTTTTATACGTTTTTGTAACTTACTTAAATAAATAAACACATCATTTTTGTTATTTTAATTGTCTACGTCTCGCGTTTTAATTATATGTTAGTTAAGTTTAAATTTATTGTTTTATGTGTAACTTCTCATTTTAATTCTATATATATAAAAGCAGAAACTGACTGACTGACATATCAACGCACTGCCGAAACTATTGGGACTAGGAGCGTGAAATTTTGCGCAGGGTTTCCTTTTATGACGTAGGGTAGCACTAAGAGAGGATTTTTCAAAATTTACCCTATAAGTGGAGGAAACGTGAGTTCAAAGTTTGTATGGAGAAACCTACTTTCACGCGTGTGAAGCCGCGGGCAGAAGCTAGTTACAAATATGTTATTATGAAGCCGTTTTTTTGTGCATGTGGTGTCAATCTGTAATTAACTGTGGCACTTGTAAATGTACCCTAGTAATTAAGTCAGAAATGTATATAGCGTTAACAATTGTTGGTTAACCAAAATAAAAATGAAAAACCGACACGTTCACTAGGATCGTAACCCGTTCAGGTGTAAAGAATCTGCCGTAGCTCTAAAGCTTTTCTCGTTCCAATAACGTAAATCATCCGTAAACACATCAAGAGACTGAACGTTAGGAAAACTATTTACTCAAGTTTTCCATCTCCGAAGCACTTAAGTACGTGTTAGTGTAAGAAAAACACACTTAATCTTTGCCTGTAGGCCCCACGGCCACACGGCCTTGTAGAATAGGTAAGTCTTGTGTTGGATGAGATTTAAAAAAATAATAAAAAAGAAACTTTTGTTTTGACGGTTGAACTCTATCTCGCTTTGTTTTTAGAGAGATAATAGCCAATGAGGGTGTTTCATACCACCAGTTGGCGTTACTTAGCCGTCAGGTCTTTTGCTTTGAAAACGTACCTATATGTCGTGGCCAGATCTTAGAAATTGATCACTTCATGAATTGGCCAAGGAAAATTAGCCAGATCGTTTTAAACGTTAAAGTTTTATGATATTTCAATCTTCGTTTGGCCTATTTTCTTTAGATCTTTTATTATCATTGAAATCCTACATCAATGATTTGGCCAAACGAGGATTGACATATCATCAAATTTTAACGTTAAGACGATCTGGCCAGTTTTAGTTGGCCATATCATGAAGTCACCAATTCTAAGATCTGGCCACGACATATACATGACGTTGACGTCTAACGTTTGACGTTGGTGTCTAACTAATGTCAAAAACATAAGCTTGACAGGTGCCTGGACCTGACGCCTCAGTATTGCCACCTGGTGAACGTCATTTTAGAACACCCTCATTGATATGCCTTAACATAACGCACGCTTTATCAAAAAGAGACCTGACTCAAAAAAGAGGGTATTTGAAAATTGAAACTTATTTTTGAAATAATATGTTTTTAGATTCAAATACAAGCGTGCGATAAGTATGTAGGGTCTTTGGTCAACTAGACCCACTCGCTACTGACTCGCGGGTTCACTTGACCACATTCATACCGAAATCAAAACTTCCATCTAACTTTAAGTGTTTAGTTAATTGATTCGCAAACTTATGGTTTGGGACCCTTGTCTACTTAGGCATAGGTAAGACAGTAAGTTCACTGAAGGGTCCCACGACAAAGATCCCGCGTAATGAAAGTGTCAGAGCCGTTTAAATTCTATAACATAGAACACAAAATATACTGCCTAAAGATTAACCCTTATGTAGTCAAACCTTTTAACCTAGAACACTGAATTTTTGACGAAGGTTTTCATTCACTGCGGACTTAGACAACGCTTGTTTTGATGACGCAAGCAGACTTGTCCACTGAGAATTAAATTTCTAAACAACATTTATTTTTTGCCCTTGACTCTTAAAGCTTGACCTTTTCAAGCGTCTGACAGGATTAAATCACATGATTCACACTAATCAGACTAATGTTTTTTTACAAACTAGTGCTTGACTGCGCACCTCATAGTAAGTGTGTAGTAGATGGTAAGCGTATAAAGGTGAAAGTTTGTAAAAATGTTAGTGTACGTATGTTTGGTACAATTTTCCTTCATGCTCCGTTTGAGCATTTGGATGAAATTTAGCACACGGGTAGACCATGGGCCTTACCATGAAAAGTTAAAATGTCAGTTGTACGAACGAAAAAGAAGGATGGAGCCTTATACAGCTCTAGCTCTATCTCTTTAACAGTTCAACAGGCCTAGCCAAGTTACGACCGTTTTGTTTTGTTTCTCTTTCTACAGTAGGTAACGCCTCCAATTCCTTTGTTCTGACCACGTGACTTTACGTTGAGAATAGTTGAAATGTCATTATCCCATACATTTGTAGTTTAATGCTGATTATCAACTTGGCTAAGCTCTCAGTTTAAAATGAATAGCGTTAAGATTTCGTGGTAGAGCCTCTGAACCTAGAATAGTACATTAGTTACCTACTCTTTATCCCGGGACATGTCCCCTTGGGATAATTTTCTACAATCACAATCAATAAATTCGAGAGGTACATTGAACAAACATTATCACTTTTTTTTTAGTTGGGAATGTCAACCAATGGCATCTCCCGCCCTTGGGCGGGGCGCGAGGGTGTGTCGGACGGCGTGCTACCCATTGCTCGCCGTCCGCAAGCCCGCGCCTGCGGTCGCTGGAAATCGGAATCGGGATCTCGGCGGATGGGGCGTGTGCACGTGCGGCTTCCTCCTTTGCTAGCATTACTGCTTCGCAGAAGGAGGCGACAGCCACACCTCCTCGCTTCGGACCATGGCCTGTACCAAGGCCTGGCGCGAGAGACTGTTGCTGCCGATCGCCCCCACGAGGACACGGCGGGCCACTCTTCTACCGTGTGTTCCACCGTGTCCTCCGGGCGTTACTTCCGCACGAATCCGGTGCAGGAACTGTGTTATGCGGAAGGTAAGGACGTCGTGAGAAACATAGCCACTAGTTTCTTCGGTCTCGAGTGTCCCCGCTAGATCGAAACACATTTTCACCCGTTGTCTAAGGTTAATTTTCTACTTTCGAGGGGGCGAAGCTGCTGGCAGAAGCCTCCTAGATACTAAAATAGTAAATGATAATTAAGGCTACCTACATATATACAATTTTGTGTTGGAGGCCTATTGCAGATGCAACTCTGGCAGCTTGCCATGTTAGTAAGTCGACTCGCTATCTACAAAACCTGCGACCGAGCTACCAACCACCCAAGATTAACCATTCACGTAATATACCTATTCATTTGCAAGTTTGCAACCATTAAATGTTAAAATACTGATTCACTATCCTTCAGAAACCTTACTTTTTCTTTTTAAGGTTACGTACCTCAAAAGGAAAAAACGGAACCCTTATAGGATCACTTTGTTGTCCGTCCATCTGTCTGTCAAGACCCTTTATCTCAAGAACGCGTTAAAGTATCGATTTAAAATTAAAACTCACGTCTGTGGTTCCTTGAAGCTGTGAAAAAATCAAACTTCTAAGTTAACGAATAAAAAAGATACGGCCGTTTATGTCACAAAAATGTATATATTTCGATACTCTCAAAGGAATCAAAGTTCATAGGGTACTTCCCGTTGACATAGAATCCTAAAATTTGACATGAAGCAATGTAGCCATAGCACAAATATAGGAAAAAATCTGAAAACTGTAAATTTGTAGTTACGTCACAAAGAAAAAACTTTTTTTGTGATTCGGAAAAATCATCGTAACTGTTTGGGAATTGAACTGTTTTCATAGGTAAGTTTGTAAAGAACCCTCAGTGTGCGAATCCAACTTACACTTGCCCAGTTTATTCATTGTTGACGGGCTCGCACTTGACCACTATCTCACCTGATGGAATATGACGATGTAGTCGACTTTGGAGCATGTTTGCTTTGAAGTAACCTATTCATTCTTAACTTAAAAACCCCCGGGTTGTAGCTGTAGAAACACTTCTGGGTTTCTACTGTGTTTCTGAGTTCCCTTTTTTTTTTAGTGAAGCTGCCTATCATCATCATCATCATCGCTTAACGCGAGCCTCCTAAGGTGTTGGTCGAGGCTCTTCGCTAATAAGCCGTTGGCTGACACGACTATCTGTACAATGATCACCGACTCTACATCCCACATGTCGCCAACAAGGCTGATTATTATTTGTTATTACTGTTCAGATTTTCATTGCAACCAACAAATGATTAATAAAGACTAAAAAGAATAAAATATGGGCACTAGATCGATTCATAATGAATCAATTAATAAGATTTTAGTGTTAGTTAAGTAATTAGGTACTTTTCATAATTTATTGTCTACTGCAAGGTCAGGTTACCTAATCTTCTTAGTTCTAACCTTCAATTTAGTACGATTGGCTTTATTATTATACTAGTACTTTGCCAGCGGCTTTACCTGCGTAAAAGTAGAAAATTGTTCCAAGGGAACACAATCTCGGGATAAAAATTTAATACCTTTTTGTAGGTGGGAAATTATCTAATGACATCTCCCGCCCTTGGGTAGGGCGTGAGGGCGGGTCAGACTTTTACTGACTAAAAACCACTCCTGTTCCTTCTTTGCCTTCGTTCCAGGGCCCCGGGGTTCTCTTTCGTATCACCCATGGCCCCAGTAGGCTTCAATCCTTCTGGGCCCCTACGGTTTAGCTGACATCTCCTTGAGGCGCGCGTGGAACACTATGCGCCGTCGACAACTTTTGGGTTCGGTCCGGACGGTTACCGGACGGTCGAACGGCGAGCTACTAGAACTAGGCGACCGCCTGCCACTCCTACTTGCTCCGGATCATGGCCTGTTGACCAAGACCTTGTGTACCAAGGTCTGGCGTGAGAGATCGCTGCCACCGATCGCCCCCACGAGGACACGGCGGTGCTCAATCCAGGCGGGGCACACCTCCACCGTATGTTCCACCGTGTCCTCCGGGTGGGCCGCACAATGGGGACCAGAGCCTCGAGTAGGCTACACTTCCGATTCTTTTGTTCTGACCACGTGACTGAGCGTTGAGATAACGTCAGAACAAAGGAATCGGAGGCGTAGCTTACTCGAGGCATTCGACGCCGGAGAATCGAAACGAAACATTCGTAACTTGGCTAGGGAGGCTGAAATCGACACCAACTAATTTTAAAAAGGCAGAGATGTAGACTATGGCTACAATAGAATATAAGTATATGGCGCGTCGATTCCCTATTATTTCAAAGATTTTATCAACCACATTGCTTACCAGGGCTATGAGATTGCTCAGCAGAGTTACTGTGGCCCTGAAATGCGAACGGCAACTAAAGGAACGCGCCTAATAGGCAAGGACTACGATGATATGATGCGTTCTCGTCGTCATCGTCACGATCAGCCCCCGGGGTAATCAGCCACGCCTCCTAATTCCTTTATTCCAACCACGTGACTGAGCGTTGAGATGAAGTCACAGAATAAAGGAATCGGAGGCGTGGCCGACTCGAGGCGCTCAACGAAAAGAGAATCGAAACGAAACGGTTGTAGCTTGGCTAGGGGAGCAGGTCGAAGTACGAATATCAAACATACAGATTTCTTCAGTGTCCTAATTGAAGCTCGCGAGCACGGGGCAAAGTTTCATAATGATCGTTATTGATCATCTAACCAAATAAAGATCTCTTTTGAGTGTTCCAACTAGTCAGGCATTGAACGAGCCCGGTAATGCGAAGACTCACTGTGTGACGGCATCCCACGATGAGCATCGCAAGATCTATTAGGACACTCCTATTGCATCGTTAATTAAGACCATTTGTATCATACGAAAAGAAGGCATCGTGTCATCCGTACGATCCGTGCCAATTAGGATGACGAGAGATGATGAGAGGGTGAGGGGTTAGTTGATGATTTCCCACAGAAATTTTCCATAAAGTGAGATAGTGGTCAAGCGCCAGCCTATTTATCAATAAAAAAAACCTGGCAAGTGCGAGTCGGACACGCACACCGAGGGTTTCCGTACAAACTTACCTATGAAAACAGTTTCATTCCCGAATTGAGTTACGAAGATTTTTCCGAAACACAAATTGTTTTTTTTTGTGACGTAACTACAAATTTACAGTTTTCAGATTTTATCCTATACTTGTGCTATGCGACCTTGCTTCATGCTATGAATTTTGATTCCTTTGAGAGTGTCGAAATATACGTTTTTTATTCTTATTGTTTATTGTACACACAATGTTATGTAGACAATAAAAGCAGGACAGTTGATGTACATAGGCGAGCTAACTAACCCACAACTGGGTTGGGCAGTTAGGTGGGTTTTTTGCGACATAAACGGGCGTATCTTTTTTCTTCGTTAACTCAGAAGCTTGATTTTTTTCACAGCTTCAAGGGTCCGCAGACTTGAGTACATGGTTTTAATTTCAACTCGATACCTCTACGCGTTCCGGAGATAAAGGGTCTTGACAGACAGACAGACTGACGGACCACAAAGTAATCCTATAAAGGTTCCGTTTTTACCTTTTGAGGAACCCTAAAAAAAGAAATAAAGCCACTTATATTGCTTGCTTGGCTTACATAGGTGCTCACACTCGTCTTGAAGCTTGCGTGTATATCAACACTTGGAGCTGCTCGTATGTCCCCATAACTTTCATATTTAATATCAGCTCACTACTGCAATATCTTGTTGTCATGCAAATCCTACAGACCTACACGTTTTTTGTACATATAGAACTACACTTAGGTATCTACAGGTATTATATACTATTGGTGTTTTATGAACAGGCTGTCAAAAACAATTTGTACATTATCTGGCTGCGCGAAAACAATTACTTAGAATGAAAAAATGAAATTGAATTTGGAATGAATGTTGTAAATCGTACTATTTATAAAATAGTTACATGTCAGGTTTTTATATTTATTTTCTAATAAAACGTCGTCGGCATTTTCAATCTTTAGAAATAGATTCGACACAAACTCACACATATTATTCTAGTGCGCCATCAAAACCGTAATTTCGATTCGCTTCAGACAAATAAAGGATGGGTGAAACGGCTGTTTTCCTAGTACGGTGACCGCTATTGTGGGGCAGGACGACCCCAATCTGTCCACCTGTTTATTCTAACGATGCTAGATTTAATTCGGAACGCGTTTCCCGTTTTTCCATATAACATACAACCTTTTACGTAAACGGAATACTTTCTACTCGCAAAAGATACCTACAATAAAATCACTTCTGGTATCTTTTTACGATCGAATTACAATGCCAATGGCACGAGTTATGAGATTCTATAAAGTAAGTAACTATACGTAACAATGACAGGGCCCGCTAGGCCCGATGGCTGCTAACGCTGCGATATTGGCCGAAAGACTTACCTCTGTAGTCTTAAGTCTGACATTCCTTCTGCCTCCATCCAGAGGAGAAGTTATTGGAACTGACCAAAAATGCATTTGTAAGTTACGAAATAGAAATAACAGTAGAAAATATATAATAATAAACGCAAGGTTTAGGTGGTAATGTAATCTTATGGTTTATTGAATTAGCTTTAATATTAAAATAACTTTTAGAGTATTTGAAGAGCACGAGAACCGATACTTAAATTGGTACCCCTGTACCGAGTATCGGTTCTTTAACAGATAGGAATAAAAAAAGTAGGTAAAAGCTGGCATTGAGTACTCTACGGCCATTATAGGTCATCGTAAAAACTCTACTTTCACTTCTTTGGAAAATTGATATTTTATGTTCTAATAAAATACCAACGAAAAAATTGAGTGCTTTTTATCTGCAATCCAAAGTAAATAATTTAGAAAAATATTCTTTTTTGTTTACTGAAAACGTTTGTGAAGTGTGTCAGCAAACATTTTTTGTAAATACGGGCTCATTCAAAAATGTTCGTCACATTCAACGCTTGCTGTCGCTATTTTGACGAATTTCAAAGCATTTCACGACGCCCGCAAAATGTTGGCGCATTGCAAAACAAACAAAAAATAAAGCTCTCCACATAACCGCAGTAAAAAAAGGAGTTCAAAATTGAAGGCAGAAAAATGTTTTCACCATATGTGGCTCGGAATAGTACGCTTTTACAACCTAATTTTTTTGATTAACTACGGTAGGTTAAGTTAAACACAGCGACACTGTTACTAGCACAAGTTGCGTCATTAGTTTCGTCATCATTAGGTCTCCATATTAAAGTCTGTATCTAAGACTGTAACGTTATTCTCATACTCTCAGTGACACTGTTCCAAAAATGTCGCTTTTCATTTCGTTGACCGCGAACCAGTAAGTAAGTATGAAAACCATGCTTATGCAAGCCTTGCCAAGTAGTTCAAGGAAAGTTAACAGAGCACTGTCGTGCAATGCGACCATTTTGGGAAACCGGATACGACTTTTCCTCTCAAACGTTTTATAAAGTGCACATAATGCGGGAATTTCTACTTACTCGTACTTATTATTTTAGGTAGGATAACATCAAATAATTTGACCTGCTCTGAGTGGAGCGAGATGGGAGTGACCGACTTTTACTGACTAAAATCCACCTGTATTCCTTTAATAGGTTAGGAGACGAAAAAAGTAGGTAGGTATCGAATACTGTTCTTTTTGATACTGATACCTTTTTACTCGATACTTTAATGTATTGGATACTTTTACTCAATGAGTACTTTTTGACTGGTATCGTATCAAATAAATCTTAGAAATAACCTAGGTGTTTAAAATTTTGATATACTGAAGCTAAACTGACGTTGACGTCATGACAAGTAGTTGTATGCGCATTATGACCTAAACAGTACTCGATACTTTGAAGTATGGATACTTTTGTTGCCAGAAAGAAGAAGAATAATAAAATACGTTTATCTGAGACTCGCACAGGACAAACAACAGAATAAAATAAAAATGGTAACTAATCTTTAACCAACCTCTGTAGGTACTTTTCTTTATGATGTTCGGGCTTGTGGACGGCGAGCAATGGGTAGCTCGCCGTCCGACCGTCTGGTAACGCGCACCTCAAGGCAAAACGTATGGGGCTCAGCAGGGTCAAAGCCTACATGGGCCATCGGTGATACGAAAGAGAACCCCGAGGCCCTGGAACGAAGGCAAAGAAGGAACAGGACTGGGTTTTAGTCAGTAAAAGCCTGACACGCCCTCTCGCCCCGCTCAAGGGAGGGAGATGTCATGAGATGATTTTTCACCTAAAAAAAAACTGTTACTGGTTTTTTTTTAGGTGGAAAATCATCTCAACAACATTTTTTTTCCAAACTACTCATGTGTATATATCGACATTATTCGATATCGTATACCTAAGTTAGGTTATTTAGGTTTAGAGACAACGTACTTATTCTTTGATTTCTCTTTGGGTGGATATTCACCAGGATTTCCAAATCACCATAAAAAGGTAAAGGAAAGGTTCTTAGGGAGAATAAAAACGCGATTACTTTTTTGCCTTTCAAACAGTAATACCCTGGCGCTGGCATTTAGCCAATAAGTTATTGATTCTTTCTATATTTTATATCGAAACTTCAAAAGGAAGCTATATTATATTTTATATTTAAAACTCCGTTCGTGAAGTCCTATATTTTTGCAGCTTTTTATGTTCGGTAAGCCAGTAAAACTGTAAGTAAGACCGTTTGGTTAAAACGAGTGTCACCTCGACATATGGTGCCACACGCTATGCTCAGTCACGCGAATTGGACAAGTTTTTATCTGGGAGAAATTTCTTGGCAAGTTGGCGCACAGTAGTGTAAATAAGGACTTACAATACTGGCGAAAAGAAAATAAACGTATCTAATAAAGTTCTGGGCTAAAACAAATTAGAGAGGTACCAACTTTACCGAAAAAAATATGTTTCCTCGTGTCAGTTATTTTATAAGGAAATACTTCGAAGTAAGAACCTTCGTTATATATTCATCAAACTTCTGCGAATCAATTTTTCCAGCAACATCATAAAACGGAAAAAAATACGCCCGAATAAATTCAAAGGTTGTCTTTTTTTTGCCAAAAGCCTAAACATATTCGAGACTGGGAGGTTTTTAAACTAGAAATTCCCAACCAATACCTTTATTGAGGGTCCAAGTGCCCCTAAGGGACTCTAAAATAAAGGAGCTGTGCGAAATATTGCGAGAGGTCAAAGTACGATGACTTCCCAACTTGGTCCCTCAGCCCCATAAGAGCCTTATTCTAAATAAGTAAATTATAATCCGAAATTTTGTAAGTAATCCTACTTTGAAATGAACAAAACTGGCCAAGTGAGTGTCAGACATCGCACAGTGTAGAGTTCCGTAGTTAGTAAACGAAAAAAAATTAAGAACAAACTTAACTTTGTAGTTTGAAAAATGTTCTGCGTACATCGAAGTAGGTTACGGACAATTCTTCAACTGCTAAAGTAGTTTCTAATCGCTTTTTTATGTGATAAGACTCAACTAACGATTTTTGGATCTTTTCTTTTACTTGCGCTGCAAGACTACACATCTAGGCTTCAAGACCCGATACTGAGCATACGTTTTGATTGGAGAGTGTTAAAATATACGACTTTTGGCCATATATTTTTAAAATAATGTTCGACTTTGAAATTTGGTTTTTACTCAGTTCCAAAAAATCTGTAGACGTAAGTACTTGATATTAATTTCAACTTGATGCCTCGACACATTCAAGAGAAAAAGTTTCTTATTAGATAGACGGACAGCGAGGTGATCCTATATTTGTTCTTTTTTTCCTTTTGAGTACGGAACCTTAAAAAACTAGGATCATTCTGCATTTAATCAAAACTTTTTGGTTTAATCAATCTAATTGCTGTTCCATAAAGTTATGTACCTAAGTGTAGGTTATCATTTCCGACGAAAGCAAAACTAAATACTTTTTACGGTAACTTTAATGAATGTGTTTAAGTTTTGACAGCAAATTGTTTGTACTTATTTATCAAACTTAGCTTAATTAAATATAATCTCGTACTAATTCTATAGGACGAAATCTATAAATCTTCTAATATATAAACATCTCATGTCACAGTGTCTGTTATTGTACTCCTCCGAAATGTCTTGACCGATGTTTATGATTTTTTTATGTATATTTGGTAGGTCTGAGAACTCTGAGAATAGGTCGCAGGCAATATTTTTACTCCCTGACTGCTATGCCGAGGGTCGTGGGTTCGATTCCCACCCAGGAAAAATGTTTGTGTGATGAGCATGATCATTTGTTCTGTGTCTGGGTGTAATATATCTATAATGTGTATGTATTTAGAAATATATAAGTATGTTTATTCGTTGGACTAATAACACAAGCTCTGCTTAGCTTGGAACTAGACGGCGTTGTGTGATAGTTGTGGAATATTGTTATTATCGGCAATAAATTATGTTTTGAAATAATTTTCTATCATCACGCGGGCGAAGCTGCTGGCAGCAGCTAGTCTACTAATGTATCAAAATCTCGTGTCACAGTATTTATTATGGAACTCCTCGAAAATGTCTTGACAGATGTTTATAATTTTTTTTTAATATATATTTATGGTAGCTCTGAAAATAGGTCGTAGTCTATTTTTTACCTTCTTACCCCACCCTCCATTTTTTTATTTGATATTTTATATGGCAGAAAAATGTTTGCCTGGTCAGCTAGTAGGTATATAAAACATAAATAAAAAAATCTGCCTATGTCCGTTATGGATTTTGAAACTATTTAATTTTTCATTAAGAAGACAAAATTACGAAGATGGATTTAGATTAAAACAATGAATGAAAAAAAATATGCAATTTTTCTTTTTTTCAAATAAATAAACAAAATATATTTATTTTTTAGTCGTAGCACACACCGCGCCAGTCAATTTAATCCTCCTCCTCCCTGCGTCGTTTATCCTCAATGCTGAGGGTCGTGACCTCGACGAATAACTTTCTTGGGGACTATATTTCGCCATGTTGTCCTATCTTCGTTGATGTGGATGGCGTCGCAGACTGTGGTCTCCAGTGTAGCATGGATTTGGTCAAACCAACGTATCGGACTCCTGCCCCTGAGTCTTTTCCCATCTACTTTTCCTGTCAGTAACAACTTTTCCAGATTATCACCTCTCTTTCTTGAAATGTGGCCAAAGAAATCAAAGATTCATCTACGGCATCTGCCCCCCTAGCCAAGTTACAACAGTTTCGTTTCGATTCTCTTTTCGTTGATCGCCTCGAGTCGGCCACGCCTCCTATTCCTTTGTTCTGACCACGTGACTGAGCGTTGAGAAGACGTCAGAATAAAGGAATCGGAGGCGAGACCTACTCGAGACGATCGACAAAAAGAAAATCGAAACGAAACGGTTGTAACTTGGCTAGGGGGGCTGGTGGTGAGTCTTATGGGTGTGTTGAGTTCGGCAATTATGAAGTCAATTTAATAAATCCTTTTAAAATCACATAGTTTATTATAAAATTAATTGTGTTGTAGTAAATTAAATATTATTAAAACAAACGGCCGGCGTGTTCTTTCGTGACACATTGTTATCAGCAGCAAGTAATAAAAATAATTCACATTGTATCATTTGACTCAAACTACTGGCCTTGGCAGCTTGGTTACAAATTCATATCATTTATTTTTATTTCATATACAGTGGGGTTCTGGTTCATAAAATAAATGAAATAATTGAGATGGACAAAACACTACTGGTATATTTTACAGGAATTATTGTAATGCCTCCAGGCTCTTGACATCATGATAGTCCATACTCGTTTATCTAGCTAAAGCTAGAAAACGAAGTAGACTTCGAGCTTTATTTATTGAATACTGGCTTATGCCAGCGGCTTCGCCCGCGTGAAATTAGGTTTCTCCATACAAACTTTGAACCTCCGTGTCTACCTCATAGGGAGTGAGTTTTGAAAAATTCTCTTAGTGCTCGGCTACATCATAAAAGGAAGGTGCAAAGATATATTTGTTTCTCCTTTTATATATATAGATATACTTTATTCAGGGGCGCGGGCTTTTAGAAAACCTCATGGGTGCTCATGCTCATTTGATGACTCGAAAAAGTGGCGAAGTTGAGAAGAGAAATGCACACTGATCGACCGACAAATAAATAAATGTTCTACTTACATACTGCGTAATTAATTACTAATTATTAATTATTTGTACTTTTGTTCTTTTTTACATTGTGTTTATAACCGTTGTGCTGTGTCTGTCCTAAATAAAAGTATTTTTATTCTCTTCTAATAATGTTTGATAAAAATATAAAATGAAACCAATAAATAAAATTAAACTAGTTTTTATTATTAAGAAATATTATAATTTATACGTAACCTAAAAGGCGATTACTGATCCTGTTTCTTGATGTCTATTCTCAGGGGTGCTCGGCACCCACTGTTTATTTATCTTTATTAACAATCTAAGACACTGTTTAGTTAATAATAATGAAATATAAAAAATATTTTCCGATATCGGTTTTAGAAGATTGTTTTGCTTTAGCATAGGCCTCTCCCATATTCTTCCAACTAGGCCTATGCATTAGAAACATACCAAAAGGAAAATGAAGGAACACAGCTGGTAAACTAATACACTAAGGCTGAAACTTCTCGCTCCATCCAGAGCGAGTGGAGTTACGAGGCTAAGCCTGCCGCTGATTAAATTAAAATATCTTCATAAATCTGTAATGTAAACAAAACTAACACTAAAGGTTAATTTCGGCAGGCCTCTTATACCCTTACCCTCACATTTTGCTCCCCCTCCTGCATTCTCTGCATTACTGTGTGAGTACTTAATAAAGCCAGTCAGCTGTCACTCAGCTATGAATCGCGATGCGGCAGACATATTGCCTACCTGTTCGCTTTGTTGACTCCAGTCCCGCCATAAAGCCGACGTATCTGCGCATACACCCGTAACATTTTCTGAATAACAGTTTTCTTGGCTTTTGTACTTCAGCTTTTATACGCGAAATCGATTCTGCCCGTTTCCGTTCTCGGGAAAAAATACGCACATCAGGAAAGAAAAATAGATGTAGGTTCTAGAGACCGACCGTAGATTCAATTTTGGTTCCGGTTTCGGCCAAAAAGTAACCTAATGGTGGGCTCGGCCGAAACTAGGATTTTTGAAGCTGACGGTTATGATAGAGGCCTAGAAACTGATTGTCTCGTACGTTTGTGTTATAATTTTTGTATAATCGTCGATTTATTATTTGTTCTGTGAGAGAGAGAAAACATAATTACGCCCATGTTAGTCAGCACTAAAAGGAGCTGTCTACTGATGAAAAAAATTTTAAAATCGGTCCAGCAGTTTTTGAGTTTATTAATTACAAACAAAAATCCAAAAAAAGTCTCCTCCTCTTTATAATATTAGTATAGATATAGATTAGAAGCAAGTTATAAATATAAGATTAAGCATCGCTTTAACTAAACATAGTTAAGAGTAACAATATCGAAAAAATATTTTAAGTGTTTTGTTAGTTTTTTTTTTTTGGTACCACATCAGTTTCGATTTCTTTTACGGCAGAAACTGGAAGAGAAGCCGAAACTTCGGTTACGGTTTCGGCTTCGGCTGAAAATCGTGTTTCGGTCGGTCACTAGTAGATTCTTCTTTGGCGGCTTTTTATAAGTTTGGGCTTGTTTCACTGATCCTGACCTTCGTAGCCTTTCAACTTCTGTTGGGATCGGCTTCTAATCTAACCGAATGTAGCGAGAGCTCTATCATAATCATCATCATCCACAGCCTGACTTCATCCATTGCTGGGCATATGCTTCTCTTTAGTTGTGCCAATCTCCACGATCGACGAGACTGAGACCTCCACAACCCAATAACTGGGTAACAGGATGATTTATTTAACGAAACTGGTTGTTAAACTTTCGGATTTTCTACTATGGCCCCGTGAAGAAAAAAATTTGTGATAATCGCTTGTCCCTTTCAAAAACAATATATTTGTTTAGAACTCGCCCCACTCTAGGATTTACTCCTATATCATGGATGCGTTCACAGACATGTAAACTAACACACACAAAACGCCCAGATCCGGGACATCTGGATCTGTAGATCATACAAATATAGGTTCCGTGCAGGATTCGAAACATCTTCGATGCACCGCAGTCTATGCCAATAGTTATGCCCGGGTCTGATACACTTTTGATACGATCTAGTGGGCATAGTAAACCGTGTCGTGTTTCTTTCCTTGATTGATATGTTCCTAGTACAGTCATGCTATAATATGGTGTAGTGGACAGACAAGCCTGTAACGTCAAGTCATTACACATTTATATCGTAGGTACTTTATTTATAAAATTGGCCCCGACTATCCTCTAGGTATTTTAGCCCCATAAATAAACATACATATTGAATAACAGAGCTTAGACTGCTTTTATAATATTAACCTATTTTATTTCTATGAAATTTTGCAACATATTATTTTTGAAGTATTTATTTATTATACTTGCGTTCCCGGCAGACGTTGTCTAGCCCGAAAGCGGGCATTTTGTTAGACAAAAATTGAGAGACCAATTGCAGTGCTACTTTCCTAATTCAATTTTATTTTCAAACCATCCAAGGACTCACTCGATTGCAGTAAGCCCAGAAAATTTGCTAACATTTGGGGAAAAATTCCACTATCTTTCTCCGAACTTCATCAGATCTTGGGCAGATTTTATCGGGACCATCTCAAGAGTATATGCTACTAGAAATTTCAAAATCGAACCACGTTTGCTGAAATATCGGTGAAAAAGAATAAAAAAAATAATAATTCAGGCATAAACGTTTTGGCTCCTATCGCCGCCTCAGTCTCAAGTGTAATTTAATTAAATTTCATTGTAGTTTCCATTCGAAAATTATCACAAACTAGGACATTATCTAGTCGTAACTGTGTCGTTTATCACTGCAAGTGCCTCGTGTCGCCATTTTGGCACAGATTCTAGTTTACGAGCCTATTAATTTCCCTTTCCAATGCTGTACAAGAAACTGAATTGCAGAAACATAATTTTCAACCAAACGTCTGATGTGTTTACGATCCCGCTGTACCCGATTATTGACTGGCTTGTTAGTCTAGACTCTAATGGTTAGTGGCCCTGACTGCTAATAAAAATAAAATAGAACAAACCATAGGTAGAATTGGCTGACTGGCCTGCTGGTCAAGTGGTTAGTGGCTCTGACTGTTTTGCCAGAGGTTGTCGTGGGTTCGATTTCCACCCAACACAAATGTTTGCGTGACGAGCACAATCATTTATTCTGTGTCTGTGTATTTATTATTATTTATCTATAAAATGTATGTATTTAGAAATATATAAGTATGTTTATCAGTTGTCTAGTATTCATAGCACAAACTCTGCTTATTTTAAGACTAGATGGCGTAGTGTGAAAGTTGTGGAATATTATTATTATTTTCCAAGTACTTGTCTCTGTATTCCGCAATTGGATTTATTTAACTCAATCCATCGGCTTTTTCAACGGAATTTAATATTCAATGCAATGGTTTTTGAAACCTTATAGATACGAAGCAGAAATGCATAATTTTTGCTAGGCTTCGATGCTAATCTTATTTATGATCATACAATATCTCGGTAAACGTTATTCTGCTAAATAAAATAATTATTATCGAAGAAATATCGCGGTTAAAAATGAGGGTGGGGGTAGGAGGATGAAATATACTTTACGACCTATGTTCAGACCTATGAAATATAGATACACAATAAAAAAAAACATAAATATCGGTCAAGCCGTTTCGGAGGAGTTCGATTTTTCTGTGTTGGAAATATCTTATCATCATATTCCTGGCCTTTTCCAGTATTACTTGGAGTTGGCACAACATGTTTTTTTCTTCCATTCTGCCCCGTCATTCCTCACGCTATCTCTAACTCCCTTTTCTTTCAATTAGCACTTACAAAAAAAAAATGGGGCTCTCTCCGTACCCCTTACTGATTATATTGGTGTAGTCAAAAGTAAAAAAAAACGAAATCCCAGAGGGCTGGCTCGTTCTTCGCCCAAAGAATTAGCATTGTCATTCAACGTGGCAACGCTGCCAGCCTTCTAGGCACTTTTCCGAATGTCAGTGATGTGGAGGAGTACTTCGACGCCTGAGTGTACTTTATGTTTTTGTATTCTACGTACATATTTAGGTTTAGTATAAAAGTATTTATACTTAATATTTAAGTTTGCTACGTAGTTTGTTAAAACAAATTAATAAATAAATTATCCCATAATTATAGACGAAATATATTTTAACCTTTCGAATACTGTAATTAAAGACACAATGGAAAGATAATGAGAGAGCGAACGCCGGCGATCGCTTGGGGTTAAATGATTGTGGTTGGGCCGCGCCGTGTTAAACCGAAATACACTCCGCATTTATTCCTCAAATATTTCCGAAACACAAACCTTTTAAATCATGTAAAGCATCGCTCAACGATTCGGGAAGAAAATTCCAGTATTCTGAAACCGTTGGGAGCCTGAAACATTCTAAACACGCCACGACCCTTTGTAGCAAAAATAAGATTTACATTAAAGACGAAGTTTCCTAATTTCAGTGAAGTTATTCCTCGTCAATGTAGTTGAGTCGGCGGTTCAGTTAGCGAATTATTGTAATACAAGCCTATGAATATTCATTATTACAATGTAATGAGCATACTGCCGTTTAGCAACAGTAAATTGTTAGCTTATTGTTGTGTAGGCTCTGAATTATAAATAAAACTGCCAATGAAAATCGACTGTTACTTTAGCGAAACAAAGCTATTTCGAAACAGCCATAATCGTAAATTATAATCGTTCTTTACGATATGATATTTATTTAACCGATGATATTTACCTACCTTCAACATAAGTTATTCTGAAATTTTATCACATACATATTTAAAAAACGAACAATAAAGACTCGCGCACGAATAGCTCCGTACCATTATCAGCCCCCTAGCCAAATTACAACCGTTTCGTTTCGATTCTCTTTTCGTTGATCGTCTCAAGTCGGCCACGCTTCCTATTCCTTTGTTCTGACCACGTGATTGAGCGTTGAGATGACGACAGAATAAAGGAATCGGAGGCGTGGCCTACTCGAGGCGTTCGACGAAAAGAGAATCGAAACGAAACGGTTGTAACTTGGCTAGGGGGGCAGTACAACTTTTATTTAACCAATTTATTTTGTTCTGTTTTTAGTATTCGTTGTTATAGCAGCAACAGAAATACATCATCTGTGAAAATTTCACCCGTCTAGCTATGACAGTTCATGAGATACAGGGTCCCGTTTTTACCCTTTGGGAACGGAATCCTAAAAAAAAAAAATATGAAGCAACAGTTTTTTTCAACAGGACTACGACGTGTAACATAAGCACCCTAAAGTTTCTGTCTCTGATATTAACGGGCCTATAATCACGATGGCTATTAGGGTCGATTTACATCACGACGCACGGCTCGTGTTCGATTAGTGGCGATAGCAATTATTCCGTGATTGCATTGAATAGTCAACGTTTACATAGGCTGCATAGACACCATGACACGCTAGGTCCTGATTATGGTTTCACGATTTTCACGACGCTTCTGTGAAACACGCATGGAGTAGTGAATTTATTAAGGCAGGATAGGAAGGTTTTTCATTTATTAGTTACTGTTTTTTTTTTATACCTGTTAGTAAATATAGCGACGGAATGAATGAATTATTAGCATAGGTAATGGTTAAATAATTTTGAAAAGGGTGTGTGGTAGATCTTTTTTTCTACATGGGAAATGAAGAAGTCAATGTGGATGGAGCGAGAGGGAGTATCAGAATTACTCATTAAAACCCATCTGTGTTCTTTCAGTTGACCTTTGCGTACAGTAAGTCTTTCGAACACTCATTTAGCCCTGGGTGTTTTAAATATCGTCTTAAAATAGGTTCAAATCTTAGCTGACATAAGTCGTCTTCAAATTATAAAAAAAACTGGGCAAGTGCGAGTCGGACTCGCGCACTAAGGATTCCGTATCTTTACATAATGTAAATTTCGATTCCCGAATGGATCTCGAAGATTTTTCCGAATCGCATGATTTTTTTTTTGTGACGTATCTAATAACAAATTTACTGTTTTCAGATTTATTCCTACATATGTGCTATAAGACCTTGCTTTATGACAAGTTTCAGAATTCTGGGTCAACAGGAAGTTTCCTAGTATTTTGATTTCCTTGAGAGTGTATACGTTTTTTACGACATAAACGGCCGTATCTTTTATTTCGTTAACTTTTAAGTTTCATTTTTTCACAGCCAAGGGACCGCAGATCGTATATGGTTTTAATTTTAACTCAATACCTCCACACGTTCCCGAGATAAAAGATTTTGACAGACAGACAGACGGACAACGGATCCTATAAGGGTTCTGTTTTTTTCCTTTTGAGGTACGGAACTCTAAAAATATATTTTATTAGATTTTGGTAACAAAATTCGAATTTTAATCATCACACCAGTCTCATTACTTTGTTTTCATAGCTTGACGTTCTATGATATCATGAAAAGTTAATTCCACTAATTAGTTAATGGGCATTCGTTTTTAATATATTCAAAGCTATTTTAATTGTACCTAGTCATTGAGGTCACGCCTAATTATTTATTATAGGTGGTATAGCATAGTGCTTTGTTATGTTTTTTATTATAATAAATTGTAGGTATGTTATATGCCGAGATCGCCATTGGGTTTTTCTACTGAGAACCCGAAGTTAGGAAGTTGGTGATGTGGCAGCTTGTGCCTCGGAAAGCACGTAAAGTTGTTGGCCCTGCATCTGATCTCTCTCCGGTCTTGTTGTATTGCCATCAAACTATCAGCCCAAGTCTGCTATTTTTATAAATTCGTCATTCCAACACGATCCCATTGTCATTTTGTTAAAAGTTCGTAATCTTCTAATTCATAACGATCCATGATTGATCGGTCAATGGTCTCGTAATAGAGTTGTGGTAGAATGACAATATCCAGCTTATTAAAAGCAATGACTGCACAATGACTTTCTAATGGTAGGTCACTGATCAAAGGAACTGTTAAAATTTTAACAGATTACGTCAAGCATTCATTTGTCAATATGTACGAGATTACCATTCTATGCCATCACAATGTCCACTATATCAAATTGTCCATTGTATCAAAATGTCTACTGTATTAAAATTTCCACTGTACCGAAAAGTCCACTCAACATATGGCCCACATAAAAAAAAAAACTGCTGTATCTTTACACATATATACCTAAATTAATGTGCCTATCTATATTATGACTCAAGGTGGCATTGCACAAGTCCGAGGCGATGTACTTTCATGGCCCTGAACAGTAAGTTTTAATCTATATATATATATAAGGAGAAACTGACTGACTGACATATCAACGCACAGTCGAAACTACGGGGACTAGGAATGTGAAATTTTGTGTGCACAAGGTTTCCTTTTATGACGTAGGCGAGCACTAAGAGAGGATTTTCCAAAATTCACCCTTTATGTGGGTGAAATGGGGGTCCAAATATTTGTACCTTCACGCGGGCGAAGCCGCTGGCAGAAGCTAGTTACATATAAATATTCAAGGAAATTATTAATTTTTAATTAAACATTGTTGTAGAATTGACTATTTGATAAAGTGGAAATTTTGTTAATAGGACATTTTAAAATTACCATTCTGATACAGTGGACATTTTGATACAATGGACAATTCGATATAGTGGACATTATGTGACTAAAAGCTTTTTTCAATGGTGTGTCAATGGTTGGCCATTGGAAAGTCATAATGACGCCATTACATTAGTAGATTACCAAACTTGTCAAAATCAACAACAATTATGAAATCAATGATAGACCATTCTGACACTATATATATATATATATATAGCAGACTTGAGGCCCAGAGAATGCACATGTGTTTGTACACACGCTTGTGATCTATTATATCTGTTGCGTGCTTGGATAAGCTACTGTTAAGATTGGCTATCGTGATAGAAATTCGCTCAGGAGGATTATACTATAATTTAGGTTCATCATCATCATCATTTCAGCCGATACACGTCCACTGTTGGACATAGGCCTCCCCCAAATGTCGCCACAATGAACGGTCCTGTGCGTCTCGCATCCATCGAATTCCCGCAACCTTCACTAGGCCATCGGTCCACCTTGTAGGGGGCCTTTCAACACTGCGTCTTCCGGTGCACGGTCGCCACTCCAGAACCTTTCAGCCCCAACGGGCATCTGTTCTGCGAGCAATGTGCCCTGCCCATTGCCACAAAAGTTTGGCGATTCTTCGTGCTATGTCGGCAACCTTGGTTCTCCTGCCGCTGATATCTTCATTTCTGATTCGATCACGCACTCTGAAACTCCGAGCATAGCCCTTGTTGCCTTGTTGCTGTTGTATTCATTTAGGTTACAAGCAAGTATTCTAGCATACTTTAAACTCATACTCGTAGTGTAGGCGCTAAGATATTATTTTCTAGACGTTTCAATAGTTTCTAACGTAGAAAAGGAGAGGCTTCGATTTATGTATATCAATCAATACATAGGTCAAAGCCCCTGACTTTGTCTGTTGTATTAACAACAGATATCCATTAACGTAACAATGAGATTAATATGCTTCGAATTGATTCGAAATATTCCATTCTATGATTGATTACTGAACAGATACGATTGTTAACAAAACCAACGTTGGCACTGTGTGAGGTATTATGATGAGGGTTGTTTGATGTTCCAACTCGAAAATTAATATATACGGCGGTTGGTAAATAAATGGATATTTACATGAAACAGGATTGATTGAATACCAGGTTAAGCCAGGCTTATTAGGCTTTGTAAATATGGACTCTGGCGGATGGTAATCAGATTGGTAGCTGATTGAAAAGCGCAGTATTTGGTCTGTCAAAGTTGTGGTTCCGTTTCAAATAAATTCACGTTGTCTAGTAATTGTCGCTGTCGAATTGTCGCAGCGCTAAGACTGTCATTGTTGTGTGGTCGGGTGACTACGGCAAAGCCCAAGGAGGGTTATGATTTTGACAGGCTATGTATGTACGTATGTGAGTATATTCATCTGTTCCCTCATAGCTCCTAATCTACTTATCGGAACTCGACATATGAGGTATCGTTAGAACCGTCTTAATTGTCCTCTGAACATAGGCTATAGGCACAAGTTATAGGTACCAACCGAAACACTTTAATAGCGTATGACTACGGCTTTTCTTTTTGTTCTGTTCTTGGTTTTCCCCTTGTTTATTTCAGCATCCTGAAAATCTTGTTTCATACTTTTTCAGCGTAATAGTCGGGTTTTATGTTTTACTTTTTTTATACACTTTTTTATTGTAGGTTAAGTATTTAGTAGTTCAGAATGGTTGAGCTGAGTGGTGCTAATATTAGCGTCATGTTCGTGAACGGGCGCTGTCAGTTGAGACTGGTCATCTCTTAGCTGCCAGTTGCTATTTTAATATCTATATTTAGTTTTTATTTTTACTGTATTTACATTGTTCTCACATGATAACGACAAGAAACATGTAACAGAGATATTTGTAATTACAAAACATGATTGAAAAGAGTGTCCATGGAGTTTCTTCTTCTACTCCATAGAGATCTACGCTTTGGAATGTGCAATTAGCATCATTTTTTTTTTCTGACTGACTGACTTCTTGACATTTCAAAAGTGCCTGTAAATGGTTTATTTGAAATAAATGCTTTTGAATCTTTGAATCTTTGAAGTATCGCCAGACTTGTGGACTCATCCTTTAAATATTGAAGTTTGATTATTAATATTGGCTAAACTTAATCACAAAGTAATTTTGCATTTTGAAAATGGAAAATATGTCTGAAAAAGTGTTTCAAATAAAATACAAAGGTATTTAAATGGAAAATAAAAAATAGATATTTGGTATTTGCATTTCAAATAAGTCGCATCTCTAGGGGTCGCGGTGGCTGGAGGGAAGCTAGGGCGGGGCCCTAGTAAAAATTTAACTGAGAAAAGTAAGCTATCCTAATAAAAATACTGAATCATTGTATTCTGTTGGCAGGTGCTCCCGGGTCTGTATGTGGGCAACTACCGGGACTCTAAGGACACCGTACAGCTGGACAAATACAAGATCACACACATCCTCTCCATACACGACGCTGCTAGAAGACTGCATTCTGTAAGTCTTACTATAATACTTATCTTAAGCCAAAGTTTTATTATTATTCCATTTATTTTCTATATAAACATAATATAAACAACTAGCTGACCCGGCAAACGTTGTTTTGCCATATAAATATTTTTAATGTCTAAAAAATAAAAAAAATTTTAGGGCTGGACTACCCCTAACATTTAGGGGGATGAAAAATAGATGTTGGCCGGTTCTCATAGATACCGGATAAGCACAAAAAATTTCATCAAAATCGGTCAAGCCGTTTCGGAGGAGTATGGCAACGAAAACTGTGACACGAGAATTTTATATATTAGATTTTAATGATTACTTTAAAAACATATTAAAAAATTTACATATAAAAAATAGTAGCCCACCTGCATCGGGAACAGGGTCCAAACTACTGGTGATGAGCCTAGGCAGGAGCCCTAGGCTCATGAGAGATGAGAGAAATCTCCAAACAATGCGCACCGTTCTACTTTCTGGATCAAGCCCTTGATCCAACTGCCCAACGAGAGCCCTCAGATGTTGGTTGAGGCTTTTTTATTGTTATTATTAATATTATATCTAGCCTATATTATCTCACTGCTGGGCAAATTCCTCCATTCTTTCCATCGTTTCCGGCCACTTGTCAATTATCCTAATAAAGACATCTAAGTGGTCCCGCCATCTCCTTCGTGGTGTGTCGCGACCTCGTCGTGCGTTTTCAGGGCACTAATTTTGTGTTTTACGGGCCGATCGGCATGCGACAGTCATGTTCAGCCCACTCCTACTTAAGCTGGGCAGCCTTCTGAGTCACGATCTGTGTTTTGGAGCACAGTAGAAAAATATTCTACAAAGGTAGAAAGAACCCTTGTAGAATATTTTTGTCGATTTAGGTAAGTACGGAACCCTATAAACTAATCTTGAAGGAGAAGAACGCGACGTGATCGTATTAAATCGGTTCGAAAATTGAACCTGGTGAAGTCTGTTTTTCCTGAAAGTCGTAATTTGGATGTCTTCAAGTTGCGAGAAAAGCTATATCGACTGTCGATCAAATAATATATCTACCAGTAGATAATGAAATGTATGTTAATAGGTATAATATCTAATCAACTAGATCACTCCTTTACCCTTGTACTTACCATGCCCACGGTAGGTAAACGCGAGACCATAAATAATTCTAACCTCAAACAAACATCGTATTATCTGCTCTTTAATAATACGATATGATCCACAAACAATCTTAATTTAATACAACCTTTGACAACATAACCTCTGCTATAAAGATAGAATATTATGTTGTTTACTTTACTAGGCAGAAGGAGGCTTTTGCCCATTTTCTTGACATAATAATCCCCGAATTGCTTACGCTATGCTGGCTCGCTCAAAATGAAAGATAGGATGTTATTGGAAGTCCGACCAAAATACATTTCCCAGTAGATTTATTTGCTCAGACCGCACACCGGCTTTAAAGTTTCCACTACAAATCTGGTTGAAGATATTTAATGCTTATAAAGATATTTACATAGAATAAAATTATTAACTTTATTGTACACCAAAAAAGTAGCACTGTAATGTAGTTAGATACAAGTGCAATTGTGTACTTAGTGTGTGTAAGTTAAACCTACTGTAATTAATTTTATCAATGTTACCAAATTTATCCAATTAATGTTTATGATTTGTTATGAAAAAAGAAAACTGTTTTTAACATTATGAATTAGTATAGTCTTAGTCAAGTCTAGTTTTAGTCAGAAAAGTCTGAAAGGTCCTCCCGCTCCGCCCTAGAGCGAAAGAAGACATTGAATAATTTTACACGTTAAAAAAAATTGTACTTACCATGTACCATTTACTTTTACTATGGGACCTGGTACATCCGACGAAACTTGTGAATATACCTACATGCAACCCGTGCCAACTATTTCAAAGAAAAAGGCACGACTAAAATACAACTTTCCTACTGAACTTTATACCTGTTGTCAGGGTAGCGGCCTCGTGAGAGACAAGTGGCTTGACCCGTTCTACGAAGGAAGGGTGTCAATATGCAAAGAACTGTGACCCATCCGACACTTGACCGCAATAACATTGTTTAAACTCTGATCGATATGCACTATAGACATTTTGCAACGTACAGATATTCCCTTAGTTCAGCACCCCTAGCCAAGTTGATAATCTGCAATCATTAACAATAGTCGAAAACTAATCAAATGTATGGGAATGACATCATCTCAACGTTAAATCATGTGGTCAGAACAAACGAATAGAAAATTCGTAGCCAAGTTTACATCGTTCAAAATTATAAAATGAATTATTATCGTTTCTACAATTTTCAACGCTACATCCTTTGTTATTGTAGAACGACATTGTAGAACGAGTGGCCGACTCAGACGCTTCAATATGGCTAGCAACTTATCGGTTTCTACAATTGTTGACACCAAGGCGTTACCGATTGGAGAACGGAATTCGACACAAAATGGTGAAGTCATGCAGTTTTTTTAAAAAACTTGAAAGAGATATCTTTAAAGCGAAGTATGAAGCATTAATATATGTAAATTGAAACCAATAACATTATCTTTATAATATCGTTTATTAATCGTTATTGCTTATTAAAAACACGTATACGTAAAGGGCTTATTAGAAAAAGTCTTGTTATTATTTACGTAAAGTTTCAATAAATAATATTCATAAACAGCAAAGTTATTAGCGTTTGTTTATATCCCAAAATGTCAGACAATTTATGGAAACTACGAGTATTTCCACAAGATATTGATTATGAATGAATAAAAGACGATCAAAATAGAAAAACACTGCGCGTAGTTTTTTTTAATGAATGATTAATTTAATAATGAATTTACCAATTATGACCAATTTTCGTGGACAGTTTTGAGATTTCGTTCTTTTTTTACTTTTGACTACAAAAATATGATCAGTAACGGGTACGGATAGAGTCCCATTTTTTTGGTACTAATTATATAATAAAACGGAAGCCGCTGGCAGAAAATAATTAATTATAATTAGAATAAAAAATAATAGCTTTAAATATAATAAAAAAAAATTGTATCCCACTGGTATCGGAAACAAGATTCCAAATCAGGCGGTTAGGGCTCCAGAAGTATCGCTTTCTGAATCATGCCCTAGATCCAGCCACCTAACGAGACGCTCCTACGACGATGATCGCGACTCAATTATACTATTATTAAAATAGTTATTTGTTTGTACGAAGATATATAAAGTTCTGATCCTTATTCGTAAATGAACCTATCGTTGAGTGTCCAAATTTAGCCCAAAAAGTAAACACTTCCTGTGGGAAAACCATGGGGAAAAACTAGTATTTATCAACAAATCCTAACAACTAAAGCTGTCGCAATCTCATTCAGTTTATATAAAGAAAACACCTGAATAAACATTTCGAGCCCGCTATAACTATTTTATGGGCTGTAATGTGTGGTCGCATAGATTTATTCCTACAATAATTGCACGCCATATACAGTGAGAATGGAAGTTTTTATTGGTAGGTCTTATTCGAATGACGTCATTCCAAGGGCTTAACTTTTATTGCTAGCAATCAAAGCGTAAATTTTTTTGGCTAATAAAAATGCTAGTAGAAAAAAGGGAATGCGCGGAGTGCTGCAATACGTGTGAAATATTCTGGCGATTTATATGATATATATAGATACCTTTTATAATAATTATATTATACGAGTATCTATCTTGTACTATCTCATTACTGGATATAGGCCTCTCTCCATTTTTTTTTCATTGTCCTCGGCTTTGAGCCTCTTGTTACCAATTTAAGGAAGACTTCTAAGTCATCCCGTCATCTCGTCGTGGTGTGCTGCGATCCCATCTCGCGATTTCAGGGCACCAATTTTATGTTTTACGTGCCCACCGCTCGATCGGCATGCGGCAGACATTTCCAGCCCAGTTTCACTTAGTGGACGTCACTCACGATCCAGTTTACCGTCAAGTAGCCTGTTGGTCTAGTAGTTAGTGGCCCTGACTGCTATGCCGGAGGTCAAGACAAACGTCTGTGCGATGAGCACAATCATTAGTTCTATGTCTGGATATAATTTATCTATAATATTTATGTATTTTGAAATATACGAGTATGTACCTATGTTTATCAGTTGTTTAGCACTCATAACACAAGTTCTGCTTAGTTTTGAACTAGATGGTGTTGTATAAAGTTGTGGAATATTTTTTTTTATAAGTTGGCATCAGCGCCCTGGAAGCGGCGTCTCTCGTAAACTTGATCGTGTGTGGCTATCAGTAAGCATGACAAGTCTACTTCTCTTACCGCTTCAAGCGCGCTGCAAAATTAACTGTAAACCTGATCGTGTTTGGCGTCAATAACTGGGCATGTAGGGTAGCTAGGCGTGGGCGAAGTGGGCCCTCGCTCACGGCCTCGCACCCAAAGGCACAAGCGACGGCTCTTTAAGAACGTGGGCTTTTTTTATAATTAAAAAGCTTGCGTTTGACCACTATTTCACCTGACGATGTGGTCGAACACTGGATTGCGACAAAAAGGCCTCGCCGATGTGCCTTTGCCCACGTCTAAATTTGTCCACGCTATGCTGGGCAGCCTTCTGAAACACGTCCACGATCTGTGTTTTGGAGTGCAGTGTTTCGATCACAGTTCATTAGTTTAACACCAAGTAGGCATACCTTTATAATTGGAATAGATTATTCATAGCCTGACCCAGTCTGTGAAGTTTCATGCACACAGGGGAGGGTGTTGATTAGTTTACTCATATTCATAAGACAATCTGCTCGACACGTAGAGAATTAATTCGTTTATAATATTAAGGCCCTTACTTCCATTAACTGCCGTAATACGGTGACTTTGCTCGATAACGGCTGCGTTAATATAAATTGGTGGTGAAATGTTCTTCAAAATGTACATAGCATATGTAAATCAATCAAAATTTTGCAAAGAAAACGTTTATAAAGGTCAGCGGAGTTCTATTCGGGTGCAGGCGGCAGTAGGTACTTATATGTGTGCATTTAACTCCGCCCAGATGATCGAGGGACTATACGCCTTAACAGTTGGGTTCGTAGCTACAGCTACGGCGTAGAATTAAATTGCGTTCAGAGCTAAAGGTAATTAATTTTGAACCGCAAACCACTGTTGTTAAATCAAATAGGCGAATATTATTATTGTATTCTCGAATACAGATTTTGTGAAACAATTTTCCTGTAGTTTTTTCTTACTCTGTGAACAGTCAGGGATGATGGGTGTTTTTGTTTTGGTTTTTTTGATCATGCTCACTAAAAATGTTCATTGATGGTGGTGCGTGTGTGGGATCATTCGGTTCCGTTCAAAATGGTTGAGCTGAGTTTTGCTGATATACGCGTCATGTCCGTGAACGGGCGCTGTCAGTTGAGACTGGTCAGGAATATAATCCACTGGCAGCTAAGAGAGCTGCCAGTGGTTTATTTTAATATACATATTTAGAATTTGTTTTTTTTTTAAATTTATTTACATTGTTGGAGTTTCTTGCACATTCTTCTTCATAAAGATCTACGCTTTGCAAAATGCAATTAGCATCATTTTTTCTGACTGACTGACTTCTTGAAATTTCTAAAGTGTCTGTAAATTATTTATTTGAAATAAAATGCTTTGAAACTTCTTTGAATTTTTGCAACTTACCAAAATTGTCAGTGTCGCAGTTGGTTTAACCTGGTTGCACACTGGCTACACGTGACAGCCACGAATGCCGCCACCTGAAGCTAGAAGCGACTGCAAAGCATTCGATTCAAGACTCATTTCCATTTGTGGTCAGTGGTAGACAATTTGAATTTCTCATATATTTCCTACCCTTGTCCTATATTACTTGGTGTCGGTGCAACATTGTTTTGTTTTGTTTCTTCCATTCTATCCTGTCAGCAGTCATGTTATCATTGACTCCCTTTTCTTTCATATCACTCCTTACACAATCCATCCACATTTTCTTTGGTTTCCCTCTCCCTGTCCATACACTACATGTATATTCTTAACTCTTTTAGTAACATGCATTTCATCCCTCCTCTTCTCATCATCATACCAAGATAAACGATTCTTCTCAACTTTAAAGTCACTGGCACCACTTTCAAACGTCCTCTAATGTACTAATTCTCGTCACTCCTCGCATCAATCTCAATATTCTCATCCCGCTATAAGCAATCTTTTTTCATCCATCTTTTTCACATTCCAATATTCTGCTCCATACGCTTTAAATTTCTGATTTAAATATTCTATCTCCATTATTCCAATCAACGTTAAAATGGACCACGTGCGTACGTTGCCTTTGATTCGAAATGGTCGATGGCCCGTGTGCGCCCAAACTTAGTGCTACAATTTCTTAGATTCGAAAATAGAAACGAAAATTGAGACATTGTATTTACGTCACCCACTGTCATTAAAGTGCAGGAACATTTAAAAGAGTTACTGTGGTCCTAGAACGAAAAGAGTAAATAAAGGAACACAAAGGTTTTAGTCAGTAAAAGTCTGACACGCCCTCTCGCTCCACCCTAGAGCAGGGGAAATTATTTGATGACCTCAAAAAAACCCTGTGTAATAAACGCACCTTTATCCTATAAAAGTTGTTGGTACTTACACTTTTTAGGCATTAACAAATTGGAAACCCCGGTTTCTTTAGCCCTCAGTTCGTTTGATCTTCCAGATTACTATTCTTTGCTTGATCCTGGACAGCCTACTCGTTCCAATATATTTTACAAAGTAAATCAAACTTAAAATAGATACTGATGATGAAAAATACTCTGTAAATGCCAACGGATCAATACTTTTGCAACTGACTGTATCTATAATTTGTTCCTTTAATGAGGCTCCGAGCAGGTGGGGCACTGTGGGCAGAACACGTGGTGCGTTCCCACGGTACTATCTATATTCTATAATAACCTGTTGTTCACTTCTGTTTGGTCATTAAACTTTTAACTATTCATATTAAATATAGTATATAGCACGAGTTCTTAACGCAATCCATTTGACGACCTAAACTAAACTGTTATAAGGATGGAGCTATACAACATTATTTTTAGTATGCGAAACCTGATTAAAGTTTGTTCAGAATCAGAAACTGAATGGATTCCAATAGTTTTTATACCATGTTGTATTTTTTCCCAAAAATATTTTAAAAAGTCACAAGTTGGACCACCGATACTAAGTACAACATAGTGGCAGGTCATAGCGGGCATTAGGCGCCAGCAAACAGCTGGTCGCTTGGATGGCCCGGTGACTATTTATTTTTGTTGACGTAACAAGCTTAAGCTAACTTTGTGATTTTTCATGAGACAGTTATGTTTGTACATAGATACTTTACATAAAAATACTAGACACGTGTTTCGGGTTTCGCATATACTAAAACTAATGTTGTATAGGGTTTATAGCTCAATCCCTCTTTCTTGCTCGCAAATTTTAACACGTCATGGTAATAATAAGGCCTCCGAATTCTAAAACCTTATACAGAGTGTAATGAAAATGGGTGGTTTATATTTTAAATACTTTTTCTGCCTAATATAAACAACTTGCAATATAGAAATATTGACACCCATTTCCACACTCTGTATAGTAGTATCCTTATATGGACTAGCCTGCGTGAAAGTAGATAATATAATCTGATAATCAGCTGATTATAAACTGTCGGGCCCATAACATCATATAGCTACAGGCAGCTGCCTGTAGCTATTTCTGGTGCCCCAACTATAGGGAGCTTCAAAGCTCGTTTGAAAAAATGGCTTATCGAGCAAGCTTTTTATTCTTTTGACGAATTTATGATTTAATTTAATTTAACTTTGTCGCGAATAATAATTTGGAATGAAAATTATTTTAACTTTTAATAGGATTGTTTTTATTTTAACTTGTGAATTGACTTAATTGGTAATTAGTGTACGATACTTAAACACATGATTGTGCTCATGATACCAATTTTTATTATGGGAGCAAAGCTGAAATTGCGAAAAAAGAATTCAGCTGTTCAGTACATTAGGCAAACATAAATGTACTGAACAGCTGGTTTGTTCCCATAGTAAAAGTTATTGGTTATCATGAGCACAATCACGTGTTTAAGTATCGTACACTAATTACCAGTCACCCTCTATATGTATGTAAAAAGTGGCTCAGTCATTCCGCAAAGAAGTATAGTTGTTCTCATTATTTCAGCTGAAAGACGTGTTGGTCATAGGGCTCCCCCAAATGTCGCCATAATGACCGGTCCTGTGCGTCTCGCATCCATCGGTTTCCCGCGACCCTCACCAGGTCATCGGTCCACCTTGTGGCAGGCCTTCCAACGCTGCGTCTTCCAGTACGTGGTCGCCATTCCAGAACCTTTCGTCCCCATCGACCATCTGTTCTACGAGCAATGTGCCCTGCCCACTGCCACTTAAGTTTGGCTATTCTTCGGGCTATGTCTGTAACCTTGGTTCTCCTGCGGATATCTTTTGTTGTTGCTCTCACCATAACATATCTAATAATGGCCAATTTGTCTTCGGGTATTGTTTATGATCATCTTCGCACGAAACTGCTCTCAGTCTGATTAATTTATGAGAATTTCCTTTACCTACTGTGGTAGATGTCTACAGGCCGTTACAGCTTATGAAACAAACAAGCCGTAAATCAAATAATATTAAAGTAACATTATTCTTCACTTCCAGAGAGTCTCTTAAGAATTAACCACACTTTGGGGCATAAACTAGCTAATATTAGCTAATGTAGTGGACTCCGTACAAGCTCAGTTAAAAATAAAGAGTAATGCTGTGGCTACATTATCGGGATTCAGCGAAAATTCGCGTTATCGCGACAAATATGGCCGAGTTGTTATTCAAATGGTGAAACATTCGAACGAACACGAATGTTTGTCGACAGTTACACGGTATACTCGTAATAATGCGATTGACCGCTAATGTAGATGTCACTGTCGCGTATATTTGAATACGATCTTTTTGACGACATATTACGACATGAATATTTGTGCGTAGCCACAGCGTAACACGCCTTCCCCAGTGTGTACCTTTCGCTTTTTTTATTTTTGTATGGCCACCACTAAAGAATATTAAATTCAAAGAAGCTCTACTTAATTGAATTGTTTTCAAGTCTTCTTAGAGATATTTTTCTTGCCCTCTTCTCACAGAGAGGAGGTCTTATTCCCAGCAGTAGGAAAAGTATAAACTCGTATGTAATCTTTCTCTCTAAATTCTAACAGTACCTAAATTTATTTATGTTAGAAATGGATGGATCCCGAGTGACTTGGAAGATTTAAAGGCTAAAAATATTTAAAAAAAAGTGATTTAGATTAAGGTACCAAACTTGTGACACTATACATCACACTAAAATTTTAAGGCGAAAGTTTGCTTCAATTTATTTATTTATTAAAACAATTACTTAGACTGCAGGCGGAGGCTCGAAAACAACCAAAGTACTTCTAAACTAATTTATTTTGAATAAAGGAATTACAATTAATTTTAGTGAAACCTATTCGATGCTAGAATATGAAATGACTAAAAAACTTATTACAAATAACTTATTGCTAATATGTAATTTTGCAGCGTTGGCGGCGCAGTTTTTATGTATCCAGTGTCTATCGAATTAATTGCTGGGTCGGCGCTATCCATTAGGGATCCGTATGTAACAAACACAAAGCTACAAAGGTGGACTTAAGGCCGTAGGCATTCTCTAACAGTCAACCAAGGGTAATGAAGAGAAAACATGGTAGGTGCATAAAAAAAGAGAGGATTATTATGAAAACAAATAACATACATAAATATTTAATGTAATATAAACCTACAAAAATATATATTATTTATTTATTGAAAAATGAAAAGATTTTTGAGACTACTTCGCTATTTGTGTAGAAAACAAATTTGTGATTTGTGTTTTTGTATTTATGTATATATGTAAGTTGGTCACTCCTTTACGCCGCTGAATAAGCAGGACGGATTTTGATGAACTTTGGCACACAGACAAACCATGTTCTAAAATAACACCTAAGATATAAGACCTTTTATCCCGAGCAGTAGAGAAGTACTTGTGACTTAATTTTCTACTTTCACGTGATTACTTGAAGAAACTAGTTTAAAGAAAGCTTTTTGCCTAACACCAAACAATACCTCTAACATAAGTACATCGACCTAATCACAGACCCTTTAAGTTCTAATTAACTAAAAGTTTTTATTACTGTTACATCGTCAACGGAGCACTAAAATGGCCTACATAAACACTTCATTTAATTAGTAGTTCTAAAACTAACGATAGAGACTATCTCTCTTGCAAGGGTTTTAATTAAAACATTAATTTAATATGTCTGCAAATTAATCATACGAAAGGATACTAATGCACTTATATCTTGTTGGAATGGCATTCTAATTTATGCGTACCTATTGATATTTAAGTGTATTAGAAAGTTTATACAAGAATCTTAGTGTACGCTAAGAGATTCTTATAAAATTACTAGCTTACTCAACCTATATTATATGCAAAAAAAAACAGGCCAAGTGCGAGTCGGACTCGCACATTGAGGGTTCCGTACAAACTAACTTATGTAAATAGTTCAATTTGCGAATCGAGTGTCGAAGATTTTTCCGAATAGAAAAAAGTATTTTTTTTGTGACGTAACTACAAATTTTCAGTTTTCAGATTTATTCCTGTACTGATGCTATGAGACCTTGCTTCATGACAAATTTGAGGGTCCTAGGTCAACGGGAAGTACCCTATGAATTTTGATTCTCTTGTCAAAGTATACGTTTTTTGCGATATAAACGGCCGTATCATTTTTCTCGTTAACTTAAAAGTTTGATTTTTTCACAGCTTCAAGGGACTGTAGAGCAGCCCCCCTAGCCAAGTTACAATCGTATCGTCTACACCAAACGCTTCGAGTAGGCCACGCCTCCAATTCCTTTGTTCGGACCACGTGACTGAACGTTGCGATGACGTCAGGACAAAGGAATCGGAGGCGTGGCCTACTCGAAGCGTTCAGCGCGAACGATACGATTGTAACTTGGCTAGGGGGGCTAAGTATATAATTTTAATTTCAATTCGATACCTCTACGCGTTCCCGAAATAAGGGTCTTGACAGACAGACAGACAGAAGGACGACAGACAGACGGACAACAAAGTGATACTATAAGGGTTCCGTTTTTTGTGTACGGTGAGATTCCATCACAAGTACAAAGAAGCAAATCAAATTATCATTAAGTTGTTAAAATATGTGAATAAAAACTTGTAGAAATAATTTTTGCCCGTCCGCCCTTTGTCCCCCTCCCAGAAAAAAATCCTGGATTCGCCCTTGATCGAGACATTTTTTTACAAAGAATCACGATCCTATAAAAACCTTCCACAATAATACAATCCATAAAAGAACCACATGATTCATGATTTCCGCCTCACAGTCAAAGTGAAACCATTCGAGCTTAACTAACAAAATTGATAGAAAGAGTACCCTCTCACTGGGGTATTTGTATATCTCTCGACAAACTCCCCGTCCGCGGAGAGGGGGGCGTAAGGAAAAAATACGTCTTATAAGATCTCATGCCGCCCCTTCTCACGTCAGACGTGTTTATTCAGATTACATTGGATTTTCGTAATATTTTTACACCGCTTTGTGGGTGGATGCGTGTTGTAATAGCTTAATTTGAGGTGTAAGGTTCACATTACTTGTCAAAATTAGGTTATGAAGTTTTTTTTAGTTGTTTTTTTAGGTGGGAAAATCATCTAATGACAAATCTCGCTCTTGGACGGAGCGGGAGATAGTGTCAGACTTTTACTTTTACTTTTTCCTTCTTTGCCTTCGTTCCAGGGCCCCGGATTTTACTTTCACACTACCCGTGACCCCAGTAGGCTACGACCCTGCTGGGCCCCTACGGTTTGCTGACATCTCTTGAGGCGCGCGTGGAACAGTACGCGCCGTCGACGACTTGGGCTCGGTCCGGACTGTTAACGGACGGTCATACGGCGAGCTACTCATTGCTCGACTTCCGCAAGTCTGCGCCTACGGTGGCCGGAAATCGGGATCGGGATCCCAACGGCTGGGGCGTGAGGGCCACGCTCTCGTGCGTGCACGTGCGGCCGCCTCCTTTGCTAGCATTACTGCGTCGCAGAAGGAGTCGTCCGCTTGCCACTCCTCCTCGCTTCGGACCATGGCCTGTACCAAGGCCCGGCGCGAGAGATCGTTGTCGCCGATCTCCCTCACGAGGTCACGGCGGTGCTCTGCCCAAGAGTGGTACACCTCTACCGTGTGCTCCACCGTGTCCTCGGGGCGGTCTACACAGTTTTTAGTTTGTTTGGAAAGCGAAATTCACATCTGAGTCGTGTGAGTGAGGGCCTTGGGTGTGAATTACCATGATCACGAGCCTTCCAACAGCTCTTAACGCGATCCATTTTACGACCTAAACTGAACTGTTAAAGGGATGGAGATATATAGAGTTCATCGCTCCATTCCGCTTTCTCGAGCGCTCGCTTGACATTTCAACACGTTACAGTAAGATGCCTGGTCTCTTTTCTCTACTCTACTTTATCAGCTAAGGAGCAGAGTTCCCTGTTTTCTGATAACTACAGCCTCAATAAATATTTACGTCAAGAATGAAAACATTAAACTGCCAGCTACATTATTTTGTTGATATATCACGATTACTTGAGTGCCGTCGTGAAAAGATTATTCTATTCTAGCGTGCTTCATCATTGCTTACCATCAGGTGAGATAAAGATCCAACTCAAGTATATTTAAAAAAAAGGTCTACAAAAAAAATGCATAACAATAGGTATCTAACTAAGGATCCCTTTATCCCCTTCGGCAAACAAAATAGAGTTAGACATTATTAGATTGTGACCCTTTTACAGGTCACTTACTTTGTAAAAACACCACGTGTTGTACGAACATAACTGTAAACATAAAAGTACTTATTTTGCCGTCTACGAATCGGCAAATATTCGTAGACAAATGCTACGAGGCTACGAATTACCGTAGTTAGTGCTACGAAATTCCGTAGACTTTGCTATTCGTAACAAGAAATAGGTAAATAGCAATTTCTTGTACCTTTTTTGTCCTTGACGAGAAAAGAGAAGGTTCTTTGGTGACAAATAAATTTTTATATCACTTTTAAGCGAGGACATAACTGCAATTCAGTACAGAGAGTTTTTGGCGGGATTATTTCGAGTGAAGTTCAGTATCTGTTTTAATTATTTGCAAATTGATTCCTTGTGGATACTGCGATATAAAATTGGCGTAGTTTTGTATCTCAGGTGTCTTTGCAACTAGGTAATATGTGGTTTCATTGAAACAGATGCGATTTCGGTAAAATGAAGCTGAGGATTTTATCGTAGTGTTGACCATCTCAGTGAAGTTTGCCGAGAAGATTGAATTGATACCTTTGCTGCTAAATACCACAACAAAAAACATTAGAATATGTATATCCATATTTTAATGATAAACAAAATAACTATTCGTACGAAGATATGGCTCAAAGGATTTAGTATCCAGGCCAAAAACATTAACGAAATAAAATCCAGAATAACATAAAACATTATATGTCATAAAAAAACAAGTCAATGCCACAAACGTTTGGAGTGTAATATTTTTCAGAAGCTTGCTTGACTTATTCCATTGTTGGATGTTATGAAATACGTCCGTGAAGACCCAGCTGAAACCCATTCAGTACTTTTGTACAATATTCGAATAAGAATATAGATTTTCAGATTAAACTGTTGTGGTTAAATCGGTAGAATATTAATATTATCGTAATACCGTGCGATTAAAATCATTTTCCTGTTACAAAAGTATTCAAACACCTTATTTATTTATATATTAAAACTTAATACACTAGTAAACACTGTACAAAGGCGGACTTAACGCCTAAGGCATTTTCTACCAGTCGACCTTAGGGTGGTGTAAACAACAAAATAGAAAATTAAAACAATAATAAATACATACTTGTACAAATAACCAAACTTATTATAAAAAACGAATGCAACAAATCAACGCTGTGAAGATTTTATCAACTCCTTGCGAATGTGTAAACTTGTCATTACCTTAAAGGATGGAATGGAAGGACTGGATGCCATCCTGATGTTCATCGGGAGCGCATTCCAAATAGAGATGGCAAAAAAAAGAATGAGGACTGGATAAACCTAGAACGATGTGAATGACATCGTAGTAGACGATTATTCGTATAAAGGTTTAAGATCTTAACAAACTAATGTACGCAGTTACGACAAGGTATGATTGGCTAAGCTGGCTTGCTTATTATACTGATTAAATGGTCACAAAACAACTGTTCGAGGAACGAGCTCGGTTCTAATCTTTAAGTTATTTTTTCTTCGTGGTTAACCGATCTTGGTCTTGCTTAATAAAAACGATGGGTGAAGTTGGCGATCTCAGAAGATAGCTCTTCATAATTATATAATTTAAGGGTCGATTCATACCGAAATAGAAGCGCCGGTAACGACGTGGCGAGCACTTTCAGTGTGAAACATTTTCAACTTTATCTACATATTTAACAGACCAAAATCGCTTGAAAAGTGTAAAAAGGGCGCGCGGCCGCACTCGATGCCGCGAGCGGTCACGCGCTCATTGTCAGCGGTCCTGCCACAACAGCATAGGCTGTTGCGGCAGGCGGTCTCTTTATCTTTTTTCCTTTGTTTGTTTCTGTATTCTTCAGAAATAAGCTATAATTATCATCATTTCATTCCAAACACACGACTTTCCTTGCCGAATGTAGAAACTAAACAGGACAAGAGGACACTAGGCACGTGGTATCGGAAGGCCGTGGGAGTCTGCCGCGGTCGGTTCTGCCAGGTGCTGACTTTTCGGTGTAAAGGTATTCTGGTTATAGGCTGCGGGATTGTTCGAAAGAGTTACCATGAAGCATGCATGTGGGTAAGTGAGTTGAACTACGCAGCAACTGGTGCCTCTCGCATTTACGAATATTACTTATCTTATGATAGTTTTCACATAAGACACGCAAACGTGCCTTGTCAAAGACATTTACAATCCCACCAAAAACATTCTGTAAAAAACTAGCCAAGTCTCGATGGAGCTGCTTGTTTATCTGTAAAAAGTAATGAAATCTAGATAAAGCGTGCCAAGTCTAAGGTTCCTTACTGCGATTTCTTTATTATTATAGTTAATGTTGTGTGACTTGGCCGTTGAACAATACGTTTTCCAAGTGGCAATTTTCCATCGTCAATGGGTAGCGGTTCTGGCTACAGATTGATATAAAGGTATCCTTCAACGGCCAAGTCACACAACATTAACTATAATAATAAATCTTCGATTATCCTAGTTTTTATAGTTTTCCCTTTATGTGGCCATTAAACCCTAACTCTGTACCAAACTCTGTTTCAGCTCTCTGAGTTTATGGGAAGTACTAGTTCTATTTAATTATCATGAGTGAGTGAGTAAGTGTCATAAATGCGAAACTTTGCTTTTGCTTGACTTCGGAACTAAATGATCTACAGACTTGAAATTTTAGATTTTAAGTATGTGATTATAACTTACTGGATGACGAAAATTTCTGCGTTCTGGTCTTATCCAGAGGTTCTCAAATAAGGGCCTGAAAATGCGGCGAAATGGTTCTAGTAAAGGATGGTACGGCAGTGTTTGCTTCGCGCTCGGCTTGGCGGGGGCACTACCGTGCCCCCCGATTTGACAGTGTTATTATCTTGAAATTTATGTTTTATTCTTGTGGGTACAATCCTTTTTAAAATGCGTAACTGCAACTTGCAAATGTCCTCGACATGATGATAATGAGTCCTCCCTTTGAGACGATGTGTTGAAATTAACCTTTTAAGTAGTTAAACCGGTAAAACATAACAAAAAGAGTTACTTTCATATAATTAGAGTATGGATTGAAAGCCTTTGTTAATTTATTTTATGAGTTATCAATAAAGTTCATTTACAACAGACTAATAAATGTATTTATTAATGAATATTTTCTCAACGGTTGAATGGATTTGGATAAAAAAAGCATTGAATTTCTTTAGGATAGTTTCCGAATTTCACGCAGGCAAAGTCAGTAACAGAACATACAAAGTTGATATGAATTATAAACAAAAACAACTACACTTCAATTCTCACGTACATGAAATCTAAAAGTTCCCGCCACGACTCTTAGATCCTAGCGTCTAAAAGCGAAGCTGTGTCGTGGGCACGGGGTACCTGTCAACCGCAGTTAATTATTCTACCGAGCCACGACTCCGTAATTTACTTCACCTGTAACATCACCGCAGCATCTATTCTTAAGTTTACTTAAGGGTAGAATAAACAATTATCATGCTGATATTTGCAGGATTCGTAGAATATAGCTCAAAGGACCAGTGGCTAAAATGATTTCGAGAAAACAGGTTATTTCATATAGCTTTGGAAATATTCTTACTCACGGCCTTTTCTCTGCTGCAATATGCATGTGCCATGTTCCTAAGAGTGATTCGTGAAGAAGGTTATGAATCACTCTTTATACCGTGTCAAAATCCGTTCAATAATTTTAATAAAGAAAGAAAACAAGTATATTGAACACACAGAAACACACAATGAACAAGCATGTGGACACTTTAATTAAAGAGAAAAAAAAAATACAACAACATTATGTGTCTCAGGCAGGGTTTTTATTTTTAAGTTAGGAAATCATCCAATGACTTAAGCAGCTCTGGGTGGAGCGAGAGGGCGTGTCAAACTTTTATTGACTTAAACCCAAAGTCATTGCTTAAACCACACCTGTGTCCTTCCGTTCCCCTTTGCGTTTTTAGCGGCCCTACTGGGCGCCTCCGGTTTGCTATAGCAACCCGTTACATTTTTTACTGAATCACAGTTACCGCAAGCTTCTTCAAATTCTTTTCAATAACAAATCTGTTTGCTAGCAATAGTTCTAGTTAAGTTTATTCTGTGCACAATCTAATCATCTGCTTACTTAACATCAAGTGGGATCGCAGCCAAGCCCTAGTTTATCGATTTATGTTACGAGTACAGAGGTAAGTACAGAGTAGATCCATATTCTACTATTTTACATAAAATCTCTTACGCTTACGGTTCTCGCTTTCGTGAAGGCGATCAAATGGATCGCGTTAAGAGTTCGTGGTAGAGCCAGTTTAGGAGCGAGTTTGTGGACGGTGAGAAATGGGAAGTTAGCCGTTCGGCCGTCCGATAAGGACCAAGCCAGAGCTGACGTGCATAGTGTTTCACCCGCGCCTTATAGAAAGCAAAAATGAAGAGGAGGCCTAAACTTTCCTTTATTGACCGTTGATTTGTAAGTTCTTTGTTTTTTGTAGATAGTACTCTTAAATAGAAAGCCTTTTACAAATTTTTAAGTTCGGAGACTCACGGTTTACGTGATTTAATTTTTCTAAATTTCCATATAAATTGAAAAATAACACGCCAAAGTTGACGTTTCACGATTCATTGATGGTGGAGGTGTTTTCGTTGACGGTGGAGGTGTGTTTCATTAATTTTTTTTAATATAATTATATTTTCTCATATTAAATTTGGTGTGTAATTAATGCGCATAAAGCCATCCTGTAATATGCAATAACATTGACATTAAAAAATACGAATATTTGTTTACACTATGGAACGGAACGGAACGTGAAGTGTCGCCATTTTGTTTTATAGTCGTCATGTCGGTTCATCGGGTTCAACGGGTCATCGTCCGTTTGTTGGCCTTGCAAGTTGCCTTCGTATGACTACTAATGTTAGTGAATCAATTGGTTTAGGTTAGGTTAGAACAGTGACCATAAAAGTTCTAATGTTAAAAGTCATCATGATTCAGGCCCCAAACCGCCTCGTAAATCGATGGAAATTAGTGTTCTAACCTAACCTAACCTCAAACTTTAAACATGGATATCTCCATAACCATGGGGCTCCGCGGGGTGGGGATGGTACAGGGGGTAGCCCTCCCCCCCCCCTTCCCGACCCTTTAATCGATGGACCATAATGAAAATTTTAACCCAAAGGAAAAATGAAGAAACATAGGCGGATTTTAGTCAGTATAAGTCTGATATGCCCTTTCTCTTCACCCTAGAACGAGAGAAGTCATTTGATGACCTCAAAAAAGGTTCTCGTTTTCCTTATTGATTTAACTTTGCATTCAATTTCATTGAAATTCACAATATCCTTAGAATATTAAAAATCTAAAACAATAACGTTCATTGTGGATATGCAAAATCGTGCCATGTTCCGTAACTGTAGTCTTCTTTCATTGACGTAGGTAGGTTTATCCATTTGAGTTAACACGTTCAGTGCGGAACGAGGTCTTATACGCCTCGTATGTGTCTTTCTTTTTTTTTAGGTGGGTAAGTCATCCAATGACATTCCCCGCTCTTTTTGTGTCTGACTTTTACTGATTCTTACCCATTCCTGTTCCTTCGTTGCCTTTCATACCAGGGCCGAGTCTTCCTTTTAAAAGCAGAATGGTTCCCCTGGCCCCAGTAGGCTTCGACCCTGCTGGGCCCCTACGGTTTGCTGACATCTCCTTGAGACGATGAAGGCCGTAACTTCAATTTGGTTTAGTTTAGGAAAGAGATGAATATAATATAAATCTAAGATGCCTTATTAAACAGAATGCAATGGTGTATCTACTTTAGTATGGGGTCACTTAGAACTTGTACAGCACTAAAGATTTTTTTTACATTTCGCAATAATTACTTTTAGGGCCTATGCACACAAAATTTTTCAAATGCGTCGTTGGAGCGCGTTTTAGAAACGTGCGTCGACGGCGCGTTTTTATCCTATTAAAGGTCTACAGGCTGCATCTGACTCCCTTGCGTATTGCTACAAACGCGCGTCAACGGCGCGTTTAAAAAACGTGGTGTGTACAGGCCCTTTGTTTCTTAAACGTCACGGGGTCAAATAAGTCCCTTACTGCCATAATGATAATTTTCAAACGGGGTCTTAAATGCCCCGTAGTACTTAGAAATAATACAAAAATGAGTGCCGCTGTCAATGTGTTAATAAATAGATATCGTCTTAATTGACCCTGTTCAAGAATTTATGGCGTAGTAAAAATATCGTTAATTTAGGAAGGCCATTTTATTAACTGCTTTTGTGCTTAGATTTACGATAAGGACACATTGGGCACACAATACAATGATACGGGGTATAATAAAATTGATTGAGTAACTGGGCGTTAATTCATCGCTAAGAGAATTTATCCACATTAGGCCTTATTAGGGTTTGTTTGTTACCAACATAAACAAAGCAACATAAACAAGGCCTGAACGCACACTGTTTTTTGAGGATTCAAAATCATTAACTTACTTCTGGCGGAGGGCATAGCAAAGGATGAAATCTTTTACCAATAAACATTCAAACATATCTGAATAGAAATGCGACATAAATTCCTATGATTTAAACTGATCCCGGGGCATCGAAAAGTATATCATTGCACGGCATTGAAAGACGCGTCACGGACTCCCACGGTATGATGCCGTGGCGCTTTGTGGTGGGCAAGGGCATGCTGAAGGACGCCCGCACCCGCCAACGCTCTATCAAGCGCTAATATACCCTGATTGAAGGCAAAGAAGGAATACAGGAGTTGGTTTTAGTCAGTAAAAATCTGATACACCCTCTCGCTCCGCCCTAAAGAGGGAGAAGTCATTGGATGATTTCCCGCTTTAAAAAAAAAAGCGCTACTTATGACTGAAATGTGTATCGGGCAGCAGAAGTTAGTTTTGGAGTTGTTGTGTCTGTGTCCCTGACAGATATGTTTGGCATCGGCTTCGGCCTCCACTACTGGTAGTGCCGAGGGCGAGGACAAACCTGCTCAAAGTGTCGCCTCTGACGCGCGCACTTCGCACTTTCGATCTCATACACGACAAGTCAGACCTATTCATTTGTACTTTGAGTGAATTTAACAGAATGGAACTTGCGGTTATAGGTTATTGTAATCGGGTAGGTTAAGAAAGAAAATTAGTTTTTCCTGTAAAGATGGTATAAGTTTGATAAATAAATAAAAGTTACCGTGGCATACTTCGACGCTGCATACCGTGGCAAGGCGCTGGAATGCTGCGGTATCTAAGCGTCTGCGCTGGCTGGCGCTTAAATCTTTTGCCAAACCTTCCCAGTTTGCGTAGGCTTTCGTACTTTTACTACCTAACTAAAACCACTAACTACAATTACTAGCTTCTGTCGTTTTATAGTGCTCATGTAGGCCTAAGTGAAATAAAAATACTTTTGATTTTGATTTTGAAAACCCACCACATTCCTTCACTTTTCTATTCCGTCTCGGGGATGCGGTGACTCTTATGAGCAATCCTGGAGCCCCAACGACAGCACCCTTAAGAGGGAGGGTCCTTTTCCACTCGCCTATCGTCAACATCGACCATGGTTTAAAGCTTGTTACTTCATCTAACGCAATCCAACGCTATGTTTGGCGAAAAGGCAACGTAAAAAAGAGAGATAACGCCTGAAAACTCTGTTAGTATTTGTTAATTCCGTGATTTACTCAAATGTATATTGTGTATTCTTTTTAAACTCTTAAAAGTTTTCGTCAGATATAATCTTGATTAATTTTGCAAGGCTTCTATTGTATAATTTTTTAACTTTTTAAAATTTTTGAGTAAATTATGAAGTGTCAAAGTTCATGCAAAATAACTGATTTACAGAGGTCTATAAAATATCAAATGAAAAATGTATAATAACGTCATAATCGCGTAAGAGCGGTTGTATGAAAAACAGTGAAAACGTACGTCGAGTTGCATCCCCTTAAGACGTGATTCTGTACTTTTTCTGCAAGCGGTACTCTAATTATTGTTCAAGCAGGCGTAGTATACCTACCTATGGTAGGTACTTTATAGAAATAACATAGCAACCAGTTTCGTTGCGGCAACACGTCGCCTGCTGCTGCCGCCTGCAGCTGGCTACGGAATAACAACTTTATAGCGAGTTCATCAGTCTGTTAGTTACAGCTGCCTAACTTCAGGAATTACTAATAATATGGCATCATAGCCATCGTGTGTACGTCTAACATGTTTATTACCTACTCCTTCACGCTCAAATGGCTAAACCAATTTTGATGATATTTTATTTTATAGATTATAGCTGACCCGTGTCCACTTCGCTAGGTAACATAATATAACATAACAAAACATAATTATAAATTCTTTCTTACTCAGGAATAATATAGCTTAAAATTGGTGAAAGATTTTTCAAAATCTGTTCATTAGTTCTAGAGACTAAGTAGTCCTCCAAACAAACTTACAAACTTTACGTCTTTATAAGTAGACTAGCTTCTGCCAGCGGCTTTGCTCGCATAAGAAAACAGTTTTTCTATACAAACTTTGGACCCCCGTTTCATCCCCTTAGGGGCTGAATTTTTGAAAATCCTCTCTTAGTGCTCGCCTACGTCATAAAGGGAAGCCTTGTGCAAAATTACACGTTCCTGGTCCCAGTAGTTTTGACTGTGCGTTGATATGTCAGTCAGTCAGTTTCTCCTTTTATATATATAGACTAGCTTCTGCCCGCGGCTTCGCTCACGTAAATGTAGGTTTCTCCATACAAACTTTGGACCCCCGCTTCATCCCCTTAGGGAGTGAATTTTGAAAAATCCTTTCTTAGTGCTCGCCTACGCCATAAAAGGAAGCCTTGTGCAAAATTACACGTTCCTGGTCCCAGTAGTTTTGACTGTGCGTTGATATGTCAGTCAGTCAGTTTCTTCTTTTATATATATAGATAATGTTAGTGTAGATAGATCAGAATTACATAATAATAGATTATAAACTTTATAATGGGACAAAGTATTAATTCCATGGCGAAGTCGCTAGCAAATTTAAATCAATCTTGCCCATCTTGCATTAAAAAAAAAGCTCCTTTTTCTCAACCACTCTAAAACCGCCGCGTTTTAAAGTAATCCGTATCTAGACTGACCTTCTATCTCCTGTTTACTAGCTGAATAAATACAAGGTTCAGTTCGCCAGAACAAGGCCAGTGTAGGGGGGCGTCCTCAGTCCTGCCCAGAATAAATAGCTGCAAACGCGGCGCCGAAGGCCACGACTATAATAATAATTGCTTTTATATAAAGCGGGGTATATTAACACTATAGTTTTATTATTTCTAAAACTACTATTGGTTACTAACTATTTGGTTTTGTGAATTTATCTGTGAAGACGTGGGTAGTTTTGCAATTAAAATTTGATAAGAAAGCTTTTAGTCAAGGCCCTTTTTTTTCGGTGGGAAAATCATCTTATGACATCCCCCGCTCTTGGGCGGGGCGGGAGATAGTGTCAGACTTTTACTGACTAAAAACCCACTCCTAAATATATACATATTATATTATATGTACATAAATAACACCCAGAAACAAAACAATGATCGTGCTCATCACACAAACATTTGTCTTGGGTGTGAATCGAACCCACGACCTCCGGCATAGCAATCAGGGCCACTAACCACAAGACCAACTGATCAGTCAGTTAATTCTACCTGTGGTTCTTTTTTATTTATTTTTTATAGATAGACTCACGCTTGACCACTTCACTGGAAAGCGACGATGTGATCGACAATGGGGTACGCTTACTTAGATAAATGATATTTATTTTGCAAATAGGTTTAAAAAAAAACACTTTTACAAGTAATTTTTTTTTTCGTAATTTTAAACTAGATGAGGCCGGTGTTTCCTAGCTGACTACCCTGAGAAGGAACACCCAAACAAACTCAGGGGTCAAAGTATGAGGGGTAGAAGCAATTAACCTATTCACTACTTGGCTTAAAGTTAAGTTTTTGGTAAACCGTAACAGGTATACTATTTTACTCCTCATCTATATATATAAAAGGGGAAACTGACTGACTGACATATCAATGCACAGCCGAAACCACTGGGATTAGGTGCGTGACATTTTGCACAAGGTTTCCTTTTATGACGTAGGCGAGCACTAAGAAAGGATTTTCCAAAATTCACTCCCTAAGGGGATGACGTGGGGGTCCAAACTTTGTATGGAGAAACCTACAATCACGCGAGTGAAACCGCGGGCAGAAGCTAGTTACAAATAAAATACAATACAGAATCTTTATTTATGGACCAAATAAAAAAAAAAAGCGAAATACAAACAAATATCATATTAACTCTTGTCTCGTGTTACTTGTGGTTTATGTCATTTTATCTTTCATCCGTCCTGTCAACTGTCATGCTATCACTGACTCCCTATTCTTTCAAAACATTCCTCACGCAATCCATCCATCTTTTTTACTCCTCACAATTAATAATCTTAGAGTATAATTGGGACGCTTGAAAGTACCCAAGGTAAACCGACGTCTTTCTCAACATAATTTTCTTCAGCCTTTATTAACAGGATTAAAAATAAAACCTCATTTTACCCGTCTTCCCCGTTAAGATTACAGTAATTCTCACGGATTTAATGAAAATTACTACGTGCGAACTGAGTTCTTCGAATTGCCTGTTCAACAAACTCAGTTTCGTGAAATTGTTTAACTTTGATTAATTTGATTAGCTTCTTTATTCTGACTTTGTAGTAAAATACTGTGGACGGAAAACACCTAGGCTCCGTAGTACGTACCAATTTAAAATACAACCTTTACCTTTATGTACCTAAAAATCTTGTAGCAAATAATAATAACGTTTATTTTGGATAAAGTCCATACTACAGCTATAAAAGTAGTAAAATAGCCAGCATGGAAAAATTATACATTATTAGACATTAAAATAAAAGTATACAATTTAAATAAAATTATAATTATTGATATAAGTTAAACAAATTACATTATTACAATAAATAAAGTTAAATAATTTTCATGCAGCCGCAAATTTGTATGTCCGTCAATTTTTATTATTGGATCATAAATTGAATAACAGAGAACGGTCAGTTGAGTCGAGTCGATACTTCATTCAAGTTTATGTGGGCGGAGGAACAGTCCAATACAGCACGGTCAGCGCAATGGGTGAGTGATTGTTTGCTAAGCTCCGTATCGCAGGTACGATTCCCGCACGGAACAGATATTTGTTCCGGGTGGGGATGTCTCATATCTGTGTGTTTCCATGCTGTACGCTCCCACGATACACGGATTTTTTATTGTGGAGCAACATTAACATAGAAAAAAAAATCTATTAATTATTTATTTATTATGCACACCTAAGGGTGTTTTTAATATCGTGCGGATTTCATCAAGCATGCGGGATTGCTCCGCACGCGTATTCTTTGCAAATGTCCTTTTCTTACAAGTATTTATTATAATGCGTGGAATACGCACGCGGGATGCGGGGCATGATATCGGGCAGCAGACCAGCATACAAAGCAATTCCGCATGCGTGATGAAATCCGTACAATATTAAAAACACCTTTATACATTTAAATAGGGGTTAACTTAGCAAAACATAAACGGTACTGTTAATGGCGGATCGTGTAAAATGTTTGAAGGAAAATGGGCGCCCTCCCCGTCCTGAAGCGTCGTTGACTCATTTTTATTAGACAAATGTTTTACAGGTGACGTTTACATTTCCGTACGATTCTCTCGTAAAAAGTGCGTGGCTTTCCATTAGCGTAATCAATCTCGGGGGGAAGGGGGGGAGAGATATCCGACCAAGGGTGACTTTCGCTCGGTTCTAATGCTTTTAAACTGCGCTAAAATCTTGGCCAGCGGTGTCTTGTTCCTGTTTAAAGTGTTGTGAAGACTTTACAGTGACGTTTTATGTAACATACATTTTTAATTTAAAAAAAAAAAGTTGCGTCGCTTTAGGAATTACTCCTGTATCATGGCTGCGCTCACAAACATGTAAACTCACATACACAAGACAGCCAGACCTGGAACACCTATCTGTAGGCTATACAAATATTTGTTCCGTGCGGGGATCCAACCCGCGACCCGTAAGGCCGCAGCCAATCGCTCAACCACTGTGCCAACCATATCCCTCATTATTAAAGGAGGTACCTTAGAATTTATTTTATTTCCGACATAAAAAGATCCATACAGTGTTAGTAACTTAATAAATAGGATCAGTCATGATTTTTGTTTCAGACTTATAGCATAAAAAAACCAGTAAATACTGTGAAGAAATTATTTAAATCGAATAAAAAATGACGAAGATACAGCAATTTTAGTGTATTAGTTCCAGAAACGCGTCCGGGAATGAATCGACTCGCGGTGACGTCATTTGTCAGGATCGGTCTCCACCGGCGCATGAATACGATCACAAGCCGTTCGTAGCACGGATCATGACAGATGACGTCATTGTAAACAGTCCAGCGAGAGCGCGCGTTTCCAAGTAGCCGTTCAGAAAAACTTTACTATATCAACCATTTCTTGACTGATTTTAATAATTTAAAAAATTAAATGCTGAGTAAATTATTCCATATACGCTGTACTTAGTAAAAATCGGAGAGCTATAGCTTTCTGATTTCTAATCATTGAAGAAATTTGCAATAATTTTTGCAAAATTATTGGTTCGACATGGTAGCACAAAATGTCATGAAAACACAAAAAAGTTATTGGCTGTCGTAAGTTAATTAATTTTAAGTTGGTTTATCGTAGACATTATGTCGATTAGATATTAACTGTTTTATTTAAGTATTCTAAGGCATTAATTTTAGTGTATACGTTAATATTTACGTACATAGTAAAATTATTGGCTCATAAGACACCTGAGGTACAGGTTTATCCTAGTTCAAGTTATATACCTTTTTTATTCTATTTTAAGGCCACATTAATGTAAAGTTGCACCTTCTCTTCTTAAATAAACAAAAGAAAACACTGAAGAGCGATATCTAAGCTTTTGGTATCGGTGACTGTATGGCAGTCACCGATACCAAAAGCTTAGATACTACTTCGGCTACTTCTTTTAGGCTACTTCTATATCTACTTATTTTACACAGTATACAAGTTTTCAATGAAATATATTTTTTTCATAGCAAGGTTTTATAGCGCAGTATATACCTATACAATTAATACTCATCAAGACTATTCCAAAAAGCTCGAACACGATAGGGTTATCTGAGTTCCTATGACCAACTTCCGGTTCCATCATCAGATCAGCTCCAAGACATAATAATTTTGCATTGTCATCTGATTTACACGTATATGCAAAACTTCAGCTCAATCGGTAACCGAGAAGTGGATCAAATTTAATTTGTAAGATTTGACATCAAGCTAACATCGCGCGGGACAGGTGAAACTTAATTAAAACTTGTAAAAACCACGTCGTTTTTCACGTCTGTTTGTGTGTTATCCGCAAAGTTCTCCTAAACAAGGCAACGGATTTGGATGCAGTTTTCACCGTTAGAAAGTAAAAGAAGCGTAGTAGCGAAGGTTTCTGCATAAAATTTGCACTCGAGCAAAGCCAAGGCAGGTGGCCAATTTTATTTGAAAAATGCAAAAGTTACTGTGATGTGCAACGCTGTGATGTGGTGTGTGTGTGCAACGTGACCGAAGCCGAGGGAAAAAGCTATTATGGAATAAAATATTAAACTTTTCAAAAGCTAACCACAATCCACATTTAGATTGGTTCGTTCAACGTTTATCGCAACCGAAACTCCCAAATCGCTTCCACGAATTAAAAATATTTTCAATACTTTTTCCACCCAACAATGTAAACCATTTTCACGATTCATTGTGCATAATTATTAACGAATCATGCTTCCATGACCTTTAGGGTTCAGTTGTGGAAATATTAAAGCGTTCGTTAAAAGTTGGTTCAAGTGGTTACATTAAATAAGCAGTGGGTTCTCCACACGGGTGTTTGGTGAGCGGACGAAGCGAGCTCTTTGAATATTCAATGACGGACAGGGCTTGGGTATGCAAATGAATGGTTCTAATTGAGAGCGCTGGCACTGACCAGTGTGACCACGAGTTTGACAGCATGACAGCCAACACTTTTACACAAACTTGTTGCATTTTAAATAATATTGAACTCTTGAAAGGGAAGAGACAATTTTTACTCATTCATTTATTTGTTTGCACGACCTCACTGTAACTTTTAAGCCTCAGATACATTATGGGACAAAATGTCCTCCAATATGTTGCGCAACGCTCAACTTACGTGACGCTGCAACGTCCCGCAACTTGCTCCTCAATATTATACGATGCATTCTCGAATGTTGTTGGACGATTTGACAGCGTTGCGAGTCAAGTTAGGGGACACTTTGACCCCTAGTGTATATGAGGCTTTAGTAGTTTTAGTTTAGATTTTTAATGCGAAGTACTAAAAAAAATATTGATAAAACACAACTCCTCCACCAATTGTCGAGACTGCGGGTGTGGGCTTCTGGGATCTGATACAAGTGAAGAGAAACTCCGAGCAGCAATCATTTGATTCTAATATTTTTGGACATTCCTGTTACATAGTTAACCTAAAACCGACTGACATAACTCTAATAAAACTACTTATCTTTAAATCTTCAGGTGTCCATTCAGTGCCTGATGCGCCTATTGCGCTAATTATTTCGCTTCGCTTTGAGAGGTACTGTTTATGGGGCTGTAACAGTCGTTTTCCTCGACTATCAGCTTCGTACATGAAATCCTATATACGATTTTACTACCCGATGTTTACCTCTCTTCTAAGTATAATATTTGCACAACGCTTGACAAGTAGACCGACCAACCTGCATCCTGATAATGTATCTACATGTTTCATACAATCTCCGTATATATCATAGTACTAACGCGGTGTCCAACGTTGGCCATTCTACGCGAACGCGGTCGCGAACCGAAGCGGCGCGAATAGAACAATAATTTGATACTCCATTACTATGGCCTGCGTAAACAACCACACGTGGGTGCGGTGCGGCAACAAAAGAAACGAAGGGGACGCAATCAGTTAGTTTGATATTTTTGCGCGCACGTAGGGCAGAGCTGCCGCGTGGCATTTTGGGTAAAGCCCATTGGATTACTTCGCAATTGCATTTGCATTAAATCGCTGCAAAAAAAGCAATCACTCTTTGTTGAAGTAGTTAACCCATACCCAGTTTATTTTTTGACGATTTCGCTAACTAATCAGGTAAGATGTTGTCCTAACGCGAGCCTATCAATAATAATAAAAAGATCTTGCAAATTCCCATTATCAATTTTGGTAACAAACTAAATCTTTCATACATAAAAGACACAAAGGATGGTCTCAGCTACTTCTAAAGCTGACCTCATTCATTGTTCAGACTTCATAAACAAGTTTTTTATGATCTGCCATACAGAGAGAAATCCTGTAATACTCCTCATACAATATGAATTATATTGTTAGTGTCGTGTGTCCCTCGCGATGTGGTTAGCTTATCACGTATTCAAGTCTTCGACAGATTCTCTCAATTAGTTGGTTGGTTTGGTTGGTTGATTGGTTTGGTTGGTTGATTGGTTTGGTTGGTTGATTGGTTTGGTTGGTTGATTGGTTTATCTGGTTAAATGGGTTGTTTATTTGATTGATTTGATTGGTTTGGTTGATTGATTGGTTTAGTTAGTTAAATAGGTTGTTTAGTTGGTTGATTTGATTGGTTGGTTGGTTTGGTTGGTTGATTGGTTTAGTTGGTTTGGTTGGTTGGTGGTTTCGGTAATTGGTGGTTTGGTTGGTTGGTAGTTGGCTTGAATTGAGTTTGGTTTACATCTGCTGTCTACACAGGTTGAAAATAGCAAGGTCACCTCTGTTGCGACGCCGGATTGCATCCGTGTGGCCCATGCTTAAGCATCAACTTTTAGAATAAGTTTCTTTGAGGCCTTTTATTTTGCTGTTTTGATTTTGGTATTTTATGCTCAGCTCTTTTAGTTTGTTCCAACTTTCATCTTGCATCACCTGTTACATGTTCAGGGAGGGATCTGATGACGGCATTGCCATGACCGAATATGGGGTCAGAAAAATATATATTTTTGCCATCATCATGCACACGCTAAGAAGAAGAAGTTCATCATTTTCGTTATCAAATCTCGGATGTCTACTTTTTCTTCTAAATTTTCTGATTATACCTACGATTATCGGATTTTGTATAAGTAATGTATAAATTTACACACAAAAGGCTCAAAATAGCTACATAAATTATCTATTCGGTTTTCACGACACCGCGTAAAGAAACAAATTATTTAAGATATTCGCTTCTTTCTTCTTAGATTGAGACAGGGATCAGACAGCGGCTACAAAATAATAAATATTCCTAATCCTGATACGAATCAACTTGTACCGGAGTTGGCATCAAAACGCAATGTTCACATTGCTCGAATAGCTCTATAACAATAGTTATTTCATAACGATAACAATCTCTTTCATTTTCCCTGACGTCATATCGTTGCATGCTTGATTTCAATCTGGGAGCCAGCTATAAATTGTCAGAACCACGTGATTTTTGCGCTCCAGACACAGTCGACGTTTATGACAGATTTATATTTTGATTTACGGCTTGTATTTCTGTACCTACACGTGTAATGGTTATCTTTTGTGAATAATACGATTACAGTAACAATACAAAAAGATAATTTGTGTTCCTTATTAGGGCTCCATACCCGAAGGGTGCCACCGTAGGCGCGGACTTGCGGACGGCGAACAATGGGTAGCCCGCCGTCCGACCGTCCGGTAGCCGTCCGGACCGAACCCAAGTCGTAGACGGCGCGTATTGTTCCACGCGCGCCTCAGGGAGATGTCAGCAAATCGTAGGGGCCCAACAGGGTCAAAGCCTACTGGGGCCATGGGTAGTGTGAAAACAAAACCCGGGGCCCTGGGACGAAGGCAAAGAAGGACCAGGGGTGGGTTTTTAGTCAGTAAAAGTCTGACACTATTTCTCGCCCCACCCAAGAGCGCGATTTGTCATTAGATGATATTCCCACCTAAAAAAAAGTTAAAAAATACCCGGTAAAAACGGGATTACTAAGACTCCACTTTTCGTTTGTCTGTCACCAGGCATTCTCATTCATCATGTATAACTTTTTACGAGTAAATATAATATAATACACAAAGCCGTCTGGTCCCTAGCTAAGCAGAGCTTGTGTTATGGGTACTAGACAACTGATAAACATACTTATATATTTACAAATATATACATATATAGATAAATTACACCCAGACACAGAACAAATGTTCGTGCTCATCACACAAACATTTGTCCTGGGTGGGAATCGAACCCACGACCTCCGGCATAGCAGTCAGGGCCACTAACCACTAGACCATCAGGCCAGTCGAATCATGATAGGTAGAACATATATACATCATCTATCGAAATTTTCATAGATGATGTATATTTGTTGCCGCTAAAACAACAAATGCTAAAAAACAAAATAAAATAAGTATTTAAGGGGGCTTCCATACAGCGAACGTGATTATTTTTTTGCCGTTTTTTGCTACAGACTGTACGGAATCCATCGTGCGCGATTCTAACTCGCATTTTTTCGATTTATAACATACGAAACAATCAATTTTTTATGATGCTGGTCGGTATAAAAAAGTTAGCTGCTATTTCATTTCGAATTTCTTAGATAGGTTGGTACTGTTCTAAATACGCCACAAAAACAAGGTAATTACCAAACTTTTAAACGGTTTCGAACTTAATGCTGTGTGTAGCTTATTGTTAATGGTTTCTAATTTACCCCCAAATACCGCAATCACAAATAAATTCTGTCTCTGAAGAACTGTTTACTAACTTCATTTATATAAAAATAACCTTTAAAACAAATGAAATTAGATACAACGATCAGGGCTTTTAAAAGTGATGAGAAAGAAAGGAAAGAAAAAACAAAAAGAAAGGTTAATGTATTAAGAACTAAAATTTACAAAACGAAACAAAAAAGTCTTAAGAAATAAAAAATAAAAATATCGGCAGAACTTCACCTCAGTTTTACTTTTATTTTTATTTTAACATCATCTAAAACTAAATGAGTTTTACCAGCCACACGCAGGGGGTTAGGTGAAGTACAAACCAGCCTGCGCAGGCAAAACTGTGGTGAGCCTTGTGCCTGTGGTAGCCCCATAGCAGCATATGCTGCAATATTTAAAAACAATAAATAACGCACGAGGACTAAGTTATAAAGTTAAAAATATTTAACGATAAACTTATCTTTTCCGACATAGCCCGAAGAATCGCCAAACTTAAGTGGCAGTGGGCAGGGCACATTGCTCGTAGAACGGATGGTCGATGGGGCCGAAAGGTTCTAGAGTGGCGACCGCGCACCGGAAGACGCAGCGTTGGAAGGCCTCCCACAAGGTGGACCGACGACCTGGTGAGAGTGGCGGGAGTGCGGTGGATGCGAGAAGCACAGGATCGGTCATTGTGGCGACGCTTGAGAGAGGCCTATGTCCAACAGTGGACGTCTTTCGGCTGAAATGATGATGATGATGAAACTTATCTTTTATTTATTTTATTCCAAAATGGTGACTGGTGGGGTCGTACTTCATATTTAAAATAAATACTTATTATAGTTAAATAAACCCATTTATTTTTTCTATACTATCGCTGCGTGCGGCTACTTTTAATCCAAAAATATTGTAAGATTCCTGCAAGATATGCTACGCAAGCTAATTCGTGAGAAGAAATTGTCGCAGATTATAAAATAAGGCGTCACAGAGACGTGGGTAATCATCAAATAACTTTTCGCGCTCTGTGTGGAACGAGAGGGAGTGTCAGACGTGGTTGGACAAACGCGCATCCCAGCCAAGGATATTGAAGATTTACAACTGCTGTCTACACGGATTAAAACTAGCAAGGTCACCTTGGTTGGGGCGTTGGTTTGCAACCATCTATCTGGTCACCCCTTAAAACCCATCTGTGTTTCAATTTGACACTCTTTGGAACAAATTAGCGTCAATCACGTAAATGTTATCAATCGCAATTGACCGTTTCGGGGATCCTTAATAATCAGAAATTCTTCGTTCGGGACAGTCATAAAATTGTGTTCAACTGTGGAGGTTAGTTACTGCGCACCTGTGTTAGTCATTCCTTACACGTGCTGCTGAGTACAAAACCTAACAAGTTTATGAGGGTTCCCCGTCGCTGCGGAACTCTAAAATTGAATCAACATGTCTTCAGTGAAGCGAACGGACAGTTGTCTACGAAATAATAAATTATGTTCTAGTAAAGTATTCAGTATAGGTACGAGGAGAGGGTAGATTTATATGTTTCTCTACGGTTTAGCTTCAATAGCTGCAAACGATAAGCAGCACATACGAAGTATGAAGTAGGTATGTCATAAGCGATGCTTCCATGGTTTTAGGGCGTTTTTAATATCGTGCGGATTTCATACCGCAGGAGGGATTGCCCCGCACGCATAACCCTCTAAAATGTCCACAAGTATCACAACATGTAGTGTGTCACAAGTATTTATTGTAATGCGTGGAATACGCACACGGGACGGATTTTTTTTTGCATTTGATATCCGCACGATATTAAAAACACAAGTCTAAGTCATAGGAAAGTTCACGTTAATATATTGGGTACCATTTTTTTTTAGATGGGAAAATCATGCAATGACATCCCGCGCTCTTGGGCGGAGCGACAGGATGTATCAGACTTTAATTGACTAAAAATCCACTCCTGTTCCTTCGTTACCTTCCATACCTGTGCCGAGTCTTCCTTTCAGAAGCAAATTAAATATCGAAGAGATAAAACTATTATAGAAACACCGAATTCCGAAATTAATGTTATTTTGTATTTTTTAGTGTATTTTTTAAACATTGAAGTCGGTTGTTTTTTTTGTAAACAGTTTTTTTTTGCTTTTTCTAGGTACCCACTGATCTATGTTTATTATGTTATTCCTGTATATATACTCGTAAATATGCGAATCATCATCATCGTCCTTCTGCTTTTGTCCTGTGTTATTTAGGGTCAACGCGACACGTTTTTTTTTTTCATTCTGCCACCCACACATTCCGTCACGCTGTCACCTTTTTTTTATATCACTTCTCACAGAATCCATTCATGTTTTATCTGGCCTCTCTCTCTCTCCTTCAATCCACATGTATATTCAGATCTCTTGGTAACTATGCGAATATTTTATTTCTATGTAGGTATGCTGAACCCGTGTTTAGACTAAAATCATAATTTGAAATTACCAAGCAAGTAGGTATTCAACAATACAAAAATAAAAATAGGATTTACCTATATCTAGTGCAAATTGAACAAATAATATTAAAAATAAAACTTAAAAAATTTAGAAAAAAATTAAAAAGAGATCGCCAGTGTTAAAAACAGTGCCTGGTAGGAAATAAAAAGACCCATCCTTGCTTATTTTCGAATTTAGAACACTGCGTCCTGCATCGCGCAATCAAAGTTTTCGCGCTGTTTCGCACTAGGACAAGATTTCGCACGACGTTATTGGGGAGTCCGTGTCTTCACAGTAAGACAGTGGTCTGGGGTAGGGCTGTTCTAAACCGCCCCGACTATATGTGTTCAAAATATTGTGTAAAGCTATCTGTATTAGAAACTAGATTAATCGTGGTATTCAAGCCACTTAGTGTGTATTTGATAAAGGTCCTGTTGACCGATAATAATATATGTATACTGTCTCCCATAAGCCACTTAGAGTCTCAGTACGACGAGGCTAGGCTATGAAGCGGAGGATTCTGTCCCCTCCACCCCACTGAAGAAGACAATTTGACTTCCCTTTTTGTTTTAATTTAATACCATCATAATTTAAAGAATTTTATTATAAAATGATTTTCATTAACACTAAAGTTTAAATAAAATCATTCAATAAATTGTTTGATTGATTTTTTAATATTAAATATGAAACTGTGTCATTTTTTTTTAGGTGGGAAATCATCCAATGACATCTCGCGCCCTTGGGTAGAGCGAGTGTTAGACTTTTACTGACTAAAAACCCACTCGTTTGTTTCTTCTTTTCTTTGCGTACCGGGGCCCCGGGGGGTTCATTTTCACTTAACCCATGGCCCCAGTAGGCATGAAACTGTGTCATTGTTGTAAAAGCAAATGAAAGAAAAACCGACGTATAAAAATAAAAACAGTTTGTGGGAAACGAACTAGCGACCATCAGTATAGACGCATTTATTGAACTAGAAAATAGTAATAATGTGATGTACGTGTAACGTGTGTGGGGGGGGGGGGGGGGTTAGACGATCACATTATATAGACAGAAAGTCTCGGCTTTTCTCTAATTTAACATGCATCATGTATACACTTAAACCGTCTTCATGAATCACCCTATCTATAGGTGAAAACCGCTTGAAAATTCATTCAGTAGGTTTTTAGTTTAGCAGTATCATACAGACAGATAGACTTCGTTTTGTAATAATGTAAGGAAAATTTTAAAGAATATATGAATACACAGTTTATTGGATCACTCTGTAGGTACTTCTCTTTGTGATGTTGGGGCTTGCGGACGGCGAGCAATGGGTAGCTCGCCGTCGACCGCCCGGTAACAGTCCTGACCGAGCCCAAGTCGTCGGCGGCGCGTACAGTTCCACGCGAGCCTCAAGGAGATGTCAGCAAACCGTAGGGGACCGGCAGGGTCAAAGCCTACTGGGACCAAGGGTTGGTTTCTGAAAGAAACTGAGCTCACCCTCTCTCTCCGCCCAAGAGCGGGGGATTTCATTGGATGATTTTCCCACCTACAAAAAAAAAGCTGGGTGTCTAATTATCCCGATACGTCCCTCTGTTGGGCCAAGGCCTCCCTCTCCCCTTTCCACACACATCTTTCTTCGGTCTATACGAGCCAGTACCTCCGGTAAGAGTCAAGTTCATCACTTCACCTTCTTCTTATGTATATAACGATGTCGAATAAACATATTATATCCTACTAGCTACTGCAAACGGTTTCGCCCGCGTGAAAATAGTTTTCTCTGTACAAACTTTTGACCCACATTTCATCCCCTTAGAGGCTGAATTTTGAAAAATCTTTTCTTAGTGTTCGCCTACGATACAAAAGGAAGCCTTGTGCAAAATCTGACATTCCTAATCCCAGTAGTTTTGACTGTGCGTTGATATGTCAGTCAGTCAGTTTCTGCGTTTATATATCGCACCTTAAATCCAATACCGTCACTAAACGAAATTCTTCAAAAAACTGTTTCTAACGCAATCTGTAAACTAACTTTACAGATTGCGTTAAAAACAGTTTTTTTGAAGAATTTCGTTTAGGAGTATTGGATTAAAGGAGCGATATATAGATTTTGTTCTAAGTATTTGTTGTTTATCAATTTTAAAATGAGAAACTGAAAAAACCGCGTCCTAATTTTAATACATCAAACGTGCGCTGTTGTAAATAATGACGTCAACCTAAATTCTCTCGATCGCAAAGAATGCTGAGACTTCACTACATCGGATCGGTATAATTTATTTTTTCACCGAATTTTAGTAGCTAAGTGACGAATAAAGACCTGTTTGGAAGCGAACGGCTGAATATTTTATTTTGTAGGTATTTTCTTTTTCTCGGGGTAGCTCGCTAATGTGTTTTTTCTTGCGAGTAGTAAAATAATATGGAATGATGGTTCGTTGGAAAATACTTTCTTAGGCCAGGTATGTAGACTGGGGTAGGTTACATTACAATTTATATTTAAGTAACGAAAGAGGGTATTCTAATAATTAAGTAAACGTAAATGGTATCAAAATTTATTATTGTAGTTAATAAATAAATACTTATCTTCTCACACCCACATTTTTCCGTGTACATGAAGACGCAGCGTAGGAAGAGGCCTCCTAAAGAGATGGAGCTTTAAAGAGTGTATAGCTCCATCCCTCTTTTTCACACATCATGTTAAGGCTCCAGCCCCCCTAGCCAAGTTACAACCGTTTTATTTTGATTCTCTTTTCGTCAATAGCCTCGAGTAGGCCACGCCTCCGATTCCTTTATTCTGACTTCATCTCAACGCTCACTCACGTGGGTAGAATAAAGGAATAGGAGGCATGGCAGACTCAAGGCGATCAACGAAAAGAGGATCGAAACGAAACGGTTGTAACTTGGCCTGGGGGCAGGTCTGCTAATGATCTCATCCCAAACAGTAGTAAAACTAGTTACATGGTTTGTAACTAGTTTTTCAAACACATCACAACTACAGTATTGCAATAATAGTAACTACTTAGATGGAACAATCACATCAGCGCTTGCCCGCGTTATGTCGCCCAGGGGAATTGTAACTCCGAAGCGGAGTATCGCAGTTTCATTCGCCAGGGGAATGAGGTTGGCTAGATTGAGCAGAGATATGATGAGCCTGTAATAAATTAATAACTGAGCAATTCTGAGCTCAGTCGGTGAATAACAAAGTAAGTTACCTGCCAATGGAGTCAAAGTGGTCATTTATTAATTTATCAAAATTTTATTATATTTATTTAATAGCTTCTGCGATCTGTCCATGTGCCAAATTTCATTAAAATCCGTTCAGCCGTTTGAGTGTAAAAGAGTAACAAACATCCACCCACACGTACACGTACATGGTTATTGTTTGTTAGAAAAAGCTAAGTAAAAAATGGTATATGGAATTAATTTTATCTGTGATGACTCTGGCATGTTAGGAATATCAAATTATGGTCTAGTTACACACTACGAAGAAACCAAAGATATTGATGATATGTTGCAACATAACCTATTCGAAGATTTTTGAATTGCTTTTAAAGCATCCTTTATATTTTAAATCCTTTAAAAAGCGACACTATTGTAGTATCCAAGTTTTGGTCCAAAAACCTCAAAACGAGTACAAAAGCTTAAAACTGAAAGCCGGTGAAGTAAGTATAGGATCTCATGTCTATTGTCGGTACTTCCCCGCTTCAACTTCTATTGACTAAAGTTGGTCGCGCCCGCGCTCCGTTAACAACTTAAATTAAAAGTTTTGCAGAAGTTAAAAGCATGATCATTTTGAGGTAAGCCACTTCAAATAATAAAAAGCTATAGGTACAAAAAATACCTGAAAAGAACGATAATAAAATATACTCCAAATTATACCTACTTAAAATCGTAAGAAACCTATTACATTTTCAACAATTACGTCAAAATACTTGGTAAAAGCTTAGTATAAACTGTTCGTTAAAGATATTTGACGATTCCGATTATTTGACATTCATGCCAAATAAACATAAATACGAGTAGATATCAAATTAAATAAACGATTAGATATTATTATTTTGTTTTAAAATAAATTTAGGACTGTTAGTAGTTTCTGTCTATATCTGGCATTCATGGGCAATCCCTTTTGAGTCAATATACTCGTAAGAAAATCTATCTAATATATAAAATTCTCGTGTCACAGTTTTCGTTGCCATACTCCTCCGAAACGGCTTGACCGATTTTGATGAAATTTTTTGTGCTTATCCGGTATCTATGAGAATCGGCCAACATCTATTTTTCATCCCCCTAAATGTTAGGGGTAATTTTATTTTATTTTTTAGACAAAATTTTTTATTTCTCTAGGAAATTATTTATATGGCAAAACAACGTTTGCCGGGTCAGCTAGTTAGAACTAAAAATTTAATTGGAAGTCTACACCTTTGGCAATCAGAGTGTCACGGCCATCCGAATGGTGCGGGGATACCGCACGGTCTCCCGCGAAGCGGCGAGCCTCCTTGCTGGCCTACCACCGTGGGATTTGGAAGCAACAGTCCTTGCACGCATGCACGATTTGCGCGTGGAGATGCAACGCCGGGGCGAAACTCCGCTGCCAGACAAGTCGCGGCATGGCGTTTAGAATTCCGGCGAGATCTCATGGCAAAATGGCGACAGTGACTGTCACAACCCTTTGAGGAGCGGCAACACGGCGTCCTTATCTTCCGCTTAACGCATGTCCTCACCGGACATGGCAAGTTGCTGCACCCGCACGCGTAAGGGAACGAAAGTCTTCACGCCCCAGTCACCGAGTTTCTGACCCCACTACCAGCCACGGTAGACGCGGCCTTGCATACGTCGAGCAATGGGTAGCTCGCCGTCTGGCCGTCCGGTAATTACCGAGAGATAGACCGAGCCCAGTCGTCAACAGTGCGTAGTGCGTATCCACGCGCTCCTCAAAGTGTTGCCAGCAAACTGTAGGGGCCCAGCAGAGCCGATGCCCTCTAGCTAGGACCGCGAGGAATTTCTGAAAAGGAAACCCGTAGTCTTAGAACGCAAAGGGCAACTGAAGGACACAGGTGTAGTTTTAGTCAGTAAAAATCTGGCACGCCCTCTCGGTCCAAGTGCGAGAAAAGTCATTGGATTATTTTCCCCTTAAAAAAAACACCTTTAGCAATAATTGTTTTTTCTCGGTTCATGAAACAAATAAGTTTATTGACTGTGCTTATAATCATAGCAAATACAACGATAACCGTATCGCCTATAAGGAATTCAGCAACGCGAATTAGGAAGTTGTAAATATTGAAGGTAGCATTGGTAATAAGGAGAATAATTTTTGTATTTCAATCTTGAAAAAGTGTACTCTACTTGTACTAACACTAGCTTCTGCCAGCGGCTTCGCCCGCGTGAAAGTACGTTTCTCCATACAAACTTTGGACCCCCGTTTCATCCCCTTAGGGAGAGAATTTTGGAAAATCCTGTCTTAGTGCTCACCTACGTCACAAAAAGAAACGCTGTGCAAAATTTCACGTTCTTAGTCCCAGTAGTTTCAGTCAGTCAGTTTCTCCTTTTAATAAAGATTATAAAACTGAAGAAATTGTTTGAGTACTAGTTCAAATTGTACAATCCTTTTAGTATTTGATACGATATTTATTGAGGAAGGCTTTAAGCTATATAATATCACACTAAGACCCACAAGAGCAGAGCAGTAACAAAAGACGCTGGTGAAACCGCTAGGGCCAGCCATAGTTGTTCGTTGCTGTTGGTTTTCCTGTTTAGATAACCAATTTTGTGAAACTGGATTGCCAACCATCGTAGACCTTTCGACTGTCGAGTGAACTCAATCGGCTTACTTTAGAAAAGGCCTTTGTCTGCATTTCATTGAACTAAATGGTTCATCCCTCACAATATTAATATGTTTTTTTGATAATTGTGAAAGCCGTTTTAAGGTATAGTATATAAGGGCTAATCCTATTCGAGAAACAAGTCAACCTAATAAGTTAATAAAAATAAAATAATAAAATAATACTTCTCATAATGATTTATACATACCAGGGGCGCCGGCTTTTAGAAAACCTCATGGGTGCTCATGCTCGTTTGATGATTCGAAAAAGTGGCGAAGTGTGAGAAGAGAAATGCACAATGATCGACCGATAAATAAATAAATGTCCTACTTACATACTGCGGAATAACGAAGGTACCACAAACATGCAGACCCAACACAAATATCTGTTTCATCAACAAATATTTTTGTTGGTGCGCTGCGCTAAATGGGTCGTCGTCAGGTAATGAAAAAACACCCGTCCCTAAAAGGCGATTACTGATCTGCTTTTTGATGTCTATTCTCAGGAGTGCTCGGCACCCACTGTTTATTATTTCTCATGAGTACTCGAGCCCCCGAACACCCACGGAGTCGGCGCCACTGATATGTACATACTAACTTGATACTGAAAGCTACAGCGACTATTTTGATTGGCTTACAAGGGGTAAGTTTGTGAAGCAGATTATATTAATGTTTCCCCAGTTTTAGGCTTGTTTACAGATCGTTTCAGCAGATTTATGGATTGTTACCAAACTTTAATGCTGTATTAAACATAAATGTTCGATGGATTTGTTGGACTTTTGACTTACTGTTACAATCAAAGTAATTTCGGTCAGAGAATGGAATGGAATGTTTGTTTTAGAGTTTTCTGCTCGTAAATAAATCACGATACCTACCCGTTGTACCTACAAATTCTTCAACAAATTACTAAGGTCACAAAAATTAGAAGTCACAATAGAAAGAAGAGAAATTGATCGAATTTTCATTTTAACATTTGGGACAGGCGTCAGCTTATGTATTTATTTATTATGTAATTAATGGTACACCTCATAATGCGAGCAGGATAAACATTTTCAAAAATAAGTGCAGGTACAATGGGTGGTCTTATCGCACAGGGAATTTCATATCATACAAATAACATTTAGAACGAGAGGAGATAGATAAATAGATAATATAACAAAGTTCCATTAAATTACGAGTATCTAAAGGGCCTCTGCGAGTTGGCTTCGGCCTCTCTTACGGCTTCCAAAGGTGCAGGACCTGATATAAGATGATCCTGAGATGTATAAATGCAAAATAATAATAATACTATTCCACAACTTTCAAACAACGCCATTAGTCCCCTTGGTATCTACGTACGATGTTAACCGTTTGTGACTGTTATCTGCGATATCTAGGCATGTAGTTAGAGTGGGTAGTTGCCGAAAACTGAATAACGAGACCGCGAGTAAAAAAGCGTTAAGATATAAACCCATCACATAAAATCAGGTACAGAACTGGACTTGGCTTGTTGGTGGTGATAATTTTCTTTTCCCTAATTACTTGTTAACTTTTTTCTTTGTTTGTCGACAGGACAAGCATTACCTGTGCATAATGGCGTCGGACTCCCCTGATCAAAACCTGACGCAGTACTTCAGCCTATGCAACGACTTCATACACGCCGCTCGTCTCAGAGACGGCAACGTTCTTATACATTGGTGAGTAGACATAGACACGAATGAGGAAACCTGCTTACACGCCTTGAGTAGGCCACGCCTCATTCCTTTGTTCTGACGACATCTCAACGCTCAGTCACGTGGTCAGAACAAAGGAATTGGAGGCGTTCGCCACAAGAGAATCGAAACGAGACGGTCGTAACTTGGCTAGTGGGGCAGGTTGGTATAGATCGATGAGAGTCTATTTCACGAAGGTGGATTTATTGTTGCTTTACCTACTGCTCCTCATTCTCTTCTGATCCAACCACCACCGTCATGTAAAATACCGACCCAAACTAATATTACACAGGTGATCTCTGAAAGTAGGTACCTACAGATTTGATTACAAAAAATATTTGGGCAACATGGCACTTTAAAGCTCAGTCAGTCATCATCATAATTTCACTTGACGTCAACTGTTGGACATAGCCCTCCCCCAGCTAATATATCGTTGAGTAGGTACCGTAGCCCTGGAAAAAAGCACTTTCCTTTGGGATAAGCCATGGTAGGAGAATCCGTAGGAAGAAGTTTGAAAACTTTTCAACGATTGACTAAGAAAATTTCAAGAAAAATCAACAAAGTAAAAAAATAATAAAATCCAAAGTCATAAAATAAACAATCTATTTACGTGAATTCTGCGAGTTTCTCTCGTAGAATATCGGATTTTCGGATTCGGATTGTTGATGGATGTTTGTTGACTGGATTTCTTTCATCGCCGTAAAAATGAGAATATGAATTTCCTCTCCACCCAGCATGTTATAAATTGTACCCCACTGACGTTTCAGGGCCAACAGAGCCCTTTCCTTTTCGGCGGTAATGCACTGCGAAATATTTTAAAGGAAACTTTATTTATTTTAGATTATGTTACAGTAAAAAGTAGGTTGGTGACGTTGGTGTGTTAACCTTTGTACTGTGTACTGACATGATGCAACTAATTTGACATTGCCAAATAAAGGTAAACAAAGTAATCAATTAGTAGTTAATGGATATTTCCAATTTAATACATACTACATACTCAGTGTATTGCACGATTTTGTTGTGCTTTCCACGAATTTTCATTTGCCATATGCCCCAATCTTGACCACAGGCAGGATTATCTTTTAAGTTATTAACAGCATTTGTAAAATATGAAATAAATAACCGTATACAAAAAGCTTGTCTACCTGTAAAAAAAAAAACGAAATACATGTTTACTTGTAAAAAAAAATATCTAAAAAACTTGAAAAAAAAACGATTTTTCTAATTTCCTGCTGATTTAGGGATCGAACTCTTCGCACGGCAGGCAAATCATTCGAATTTGAATACTTCAACCATTTTAATTTTAATAAACCATTAATTTTCTACCTGCCAACCAATCAGACCATTCCAGGCATATTAGAACGGAAAGAAACCAAAGTAATACTCTTAAAGCATTCAGTCCAACTGAATGCGACCACACAGCACTTTTGCCGATTAGTGGCCTCATTTGATTTGTTACTTTACTAAGAAAACGTAAAGCTCGCAAAGACTGATAAATTGGGAACCTCTGAAGGAAGGTAGATAGAATATTAACGTGAACGATTTTAAGGTCGACAGTAATGGGTTCCATTTATAAATCAAATTTTCTAGCATCGATCACGCACATCACGATGTCAACCAATTTTCGGTCACTATATTAACAAACTAAATTCATGAGAAACAAATAAATCAGGACAAGGCTAGTTCTTTTAAAAACGTTTATTAGGCTTTCTTTTTACCTACTTAATTAGCTATTACATTGTTAAAGCAGGGCATCGACTACTTACACATAAAATATAGCTGTTACTAAATCCAGACATCCAAAAAAATCAAAGAAAGAAAATTTAAAACTGTCATGTTCATTTCCTGTGCTCAATAGAAAATTAAGACAAGGAGGGCCGCCCACAAATAAATGGGATAAGGTCTAGCTAGAAAAAGATATTCCTGTAATACTAAATAATATATTATTTTATACTAAATAAACAACAAAAAATACTACCTAATACGAAATACAAGAGTGAATAGGCTACTTCTAGGCAATCGTGTTCCATCGTCGACCACATCATCGACCACATCATCGCTTGCCATCGGGTGAGATGGCGGTCAAACACGAGCCTATCATTAATTAAAAAAAAACTTTTACTGAAAACAGATGGTTAAATCAACCAACAATTAGCATTTCAAATGGTATGAGGATGAATGGTACGTGGAACATCTTGCTATCTCTGTTCTACACACGTAACTTAATGCTGATGACGTCACGTTTCAATATGTGCATCCTTATTCTGTTCCTTGACAATGTCCCGTCATTTAGTTGTCACTAATAGGCAGAGTGATTCATGAGGAATATTTAGATATATAGTACATAAATTTTATAGTCGAGAAAAGCCGGGCGGGAAGCTAGTAACAAAAAAAATGAGTCAACTATCCAATTATTGTAGGTACCGAAAAGTTTTAGTGCTCCAATACGACAAACAAACACCTAGTACTTACTGATACCTATAATTTCCCCGAACGAACTCTTTCATAATTACTATCGTATGTATTCGTCATGGCACGAAATGACTATCATAATATCGAGCTTCGAAAGTAAACACCCGAGTCCGAAATATTAGAATAAATAATAACACGTCTGAAGTTTCGGAACACCCTCGTTTGTCCTCCAGGGTCTGTCGTTATAAAAACATTCACAATAGTAAGGGGCTGGGTGTGGCTCCATTATAAATCACAGACACATATTTTTTTTAGGGTTCCATAGTCAAAGGGACCCTATTACTAAGACTCCACTGTCCATCTGTCTATAACCAGGCTGTATCTCATAAACCGTGATAGCTAGACAGTTGAAATTTTCATCGATAATAATAATAAATTTGTTTATTTTCCACCACAAAGTATTACAGTTTTTTGCATTTACTAAAAGTTGAATATAGGGGTGGACTGGAGCCTAAACTAGGCCAACCCTGTATTTCAGGTCTCCAGGACACTACCGCGATTTGAACATACTGTTAGATAACTATATAAAAACAAAGTAAAGGTACCACACGACCAGGTAGAAGGAAACAAAATAATAAGAAATAATTATATAACCGTGAGTGTATGTGTGTTGGTGTGATTATGTATTTCTGTTGCCGCTATAACAACAAATACTAAAAACAGAATAAAATATATATTTAAGTTGGGCTCCCAAACAACAAATGTTATAAAAAACAACAGGTTATTAGTATAGTATTAGGTTATATAGTATCTAATCTATATATATAAAACGAGAAACTGACTGACTGACATATCAACGCACTGCCGAAGCTACTTGGACTAGGAGCGTGAAATTTTGCATAAGGGTTCCTTTTATGTAGTAGGCGAGCACTAAGAAAGGATTTTTCTAAATTCAGCCCCTAAGGGGATGAATAGGGTGTCTAAAGTTTGTATGGAGAAACTTATTGTCACTCGGGCGAAGCCGCTGGCAGAAGCTAGTGTTGTATAAATAATGGTACGGAACCATTCGTGTGCGAGTCCGACACGCACTTGGTCGGTTTTATTATGATCATCAAAGTTAGTATGTATTCTTTTGTTGGTAGGTTTATATTACAGACAAGCGTCGCCACGTCGCCCTGTCTGAAGTGACTTGATATTAAATTCATATTCGTACTTACATGTGATATAAACTATCTCGCAGCTTCATTTGAAATGATTAATTGAATAAACAGTAGCGAGCTGATTACCGCTAAAGAAATTTATATGTTGAAGCGGATATAATATATAGTACGAACCACGAATAGCCGCTGAAAACGATGAAAATTGTTTTTCTTATATATAAAAGAAGAAACTGACTGACTGACTGACATATCAATGCACAGCCGTAACTACAATTTCACACAAGTTTGCTTTTATGACTTAAGCGAGCACTACGAGAGGATTTTTAAAAATTCAAACCCTAAAGGGATGAAACGTGGGGTCCAAAGTTCCTTTGGAATAACCTACTTTTACGCGGGTGAAGCCACTGGCAGAAGCTAGTTTATATATATAAAAGGAGAAACATATTTATGTCTGTCAGTCAATCCGACATTGTATCTAATTTAAAAGGAGAAACTGGTTGACTGACATTAATCAACGCACAGCCGAAACTATTGACCCTAGGAATGAAATTTTGCGCAAGGCTTCCTTTTATTCGTTTGTATGCAAAATCTCATTCCGTGTAAGTAAGCACAAATAGTAAGTAAGTAAAAGGTTGTCTATGATTATTTTCAGAACTACACCCTTTAGAACAATTTAGGGGTTTTTAGGGATTGTATTTTTTGCTTAGGTTAATAAATTTGAAGTATGGCACAAATTCTAATCAACATGAATAATAAAGACTGTTATTATTAGTTTTACAAAACTACCCTCAAAATACGGTTTAACTAGGAGTGTTATAGTTTATATGACTACATTCACGCGAACGAAGTCGCTGGCAAGTGCTAGTAAATATATATATTAATAATAATAATATTTTATTTTATAATAATATATTTATTCAGAGTTGTCAGTTTATGAGTCTACATGGAAAAGAGAGGAAGAGGGAGGTCAAAGAAAAGATGGATGGATTGTGTGAGAAGTGATATGAAAGAAAAGGGAGTTAGTGGTAGCGTGACAAGTGACAGGACAGAATGGAAAAAAAAAGTGTAGCGCCGACCCTAAATAAAACGGTACCAGGGCAGGAAGATGATGATGATTTATTCAGAGTTAAAACATGGTAAAATAGTTACATAAAATCTTAGGAATAATTACAAAGGTATTATACTATGTTAAGAGCCTGTACTTGGATAATCCTGTATCACAGGCGGTAGAAGTTCTTGCAATATGGTTTTTACTGGACATTAATTCTATAACAACATTTATACATATATAATATATACACTATATCTATCGTGTCGATCTATCCATAACATATTAACATTAATTGCTTCGCTAAAAGTCAATTCTGATTAATCACCCTACAGACCCATTTAATTTATTTCCGGTTCCTGTCAGGTCGGTATGAAAAGGTCGGGTAACTCTGCCCCGCTGAGCGATTGAACGTCACCATTGATTCATCGCTAATCGTGTCACCGCTTGTAGGTTAATTACAAAATTACCGCTCCCTCCTTGCTTAACTTTCTTAGCTTTTATAAAACTACTAGCGTCGGCCAGCGTCTTCGCTCACGTGATAGTAGAAAAGTATCCTATGAGCTATTACTCGACATGATCTACATGTGTGCTGCATCTAAATCCATTTAAGCATGAATATGTAACATACGCACACACACTCACGGATATCTATACAACATTAGTTTTAATATATGCGAAACCCGATACACGTGTCTAGTATTTTTATGTAAAGAATCTATGTACAAAATTTCATAACTGTATCATGAAAAATCAGAAAGTTGTTACCTTACACTTTGTTATGTTATCTCGTTGTCCACAAAAATACATGGTCACTGGGCCATCCAGGCGACTGAGGGGTTGTTTTGCTTCCGCACCCAGCTGTGCGCTGGCGATTAATGCCTGCTATGACCTGCTGTGACCTGTGTTTTAGTTGTGACCTTTTTTAAATATTTTTGAGACAAAATATAACATGGTGTAAAACATGTGTAAAAATTATAGGAATCGATTTAGTTTCTGATTCTAAACAAACTATATTCAGGTTTCGCATATGCTAAAAATAATGTTGTATATTTTCTAACTTTCACTTTTCTTGGTAGTGTGATGATAGTGTCACAATCGTTATCATCATTTCAGCCGAAAGACGTCCACTGCTGGACATATGCCTCCCTCAAGTGTCGCCACAACACTGAAATGATAATGAAATCATTAAAATATTGCACGTATCGGAGATTACAATAAGACAAAGTAAAATACGATAAAAAATAAATGGTTCATCTATCTATCAATATGATTTACAGTAAGACATGAAAATGTTAGAGGAAGCTATTATACTATAAGAGAATTTTTGTATGAGGCCGGTCATTTGAAAGAAAAAACTTATTACAAAAAATAAATAACCGACTTCTAAGGATCAAAATAAATTTAATTTCGGAAGTCGGTGATTCTCGGTATTGTTTGTTTCTTATTTTACACCGACTCTAAGAGGAAAACAAAATTTTCAAATCGGCGGAGTTCTGAGGTAACACACATATAGAATTAAAATAAACATACAACCGAATTGATAACCTGCTCCTTTTTTTGAAGTCGGTTAAAAAACGGAGTGAATGATGACGATTGCATCAAGATTAACACGAAGGAATTAAAGCAAAAAAAATCGTTTTGCATCGACCACAAACACCTAAAATTTGACTACAGTAGAAATATGGAAAGATAGAACAGAAACGTCTGTTCCACATTCTATTTGAAGTATTTTAAATACAGTTTCAGTTAAGCTGCTTTGTATTTACACAAAACATAGTAATATGATGTTAATTTCAAATTTATTTGTCTCGCTAAATATTTAGGCCAAAACCTGTGGCTACACGGCCTTCAGGTGGAGTTTGTAAACCACATTTTGCTTCAGGTAGGTTAAGTAAAGCTGCCCTGCCCGATAAAAACGTAGTTTTATTTCCACTTTGTCCTTTAACTAGAAAATTAAGTCGCCCTAAAAACAGACGAGATATATTCAGATATTTTTGGATTAGCCACTTAGGCCAAAATCTGCGGCTAAATACCAGTCTTTTTAAACGTCATTTTCGTAAATTGCGCGCTTCCTTCGGCCTTCGGTCTAATTTTTATGGAAACTGTCAAATAAGGCTTCTGTAAAACCGTGTTTTTATTTTAGCGTCAGCGTTAGTCGAGAAAATTAAAAAATATCTTGAGGAAACAGTTTAGTTCTGGCAAAAGTAAAAGAAGGAAAGATTTTAATGACGCATCATTTGCCGCGGCTTTGGTTACAAGCACAGGGAGTACTCCGCCCGGCAAGAGATAGTTAATGACGAGACTGTGATACTTTATGTACACAGATTTATATAATGACACAAACGTTACCCTTGAAAACTTCTGTTAGAAGCGTATTTCTAGCTAATGCAACAATTAATGCTTAAATCTCTTAAGTTTCAAGGTTTTAGGATCTCCGGATCCTAAAGTTTATTCTAGTAGATTGGTACTTAAAATATTCTCTCCACATTACCCCTAGAATTAGTATTACAGTTCCAGAAGAAGGCTAATGTTTTCATTATTATTTGATAGGCACATCTTAGTTGCTGGAACTCCCAGACACATTACGTGTCTCTCAAGACACTGCGAAATTTAGGGTTGATAGCATCTTTTTAGGGTTCCACATCCAAAGGGTAAAAACGAGACCCTATTATTAGTAATTATTATTATTATTAGTAGCCGGAGTAGAATCCTAAGACTCCCAAAAGACGGGCTGTCACCAGGTATCTGTGTACTGTGGATACAGAAATACATCTGGTGTGACAATTTCAACTGTCTAGTTGAAATTTACACAGATATTTTTGTTCCCGCTATAACAACAAAAACTTAAAACAGAATAAAATAAATATTTAAATGGGGCTTCCATACAACAAACGTGACTTTTTGCCGTATTTTGCTCGATATTGATAACGGTGACAGGTAGACGCTTGAAATATTCACAAAATATTTAATTGTATATTCACTTTAAAAATAAATAATTAAATTAAAATAAAATATAAATATTTAAGGGGGACTCCCATACAACAAAAGTATTTTTTTGTATATAATAGTTTCTAATTTTGTATAGATTTATGGTACGGAGCCCTTCGTGCGCGAGTCCTGACTCGCATTTCACCAGTTTTTAAAAGATTTCATCTGTAAGCAAGATACCTATAAAAATTAAATAAAAACTGCTATGTAAGTAGAACCTACTTGAAAATAATCTTATTCTCGGTCTTCAGAACGAAGTATCTCGAATCTTATCTTATACTTGGCGACGTCTCTCGGGCCCACCTTTCTCGGTCAAGTGTCATTCGCATCGCTTGCAGTTTGAACTCGATCGAGTGCTGTTGACAACTCCCCGCTATCTCCCGACGACCGGGCTACCGGCTAAGCCAGCCAGAGCGTACAAACGGCTTATTGGAACCTAAGAGGACGATGGCGCGAAATCAATCCTGTCGCGAGCTATGAATGTTAGTCGCATTATTTAGAAAAGTTATTAATTAAAAAGTTTTATTTTTAATTAGAGTATCTCCTGTATTTCTGTCACGTGTCAGTTTAAACTCCATTAAGTACAGATGTCGACAGCTCCCCCCCCCCCTCCCCAACATCCCCTGCCGACGGGCTTAACTTGAGTGTACACATGGCTTATTCGAACGTACACACACATATACACATCCCTTATTATATTGAGACTAACTGTTGCCAGAGGCTTCACTCGCGTGATAGTAGTAAATTATCCCAAGGGAACATACTCGTATCGTATGTGCTATTCCAGGACATGGTGGTTCCAAGTTTCATCGAAATCCGTTCAGCCGTTCGAGCGTGAAGAAGTAACAAACATACACACACAACCTTTTACCTTTATAATATTAATGTCAAGTGTGATTAATTTCTTCAGTTTGGAGAAATATGTTGGAGTATTTTTAATTGTGGTCGACTTGTCTACTGTGTTTTTGTTCAAATACGAGAGCAAAATATTGTTTGTTTATATAAACTTATTATATTTCCTCATTGATGTTTTCTATGTCCTACAAGAAAATACTCTCCTGTATCTTTGAAAAGTGTCACTCGCATTGCTTGCAGTCTGAAGTCGATCGAATGCTGTTGACAATACCGTACCTACCTCCCGCCGAGCGGCTTAGCCAAGCGTGATAAATGTTCACATAATCAAAAGATGTTTTCCAACACACTTACCCGAAAATAAAAAAAATTAACATAATATTTAGTATTACATTATTATAAGTTTTTTTTTCTAGTTTAGTTACTTATGTAAAATGTAATAGATGGAGGCTGGCTGGCTCACTTTTTCACATGACTGCGAAATACACCTTATTGCGTGCCTAGAACCGCTTTTTTGGGGCCGTTCTGTTGATCAGCAACAGTAAATTGTCAGTAATTTATTTGTGAATTTCTAGTTTTTGTTTATCTATTTTTTTTACGCAGCGTTGGAAGGCCTCCTACAAGGCGGATCGATGGATACGAGGCGCACAAGACCGTAATGAATGGCGGTGACACTTGGGGGAGGCCTTCCAGTATGTACAAAAGTGAAAGTCTTTTGGCTGAAACGATGATCATGATGATGAATTTTTTTATGACCTAATTAATATAAAATAACCTGAATAAGTATAAGAAAATTACAGAGGGGTTCTGCAATTTCCTTATATTCAGGTTTTTTGCTCAACCAAGACAATGAGCTACAGTGGACGTTTGGAAGCTGATTAAATTAAATTTTCGTCGAACGATACTAAAAAATGTAAAAAAAACTAAGACCAGATGATACCTAAATGAGTGACTTATTTACTTTATAATTAAAAGAAAGTGCCAGAAATGCACAAACTACCTACCCACGTCTAATTGCTCACTACCCCAGGAACTTGAACTTCTTCCTAATTTCCCATATTTCTCCAGTCTAGCGGGGATGTCGCGCAGCGTGACGGTAGCAGTGGCATACATCATGTCGGTGACGCCTCTCACGTGGCGCGAGGCGCTGAAGGTGGTGCGCGCGGGCAGGGCCGTCGCGAACCCCAACCTGGGCTTCCAGCGGCAGCTGCAGGAGTTCGAGACCTACAAGCTGGTAGAGGTAAGGGAATAATTTATGCTACCTACTGCGTCGCGAAAAGTTACCCGTTGGAGTAACCAGACCGCTTTTGTTCAATTTTAGTCCTAAAATTAGTTTGAAAATGCAACACATTTTCAGATCAAATAACAATGATTAGAACGGAGCTGGCTTCCCTGAACTACGTACGATATTACTAAGAATAATCTAATTAATTTCATATTACTATGATAATAGGAATGAATACGTTATCTAGATATGATACGCTGAATTCCGTGTGTACTTAGCACGCGTCGGATCCAACACGCTATAAAACGCTAAGCTATCAGTCCAATCAAATCAATACCTATCATGAGAGATTCCAATGAAATCGAAAGCTTTATCCTTGTGTTCATCAACGACATCAACTTATGGATACGCCCGTTCAGATTTCATCATCATCATTTCAGCCGAAAGACGTTCGCTGTTAGAGCTAATACACACGAGCGGCATTTTCAGCCGTCGACACATCAGCGATATCTGTTGACGCGTCGTCGACATTCCAACTTTGGAAGTTCAGCGGTAGCTGTCGTGTGTCTCAAGTGTCACTATAGGTCTACGGCTGCAGTTACCTCTGTCATCGGCAAAATGCCGCTCGTGCGTATCTCTTAGACATAAGCCTTCCTCAAGTGTCGCCATAACGACAGGTCCTGTACGTCTCGCAACTATCGGATTCCCGCGTCCCTCACCAGGTCATCATTCGACATTTTGGTAGGTCTTCCAACGATTTACTTTCAAGAAAAAATTTTGGACTGTTGTGACCACATAAAGTTTTCAATGTTACCAACATTCAACACAAACCTACTCAGTTATTTACATACATTTATAAATTGTGATGATTTTTTTTAACTGTGGAAATGGAACAGGTAGACGAACAGAACGATTTACTATCGTTCTATCAATGAAGTTTTGTACTAGCTTAGATAGATGAGCTGTACCGAACGAGTACCAAAATGTCTGTTTATTGGTAGTGACCAATAAACAGACATTTTGGTACTCGTTCGGTACAGCTCATCTATACTATGATAACGTTAGTGTAAATCCTTGTAATTTATACGTAGGGTAGCGACACACGGTGGGATTGCGAGCACCTTGCGTGACACGCTCGCGTGTCAGTCCTCCCCCTAACCACTCGTAGAAATTCGAAAAATATTCTCCTTTTCTCTTATAACGACGAATATTATCCTCGCCTTATGTTATTAAAAGGAAAATCATCCAATGACATCCCGCGCTCTTTTGTGTCAGACTTTTACTGACTAAAAACCAACTCCTGTTCCTTCGTTGACTTTCATACCATGGCCGAGTCTTCTTTTCAGAAGCAGACCCTTGGCCCCGTAGGCTTCGACCCTGCGGATCCCTACGGTTTGCTGTCATCTCCTTGAGGCGCGCGTGGAACAGTACACGCCGTCGACGACTTGGGGTCGCTCCGGACATTTACCGGACGGTCGGACGGCGAGCTACCCATTGCTCGCCTTCCGCAAGCCTGCGCCTACGGTGGCCGGAAATCGGGATTGGGATCCCGGTGGCAGGGGCGCGAGGGCCGCTCCCTCGCGCGTGCATATGCGGCTTCTTCCTTTGCTAGCATTACTGCTTCGCAGAAGGAGGCGACCGCCTGCCACTCCTCCTCGCTTCGGACCATGGCCTGTACCAAGGCCCGGCACGAGAAATCGTTGCCGCCGATCTCCCCCACGAGGACACGGCGGTGCTGTGACCAAGCGGGGCACACCTCTACCATGTCCTTAAAACGGTCCACTCAATGGTGGCACCCGGGCGATCCTACGTAGGTATGGCCTCTATTGTAGCTAAGTATTTCTTGAAATGGTAGGTATTTATTTACTGGAAAATAAAGTGGTGTAATCAAGAAATTCAGAGCATCACGGTATTTCTTGGTAAAGTTAACTGTGTACCTTAATGAAACATTCGCATGACTAAAGCAAATCGATAGTCAGCTTGTTTGTCAAAATTGGGTCTTACACTCACGTGTTATTATGTAGGGGCTATTAACCTGCTTGTAAATCACTTCTTTCTGTTGAAACATTGTTAAACTAACAAAGTTTTTAGTATTTCGATGTACCTATTGAAACCCTGCACCCCTAGCCAAGTTGATAATCTGCAATCGTTAACGCTAGTCAAAAACTAATCAAATGTATAGGAATGACATCATCTCAACGTTAAATCGCGTGGTCAGAACAAAAGGATAGAAAATTCGTAGCCAAGTTCACATCGTTCAAACTGATAGAATGAATTGTTATCGTTCCTACAATGTTCCACGCTACATTCTTTGTTATTGTAGAACAACATTATAGAACGAGCAGCCGACTCAGGCGCATCAACATAGCTACCAACTTATCCTTTTCTACAATTGCTGACACCGAGGCGTTATCGATTGGAGAACGGAATTCGACACGAAACGGTTGTAACTTGGCTAGGGGGCTGTTTTTTTTTCGGTAGTTAACTAGGCACCGTCTGGAAATATATAGCAGATTTTGTACTGCTACTACTGAGATAGGTAGGGCATATCAGGTATCATCGCCGTATCCTCGTGGGGGCGATCGGCGGCAATGATCTCTCGCGCCCCGGGCCCTGGTACAGGCCATGGTCCAGAGCGAGGAGGACTGGCAGGCGGTCGTATCTCTCTGCGAAACAGTAATACTAGCGAAGGAGGAGGCCGCACGCGTGAGGGAACGAAGGTCCTCACGCCCCAGTGTCCGGGATCCCGATCCCGATTTCCATCCACCGTAGGTGCGGGCTTGCGGACGGTGAGCAACGGGTAGCTCGCCTTCCGACCGTCCGGTAACCGTCCGGACCGAGCCCAAGTCGTCGACGGCGCGTATTGTTCCACGCGCGCCTCAAGGATATGTCAGCAAACCGTGGGGGCCCATCAGGGTCGAAGCCTACTGGGGTCACAGGTAGTGCGAAAGTGAAACCCGGGGCCCTGGGACGAAGACAAAGAAGGAACAGGAGTGGGTTTTTAGTCAGTAAAAGTCTGACACACCCTTGCGCCCCGCCCAAGACTGGGAGATGTCATTAGATGATTTCCCCACCTAAAAATAAAAAGGTAGATCAGGTACAATACTGCACCAGACTTAGTATATTTTTACTGTATTTACTATTTATATTGTTTAACTATATTTTTCTATCAACATAAAATAGCACTCGGGTAACTGTTTTAATTTAAATAAATAAAGTAAAACCATTAGTTAGACTAGCTTCTAGCAGCAGCTTCGTCCGTGTGAATGTCGGTTATTGCTGATGTGATGATGCCGAGTCCTTCCTTGGGGTTCAAGCTTACTCCCTACCAAATTTCATTCAAATCGGTTCAGTAGTTTAAACGTAAGAGCGTAACAGACAGACAGAGTTCCTTTTATATTTATAAAATGAATGACTTCTGCCAGCGGCTTCGCCCGCGTGAAAGTAAGCTTCTCCATACAAACTTTGGACCCCGTTTCATCCCCTCAGGGGGTGAATTTTGGTTAATCCTTTCTTATTCTTTGTGTGTGCATTAAAAGAAACCTCTGTGCAAAATTTCAGCGCTCTAATTCTAAGAATTTACACTGGGCGTTGATAAGTCTAAGATTAGTTAAAGATTATTAGTTGAGTTGATTGTTAGTTGTTGTTATTAGGATAAGATTTTTTTTTTTTTGATTTTTAAAGTCTGTGAGTGAGTCAGGACTTAGCCTTTCAGAGTAGGTACTGATTAACCAATTATTGCATATTGTTAAATCGGTTTTTATTGACTATTGCTCGATAATAACTACGGATCAAAAGTCAGGTAACGTATCTGACTTATGATCCATAGTTATAGTCAGTATAGTCATCTGCCAGGGTGGAATTGTACGAAAGACTTAAGACTTTTCTGTTTTAACAGCTTAGAATAGCGCATTGTTAAATTAATAACTCATAAATTAGGTTAAGGAAAATGTCGTAGGTTATACATTTATAACTTCTGCATATTTATAACTTAATATAAGATTTATTTATTTATTTATTTTATCCAGGTTAGCCAACAACTGTTTACACCAGTACACTAGCAACTCAATAATTATAGTTGGATAAAATTGCGGGTGCAACAATTAATTATAGCTTAACACCGCTAGCACAAAAAACAGTGGTAAAATCATTAAATTATTAGACTACAAAATATTCTTAATGCAAATGTGAATATAATGCGACTATGAAAATTAAATTAAATTAATATTAAAATAAATTACTAAACAAGGTAGAAATTAAATAATAATTGATACAGAAATAAGAGTACAAATTTCAATAAAATAAAATAAATTACACTAACAATTTAAAAAGAGACTAAAAACAACGACTATCTGAAAAATACTGAACTGTGGAAATAAACTTTAAAATATCTAAATCCTTTTTTATGTATGATTTTAATGTATAACTGTTATTTTTCCCGAATAAAATAAAATAAAGAGACATCGCGGTCTTAAAACGAACCCAACGTGGAGGAAGTTACATGATGATCGCCTCCCTCCCCTTTAAAAAAAACAAGGTGTGGTACCAGATTGGTGAAATTACTAATATGGTACATTATTAATGGTCTTCAATCAGGGACAACAACCAGTCATAAAGGGCCTATTACACTGACTGGACTGTCTTATTTTTTGTTCCGAGTAAGACCGGTCTAACCCTTATTACACTACGAGACATCGACTAAGACTGTCTGAATATCGTGTAGTGTACTAGACCCTTTACTAAACTTTGAAAGGAATAGGTATACCTACTAATAGGTTGAATTTGTGAATAAAGTCTCAAGCAACACCTAGTTCGTGATAATGGGAAAGGCAACAAACCATAACCAACCATATTAGACACACCCTATGAGCGTTCGATGGCGAAGTGGGTCATTACGGTAGCATAATAAGTTCGTTTATTGGGACAAACCCATTCATGAGCAAGTTACAGAAAAAAAAAAACATTTTATATTTTTGGAGATATCATAAATGGTGATGTGGTACTGACTGCCCGATGGTTATCGTAGGGTTATGAATAATACTTATAACCCTACGACAACTATTATTATTGAACTTTATTATTATTTTTCACTTATTGTTGAGTATAGCATAGTCGGCCTGTTCCCACTGTTGGGACCATGGGACTCAGGCCTCCTCTCTAGGAGAGGTTGATGTCACATATCTTCGAATTTTTGGTTCTAGGACATGCCGGTTTCCTCACGATGTTTTGCTTCACCGTTTTGAGAGCAGTAGTAATGAAATAAATTACACAAAGTAATGCGCCTGGCTGGGTTTGAACCCACCTACAACTCGTAAGTCGGGGTCGTTACCACTCGGCCACCGCTGAAACTATTGTTCAATGATTATGATTTATTAAATTTAATTTCTTTACCGAATATTGTTTTTATTTTATTTATTTACTTTTTTAAATAGGTATTTCTTATGTAAAACAGATGAAGAAAAACGTTTCAAAATATTAAAAATAGTAGTCAATCGCTATCAGAAACAGTTCAATCTACCGCGACGGTCAGGGCTTCAAAGAGAGGATCCTCCTCACTATATGGCCCGTGTCCAGGAGTATCGCTTTCTGAATGTAGCCAGCCTCCTAATGTGTCGACTGAGGTTCGTTTCACGATTATCGGTACAATTATTTAATAATTTTTTTTATAAAAACATTCAGTCATTGCTACTGAATAAAAGAAAATGAAATGGATTTTGCATAAAATTTGTTAATCCCGGGGATAACGATGATACCACGAGCTAGGATACATCAGTTTAGCTCGTATGTAGCGGTATGTAAATAAGCCGTGACATAACACACAATTTAAAATTGAACCGACAGCATATCTATAATTCATTTTCTTTTTTAATAAAGGAAAGAAGAAGATTGAAGGAGCGTTACCCGTCCTTGGCGCTAGCTGACCGAGATCTATCGGAGTGCCACGTCATGCTGGACTCGTACCAGACCATGCTGAACCAGCGCACCATCTGCGAGGGCAAATGCGCCATGGGCCGGCAGTGTCCTACTGGTAAGACCTACTGAATGTAGAACATTGACTTAGGTATATATAGTGATTAACTTCTGCCAGCGGATTCGCCCTCGTGAAAGTCGGTTTCTCCATGCAAACTTTGGGCCCCCATTTCATCCCCTTATGGGGTGAATTTCGGAAAATACTTTCTTAGCGGATGTCTACACAACATACCTGCCAAATTTTAAGTTTGTAGGTGTTATAGCTTCTGAAATTTCGTGATTAATCAGTTAGTGGTATTTTGCTTTTATATATATCAATTTATTTAATAATAACCCCTTCGCCGTATCCGTACGTTGAAGTCGTGGTGGGTCTTGCGCGCTCCAATAAACTCTAAGTCTGTACCGGTAGAGTTGCTTTGCCGTAACATGCCTAGGGTGAGGGGCCAGATTAAAAGAGATACAATCCGCAGGGCAGTATCGTTACGAACTGATTGGCATTAGCGACCCCACGGACCCGATCTCCCGAAAGAATTCTTGTTCCTCGTCTCCGGTTTGCCTTTATTAGCCGGCCGTAGTGAACACTGACGAGGAACAGAGCTCCCACCTCTCTCTTGCCCTTAATGGCTGGTTTGAGTGGAGATCCACAAGAGCAAACGTGCTCGGAAGAAGGATGTGTAATCCAGTACGGTGATGGTAGGTATCTTGACCGTACTTTCGTGATTGTCCCGGTAGCCGTGATATACTTGTCCACTACTCAATCACCTCAGGATATGTTGCCCTCTTGTTGCTACGTCATTTCGTGCTAGCGACCGTTTTTGGGGGCCCATTTATTGACTAAGAGAGTCACCCCCTGCCTTTTAATCGATAGATATTAATAACGTTGTTCAGGCAGGGGCCAAAGTCTTAAAGTAGTTCTTAGTAAGTCAGTCTACTTAAGCCTCCCAAAACCATATCCATAAATCTTTATTTTCCATATATGTTACAATAGTTTTCCACCAACTGAGGGTTGTCCTAGGTTGTACTAGCATTCCGGGTACAGGGATAATCGTCGGTTGATATCATCGGCCGGTTCCATGTAAATTGTCTAAAAGGCCTCGGCACGAGTTAGTTCGGCCCCTCGTACGCCTTGCAAAGGTCCAGGACCTTAGGGTCCTGAGTTAAATAAATACATGACAAATAATAATTTATTTTCTAAAAACGTGGTATATTTACAAGATGGTAAAAGAGAATAAATAGGAACAAACATGTTTCGCTAAGTATTAGCATGCAAATATTTGGTATGTACATAGTAACTAACATATAAAAACATTTTTTACAGACAAAAGTTTTATACAATTATGTTAGCGAACTATGATATTTAAGTATTAGTATGTGAATCTGTAAATATATACTTAAATTAGTAAATGACCGCTATCACCGTATAACCTTTCTAAAGATTAAGAGGTCCTTAACGGTTTTCCCTGAAGATTACGCACAATAGCGATGTCAGCTTCAAATAAAATTCTCATTGTAAAAAATTTTAGACACGTCGCAACGAGCTCAACGTTGATTTATCAATGTCGCCTTAGCTGTAAATCTTCAGCAAAAAAACGTTTGAAAATGACTCTTCTGACCTCTTAAGAGTGGTCTAAAAGAAAACTATCATTATTCCCCTCACGTATTTGTACATAAGTAGTTCAATTTGGTGTTGTAAGGGCCGACGTAGTTTTAATTCAATCGTCAGGCAGCCCACTTCTAGCGTACCTCGCACATAACTCGATTTCGCTTTAGCAATCTCATATTAATATCGTTTGTATGTAGATTGTATGAGCCGTAAAAAAAGGTTGAAATAAGCCAATCTTTGATGTTTCCAAATAGGATTGAATGTTTGTTTCATGTTTATACTCAAAAGCACCGTAATTTCTTGGAAATCCTGTCCTCTGCTTCAAAAGGACGGGGAAGGAATGTTGTAATGTAAACACCGTGTGCTCGTTCAAAATGATTGCTTGTTTAACGTAAATTTATCGAATGTATTTACTGTAATTATATATCAGCATGTACAAACTTACTTAAATGTATATCTAAGAGTAAAGCACCATTTTCGCCAGCAAAATAACGCTTTTAAAAACACTCAAAACCTGGTACTGACTGCCACCCTACCACCCTCACAAGGTTGGACCACCGAGCACTGTTTATCGATGCCATTGTCTGCACATTCACTCCACTATAGCAGTTTGTGTTGCCTTCTCTCACATCAGGGGTATGCAGAACAGGGTCCAAGCGACAGCCGCGATCGAGGAAGCCGTCAGTTGCCACAGGGCCCGGGGAAAGCCCAGGGCTGAAGAGGTCCCCGTCTACTCTGTCCACCACGTCCACCGTCTCTGGGTACCGACCCAGGTCCTCGCCGGCCGGACTTTATAGTTATACTGGAGGTCAGTGACTTGTGTAATTGTAACAGCCGTTTAATGTTTAGAAAGATAATCAAGGAGCTCATCTAAATTCCGGGTCAATTCCCGAGGCGCGCTGAATACAAAGTGCTGACTGTAGCCTGAACACTACTTAGATGGTCCGGTAAACTGATTACATATTTGATAAAGTCAAATATCATGACTAAGGCCTACTATCAATGGGCGCGTAGCTTCATAGACGCGTAGTCGTCATTATATGCTTCGTGTACGCCTGCTCACAGCTTGCATACGAAACTATGAAACTTGCTCGACGAAGCGGCACCGATACGAACGACACGACTTTGCCGCTTCGCGAATACGCGTCTATGAAGCTACGCGTCCGTGGACAATAGGCCTAAACTTTTTCTAAAGTCCGTCTGCCTCTACAAATAGCTACGACCGCGTAGCATGTGGTACTACGCCGTAGACCTGCTACGTTTGTTTCCGGTTTGTTGCGTAGAGGCAACCAAATTGTTGTTTTCTACGGGTCACTTTACAGGAGTCATACACTTAGACATTGAGCTTACCGATTAACCTGTTCCTTATTCGACAGCACCGTCTCGCCCGACCCGTTCAGCATCAGGTCTGAGCGTGACGCGCGTGACAGATCCGGTGGGCGGCGGCACGGCCATGGCGGTCGGCGGTACGGAGTACTCGCGCCGCCGTGCCGCATCCGCACCCGCAACTCCAGCACTGTCACCCGCATCCTCGCCGCCCGGCTCCCCACATCGAGCACCGCATAGGTGAGCAGGTGTAGCGTAACCTTACCGCGGATAAGTCATGTGAGGATTATTTTCAGTGTGTAGTTTACACCATGTGATGTCGAGCATTGGACTAGCCGAAGTCGGACATTAAACAAACTGTAGCGTCACTAGTGTGTCGTATTCTCATCCTTCTGGTCTAACAATAACAAATCATTAAGAACTCAATTTTCTGTCTACAAATTGGAACAAGAATTTAATTTGCCCAAAGATAAAATGATTGTTATGTAAGACTCGGCTTTTTTACAAAACTATTACACAAAATGTCCTTGTTTTTAGATGCACACATTATTTTATTCAGATTCAAATTTCAGTCAGTAACTGCATCCCGTAAAGCGAGAATTCATGCATAAAATACTGTATAGATTAACATTTGCATAATAACTTTTAGCACGAAATCCGCACGTCATTGACAATTCGATTACCTACATACAGTTCATTCAACATTCACAAAAGGCCTTTCTAGAACACAGTTCGTGTTCTGACTAAATTACCTTTCAGTTTTTTACAGCATTTCAATCAACCATTTCTAGTGAATTGACTGTACGTACCTACCTACCATTAGCATTTGTTTTTATTTGATTGGCATGTTTTAATAGCTCATTTCATCTGACCTGTAGGCGCGGTGTTGCCTGGGTGATACCCTCGGTGCAGTGGGACCCCGACTCCATGTGACGTCACCGGGGGTCCACGTCTCAGGAGGTTTTAATCACTCTCGTCGCACCCCGCCTTGCCACAAGGTTATGCATTGTTTCCTTTGTTTTTCACGCTTGTTTAACAATCATCGTGCGCAACGCTCTGGACAAGCACGTTGTTCAAATTTTGTAAGTGTTTTGTGTATAATTGCAAAATTGATGTTTGTGTTGATTTTTGTAGGTTTTTTTTTTAGTTATTGATTGTTACTTGTTGTTTTTTTTTGTAATTGGTTTTTTGTTGATGGTGTTATACCACCACTTGTTAATATCTATATTTAGAATGTTTTTTGTATTACTTTGTCTACATTGTTCTCACACAATAGTAGCGATAAGAAACATATATCCGAGATATTTGTAATACATAACATGATTGAAAAGAGTGACATTTCCTGACATTTTAAAAATGCCTGTAAATGATTTATTTGAAATGCTTTGAATCTTTGTTGTCTGTTTCATCAAATCTGGATAGATTGCAGTCAACATCTCTGACAGATTACTTTTTACAAATTCCGGTCTATTTTCTAATTCATTACGTTGATGACTATCCGGATACTGTGAAACAGGTTATAACATCTCAATTAACAGAAGAGAAACCTTTGCAGTGTAGGTACAGTTATTAGACAGATGAGGGATGGCCGCAGGTTTCATTCCGAATATAGAATAGTTGCATATTTAGTAGGCGCATAATGAGGAGTAGCTTTTCTGTAATCCCACAAATAGATTATGGATATCAGACAGCTGCACTCGCTCCGTTTTTCGGCCGCATTTAAAAGCCGACCCCATTTTGTTTACTTTCGGAGAAGATTAATTGAAAGCCATGACTTATATAAATAAATAAATAAATATTCTACAACTATCACACAACGCCGTCTAGTCCTAAGCTAAGCAGAGCATAACATAGCATAGCATAGTCGGCCTTATAATGTTCCCACTGTTGGGACTCAGGCCTCCTCTCTAGGAGAGGGAATGGGCCATAATTCACCACGCGGGCCCTGTGCGGTTTGGTGAATGTCAGATGTCTTCGAATTTTTGGTTCTAGGACATACCGGTTTCCTCACGATGAAAACATCGTGAGGAAACCGGTATGTCCTTCACCGTTTTGAGAGCAGTGGTGATGAAATAAATAACACAAAGTAATGCGCCTGGCTGGGTTTGAACCCGCGACCTACAACTCGTAAGTCGGGGCCGTTACCACTCGGCCACCACTGCTCGCTGCTGCTGATAAACATACTTACATATTTCTAAATACATACTTATATAGATAAATTACACCTAGACACAGAACAAATGATCATGCTCATCACACAAACATTTATCCTGGGTGGGAATCAACACACGACCTCCGGCATCAGTCAGGGCCACTAACCACTAGACCAACAGGCCAGTAAAAAATATATAAATCTTCGTAAAATTTTAAATACCGTTAGATTATAATCTATCTCGCGACATTATAACCTATCGAAAGATTGTGAACCGTAACATACTGCTTACAATTTAAAGCAGTATTTTTCGGTAGATTATAAATCTATCAAAATGAAACTGTTACAATTTTACAGTGACATATACTTACGCCTCGACTTCTAAGTTTTCGTACTTTTAATACTACAATAAAAACAACAAATCATTTTGTTTGACGTGTATTTTACTTAAGAAACAAAGTATAACTGAAAGGAACTTCCTTATCATCCCGACGAGGGTTGAAATGAAGAAATTAATGAAGCGTTTTAAAAATAATTGACGTTACAGTACCGGGGATGAAAAGAGCCTCTTACGCCATTGTTTCTTATTCTGTCTAGTATTATCTTAATCTGAGAGAAGGCTGCGTCGGGGACGCTTTCATCCATTGTCACTATAACTCTTTAAGTCGGAAACACATTTCTGCGCGTTTTCGCGACGGAATTTTAGATCCGTTATGAACACCCGGAGAATTGAGTAGACAAATATTACGTGGTAAGCTCGACTGTGTGGGATAATACCGTAATGGGATTAGTTGTGCTGCTAGATATAGATATTTAGTCGCAGCTGTGGTATGATACTTGTCTGTTGTCGGAAGAGGTTACGACCCAGTTTAGGTATTAACGTCTGACTCTGTACCAAATTGTTGAACGTTTGTGTGGAATGGTGTTTGTGTTGTGAGTTGAAAATAACGGTTTTTATTTTGGAGAACTTCCTATTTTTTCTTTGCACTGTAGGTATTTTGTATTTAATGTACTTTGTGAAAACTGGACTAAATTCAGTTGTGTGGTTTTGGAAGGCAGAAAAGTTTAGATAGGGCTATACCTTCACGCATGTTTCAGTAATAATCATTAAAAAAGACCTTAAACAACTTTGAAACAGCCTTGTTTTTGGTTAGTTTTCAGTCATTTCCATTTACAATCAAACAAAATGTAGTAGATAAACCAAACCACATTGGTATACAGGGTGTCTTTGACATCGATGCACAAACCAATACCACGGATCCCGTATATGATTCTAGACGCCACAGTGGTGGAATTTTTCGTCGGTTTTTCCCTAATTAAAAACAAATCTGTACTTTTTTAAATTTAAATAAAAACAAAATCGTTATTCTAATCAATCCCGATGACATTTTTAATTTTAAAAGTAATTCATTAATTTTGTTTACTAAAAATGTTAGAATAGGTAACGTTTTTATACAGTTTAAATTAAAAAAATGCTATGATTTTTTTTTTAATTTTGCCGACGAAAAATTCCACCACTGGGGGTCCAGAATCATGTACTGGATCCATGATATTCGTTTGTGCGTCGATGTCAAAGACACCCTGTATACCAATCTGGTTTGGTTTATCTACTACATTTTGTTTGATTGTAACTGAAAACTGACCAAAAATAAGGCCGTTTTAAAGTTATTTAAGGTTTTTTTTATAATGATTATTATTGAAACATGCGTGAAGGTATAGCCCTATCTAAACCTTTCTGCCTTCCAAAACCACACAACTGAATTTAGTCCAGTTTTCACAACCACTTATCTGCATTTTTTTTTTCAAAAAAATTACTCTCATTACATATTACGTGTAATATTATTCTGTCGTTAAATATTCATTATGTTCGTTGCGTGTTGTTTGTGTTTAGTTTATATTTTATTTAAGTAGATAGGTACTAGAGACTTTTCATTAGGTACGTTTCCTTTTTAAACCCTTCCATTAAAATTGTACAACGTTCAGCTCAATTTCAAACATAAAATATGATTGGACGAGCCATACCTACCATACATATCATATGAAGAGCGTAGAGGAAACGGGAGCCCTCCGTATTAGATTCATATTTAACGAGGCAGGGTCGTGTGCGGACATCATAAAATTTTACGTACTGCTGACGTCCGGACAGACGAACTAATTTGTGTTAGCATAGCCCGCATGCCGGAGATAGGCCTCCATGGACGTTACAATATCGTACATTGTTAATTGAAAGCGAGATGCCCTTTCAACATGAAAAACTGCTACATTACTTACCTTCATTTTAAATCGAGTTACTGGCGATTCGGACACACAGTCCGAATTGACACATTTTATTTTAAATATTTTTTACTGACGATTCGGACACCACAAAATTTATTGAAGCTATTTAGTACAGTCAGATAAAATAAAGTCTTAAAGTGTAATATAAAGAAATTTATTACTCGAAGTTGCCGTCTTAAATCCAGCCTAAAATAATTTTGGTAATGTTTTTTTACCCCATAAATTATATTTTAAAACTTTTTATCTGACTGTACTAAACTGTGTGAGTCCGAATCGTCAATGAAATAAAAAAAAAAGTGTTAATTCGGACACTGTGTCCGAATATACTGTGTCAGTAAGTCTATAAATCACGGTGTGCAAATATGACTCAAACTTCAGCAAGGTTGACACAAAACCGTGGTATAATTTTAACTAATGAATTCATCGATTAGTGAAGGTTCGTCTGCTAAATTGTTCTTTTTACTTTGCGCTGGTTTTTCGCAAGTCATGAGTTCATGACTATCAAAACATTATTTGATTAGGTTTTCAATTGTGGTTGGATTGGCATAGTGCCGAAGTTTTCGGCGTCTAAGCTTGTGCTTAAGTTCGATTCCCACAAAGAACGAATAATTTAGTTACCTACAGCCATTTTTTTTTAAACGTGGGGGTCCCAAATGGAATGACTCCTGCTCCCCTAGCCTAGTTACAACTGTTTCGTTTCGATTCTCTTTCGTCTATCGACTCAAGTCGGCCACGCCTCCAATTCATTTGTTCTGACGTTATCTTAAAGCTCAGTCACGTGGTCAGAACAACAGAATAGGAGGCGTGGCCGACTTGAGTCGATAGACGAAAGAGAATTGAAACGAAACGGTTGTAACTTGGCTAGGAGGGCTGTATTGGGGGCGCGTTCACAAACATGTAAACTCACACACACAAAGATACTCACACCCAAAACATTAATCTGTAGGTCATGCAAATATTTGTTCTGTGTGGGAATCGAACCCACGACACGCAGCTTCTTGCATGTGAGATTGTATGTTAACGCTCCTAAGGTACACGAGAAATGCTTTATTTATTTATTTATTATATAGTTTATTGTACACCTCATAATGTGTACAGGATAAACATTTACAAAAACTAAGTGTGCAATGGGCGGTCTTATCGCATAGGGCAATCTCTTACAGACAATCTTTATGTTTATAAATACAAACTATACTAGACTATTGTTATATTCAAAGTAGTGGATGACGTGTTTCAGATCGCGCCCGCTGCAGCGGTGCTCGTAGCAGGAGTCCGTGCGACGTCCAGCATCCGGCCAGGGTCGACCGCACGAACGGCAACCACTCATCCCCACGTCCGCTAGCTCATAATAGTAACGTGCACTCACGCGGGCCTGTCTCGCTACTCGCTCATTTAATGTCTAGGACTAATTTGAACGACTAACGTCTGAATTCTGAAACAAAAATTGTGACGAATTGTGGAGCGCGTGTCAAATTGCTTTGATTTGTTGAATTACTTATATATATCAACAGCTCGCGTAACTTAATTTGTGACGCATCATTGATTTTTATCGTCAAAACTTTTGTGATTGGTTGACCAAAACCAACATCGACCAATCACACCAGTTGAAATTGGTTTTGACCAAACCTTTCAGAAGCCGGAGGTTATATATTGTGGTAAGAGTAAACATAGTGTCAGACAAGGTCTAGACTTTAAATTAATAGCGAGTAGGTAGTGAAAGGACCTTACGCTTCTGTGGCTTCAATGGACGCCAAACGAAGCTTTTTGAAAGTAAACAATACAGTGACGGTAGATAAGTGTTGGACGGCGAATTATTACATTAAATGAAGGATATTTTTGGCGATGCAAGGTACTTTTTAAGATATGAGGTTTAATAACGTTAAAGATAACGCTATAACGACAGTTGTACCAATTCTAAATTGTTGTTCGCCTTCGCGGTGTCGTCGTGATATACATTGTGTAACGTTAGAATCACTCATCAACGAAGCTATGCTAGTGAACATTTTCACACTCAGTCACATCAAATGTGCGGTGATTATGTCCTGATGAAACGGAGTTTTAATAAATGTTGGACTTTTAACGAACAATTGCAAGCAATTCTTTGTAGTCAAAGGTCTTCGGAGTGTGGAAATGCGACAATTTGTTCAACACGCTCGTGCTGTAATCTTTTATACGACTGCGCTATAGCAATAAGTTTCGAGCGAACTAAACGGAAACTTGGCTTATTTTGTATCGCTACGGTGGAAAATAACACCTTCGCAAAATATAGTACTTCAAAATCTTAGCATTTCATTGCAGCATTGTATTGTAAGCCCTAAGGTGAAAGAGGTATAATTTAAGTATCGCATTCTAAATGTTACCGCGAAATGTCTTATTAGTTCAATTATTTATAATAAATTAAAAGTATAACGTGCTTATGTAATGAAGAATAGTATCTAACTATCTATTATATGATATTTTAGTAAAGCCGTGGTGGGCAAGCGTAGCTGATACCTCTTAGTTGGAATAAGAGACGCTCTGGCTGGTTCAGAATTATATTTCTAAGATTTCTACCTTCGATAATACTATAAACTTAGCTCGTATTTTTTATCTATTGTAGCTAGACTGTAGCTTATACTTATTTTAAAGAGATGCATCTATTTACTAGAGAAAACTTGAGAGACCTATTGTATATTATTCCTCAAAAAAATATTTCTACTGTACCTAAGGGCGGAATTCACCAATAAAAGTAAACGCGATTATGCGAGCCAAACGTTAAAACGCGATTACTTTTATTGGTGAATTCCGCCATAAGAGAAACTTTCGTGTTTATACAAAACTAAAATCTATTTTTCCGTAGTTCAGTTTTGAATATTAAACACAAGAGATTTCCCAAATAGACAATTTCTAAATATATAAGAGTACCCACTTAAACTTGTATAATTTAGTCCTAAGTCATCACTGTAAAATATCCCACTTCGTTTTAACATGACGATATATAAAGTTTAATTACAAATAACACAGATCTTAAGTGTATATTCCTCTTAAATTATGATAGACCCTTGATCACGAGCGTTAGACATCACAGGTTTTTTGACTTTACTACTATCTACATTCCTACTGATGTCTTTCTATACAAGGCACCAGATAAACTTGGAATAAAGTGCATTGACCATTTCCGCGTATTTCTGCATAGTTACCCGACAAACAATGTCCGACAAAAGTAGCCTATGTCCATCCTTGGAGTTCAAGCTGCCTCCGTACCAAATTTCATCAAAATCGGTTCAGTAGTTCAACCGTAAAAGCGTAGCAGACAGACAGAGTTACGTTCACATTTATAATATTAGTAAGCTTGATTATGGATTACCGATTTTTTTTAAATTAAGAATGTCAAAAAGTGTAGAAGAGGTAATGACCGTTATTCCCAGTTTATCAGGCGCCTACCATACCTCTGGTTTGCTCTAAATCCTTTTGCTTCAATTTCGAATGGTGAGCTTAAGAATAAAAACGTCTGTAAACGTTTTAGATAATAATTGCTCAAAAGGGAAACTGAATCCGTTCCTAGCACAGCACAATTTTACGTTAGATGCTCGGCACGTGCGTTACATAGCTCGCTCAGCTCCCCTAGCCAAGTTACGATCGCTTCGTTCGAAGTTTGTTCCTTTGTTCTGACGTCATCTCAAAGCTCAGTCACGTGGTCAGAACAAAGGAATCGGAGGCGTGGCCTACTCGAGGCGTTCGACGCAAACGGAACGATCGTAACTTGGCTAGGGGGGCAGTACTTTCTTTACACGGTAGAACACTCAAATCTAGGGTCAAACTACGTTGTGAATTTTTGCATATCTCTCTTTCTCATTCTTACAAGGCTTAGCCTGATTTAGAAAATTGTGATTTACTTAGATGCCTTTAGCACGGTGGCATACGTAGACGATAACATTAAGTAGGTACGTTTGTTTATGATTACTTGTGAAATGCTGCCACTGTAGCTTTGTTATAACTCGGTTATAAGTCTGTAAATATTTCTGTGTAATCTAAGGCAATATTTCCTTCAAAATCAACTTCAATCATTTGGTTCTTCTGGTGGATAAGATCGAGGAAATTGCTTTTCCGGATCTAGATTCTGGTAAAGTCGTAGCCAGATAATATTTCATTAAGGAAGATTCTGTTATGTTTAAGTGCCTGTATTTTGAGGCCTGAATGTTAGATTACTAGGTGATTGAGTACATTTAAAGCAACAGCTCGAAACAATTAGGTATGTACAGTCAGCAACACAAGTCGATTAACCCTTAGCAGCTGCAGGATTGTTCGAAGGAGTTACCGCGGCCCTGAGACGCAAAGGGTAACTGAAGGAACGGGGGTGTGTTTTAGTGTAGCTCGCCGTCCGGCCGTTCGGTAATTAACCGGACCGAGCCCAGTTGTCAACAGCGCGTAGTGATTCACGCGCTCCTCAAAGATATGTCAGCAAACCGTAGGGGCCCAGCGGGGCCGTTGCCCGCTATCTAGGTCCGGGTATGTTTTAGTCAGTAAAAATCTGATATCCCTCTCACTCCACCCATATCGGGAGGAATATTTAATGACCGGACCTCAAAAAAAACTCAATTAACACTTCATTAGACTCGACACGTGTCATAAAGTATAAAGCTAGAACTGCACCGCGCACACGTGTGCCACACACGCCGATCTGGGCGCGTCGCTCTCCATACATTTTATACGGAAACTAAACTTGTAGAGCTACATTTGATCCACGCCACGCGACGCCTTTCTACGTAGGTACAAATCAGGCGTGTTACACGTGTGCGTCGGTCTAATGTAGTTTTAGCTTAACTGTTTCATATCTGGAATACCTATAAACCTAGCACTAGGACCTCAAATTCAGACAATACAAAGGTATGTAATAATCACTTTACTGACTGGAACTTAATTAAGTTAATCGTTTTCAACGTGATTAATCCACTTCAGCTGAAACAATCTATTTGTTCAAAGCAATTTAAAAGCTATTATGTTAATTGAATGTTAAATCCCTTCGTTGAACATGTTTCTTTCAACTCAATAAAATCCGACTCACTGATTACGACCGTGACGAATAAAATAGATACCTATTTATGGCTATACTGCTCTACATCTATATGGCTTTATACAGGGTGGAAAAATTATACTTTTTAGGGTTCCGTACCTCAAAAGGACCCTTATAGGATCACTTTGTTGTCAGTCTGTCTATCTGTACAAATCATTTATAGACGCGTTCCCGAGACGCGTGGAGGTATCGAGTTGATATTAGAACCATCAACTCAGGTTTGCGGTCCCTTTAAGCTAGATATGACCGTTTAAACGTATAATGAATCAAAATTCATAGGGTACTTCCTGTTGATATAGAATCCTAAAACTTGGCATAAATCAAGGTCTTATAGCACAGGCATAGGAATAAATCTGAAAACAGTAAATTTGTCGTTAAGTCACAAAAAAGTAATTTTTTTGCGATTCGATAAAATCTTCGAGAATTTAACTATTTACATGTACCTACCTATCTGTTTATAAGGAACCCTTAGTACGCGAGTCCAACTCGCATTCGCTCAGTTTTTTTTTTAATGATATAAACCCACCTGATGGTAAGCTGTGATGCAATCGTTGATAGTGAAGCGCACTATTTTATTGATTTTGCCAATTCACTCTAGCCTTGAAGACACCTAAATTATAATCGGACGGGAAGACCGCAGCAGGTTAATTGTTCCAGTTCTTTGATGTACACGGTATTAAAGACGAGGCGAAATGCTTAGTCCGGACCGTAGATGTGCAATGTCGGGTTGTCCGATGGTAGTAGGTGATGGCGGAATCAAGTCATGTAATTCCCGCGCACACTCTCCAAAATGCATCAAGGCTAGCTACCCTTCGCCTGTGCTCGTGGACGTCGGGCTGTGAATGGTTGACCATCGTAACATATAACAGGATTCCATTGTGTTAAGAGGCTCCTTTTCCACTCGGTTATCGTCAACATCGAACTTCGTTTAAAAGCTTGTTTTAACGCAGTCCAACGCGATGTTTGACTAAAAGGCAACGCGAAAAAAGAGAGATAACTCTATTGGCATTCCGTGATATTGTATTCCGTGATGGTAATTCTGTGATTTACCTACTCGAATACTGTACAAAACTTGTTCCAGGAAATACGTGTTTTTTTTAAACCCTTAAAAGTTTTTGGTAAGAATTGTCGTCATTTAAAATCTTGATTAAATTTGCAAGGCTTCTATTGTTATATTTTTTAATTTTTACGTAAATTAGGAAGTGTCTAAGTTCCTGCAAAATAGCAGCTTTTCAGAGGGTTTTACTGGACTAGTTTGACACAAATTTATAAATTGATGTCAATAGAAGCCTAGATAATATCCACAAGATACTGTGTTTCCAAAATATCTAATGTAAAATGTGTAATAGCGTCATAATCGCGTAAGGGCGGTTGTATGAAAAACAGTGAAAATGTGTGTCGAGTTGCATCCCCTTAAGTCTTTGATTCCCGCTGTCAATTGTAGATCTTTGACAGTCGTCCTGGTTAGTCAGAAGCCAGGAAATCACGACACGGAAACACCAACCTATCTATTCTCTAAGAAAACAGCCTTGAGCGCAGCGCTGTCCGCAACGACGAAATCCAAATAGGCAATCCAATGTATAGGTTTATTGGATTGGTCATCCTATGTACGTATTTGGATTTCGTCGCTGCGGCCAGTGCTGCGCTCAAGGCTGTTTTCTTAAAGAATAGCACTGCAGTCTTGCCAAGGAAGACCATTTACACAATAACTGGGTTCTGGAAGTTTGTTGTTGTAGAATACTGGTATTCAGCAGCAACCAGTTAGATTGGAAGCCAACCCCAACACTATTGGAAAAAGGCTAGGGAGATTGAAGTAGATGATTTAATAGAGTATGAGAAGGATTTTATTGAAACAGAAATTTAAGTAACTAATAATTTTGAGAGATCTTTCTAAACTTTAGCTAGGCAAAATCAATCAGTCTTTCATTTTATGTAGTAACTACAATGCGTTCCAAATAAGAATAGGATCGATTGCCATGTTGTGACGTCACGTCATACTGTCGAATCGAAAAATTATAGGGTGAGCAAAACAAGATTTTTTTTTAATTTAATTTATTTACGAACTGTGAACGAAAAATGTTTAATCAGAATCCAGTTCTTCAATTTTGCTCATCGCCGAGTTCTTAAATTTTGCCCAATTTCTTGCGATTTGACAGTATGACGTTACGTCACAACATGGCAATCGATCCTATTCTTATTTGGAACGCATTGTACATATTAAGTTAAGTTTAGGTACCTATTCAAAATGGAAAGGCGTATTTTAATTCTATATAAATGTACCTACTTAGTTAAAGGCCTGAGTACCTCGGGTATCTGCCTATTTTAACCTATAGAATTTTGCATTAATTGGGTATCTCTTAAGATGTATTTCTACTAACTCCAATGTACCTTCCATACTTGAATAAATATATTCATTTATTGTTTAAATGTAAAGAACGAACGGCTATATATACACTTTGTGTCTAGGTAGCTATATCTAATCTACCAATTATGTAATGTCTACTTTTCACTTAAAACTTTTGAAACTCACACACATCAGTATAAAGTTCCATCGCAAATGACAATATTTTAAGAAAATATTTAATGAGCACTATTTTTCGTGAATTTTGAAAGTTATTTTACGTGAAAATAAATAGAGATGTTAAAAAGAACTTACGTACCTATGTATTTAAAATGGAATTTTAAAAGAAATACGTAATGAATTTTGTCATTTATTTGGTACTCGTTTTGTTATTGGGCAATTTAACTTTTCTGGATTTTAGGAAAGATGCGATGATCGCGTTGCTGTCTTTTACAAGACCAAGAAAATAATTCCCTCTAAAAATATTTCTTAAATTTCGAAAACAGCTGCAATACTAAGTATAATAAAAACACGTGTATGTACCTATGTGTTGAAACTCTGCGGGAACCTTTAAAAATTTACCTACCATAACCCTATAACGAAAAAGGCAAATGAAGGAACGCAGGCGAGTTTTAATCGTAAAAGTCTGGCACGTCCTCTCACTCCAGCCTACAGGGGGATGATCCAATGCATTTCATGATTTCCGACTACAAAAAAGTGTTGAAACTGATTACATAATGGGTTTATCTAATGTTCCCAATCCCCTATCAACATTTAATTAGTTGATGCACGAGAGTCAAACTCTTGAATCTAATACATGAAGGGTTCAAAAACATTTCAAATGGGTGAGTTACCAGGGTGAATGTATAATAATGGACCACTTAAATTGGGACCTAACATCTACCTAAAGGATTATGAAAACGATTTTATAGGATGTTAAATAAGTTGGAACTAACCACGGATGATAGGTACCTACGTAGCATTCTCTGCCAAGCTTATAAGAGAAAGTTTAAACAGATGTTAGGCATGAACGAGCTAGATTTCAACCTCAAAAATCCCAATAATGACCGAGTACCTTAGTATTTCTTTGGGAAAATATAGATAATAGATATTGCATTGTTAAAACATTTTAGATCATATTTATGTTATGCACTCAGAGCGTAGTCCGTTGTAATGATTGTATTGGAAGCAATAACGCTTCTGTGAGAGCGCAGCTGCAATGTGATTGAGCATATGGTTATTATGCAACTGTGTATATTTTTAATATAAAATTTGAATAACAACTTGTTTTATTCAACACCTGGTTTAATAACTTAAGCACCGTGTCACCGTGCCTCAGACATCGACACACAAACTGGATCCAGTACCTACCTAAATACATGGTTCTGGAACCCCAGTGGTGGAAATTATCATCGGTGTTTTTCTGGTTGTTAAAATAAAGAATCTTCGCTTTTTCATATAAACATCGTTATCCTAATCAACTCCAATGACATTTTTAAATAAATAAAAAAGTAATTTACACGCTTTTTCAATAAAAAAAAAAAACAAAAGTGCTATCTCAGCGCAGCCTGGAGATGCTCAGGTGAATAAAGCGAATGAATTACTTTTTAATCAAAAATGTGTTTTGTATTGGGGTTTGATAGAATAACTACTTAAGAAATTTCAAATTAAAAAGTTTTTTTAAATAAGGAAAATACCGCCACGCGGGGTCCAGAATCGTGTACTGGATCTATGGTAGGTACATGTTTGTGCGTCGATGTCTAAGTTACGGTGTATTCCTTTTAACATTTTCAGTACCAAGATTTGCAGCTCTCGGCTCCATGACACATTCGCCTACGCCTCGTGCGAATTCCGCCTCGGTCGCAATGACAAACTTTTTGCACTTGTATCAAAATGTACTATTTTAATACACTTACTCGAAAACCTGCTCTTATCCACCGGATAAGCAGAAAAGTGCGCAGGGTCTCCCCCGCCACAATGTTATTACATTTATCGTATCAGGCTGGGCGCACGTCGACCCCCACAAGTCGCCGGTCAACCCGTTTATTAATTTCTTCGTAATTGTATTGAAAACGAAACCCGGGGCCCTGGGACGAAGGCAACGAAGGAACAGAAGTGCGTTTTTCGTCAGTAAAAGTCTGACACTATCTCTCGCTTCGCCCAAGAGCGAGATTTGTCATAAGACGATTTTCCCACCCAATAAAAAAAAAAACTTGAAAAAAGTCGTTTGATACACGTGCGAATTTGTCACTGCAGCCCTCGGCTCGTGCGAATTCCGCCCCGGATTGACAAACTTTCTGCACTTTTATCAATATATACTAGTACGATCAATGAACTGGGTCCTTGACATCGAAAATGTTAAACCTACCAACCTGCTCAAGCAGGGATGCTTCAGGGTAGTCCGCGAAATTAAAATTTTTGTTACCTAAGTTTTTGAATTGTCCAAGTCAGTGTCAGGTGTCTATGACTTACGGAATAATAATCAACAAATAAATGACTTATGGATCATTGAACGTCTACTATACAGAAATTTTAGGTATCTACTTTAGCATTGGTAAAGTGCAACTGCTCTTTTGACCCCTTACTTTATTTACAATGTAACACTGACCTGCAAAATACAACAAAATTATGAAATTTTAATTTCGCGTTAGCGGGCTATTTGGCGCTTTCTTTTTTGCCATAAAGACTATCGTCGTTACTTTGATATTTAATGTGAAAAACAGATATTGAGTCACGGAAATCACAAAAATAGCAAGGGATTAAAAGGTAGAATTCTTTGCCCTCAACCAAACACACTAATATTATAAAGGCGAAGGTTTGTGACTGTGTGTGCATGTTTGTTACTTCTTCACACTGGAACGGCTGAACGGATTACGATGAAACTTGGCACACAGGTAGACCATATCCTGGAATAGCACAGGATTTTAATCCCGGAAGTAAGTTTCCTAGGGATATAATTTTCCACTATTACGCGGGCGTATCCGCTAGCAGCAACTAGCGTCAAATTAAAGACACCATTGTTATATCAATATCGTTATTTATTTATACATATACTTAAAAACTTGGAGCTAAAACATTTTTAATTGATAAAATATCTAACGTTAATTCATGTTATATTTCATTTTTTCAACAATCATTCAGGCGAAATGTGTGTTACTGTCACTCTACTCTTTCTGTTACAAAAATAAATCTTTCAAACCAGAAAAGAAAGCCTCTTATATTACAAAATTGGCCTATATTTCACATACGTAGATTATGTTAAAGTATACTGTTAGATCATACAAAGACGCAAATGCATTTGAAAGCAAAATCATGAGATCAAAAATTGCTACCTACTTATAGTGGATTGGAGACAGAGACACGGTTTATCTCAATCTGTCTCCTGTTTAACTCGATAATAACATGTCCAGCACTGCGTTCAAAAATAACCAGAGTAGGGTAGAGTCGCTACTCCAACCGTTCAAAAATGCTTCGAGTTGCAACCCAGAGTAGTTCTTTTATAACCAGAGTAGCTACCCTAGAGTTAATCCAATTAACTCTAAAACTCTGAGCAGGGTAGGTTGCTTGGCATTGACAGTTGAACTTTACGTTCGCGTTCAAAAATGCGAGCTTAGAGTATGTACCCTGATGACGTCATTAGAGTTAACTCTAACCTCATTTTCGAACGCAGGACTGTAAGATGAAGTTCCCTATTTAAATGATTTAGATTTAGAGCCTCCGAGCAACTCAGTGATTAATACACGATAATTAAATGCACAAATTTCAAATTAACACAACTGATTATCACGTAATTATACGATCTATGATTCTTTATATGATCTAAAACAGAGGTTATATACCTAGAGAAGGGAAGGTAATTGACTAAAAAACTTCAAAATAAGAAGAATCATCCTAATATAACTTAACCGTTCTTAAGCAAAAATAATATTATTAAGTGTTTTTGGTAATCAAGTGCTATTTACATTTAGATGAAGGTAGGAATAATATACTTATTCAATAAAATAAATACATACAGTAGTTACTAATCTAATTTAAAACGTTAATTATACATTACACAAAGTTAATCAGTTACAACAAAACAAGTACATTAGAATACATTTAACACATTAAATAAATAATTTAAGTGGTCCTTAAATAAGGGTTTGACCAACTACCAAATAATCCAGGTTCTCTTATGATTAGTAAGCATAAAGTTGCGTTTATACTAAGCATGAGCACAGTACTATACACCATTTGAAATTAGATTAAGACATTCAAACAAATCTCTTTTATCGTCCGTTTAATCAATTTTGACTTCTATTCCGTAGGCTCATGGATGGCATTAAAAGCAAAGCTATGGTTACAATACCAACTCTTGTCGATTAGTTGTGTAGTACTCATAACACAAGCTCTGCTTGGCTTGGGACTAGAGTCTAGACGGCGTTGTGTGATAGATGTGAATTATTAAAAAAAAATACTCCAGTTGCTATTTGTGATGCCAGTAAAGCAATAAAATTCAAAATCGGTTGAACGGACAGTAAAACTTTGTCTTATTTCGTATGGATCATAGATATTTAGTGTCTTCCCATCACTCTTAATATTACTTAAAAGTAGTGGAAGAGTTACACTGGCGAAGTGTAAACGCAGCTTTATAGTAGGTACCTACATTCTGCTAGTGAAAATATTGATCGACTATGTAAGGGCTATGTAATATCTTTTTAAATTTTGGGATCCTAAGAAATTTTGGACGGCGAAGCAGAGGTAAGCATCGACAATAATGCTTCAATATGACAGATTTCTATTTGGACTAACTCTAATAACACTGCAAGTTTAGGATTTAAATCGCAAACATAGGTGATACTTTGGCAGTGATTCTTTGGTATTTGGCAAGAAGGAATGTTTTTATTATTTGTGCATAACATTTATAGCAAATGAAGTTTGCACAACAAGTCTCAACAAGAAATAATAGCCTTTAACAGCATCGCAATAACAGCTATTTTGATTTAAAAGCGGAGCTAATTTGGCAAAAGGCACATCCAAAGAACTTGTGAATGGATTTCTAGTAAACAGTTTATATTTTTAGATATGTGAAAAGGTGGCTCCATGATTCTATAATTTAGTGCTACAGTGAAAGTAAACGTAGAATCTCTTAGGGGGTGCCATTATTTTTCTACGGCCCTTATAGCGAGGTAATAATAGCTATCTATAGAATAATAATTCCTTTTTACCTGTACAATTTGTAATGTATCAATTGTTATTTCATTTACTTCTTATTTTACATAACTATACAATCTTATGTTCCTATGTCGAGCCGTTGTCGCCGTGGTATCCGCAGTGAGACCTTTACATGTCGAAAGGTAATAACTTTCTTTTATTTTATTAATTTTACTATATGCCTCTGTAATCTTTATTCCATAGTTTAATATGTGATTGGAGCAATATGATTTCTAGTGTATAATTAAATGAAAATGTGACACAATAAAATGCAATATTCAATTAAAAACTCCCAAAACAACTGAAACTTATTTTAATTTTGTTTTATCTATTTCATATCTATTAATACACCCAGTTATGAATAAAGCTTTCCATTATTATTTCCTATTAATTTTAAATCTTTTTGAATATCGATAACAAAGGTACATTGCTATGGGCCAGGCATTTACATTAGGTAATACTATTTAAAAGTGGTAAAGGACTCCTAAGTGATACATAAAAATATATTCTTTATCTTTTTAAAATGAACTTCCTTCAGTTAGCTTCCATTCTTAAAATCTTTATGCTATTACTTAATTTGTTGTTATTCGACGAGATTTTAGATGAAATTGTATAGTAAATAGTTTTCAGGAGAACTCCAATCCTCATTTTAGTTACAACCATTTAGAATGTCTATTACAGTACCCGCATTAATATGGCACAGAACTACACGCTTTACAAAGTCAAACTTATGTCGTTTTTTATCAGTTACAGTATACAGCCGACTATAACATTTAGTCCAAGTCTCTTGAATCATCAAGAGGTTGGACTCTTGTCGAATAACAACAAGGGAACTGTGTGGGGCTGGTGGAGTGGTCCCGTGCGTTCACTGGAACTCGTCGTCGGAGCTGAGGAGCGTGGTCTTCTCGTGGTAGTTGGTGGCGTGGCAGATGGTGGCGACGCGCTGCGGCGGCGGGCGCGGCGCCAGCGTCGCCTCGTCGCGCTTGCCGGCGCCTGCACCCGCACGCATCACTATTTACGTCAGATATTAGTCACATTTGAATGAGTTGTTTACATTTATGAAGGCCGCGCAGACAGATTTTAAAGCGGCCAGTGTTAGCACAAATGTGTAATCGCGACCAAGTTAGTTTAGGATCCCATCACCGAAAGGCAATTAAAAAGTAAAATCTGTAATTTACTTTCTTCATAGCAGCATATCCACCCCATTTCTCAAATGTTTTACAATTTCTAAAATACTCAAAACAAAATCTGTAACTTACTGTTTCAATATGGGATCTTGCATGTCAGGATTAAAATTCATTTTTTTAAGTCAAGAGGAGAATTTTGTGAAATAAGATTCAGTCAATCAGAAGATTTAACACAAATAGCTTTCACAGTTTCTGTCTATGCGGCCTCGTATTTCGTGGGGATAAGTGTACAGATCGCTTGTGTTATTGTATCAGTGCTTTCTCTTTCTACTTTGAAAACGCTTAATTAGTGACAACTATCAGTGCGATCATGTGAGTACATAATAATCGATATTTTGAGCTCCTGTTTAATTCGATATTTCAGGACCCAAAACATTTTCTTTAGGTGTGATTGGCAGTGTATACTTCAACCCCAATCAGTGTAAAATCTGTGCATTCTACAGTGTTCTCACCCTCAAAATCATTTTTATGAACTCAATTGAAATGTGCAGTTATGCACGCTTGACTGATTGAAACGTGTTCTATGTAGTTTTTTGAAAAAGTCTGTGACGACACATTAATAAACTTATATCCAAACGTGCTTAAGCTAATGAAATCACACTCAACGAAATGTTAGAAACATCCAAACGTGACAAATGTTAAGCATGCCAGCAAATAAATGATAAAAGCGAACTTTAAATGTCTTACCTTTTGTCTTCGCAGTGTTTAGCGTATTTAGATGTGTGTACATTTCTTATATAAGTCTATAGTTTCGTAATCAAAATCAAATATAATTAGGTAATATCCTTTATTTATTATTAGTGAGAGGCAAAATACAAGTATTTTAAAAAATCAAAATGTGTAGAACTGTAAAAAACAATTATTATAACTTAAACCTACCAGAACTATACTTTAAAATTTTAGTTATATCAAAACTAGAATTAATGTTAAAGAATCGCCTATTTTAAAAATAATATTATGATAACAATATTGAGGAAATGAAAAAACAAAATTATGGCTTCACAGATTGTTAGTTATTCTTTTTATTAAATAAAGTTATCGTTATAATGAAGCGCGTTTTATTACAAAGCAGCGGCAACATGCCTCGGCAGTTACTAACTGAAGGTGGAAACATGAAATGCCGTTCTTTGGTTTGGCAATAAGTGCAGCTTTCACATCCACTGAATTAAAAACACAATTTAAATAAACAATGTACAAAATAAAAAACAACCCGATAAATGCCAGATATTGCTATTACAAAAAAAAAAAAATTAAAAATGCTCTTAAGATTTTCTACTAATTTTGAATGCTAGCATCAACTAAGGATCATATCCTGTAACTATACGAAAGTAACGAAATAATAAAAAGTAATATAATCACAGAAAATTAACATTTACACTAATCCTTACAGAAAACATACTAAAGGCATTAAGTACAAAATAGTTACTAATTTTATGGCAATGAATAGTCCGAATTATTGTTACCAACAAAGAATAATTAAACTTTTTTTTGTGGCATGAAATGCAGATCTTCCTTGGTGAATCTAATTGGTACCGGTTAGTATTTCCACTGCATTTCAAAATGCAAAAATATACTGATTTATCAAATGATTCTCACCCAAAAATATCGATAGTTAGAATCATCATTATAATATAATATGAATGCTTTTAATGCTTCTATGGAGCCATTTTATTATTTTAATAATCTCAACCGATAAAAAAAAATAAAGCAACTTTTTTCACCTACTGATCCACGAACGATTTCTAGTATTCAATTCAGCTTTATATAATTTTAATATCATATCGGTTTCTATATACCTCCCATATTATTTACCCGATTGCCGCGGGGCCTAAAAGGAGGATAATGTTTTTGTCCTATCATGCCTTCTGATATGATACCTTACCTAAGTTTTTCGTAAAAATTCGTTATGCGTTTTCGGACTAGCCAAATACCTCGATAATATAAAAATAATCATCTTAACTAACGTGGATTTGCGACCGAGCACCGAAAACAGATTATTTAGTTCACCTTTTTCTGTATAAGGCACTTGATAAGAGAATACTGTTGTGTTTGAAGAGTGTGTGCAAACAAAAAGTCCTGGAATGTTGTTATAAAATGTATTAAGTATTACTCAAGTTATGTTCCCTAATAAATAATATTTTTTTCGCACGCCGATTTGACACCTTCGTATCGAATGCATTCGAACTTTCCCGCGCGTCACATAAAACTTAGCAACTGGGTTTAATCACGTAAAATTACAAGTTGTTTTAAATACTGTCTGACATAATAACAAACATAACAAATAGAGTTTAATACTTTTAAAATACTGAAGACTAACAATGATCATGCAAATGGTTGGTCATTTCGAGGCGCACAAAATTTCGAGTGCATCCGATATTTTTTTCTGAACATGAACACACATATGTTTATTGATTTTATTATTTTACAATATTGTTAGTGGTGTTTCCATGCTCGGGCATAATGTATTTATTATTACATGTATAAACGGACAGACAGCAATGCACTTCATGCAGAGCACAGCTATGGCAGAGTTATAGTTTCTCATAAGGCAGTTGAGAAGTGACATCTGAAAGAAAATAAAACCAAAAAATAAGAACGACCTAGCCTACAGCACAATGATACTAAAAATGGATATAATGTGAAGTCTGGACGCATTTGGTTCTAAATAAATTTGACTTGATGTCTTATGTATTTTCTGATACAAAACTGTCTTGAATCCCTAAAATCCTACCTTTTCAAGTCATCAAGCTGTAATAATCTCATCTTCGTTCGTAAAAAAAAAAGCGCAGATAAGACCCAATCTGGCTATAATCAACGTAAACTACTTTTTTTTTCAAGTTACAATATTAAAGGTAAATAAACTAAAACACATAATACCTAACTAATATTAATAATGAGTCTGTATTGATGGGTAATAAAAAGTCCTGTTATGAAACCGAAAGTCGCATATTGTTTCTAATATTTTCACCACTAGAAAACATTTGATTACGGATATATAGTGAAACGAATTTTTTTTTCTTCGTTTGATAAATTATTTAGGTTCGCGTTTGGTTATTCTCACTTGATGCTAAGCGAACATGTGGTCGACGATGAAGCACGCTCGCCTAGAAGTAGGAAATACGGATTCCGTCTTACGGTCCGTCCTAACATACGTAGACTGCACTTCATTGATTGCATTACACTGTGTGCTATACAAGCTAAACTGCTCCAATGTTTTTTTTTTAATTAATAAACTAGTGCTTGACTGTGATGTATGTACAATACGTGTAGATTTCGGATTCATAAAGGGTCTTTCCACACCCTCTAAAAAAATGCAAATAATAATGAGACCAGGCAGCGAATGGAGCATGCTAACAAAAACAGTGCGACATCACTCACCGGAGCTGTACTGCGTGTACTGCTGGTATTGTGGGTGGAAGTTGTGGAACGCGTCCGTCATTATGTCCTTGGGGTTCATCGTCTCCTGAAAATTGTTTGTTGGAAGGTCAATAAAGTTTCAAATAGTTTGGTAAGAGACCCCGAAAGCTTTGAATTTGTATGTTATTACAACTCTTTTTTTTTTTCGGAGTGTAAATTCTTATGGTGTCCTCCACCCTGGAGTGGGACGAGGGGTCTGTCAGACTCTTAATTATTTAACCACCCCGGTGTTCCCTCATACACTAACGTAGCGCAGCGCGATGGCCGCCGCCAGCATCTCGCGGCAGATGAGCAAGTTCTCACCTTGAGGCTACTAGAGATAGACTGCATAGTGACGGAGCGGTGCGGGTCGCGGTGCGCGTGCGCGTACACGGCGGCCGGGAAGGCGTAGCGCAGCGCGATGGCCGCCGCCAGCATCTCGAGGCAGATCAGGAAGTTCTGGTAGCCGGCCGACACCGTTCCGGCTGTCGTCGGCACGCCGTTCGCGTCGTGGATCGGGGATATCACTTCTGCCTTCTCGAGTATGGCTAGGGCTACACCTGCGGGGAGTAAAGGGGTCGAATTAATATTGCTTGTCGTTTCTTTTTGTCATGGTCGCTAGATGTGGGAAATGTAACACCAGCCGTGGTTGCGTGCTTTATGGAGCCTTTCAATAGTGGACGTCTTTCGACCTTAATGTTTAAATGGCAAAGGTTAGGTTTAGTATTAAAATGTAATATGTGCTATTCAAAACCATAAAAAAACATCTTGTGTCGAAGGCGTATTTGTCAACTAAAGAAGGTTGTATAACATTCGGCTTCGCCTTATTTTAACCAAAATAGAAGAATAAACGTCTATACCCCACCTGGAACATATAGGAGTGACGCTATTTTTGTTAAAATCCTTAATTATGTCTAAGTAGCTCACTTACCTTGCCAAAACGAGAGGAAAATAACAGACTTGACGGTGAAGAACTTGAGTACGGGATCAAACGGCTTCAGCATCTCCCTCGTGGCTCCAAGGAAGAGGAATAGACTGTAGAGGGACAGCGTGACCGAGAAGTTGTACACTATAGTGATGTAGATGTAGCCGCCGTCTGGGCTCCAGTCGCCATCGTGGTACAGACCTCGGGCCTAGAAACATAAGAAAGTTTTTAAAAACATAATGATAAACAAATTACAACAGCCTGACAACAACCACTAGGCCGTTACCAACGAACTCTTAGGGCAACTGAATTACCCAGGCGGGTTTAGTCAGTGAAAGTCTGACACTTCCTCTCGTGGAGCGAAGACCCCTCTGTCATGTCCCAAGAGCAGGACAAGACATTTGATAATATCCCACTTAAAAAAAGGGCAGTTGCCAACCAGGAACACCGGCCTGGTCGGAGGTGTCTATTGCTTTAATAGCAATGTACTTGCCCAATGGGGAATATTTAGTGCGTCATAAGACGACCTGAACGTACCCTTTCTTTTCTATGTCATAAAAAAGTTGTTATGTAGTTAAAAAAAATTACTATGACGGTTAAGTCTTCTAACCTAATCTTTCCGTGTCGAGGTGTCAAAATTCCGAGCTCGCTTCGCTCGCTCTTACGACTACTATCGCGGATTAAGTCTAGGCGAAACTAGTTCATCTTAAAATCGAGTTTGGCCGGTAACATATATGATTAGTAGATTATTTATTCTATTCTTCTGTACGTGTATTTGTCACCTAACGGCTTGACCGATTTGGATAAAACTTTGTGTGCATATTTGAACGGGCCCTTGTACGGTTTGAAAATACAATTGGACCCAGTAGGTGGCGCTACAATCGGGTTCAAATTTTTGTTTCAGGCTTTAAACTGCTTTCGGAAAGGACACTGACTGTCAGGACCACATGTAATAATATATTCTGATTCGTTGTAATACAAATAGCATTTCCAGTGTTCATAAATTCTTTCAAATTTCTGTGATATAACGTGAGTACTCAGCAGCACTATGATAATATTACATGCTGGCTACTAAACAAGGCGCGAACACATGGTGCAGAAGTGCAGTTATGCGTCTTGCTTTCTACTATAAACCCACCTCAAGGCACAATGCGTGTCGAATTAACTAGGGCTATAAAACACGGTCATTTTACTTTATTACCCCATCTCCTAAGCACCACAACAAGCGGTAGTAACGGTTATGAAATCTGTGTGGTTCTTTCCTCAAAATACTATCTCTGACCGTAATCTGCAAGGTTCTCCTATGATTTGCCGTATGGACCTCGTATTTGACCTCTGAGTTTGTGTCGGTGTATTCTCAGGGTAGTCAGCTAAAAAAACACCTCATCCAGATTAAATTGACGTGAAGTGTTTTTAAACCTATTTTCAAAATAAGTACCATTAACTATCATTAAAATTTATCAATGGGCGAGTGTTTGTTGTCCCGCTGTCTCTCTTGTTTATAATTATTTTAAACACCATAAGAAATCACCACTGCGCTCATGAAGTATAACCTAAGAGTAGGACGGTTTAGTGTCGTGTCACTCGCTCGTTTTATGACTACAATTGCAGGAAACGCTCAATACAGTCCAACTTCAAAAGCAACATACCTGCAAGAATATGATAATGAAAGCGCAAACGGGCTTGATGAGACAGAACTGCAGCGTGGCCTGCTTGCAGAAACGCAGGAAGCCGATGGTGTAGGTGGCGCCGCTGAGGCAGCACGTGCCGTTGACGCACGACGCGCGCACCGGCCGCCCGCGCAGCTCCGACATTATGTTGCCCTCGCCGCCCAGGTACTCGTAGCAGAGAGATAGGAAACTGTAGATCACGAATGCTGGAAAGAAAGAATATCACAAAATTTATTTTAATTAGAGATATATATAAAAGGAGAAACTGACTGACTGACATATCAACGCACAGCTAAAACTACTGGGACTAGGAGCGTGAAATTTTGCACAAGGATTCCTCTTATGATGTAGGCGAGCACTAAGAGGATTTTCTAAAGTTCACCCTCTAAGTGGAAGAAACGGGGGTTCAAAGTTTGTATGGAGAAACCTATTTTCACGCGTGTGTAGCCGCAGGCAGAAGCTAGTTAGAGATGAAACGGATAGGGGTTTGGCCGGATACAGGATACCGGATATTCATCCCTTTATGGCGTTACGTGACGCAATCAGTTTGATTTTTTAGAATTTATTTTTCAGCACCTGTTAATAGCGTTTACAGCGAAAGGCTATTTTCAGAAGCTGGTCTGGGTATATACGAAGCCAAGCGAAGTCGCCTCTTACCAAAAAAAAAATGGAAAATTTGGTATGCATTCATCACAATTTGCGTATTCTTAATTCTGAAAACAAACATTTTTTACCTGCGGTTATAAAAATTAACGGGTTTCATAATCTATCGTGGTATGATTTGCCTTGTGTATAAAATAAGATTTTTTTGTATTTTTTCTACTTATTTTTTTCCATCCGGTTGGTCGGATTTCGGATAGTTACCGGATAAACCGGATTTTAATAGCATCATGATTGGCGGACCAAACCGGGTTGGGCACGACTCCCTACCCTATACTACCTACGGTCATCATCATCATCTATTTTACTCCTCCCCTCCGAATGCCGCCACGTCGACTAATCCTGTAGCATTACAATGCGGGTTACCGAGGTACAATGTGACGTCCCCTCGTTCGTACCCAGCAATGTAATTCTACTTGCATGCTATTTACTTGAAACGCGGTCTAAAAAGAGTGGTACGCCGTTACCGATGTGCCAAAGTGGTGGGTGGGCTAAACAAATGTTTTTAAGATCCATTCAGTCTAGTACGTCTATTTTCAGAACATTGATGGATCGATCCGCCATGTCTATCACATCTGTTACGTTACCAAAAAGCTAGCTTGCTACATAACTATAGGACCAGTAAATCAGGGTAAGTTAGTTTACGTTTCAGGATTTAGGCCGGAATTCACCAATAAAACTAATCGCGTTTTAACTTTTAGCTTTTGGCGTTTAGCCGCTGTCACTAGTGTCACTTGTAAAAATAAAACAAAAGAAAAAATACATACGAGTGACCTAGTGTAGTAGTCAAACGTTAAAACGCGATTTGTTCTAATGGTGAATTCCGCCCTTAGATACTGACTTGAGAAAAGTGGGTGATTGATCGCAGTTTAGTTTATTTTGGTTTGGTTGTAAACGCTCTTGTTAAGCATAGCATAGCATAGTCGGCCTTTTAATGTTCCCACTGTTGGGACTCAGGCCTCCTCTCTAGGAGAGGGAATGGGCCGTAATCCACCACGCGGGCCCAGTGCGGGTTGGTGGATGTCACATGTCTTGGAATTTTTGGTTCTAGGACATGCCGGTTTCCTCACGATGTTTTTCTTCACCGTTTTGAGAGCAGTGGTGATGAAATAAATTACACAAAGTAATGCGCCTGGCTGGGTTTAAACCCGCGACCTACAACTCGTAAGTCGGGGCCGTTACCACTCGGCCACCACTTCCCAGCCAGGCGCATTACTTTGCGTAATTTATTTCATCACCACTGCTCTCAAATCGGTGAAGGAAAACATCGTGAGGAATGGCATGACCTAGAACCAAAAATTTGAAGACATATGACATTCACCAACCTGCAATGGTGGATTACGGCCCATTCCCTCTCCGAGAGAGGAGGCCTGAGTCCAAGCAGTCGGAACTTTAAAAGGCTGATTATGGTATTATGCTATACTAATCTATTGTTGTTTATCTTTGGGCTAAAACTGATATTTACGACTATACTGGGGAGGCGTAGCTATTGCAATATCAGCCATATCAATGATACGGGGCCCTCGGGCTATCGACGTGTGCAAAACTTCGTACCATGTTTATCCACTGACCATCTCCGCCATGGCCTATCGCGACTCCAGCTCATGTCATGTTTGTGCTAATATGGTCTATTTTGTAAGAAAAAATCCTCAATTTTTGGCCCCTTTGGGACTAGCTACGCTACTGATCACACTACAGTCCGCTCAACCTCTTTAAACAAATTGCTGAACTTTTTAAATTTCAATTTGTACCCAAACCTTACCACACCTACCTTTGTGCTCTTCTGTCTGCTTTTGTTATTTTCGTTTATAATTGTTTGTGTGTACATATATAAATAAACCTTTAACTTATCTATATATATAAAAGAAAGTCGTGTTAGTTACACTGTTTATAACTCAAGAACGGCTGAACCGATTTGGCTGAAAATTGGTGGCGAGGTAGCTTAGAACCAGGAGACGGACATACTTTTTAACGAGTAGGGTAGAGTAGGGTAGAGTAGGGTAATTTTTTTTTTTTTACTAAATCCCGCTTTTGGGCAGAACAACGTCTGCCGGGACCGCTAGTTAATCTATATAGCTAACTTATTTGTAATCTCCGATTATATATATCTTTTCGAATAGTTGTTATTCCCCAGTAATTGATTCGCAACTTTTTATCGAGTGCAAAACTTTATGATGCTCTTCTGAAAAATCACCTTTTGGTGCCACTTATATTTTAATGGCGCGATTGTAAATTTATGGATTGATACATAAACCACATATTCATCTAGCCTATTTCTTATACGCTACTGAAACGTTAACAGTAGGAAATCAGAAACGTTTATTTCAAATAGACCAATTACAGGCACTTTCGAATTGTCAGAATGTCGGTCAGTCAAAAAAAAAATACAAGTGAAGCTAAATTAGTAGGAACGAACTCTATTGGCCTAATATATGGCTCTCGGAGGAAAGGCATCAGAAATATTTTTAGCTACATGACAGCACATCATAAATAATGTCTAAAGTAGTCGTCCGTCTGCTCTGCTAGCAATAACATAATGACCTATATTGCATCAACTGACCTGTTTCACCTAAATTAACAGTAACTTTGTCGACATCTCAGAATTGTGGTTACATGTCATACATCAGCTGCATCCGGTTAGACTGAAGATGAAACCCAACATCATCTTCCTGCCCTTGTCCCGTTTTATTTGGGGTCGGCGCAATACGTTTTTTTCTTCCATTCTCTACTGTCACTCGTCACGCTATCACTAACTCCCTTTTCTTTCATATCACTCTTCACACAATCCATCCACCTTTTCTTTGTTCTCCCTCTCCCTCTACATCCATCCACATGTAAACTCATAACTCTTTTAGTAACATGCGTTTCATCCCTCCTCTTCACATGTCCATACCAAGATAAACGATTCCCTTTCAACTTTTCTCCCTCCCCTAATATACTTATTTCTTACTTTATCCATTCTTGTCACACCACACATCCATCTTAACATTCTCATCTCCGCTACGTGCAATCTTTTTTCATCCGTCTTTTCCACAGTCCAACATTCTGATCCATATAGTATGACAGGCCTTATCACGGACTTGTAGATTTTACCCTTCAACTTGAGGGGCATCCGTGGGTCACAAGTTGTTCTCGTGACCTGTCGCCATTTCATCCATCCTGCGTTGATCCGATACGTCCCGGTCTACCTCACCATCCCCTTGGACGAGCGACCCGAGGTACCGAAAGTCGGAACAAATCGGTATGGGCGTTCCGGCGAGAGCTAAAGGCACTAGAATGGAGAGACCGCCGAAATCGCAGTACAAGTCCTCTGTTTTGGTTCTACTCAATTTCAGCCCAACACTCTCCAGTCTGTGCCACCACACCTCCAATCTGTTCTGGACCTCTAGGCCACTTTTGACAAACAGCATACACCAGGGAGCCTCTTCTTGAATGTCCGACGTCAGAGCTTCCATTATCATCAGGAAGAGGTAAGGGCTGAGAGCCGACCCTTGATGTAAGCCGACAGGCACATTGAAGCTGCCAGTGGTGCCCACTGTAGACCGGACTGTACTAAATCGACTGTACATCGATCGGATCAACTGCACATACTTCCCAGGCGGTGTGCCTGGGAAGTATGTGCAGTTGATCCTCCTTAAGGGCCCACCACAGAACCTCACGAGGTACCCGGTCGTATGCTAAGATGAAACCCAACATTGTAGAGAAAAAAAGAAGAAAAGTCAGTGATCGTTTAACTGTTCGAAAGTAAATATTGTAATTAAAAAAAAATAACGATATTATTATTTCTAGACTAGCTAACCCGGTGAACTTCGCACCGCCTAGATAACAGACAACGATTTCGTAAATTTAACGTGATGCGCACACAACTAATAACTTGTACAGATTTATTATACATATGTATAGAAGTGTCCTAACGCCAAGGCTACGCTTTAGAGGCTTCTAATAAAGAGTTATTTATTTTTTTCATAAGGCCGCCAGTATCTAAGTCACAATACCCTCTGCGCTAGGTATTACAGTAGAGCATAATTCCTCATTGCTGAGACCATTAAAGTGACATATAACCTACGATTGCTCCGTACTAATTGGTACAGAGTGGTATTTTACGATATTGTTTTAAAACTGTAATTGAAATGTGAAAACAATTTTATGTCACAATAACGTTATACTGAAACATGATGAAACATAATTTATTAATTTTACATTTATATTATTTCATAATGAAATAATATAAATGTAAAATTAATAAATTATGATTTAAAATATACGTTAATAGAATTCTTGTCACACAGACAGGGGCAACAAATAAGGGTAAAAATAAATAAATAACAAAACTAAGCAATACAATCAAACCACAAAACTATTTAGTCTGGTCTGTTCGATATTTGTATGTGGCAGAGAGTGTATTTATGACAACAGTGGGCCTAAGTGCAAGTCGTTTTTACGATAAAGCGATCGGAAGGTTTATCGCGTTTGGCTCTCTGATTGGTTAAGAGCTTAAAGCGGGCCAATCGAAGCGCCAAACGTCATAAATAGAGAATAAAATCCCGCAAGCGCGGGATTCAACAGATGCGGGATCTCGCACCCTTTTTGCGGGATTAGAAATGCCAGATTACTCGGGCGGGATGAATTTTTATCCTTAAAATAAAATATTGAAAATATCGCAATCTCGCAAATCCTGCAGGCTTACGGGATCATGTTTTTGATGCGGGATTGGATTCCCTAGTCATAAACGTGTTGATCGCCTTAACATAAAACAAACTCGCACTAGACACTGTGTACAGCCCGTAAAATGATCTATATATATAAAAGGAGAAACTGACTGACTGACATATCAACGCACAGCCGAAACGATTGGGACTAGAAGCGTAAAATTTTGCACAAGGTTTCTTTTTATGACGTAAACGAGCACTAAGAGAAGATTTTCTAAAATTCACCCCCTAAGGGGATGAAACAGTGGTTCAAAGTATCATGCGGGCTAAGCCGCTGGTAGAAGCTAGTAGACATTTTTTTTAAGTTCCCTAACATACTACATACATCTTCTCTCCTTCGTCCGTCCCTGCTCCCATTACATGGGGTCGGGCCTCCTCACAATTTTGCGCCAGGACAGTCTGTTCTGGGTTGTCGATTTTGGCAATTGAATTTTCTTAAAGTCTCTCTCGATGTTAAACCACCAGGTTAATGAAGGCCTAACATACATCATGCATTATTAATTAGACCATCCCACTAGCTTACAAAAATGTAAAACTCGAAAGAGCCAAATGCTGTACAAGTGTAGGTAAGAGAGCAAAGCGAACGTCTTCATATTGAATAATATAACAAGCCTTAAACTTTTCGCACAGACAACCATGACCCTAATATCAAGATCACGAATAGAACGCATAATGAATAGATGCTTGTATAATTAGCTATACGTAAACAGTAATTAAATATTTCACACTGACTCTATTGTTATACGAAATGAATCGAGTCAAATTTTTCAATGGGATTGCCAACGATGAATGACCCATATATTCGTCATATGGAAAACCCGAATTCTCAGTTATCAATTGAGAATAGTTGAATTTCTCAAGGAACGCATTGATATGAATTTAAGTACAACCGACCCGAAGAACCGCCAAACTTAAGTGGCAGTGGGCAGGGCACATTGCTTGCAGAACTGAGTGGCGATCATGTAACGGAAGTCGCAGCGTTCTAAGGCCTCTCACAAGGTGGACCGATGACCTAGTAAAGGTCGCGAGAATCCGATAGATGCGAGATGCACAGGACCGATCTTTATGGCGACACTTGGGGAAGCTTGAACGTCTTTCGGCGGAAATGATGATGATGATGTGTGATGGTGAGGTAGGAAGGTACTATCCTACCTCAAAGAGATGTCAGCAAAATTGACCGGGCTAGTTACGGCCTACCAGGGTTGCAGATTGTTCGAAGGAGTTACCTTAACCCTCGCAAAAAGGGCAAGTGAAGGAACACTGTGAGTTTTAGTCAGTAAAAGTCTATCACACCCTTTCACTCCACCCAGAGCGGAAGAAGTCATTGATTAATGCAATCCCACAAAAAAAAATTAGGTACCTAGATATCCTGCTAGGGCTGCGGGATTGTTCGAAAGAATTACCGTGGCTCTCGTAAGCAATTAAAGGAACATAGATGGGTTTCATCGGCGGAATAATATTGTCGGGGCCAGTTAGGGCCGATGCCTGCCAGGGCTGCGGATTGTTCAAAGAATATACCGTGGCCCTTTCAAAGGGCTACTGTAAGGACACTGTGGGTTTTAGTTGGTAAAATTCTAACACACCCTCTCGCACCACCCAGAGCGAGAGAAATCATTTGATGATTTCCCACGTAAAAAAGGCAGGTAGGTAAGTCATCATAATCATAAGCAATAACAGTATTTTTTGTTTATTCTGTGTTTTTATGCTCGTTTACGTTTCGTTCAACTTTCTACAAAATGATTGCAAAAGCCTGTGACTCGTTTAAAGGCGAGGACTTTGCTATCATAAATATATTTTTATCACATTGCCAATTGCCATATACAACTCAATTGAAGGAGCCTGATATAAGGCATTCCAGTTTCAACAATGAACGTAGCGATTTATAAATCGATTGCGTAATCGATTCCCTGATGTTATTTAGTACGAATCAATTAATCGATTTATCTGACGCACTCCAGACGCCAAACGAAAGGAAAAACAAACACAGTTTAAAATGTGCATCCTCCTCGAGTCTTGACATAAAAAAGAGCTTTATTTATGGAACTTGCGTAACCCGGCGTATTATTTGCATAAGCCGCAGGCCACAGACTAACAATAAACATTTAAAAAAAAAAAAACTCTTAGCCGCTGGAATCTAGTACAAATGGTCAATTTATTCTGCCACAAGATATGCAGACCGTTATTTAGCTGTAGTTATCTAATCTGTTTGCATAGTCTGCTGACACAATTGTATCTACTTATCTGCATCTATAAAGGATATCCCACACAGTTAATAATAAGGTTCAATGAGAGCCGATGGCCTGATAAACACAAACGCCATTGGCACTAGGGAAATCTTTTCGGTTGAAGAAACTATCTTTACTCAAAGAGCTGAAAAGAAGCGCTTCTTTTGTCCGCCACTATTGCCTTTACAAATATTTAAGAGACTACATGCGTCATCCTCTTACTAACGTCATTATTATCGATCTGTGTATTAGAAGGCCAACATTTAATACAATAATGTCCTTACAGTCTTGCGAAACTTTTCGGACAGACTTCAGTGCCGTAAGCGATGGAACCTTTGATCTAAAAAACAATCTAAATGCAAATTAGAAAAATATATTCTAATTTCTAAATTGAGATAACCAGTTACCTTCATAGCAATCTCTGACTGTGAAGAAGTATACATAGTAGGAGTTTCCATTGAAGAAAAGCAGTGAGATCCAGCTGTAGCAGCCGTATATAGGTACGATGAACAGGATGCGCACTATCCAGCGCTGTTCCGATGGGTTCGTGTACCAGCGTAGGTGCTGGTAGATCTGGAATCAAACAAATCAAGCATTCAAAAAGAGAACATATCAATTTGATAGGTCAAGAGATGGGTATTGATGTTGATGAATGAAATTGACAAAAAATCCCAAGTTAGATTATAGAGCATCCACATAAGTCTTCCGAACTTTCTTAACGGAGATGGCTAAAGAGATACCAGAAAATAGAGGAGTGAATGCAAGGTGAAGTAAAAGAGGTTTATATATGTCGTGGCCTGATCTTAGAAATTGAACACTTCATGAAATGGCCAAGTAAAACTGGCCAGGATCGTTTTAAACGAGTTTAATGATATTTCAATCCTCGTTTAGCCATTGAAATCCTACATCAATGATATGGCCAAACGAGGATTGCATATCAACAAGTGTTAACGTTTAAACGATCTGGCCAGTTTTAGTTGGCCATATCATGAAGTGATCAATTCTATGATCTAGCCACGACACATAGACAAGTCTAGCTAACCGCCGCATAGCATGGGTGTTACAAATCTTTTAAATTCTCGGCCTTTCCCTATTATAATATGCATTTATTATGCACACAAACATTCCTCACGAAGCACTCTGTGTATTGATGAAAACTGCATAAAAATCTGTTCAGTAGTTTTTGAGTTTATCGTATTCATAGTTCATACAGACAGATAGACGCGGTGAGGGACTTTCATTTAAAATACGTAAAGATAACATTTTTGGTCGAACTTATGTAACATAGGATTGGGTCTTGAAGGATAACGAGGTTATTAGAGCAAATTAAGGTTGCAAAGATTGGAACTGAACACACGTGCATAAAAACCGACGCGGAAAATTAAATAGTTAAATATTTTTGAAATGATCGTTGAAAATTGTTAAGTTATCATGACGCAGCAACAATTTATTGAAACAGCTGGTGACACCTCTATTATAGCCATAATTATTCTTATTGTTGCTTACATATTTTGTTTGTACGTAATCGTCAAATCACATTTCATTTGTTATTTAAAGAACATACATAGAATGGTATTCATACAATGTCCAATATTTTCTACAAATGTGTTGCACTTATATATAAAAAAGCAACAGCGATAATTGACGTTGTCAATCCAAGTTTTCCGTTATGGTTCATAGTTATTGGTTGGTCAGTCACGACAAAATGCGTGCAAATTAACACATTTTCGCCGATCGAAAGTTAACAGTTTGGCGACAATATACCGAATGAATATTATTATAATATTCGATATGGTATGCATAGAATTAGAAAACCCAATTCCTCTATCCTTACATATACTAAAATAGAACCCCTACCGCGTTTGTGTGTCTGTATCAACGCGATAAACTCAAAAACTAATGAACAGATTTTCATGTGGTTTTCAATATTAGACAGTGATTCATGAGCAGGAATATGGAAGTTAGACACGGGAACTTCATAATAAAATAATGTATCCAAGCAGTGTATAAGTTAATTAGAATTGTCATGAGAAATAAGCACTCAGTAATTAAAAAATGTGAAATAAAAAACTTTTTACAAAAAAAAAACCGACTTCATTAAAAAAAAACACTAAAAGATCGAAATAATTTCGGAAGTCTGTGTTAAATAAGAAAGCAAACAATACCAAGAAACACCGACATCCAAAATTAAAGTTATTTTGATCTTTTTAGTGTTTTTTTTCTTTTAGTGAAGTCGTTTATTTAGTTTTTTATTTATTATACAAACTAATGCTAGATCGCAATCCCACCTGACCAATATTAGTATAGTATATACTAATAAAGGGAAAAGCTTTGTATTTTTGTATGTAACGAATAAATTCAAATAAAAAGTAGTCGTTTTCCGCGTCTGTCTGTTAATCCGCTAACTCTCCCTAAACCACGCATCGGATTTTAATGTGGTTTTCACTAACAGAAAAATCAATAAACAAACCTTCCTAGGTTTGTTTGTATGATTTGCATCCCAGCGAAGCCGGTCTTTAGTTGTACATAATTTCTATTTTCCATTGCAAGTTTAATAGAATTGTTACAAATATTTTATTTCAATACTTTTCACTCCGAAATCACTTAGTTTTCAATCATAAGTTGACGTGTTTATTTGTTTTCACATTGCAATAGGTACCCTTTTTACAATAAAAATAAAATTGATTACGAAATATGTATAACATAATAGGGTCAGCAGCACGTTCGTAACATAATAACGATACGCTCTCTTCGTTTACTATTAAAATCATTAGACAAAGTTGTATTAATTGAGACCAACACGTAACCGTTATCATGTTGCTACACTAAAACATAAAATAACGTTTCTTATATTTAGTTTGGTGGTATAAGGCACCTATGTTTTTTAAACTTTGACTGAAATGCAGCTTATCTAATATCCCTTTTTTTTTAGGTGGGAAAATCATCTTAGGGAAATCCTCTAATGACTTCTCCCGCTCTAAGGTGGAGCAAGAGGCCGTGTCAAACTTCAACCTGTGTGTATGTTCTTTCATTTGCCCTTTGCGTTCTAGGGCAACTGTCACTCTTTCAAAGGTTCCCACAGCCCTAGCAGGCATCGCGGGCTTGTGGACGGCGAGCAATGGGTGGCTCGCCGACCGACCGTCCGGTAACCGTCCGGACCGAGCCCAGGTCGTCGACGGCGCGTGCTGTTCCATGCGCGCCTCAAGGAAATGTAAGCAACTGTAGGGGCCTAGCAGGGTCGAAGCCTACTGGGGCCAAGGGGCTGATTCTGTAAGGAAGACTCGGCCCTGGTACGAAAGGCAACGAAGGAACAGGAGTGGGTTTTTAGTCAGTAAACGTCTGACACTATTTCCCGCCCCGCCTATGAGCGGGGGATGTCATAAGATGATTTCCCCACCGAAAAAAAAAAGCCCTAGCAGGCATTGGATCTACTGAGCCCCTTCAATTTTGCTGACATCTTTTTGAGGCGAGCGTGGAACACTACGCACCGTCGAATGTCTAGTATCCCATGATTATGAATTTATAGCTAATACAGGCAAATTGCCTATCTATTTTCCAGCCTATATCATTAGTGTCCGATTAAGGGCTAGGTAGGCTATTAGGTGTGTTGATAGGTGACTCGACTGAACAAAAATCGTTCTGGATTTGTGAACAGTAGATATTGTCTTGAAAACAAATTCTATTTTTGAAATAAGAACCGAAAAGTAACGTTGGAACACTGAATAGGTTTCATGCTACGGTCAACATTTTGAAGAGAATACACATAAGTATGTACATTTCATAATTGTAGTTATTTTATTTGACTTATTTTGGCAAATGAAAATTGACATACTCATATTTTATTTCGCTTTTTAATGTGTTTGTTTTATTTGCTTAGCTTTTTGCCTTAATTTTGTACGCCATTATTTTAGCAAAGCATAGTGCACTTATTTTTCTTTTATGTTCTACCTGTTAACCCACCTATGTTTTACAAAATGATTGATTGATTGATCTACTTTAGTATTTCTAAATCATACTTTAGAGGTCGTCTCAAAAATCAAGAGTAGTTTTGCGCTTCATTTTTGATAACCTAGCAAGATAAACAGTAGAAAGCATACGCCGCTCATTGGCTAATGTACAATAAAATTACGAAAAACGCTGCGCATTGGTAAGATACAACAATGTTCCATTTATGATTTTAAAAGATTGGTGTGGCGAGAATCTAGCAAGTTTATTTCGCAAAAACATCTTCCTTATGTAATCTTTTTCTCATCTTCGTAAATCGTGATTTCAGCAAACAAAAAAAAACTGCTAGCAACAATGATTAAATTAGGCACGTAACAACAATAAAGGACAAACGTCTTCTGCGTGCCCGCCATTACCCACGCTACGGCTCCATCACCACGCGTAAAACCTCTATTCCACATAAAAATGTAGCTTACCATGTACAGAACATTACGTACTTTATTAAAGGCTGTTCAACTACAATATAACAGTAGAGTACGAACATTTCCTGTCCCGGTGGGAAAAGGCAAGGTCAAAAAACCGAACACATCATGGCGCGAACATCGCGGCTACCTCTCTTGTGGCTAAAAAGTCATTATTCATACTCGAACCATAATAACACTTTATCAGTTTGCAAATACAAAACGGAATATAGCCCATAACGAGGTGCGATAACAAACGCTCTGATAGTGCTACAAAAGAATTGACTAATGCCGTAATTTTACATCGACGCTCTAGATCGCTTATCGTAAAGAGAATGTGGAAATAATTTTCCTGTGTAGATATTTTATCTGTCTGTCTAGTATAGCAACTTTATAACAATACAGTATTTATTAAAGGCAGTGAAACAACGTCAGTATTATAAGGGCTCTACAGAAAGTCTCAAAATAAAATGCCTTATCCGCCTCACCTACACCAGATGTGACAAATTGCCGAATCCTTGTAGTTATTAAATGTACGAATGTAGTTATAATATGTACACATGAAGCCCCACGTGTAAAACCCCTTAACATACAACTAGCCCATTAGGCTAGACTATTTACACCTTGAACTTTAGAAGTGAAAATTGCTTTCTAAAACTTGCTAGCATTCCATCATTAGTTTCTCATAGCTACACAAAGGTGTTGACGGAGCAAAGTCTGCGGTGTTCTAAAGAAAAAGGGGGAACCTATTTACTACATACAGATTTGTGTTTAGTACAGAATAGACGACGAGACATGCTAAAAGCATGACTGCACGTGAATTCTTTAAAATATAATTCATCACTGACGCAGTGACTATTACGATGATCGCAACATATCATCTTTATTTCTATGACGATTTATACAATAAATTAATTTTATAGCTGGATACTGTAATCTTTAGATTCAAGTCAGGGTTCGAATCCTAGATGACAGACGATAGGATTGATTAAGTATTGATAAGCTTATTAAAATTAATTGCTAATGATTACGCCAAAAAAATAAATAACAAATATCACACAACGCCATCTAGCCCCAAAATAAGCAGAGCTTGTGGTATGAGTACTAGACAACTGATAAACATACTTATATATTTCTATATACATGTATACAACATCTTCATAATGTAAGTGGAATTCCCTGCCGGAGTCTGTGTTTCCTGATAGCTACAACCTAGGGGTCTGTAAGTCAAGAGTGAATAGGTGGTAGGGCAGGTAGGTGGGTAGCGTGCACCATCGTCGGCCACATCATCGCTTACCATCAGGTGAGATTGTGGTCAAACGCAAGCCTATCAATAATAATAATAAAAAAAAACAATTATAAATAAATTACACCCAAGGTCATCAACATTTGTCCTGGGTGGGAATCAAACCCACGACCTCCGGCATAGCAGTCAGGACCACTGACCACTAGACCAACAGGCCTGTCTAAAAAAACAAAACAAAATGTGTCTGCAAAAATGTGATCCACATAGTTTAAATCCACTGCCCAACGTGTGCCTTAGATATGTTCAATTAGTGACGTTTGATATATTAGCGACATACTATAAAAAAGAGGATGAAACCCATCTTTCTGTCCTTCTGTTGGCTTAGTCGCTAGTAACATTCTCATGGGAAGACCTGTTCGAGCATCTACTTCGCCAGAAACTAAGTAAAAGACGAATGAAGACAACTATAAATTGAAACACAGAGATCCCATGAGGAGGCTCCATTTCCACGGAGTTGAAATCTGGAGAAAAATAAGCGAAAAACCTTTATTTATACTACAGTGACGCACGATATTGTGGCTTGAGGCTCATTAAAAATCCACGATATCCCGCATATATGGCATTCCCATATCGATTTTTACGATAAACGCATGCGGGAATGTATTTTCCGTCAGTTAACACACGAAATTCCAGGAAATTTATACATGCTTATTCAACAACACAGAAGTGAATTCATGGTTATGAAGTCTGCTGGATTTTTCTAACTAGTTTCTGCGGCCCTGGAACACAAATGGCAACTAAAGGAACACACGTGGGTTTTAGTCAGTAAGTCCGACACGCCTTCTCGCTCAACCCTAGAGTGGGAGAAGTGATTTGATGATTTCCAACCACAAGAAAAGGGTAGTTGCCAATTAGATAAAAAAACTACACAGCGCACACGTGTGCCACACACGCCGATTTGGGGGCGTCGGTCTCCATGCATTTTATAAAGAAACTAGACTTGTAGAGTTACACTTGATCCACGCCACGCGACGTCAATCTACGTACAAATCAGGCGTGTTACATGTGTGCGTCGGTCTAATGCAGTTCTAGCTTGACACGCCCTCTCGTCCGCCCAGAGCGAGAAGTCATTGGACGATTTCCACCCTTAAAAAAAAAGGTGTTGTTGACCGTTACTATTTTTTTACGGCTGCCACTCAAGAGTGATAAAAAATAAATAAAGACTAACGGAAGTAAAGTTCGTTCAATTTTTTTTTTATAACCTATTTTTTGTAAAAATGTTGATGTTTTCCTTTTTTTAGTTATCAATATCATTCGCTACAGCTAAAATTAAACAGTAAGCAAGTTCTACGGTAAAGTACTAATAAGAATAACAATGAAATCCATAATGACTCAATCTACATCTTTGTGATGATTGTAAATTGAGGGTGTATCAGGGTGAACTGTTGGGCAGGCCATAATCAAGGCGGAAAGTCCCTTCTGCTGGAGAGGCGTCACGGCGTGTAATAGTGTTTAATTGTTATCAAACTTCTCCGAAACGACTTGACCGATTTTCATGACTTTTTTTGTGTATTATATTCGATAGGTCTGAAAAGTAGAACCTACGCTATTTTATACCCTCTTAACCCAACCTCCATTTTTTATTTGATCATTTATATGGCTGATCCACGTTTTGTTCATTTATATGAACAACGTTTGCCCGGTCAGCTAGTATTTATATAATATATCTACTAAACCTCCCTTGAAAAATATGCATTTCAATAATAAATGATATTTATTTGGCATTTTTTTTTTTTTTAATTTTACTTTTTATTATTGATTAGTTCGTGCTTGACCATTCACTCTTGACTTAAAGACCAAGGGTTAGTCATCAGAAAACACAGACTCCGGCAGGGAATTTTCTTCCTAAGCTATACGCACATGTGTTCCCTAAACGTATGCGTAGGATGTCTATTAAATATATATATATTATCTGAGTGTTTACATAGCACTAAGCCAATTTGCAAGCACTTCATAAAACGCAACCCTATAAAACCATAGTGTGCCATAGTTCTGAAATATCCTCGCCCTAGTTTTGCGTTGATATAACTGTTATCTCCAAGGAAAACGTAAATACATATTTTCCGTTTCCACGTCCTATTGAGTCATTTTCTCAAACTTTGTCGTAATTTCTATTTGATATATGCAATGTCCGACCGTAAAGGTGTTAACAACGTAAGGGTGGGCAACCCTTCCGTTGTTATATCCCCTACGGTCCGGAGTAAAGCGTTTCGCTTCGTCGTTTATACCGCGTATATCGAAGGATTGGAACAATTTGCTTGCTGCGGTCTTCCCGTTCGATTATAATGTAGGTGTAGGCAAGGCTACAGTGAATAGGCTCTTAATAAACCAGCGTGATTCACCTTCAACGATTGCATCATTACTTACCATCAGGTGGGATCGCAGTAAAGCACTGGTTTATATCATTAAAAAAATAAAATAGAAAACATTCGCCGCGATTTTTCATTTCGTCGATTATTTAAAGAAATTATGATTGATGCAGCATAATAATATGTTAACCTGCATAATATAGGCATTAAACATAATAAGCAAATGCATAATACCCAATGGTTTCACACTTTCTACACCAGAATATGAAGGTAATTTGAAATATTATGGATCTATGACCAGTGACCACCCACAATGCAATATGATGTTAATACAAAGACTATTGCAGCGGTCCCGGAAAGGCTGTGATTTAGAGTGTTTTTGGTGTAAACATAAGTCTTTAAATTGGACGAGCAGTCTTGCAGCCTTTCAATAAAACCAGCCCGCAACATCTTATCTTACCAAAACAGCGTCGAGACAATGAAGCTACGCGAGTTTCCGAGAAACTATCGCATTTTATTAGTTCTGTGTTAAGAATATGATTGACGGTCCTAATACGTTTTTATTTAAACGAAACTATCATAATGAGAGCAGTGGTGGCCGAGTGGTAACGGCCCCGACTTACGAGTTCAAACCCATAACTAAAGCAAACGCATTACTTTGTGTAATTTATTTCATCACCACTGCTCTCAAAACGGTGAAGAAAAACATCGAGAGGAAACCGGCATGTCCTAGAACCAAAAATTCGAAGACATGTGACATTCACCAACCCCCCCTAGGCCCGCGTGGTGGATTACGGCCCATTCCCTCTCCTAGAGAGGAGGCCTGAGTCCCAACAGTGGGAACATTAAAAGGCTGCTTATGCTATGCTATGCATCAATACAACCCTCTCGGTTTGCATAACCTTATTGAATGACTATTTCATAAAAAAGTCATTGAACAGGGCTAGCTGAACTGTGAGGGTTGTGTTTAATAAAACTTAAGAATTTTTTTACGGGCTATTCTTATCGACCTTAAGCCACTTCTCACTGTGCTACTTGTTGCTCTTGCTTGATTTATACTGCCCCAAGCCGATTGACTTGTAGGAAATCTATAATGAAAGTTACGACTCCAAAATTCTATTTTGTTTTCCAAACATTTCAACAGCATCCTCAGGCTTTTGATCAACATCAACGCGGGAACTGCTTTACAAATATAATTGCACTCAAATACGGTTTAAATACACGTTTGAAACATGTTTAATGAACTAGATTCAGCGACAATCCATTTAAATTAAAAATATATATATATCTGTCTAGGATTTAGTCAACCGCAGTAAACGGTCGAGAAAACTTATATGTAAATAAAATGGTAACAGGGATAGGGTTGGTTTATTCCTGACTTGAGAAAAATGCCAGTAACACACCTTGTGATGGCAGGGGAGCGATACACTTTAATAAAATATTGATTTTATACGCAATAAAGAACTAGCTGTCCGCATCGCCCTACCTACCCACGTTTGAAGGCCTGACTTCTTTTTAAGTATATTTCTTCTCAATAAAACTACTTGAAAGGTTCATACAATATTATGTATATGTATTTTCTCAGAGCCGATAATTACAATTGTTTTGCATACGTAGTCATAGTAACGCATGATTGAGAGTAGATGAATACAATAACAATTATAATTGAAGCTATAGGTAGTGCTACATCATTCATAAGGAAAACTGTTCGGTAACTGTTTATAACTCTAGGACGAAGGTGCGTCATCCTGACGCAATTTTCACCGCGTAAACAATCTACCGAGTCCACAGAAATCAAGACTAAGTAATATCCGATTCTGACGTCACCCGCAGTATCCGATGTGAGCAGCTGTTGCGGTCTTTTAACATCATATACCGAGTAGAAATCTAATTACTTAATGGACCACACCATCAGATCGTAAACGTACAAACGTAGGTGATTAAATGAACTAATTACTTCCTGCTTTCGTGGAATTTCATTTGGTCCATAACGCCGAAAACATTATTTGCTAATACACTCAATTAGCAACAAAATATAGTCACGCTCTCTAAAGTGGAGTGTCGTTGAAGAGTAAGTATGTATTTCAATGGCGTCTATTTAATTGCTTGTGAGTTTTCAATGACAATAGTTAACAATCTATCTTCGCAAGCATGCTTTATTCTCCATTGACTACCTATTCGATTTGTATTGAACTTTTTGCACAAGACCTTCTAAAAAAATCATGACGTAGGCACACCTGTGGCGACACAGACAGCCTTAACAAAGACACGTTGTCTTTTGTATTGTTGAGACAAAGATCCGAAAGTAACTTAGCAGAACAACCTTATTAGTGTAATTATCTTACAATTCGATTAATCGCTCGGCTATGTGGCAAGGGTTTGATGTCTCGACATTGACAGCGAAACTAAGTTAGCTTCCGATCACCAAATTACTGATCCTACTCCCTGAATATGGGGAAAAAATTTAAAAATTACTTCATAAAAATAATTCATTTCCTTAAAATATGTACACAGACGGCGTACTTATTATCTTGTTATTACAATTTTTCACGAAATCTTATAATTTATTAAAAAAATTATGAATAACTTCTGGCGTTTCTAAGAATTAAATTACCTCGTCAAAATATTCAAGGACAAAAGTTTGGCTCTTTGCAACATTAATATCTTAGTGACTGAATTCGGTCGGTACGCGATCGTTAACTGTGTCGAGAATCGTCCTACTGCGATAATACAACCTTTTTGCAAATTAAGGTACCTGAACATGGAAGAAAGGTGTAATTAATTTACCTGTTGGCAAGTAATGAAAAGCGCGGCAAACACGAATATGCCGGCGATACCCTGGGCTCCTGGCGTTTGTAGAAACATGCCCTTTTCGTGGACTACCTCGGTGATGGGCTGGGCCGTCACGTTGATCGTCTCCGTCGTCATTCTGCAACAAATATGAACATTTACTACACATATACAGTAGAATCCGTTTATTATGACTCTGCCTATATTGACAAACTGCTTATTGTGAAGTAATTAACGTTAGTTTTTATATATCATTCTTTATAACAAAGTCGGATATAATGACTTCGCTAAGTGTGACAAGTGGCATAATATGACCCATTTTTAATAAATTGTGTCCGTTTATAGTGAACAACATGATTCCTAACACCTTCAGCAGTGTTCGAGAGTGTCAAGTGACACCAGCCGAAGCGCGTGCATGGGTTTTGAGTCTCAGTAGGTGTAGAAGTTGAAGATCACGGTTACTGATTTCTTATATAAAAGATGAAAAATATACATAAATGTATAACGTACTTATTACTTACAATTTTAATTTTTATTTAATATGCTGTTTCTCTCTAATAAAATTAATACATACTAACAAAAACAGGAGATTGTTTATTTTCTACAAAATGCTTTGTATGACGTCCGCTTATTATGACGCGTTTGTTATTTCCCTTCGATGTCATTATTATAAACGGATTCCACTGTACTTTTTTCATTTACTTTTTACTTTTTTGTTTAAATATCACAGCTTAATGCTGAGGTAGGAGTAGCCTTTTTGGCCTCGCATAGGTCTTTTTTTTTAAATCTTTTTAATGTTGTTGTATTTATTTTAATTTTAAGCTAAGTATTTATACATTAGTTACTTTTTACCTAATTTTTGTTTGTCCTGTGCGAGGCACAAATAAATGTTTTTCTTTCTATTTAAAAATTAGTTCGTGATTTCTCAAACGTGCAAAGTAGGTGAATAAATTAAAATTAACGGGGCATTTAATTTACACACAATACAAAAATATTACTACGAGTCTACAAGACTCCATTGTAAACAAAAGTCTTCATTTCCATAGAGATAATTAAAGGACGATAGCTGAAATTAAAATGAACGAAAAATCATTGGTGCTGCTAAGAGGACCAAGTAGCGTTTTATTAGGTTTAAAGTGGAATGGTTCTTTGAAATGGAGATTTTACATAAGAAGTGACTCATTTGAAGTTATTTCTAAGAATTTAGCGTCGGTTAATCTGGGTTTTTGACACATGCAACAGTTTGAATGACGTTTAAATATATTTTTAACCAGCGACCCGCCCCAGCTTCACACGGCTGTTACAAATCATTTAAGCATATATTATACATCTAAACCTTTCTCATGAATCAATCTGTCTATTGTTGAAAACCGCATGTAAATGTGTTCAGTCGTTTTTGAGTGTATCGCGAACGAACAGGATGATGCGGTGGGGGACTTTTTTAGACAAAGTTGGTTTGAAACTTTTTTTTTTTAAGTTTTGTCTAGGGAGACGTAGTGTGTCGATAAACGTGTCGATATATTTTTTTTATTATCGATAGTGATAGCGGTATTTTATAATTATTGTATATTTATTTTTACACGATAACTTAGTTATTTATAAAGCTCGAACATGAATTTATATTTTTTTTTTTCTTATTACAAAACAAAATCAACTAAAGAGACCTAGAGATATATACCAATGTGATATTTTTTTATAATAAGCGAGGATAATTATGTAAATATGTAGCGTAGCGTATTTCTATTGAGTACGTGGTTATGTTATTACGATAAAGATCTTTAAAGACTACAAAAACAACTATAAACCCTCTCAATAATTTACATTACTTTTCAATTAAACCAAAAACATTCGATAGTAATCTTGACAAAATATGATGCTATCTACTATTTTACGAGAGAACATTGTACTCGCACTATTATATTCTATTCCGCTCAGTAGGCCTGGTAGCAAGGCCTGCGCTATAACAATGAAATATAAAAACAATAAAATTGAATCCCAGAGGCGCTAAAATAATCAAATCATTGCTGCTGTGGCCATTAAATGCGACAAGTCAATCGCACTTGATACACGAATCCCGTCCTTACTCCAACGGTATAAAGGCTATGTCAATCAATGGCGTAGCTAGGTGACAAACGGCCCTGGGGCAAAAAAAAATAACTGGCGCCCCTTTTTTACATAAGAAATCATCAAATAATCTCTCCTGCTCTAGGTGGAGCGTGAAGGAGTGTCAGATTTTTACTGACTAAAACGAGTTGTTATGATTAAAGTAGTGTAGTAACCTATTTTATTTAGATTACGAAGGTGGGAGAATTTCGCAGTAGCTCAATAAGAGGTTGACTAATGAGGTTTGAGGGTCCCCCGAGCCTGAGGGCCCCGTGGTACTGCCCCACCTAGCCCTTTTTCAGCAACGCTAGTGATGTCAATGTTAAATAGCTGCTACATGCAGTTGAGTGTACAACACACAATGATTCTGTAGCCGTATGTTAATTAAACTGAGGTCAACTGACGTAGGATTTTACCTATATCGTGCTAGGTACTTTATACAAAATGAACAGAGCTGTAACAATGCCCGCACCGAACTCCATTGACCCGACAGGAGCGCTTTCGCAGATTAATCTAGGGGAATATGCTACGCAGCCAGGATGTTATGGAGGTCCATAACCGTAACCGAAAGTATCGGATATTCGATTTAAAAAAATATCCGTCACCGTAACCAAAACTCGGATAAAAGTGGAGTACAAATGACAGGTTACGACAAATTTTTGTTTGTGTTGCCCAGCTAAACAAATGATAATCTCATCATCATCATTTCAGCCGAAAGACATCCACTATTGGACATAGGGCTCCCCCGAGTGTCGCCATAACGACCGGTCCTGTGCATCTCGGAACCATCCGATTTTCTTGACCCTCACCGTCGTCCCTCCAGAACCTTTCGTCCCCATCGACCATCTGTTCTGCGAGCAATTTGCGCACTGTCACTTAAGTTTGGCGATTCATGATAATATAGGCTAGAAATAAAGTCAAATCTTGCTTTTATACTTTCAAAATTCTAATATCTGTAACTGATATTATCCGAAACTAGCGGATAATCCGAAATAAATCCATATCGCATCCAAAACTGGTATAAAATTAATTCTGATCCGAATTTTCATACCCAGAACATCTCTGCTGTGCAGTCCTTTCGGGGATATGAGAATGGGTGAATTAGTTATTTTACCCGAACTACCTAAGAGGTCAGACCACATAGGAGTACATGCCTAGAATTTATATCAAACAGACCGCAAGTGACCTAGCGTCATACATTCGTACGTCGTCGTCGTCGTGGGTAATCTAGTTTTCTATTACAATAGTGGCATGGCCACAGAGAATTCCTTAAATAATAGCAACTTTGAGACCTTGCAAAAGTTATATAAATTTCGAAACTTGAATAATTTTATTTATTATTATATTAGTGTAAAGAATTAATTTTATTAAAAATCGCAAATACAAAGAATTTTTCAAATTGGTTTAAAATTAAGTATCCTTAGCCTTTCTATTGCGGTGGAATGGGAAGCAGTTACGTACCAGAAAAAGGATACATACACACTGAAATGTGACGTCACTGCCATTATGTTACATCTGTACAAAAGAGCTAGCGAAATGTTCCCACCGTGCGGTGAAGGGTCTCTTCCTTATTCCAATATTTGAAATACTAATTGCTAGTTTATCGCAACGGGGGGTATTATTACGTAATTGCGCGTTCTTATGTAAAATCATCAAAAAAAAAAGAAATTAAAAAAAAACTTTGTTGGATTTTTCTAGGAAAAACGAAGATATAGGAACCAAAATTTTCGGCCGAATAAATTTCGTACAATCGTGTGTACAAAACGACAATTAAGCGTTTTTCACGGTCACTCAAGTTGTACAGTACAATCTTTGTTACTGTTTTTTTACTTGTAATTTGTTGTTTCGTATAAACATAAACACGGGCAAAGAATCAATTTATGGGATAGGTAAGCTGTTTATCCACAGTCAACGTCCATCTAAGCTGTCTTGAGTTGATGTTAAACAGGGTGAATTATTGTTGATTAGGATGCGAAAACTGAGAAAATACTGCACGAGTGCTTGCGGACGGCGAGCAATGTGTAGCTGGCCGTCCGACCGTCCGACCGTCCGATAAGGACCAAGCCCGTTAGCAAGTTAAGCGCGTTATGTTTCACACGCACCTCAAAGACCTGTCAGCAACATTAACGGGGCCAGCTAAACCCGATGCCTGCCAGGGCTTCTATATTCTACTCCGAAGTAGTTCTATTGAGTTTACCAATAAACTCAATAGAACCCGCCTGGGCGCGATTTGCAGTGGCCTATATGGAAAGCACTAAATCGGTTGCGAACCCAGGTAGGCCGCTGCAAACACAACTTGGCAAAATGGGGTTTTATAGACCCGTCGGATATTCAATGTGACTGCAGTGCTCCTGTTCAAAACATGAGCCACATACTAGAATGCCCCAAGTGCCCATACACCTGCACTCTGGAGAATTTGATGAGTGCTACTGATGCTGCTATTAATGTAGCCACCTATTGGGCCCAAACAGTTTGACGAGTTTACCATCGAATCGAAAAGAAGAAGAAGAAGTAGTTCTATTCTTCAAAGGAGTCTGAGCCTTCGCAAAAAAGATAAGTGAAGAAACACTGTGGGTTTTAGTGGGGGAAATCATTTCTTTTTTATTATTAATGATTTTACGGTTTTTTTTGGTTTACGTTTGACCACTACCTCACCTGATGGTCTCATTTGATGATTTCTCACATAAAAAAAAGAGGTAGAGCTATTTTGTGATCCATCAGCTAGATGTCGGAGAAAGTGAAAACCAAGAGACCATCTCAAAAACTTAGCCTATAAAATTTAAATCTGATCAACAATACTCTAATTATATATATTTATTACATTCCATAATGTGAACCTATGTGGCAGGCAGGTAGGTAATCTTCCTACTATCTCAAGTACCTACTTACACATGTTCAGATGCAACTGGCAAGCTTTAAATTATTTTCCACAACTATCTAACTAACTGATAAACACATTTATATTTTTCTAAATACATACATATTATAGATAAATTACACCCAGACACAGAACAAATGATTGTGCTCATCACACAAACATTTGTCCTGGGTGGGAATCAAACCCACAACCTCCAGCACAGCAGTCAGGGCCACAAACCACTAGACCAAAAGGCCAATCAAAAAGTCAGTAAACTATATTTTATTGTAATCATACACTTGTTATTGGTAGGTACACTTTTACCTTTAAATAAATTCTTAACCAGTCTATATTTTTAGCCTTAACATTTAGCATTATCTCTGTATAGTTTTAAATCTATTTGTATAAGCATAATAATGTTGTAGCAAAATGGAGTGACTCACTGACCTTGATTTAAACCAAACTGGTTTATTTTTTTTAACAATTTATTTAGGAACCAAGTTGCTTTACATCTATTCTCATGTTTTCAATGTTATTATGAATTGAAAGAAATATGTTTTGGCTAACTGAAAGGATACCTCATACAAATGAAATAATGTTGAACTTTGGATACACAAACATTGAAAGAATATTGTCCATATGAAGCATGGTAAATTACTTCACATTATTATTACAGATTAGCTTGTAAACATACAATGATAACATAAATAATGTTGGATGGAGATAATAATATTTAAATAAGATAGCATCCAATTTAATTATTTATGTAGTAATAAACTAAACCATTGCCCTAAAAATGCAATGCTTATAAAATCGAAATACAATTGGGGAACCCTGTCTAGCTGTGGATGAAGTAGAACCATTTCACAAAGAATATGATTGTTAAAAATTCCTTACCAAATACCAAGCTGATTGGTTAATCCTATCACTAATGCTTGAGGTTCCTACCACAGCCTCTTCTTGCACAAACTTATTCTGTATTCTTCTAAAAACGATGTCTCTCTTTGAATCTCAAAATTGATAGAAGCAAGTCAATCTTATTTCATAACGTAATAACACTTTTAATTAAACGGCAATACTAAGATTTGAAATATTCCAAACTTATCTATTAATGAGTAATGCTCTTGATAATAATATGATTGATAAGATTATTCTGTGACTAATTGAAATCATTTATTGAATAGGAAACTATACTGGTCTAAAGCAGATATTATGTTTATACCTGTCTGTGTAAATGCCCTATTCAAATAGGCCTATAGTTTTCCCACCGCTGGTGCTGGTTACCTATTCAAACTATTGCTTTCATTCATTTGGCAGTAAGTACAAAACAAAGACTGAGGTTCCACTATCTTCATCTCTTTCTGACTATATCTATTAATGCTTTAAGGAATGCTAGAGCTCTTTTGGCAATACTTAGAGGTAAAGAATGCAAGAAATGAAGTCACATACACAAAATTCTGTAGCACATACATTGTAAAATTCTATGTTTTTTACAAGTTAGTATATTTAACTTAAAATTTTTGTATATAATATTATGTTTGTCTACGGCAAATCTATAGTGGCCATAAGAACTACAGAGCGCAACAAATAATCTTATTGTGTTGAGAATAAAAACTTGTTATGATACTTACTTAAATTATTTTTCATAATAAAATTATTTACTAGGCAATTAGATTTAGGCAAATGAACAGAAATATTTGTTTGTTTCTCACAATTATTGTGAGAAACAAACAAATATTTCTGTTTGTTGCTGTCTGTTGCAAGTCCTCCCCAAAAAGTATATTTAAAAAAATACATAATATTAATTTATCAAACCCTTGCAAACGCCGGCATTCATTCTCTCATTGCCTTTCTATTGTGTCTCTAATTACGGTATTTGAACGGTTAATACATTTTATGTAGCTACTCAAATGCACAACTAAAAACTCAAGCCTGGGATTTCCTTATGGAACAAGGAAGAGGAAAACTGTAATTACAGTGATTAATAACTCAATCCCATCGCATAGGTTTCCATTTTTATGACTAAATACAGAATATTGTTTATAAATACACAATAGAATAAAAATAATACCTATTATAAAGTGTCAGAACTCAGAAGCAATTACTTTGAGATCTCAGTTGACTTCATTGTTTCTAGCTAACTGCTGATTGTGTAAACAAATAATGTTATTATTTCAGCTGTTTAAACAAACAAGCTGGATATAATGTACCGAAATGCAGTGCACAATTGATGTACACTCCTCCCTCTCCCTCTGGATTTATGATTAAAGCAGTTTTCCAAATGTAGGTATCTGTGTCATCTTTCTCTTTATACCCACCTCACCAATTTAGATGATTTTTATAGAGCAGACAGATTAGCTCATAATATACAAATTACAATCTTTCTTCTATGAATATTAATTACTACAATTATGAATTGATGATCAATTTTCTAATCTGTACCAGTAGTTGTTATGTTGTTCAATAACCATTTCAATTCACCTACTTGCTAAGTGGAACATTGGTATTGCAAAAAAGCGAAAACTATGGTGCCAAATAAAAACCATTCATGGTTTGTGCTACAAATCATCCATTATTACGGAACTCGAAAATTGGAGGTCACACGTCTTGACATTTTCTTGTTTGGTGTATAATACCGAGTGAAGGGCGATTCGTATAATGGTGTACTATGTTGCAATGTTGCGATTCCCTAAGCTTACAAATATCGATTGTTTAGTTAAAGATAAACAAAGATGTGGTATAGTTACCTGAATTAATATTATCAACGTCTCTTTATTTCTGTTTTCCTTTTGTTAACAGATGTCATTCGTAATCAAAACTCTGCGCATATTGTACACATAATCACGTAGGTTTCCTACACAACAATGTTCACGTAAAATATTTTAATGTAAAATCGACACAAACGTAAATTTAACAAAAGCACTGCAAAACAACAATTTCACTTGGCTTGCTTTCCCATCATTTACTTGGTTCACCAGCTCACCACTTGCACAAATTCGTGATTTCGTGATTGTCTTCGTGACGAATTGACGTTTAGATTTTGTACCAAACGTACTAATAACCATAGACAATTTTTGCACTGGCAATAATAAAAATTGGTAAAAATGAAATCGAGTTCATGCCCAAAAATTTTTACGGGTGTCGGTACTGAAAATTGAATGATTTTATACTAAATACAATGTAAGGTAATATATTTTGGCAGATGCAGTTTAAAAAGTTATATGTAAACTCTTTTTGTAAGAAATCATCAAATAATTCTTTCTGCTCTGGATGGAGCGAGAGGGAGTGTCAAAATATTGACTAAAACATACCCGTGATTCAATTGCCCTTTGTGTTCCAGGACCACAATAACTCATTTGAACAATTCTGCAGCTCTGGAACAGATTGAGATTTAAGGAGGCAAAGAATTGAGTAGTCTGCTACCTTATCCTATGGAACACTTGGCTTAAGTGTAAATGCACTACTGATAGGTAATATAGCAGAATGTATGTCTATCAATAATGCGTTTTAGCTGCCATAAGAAGCCAGCACCAGACATCTATGTTGTCAGTTTTCTTCTCTCTCAAAGTAAAATCAAACCAACATGATTGAAATAATATGTGCTAATGCTTTAGAAAAACATTTAATAATTGACCAACGTAGTTTTGAAACAGCATAGATCGTAATAAAATTTGAAACTTTCTTGTGAATTATCTTCCAAATTAGCAATAAATGCTTAAAATGCTGCTGTTCATTTATTTTCACTCGACTGAAAGAAGTGATATTTTAATTTAATAATTATAGAAGCTTTTATGTCATAGTGCTGGCAATATTTTTTTCATAGACTATCTGTGTAGACAATTATCAAAAAATGAAAATGTCCGTCGTAAAAGATATGCTCTAATTTATTTTGTGACTGTATAATAATCGTTGCTTGCGATGTGAATATTTTATAGTATTTACATTCTTTTAAGTGCATATAATCTATCAAAATGATTGTTCAAGAACCTATACAGGTGAGTAACAAACTGATTTTCTTGTAGCTGTCAAAGTATTTTCACAGAGACGTTTCAATTCATTTTAAATTCCCACAGGTTATCGTTTGGGATTGTCTGAATAATTATGAATACGACAATGCTATATTTCTGGCTGAGAGACTACACGCCGAAGGTATATATAATTAAATATTTGGACTAAAATTTGATAGTCCTAATCATTGTTTAGCACCTGCATTTTGTATGCTGCTATTGATTTTTACGTAATTCGTAATTTCGAAATGAATTAAGCAGTTGGAATGCATTTGATTATTACCATATATGTTTCCTTTTCAGTTGCATCAGAGGAAACTGCATTTCTATTGGGAACTTGTTACTATAGAGCTGGCAAGATAAATGAGGCCCAATACTTGTTGCAAAACATGTCATTAACTTTACCACAAGCCAGGTTCCTTTTAGCCAAATGTTTCTTGGAATTAAAATCGTAAGTGATCATTTGAATTCATTACACTAATAAATTATGAACTGCATATGTTTTTATTAAAGTGCTCAATCCACACCATAGTTATCAAAGATAACTGAGTAATTATTAATGCATTCATTGTAAAAATGTATTTATTATTTGTATTTCAGATATAAAGATGCTGAACTTACAATTGGAAATAATCTAGATATTGTTGCAACCGAGTTTGGTGAACAAGCCCCATATGCATTACAACTACTGGGTAAAATTTACAACCTCACGGAAAGGAGAAGTAAAGCCGTTGAAGCTCACAGGAAAGCACTCACATTGAATCCATTTATGTGGAAATCTTTCGCCCAACTATGTAATATGGGTGAGAAAATAGACCCTCACCAAGTATTCCAAATGAACAATTCTGACTTTACATTTGGTGTAACTACATTAGTGAATCTAGTCAGCAATTCAGAAAACATTTCATTTGTTAATAGTAACATTCCTAATAATACAGCTATAAATGCTAATGTCACACCAAACAATGTAGCTACGAGAACCCCTATGACAATGTCTTCAAGCATCACTCCTGAAACACAAGCTCCTGTAAAGAGAATGCACAGTGTGTTCAGTGGCATGGCACCCATTCCATTTTCACCCTCTTTTGGTATGTTGCCGATGGAAGAATCTCCTGTATTATATACACCAACTCTAACAGACTCTAATGAGCAAAAGGCCATACCGAAGATAGTAAATTCATTACGTGCACAGATGGGTCAATTAAAAGATGCAGTATTTAGTCCAGCCCCTAGATGTACTCTTGGACCAGCTCCACGGCGGTCATCCAGATTATTTAGTAATAATAACAGCAGTTACTCAGTCAAAGAAAACAATAAATCCCCAAGTAGAAAATTTGTAGCTCCTAAGAGTCCCTCAAGAAAAAATAAACAGCGTACAGCCAAAAATATAAAATCAAATTCAGTGGAAGCTAATGAAAGGAACAAAAGTGTAGAGACAGTTACACCAACTATCCCACCAAAGAATTCCAATGGTGTAGCATTGTTAAATTTAATGAGAGAGTTGGGAGAAGCTTACAAGTCACTGGCTTTCTTAGACTGCAAAAATGCTATTAAATTATTCCAAGAGACATCACAAAAGCAACTAGCTTCTCCCTGGGTCCAAACTATGATAGCAAAAGCGCATTATGAACTAGCTCAATATGAGGCAGCTGCAAAAATTTTTGCTGAAATTAGGAAACAGTATCCAAATCGTACAGAGGGAATGGACATTTATAGTACTTGCTTGTGGCACTTACAAAGAGAAGCACAATTATCAGCATTGTCGCAAGAGTTAGTAGAGTTAGACAGAAAAGACCCCATTGCATGGCTCGCTGCTGGTAACTGTTTTTCACTTCACAAGGAGCGGGAAACAGCATTGAAATTCTTTAAACGAGCCGTTCAGCTCAATCCTGAAGCAGCGTATGCTCATGCTTTGTTGGGCCATGAGTATGCAGTAGCTGAGGAGACAGACAAAGCTCTTTCGAGCTTTAGAGCGGCAGTAGCAATTGACCCCCGTAATTACGTTGCGTGGTTTGGTATAGCAACAGTATATGCGCGTCAGGAGCGCTGGAAACCTTCAGAAGTGCATATTCGGCGGGCTCTTACCATCCATCCCCATTCAGGAGTATTGAGATGTCAGCTGGGATTAGCACAAGCTGCTTTGGGTAAGATGGACCGAGCCCTAGCCACCTTAGAGAGGGCTGTGGCTTTAGACACAGATAATCCTTTATGCCGTTTCCACAGAGCTTCTGTTTTATTACGAGCTGGCAGACCAGAAGAAGCTTTAACAGATCTACTTCAATTGACAGATATTGCTCCAAGAGAATCATTAGTTTACTATTTGCTTGGAAAAGTTCACAATAAGTTAGGTAATTCACATTTAGCACTCATGCACTTCAGCTGGGCTACAGATTTAGATCCCAAAGGTACAGGAGGACACATAAAAGAGGGGTTTGATCCTTCCAAACAAGAGGACCCACCAGAGAGATCTACTTAACTCTTATGACGAATTTAAAGGATTCAAAAGAATGCAGTATGGCCTGCACTGGTGGTAGGCATTGCAGTGAATACCTGACTGATCCCATGTAAATATCGCTCTCACCCGTCGAGCTCTCAACTGACACCAAATTCTTCCAACAAAGCTTTATAGAGTTGAGATGGGTGTGTGGTGGCATTTAGTCGCTGTAGTAGTAAGGGCGTATGTGGAAATGTTAATATAGTGTAAGATGTGGATATTCGTAAAGTTATCCTAGTTTATTATATATATATATCATGTATAGCTAATAACTTCTAGAAGGATGAAAGAATATAATTTTTAAAAAGATTATGCTTTTGAAAGTTAATAAAAAGACTCACGAGCCTTGATCTCAATGGGATGATGTTATAAATAATAATCATATATTATAAAGCCATTTAATAATTGAAGTTGCAAATTTTTACAATGCCATAATCATTATCAATTCCTGAAATCTAAATTCTACTTGTTGTACATAGAAATCTTGCCGTTCAGCATGTAAAGAAGTTCAGGAAGGACCGCTGGCGGTATAATATTCTAAACATCTAATAATCATGTTAACACAATATTATTCCAAAGTCCTTGCATGTAGATTTTATTTTTGTGACTGAATCAGCTTTGGGTGTTAGTTTATAGCTGGGGGTCATTAAAAATACAAATATGAGAAATAATCAAAAATTTTGTATTTAACTCTTTTTGAGCAAATCCAAATCTTAGTTCTTAGCATCAGGATTAAAACTGTTTCGTGTGTATGTAAATAATAACACATTAACTATTAGCACTGTTTGTCACTTGAAGTCGCCAATGAACTGCTAGCTCTGTGGATAATTTGTTTAGACCACCTCTACTATGTATGAACTTAATAAATAAAACTGATGTAACTTATGCTCGAGTTTTATTCAGTAAATGCTTAAAATACTTTCTGCAATGCTGCAATCTTAGACCAATAAAAGTAAAACAGAACATTGCGCTCCTAAAAGTGAGCCACGTAATATGAAGACGATTCGGCAATATGAAGACGGCCGCTCGGTAGTTGCCGCTACCAAGCAAGTGCGCGTGTGACTTTGTTTTGTTGAGATAATTACGAAATTATGCCGTCCAAAGAAAAGGCTTCTGGAATTACTTTTCACAAGTAAATAACGTTTTTGCTGTATAAATTAAATAAAATCGTAAAAATATCCGACATAATTTCTAGGAACACGCCATTGGTTGGTGTTGCAAATTAAGAACATTATTTATTCCCAAAAATAAGGGAAGTCGTCATTTTTTACGGACACTACAAGTGTTATTTTATTTACAAGTACGACGTCATCCAACATACGGTTACTTACGCTGGATGACCCGCACCTGGTCCGGTAGTCGTTGGATATATATTATATGTAAATTTTGTTTTTAAAATTAATTATTTCACTTAATGTGAAAAAAAAATGTCATTAAATGAAATTATCTTTCATTTCGTACAACCGAGATAAACACTATACAACCTACATGATAATAAAACTTAACCAAAGTATATCTCTCGCACTTGGGAGTCGCAGCGCAACGCTTGCAACATTTTTCCTCTAGCACACATGTGCAAATCTACGATGTCATACACCAAGTTACGCACACGAAGCCAAAACTAGTCCTCACTTATTTTGTCGCTTTTGTTTTAGACGGCTCCGTCTATACTTTTTTATTGGTCCGAGGCTGCAATCTATCGAGAGAACCACTTTTGCTCAATTTTAGCAATCAAGATAATCATAGAACTGCTATTATTTCTAATTTGACTAACTGTTGAACTATATTTAATGTTATTTTTATATTGCTATTGGTCATTGTTTCTATTTCATCATTGACCCTTTAACCGCCCGCGTCGAATTGGTCCAGCAAGTGTTTTCGTGTGTTATTCGTTAAGGTCGTGTATTTGCTTCATCTCATCTAAGGGCGGAATTCACCAATAAAACTAATCGCATTTTAACGTTTGGCTTGCATTAGCGCGTTTAACCGTTGTCACTAGTGTCACTTGTAAAAATACAGACAAGTGACAGCGGTTAAACACGATTATGCGAGCCAAACGTTAAAACGCGATTAGTTTTATTGGTGAATTCCGCCCTTACGGCCTGTTTGCGACTTCGGTCTTAGCGGCGAGCGGCGCAGCGGCGGCAAGCGGGGCGAATTGCACGCCACGAACCCGAGTGGCGGCGGCCGCAGTAGATGTATTTGGGTAGTCAGAACGTGCTCAAAATAATGGCGGTATCAAAATGAACCCTTGTCTGTTTAGAAAGCAATATATTTTTAAAACAAGATATTCTTAATATGAGGATCTTTATACAGTTCGTAGATCGGTGTCTAAATGGCGAATTTCGTCACCTACACGAAGATTACAGAAAATATCCAGGTAAGTTTTACGAGTACACAAGAATGAGAGTGAAAACTTTTGATTATATTCTGCAGCACATACCTATAAGTATATTTAAAACATTTCTATTTTTTTTTTGTTTTTTTGCTTCGCCACTGAGTACGTCACTTCTACACCGCGGTTCTCGCTGCTCTGTTTCGTGGCGTCGCACTTAGTCGCTGGTACTTTTGTTCCCGCCGCTCACCTCCCCGCTCGCCGCTGTAGCGATTCGCTCAGAAAACCGCGCGCTTTTTCGCTATGAGCGGCGAGTTGTGGTGTGCTTCAAACATTTTCATACTTTTGATTTTTTCGCTCGCCGTTGCTTTCGCTTAGTCGTTGAATGTGCGACCCTGACGCAATAAACCCGAGTGTTTGTCGGATATATCCGATGTAGGTGGATAAAGGGTTAATCAAAATATTACAAATGAAATTGAGCATAATCCAAAACACTTTTACTTGTTAAATTACTCTTATATAAAACAAAATTAAACCAAGCTATGTGAACTTCTGTAGTATTGTATCTAATGCTTTTCTAACGGTGGGATCGTTCAGCAGTTTGCTCTGAGCCGGAGGGGCGGGCGGCGTGGGAGCGACGACTGGTGGCGGCGACGGCGTCACCGTTGTCACCTTCTTTTCATTCAATATGCTTAGAATTCTTTGTTGAAGTTCTACTTGTGTTTTGCTAGAGGGAGCTGTGGTGAGAGGCTCCCCGAGTTCTATTTTAACTTGCTGCTCTCTACGTTCCTGTAAAAATAAAACAAATAAATTAACCATCTAATATTTCATACATTATTACACAATATTTAATTGCCCTTTGAAATAATTATATTCAGTATGCTATCACACAATTTCATACTTTCGAACGGATTAATTGATAACGGCCTTTCCCATTCATTTTTATAAATGTTTATTTTAAGGATTTACAAGTTTACTAGCGTCTGTTAGCAGTTCCGCCGTGAAAGTCGACAAATTATCCCAACTGTAACTATCAGGATAAAAGGTATAGGTACTATGTCCTTTACCAGTCTACCGTGTTTGAGCGTGAAAGAGTAACTAACATACATATAGGTACTTGCATACATAAATACTCCAAAAACATAACACTCTTTCTATCGCAGTTGGGTAAAATTAAATACCTCTTTCCTTTAGTTACACCATAACTTGAGAACTACGTCCGAAGATTCTTACGTAAGAACAGTCAAAAAGGTTGGAAAATTCCAGAAGATTTAACGTTTATTTAACCCTCGCGCTTTTGTCAAAATATTCTTATAAAACGTCTGCCGGGTTCGCTACTCTAAACTGTCTATTTACATATATATATCTCTACATATAAATAAAATTGAAGTGTGTGTTTGTAATAATAATGTCAAAATAGCAGATTTTAACTAAATGCATATACTTAAAAGTAAATTCGATATTTCTAACAAAAATAGATATTTAAAAAATGTTGTCTATTTAGGCTAATCTCCGAAATGGCTGGACCGGTTTTGACGGAATTTTTACGGGACCGTCGTATCACGTGCGTAGCTACTGCTGCTTTTGTAATTATTTATTTGATAATCGAAAAAAAAAACAGTAAAGAAAAAGTCGTCGTCGTTTATCGTCGTTACAAAAATCACAGCCAGGCAGATACAACCGTTCAAACGCAATGCACTGCTCACAATGAGCCGACACACGCTGGCTCGCTCGCACGTGCGCAGTTTGTGCATTCCACATGCCTCGCCACAAACATGAATACAGTACAGACAAACGAGGCATATGCTTCGCACGCAATGGGTCGACCCGAGCATTTATGTTGGTATATTTTGTCGACACGCACGCTTCAAGCAGAGGCATAATCAATGCGTCGTTCACCTATAAAAAGTAAGAAAAAGGTTTACAACTGACCTGGAGGTACTCTATAACTTTATCGTACTGCAAGACGGTAAGCGTGCGTCCGTCGGCGAGCTGCCCCAGCAGCGCGTACACCGCCTCCCGGCCCGACGGGCCGCCGCGCTGCACCTCCTGGAAGTTGCGCGACAGCAGCTGCAGCGCGTCCTCCAGCGGCATGTTGCGGTGCTCTGGTATATACAAAATATGTATAGTGTTGGATACGGGACAAGTAAAGGCTGAAACAGCGCAAAGCGGACGCACGCGCGGTCCCATACAAAAGTGCTTCGATGTGGTGAATCGCGCGGGCACCCGTCGAGGGGAGCCGGGCCCCGCGCCCGTTTTGCTACGTAATATATAATAATTTCTCCAGTAGGTAATAATCCGTTTCCGCGGCAGGGACCGTCCACGTGAACACACGCGCGACGGGCGCCCGTCGCGAGCGTCCGCTTTACGCAGTTTCGGCCCTAAACAAGGGCTAACTGGAAATGCACTGACGCTTTATTCTTGCAAAAATGCACTTGCACATTGTGCGCGGGCGCGGAGTGCGGGGCGCAGCGCGGTGCCGTCTGGGCAGTCTGTCCGTCAAGGTCGCGCATCGCTATCCTATGCTTAATATAGGCACACAACATATAACTAAGTCTCACGTTTATTCCGCCAGCGTCGCACATTCATGACTAAATATTCCACCTCGTCAGCACTTCTTGCACCTAGGGGAATTGAAGAGCTGAACTAGATGGTGTACCCAGTCGGAAACACACGACCCTGGCGAATAGGACACGAAAACACTCGTAGGACTAATCCGTCGTGGGTTGTTAAAGGGAAGTATACCAACCTACCACTGGCCTGGCACGCATCAAGAAGCATCAAGAATCATCGATCTCCGATCTCCGGAGGGGAGTGATGTAGCGACATCCATGGCGTCACATAAGAACTAAACCTGCATCGCGCAATCAAAGTTCTCAGCGCGATTGGAAAATATAGAACAGCCCAAAATCATCTATCGGGCAGTAGCCCACCGGACATAACACCCGTCTGGCCGGAGGATCCTCCCTTTTCAACGGAGGTTTGCGGGACTCCAAACTGGATCACGTCGGGGTCATTAGCTCAGAGGAAACCCAAAAAAACATGCGAAAAAATGCTAGGAGAGACGAATTCACTCTAATAATTTGGCTGCGCATGAAACCAGAAGGTACTCAAAGAATAAAAAGGAAACATGTTACATAGTCTAATTGCTAAAGGGGACCCCTTTAGCAATTAGACTATGTAACATGTACTGTAACTGATTGGGTAGATGACTCAATGCTGTCACGCTCATCCCGTCAAAACTTTAAATCCAACACACATGCTAAAATTAGTAAAACTGATAGCAAATTAGGGAATACAAAAAAAAATTGTAACCGGACGAAGTCGCGGGCGCGAGCTAGTGTTTAAAAAAAAAAACAGAAATATGAGACTTGATAAGTAACTAACCTTGTGGCAATCCATGAAGTATTGTAAGAGTTAGAGATCTATTTTCTTGGTTCTGTGGCATGACTAGTATTGCGTAGAGACAGCCGCGCGACGCGATATTTCCCAGCACTTTGCCAATGGGCACATCTTCCATCGGGAACAGAAGATCGACCACAATACCTAGTCTTTTAAGTCGACCTTCGATATATTCGGCGTACTCACTGAAAATTAAAACAATGGATTTGTGTATACAAAAATAGTAAATAAGAGTAAAATTATATGATTGACGAGTTATGCGGCTTCCTGCTGAGATTAAAATAAAAGCATTCAAGTTTATTATTAAATGAATGTAGTACGTACGTATTTTGCCTAGAGTGATGTGAAATAAAAAAGGAAATTACAATATACAAAAAAATCAAGTTAACACTGACTGATTTAATTAAACTAAAACTTAAATTATAGTAGTACTAAAAATGTATAGTAAATTATAATACTAGCACAATGAGTGACAGCTAACACTGTGCAGATGTCTTGAATTGCTAGTGACTGACCACTTTTAAGAAATGTAACCACTCCTAACCCGTGGCCCTAGAACACAATGGGTAACAGAAGGATCCTAAGTGAGGTTTTAGTCAGTAAAAGTCTGACACGACCTCCTGCTCCACCATAGAGTGGGAGTAGTCATTAGATTATTACCCACCTCAAAAAAAAAAGTTTATTCATAAGCTGAATTATGAAGACACTTTTTGACCTTAGTTGCGTAAAGTGACGCCGTAACAACTGGCCACGGGACCTATAATAAGCACCTCTCTGTCATAGGAGTTACAGACAGCCCACTGTGCAGAGCCTGCATGAAGGAGGACGAGACAGAAGCACATCTGCTTCTAAGCTTCCCAGTTGATGCTGGATACACAGCAAAATACTTCGGAAACCCTGGTAGCCTCCGCGAAATGGTCAGTAACACCAAGGCGCTGCTGGCCTTCCTGGAGGAGCAGGGGTAGATAGAATGACACATTTGTCCCACCCGTACGCAAAATACGCGCTTTAGTCGTGGAGTTGCGGACACTAGCCCGAAATACAAATACAAAAAAAGGGGAATTATGTTTTTATGACAGACTATAGTTGGTACTTACGTTAGGGTTTTGGAGACCACAATAATTTCACAGTCATTTCTCTCTGTGACAGGCAGCGCTCTGGGGTAGTCTGTTGACATTTGCTGTTGGTAGCGCTCGAAGTTACCCCGTTCTTTCCAGTCGCCAACTAAACCGCAGAGATCAGGGATTTTGTATGAGCATAAAAACTTGTTTTAAATGGAAAATTTATTCTAAAAATACAATATTTCTTTGCTATGGCTGATATTGAAATATATACTCAACTAAGTAACAATGACAAAATGTGTATGCAATGTCACTATACTCTGTGAAATTTGATATCTTGCTGATATAGTACTTGTAACTATGTAAACAATGTTTAGGTCCCAGGAATATTAAATATCATCGTGCTGCAGCATTGTCAATACCTCCAACTAACTTTACTAGCCTATTTTTTTATATGGCAATCATTACATGACTTCTTCCACTCTGGGTGATGCGAGGATTGTCAGACTTTGACTGAATAAAACCTTTCCCAAAAACCTTCCTTCAGTTGCCCTTTACAAGGGCTATGGTAAGTCTTTAGAACAATCCGTAGCCCTGGCAGGCATTGGTCCTAACTGGTCCTGTCAATCTTATTGACATCTCTTTGAAAACTTTATAAACCTGGTGTCTATCTACGTTGAGTCAGTTGGAAAAAAAAACAGTTTTTTTTTTTAATTTAATAAAACAGTTCAAATTGTTTTAAACAAGTGTTCTTTTTGTTTTTTTTTTTAGTTTAGGGCATTATTTCAAATTAATTTGGCCTATATATTTATATAGATCTTTTCAAATTCGCCATAGTAAATTAAATATGTACAAAACATGTGTGAGTGTGAGCCCGACTCACACACTGAGGGTTACGTAAAATCCTACCTATGTAAACAGTTCAATTCCTGAATGGAGTTTCGAAGATTATTACGAACGGCAAAAAAAAAATTGTGACGTATCAACAAATTTACTGTTTTCACACTTATTCCTATACCTGTACTATAAAACCTTGTTTTATGCCTTTAGGATTCTGGGTCAACGGGAACTACTCTATGAATTTTGATTTCTTTAATGAGTGTCGAAAAATCGAAATATAAGCTTTTTTAGTATCATAATAAGTAGATTTGACTATATGGTTTCAATTTCAACTCGATACTCGCGTTCCAGAGATAAAGGGTCTTGACAGACAGACAGACAGACGGATGGACAACAAAGTGATTTTTTCCTATTGATTTACGGAACCCTAAAAACGATCAATGGATAAACATTTATTTTACGCTGCGTATCTCTAATCAATACTGAACGCTTTATATTCACCCTGTACATTCTAGTTAATGTTGATTTTTAAATTGGGCGACATTGGGACTTTCCTGGCGGCTTTTTGATTGATTTGAAATTTTGAATATTCTAGCATGTCTATTGCATGTTTCAAAAATAGGTGTTATCTTGTCCCATATAAATCCTCGTAGATACTTAGATTTTTGTTTGATTGAATAAATTACTTCTCAGAAAATTCACAAAAATTATGTTTTATTTAATTACAATCCCAATAAAACTTCAAAAATATAAAAAAGCAATAGCATTAACTCAACTGGTATTATGTCAAGCTATTTAGACTCCTAAATATTTATTTATTTTAATTTCATATCCATTCATTCACCATGAAAAGTAGTTTTAAACCTTTTTTTTATTGTTTTATACAATGCATGCAATGCTTAGAACTTGTTTTAATCTGTGTTTTTATTAAACATGTGATAAAAAACACTTTAAATTCAAACTGAGTTAAACACTGTTTTAAAACATCTTGATTTAATCATGCCAACCCTGGTCATGGTTCACAACACAAATAAATAAACAGGTATAAAATCTCTACTGGATGGGTGTCTCTTCCACTTTGTCTATTTCTCTGCTCTCGCTGTTAGAACTAACTCCATAAGAAGATATTTATGATGTCTCGCGAAATTCGCGGAGGTCTGCACAGCATCACATTTATTAGTATGTTTTTAATAATAAAACAATGACTGTGCCTCACAAGATAAACCAAGTCTAGCATTATCAAGCATATCGGCTAGTTGAAAAAAAAAATCATTTCAAAACATACTGCGGACGCCTCCAATACTGATCGGCGAGCGGTCACGGAAGCCAGGCGCGCCGCGGCCTCGCACGCCGCGGCCGCGCGCTCCCCGGACCGGGCCACGCCCGCGCACTCCCCCCCGCGCCTCCCAGTTCCCTGGTTTGCTTGGGTATCCCTCGTCATATTCTTCGTAACCTTTAAAATTGTGCAACTATTACTGATTTATTTCTAACACATCTAAAATTATAGGATTACAAACAATGATTTAGTTATTCCCAATTTTATCAGCTTTTCCAGATTGATGAATTGCAATGAAAAACATGGTTGTGTTTCGAGGTATGGGTCTACTTCTTGATTGATGGCTTATTTTTTACCATTTAGTACAGAACTCTAATATGAATAAAATAGATAAATGATTGTAAAATACTTTGCCTTTCTTATGTTACTTCTTATTTTGTTTTGGTTTTCCTTATATTGTAGAAACCGTCCGGACTAAGCGTTTCGCCTTGTCGCTGATGTACGCGGTCAAACCGCGTACATCGGAGGACTGGAACAATTTGCCTGCTGAGGTCTCATCCGATTATAATTTGGGTGTCTTCAAGGCTAGAGTGGATAGGCTCTTAATAAACTAGTGCGCCTTACTAACAACGATTGCATCACTGCTTACCACCAGGTGGGAGCGCAGTCAAACACTAGTTTATATCAAATTTAAAAAAAATTGTTGATTGACACTAGCATTTCCTAGCAGCTTGGCCACCATTGGGATACAAGCTTATACCCTGGCTCAGGACATGGTCTGATCATGTGCTAACTTTTAATCAAATCTATTCAGCCATTGATTTTTTTAACAAACATCCCAACATTTATATATAAACTTACAGGATTCTGAAGATTTTAAAGAATTTACTCACTCTGGTCTCCAACATAGTTTCCAAAACTATCATAGAGATCATCATTCCCATCCTCAGCAGTAGACAAAGGTAGATTATCATTTAGGGCCACTGCTGGGGGCACGTCTTGGCCATCTCCAAGCCTGTAATAAGCAATTATAATAAAGTATTTCTTAGTTGACATAAAAGGTTGCTAAAAATTAAGAAACCTGTAACTTCAAAACTAGGCTGTATCTGTATGTCTGGAGTCCTCTCTAATGAACCTTTTACTAAATAACATAATGACAATTATATTTCTTACAAAGGAATTACAAATTGATATTATATAGGTATGTTTCATATTGGATACACTAGCATAGGGTTGCCAGGTCTTAAAACCGAAAAGACAAACAGACCAGCCAGCTTATCTAGACATTTGTGTAAAAAAGGCAAGTCTTAGTATACAACAATAAAATTGTATGAATTACATTTTTCTTTGATCCGTTTTGCAGATGAATGGAAGATGATTTTATTGGCATGTCAGAATTACTGTATTTTTTGTTTTAAGGTTTTTTTTTTTTAGGTGGAAAAATCATCTTATGACAAATCCCGCTCTTGGGCGGAGCTAGAGATAGTGTCAGATTTTTACTGACTAAAAACCCACTCCTGTTCCTTCGTTGCCTTCGTCCCAGGGTCCGGGTTTCGTTTTCATACCACCCATGGCCCCAGTAGGCTTCGACCCTGCTGGGCCCCTACAATTTGCTGACATCTCCCTGAGGCGCGCATGGAACAATACGCGCCGTCGACGACTTGGGCTTGGTCCGGACGGTTACCGGATGGTCGGACGGCGGGCCACCCATTGCCCGCCGTCCGCAAGCCCGCGCCTACGGTGGCCGGAAATCGGGATCGAAATCCCGGCGGCGATTGGGGCGTGAGGACCGTTGCCGTTGCCTCACGCGATCGGCCGCCTCCTTTGCTAGCATTACTGCTTCGCAGAAGGAGGCGACCGCCTGCCACTCCTCCTCGCTCCGGACCATGGCCTGTACCAAGGCCCGGCGCGAGAGATCGCCGCCGCCGATCGCCCCCACGAGGACACGGCTGATCCCAAGCGGGGCACACCTCCACCGTGTGCTCCACCGTGTCCTCCGGGCGGTCCACACAGTGGCGACACCCGGGCGTCGCTTCCGCACGAATTCGGAAGGTGAGGACGCCGTGAGGTCTTTCCAACCACGCCTCAAAGAGGGGACTCACCGCCATAATTGTGGCGTGCCTAGCACTGGGTCGTGACAGGCGCTGTCGCCATTTCACCATGAGAACCCACCGGAGTTCCGCCCGCCATGCTGCGACTTGTCGCGGCAGCGGATTTTGTTTTAAGGTGGGAAATCATCAAAATGACTTCTCGCACTCTGGGTGGAGCGGGAGGGCGTGTCAGACTTTGATTGACTAAAACCACATCTGTATCCTTCAATTACCCTTTGCGTTCTAGGACTACGGTTTCTCTTTCAGAAATTCTCCGCGGTCCTAGCTAGCGGGCATCGGCCCTGCTGGGCCCCTATGGTTTGCTGACATCTCTTTGAGGAGCGCGAGGATCACTACGCGCTGTTGACGACTGGGCTCAGTCCGGTTAATTACCGAACAGCTGGACGGCGAGCTACCCAGTGCTCGACGTCCGCAAAAGCCCGCGTCTACCGTGGCTGGTAGTCGGGGTCGGAATTACGGCGGATAGGGCGTGAGGGCTTTCGTTCCCTCACGCGTGCAGCCTCCTCTTTCGCTAGCATTACTGCTTCGCAGAAGGAGGCGACCGCCTGCCATTCCTCCTCGCTCCGGACCATAGCCTGAACCAGGGCCCGTCGCGAAAGGTCGCTGCCGCCAATTGCCTCCACGAGGACACGGCGGTGCTCAGCCCAAGCGGGGCACACCGTATGCTCCACCGTGTCCTCTGGGTGGTCCGCACAATGATGGCAACCGGACGTTGCTTCCGCCTGAATCCGATGCAGGAACCTCCCGAACTTGCCATGTCCGGTGAGGACCTGCTTCATGCGAAAAGTGAGGACGCCATGTTGCCGCTCCAGCCAGTCCTCAAAGAGGGGACTTATTGCCATAATTGTACCGTGCCCAGCAATGGGTTGCGACAGTCGCTGTCGCCATTCCACCATGAGATGCCGCCGGAACTCTGTCCGCCATGCCGCTACTTGGCACGGCAGCGGAGTTTCGCCCCGGCTTTGCATCTCCACTTGCAAATCGTACATGCATGCAAGGACTATGTCAGAATTACTGTTAGTTTTGCGCGATTGATGTACTTGTTGTTTACAATGTTTTTTTTGTTAGTTACTGTAATTGGTTGTCTAACTGTTGTAATTAATTATATGATTCTTGTAATCATTCAATGTTCATTACAATAGTGCTTGGCAGTAACTATTATTGTATAATAATTACTAGTCTACTTGTTTGCACTTAAAAAGCTAGACAAGCTGAACATCTTGATGAGGGGCTGGCCCTAGGTCAGAGCACTTCGACCCTTCTGGGTCTTTTGTGCTAGCTGAACATAGTGTAATTTTGCTGGCCACACAACCTGACTCGGTCTGGCTTTATCCAGACCCCTGGCAATGCTACACTAGGTTCATTTTAATTAGACATAACCAATATTTGTGCTATAGAATCAAGTACCTACTTGTATTCAAATTATTTAAAACATGTATTTTTATGTTTTCAATTCGCATTATGTAGCTTACCTTTTTTCAACTGTAAGGTTTGTCTGTGCGGTTTTAACGTTAAGGCTTTTGCCCTGGAACATACTTCCATTGCCTTTGATGATAGCTTCCTGAGCACTCGACTCATCTTCGAATTGTACAAATCCAAAGTTTCTATTGATGACAATGCCGTTAATTTGACCAAATTGTATGAAGTGTTCGTATAATTCGTCAACATTTGCACTCTCTTGTAAACCGCCAACATAAATACGAAGATGGGACGTTGACCGGTCTTTCATAGCATGTCTATCCAGAGTTAATTTATCTGAAAGGCAAGAGAACTTGTTTAAAGGCACTAAAATATTCAAGTAACCATAACTATAAAATTTTTTAAACTTTCAGTGTGTTTTACACAATAAACAAGGTATAGCCGTGATTCAAGACTCGCGTCAGTTCGCGGCTACGTACAACATAGCCGCGAACTGTTACACAGATATCTACGCAATTGACAACACAGTTATTGAATTCGATCTAAAATGTTTACCTGCCATCGTGATCGTTTAACTTATCTAGCCTCAAAATTTCATGTAGTATTCACAAAACTGAATAAACTAAGAAGACGCGAATCCTATCCAAGAAAGTCCATGTAAATTATAATAATGTCATAGCTGATAGCTCTTTGTCTATAGAAAATAGAGAAGAGAAGAGGAAGTTTTCGAAAGTATACCATAAACCATTAGTCGACTAGTAGAAGTCTGGAAGTCAACTCAGAGATGAATTTTTAAAACTAAATGTGACTTAATTATATGCCAGCGATTCGTAGGGAAAATCAGGGTGGGTTGTGAACTTTTGGATTGATAGTATGATCTAAAGTCGCTGCCTAAGAGGGTTCTTTTTCACTCGCCAATCGTCTACGTCGAGTATGTAAAAGCTTGTTGCTTCATTTAAGGCAATCCAACGCGATGTTTGATGAAGAGGCAATGCGAAAAAATGAGAGTTAACGCCTGAAAAGCCTGCTGTCATTCGGTAATTCCGTGATTTACGCGAATATTTCACAAAACTTGTTTCAGGAAATACATGTTTTTTTTTTAAAACGCTTAGATAGTTTTACACATGTTTTGATTTCTATAGAAGTCTAAGTAAAATCCATAAAATAGCAGCTGTGTATCCAAAATATCTAAAGAAAGATGTGTAATAACATCATAATCACGTAAGAGCGTTTGTATGGAAATGTACCTCGAGTTGACCGCTCAAAGTTCATCTTATCTTGTATTAATTTATTTGTTAAATTCTTTAAATATCAATTTAAAATATATTGTTTGTATTAGAATGTATTTCAATAGTTATGTAAATAGTACCCCTCGTACTACCTGTGGATCTTTTTCTCCTCTGTCAAATACATCCAAAGGTTGTCGGTAAATAAACGCTTTTAGCAATAAGACCACCCATTGTGATATCTTATTAATTTTGAGTTCCTATTGTAATTTCATTATTGGCATACAGTAGAGAG